>JAWHQI010000133.1:0-2400000 GCA_033032865.1 Dactylorhiza incarnata | reverse complement strand
CGGGTGCTTTGGTAGACTGGTCGAATTGAACCACCTTAGCTCGGAAGCAAACCGAGCGCGCAAACAGTCAATTAGAGATTCATTGAGTACATTGAGACTTTTTAATGTGGAAAACCCGGAAAGGGTAAAAAACCACGCGGCCGGAGCTGTGCCGGCCAAACTTCACTATCTTCTAAGAGATTACAGTCAGTTACTAAGAAATCGAGCGCGACAGGCCGTTGTTCGTTACAATAATAGAGAGAGAGCGTTCTGAAGGTGACAGGCCACCTCTCGGAAAACTAAGTCTTTTTCCTTCTGAGAACTATGGAGAACAAAAGTGAGAATACTACGGAGAAGAAAAGTGAGAATGCTGAGTCGCCTTTCGGGATGAAGGAAATTTTCAAGTCCACGAAGGAGATCTTCAAGCGCCGAAGGAGAATTCTGTGAAAATCTTCAAGGAGCTCTTTCGGGTGCAGAAGGCAAGGTCCGCACAAATGAAGGTTCTGGGCTCCTTTTATAGCTTTGGCCGGGGGTAGCCCGGTAATTTCGCCGTTGTAACCACCGTAACCACCTGGCGGACGAATCACGTTTTCCGATTCGGAGCACACGGATCGCCATTTTTCGTAAATGACCGTCTCGCCACTCAGGCAGTTCGGGCAGTTCGGGCAGTTCGGGCAGCTTTGTTGAAGGCGAAAAAAGCGACAAGCCGTTCATGCAATCTGAGAAATTAGAAAGACAAAAAGTGAGCGCGCCTGAAATGTAAAAGTGCTCTGAGAGCGCTCATAAGCGTTCTGAGCGCGCAACGAACGGAGAAGCAATCTGAGCGACTGGGGAGGCATTCTGAGAATGCCCAGAAGCATTCCGAGCGCGCATAAGCGCGGAAGTGTTCTGAGGGCGCACCGAACATGGAAGCGTCCTGGTCCGCATCATTATCAAGAAGTGATTAGCGTGCCCGCACGGGTCCTCTGCTCCGTGCAACTCCTTGTAGTGCGGGAGCTTAAGCCATGACGGAACTGGGTATGCCAAAATTGACTTTGACAGGGGGATCGCCTTTGCTGGTGCGTGACATCGTTCGAATCCTGCCCCCCCCCCCCCCCCCCCCCCCCCGCGAGAGGGGTCGGCTTGCTAGTTGATCCAAGCCACTGGGGCAGGATGGGTGCAGTGATGAGCACTCTTTTCGCCGGGCCTTCAGGGAATGAGGAACTGCATGCGTCGGATAGTTCGGGGGAGGTGTCCACTCTTGCTAGTTCCGTGAACTCCGGCGAAGCGGGCGATGCGTTCGGAAATCCTTTGCTCGGTATTTGGGAATCCATTTCCCACAAACGGCGCCAAATTGTTGCGCGTCGCTCGGGTGCTTTGGTAGACCGGTCGAATTGAACCACCTTAGCTCGGAAGCGAACCGAGCGCGCAAACAGTCAATTAGAGATTCGTTGAGTACACTGAGACTTTTTAACGTGGAAAACCCGGAAAGGGTAAAAAACCACGCGGCCGGAGCTGTGCCGGCCAAACTTCACTATCTTCTGAGAGATTACAGTTAGGTACTTAGAAATCGAGCGTGACAGGACGCTGCTCGTTACAATAATAGAGAGAGAGAGAGCGTTCTGAAGGTGACAGACCACCTCTCGGAAAACTAAGTCTTTTTCCTTCTGAGAACTATGGAGAACAAAAGTGAGAATGCTGAGTCGCCTTTCGGGGTGAAGATCTCCTTCAAGTCCACGAAGGAGATCTTCAAGCGCCGAAGGAGAATTCCGTGAAAATCTTCAAGGAGCTCTCCCGGGTGCAGAAGGCAAGGTCCGCTCAAATGAAGGTTCTGGGCTCCTTTTATAGCTTTGGCCGGGGGTAGCCCGGTAATTTCGTCGTTGTAACCACCGTAACCACCTGGCGGACGAATCGCGTTTTCTGGTTCGGAGCACATGGATCGCCATTTTTCGTAAATGACCGTCTCGCCCCTCGGGCAGTTCGGGTAGTTCAGGCAGCTTTGTTGAAGGCGAAAAAGGCGACAAGCCGTTCCTGCAATCTGAGAAATTAGAAAGACAAAAAGTGAGCGTGCTTGAAATGTAAAAGTGCTCTGAGCGCGCTCAGAAGCGTTCTGAGCGTGCAACGAACGGAGAAGCAATCTGAGCGACTGGGGAGGCGTTCTGAGAATGCTCAGAAGCATTCCGAGCGCGCGTGAGCGCGAAAGTGTTCTGAGCGCGCAACGAACATGGTGTTGGATCTTGTGGCGCCCTTAGAGGGGGGGGGGGGGGTGAATGAGGGCTAAAATTTACTTTGAAATTTTTCTAATATATTATGATAATTTTAACGGATAAACAAGTAGATTTTTAGACAACCCAAATAAACACTTAGAAAATCATAAGAAATTGGAAATCAAATTTATTTCCACAAGTGATGAATACAAAGGATTGTCGATCTTAATAAAGCTTAAAATCAATGCTATAATAAAAATAAACTTTTAACAATTTGTGTTTACCAATCCTTCTACCAAGGATCGGAAGGCTATCACTTGTCTCTCTCTAGACCAAGCTCAAGCCTATCCTCTAGATCTTCCCTAGATCTAGACGTAGCACACAAGGCCACGATTTCCCACCAAGCCACGCAAGGACTTGGACGCTCCGCACAAGAAAGCGATTTTCCCCTAAGCCACACAAGGACTTAGACGCTCCGCACAAGGAAGCGATTTTCCCTACCAATACAAGGTAAAATATATATAAATGAAAATACAAGATAAAATAAGAACTCCCTAGAAATTCAGATCTCTGAAAGGAAGGTTGAAGCCTCGAGATGATCGTTGATGTAGAAGCGCGTCCGATCTCGTCTTCAATTTCAAACCTTCTCAGCATAAATGGGAGTTCATGAGGTTCTGGAGCTCTCTGGATGGAATGCACACAGGAAGGGACTTAGAATCTTCAATTCTTTTAATGCACGAACACAAGGAGTCAATTTATAGAAATTCGTTGTCGCCTGGGCGACATCGACTGTCGGAATTTCCGACAGCGCTAAACTGCCGCCGTAGTGCTATCGTGCGTGCAGTTGCTGTAACCTCCGAGCTGTCGCCTGGGCGACATCGATGTTGGATTTTTCGACAGCTCAAAACTGCCTTTCGTCGTGGTGCTGTCGTGGGCAGTTGTTGTAACCTCCGAGCTGTCTCCTGGGCGACAGTAGCTGTCGGAAAATTCTGATAGCGCCAAACTGCTGCTCGTCGTGCTGCGGGCAGTTGTTGTAACTTCTCTTCTGTCGCCTGGGCGACATTGACTGTCGAAAAATTCCGACAGCACCTCTTCATTTTTGTCGTCCGAAACTTCTCCAGACTGTAGATTGAGTCGTTCTCATCTCCGAAAAGGGGTGGCACGTTCTGTAACTCTTCCTGGATTGAAAGTTATGGTCATTTTAAGATCAGCACACAAAACTCATCCTTTTGCTTTTTCTAATGTGTACACACTCTTGGATCATGCCCATGAATGAGGACTTGTCTCCTCATTAAACCTGTACAACCTGGACACTAAACACACAAAATACTAGATCAAATACATCATGGTATTTGTTATTCTCAAACCAAGAGATGCGGAAAGCAAGCTCCAACAATCTCCCCCTTTTGATAATAACAAATACCCATATGAGAAATTAGTGAGTTTATAGATAAGTGCGATAAAAGATATGCATGAATAAAAGGTTTACTGCGTGATAGATTTTACTCCCCCTAAATATCTATGTCACTAGATTTCTCATTTTATTCTCCCCCTTTTGTTATTACCAAAAGTGGGTTGTCATGATCGAGCAATATCACTCCCTCTACATAGACGCTTTCCATGAAAACTTTTTAATATACTCCCCCTAAATTGTATTCTCCCCCTAAATGTATGCTCCCCCTAAATTTTATAATTAATTGCAATGGTGCATTCTGAAAAATTGAGATTAGTAAGAGATTTCTTGAATTTATATTTCTCCCTTTTTTTTTGATATTATCAAAAGTTATTTTGAAATAAAGAATGAATAATTATGAAGAAATAATAAATATGGGAGTATATAAGAGTAATAGATTTTATGTCGAGAAGAAAAATAGGATGCAATCAAAAGCTTGTTAAATACTACTTGTTGAGAAAAATATAAGCATGATGTAACATAAAGTAGTAAGCAACATAGCTAACATGATAAAGTAAGCATTCTATTTTAAGATACCACTTGCTTAAAGGAAAACAAAGTGTTAAAAATAATAAGCACTCTTAAACATAAACATCATTTTAGAAGATAAAATCATATAAAGGATAATGAGTTTTAAATTTGAAAAGTTGATGTTTGAGTTAAAGATTGAAGAGATGCTATTCCATTAAGAAAAAAAATTGAAAGCATGATTTCATAATATCTAGAAAAGATACACAAACTACAATGTTATAAAATTTTCATTTCAAGTAAACATAAACATTGTAGCGGTCATGTTTTGTTATCTAGTGCATTTACTTAAGTTTGTAGAGATTTGAGTAGATGAGCATTAGGATCCAATTCTCATGAGTAGAAGTTTTATGAAAGATAATGATGTGTACAAAGTAGTGTTTTGATAAAGTATACAAGTGAATCAATCAAAAACACATGACATATATAATGAAATAACACAACATTAAAATACACAAATAATATTACTTCCACACTATTTCAATGCACATGAATAAATAGTACAACTACCAAGGTGTTATGCACACACAATGCTTATTACGACTTATCAGGGTGCAAAGTAGTGCTTGGGGGATCACTTTTATACTTTTTAGCTTTATTTTCAAAAAAAAAATTTTGTGATCCGGTGTACTAAAGAGAAGTGGTGTATAAATTGTTTGCTACAAGACACTTTACAATTCTTAGCCAAGGTGCTCAACCTCACAATGCTCATTAAGACTTATCAGGAGGGTGAGTAGTGCTTGGTGGAGTTTTCCTTGTCATTTATTATTTGTTTTTTAGTTTAGTGACTAAGGACTCCGAATTCACTTGTTTTGCAAACATAGCATTTTAAATCATATTTCTCTAAAGAATAAGTGCATGAAAGACAAAGAATTGTAATAACCAATTCAATGTTGTGTAGGTAATCTATTTAGGCATTTTAATTATTTATGTTATTACACTACGCAATCATGTAAGAATAAGATTGTAAACACATGTAGGTTATCAAAAATAAGTGAGTGAATGAATCATTATCAAACATAATACATTACTCATACTTAGAGGCATGCTAAACATTTCTACACATGTTTATCTACAATCAATTTCATTGCACATAACAAGATAATTCTCAAGGCATGACAAATACAAAACAATGTTTTTAAGAAACTTGAAAGTTAAATTAAACATTGTATTTAATCTTTAATTGATATAATTAATCATCCATCCTTGACAATGGCAATGAATAACAATCAGTTTTTTTTAATATAAATTTTTGAATTTTTTTTATATATGCACAAAACAATAAACACACATAAAGAAAAACATATTTTTGTTCTTTGAAATTGTTTTGTAATTTTGTATTTGTTTTTTATATATATATATATTCTCTGGAACTCATAGAAGTCTTTAATAGCCCTTTCAGTAAATGATATTCTATGCCAGAGAAATAAACAAAAATAATGTATGAGAAAATACATATATATATATATATTTTTAAAAGAAATAAAATTTTGTTTTAAAAGGAATAAAAAGATAAACTTTTTACAAACACACAAAATATTAAAATAATACCAGAAATAATTCAAAACACAAAAAAAATATTTTGGAGCAAAGGAGCTAACGTCAGGCATTAACTTCTTAACGCCAAAACAGAACTGCATTTCTTGATGTTTTGAAAAATATTTTTCTCAATTCATTTGTATTATAAAGAGACCTTCCTTCAATTGAAATTTCAGAGTATATTGATTAGATTTGAAGGCTCTTTTAGCATGTATTTGGTGATTTTTCAAATACTTGTGTTTGGTAAAATCATTAATTCTCGAAATATTAAAATATGCAAACACATGATGCAATGTTAGAATAAATAAATAAAATATGCATGATTTATGTATAAAGAGTGAGATAATGTTCATGCAATAAATATAATATAAGTATATCTAAGATCAAGATACCTTAACTACATGACTACACTCTAGCCCCGTACTAAGTGACGGATGGGCATGAGGAGCTGCACACATGCCGTAGGTTGGGGTGTTAATCTCATATGCATACAAAAGACGACGCTCAACCTATCACTCTTTCCCCCCAGTGCCTCTCAAGGCCCCACTGGAACCCTCCCCGGTTAAGGACAAGACATGACTTAGAGGTTAAGTCTCTAATGCACACAATCCTACGCCCTCGCTATCGTGAGACACATGTCATAGGTTTATTGATTATAGACATACTAAGCGTGTAAGCCTTAAATATATTAACTGTGTTATAATTTCATGATTAGTTTTGGATTTACAATTTTATCGAAGATTGTTGATTTTAAATCCATTTAGAAAAGTTTTATTCATGCAAATAACTACAAAGGAAAAAATAAGATTTTCATATTTTAATGATATAATTTACTTTAACATTGCAAGATATAACTAGCATGAGCATTGATTTCTATCTATGGTACGTGATAATGCTAGTGTGATGAATTAGGACAATATAGTGCAAAGCTAAGTAAAGATGGACAAATATAAGATTGAGTTGCATGTATTCAAACATAGAGTTTTGAATTTTCATAGACCTAGAAAGAAGTGACAATTCTATTTGATTTCATCTTGTTGATATCAAGTTAATTCATAGGTCTAAAGATAATGAGATTCATGCAAACAATAAAGATGCACATCACACACACAAAACAAGATATGAAACTATAATACCAATTGCAATCATATATTTCATAATTCCTAAGGTTGATAGAATTAGTTGATTTAAGATAGGTCTTGATGGATCATGAATTATGATATATGATTATAGTGAATTTTAGCATTGGATATTAATAGATCATGGTGGTGATTGTGAAATCTTATTCATCATTTTTGTAAATTTTCTTTTTGATTTTATTTTTAGAAATTAGACAAAACAAATACAAGGTATTTGACAACAATGATAGTAAAAATAATTTTTTAGAGAAAATCAGAATTTTTAGGAAAATATGTTACCGCCAGCGTTAGTGATAACGCTTGGCGTTAGCAACAGAGTTACTATATTTGATTTAAAACACATTGTTTTTGATATTATTTGATTCTGATTTTTCTCGATTATGATTTTCAATATAGGGGCTATTATATGCAGCAACGAAAAATAGACAAATATGCAATTGGTTGCGCATTTAATATTTTAGCCTAAGACCCCTAAAAATCCATTTAAATCCAATTTTGAAAGTAATTTCATTAGTCTTGATAATATCATTTAGAAAATTTAGCATTCAATTTATAATGATAATATAAGACATTTATAGGCAAAGGATTTAAAAAGGATAAAACAAAAAGAAAAGATAGATCACTTAAAAATTATGACTTTATGTTTAATTTAATTCAATTTTGATTTGATAAACATTAGACTTAAAATGTAAAAGTCATATTTCATAATATATCTAAGTGACCTTAGCGTGTTGGCTCAAAAATAAGAAAACAATCAAAAGAAAAAATAATTAAGCATATCATGAAGTAGAGAATTTATATTTCATTTTTAATTGTTTCTACTTCATGCAAATGATAGGATACTAATGAATAAGAGATTTAGGTATCCAAAGGGGACCATGAGGGATGGTTCCTTTGGGTACCCAAATACGACATGATGATTTTTTAGGAGACAAGGATAAATGAGCCATTTCTATTAAAGTTGATGTGTCATTTTTCTTTAAGGGTCTCCATTCATACCTTGGTTGTTTATCTTTAAAATTCATATTATGATTATGTGACATCTTTATATGATTGTATTTGTTTGAAAAATAATTCATTTGAGATTTATGCTTATTCAAATTATTTTTCAAAATAGATTGATGTTGATAATCATAATGAATTTTATTATATGGATTCTTTGAAAATTTATAAGAGTGATTGTCTTTCTTTAGAATTGAATGTTGAAAGTGTGAGTTACAAAATGTTTTAAATGATTGGTCTTTATTTAGATGATTTTCATTTCCACTATTTCTTATAGACCTACTCTTATAATATGAAGTTAAGCTTTTAGACTTTTGAAAATTTGATAAACTAGAAAAAAGAGATTTTTCATTATATGAAAATTTTTGAATAAACATTTTTAATGATTCTAGTTTATCCTTTAGATTATCATTTTCTTTTATCAAATTTTCATTATGTTCTTTTGAAATTAAAAGCCCTTTTTCTAAAACCTTGAGTTCTTCTTTAAAAGAATTATAATCAAAACAAGGTTTAGCATTTTCAATTAAAGAGCATGAACAAGAATTTGAAACATCAATATAAGATTCTACTTTAGTGTTTGCTTTTAAAGTTTTATTTTCTAAACGTAATTTGGAATTAGCATGTTTCAACTTTGAAATTTTACGTTTAGCAAATTTAAGCACACGAAATGTAGAAATAGAATTAGTTACTAAAAGAGAAGATTTAGATTTTCTTACCTTGCTATAGTTTCCGTCTTCTCTTTTGCTTGATGTTTTGCCATCAACTGAGTCCAATATTGTGACGTTGTCTTCTTCATCTTCCTCTTCCAAACAAGAGTGTTCATCATCCTTTCCGCTTGATGAGCATTCTATGGATCCATCCTTTGTGTAGCTTTCTTGAATATTTGCATAGGCTTGCATATTCTCCGGTTCTTGTGAATGTTTCGTACCTGTAGAAGGAGAATCATAAGTTCTTTCAAGAAAACTCCAAATTTCATATGTGGTAGGTAAAGTATAAATAAATTTGAAAATATTTTGGTCTAACGCACAAAATATACTATTCATAGATTTTGCATTTAAAATAATTTCGTTTCTAGTTAGTGCGCTAGATGGCTTTTTAATAGTAATATTCCAAACTTTTTCATCTAAGACCTTAAGAAAATTTTTCATTAATATTTTCCACCCTTTAAAATTTTTGCCCATAAATAAAGGTCGTGATAATATTTTTTCATTTATATTAAAATTTTCCCCACTAGTAGAAGCGAGATCATGATCAAGAGACGCCATTATTCCCGGTTGTTAAGCCGATTTGGAATAACCTCGCTCTGATACCAATTGTTGGATCTTGTGGCGCCCTTAGAGGGGGGGGGGGTGAATGAGGGCTAAAATTTACTTTGAAATTTTTCTAATATATTATGATAATTTTAACGGATAAACAAGTAGATTTTTAGACAACCCAAATAAACACTTAGAAAATCATAAGAAATTGGAAATCAAATTTATTTCCACAAGTAATGAATACAAAGGATTGTCGATCTTAATAAAGCTTAAAATCAAGGCTATAATAAAAATAAACTTTTAACAATTTGTGTTTACCAATCCTTCTACCAAGGATCAGAAGGCTATCACTTGTCTCTCTCTAGACCAAGCCCAAGCCTATCCTATAGATCTTCCCTAGATCTAGACGTAGCACACAAGGCCACGATTTCCCACCAAGCCACGCAAGGACTTGGACGCTCCGCACAAGGAAGCAATTTTCCCCTAAGCCACGCAAGGACTTAGACGCTCCGCACAAGGAAGCGATTTTCCCTACCAAAATAAAGTAAAATGTATATAAATGAAAATACAAGATAAAATAAGAACTCCCTAGAAATTCAGATCTCTGAAAGGAAGGTTGAAGCCTCGAGATGATCGTTGATGTAGAAGCGCGTCCGATCTCGTCTTCAATTTCAAACCTTCTCAGCATAAATGGGAGTTCATGAGGTTCTGGAGCTCTCTGGATGGAATGCACTCAGGAAGGGACTTAGAATCTTCAATTCTTTTAATGCACGAACACAAGGAGTCAATTTATAGAAATTCGATGTCGCTTGGGCGACATCGACTGTCGGAATTTCCGACAGCGCTAAACTGCCGCCGTAGTGCTGTCGTGCATGCAGTTGCTGTAACCTCCGAGCTGTCTCCTGGGCGACATCGATGTCGGATTTTCTGACAGCTCAAAATTGCCTTTCGTCGTGGTGCTGTCGTGGGCAGTTGTTGTAACCTCCGAGCTGTCGCATGGGCGACAGTAGCTGTCAGAAAATTCCGACAGCGCCAAACTGCTGCTCGTCGTGCTGCGGGCAGTTGTTGTAACTTCTCTGTTGTCGCCTGGGCGACATTGACTGTCAGAAAATTCCGACAGCTCCTCTTCATTTTTGTCGTCCGAAACTTCTCCAGACTGTAGATTGAGTCGTTCTCATCTCCGAAAAGGGGTGGCACGTTCTGTAACTCTTCCTATATTGAAAGTTATGAAACTCATCCTTTTGCTTTTTCTAATGTGTACACACTCTTGGATCATGCCCATGAACGAGGACTTGTCTCCTCATTGAACCTGTACAACCTGGACACTAAACACACAAAATATTAGATCAAATACATTATGGTATTTGTTATTCTCAAACCAAGAGATGCGGAAAGCAAGCTCCAATAATCTCCCCCTTTTGATAATAACAAATACCCATATGAGAAATTAGTAAGTTTATAGATAAGTGCGATAAAAGATATGCATGAATAAAAGGTTTACTGCGTGATAGATTTTACTCCCCCTAAATATCTATGTCACTAGATTTCTCATTTTATTCTCCCCCTTTTGTTATTACCAAAAGTGGGTTGTCATGATCGAGCAATATCACTCCCTCTACATAGACGCTTTCCATGAAAACTTTTTAATATACTCCCCCTAAATTGTATTCTCCGCCTAAATGTATGCTCCCCCTAAATGTTATAATTAATTGCAATGGTGCATTCTGAAAAATTGAGATTAGTAAGAGATTTCTTGAATTTATATTTCTCCCCTTTTTTGATATTATCAAAAGTTATTTTGAAATAAAGAATGAATAATTATGAAGAAATAATAAATATGGGAGTATATAAGAGTAATAGATTTTATGTCGAGAAGAAAAATAGGATGCAATCAAAAGCTTGTTAAATACTACTTGTTGAGAAAAATATAAGCATGATGTAACATAAAGTAGTAAGCAACATAGCTAACATGATAAAGTTATCATTCTATTTTAAGATACCACTTGCTTAAAGGAAAACACAGTGTTAAAAATAATAAGCACTCTTAAACATAAACATCATTTTAGAAGATAAAACCATATAAAGGATAATGAGTTTTAAATTTGAAAAGTTGATGTTTGAGTTAAAGATTGAAGAGATGCTATTCCATTAAGAAAAAAAATTGCAAGCATGATTTCATAATATCAAGAAAAGATACACAAACTACAATGTAATAAAATTTTCATTTCAAGTAAACATAAACATTGTAGCGGTCATGCTTTGTTATCTAGTGCATTTACTTAAGTTTGTAGAGATTTGAGTAGATGAGCATTAGGATCCAATTCTCATGAGTAGAAGTTTTATGAAAGATAATGATGTGTACAAAGTAGTGTTTTAATAAAGTATAAAAGTGAATCAATCAAAAACACATGACATATATAATGAAATAACACAACATTAAAATACACAAATAATATTACTTTCACACTATTTCAATGCACATGAATAAATAGTACAACTACCAAGGTGCTCTGCACACACAATGCTTATTAAGACTTATCAGGGTGCAAAGTAGTGCTTGGGGATCACTTTTATACTTTTTAGCTTTATTTTCAAAAAAAAAATTTGTGATCCGGTGTACTAAAGAGAAGTGGTGTATAAATTGTTTGCTACAAGACACTTTACAATTCTTAGCCAAGGTGCTCAACCTCACAATGCTCATTAAGACTTATCAGGAGGGTGAGTAGTGCTTGGTAGAGTTTTCCTTGTCATTTATTATTTGTTTTTTAGTTTAGTGACTAAGGACTCCGAATTCACTTGTTTTGCAAACATAGCATTTTAAACCACATTTCTCTAAAGAATAAGTGCATGAAAGACAAAGAATTGTAATAACCAATTCAATGTTGTGTAGGTAATCTATTTAGGCATTTTAATTATTTATGTTATTACACTACACAATCATGTAAGAATAAGATTGTAAACACATGTAGGTTATCAAAAATAAGTGAGTGAATGAATCATTATCAAACATAATACATTACTCATACTTAGAGGCATGCTAAACATTTGTACACATGTTTATCTACAATCAATTTCATTGCACATAACAAGATAATTCTCAAGGCATGACAAATAAAAAACAATGTTTTTAAGAAACTTGAAAGTTAAATTAAACATTGTATTTAATCTTTAATTGATATAATTAATCATCCATCCTTGACAATGGCAATGAATAACAATCAGTTTTTTTTTAATATAAATTTTTGAATTTTTTTTTATATATGCACAAAACAATAAACACACATAAAGAAAAACATATTTTTGTTCTTTGAAATTGTTTTGTAATTTTGTATTTGTTTTTTTTATATATATATATATTCTCTGGAACTCATAGAAGTCTTTAATAGCCCTTTCAGTAAATGATATTCTATGCCAGAGAAATAAACAAAAATAATGTATGAGAAAATACAAATATATATATATATATATATATTTTTAAAAGAAATAAAATTTTGTTTTAAAAGGAATAAAAAGATAAACTTTTTACAAACACACAAAATATTAAAATAATACCAGAAATAATTCAAAACACAAAAAAAATATTTTGGAGCAAAGGAGCTAACGCCAGGCATTAACTTCTTAACGCCAAAACAGAACTGCATTTCTTGATGTTTTGAAAAATAATTTTCTCAATTCATTTGTATTATAAAGAGACCTTCCTTCAGTTGAAATTTCAGAGTATATTGATTAGATTTGAAGGCTCTTTTAGCATGTATTTGGTGATTTTTCAAATACTTGTGTTTGGTAAAATCATTAAAGCTCGAAATATTAAAATATGCAAACACATGATGCAATGTTAGAATAAATAAAAAAAATATGCATGATTTATGTATAAAGAGTGAGATAATGTTCATGCAATAAATATAATATAAGTATATCTAAGATCAAGATACCTTAACTACATGACTACACTCTAGCCCCGTACTAAGTGACGGATGGGCATGAGGAGCTGCACACATGTCGTAGGTTGGGGGTGTTAATCACATATGCATACAAAAGACGACGCTCAACCTAGCACTCTTTCCCCCAGTGCCTCTCAAGGCCCCACTGGAACCCTCCCCGGTTAAGGACAAGACATGACTTAGAGGTTAAGTCTCTAATGCACACAATCCTACGCCCTCGCTATTGTGAGACACATGTCATAGGTTTATTGATTATAGACATACTAAGCGTGTAAGCCTTAAATATATTAACTGTGTTATAATTTCATGATTAGTTTTGGATTTACAATTTTATCGAAGATTGTTGATTTTAAATCCATTTAGAAAAGTTTTATTCATGCAAATAACTACAAAGGAAAAAAAATAAGATTTTCATATTTTAATGATATAATTTACTTTAGCATTGCAAGATATAACTAGCATGAGCATTGATTTCTATCTATGGTACGTGATAATGCTAGTGTGATGAATTAGGACAATATAGTGCAAAGCTAAGTAAAGATGGACAAATATAAGATTGAGTTGCATGTATTCAAACATAGAGTTTTGAATTTTCATAGACCTAGAAAGAAGTGACAATTCTATTTGATTTCATCTTGTTGATATCAAGTTAATTCATAGGTCTAAAGATAATGAGATTCATGCAAACAATAAAGATGCACATCACACACACAAAAAAAGATATGAAACTATAATACCAATTGCAATCATATATTTCATAATTCCTAAGGTTGATAGAATTAGTTGATTTAAGATAGGTCTTGATGGATCATGAATTATGATATATGATTATGGTGAATTTTAGCATAGGATATTAATAGATCATGGTGGTGATTATGAAATCTTATTCATCATTTTTGTAAATTTTCTTTTTGATTTTATTTTTAGAAATTAAACAAAACAAATACAAGGTATTTGACAACAATGATAGTAAAAATAACTTTTTAGAGAAAATCAGAATTTTTAGGAAAATATGTTACCGCCAGCGTTAGTGATAACGCTTGGCGTTAGCAACAGAGTTACTATATTTGATTTAAAACACGTTGTTTTTGATATTATTTGATTCTGATTTTTCTCGATTATGATTTTCAATACAGGGGCTATTATATGCAGCAACGAAAAATAGATAAATATGCAATTAGTTGCGCATTTAATATTTTAGCCTAAGACCCCTAAAAATCCATTTAAATCCAATTTTGAAAGTAATTTCATTAGTCTTGATAATATCATTTAGAAAATTTAGCATTCAATTTATAATGATAATATAAGACATTTATAGGCAAAGGATTTAAAAAGGATAAAACAAAAAGAAAAAATAGATCACTTAAAAATTATGACTTTATGTTTAATTTAATTCAATTTTGCTTTGATAAACATTAGACTTAAAATGTAAAAGTCATATTTCATAATATATCTAAGTGACCTTAGCGTGTTGGCTCAAAAATAAGAAAACAAACAAAAGAAAAAATAATTAAGCATATCATGAAGTAGAGAATTGATATTTCATTTTTAATTGTTTCTACTTCATGCAAATGATACGATACTAATGAATAAGAGATTTAGGTATCCAAAGGGGACCATGAGGGATGGTTCCTTTGGGTACCCAAATACGACATGATGATTTTTTAGGAGACAAGGATAAATGAGCCCTTTCTATTAAAGTTGATGTGTCATTTTTCTTTAAGGGTCTCCATTCATACCTTGGTTGTTTATCTTTAAAATTCATATTATGATTATGTGACATCTTTATATGATTGTATTTGTTTGAAAAATAATTCATTTGAGATTTATGCTTATTCAAAATATTTTTCAAAATAGATTGATGTTGATAATCATAATGAATTTTATTATATGGATTCTTTGAAAATTTATAAGAGTGATTGTCTTTCTTTAGAATTGAATGTTGAAAGTGTGAGTTACAAAATGTTTTAAATGATTGGTCCTTATTTAGATGATTTTCATTTCCACTATTTCTTATAGACCTACTCTTATAATATGAAGTTAAGCTTTTAGACTTTTGAAAATTTGATAAACTAGAAAAAAGAGATTTTTCATTATATGAAAATTTTTGAATAAACATTTTTAATGATTCTAGTTTATCCTTTAGATTATCATTTTCTTTTATCAAATTTTCATTATGTTCTTTTGAAATTAAAAGTCCTTTTTCTAAAACCTTGAGTTCTTCTTTAAAAGAATTATAATCAAAACAAGGTTTAGCATTTTCAATTAAAGAGCATGAACAAGAATTTGAAACATCAATATAAGATTCTACTTTAGTGTTTGCTTTTAAAGTTTTATTTTCTAAACGTAATTTGGAATTAGCATGTTTCAACTTTGAAATTTTACGTTTAGCAAATTTAAGCACACGAAATGTAGAAATAGAATTAGTTACTAAAAGAGAAGATTTAGATTTTCTTACCTTGCTATAGTTTCCGTCATCTCTTTTGCTTGATGTTTTGCCATCAACTGAGTCCAATATTGTGACGTTGTCTTCTTCATCTTCCTCTTCCAAACAAGAGTGTCCATCATCCTTTCCGCTTGATGAGCATTCTATGGATCCATCCTTTGTGTAGCTTTCTTGAATATTTGCATAGGCTTGCATATTCTCCGGTTCTTGTGAATGTTCCGTACCTGTAGAAGGAGAATCATAAGTTCTTTCAAGAAAACTCCAAATTTCATATGTGGTAGGTAAAGTATAAATAAATTTGAAAATATTTTGGTCTAACGCACAAAATATACTATTCATAGATTTTGCATTTAAAATAATTTCGTTTCTAGTTAGTGCGCTAGATGGCTTTTTAATAGTAATATTCCAAACTTTTTCATCTAAGACCTTAAGAAAATTTTTCATTAATATTTTCCACCCTTTAAAATTTTTGCCCAGAAATAAAGGTGGTGATAATATTTTTTCATTTATATTAAAATTTTCCCCACTAGTAGAAGCGAGATCATGATCAAGAGACGCCATTATTCCCGGTTGTTAAGCCGATTTGGAATAACCTCGCTCTGATACCAATTGTTGGATCTTGTGGCGCCATTAGAGGGGGGGGGGGGGGGGGGGGGTGAATGAGGGCTAAAATTTACTTTGAAATTTTTCTAATATATTATGATAATTTTAACGGATAAACAAGTAGATTTTTAGACAACCCAAATAAACACTTAGAAAATCATAAGAAATTGGAAATCAAATTTATTTCCACAAGTGATGAATACAAAGGATTGTCGATCTTAATAAAGCTTAAAATCAAGGCTATAATAAAAATAAACTTTTAACAATTTGTGTTTACCAATCCTTCTACCAAGGATCGGAAGGCTATCACTTGTCTCTCTCTAGACCAAGCCCAAGCCTATCCTCTAGATCTTCCCTAGATCTAGACGTAGCACACAAGGCCACGATTTCCCACCAAGCCACACAAGGACTTGGACGCTCCGCACAAGGAAGCGATTTTCCCCTAAGCCACGCAAGGACTTAGACGCTTCGCACAAGGAAGTGATTTTCCCTACCAAAATAAAGTAAAATGTATATAAATGAAAATACAAGATAAAATAAGAACTCCCTAGAAATTCAGATCTCTGAAAGGAAGGTTGAAGCCTCGAGATGATCGTTGATGTAGAAGCGCGTCCGATCTCGTCTTCAATTTCAAACCTTCTCAGCATAAATGAGAGTTCATGAGGTTCTGGAGCTCTCTGGATGGAATGCACTCAAGAAGGGACTTAGAATCTTCAATTCTTTTAATGCACGAACACAAGGAGTCAATTTATAGAAATTCGATGTCGCTTGGGCGATATCGACTGTCGGAATTTCCGACAGCGCTAAACTGCCGCCGTAGTGCTGTCGTGCGTGCAGTTGCTGTAACCTCCGAGCTGTCGCCTGGGCGACATCGATGTCGGATTTTCCGACAGCTCAAAATTGCCTTTCGTCGTAGTGCTGTTGTGGGCAGTTGTTGTAACCTCCGAGCTGTCACATGGGCGACAGTAGCTGTCGGAAAATTCCGACAGCGCCAAACTGCTGCTCGTCGTGCTGCGGGCAGTTGTTGTAACTTCTCTGTTGTCGCCTGGGCGACATTGACTGTCGGAAAATTCCAACAGCTCCTCTTCATTTTTGTCATCCGAAACTTCTCCAGACTGTAGATTGAGTCGTTCTCATCTCCGAAAAGGGGTGGCACGTTCTGTAATTCTTCCTGTATTGAAAGTTATGGTCATTTTAAGATCAGCACACAAAACTCATCCTTTTGCTTTTTCTAATATGTACACACTCTTGGATCATGCCCATGAACGAGGACTTGTCTCCTCATTGAACCTGTACAACCTGGACACTAAACACACAAAATATTAGATCAAATACATCATGGTATTTGTTATTCTCAAACCAAGAGATGCGGAAAGCAAGATCCAATAATCTCCCCCTTTTGATAATAACAAATACCCATATGAGAAATTAGTGAGTTTATAGATAAGTGCGATAAAAGATATGCATGAATAAAAGGTTTACTGCGTGATAGATTTTACTCCCCCTAAATATCTATGTCACTAGATTTCTCATTTTATTCTCCCCCTTTTGTTATTACCAAAAGTGGGTTGTCATGATCGAGCAATATCACTCCCTCTACATAGACGCTTTCCATGAAAACTTTTTAATATACTCCCCCTAAATTGTATTCTCCCCCTAAATGTATGCTCCCCCTAAATGTTATAATTAATTGCAATGGTGCATTCGGAAAAATTGAGATTAGTAAGAGATTTCTTGAATTTATATTTCTCCCCTTTTTTGATATTATCAAAAGTTATTTTGAAATAAAGAATGAATAATTATGAAGAAATAATAAATATGGGAGTATATAAGAGTAATAGATTTTATATCGAGAAGAAAAATAGGATGCAATCAAAAGCTTGTTAAATACTACTTGTTGAGAAAAATATAAGCATGATGTAACATAAAGTAGTAAGCAACATAGCTAACATGATAAAGTTAGCATTCTATTTTAAGATACCACTTGCTTAAAGGAAAACACAGTGTTAAAAATAATAAGCACTCTTAAACATAAACATCATTTTAGAAGATAAAACCATATAAAGGATAATGAGTTTTAAATTTGAAAAGTTGATGTTTGAGTTAAAGATTGAAGAGATGCTATTCCATTAAGAAAAAAAATTGCAAGCATGATTTCATAATATCAAGAAAAGATACACAATGTTGAAATCGACTACTCGGTCTCCGTGGAGTTCGGGGTCCCAAAAAAGGGGTGGTCTCACACCTACTTCTCTCGAGCCAACTCTCTAGGCAAGAGCACTTGGACTTGGAAACGGACCCTAGGCTACAGCGAGGAGGTCCCACCTCACACCCGGAAGACCTGGGAGATCTTCCACTCCCTAGCCAATGATGAACCAGAAGCACCAAAGGAGAGCTCTAAAGGAAGAAGAAGATCCGAAATTTGGAAATCTAGAAGTCCTCTCCTTTGGTGCCCCTTAGGGTCTATTTATAGGTTTTCCAAGTTAGGCTGCAAATAGCCAAAAATTGATCTGCCAGATTACCAAAATACCCTCGGATTTGGACTGCAAATAGCCAAAACTGGACTACAAATAGCCAAATGCCGCTGATCTGGGATACTAAACGCAGACCAACCCCCCCTCCTCTGGAACTGGGCGAGAGGGGTTACCTCGCGGAGCTCGGCGAGCCTCCTCGCTGGGGTGGGGCGAGACCAAGGGTCTTCCCCCTTACCAGGGTCGGGGGAGAGAGAGGGGGTCGGCCCCCCTCCTCCACTCGCCCCTGGACAGGCGAGGGCGAGAGGGGGGGCACCCGCCCTCCTCCTCTCACCCCTAGCTGGGCGAGGGCGAGAGGGGGGGCACCCGCCCCTCCTCCTCTCGCCCCTAGCTGGGCGCGGGCGAGAGGGGCGGCACCCGCCCCTCCTCCTCTTGCCCCTAGCTAGGCGAGGGCGAGAGGGGGGGGGGGGGGCACCCGCCCCTCCTCCTCTCGCCCCTAGCTGGGCGCGGGCGAGAGGGGGGCACCCGCCCCTCCTCCTCTCGCCCCTAGCTGGGCGAGGGCGAGAGGGGGGGGGGGGGGGGGGGGCACCCGCCCCTCCTCCTCTCGCCCCCTCACTTGCCTCTTACTCCAGCTGGGTGAGCAGGAGGTTTCTGCCTCTACTGCTCTCCCTCCTTTCTCTCTGTCTTGGATCATACTACAAACGTGGCCCTGATGCACCCTTGGGTCCTGGCAACCTACTCGGCGGATATAGGGTTGTACAGACACGTCTCGGCGGCCCTCCACGCTGGGCCTCACTCGATGGATATGGGGGTTGTACACAATCCCCGCTCTTTGCGAGGTTGGCACAACCTCGGAAAGAAAAGTCCAAGCCCAAATATCCATCGAGGGGGCAGAACCTCGCCCCCGAGGCACGTTTGACCCATCCAGCTGGTGAGAGCCTAGAGTGAGGAGGACATCTCAGCGTTGAACTTACCCATCCGAGGATCATTCGACCCACCCAGTTAGTGAGAGCCTGGAGTGAGGAGGACATCTCGGCGTTGAACTTACCCATCCGAGGATCATTCGACCCACCCAGCTAGTGAGAGCCTGGAGTGAGGAGGACATCTCGATGGCAAGCTCTTCCTTCCGAGGATCATTCGACCCACCCAGCTAGTGAGAGCCTGGAGTGAGGAGGACATCTCAATGGCAAGCTCTTCCTTCCGAGGATCATTCGACCCACCCAACTAGTGAGAGCCTGGAGTGAGGAGGACATCTCGGCGTTGAACTTACCCATCCGAGGATCATTCGACCCACCCAGCTAGTGAGAGCCTAGAGTGAGGAGGACATCTCGATGGCAAGCTCTTCCTTCCGAGGATCATTCGACCCACCCAGCTAGTGAGAGCCTGGAGTGAGGAGGACATCTCGGCGTTGAACTTACCCATCCGAGGATCATTCGACCCACCCAGCTAGTGAGAGCCTGGAGTGAGGAGGACATCTCGATGGCAAGCTCTTCCTTCCGAGGATCATTCGACCCACCCAGCTAGTGAGAGCCTGGAGTGAGGGGGACATCTCGGCGTTGAACTTACCCATCCGAGGATCATTCGACCCACCCAGCTAGTGAGAGCCTGGAGTGAGGAGGACATCTCGATGGCAAGCTCTTCCTTCCGAGGATCATTCGACCCACCCAGCTAGTGAGAGCCTGGAGTGAGGAGGACATCTCAGCGTTGAACTTACCCATCCGAGGATCATTCGACCCACCCAGCTAGTGAGAGCCTGGAGTGAGGAGGACATCTCGATGGCAAGCTCTTACCCATCCGAGGATCATTCGACCCACCCAGCTAGTGAGAGCCTGGAGTGAGGAGGACATCTCGATGGCAACTTACTAATCATATAAGCAAAATAACTTCATCCATCTAATGGGGGGATTTCCCTTGTCAAAACCTCCTGGCCCAACCAGCGAGGGGTAGAACTTGCTACAAAGGAAAACAACAAAAAACAAAAAATAAACACAACATACCCCCCCCCCCCCCCCCATGGCACTCGCCTCTCAGGCTGCTTGCGCGAGATGATCAGCTCGCTAAAGGGTGACCCCCCCCACTCGCCGGCTTCGCGAGGTCCACTTGCGCGACTCCGGCTCCGAGCGAGACCCCACTCACCGGGCTAGGAAAAAGCACTCGCCCGGCGAGGTCCCGCTCGCCACTCTCAGTCACTGGTTCCTTGCCTGGCTGACCCCCTGGGGCAACCTCTCCTGTCCTGCCCTGGGCGAGCACTCCTTGCGACCCAGAAGGCGGTGTCTGGGGGGAGGGAGCCGAGCAGTCACCTCCCCTGGTGATGCCTTGGAGCAGCTCCATAATTCCCTTGATGGCCGTCATGAACTCTCCCCTTCCTACCACCTCACTTGGGATGTGAGACCCCTCATCGTCTCCTCCTCCGAGGTCTCCTGCCATGAGATTTGGTTCAAGAACTTCTGTGCTGACCACTCTCCACGCTCACCGCACCAAAAATGTTGAAACCGACTACTCGGTCTCCGTGGAGTTCGGGGTCCCAAAAAAGGGGTGGTCTCACACCTACTTCTCTCGAGCCAACTCTCTATGCAAGAGCACTTGGACTTGGAAACAGACCCTAGGCTACAGCGAGGAGGTCCCACCTCACACCCGGAAGACCTGAGAGATCTTCCCCTCCCTAGCCAATGCTGAACCAGAAGCACCAAAGGAGAGCTCTAAGGGAAGAAGAAGATCCGAAATTTGGAAATCTAGAAGTCCTCTCCTTTGGTTCCCCTTAGGGTATATTTATAGGTTTTCCAAGTTGGGCTGCAAATAGCCAAAAACTGATCTGCCAGATTACCAAAATACCCTCGGATCTGGACTGCGAATAGCCAAAACTGGACTGCAAATAGCCAAATCCCGCTGTTCTGAGATACTAAACGCAGACCAACCCCCCCCCCCCCCCCCTCCTCTGGAACTGGGCGAGAGGGGTTACCTCGCGGAGCTCGGCGAGCCTCCTCGCTGGGGTGGGGCGAGACCAAGGGTCTTCCCCCTTACCAGGGTCGGGGGCGAGAGAGGGGGTCGGCCCCCCTCCTCCACTCGCCCCTGGCCTGGCGAAGGCGAGAGGGGGGGCACCCGCCATCCTCCTCCCGCCCCTAGCTGGGCGAGGGCGAGAGGGGGCACCCGCCCCTCCTCCTCTCGCCCCTAGCTGGGCGCGGGCGAGAGGGGGGGGCACCCGCCCCTCCTCCTCTTGCCCCTAGCTGGGCGAGGGCGAGAGGGGGGGGGGGGGGGCACCCGCCCCTCCTCCTCTCGCCCTTAGCTGGGCGCGGGCGAGAGGGGGGGCACCCGCCCCTCCTCCTCTCGCCCCTAGCTGGGCGAGGGCGAGAGGGGGTGCACCCGCCCCTCCTCCTCTCGCCCCCTCACTTGCCTCTTACTCCAGCTGGGTGAGCAGGAGGTTTCTGCCTCTACTGCTCTCCCTCCTTTCTCTCTGTCTTGGATCATACTACAAACGTGGCCCTGATGCACTCTTGGGTCCTGGCAACCTACTCGGCGGATATAGGGTTGTACAGACACGTCTCGGCGGCCCTCCACGCTAGGCCTCACTCGATGGATATGGGGGTTGTACACACAAACTACAATGTAATAAAATTTTCATTTCAAGTAAACATAAACATTGTAGCGTTCATGTTTTGTTATCTAGTGCATTTACTTAAGTTTGTAGAGATTTGAGTAGATGAGCATTAGGATCCAATTCTCATGAGTAGAAGTTTTATGAAAGATAATGATGTGTACAAAGTAGTGTTTTGATAAAGTATACAAGTGAATCAATCAAAAACACATGACATATATAATGAAATAACACAACATTAAAATACACAAATAATATTACTTCCACACTATTTCAATGCACATGAATAAATAGTACAACTACCAAGGTGCTATGCACACACAATGCTTATTACGACTTATCAGGGTGCAAAGTAGTGCTTGGGGGATCACTTTTATACTTTTTAGCTTTATTTTCAAAAAAAAAAAATTGTGATCCGGTGTACTAAAGAGAAGTGGTGTATAAATTGTTTGCTACAAGACACTTTACAATTCTTAGCCAAGGTGCTCAACCTCACAATGCTCATTAAGACTTATCAGGAGGGTGAGTAGTGCTTGGTGGAGTTTTCCTTGTCATTTATTATTTGCTTTTTAGTTTAGTGACTAAGGACTCCGAATTCACTTGTTTTGCAAACATAGCATTTTAAACCATATTTCTCTAAAGAATAAGTGCATGAAAGACAAAGAATTGTAATAACCAATTCAATGTTGTGTAGGTAATCTATTTAGGCATTTTAATTATTTATGTTATTACACTACGCAATCATGTAAGAATAAGATTGTAAACACATGTAGGTTATCAAAAATAAGTGAGTGAATGAATCATTATCAAACATAATACATTACTCATACTTAGAGGCATGCTAAACATTTCTACACATGTTTATCTACAATCAATTTCATTGCACATAACAAGATAATTCTCAAGGCATGACAAATACAAAACAATGTTTTTAAGAAACTTGAAAGTTAAATTAAACATTGTATTTAATCTTTAATTGATATAATTAATCATCCATCCTTGACAATGGCAATGAATAACAATCAGTTTTTTTTATATAAATTTTTGAATTTTTTTTAATATATGCACAAAACAATAAACACACATAAGAAAAATATATTTTTGTTCTTTGAAATTGTTTTGTAATTTTGTATTTGTTTTTTTTTATATATATTCTCTGGAACTCATAGAAGTCTTTAATAGCCCTTTCAGTAAATGATATTCTATGCCAGAGAAATAAACAAAAATAATGTAAGAGAAAATACATATATATATATATATATTTAAAAGAAATAAAATTTTGTTTTAAAAGGAATAAAAAGATAAACTTTTTACAAACACACAAAATATTAAAATAATACCAGAAATAATTCCAAACACAAAAAAAATATTTTGGAGCAAAGGAGCTAACGTCAGGCATTAACTTCTTAACGCCAAAACAGAACTGCATTTCTTGATGTTTTGAAAAATAATTTTCTCAATTCATTTGTATTATAAAGAGACCTTCCTTCAGTTGAAATTTCAGAGTATATTGATTAGATTTGAAGGCTCTTTTAGCATGTATTTGGTGATTTTTCAAATACTTGTGTTTGGTAAAATCATTAAAGCTCGAAATATTAAAATATGCAAACACATGATGCAATGTTAGAATAAATAAAAAAATATGCATGATTTATGTATAAAGAGTGAGATAATGTTCATGCAATGAATATAATATAAGTATATCTAAGATCAAGATACCTTAACTACATGACTACACTCTAGCCTCGTACTAAGTGACGGATGGGCATGAGGAGCTGCACACATGACGTAGGTTGGGGTGTTAATCCCATATGCATACAAAATACGACGCTCAACCTAGCACTCTTTCCCCCAGTGCCTTTCAAGGCCCCACTGGAACCCTCCCTGGTTAAGGACAAGACATGACTTAGAGGTTAAGTCTCTAATGCACACAATCCTACGCCCTCGCTATTGTGAGACACATGTCATAGGTTTATTGATTATAGACATACTAAGCGTGTAAGCCTTAAATATATTAAGTGTGTTATAATTTCATGATTAGTTTTGGATTTACAATTTTATCGAAGATTGTTGATTTTAAATCCATTTAGAAAAGTTTTATTCATGCAAATAACTACAAAGGAAAAAATAAGATTTTCATATTTTAATGATATAATTTACTTTAGCATTGCAAGATATAACTAGCATGAGCATTGATTTCTATCTATGGTACGTGATAATGCTAGTGTGATGAATTAGGACAATATGGTGCAAAGCTAAGTAAAGATGGACAAATATAAGATTGAGTTGCATGTATTCAAACATAGAGTTTTGAATTTTCATAGACCTAGAAAGAAGTGACAATTCTATTTGATTTCATCTTGTTAATATCAAGTTAATTCATAGGTCTAAAGATAATAAGATTCATGCAAACAATAAAGATGCACATCACACACACAAAACAAGATATGAAACTATAATACCAATTGCAATCATATATTTCATAATTCCTAAGGTTGATAGAATTAGTTGATTTAAGATAGGTCTTGATGGATCATGAATTATGATATATGATTATAGTGAATTTTAGCATAGGATATTAATAGATCATGGTGGTGATTGTGAAATCATATTCATCATTTTTGTAAATTTTCTTTTTGATTTTATTTTTAGAAATTAGACAAAACAAATACAAGGTATTTGACAACAATGATAGTAAAAATAATTTTGTAGAGAAAATCAGAATTTTTAGGAAAATATGTTACCGCCAGCGTTAGTGATAACGCCTGGCGTTAGCAACAGAGTTACTATATTTGATTTAAAACACATTGTTTTTGATATTATTTTATTCTGATTTTTCTCGATTATGATTTTCAATATAGGGGCTATTATATGCAGCAACGAAAAATAGACAAATATGCAATTAGTTGTGCATTTAATATTTTAGCCTAAGACCCCTAAAAATTCATTTAAATCCAATTTTGAAAGTAATTTCATTAGTCTTGATAATATCATTTAGAAAATTTAGCATTCAATTTATAATGATAATATAAGACATTTATAGACAAAGGATTTAAAAAGGATAAAACAAAAAGAAAAGATAGATCACTTAAAAATTATGACTTTATGTTTAATTTAATTTAATTTTGATTTGATAAACATTATACTTAAAATGTAAAAGTCATATTTCATAATATATCTAAGTGACCTTAGCGTGTTGGCTCAAAAATAAGAAAACAAACAAAAGAAAAAACAATTAAGCATATCATGAAGTAGAGAATTGATATTTCATTTTTAATTGTTTCTACTTCATGCAAATGATAGGATACTAATGAATAAGAGATTTAGGTATCCAAAGGGGACCATGAGGGATGGTTCCTTTGGGTACCCAAATACGACATGATGATTTTTTAGGAGACAAGGATAAATGAGCCCTTTCTATTAAAGTTGATGTGTCATTTTTCTTTAAGGGTCTCCATTCATACATTGGTTGTTTATCTTTAAAATTCATATTATGATTATGTGACATCTTTATATGATTGTATTTGTTTGAAAAATAATTCATTTGAGATTTATGCTTATTCAAATTATTTTTCAAAATAGATTGATGTTGATAATCATAATGAATTTTATTATATGGATTTTTTGAAAATTTATAAGATTGATTGTCTTTCTTTAGAATTGAATGTTGAAAGAGTGAGTTACAAAATGTTTTAAATGATTGGTCCTTATTTAGATGATTTTCATTTCCACTCTTTCTTATAGACCTACTCTTATAATATGAAGTTAAGCTTTTAGACTTTTGAAAATTTGATAAACTAGAAAAAAGAGATTTTTCATTATATAAAAATTTTTGAATAAACATTTTTAATGATTCTAGTTTATCCTTTAAATTATCATTTTCTTTTATCAAATTTTCATTATGTTCTTTTGAAATTAAAAGTTCTTTTTCTAAAACCTTTAGTTCTTCTTTAAAAGAATTATAATCAAAACAAGGTTTAGCATTTTCAATTAAAGAGCATGAACAAGAATTTGAAACATCAATATAAGATTCTACTTTAGTGTTTGCTTTTAAAGTTTTATTTTCTAAACGTAATTTGGAATTAGCATGTTTCAACTTTGAAATTTTACGTTTAGCAAATTTAAGCACACGAAATGTAGAAATAGAATTAGTTACTAAAAGAGAAGATTTAGATTTTCTTACCTTGCTATAGTTTCCGTCTTCTCTTTTGCTTGATGTTTTGCCATCAACTGAGTCCAATATTGTGACGTTGACTTCTTCATCTTCCTCTTCCAAACAAGAGTGTCCATAATCCTTTCCGCTTGATGAGCATTCTATGGATCCATCCTTTGTGTAGCTTTCTTGAATATTTGCATAGACTTGCATATTCTCCGGTTCTTGTGAATGTTCCGTACCTGTAGAAGGAGAATCATAAGTTCTTTCAAGAAAACTCCAAATTTCATATGCGGTAGGTAAAGTATAAATAAGTTTGAAAATATTTTGGTCTAACGCACAAAATATACTATTCATAGATTTTGCATTTAAAATAATTTCGTTTCTAGTTAGTACGCTAGATGGCTTTTTAATAGTAATATTCCAAACTTTTTCATCTAAGGCCTTAAGAAAAATTTTCATTAATATTTTCCACCCTTTAAAATTTTTGCCCATAAATAATGGTGGTGATAATATTTTTTCATTTATATTAAAATTTTCCCCACTAGTAGAAGCGAGATCATGATCAAGAGACGCCATTATTCCCGGTTGTTAAGCCGATTTGGAATAACCTCGCTCTGATACCAATTGTTGGATCTTGTGGCGCCCTTAGAGGGGGGGTGAATGAGGGCTAAAATTTACTTCGAAATTTTCCTAATATATTATGATAATTTTAACGGATAAACAAGTAGATTTTTAGACAACCCAAATAAACATTTAGAAAATCATAAGAAATTGGAAATCAAATTTATTTCCACAAGTGATGAATACAAAGGATTGTCGATCTTAATAAAGCTTAAAATCAAGGCTATAATAAAAATAAACTTTTAACAATTTGTGTTTACCAATCCTTCTACCAAGGATCGGAAGGCTATCACTTGTCTCTCTCTAGACCAAGCCCAAGCCTATCCTCTAGATCTTCCCTAGATCTAGACGTAGCACACAAGGCCACGATTTCCCACCAAGCCACGCAAGGACTTGGACGCACCGCACAAGGAAGCGATTTTCCCCTAAGCCACGCAAGGACTTAGACGCTCCGCACAAGGAAGCGATTTTCCCTACCAATACAAAGTAAAATGTATATAAATGAAAATACAAGATAAAATAAGAACTCCCTAGAAATTCAGATCTCTGAAAGGAAGGTTGAAGCCTCGAGATGATCGTTGATGTAGAAGCGCGTCCGATCTTGTCTTCAATTTCAAACCTTCGCAGCATAAATGGGAGTTCATGAGGTTCTGGAGCTCTCTGGATGGAATGCACTCAGGAAGGGACTTAGAATCTTCAATTCTTTTAATGCACGAACACAAGGAGTCAATTTATAGAAATTCGCTGTCGCCTGGGTGACATCGACTGTCGGAATTTCCGACAGCGCTAAACTGACGTTGTAGTGCTGTCGTGCGTGCAGTTGCTGTAACCTCCGAGCTGTCGCCTGGGCGACATCGATGTCGGATTTTCCGACAGCTCAAAACTGCCTTTCGTTGTGGTGCTGTCGTGGGCAGTTGTTGTAACCTCTGAGCTGTCGCCTGGGCGACAGTAGCTGTCGGAAAATTCCGACAGCACCAAACTGCTGCTCGTCGTGCTGCGGGCAGTTGTTGTAACTTCTCTGTTGTCGCCTAGGCGACATTGACTGTCGGAAAATTCCGACAGCCCCTCTTCATTTTTGTCGTCCGAAACTTCTCCAGACTGTAGATTGAGTCGTTCTCATCTCCGAAAAGGGGTGGCACGTTCTGTAACTCTTCCTGGATTGAAGGTTATGGTCATTTTAAGATCAGCACACAAAACTCATCCTTTTGCTTTTTCTAATGTGTACACACTCTTGGATCATGCCCATGAACGAGGACTTGTCTCCTCATTGAACCTGTACAACCTGGACACTAAACACACAAAATACTAGATCAAATACACACTCTTGGATCATGCCCATGCGGAAAGCAAGCTCCAACACATGGAAGCGTCCTGGTCGCGCTGTGAGGCGTTCTGAGGGCGCAACGAGCGCGGGAGCGTTCTGAGCGAACGGAGAGGCGTTCTGAGCGTGCAACGATCGCGGGAGCTCTGAGCGGGCAACGAACATGAGAGCGTTCTGAGTGAACGGAGAGGCGTTCTGAGCGCGCAACGAGCGCGGGAGCGCTCTGAGCGCGCAACGAACACGAGAGCGTTCTGAGCGAACGGAGAGGCGTTCTGAGCGCGGGAGCTCTGAGCGCGCAACGAATGCGAGAGCGTTCTGAGCGAACGGAGAGGCTTTCTGAGCGCGGGAGCGCTCTGAGCGCGCAATGAGCGCGGGAGCGCTCTGAGCGCGCAACGAACACGAGAGCGTTATGAGTGAACGGAGAGGCGGTCTGAGCGCGCAACGAGCGCGGGAGCTCTGAGCGCGCAACGAACACGAGAGTGTTCTTAGTGTGCTAGGAGGCGTTCTAGGCGGAATCCGGAACCCGAAGAGCGGGCGGCGAGTCAGAAGAGAGGGGATTTGCCCTAACCCCATTGCGGGGGAGAGTGGCTCGGCCGCACCCTAAGGGGGGCGCGGTGCGTCCGCACCCGAGGGGGGTGTGGCTTGGCTTGGCCGCACCCCAAGGGGGTGCGTCCGGGCCGCACCCCTCATAGGGTGCGGCTGGGCCGCACCCCAAGGGGGTGCGGCTGGGCCGCACCCCCCACTATGGGGGGTGCGGCTATTCGCACCCCACTAGTGGGGTGCGGGCTAATCGCACCCCAGTAGTGGGGTTCGGCTATGGCGGCGTGCTCCGTGCATTTCGTGCGTGTTCTCGCAATGGCGGTTTGGCGGCGGAAATGGCGGGTTTGGTTTCTTCAACTCGGGCGATCATGCGTTGACCGTTGACCCCACCTCCCTTTAGTGGAGTTTTCTCTAGACGCACTCCAAGGCCTTTATGGATGTATAACAATAATCATCGAATTAAATGCTTGTATTAACATCCTTTAATTATTTGCGTGGTGTTAAAAGTTATATTGCTCAAACTTATTTGTCGCCGTATCCAACGACTTCATTGCATATAGTCTTAGTATCATTGTGTCACATTTATATTTTTACCTAGAGGTCTAGATTCTGTGTACCCCATAGCCTACCCTACATGAGTATTTATTACAGTATGATTTAGAAGAAACGACACCCCTATACAAAAAAAAGGATTCAAATATCACCCCAACAATTAAATAGTTCGCATGAATCGTCAATCGGCGCATGTATATTTATAGAATGTGGATTTTTGGTAAATTATGGCATGCTGTCCTCTTAATTTAATGACGATTTTACTATATTTAAGGGATTAAATAGCACTGTATCAAAAGAAATCACAACGGGTCTTCTTATCAGCCGGCCCGCTCCGCAATAATTTGGGCATCCTTCTCGCGTACGTGCGATCCAGCTCGCTCCTTCCGCGTACAGATCGAGTAAACGTGTGGAATCAGAACGCCTACAAATTCGCGCGACGGATCACAGTAACAATCCGGTTCCTGCACAATCGTACAAGCGTGGGCCCCGCTTAATGATAGCTTTAGATATGGCTTTATCGTAGGCCGCGACACAAGATACCGCTTCCGGACGGACCTGTGCCCCTCACATCCTCTATAAATACCACCAGAAACCCTCTTTCGCAGGTCTATTTGTTCTTCTTCCGGCTTTTGTTTCCGAAACCCTAGCCTTGGTTTCGGCCCCTCCTTCTCTTCTTCGTCGCCGACTCGCCGTCGCTCGTCGTTGCCCCATGATCCTACTGTCAGATCTACCTTTTTCTCCCTGATCCCTCAATCGTACGGTGATTCCTTTGTTACTTCGCTTGCGATTTGGGGCTTTCCACCGCCGGAGAGATTTACGAGAGCCATGTCTCGCTGCTTTCCGTATATGCCTCTGAATTACAAGAAGGAAGTCGACTCCACGGTCGGATCAATCAAGGTTTGCTGAGCATTAATGACGCTGCGATTGATTTATTTCATTCGTGCTCGACTGCCGGCCATTGATCCGATTATTAATGGCCTTGTTGTGTTGTGTAATGCGTAATGTAATATTCAGAAATCTGTATCATATTTGTGCAATATAGAAAAGATTGAGCGGAGCTAAACCGATTTATACTCATAACCTTTCAATTACTCCGTGCTTGATAATCCTTTGGTTTTGTACTTTCACATTATTTTTAGGGTTGTAAATATAAGAAATCATATTGATTTTACTGTCGACGATCAACTGTCCCCTTGTTCTTTCTTAGATTGTGAAAGAAATGAAATTAGGTTTGCGTGTTCTCTCGTAGCTTTTTTATGAAAGTCTAAATATGGGATTATCTTGATTTACTATATTATTACGGAAGGGCCATTTCCCCAATTACAAACTGATTCATCAGTTTTATTAGTGTTAGACTGTTGGTTGAAATGATTTGGTTTATGGTGTCGGTGTTAATTATTGAGTGAAATAATGTATATAATCATGGCTGCTGATTCAAGAAGGAAATCATTACTGCTAAAACATTAACTACAATTAGTTAATATTTGTTCGTGCTTATATTGCCTAAACAATGTAATGATATTTAGGGTTAAGGTTAGTGATAGCATTTAGGTAGACGATGCACCAGAATGATGAAATTGTATAACTTATAGAATAATAGTAATTTGAGATAATTCTGAAATGCAACTCCAGCCGATTTTTGTAGGACAACATTTTAAACCCTAAAATCTGAGTCAGTCTTCTTCCTCCTATCATGTCCCGGTGCCTGGCTGATGCCTACATTCAGAATCATTAGTCTTTCTCTCATGGCCCGGTGATTGGATAAGGATTCCTAAACTAAAGAACTAACTTTTTGATGATGTTCCTTGGTATGCCACCCCCAAGCAGATGAAGTCCTAGGATTTGTGTCCACAGTGAGCAACAAGGACGAGAAGAGTTTCGGAATGTCCTGAAACCTTTGGAGAGGACAGGACGCTCGCTCCTCTTGGATGATGTCCTGAAACCATTGGCGAGAAGTCGCACTCCTCTCGGATGTCTGCCCGCAGTGAGCACCTCAGTGCAGAACAACCTCTGAATTGGTCTTCTTCCTTCTGCATTTTCTCTCACGGATCGGCATCGAGGTCCGCACTTCGAAATCGGGAAATCATGGTCCCATGATGTTACTGCTAAGGATGCTCGTGCCAGCAGGGATAACTCACAACTTCTTCAATTTCTGGTTCGCGCTGCTTCCAGGCAGGGGAATGTACAGCTAGGGCACAAAACCTGGCGGCTAGATACTGATTTTCAATAACTTGTGTGATGTATACAAAGTACAAACTAAAATTGTTCAATAAATTTTGAATCCAAAAACCGGCAATAGGAATTGTGAAGGTTGTAAATAGCAGAGGGGTTAGTTTTGTTTAGAAATATTTAATCTCATTCAATACATAAGACTTGATGCTAATTTTTAGATTTCAAGAAATAAAATTTTAACTTTCAGCAGTGATATTTAGAGTTATGGCTGGTGATTATAGACTTGTGTCATTTGACCTTTAGCATAGCCTACAAAAGATGTACCAGGAAGATGAATTGATAAGCATCTATACATTTTTTGTAGATATAATTGGTTCACTAGAATTGTTATTTATGTTTTTTTCCCACTATTTTAAATCTGATGTATCCTTAAAAGTTAAAGTTTAGTCTATACATTTCAGATTATATACTGTCCATGTAAAAAAAATCAATCGTATCCTGAAATTGGGTGCTCTGGATAATTGTTGCTGGCGCCAATGCATAAATCAGTCAATGTGTTTACTTTGAATTACCACCATTTCTTCCTTTATTGGAATTGATGGTTGATCTGGTGCTCAGAAGCTCCAAAATGGAAGAGGAAACACAAAGCAGGGAAAAGAGACGAGCCAGCGCACGAATGAAAAACCAAGCAAAAAGAGATCAAGAGACGAGTGCGGAAATTTGGATTCCTCGGAGCACAAAAGCAAGAAAAGGAGGGAGGCCGAGAAGAAGATCAAGCCCAATGGAAGCAGCTGCGCTCTTAGGAAAGATCACTGCGAACACTTTGAAAGAAGCGACCTTTCTGAGGAACACAATCCGCCGGCTTTCGTGCCGAACCACTGCAGCTCCATGCCCAACACCCCAAAGAGCTCCAAGAAAAATGCTGTCCAGGCTGCTGATCCCAACGTGAAAAGACCAAGTAACTTCCATTTTCCCCCTCGTTTTTATTCCTTTCATCCCTGCCATGGATTCTCTTTATTTACCATTGTACTCGTCTCTTTTAAAAAGGCATGGTCCTCCGGATAAAGTTACCATTGAAGAAGCACAATGATCCCCAGCCAGTGTCTACCTGCAAAGTTCCCTGCAGTTCTGCCCAGCAGCTGTCCACTTCATCCAAAAGTCAAGCGGTTGTCACCCAATCTACACCCCAACTAAAGCCGCAGCTCCCTGTAAGCGAAGAGCCATGCTTCTCCGGTCGCGCCGCTGAGGATCCCGCCGGCATCAAGGAACCTGAACCCAGCGACCGGAGGCACGCGAGGAGCCATGGGCACCGCATTCGAAAATCAAAAAGGCGCTTCCGTGAATTGATACTGAACTGGAAGCCTCCGCCGCTTCAGTTGAACGAGGAGGGGGACCTCGATTGGCTGTTTGCTTCGAGACGGCAGCCAAAAGATGGGGAATCCGGCGCACGAATTTCTAAAGCTCCCATTCCCGAACCCAGCGCCTGTCTGGTCCCCACAGATTCTTTGCAACCCCGCGCTTGCTATCTGCCCGAGTTCGACATGTATCAGCTGCCGTACGTGATCCCATTTTGAAGCTCCTAGAATTTGCGTGGGTTGTACAGAGCGGATTCTGCCGTACGCGATCCCATTTGTTCTCCAAGTCTGCTGAGCCAAGGGGCGTTGAGGTGTTTAGAAGAGGAGGAAAGATGGTGTATAAATCCGGCATTAGTTTTTCCTAGAGTCTTCCTTGGCTTTTTAGAGAAATCTGACATGGCCTGAAGTTTATTATGTATTCTGCTGCTTATGTTGCTGATCTGATGAAGAACTCAACGATTCTTCAACCATGGTCGCTGCTAATTTTTTTTCTTCCTCTTTTTTCAGTGTCAATCATAAATATATGGTTTGTTTGGTATTATTGCTTTCATTGCGCTCATCTCTCTCTCTCTTTTTTCGTTACAACTTATTACCAGATACTAATGATTATAAGATATTCTAGGATAATGTATTGTCAATCATTAAAGATTGACAATACATATGTATAAGTGGTTTACAACAATTAAACATTATATATGTAGCAGATTTGGACATGCTATTTGATTATGATACCTACAAACTTGAACATGAGAATTTCTGCGATAAGTAAACACAATAATCATTCTAAAAAAATCACTTAAACATGACTCCATCTACAATCTGTTTTACATTCAGTTAGCTCTGCTCAATCTTCGTGTATAAATAGCCTTCTAAGAACTGGACGTTGGGCAACACCGTTGTATAAATCATGTAATGACTCATTAGTACTCTAGACATTATGTGTAGATGAGCATAATTGAAGTACTCATTATGTATAGATGAGCTAATTCATAATGCATTCATGCACCACACCAATCCATCTCTGTCACGTAAAGTACTCATTATGTTATAACGGATTTAATCCGATATAACAGCATAACGGAATAAAAAAAGCGACATTTTCTCGGACGATATAATATAAAAGATCGCAACTCTTTAACCTAAGATTTTTGCTCTTCTGTCTCCCAACAGCAAGAACGACCCATCCGTCTTCAAATCCCTCCCCACGACCCAGTTGAAGTATCTAGTTGCCTACCTAAATCACCTAGAGGGGGGTGAATGGGTGAATTCTGCGTCTTTTGCAAAATAAAAACTTGATAAAAAGATAATCACAGAAAACAAATCACAATCACAGACGATACAAGGAATTTATAGTGGTTCCCTGATCTTGGGTACTCCACTTTCCAGCCTCACCAATCTAGCACCACAGCTAGCCTTGGCTACTTCTCAAAATCTCGGATCAAGAACGATCCTACAATCTCGGACTCACAACTCCTACAACTCGGAGACAAATCTCCTACAAACTCGGAGGCACTGCTCCTAAAACTCGGAGAAACACTCTACTACAACTCAGAGAAAAACTCTCATACAAGAAAATGAGAGGAGTACAATGAAATACTTAACAAAACTTGTACAGATCTAAACTTCTGAGATCTTCTTCCTCCTTGAATCTTGAGAAACTTTGGCTAGAAGATGAGGAAGAAACGATTGAAATCCCAGATCTGATTTCTAGGATTCGACACGATCCAATAGATTGATGTAGATGATTAGAGCGCTGATCTGTCGAATCTTTTCTTTAGAAGGAATCGATTGATTGAGAGAGAGAGAGAGAGAGATCGATCCTTCAACAATGGCCGGGGGCAGCAATTTCTTCACGATGATCCGATTGAATAGAAGATTAGAAAGATTAGAATTCTAGTTCAGATAAGACTGGATAGAAGCCTTATATTGCAATCATAAGTAACGGCTAAGAGGCCTTGATTTAAGGTAGGATTAACCTTAACACCACTCACACGTGCCGTCAAGTCCGTCAGAAGAAAATAAAATCCCGTCAGGAACCGGATTTCAAAGTAGCACAGGAAGAAAATAATTTTCTCGAGACAATATGGATTTATCGAGAAATAGAGTTGACTTCTCGAGAAATGAACTTTACATCTCGAGAAATGGCTGCAAGAAATCGAGAAAAGGCTGGAAAAAGCTTTGAAGAGAATTTCTCGAGAACAAATGGGACTTCTCGAGAAATGGCTTTGATTTCTCGGGAGAACATAAGTCTTCTCGAGAAACCGCTGAGAAAAACTTTCAAAGGAAAATAGAGAAGATTTCTCGAGAACAATTAAGACTTCTCGAGAAATGAATTTAACTTCTCGAGAAATTAAGGACTTCTCGAGAAATTCCTTAGAAACAAAAGAATAAAAATCAGTGAAGGGATTCTCGAAAACTAAAGAGGATTTCTCGAGAAATGAATTGAATTTCTTGAGAGATACCTTTGATTTCTCAAGAAATACCCTTAGAAAAATTTCTGAATTTTTCTCCTTTCTTCTCTAGAACACCAACAACTCTTCCACCTACCAAGCTTCAAGAGTCTTGAGAATAAAGTATAACAAATAGAGAGATCACACATGAGTCAACATCATGTTCCACACAATGAGGGATTACATTGCATGAGACTGTGCTTAATGACTCATTGTGATCTGACATTGGTCTACACTTCGCATTTATAATCTGCAAGATCATAACTGAAAGACAATATCAAATACACTAGCAATTCACCTTGGTTCAAGGATGACTTCTCACAAATCTAGGCTATTGTGGATTCAATACCCCAACAATCTCCCCATATTTGTAGAAGTCAGAACCATATGCACTAAGATGAATTGCAACAAAATAATAACATAATAATAAAATATAAAATGCATATCACAATTGAAACAGCAGAGACCATCAAAATCAAAAATTATGTATATAAACAAGATTGTCTTAAATGAATTAGAGTTCACACAATCTCTCTAATAAAAGATTTTGAAAGGTCTAAGATCCTATCCTTCAATGGCTCCTTCTCTTCTTTTCTTGTCTCTTGAAATAGGCATAAGACTTGGGATGATATTTTGGAGGAGGTGGACCTTGTGGATTGTCATATCCATGGGTTCTATAATGAATCCTTCTCTTGGTCATGCTCATTTCATACTTCTTCCACTCTTCCTGACTTTAGTAGTCTTGAACCTTCATGCCACCATCATTTACTAGCTTGAGGGTGTCAAGAATGATTACCCTTGAATCTGGACTCCAGGCTTCAGCAGCTTCTACTGCAACACCCTTACCTGATCCTTCAGAACTTCTTACAGGGATAGACCTACTAGCAGAAGGACCTTCTCCATACTTCCTTTTCCTTGACCCTGGCACTCTGGACTGAACTTCAGATTGGTCTGCAGGCCAGACTTGAGTATAGTCAACAGGAGGAACATATTCAGGTTGTCCATCAGGTCTAGTTGAAAATTGAGATTGATCAGGATGGATTGCAGACTCAGGAAAGATCTCATTATGCATCCACACAGCAGTCTTTGAAGTGTAAGCATTGATATCTGCAATCTGCTTCTGAACACCAAAACTTAACTGCTCAAACTGATCAGCCCAATTTCTTTGAAGCCGAGAGACTGTATAATCCAAAAGCTCTGCCATTTTATCCTCCCCCTTTCTGACTTCTACAGATAGGGTTTGGAGTACAGATTTCTTGAACTGTCCAATCTCATCTATGATCTTAAAAGTATTTTCCTCAGCTTTTCCTTCAGTGGAGTCTTGAATTTTCCTGACCTGGATAGTTTGTTCAAAAACTTTTCCCATACACCGAACAAAATGATCTATTGCTTTTCCACCTTAAGTACCAAGCTTCTTAAGATTATCAGTGTTAGCTTGAACTTCAGCTAATCCTTTGTTCATCTCTTTTTCAACAGCAGAGATCTTGACATGCACACCTTGAATAGAACTTTCAAACTTCTCTCTTTGCTTATTCAGCATTATTTCAATCTGACCAAGAAGAGATTCTACATCATGCATATGAGGTGAAGGGGGTGGAGGAGGTAGAATATTAGTCCTCCAATCAGGATTTTCTTCTAGAAGTACAAAACTTACTTTCCTTTGGGCAGAGGATGGAATCTCATCCTCTCCCTCATTGGCATGCTCAGATAGAGCAGCCCGACCTTCACCCAAAATAGACTCCTTCTCCCCGTCAACATTTGCTGGGGGAGGAGAGTGCCCTTCCACTGAGTCTACATCATCATTATCAGCAAATTCTATGTCTGCCCCTGATCCTGCCTGATGAAAACTAGGATTGTGCTCTTCATGAAAATCTATTTCAATGTCTGCAACAGTGTCTGCCACTGATTCTGGAAGGAAAACTTCAGAAATAACAACTGGAGGAGGTGAAATAGGAATATTATCACCTATGGTGGAGGGGATTACATCTTCAAGGAGAATTTCAGGAACCGATGGAGATGGAACTGAACTCAGAGTTGGAGCTGGTTATTGTTGATGAACTATCTGTTGAGGTGGTACTTGTTGAGGTAGAGCTGGTTCTTGAGGAGGAACTAGTTGAGCAACTGAAGGTTGAGAAGAGGGAAGGGGAGCTGGACAGACAGGCTGATTTCCATTAGCATTAGAAGGCTCAGGCTCCCCCTTGGAAGATGCACCTGCATGCACCGGCTTAGTGATCCTTATGTCCAACCTCTGTATTGTGGTGACATCTATTTTCTTTAAGTGGTGGAGAACTGCTCCTTTGGACAAGTCAAAAACTTCTTGATTGAGCTGATTCAGATAAAGAGAAAGAATTCTTGCAAAGTTCGAAGCAAGAAGGCTTTCTTTAATCTTTGTGAAAAGGAGATTTGCCCAGTCACGTTTCTTCCCACAAATAATAGCTGTCATTAAGCAGAAGACATCTGCACAGACATAACCCAAGCTACCTGTATTGCAGAGGAGTACTTTAGAGATAATATCGACCAAGAGTTTTCCTACATCATTCATTTTCTGTCTTCGAACTGATGTAGCAGCTTTATTCAGACCACAGAAAGTCGCAGCTTTAGCCCAATCTGCATCTTCAAGAATGTCTTCAGAATCCACTACTGGCAATCTCAGATATTTGGAAATAGACCTGGAGCTGAGCTTGATCGTGAAGTTATTCACTGTGGATTTCATCAATTTCCCATCCTTGTGAACTTTGATGTTGATAAAGAACTCTTCCACTTCCTTGTATAGAATCCGACTTGGTTGCTCAAGAACAAATGTCAAGCCAGCAGCATCCAAGAGGTAAAACAAGTTCTGGAACTCATCTGAAAATGAGCTGAGGCCTGCACGCACCAGCTCACTGCCAATGCCGATCTTAGGCTGAGAAAGAGGCGTCATTGATCGAGAAGAAATCGCAAACTTGTTGAAGTTGAAATTGAACTTACGAGAGAGGTCGCGAGAAGTCCAAAGAGTCGATAATGTCGCGAGAGGTCTAGGGTTTCTCGGCGGGAAAGATTGCATGAACTTTAATTTTATCGACTAACCTTATTTATATAAAATCCTTGATTTGACAGAAATAAAATAAAAGAAATAAACTTCTGCGTGTACCTGACCTTTCGACTTCCAGGGAATGAATAACTGATTTCAGAAAATTAATACCTATTTCTCGAGAGGTCGAATTGATTTCCCGAGAAATCATAATTTGTTTCTCGAGACGTATTGTATTTCTCGAGAAATTGCAGTGTCAACACTTAGAAGTCTTGATCCAAAGATAATTTGTATTTCTCGAGAATATTATGATCATTTCTCGAGATAAATGGTATTTCGCAAGAAATTTAAGCGTCTTCTTGAGAAATCTGTAGAAGAGTTACTTTGAAGTCAATGCTCGAGGGATTTACCCATTTCTCGAGATATAATGGTGAGTTCTCGAGATATAAAGTTCATTTCTCGAGAAATCTCAGTCATAACTTGAATTTTCATAGAAATTTACAGATCTTTGCTTTCTTGATAGATTGAAGAGCTGAAGATATTCCTTGCTTCATTTATGACTTGATTAGGACTCCAAGTTGAGCAATCCAAGTTTTGTCTTGAAGAAAGAGAACTTGGTCTCATCCAGCGGCTTCGTTAAAATATCCGCAACTTGCTTATCCATAGGGACATAACTTAGATTGATGTCCCCATTCTCCACATGCTCCCGGATGAAATGATATCTCAATGCAATATGCTTTGTTCGGCTGTGAGAGACTGGATTATTAGCAATTGCAATTGCACTGGAGAAGTCACAAAACAATGGGATGTCCTTGAACTTCAAGTTATAATCTTCAAGCTGATTCTTTATCCAGAGAAGTTGTGCGCAACAATTGCCTGCAGAAATGTATTCTGACTCGGCGGTTGATATTGCAACACAATTCTGCTTCTTGCTACTCCAAGAAATAAGCCTCCTTCCAAGAAATTGACAAGTCCCGGAAGTGCTTTTTTTTATCATCCTTGCTACCTGCAAAGTCTGCATCTGAAAAACCAATTAGTTCGCTATCGTTACTTCTTGGGTACCATAAGCCAAGATTTGGTGTACCCTTAAGGTATCTCAAAATCCTCTTTGCAGTGGTATAGTGATATTCCTTAGAGTTCACCTGATATCTAGCACATATACATGTAGAGAACATTATGTCGGGCCTACTAGCAGTAAGGTAGAGCAGAGAGCCAATTATGCTTCTGTACTTGGTTTCATTGAATGGTTTCCCTTTCTCATCCTTGTCCAGAGACATAGCTGAACTCATTGGAGTCCTCATAGAGGATGCACTCTCCATTCCAAATTTCTTTACCAACTCCTTGGTGAATTTTGTCTGAGAGATGAAAATTCCATCTTCAGATTGTTTCACTTGAAGTCCTAAGAAATATTTCAGCTCACCCATACTGCTCATTTCAAACATCCCTTGCATAAGTTTGGAGAACTTCTTGCAAAGGTTGTCGTCCGTAGAGCCAAAGATAATACCATCGACATAGATTTGCACTAGCAAAATCTTGCCTTTAACTTCCCTAAGAAATAACATTTTATCTATCTTCCCTCTTGTGAATTTGTTCTCAAGAAGAAAGTTAGATAGCGTTTCATACCAAGCTCGAGGAGCTTGTTTCAAACCATATAAAGCTTTTTGTAGTAAATAAACATAATCAGGACGTTCAGAATCAACAAAACCTGGGGGTTGTTCAACGTATACTTCTTCTTTTATATTACCGTTGAGGAATGCTGACTTGACGTCCATTTGGTATACAGTGAATCCTTTGAATGCAGCATAAGCTAGGAACAGCCTGATCGCTTCGAGTCTTGCTACAGGATCATAAGTCTGATCGAAGTTGATCCCTTCTTCCTATCTGTATCCTTTTGCTACAAGTCTGACTTTGTTTTTTATTATTGTTCCGTCTTCATCCAATTTGTTTCTGTAGACCCACTTTGTTCCAATGATATTTTTATCCTTGGGTTTTGGAACAAGAGTCCACACTTTGCACCGCTTGAATTGATTCAATTCTTCTTCTATTGCAATTATCCAATGGGGGTCTTCATTTGCTTCTTGGAACTTCTTTGGTTCAACTTGTGAAAGAAAACTCAAATGCATATTTTCGTTAGTAGTACCTCTTCTTGTTCTTATACCGACTTGAGGATTTCCTATGATCTGATCAACCGGATGATCCCTCATATGTCTGAACTCAAGATTCCTTACATCAATTGGGACACCATGTACTTCTTCTACTACTGGAATGTCTTCTTCCACTTGTATTGGCTCTTCATCTTGGTGATCTTCCTCTTCAGTTGAGGTTGGGGGAGAGATCTTGACGAAGGTTTGAGTATTCTCTTTAACTGGCTCATCCAAGCTTGAGTCTTGCAACTTTGAACCTGCATCTTCAACAGAAGCACTAGAAGAGCTGCTATGTAGCATGCTCGTCTCATCAAATACAATGTTAATAGATTCTTCTACAACCAAGGTTTTCTTATTAAAAACTCTATAAGTTTTGATATGGCTACTATAGCCTACGAAAATACCTTCAAAGCTCTTTTCACTAAACTTGGTTTTGTAATGCTTCCCATTATTAAGAACAAAGCATTTACTGCCAAAGATTCTAAAATAAGAGATGGTGGGTCTCTTGACTTTTAGTAGTTCATAGGGAGTCTTTTCATGGTTTTTATTTATGAGTGCTTTGTTTTGCACATGGCATGTAGTGTTGACGACTTCAACCAAGAAGTATTCCGGAAGTGAAGAGTCGCTCAACATTGTTCTGCAAGCTTCAATGAGTGTTCTGTTTCTTCTCTCAGCTACCCTATTTTGTTGTGTAGTTCGAGGAGAGGAAAACTCATGAAAGATACCAAGGCTTTCACAGAAATCTGTCATGGCTCCATATTCAAATTCTATTTCATGGTCACTTCTGATTTTGACCACCGAACAATTTAATTCATTCTGGATTTGCTTGACAAATTTGGTGAAAGTATCAAAAGTATCTGACTTGTGTTTTAGAAAGAATACTCATGCAAAATGTGAGTAATCATCTACAATATCCAATGTGTAAGACTTACCTCCTAAACTTCTAATTTGCAAAGGACCAAACAAATCCATATGTAGCAGGTGTAAACACCTGGTTGAATCTTTGTCAATAATGCTCTTAAAGTTAGCTCTTGTTTGCTTGCCTTTAACACATGCATGACAAGGTCTATCTTTAATGCACTTACATTCGGCGCATCACGCACTAAGTTTTGAGAAAATAATTTATGTATAGTTTTGAAATTAATATGTGCTAGTCTCTTGTGTCATTGGTCAACAAGAGATGCACTATCTTTTGCTAAAAGGCACACTGGTGTAGAAGAGGATAAACAAAGAAAATTCAAACAAAAAATATTTCTACAACGAGTGCCTGATAAAATCGTTTCAGAATTTTCCGCCGACTTTATCAAACACTTATCTTTACAAAAATCAACTGTGTATCATTTATCACATAGTTGACTTATGCTTATCAGATTATGTTCTAATCCTTCCGCATAAGCCATATCGGAAAAGGATACATTACCATTAGTGATCATACCGTAGCCTTTTGTTATTCCTCTGTCGGATCCGCCAAAAATAACTTTTGGACCATTCTCAACTGGAATATAGTTTTGTAATAGGATTCTTGTCCCGGTCATGTGCCGAGAACAACCGTTGTCCAAATACTAGATAGGATTTTTGTTGGTCTTTGGACATACCTGCAAAAACAGATTACTTTGCCTTAGGAGCCCAAACAAATTTGGGTCCTTGGTCCCTTGTTAGTTGAGCACCACTATGAATGTTAACATTGTGAGTGGTCTTTCTTGCAATGTTTACTTATGGTCTCTTAAAATAAATAGGATTGAACCAGCAATCTACGGCAAAGTGACCAATCTTGCCGCAACACCAACAATCAAATTTGTTGTATCTCCGCTTTGTATTCTCCTGCTTTACTTTTTGAACATTAGTTTTGGCAGGAGCATTACTTTTTGATGAGGATCTCTCATGCGTGCAGCATACACATGGTATAACTGTCTCCTTTGGCTTAGGAGCAACAATCTTCACCGTTGGTGCCTTCTTTGCACTAGGTCCATGAACAAAAGGACCGTAACTTCTCAGATTTATTTCCTCATAGGGTGCCTTGAACGCACTAGCACCAAAGTTTCGGGGACGACTCCACCCCTTGTAGTCATTGACAGGCCCATACACAATTGGTCTAGTCAAGTGACCATAAGAACTTTCCAGATCATAAGCATTTGTAGGAAAGATAACTTTCTTAAATGTCATATGATCCAGATGGGCCTTCCCTTTCTCTTCGGCGGTGGCTTTCTTAGCACTCTTATTTTTCTTCTTAGCTAGGATGCTCTTAGAAGATTTACTAGATTCAGCCATATGACCTAATCCACTTCCACTTGCTTTAGCGGAGAATCTATCAATGATTGGAAGAATAGTTTTGGGTTGGGAGAACTTTTCAACTAGCTTCTTCTCAACAGCTAGCTGTTCTTCCAGCTCTTTGATATTTTTCTCTCTCAGGGCAAGGAGCTCATTTGAGCTATTGATTTTGTCTGTCAGGATCTGGATTTCCTCTTTGTGAGATGTAAGTTGTACAACTTCTTCTCTCAGATTAGATTCCACTTCCTTGAGAGACATAATCTCCTTGGCCTGGGTTTTGACAACTTTTCGGCATTTGTCAAAGGCTTTAAACAATTCAGTATATTGAGTCATGAGTTCTGAATCCTCATCTGAGAAGTAGTTTGTAACACCCCAATTTCCAAAACAGGAAATATACTTCTCGAGAAATTAAAAGGCTGAGATTATACCTCTCGAGAAAACTAAAGGCAGGAATTATACTCTCGAGAAATTAATAAACAGGAATTATAGCTCTCGAGAAATTAATATGCAGGAATAATACTTCTCGAAATATAAATCTTAAAAGCAGAGAAATATACTTCTCGAGAAATCCATAGGCAGGAGTTATACTTCTCGAAAAATCAGAAAGGGCAGGCAGTGCCAGTTCTCGGGAAAAAGAAATGCCTCTAGTCAGCCATTCGTCGAACGCAGGCAACCATTCGTCGAACGCAGGCTTATTAGTCGTTCGTCGAACGCAGCATTTCAGACGTTCACCGAACGCAGGTTGATTAGCCGTTCGTCGAACGCAGGAAGCCGTTCATCGAACACAGGTTTATTAGCCGTTCGTCGAACGCAGCATTTCAGACATTCGTCGAACGCAGGTTTATTAGACGTTCGTCGAACGCAGGTTTATTAGCCATTCGTCGAACGCAGGCAGCCGTTCGTCGAACGCAGGCAACCGTTCGTCGAACGCAGGCTTATTAGTCGTTCGTCGAACGCAGGCAGCCGTTCGTCGAACGCAGGCAGCCGTTCGTCGAACGCAAGCTTCTTAGCCATTCGTCGAACGCAGCTTTACTGCCATTCGTCGAACGCAGTCAGTTCGGCAATACTTTATTTTACAAACCCGTGACTTCTTGATCATAGCCGTCAAACCCAGGGCGTTAAATCCAAGGGATGGGATTTATTTTTGGTTATCTTAGGGTTTGTCTAGAGGGGTATATATATCCTCTTTAACTTATAATCTTTATCTTCTTCAAGCGTGAAAAAGACGGAAGCTGAGGAAAAACAACGACAGCGAGGAAGAAGATCGTGGCTTCTTCTGCCATTGCCGGAGCTTCGGAGCTCCGAATCGCGAGCCATTTTTAGATCTGGAAAGAGCAGCCCATTGCGGTTCTTTCTATCTGAGTGAATCTCAGATCTATGGCGGGGAAGAAAGCTCCAAGGGTAACGATCCTTCCTCCCGGTCTTAGGACGTGTTTTGTCCTCTCATTCCTTTTTCTATGCTTGCATGAGGAATCTCTTCCACCAAATGGGTGAAGAGTAGGATTTCCTCTAGTTCTTCGGAACTCCGGGTCGATTGTGTCCGTCCCCGGCATATTGCATTTATAAATCCGGTAGTCGTGCGGATTTAGGCATTTTGTGTGAAGCCTATTCGTGGCCGTGAGCCCGGATCAGTGATGCTTGGATTGTGACGTTGCATTTAGGTTAAGCCTAGAATGTGTGCCGTAGAATGTCTCCGTGGGATCTTCTATTGTGTTGCGGGACTTGAGTTTCAGGTGCCTTTTGAGAGCCTAACGGAAGCCCCTTGCTTGGGTGGTTGAATGCAAACCTTCACCACTAGATTTGAAGAGGGGTGGTCTTGTACCTCCTTTTTGGTTGTTATTTGCGAAGTCTAAGTCCGAGTGAAAGGATTGGATGCGTAGCTAAATTTTGTGGGCACTTGTTGTGCTACCCTTACGAGCCGAGGTGATGCCGTACGCGCGTCGTGCGATAGATCGCGACGGTGAGAGCACGGGAAAAGCTGAACCGAACCCGTTTCCATGCAGACCGGTAGGAGGAAGTACCTCTTCTAAAGCCGTAGGATCATGGGAGAGGCCGTAAAAGGTGTTAACCTAGTTAGGCCTGAAGCTCTTTTTCCCCACCTAAGGCTGTGTTCCTTAGGGTGGAGTGTTTTGATGAATTGATGTTATGTTAGCCTCACGCGGTTGCTTAGGCGGTTGTGGGGAACCTCCGGGTGAACCCAACCAACATCATGTGCATACCTAGGTTCCCTTTTACTTGATGCTCAACCTAGAAGATTGATTGTGCTTGAAACCTCACCTTGTGTAGCGTAGTTTGCACTTTTCTTATATTGTTACATGTTGCATGTACGGCTTGCTTGCAGGTTAGCGGTGACACGCCCCTGAGCCGACTAGATGGCCGGGGGGGGGGGGGATCGTTACGCGGTTTGTGGTCAGCTCATAGCTGACCCTCGTTTACCTCTTATTGGATGTTGGTTGCAGGTGCAGGTGAACCTAGCGGGAAATAGCGGGCGGTGGCCCTTTTGCTGTGTTGGCCCTCGAAGGCCAGCCTCCCTTCTGCTTTTCATGTATTGCCGGCCTGCGTGCCGATGTATGTTTTGAGTTTCTATACATTTGATAAATGTAAGGCATTAAGGTCGTAACTCTATTTGTTTCATTCCTGGGATAGTGGACAATTCTAAAAGATGTTTAATACAAATGCTTCCGCTTACGCTTTTTATACTCTCGTGTAGTTGTTATTCTTTTCTGATTATCACCTTTTAATGCCTAGCTAGTGTGTATAGTATGGCGTGGGGTCCCGGCCGGACCTACTGTTATATTATTTGTACTGGCAGGGTGTTACAATTTGGTATCAGACTTAGGAGTCGATCCGTAGTTTAAAGAATTCGATGACGAATTCCTTTTAAGGGGTGGTGTGCACGGGTTGTGCGTTCACCTAAAACGACAAAAAACTAATAAAAATGTCCACTTAGGAATGAAAAAACATACTTGTTTGCGGAACCTTAGCGTTCCATGATTGTTGTTTGCCTTGTTTTCAGTCACTAAATTGTGTCTTACACGGTTATAGGTGACTAGGAGTGGTGAGGGGCAGTCTCAACCCCTTAACACTATGGAGAATATTGTGTCTGCCCATGTACGTGCAACCCTCCCTTCTGCTGAAACAATTCGAGTGGTCACAGAAGCGGTCATGGACGCACAGAATGCATGGCTAGAAAGGATGGTACAACTTCCCAGTCTTATTGTGGCCCCGGTTCCGACATTGGGCAGTGAGCCAGAGGCGGAACCGCAATTGCGCTGTCAACTGTTAAAGTACTTTCTGAGCCTCAACCCTCCATCCTTCGTGGGGACCGAATCCCCTGTGAGAGCTGCTGAGTGGTTGTCAGAAATAAAGAGGACTTTAACATCAATACTTATAATTAAGGATATGTTGGTAGCCTTGGCCACCGTCTTACTTATAAAAGAAGCAAGACTTTGGTGGGAAGAATAGTTGGTGCACAAATTTGGTGGGAGACAACTTACCGAAATCTCTTGGGAAAACTTCCATGAGTCATTCCTTCTAAGGTACATGCTCTCAACTGAGCATTTGGCACTACAGAACCAGTGTTTTCACCTGGAGCAGGGAGGGCACTTAGTGGATGAGTACCTGAATGAGTTCATCAATCTGGGTCGTTATGAGAGGTCTATGAGGGAAGATGAGGAGACCAAGGTCAACAAGTTTTACAACGGTCTGCGTTATGACTTAAGGCTAGCACTTGCGTGTCCGATGTTGCTTGGCTTCCATGTTCTGGTGAAAGTGGCTAAATCTCTGGAGATGGATATGAAGAGTATACTGCGCGTGAAAGACCTAAATGAAAAGAAATCAGAGTTTCATGCGTCGGCCTCTCAATCCAAACCTGAGATTAGAAGAAACAAGAGGAAGTTTAAGTCTGGGGAACTGGCTCACTTCAATGTGTCGAGAGCAACGTCTGCTCATGGCCCTATTGTAGGTTTCACTTGCGGAAAAGTGGGACACAAAGCACGTGTGTGTCGAAGTGGTCCCCCGAGACCGGAAAACCGAGCGATGGACTATGCTCATGCTACGGGTCATGCGGAAAAGGGCAAAGTTGCGGAGTCTTCTGCTTCCCAGCACATTCCGACCCAGCCGAGAGTTTACTCGCTTGGCCAGCAAGAAATCTTACGACAAACTGACGTCTTTACATGTATGAATTATAAATTAGCCTTTACGACTATACGTGATTTATACTTTTGTGTGACCTTAGGCTTATTTGCGTACAATTAGGCCTTGTCTTAATTTTCAACTATCCAGCGAGAGCTCTTTTCAATACGAGAGCATCGCGCTCCTTTTCTGTCTAGGAGTTTGTGTTATGAATCGGAGTGTCACTTACCTTAGCCAAGGATAGATTGGAGGTAATGCTGCCCAATGTGTCTCGAACGAGCGCGGATAGGAGAAACTGAAAAGGTGAGAAGATGTTCTTCAAATTGTTGAAGACTTCAGAGCCTAAGCTCAACTTTGTTGTTGTCATGGTAGTAGCGGACTAAGCTGACCGAGAAGAACCGTTATCCGATTCCAAGAATCGACGACATTTTGGTATACTCTCAGTTGGAGGAGGAGCATGCAGGGCATCTGCACGCAATTTTGAGCACCCCGAGGAGGAGTCAACTATATGCCAAGTTCTCCAAGTGCGATTTTTGGCTATCGTCAGTAGCATTCCTGGGTCGTGTTGTTAGTGGGGATGGATTTGCGGTTGATCCATCAAAAATAGAAGCGATCCGAGCGTGGCTTGTGTTGAAAAATGTAGCAGAAGTCCGAAGTTTCTTAGGACTTGCCGGCTATTATAGGCGCTTTGTGGAGAACTTCTCGAGGGTCGCACTTCCTCTCACTAAACGGACTAGGAGAGATCAGAAGTTCGTTTGGTCACCCGAGTGCGCACGAGATTTTGAAGAACTGAAGAGCCGTCTGACCACGGCGCCCATTCTATGCTCGCCATGTGGAACGGAAGGCTACGAGATATACAGTGACGCCTCAGGGAGTGGCTTGGGTTGCGTCTTAGTGCAATTCGGTCGGGTAATTGCCTATGACTCCCGTCAGTTAAAGGTACATGAGAGGAACTACACAGTCCATGATTTGGAGCTAGCGGCCGTGGTATTTGCTCTTAAACTTTGGAGGCACTACTTGTACGGCGTGAAGATCGACATCTTTACGGACCACAAAAGCCTCAAGTACCTGCTTGATCAGAAGGAGTTGAATATGCGACAAAGAAAGTGGATGGAGTTCCTTGGGGACTACACTCTCGACATTCAATACACTCCTGGGAAAGGAAATGTAATCGCGGACGAGTTGAGTCGTCAGGCTCCTGCACAAGCAAATTGGATTCTAATGCACGATGAGCGTCTAATCCGCGAGCTAGAAGCCATGAAGATCATTTGTGTCGATAGGAGAGCGTCTCCTTCAGCGTGCTTGAACTGGACGAAGGTTCAATACGACCTGACCGACCGAGTTCGTCAAGCATTGGAGCTGGATACGAGCATGAAACATTATAAAGCGGAGACTGTGGATGGGTCAAACGCTGATTTCTCCTTCGAAGATGATCTTATGTGGAAAAATGGCAGATTATGCGTCCCAAATGTTGGTATATTGTGGGCGGAATTGATGTACGAGGCTCACTTTACCAAGTATTCGATCCACCCTGGGAGCACGAAGATGTACATGGATATGAAGAAGCTCTTTAGGTGGCCAGGAATGAAGAAATACATTGCACTCTACGTGGCCAAGTGTCACACTTGCTGATTATAGGTATGCTAACTACTTCACCTAGAGGGGGGGGGGGGGGGGGTGAATAGGTCTTTTGAGTTTTACTTGAAATTTATGGCCTATTAAAATTAATCTAATCAGAGAGTCAAAGCACCACAGAAAAACACACAAGTGTTTATAGTGGTTCCCCAAGACAGGGTGTCTATGGGTAGTCCACTTTCCCCCTTCACCCTTCTAACAGTATGTTAGACAGGGCCAACTTCTCCAAACTCGGCTCAAAGAGCTTACAACACAAGTTCCTCAGAACTTCTCAGATCAAGGATGATCCTACCTCAGGACAAAGGTCCCTACAACTCAGAGCTATCACCAGCTCCTACCTCAGGCACTCCTGCCCTACAAACTCAGAGGAATTCACCTCCTACAGCTCAGAACACCTCATGTTCCTACCTCAGGCAACAAGCCTTACAACTCAGAGCTATCACCAGCTCCTACAAACTCAGGCCAACCAGCCCTACAAACTCAGGCAAAAAGCCTTACGGAAAAGATGCATTAGAGAAATTTTCTACAGCAGAAATACTCTCCTGTAGATCATGCACCGTCTGTTCTTTCCTGTAGCTGAAGATGTTGATAACAGCTACCACTTGATCTTCCTCTTCAATAGAAGGGTGGAAGATCACCTTGCCCCTTCTGGTGGAGGAGCTATCTTTGTTGGAACCCAGATACCGGTCCAACTTGTTCGAGACTGGGGGAGTAGCTTGAGTTACTTCTCTCTTCGTCGGATCCCTATAACTAAATATTCCGAGCTAAGAACTGACCCTCACAGGTTGGTAAGTAGCTCCCTAAGAATGACTCACTGGCTGCAGCGAGGAGGTCCCGCCACTAACCCGGAATTCTAACTTGATTTCCCCTCCCAAAAACCAGAAGTTGAGCCTGTCTCAGACAGCACAAGGAAGAAAGCACAAGCTCTCTCAAGGGGGTGAATCTGTGCTGATCTGAGACATAATGGGTCATATTTATAGGGAAAGACTTCTCAGGGGTAGAATGGTCCGGATGACCTGCGGATAGCGTAACTCCGCCTTACTATTTTACTAAACGCACTCCAAATTGGTCTGCAGGTAGCCAGACTCCGCTGTCCCGAAGGGCTATAGGCAGACCATCAGGGGTGCCCAGATGATTCTACTCCCCAGAATTTGACTCTACTCGCCAAGGGAGGCACCGGTCTACTTGCCAAGCCTCCTGACTCTACTCGCCCGGAAACGGGTCCACTCGCCTGGAGGTGTCGGCCTACTCGTCGGACGCCCTCGGATCTACTTGCCAGGGGGTGCCAGCCTACTCGCCGGACACCCTTGGCTCTACTCGCCAGGGGGTGCCAGCCTACTCGCCGGACACCCTTGGCTCTACTCGCCAGGGGGTGCCAGCCTACTCGCCGGACACCCTTGGCTCTACTCGCCAGAGGGTGCCAGCCTACTCGCCGGACACCCTTGGCTCTACCCGCCAGGGGGTGTCAGCCTACTCGCCGGACACCCTTGGCTCTTATCTGCCGAATAGGGGTTGTACACAATCCCCGCTCTTTGCGAGCTCGTTAGAGGTCGGAAAGAAGAGTCCAACCTACTATTCGGCGGGGCTGCGTGCTGACAGGGCCTTCTTCTATAAATAGGGTGAGGGTGTACCATGATCCCCTCATTCCAAGATGTCTTCTGGGGCGGGTTCTTCTCGGGCTGATAACCGGGTTCTCGCGGACGACGAACCCGAGGCGGCCGCAGTCCTAGACATCCTTGGCGAGTTTTCGACGCCTTGCCTCCCAGGTTTCGCGAGAAAAAGGAAGCATAGGAGAAAGAGGGCGGAACCCGAGCTGCGGGAGAGGTCCTCTACCGATCCCGACTCTACGGCCCGGTGCGATCCCCCACTTAAGAGGTCTACCGCTTCGCCGATCCCTGAAGAGCCCCACGCTGACGTTCCTCGCCGAGAGAAGGAGGGCGGGGTCAAAGTCACCACCGGTGGGACTGAGGATGCGAGAACGCCTCCAATCCTTACGACCGGCCTGCTGCTCCCTCCCGCTTCTACCGTCCTGACGTTGGGTAAGGCTACAGTTTTCTTCCGATTATATCTACCAGGTCGTGACTTCATGCTCCGTGCAGCGCTCTCTACTCGCCCTCCTTTACAAGGGCAATCTGCTGCGGCGCCCTCAACGGATTTAGCGACCGCGTCGTCTTCAATTTTGGGGCGGGTTGGTTCAACTCTGGCTCCTCCCTTGCAACAACCCCTGTCTCAGTCTGGGATAGGTCAGCCCGCCCGCCCAACCTCGGGGGGGGGGGGGGGGGGGGGGGGGGGGGGGGGGGGGGGGGGGGGGGGAAGTCGCTGACGATGGGCCCCTTGCCGGGGAGGACTGGTGTGGTTCTTCGTCTATCCACCTCCACCGAGGGGTCGCGGGCAGATCCACCTCGGCTTCCGGGAGAGAGCAACGCGTTGGAAGGTATTCGTCTCGCTATCTCGTCTTAATTATTCTTTCCGTCTTATCCTTCTCGCCTGACTTCTCGTCTTCAGGCAGCCACGGGTCCCTCCCGTCTAGTCGTCTACCGTCTTCTGACTCGATTTTGGGGTCGCCGCCGCCAGCGGAGTCCACTCCCTTGAGGGAGTTTCTCGCGGACCCCCCTGCCTTCAACGAGGAGTCATGGACTCGCCTGATGGCCATCCTTCGGGCCCATGATTCCTTCTTGATGACTATGCCGCCGGCCGAGGTGAAGGCCCAATTGGTCAACCTGGGTGATCGCCTCGCCGAAGTGGAGGGACTTCACGACAACCTGCAGGGTGAAGACGGCCTACTTGGCCGGATGGATGATGCGGAGGCGAGGTTATATGAGGTGGAGACTCGCCAGAAGGCTACCGATGACGACCTTCATCGCTTTGCTCAGGTGGCGGGCACCGTGGGGGAGGCCTCCCTTTTGGAGGAGCACATTAGGCGAGGCGAGGAACACATCCGCCAAAGCGAAGGGATCCATTAGGCGAGGCGAGGAACACATTAGGCGAGGCGAGGAACACTCGCGTGCGGCCCAAGGAATCGCTTGGAGAGCTCGCCACCCCCAACGCCCTCGCCATCGGGGTCGCGGTCCGGTGCATCATGGTTGAGATCTTCAGGGATAGTCCATGTTCTTTCTTTTGATTTTTTTGAGAGCCTGCTCAGCAATCTAACTCGCTACCCACGGGTCCTTGTAATCCTCAGGCGTCCTTTTATGTCCCTTTACTTGTACTCGCGCGGGGCGCCCCAAGAATGTTTATCATATATTTACATGTTCTTTTTGTGCTTGTGTGGTATGCTTCCTTCGTTCGTTATTCTTCCCTTTTCTGATGGGCATGCGTTCTTTCTATATCTATTCGCTGCTTAGGGCCTACTCGCCACGCTAGATGATCTGCTCGCTCGCGGTTAGGCCTGGGGGCAGGGTCTATAAATAGAGGGCCCTCCTGCGCCGGTAGGTACGCTTCCCTACCCTTCTCAGGCATCCTGTCTCTGAACCTCCTCCACCGAATTCCCTTGCTCCTACTCGCGGCCCGCTATGGTGAAAGAACCATCCGAGGAGGGGCGCGCCTTCTGCGTCCGCAATTTCAGGGCGCACAACTTTCCCAGCTCGCATACCCTCAGCGAGGAGTTGGCGAATATCGAGAATCGTTATCTGCCCCCGGGCTACACCGCGAGGCGGCCAGGACCGGGCGAGTTTCTCAACTCGCTGTATAGTGGAGAGCTCGCCCTTCCCTTGGCACACTTCCAGGTAGGGTTGAGGCTACCCCTGTGGCCTGAGGTTCGTCAAGTCTTCCGGTATTTCGGGATGATCCCTGCGTAGGTCAACCCCAACACGATCAGCGTCCTGGTCGCTTATGCCTGCTACCTCCGCGGAGAGAAAATAGAGTTCAACCTCTCCACCTTCCGCAAAGTGATGACCCTGAAGGCGACCAGCGATGGCACCTTGTTTTTCACCAGCGTGTGCATCAAGGTTGCCGAGACCTTCAATAAGGTCCACCATTGGACGGACAAATTCGTCCTGGTGTGGGGCGACTACGGCAACATTCCCTTCGCCCCCATCCAGAAGACGGAGGCAGAGTACCGACCGCCTCGCCTGAGGGGAGACGCGCTCAAACTCTACTGTTTCCTGAAGGACAAGGTCTTGGACGTCGTCTTCCTGCGGCAGGGCGTAGATCAACTCGCCTTCGTTAATCCGGGAGCGGGTAAATCTTACTCGCCTCGCGGCATTGATCATCTGTTCCTAGTGGTGGTGGTTACTAACTGTCTCGTGTTTAAATGCAGGAGAGCGCACCATCCCCCTCCTACCCCCTCATGATGCTTCTCGGCAACGGTCAAGTGAGCCTTCCAGGGAGGGGTCTCTCGCAGGGGTGGTGGTCACGGTGGACAGCGAACCGGCCTCGCCGGTGGACAGGGGCAAGGGGCAGGTAGATCCCGAAGCCGCCTCGGCAAGCGAGCCGTGGCCAAAAAAGCGGAGGACAGGGGGTTCTTCCTCCCGCCTTCCGGCGAGTCCCCCCCCCCCCCCCCCCCCCCCCCCCCCCCCCCCCCCCCCCCCCCCCCCGACCCTTCCACTCACCCGCATTACAGGCTGGGGATGCGGAGTAAGGACTCCCGGGGCGACCCCCTCATGATATGGGATCACGAGGCGAACCGGGTTTCCGTGAGTGCGCTCCTCCCTTCTTGGGAGGATTTCGAGGAGGTAGGCGATCAGGCGTTCAATCTGATCTTTGGGTTGTACGGGCGAGATGACGCCGAGGTACTCGCGGAGGTTCCTATCCGCGAGTTGGCCAACCTAAGTTGCCGCTCCGCCCTCCGGACAGCCGAGCTGATTCATCAGACCGCGCGGTGGGGGATTCAGTCGAACAGGCGACTCCGCGACCTGGGCGCCGCCCACGCGGAGTTGGAGAAGAAGATGATTGAGAGGGATAGGGAGATATCAGAGCTCCAGGCCAAGGGGGTTCCCCCTCCCGAGGTATTTAGCCCGCCTCGCCCCCGTCCTACTTGCTTAATCTTGGGATTGGCTAATGCCTCGTTTCTCAGGAGGCCGCGGTGGCGCTAGTGACGCGGATATCAGAACTGGAGGAGCAACTCGTCGCCTCGTAGCGTCAGGTCGATTATCTCGGTAATCGCCTCGCCGAAGCCGAATCTGAAATAGAGGAACTTCGCCACCCCAGCCGGGGGGAGTCGTCGAACGCGCCAACCCTCCACTTTACCCCTGCTCAAATCGCCGAGACGCGCCGGAAGCTGGTGATCGCGACCGCGGTGTTCGTGCGGGAGCGCCTCCGGCGCCGCTTCATGCTTACTGCTGATGGGGCCCAGGTTGATCTCTCCACCCTTCTTCCAGAGTTATACCGCGAGGCGGTGAATCCTACTCCCACCGAGGCCCAAGATGAGAACTCCTCTAGCAGGTCAGAAGAAGAGGGTCCGGACGTCTAACCCTTTTGGATTTGTAACAATAAACTTATCTGGGCGTGTTTATTTTGGGTGTGCTCGCCTTCTCCTCGTATTTGCCTTGATGCGTTTTGCTTTGTTTTATTCTGTGGTTATGTTGCTCATGCTTAGGATCAATTTTTACACATACGCATTTTCTACTCGCCCTTAGGGTGTACTCGCGCGTGACTGTGACTCGCACAGGAGGGTTCTTTTATAGATTCGGCGCCCAGGCCCCCCTTCCCTGGTCACTAAAGCGAGGAGGCTGGCGGAAGACTCGCCGCTCTGGTTGCTCACGCGTTCGCACTGGGACTTCCTGCGAGGCGGTAAGATGGCGGCGGTGTCGGACTCGCCTCGGAGGGATGTTGATACCACTCGCCTCGCCCACCTGTTCATCCTCCCCTGAGGTGGTAACAAGGTTCTAGTACACTATAGGGTACAACCCTCACTCGAGGGGGAAAGTAGTCAGCCTGCAGGGGCGGAGCCCAGTGCTACGACCTGGTCTACGACAACAACACATCTCGAGGACTTAGAACTCACTCGAGGGGGCAAGTAGTCGGCCTGCAGGGGAGGAGCCCAGTGCTACGGCCTGGTCTACGACAACAACACATCTCGAGGACTTAGAACTCACTCGAGGGGGCAAGTAGCCGGCCTGTAGGGGAGGAGCCCAGTGCTACGGCCTGGTCTACGGCAACAACACATCTCGAGGACTTAGAACTCACTCGAAGGGGCAAGTAGCCGGCCTGCAGGGGAGGAGCCCAGTGCTACGGCCTGGTCTACGGCAACAACATATCTCGAGGACTTAGAACTCACTCGAGGGGGCAAGTGGCCGGCCTGTAGGGGAGGAGCCCAGTGCTACGGCCTGGTCTACGACAACAACATATTTCGAGGACTTAGAACTCACTCGAGGGGGCAAGTAGTCGGCCTGCAGGGGTGGAGCCCAGTGCTACGGCCTGGTCTACGACAACAACATATCTCGAGGACTTAGAACTCACTCGAGGGGGCAAGTAGCCGGCCTGCAGGGGAGGAGCCCAGTGCTACGGCCTGGTCTACGGCAACAACATATCTCGAGGACTTAGAACTCACTCGAGGGGGCAAGTAGTCGTCCTGTAGGGGAGGAGCCCAGTGCTACGGCCTGGTCTGCGGCAACAACATATCTCGAGGACTTAGAACTCACTCGAGGGGGCAAGTAGCCGGCCTGCAGGGGAGGAGCCCAGTGCTACGGCCTGGTCTACGGCAACAACATATCTCGAGGACTTAGAACTCACTCGAGGGGGCAAGTAGCCGGCCTGCAGGGGAGGAGCCCAGTGCTACGGCCTGGTCTACGGCAACAACACATCTCGAGGACTTAGAACTCACTCGAGGGGGCAAGTAGCCGGCCTGCAGGGGAGGAGCCCAGTGCTACGGCCTGGTCTACGGCAACAACACATCTCGAGGACTTAGAACTCACTCGAGGGGGCAAGTAGCCGGCCTGCAGGGGAGGAGCCCAATGCTACGGCCTGGTCTACGGTAACAACACATCTCGAGGACTTAGAACTTACTCGAGGGGGCAAGTAGCCGGCCTGCAGGGGAGGAGCCCAGTGCTACGGCCTGGTCTACGACAACAACACATCTCGAGGACTTAGAACTCACTCGAGGGGGAAAGTAGCCGGCCTGCAGGGGAGGAGCCTAGTGCTACGGCCTGGTCTACGGCAACAACACATCTCGAGGACTTAGAACTCACTCGAGGGGGCAAGTAGCCAGCCTGCAGGGGAGGAGCCCAGTGCTACGGCCTGGTCTACGGCAACAACACATCTCGAGGACTTAGAACTCACTCGAGGGGGCAAGTAGCCGGCCTGCAGGGGAGGAGCCCAGTGCTACGGCTTGGTCTACGACAACAACACATCTCGAGGACTTAGAACTCACTCGAGGGGGCAAGTAGCCGGCCTGCAGGGGAGGAGCCCAGTGCTACGGACTGGTCTACGGCAACAACACATTCGAGGACTTAGAACTCACTCGAGGGGGCAAGTAGCCCGCCTGCAGGGGAGGAGCCCAGTGCTACGGCCTGGTCTACGACAACAACACATCTCGAGGACTTAGAACTCACTCGAGGGGGCAAGTAGCCGGCCTGCAGGGGAGGAGCCCAGTGCTACGGCCTGGTCTACGGCAACAACACATCTCGAGGACTTAGAACTCACTCGAGGGGGCAAGTAGCCGGCCTGCAGGGGAGGAGCCCAGTGCTACGGCCTGGTCTACGGCAACAAGACATCTCGAGGACTTAGAACTCACTCGAGGGGGCAAGTAGCCGGCCTGCAGGGGAGGAGCCCAGTGCTACGGCCTGGTCTACGGCAACAACACATCTCGAGGACTTAGAACTCACTCGAGGGGGCAAGTAGCCGGCCTGCAGGGGAGGAGCCCAGTGCTACGGCCTGGTCTACGGCAACAACACATCTCGAGGACTTAGAACTCACTGCTCGATGTCTGTCTCCTAGGTGATGAGACGTTATATGTTTGCCATGGAATGTGTTATTATTTTCAAGCATATCAAGGATCGACTAAGTATTACATTAATCCTAGGAGTAGAAACGTTTCAAGTCGTCTCCACTCCACGTGTTTCCTAAGAGTTCTCCCTCAACATTCTGCAGGAGGTACCCGCCGGTTCTCAACACCTCGGACACGATGTAGGGGCCTTCCCAATTGGGATGAAGTTTGCCCACCGCGGCGGATCTTCCTGCGGCGTCCACCTTCTTGAGAATCAGGTCTCCCTTGGTGAACTGCTTGACTCGGACCTGCTTATCAAAGTGCTTTGCCATCCTTCGCTTGATCTCTTCTTGGACGTGGAGAAGCGGAGCAAATAACTTCTGCGCAGGTCATCGAACCCGTAGACGCTTCCCGCCGGTAACTGGTGGAACCAATCTCTGGCTTTTTCCTGGAAGGTTATGGCGAATAACCGACATTTGAAGGGATCCGTCATCGGCTTGATGGAGACCATATCTTCAAACCACTGCAGATGCTTGACGGGATCTTCTTTCCCGGAGTAGAAACTCATGGCGGGCTCCGTGAATCCTGCAGGAATGGGAGCGGACAGCACCAACTCGCAGAACGGATTGCGCGGGGCGAGCTGGCGGATGGGACGAACTTGGTCGTACTCGCCCTCTGACTGGCGAGTCTCCATCGGGCTGGTAAAGAGCACTCGCGCGCGGAGCGGCTGGTCTTCCTCCCCTAGGAGCGCTTCCCTGCCGAGGCGCTGACTAGGACCTGCCTCCGTGGGCGAGGCGACTGCGACAGGGGGGGGGATACTCCCACCTCGGCGCGAGGCGTGAGTAATCTCTGGATGGTATCCTCCATCGCCTTCATCCCCTGCTCGAAGACACTCTTGGTCACGAACTCGCCCGAAGGCGGCGAGTTCCCCTGGCCGGTTCTCAGCTCGTCACGTTCAGTCATGGGATCGTCAGATGAGATTTTCTTCTCTCGCTACAGTCCACGCTCACCGCACCAAAAATGTTGGAACCCGGATACCGGTCCAACTTGTTCGAGACTGGGGGAGTAGCTTGAGTTACTTCTCTCTTCGTCGGATCCCTAGAACTAAATATTCCGAGCTAAGAACTGACCCTCACAGGTTGGTAAGTAGCTCCCTAAGAATGACCCACTGGCTGCAGCGAGGAGGTCCCGCCACTAACCCGGAAATCTAACTTGATTTCCCCTCCCAAAAACCAGAAGCTGAGCCTGTCTCAGACAGCACAAGGAAGAAAGCACAGGCTCTCTCAAGGGGGTGAATCTGTGCTGATCTGAGACATAATGGGTCCTATTTATAGGGAAAGACTTCTCAGGGGTAGAATGGTCCGGATGACCTGCGGATAGCGTAACTCCGCCTTACTATTTTACTAAACGCACTCCAAATTGGTCTGCAGGTAGCCAGACTCCGCTGTCCCGAAGGGCTATAGGCAGACCATCAGGGGTGCCCAGATGATTCTACTCCCCAGAATTTGACTCTACTCGCCAAGGGAGGCACCGGTCTACTTGCCAAGCCTCCTGACTCTACTCGCCCGGAAACGGGTCCACTCGCCTGGAGGTGTCGGCCTACTCGTCGGACGCCCTCGGATCTACTCGCCACGGGGTGCCAGCCTACTCGCCGGACACCCTTGGCTCTACTCGCCAGGGGGTGCCAGCCTACTCGCCGGACACCCTTGGCTCTACTCGCCAGGGGGTGCCAGCCTACTCGCCGGACACCCTTGGCTCTACCCGCCAGGGGGTGCCAGCCTACTCGCCGGACACCCTTGGCTCTTATCTGCCGAATAGGGGTTGTACAATCTTCTTCTCTCAGTTTCTTCTTCTCTTTCAGTGAGCAGGAAGAAAGACGAGAGCAGCAGCCGTTAATGGTGAAAGTAGATTTTTCTCGCAACTGGCCGGGGGATGGAAAATGCCCTAACACTTTCTTTTATACTTCTTCTATCTTCAACGGCTCTTATTTGATCTCCCAAGAAGTATGGGAGAGATCGGTGGTCCCCCGTAGCTTTTCTGCAACTTGCCTTAGCCGCAGGTCCCGCCTCCCTACTTATCTGTAGAGAAGGTCTGCGTTCGACGAACGCGCTACACTTTGCATTTGACGAACCCACTGCATCCTGCGTTCGACGATCTTCCCAAATTCTGCGTTCGACGAACGGCACTCTGCGTTCGACGATCTGCCCAACTCTGCGTTCAACGACCGACCTTGTCTCTGCGTTCGACGAACTGCCTTGTCTCTGCGTTCGACGAACGACACTCTGCGTTCGACGAACACGCCTTTTGTGCCTTCTCAGCGGCTCCTTCTCTGGTCTCGTCTTAGCGGTCGACGAACTTAGTCCTGCGTTCGACGAACGACACTCTGCGTTCGACGAACACGCTAGACCCAGCTGATTCTTCTATCTCGTCTCAGCGGTCGACGAACTTAGTCCCGCGTTCGACGAACGGCACTCTGCGTTCGACGAATCTTATCAGCTGAGACAATTTCTTCTGTCTACTTAGGAGAAGATTTCTCCTAACTTTAGGTCTTGATTAACCCTTCCTCTTGAGTCACTTAAGTCTGTTTAACTTACAAAAACAAAGCTTTATCAAATACAATATGTACTTAGTATTAGAAGTGATGCCTCTTCAAATTAATGGAACATTAAGGGCAATATTCCCAACAATCTCCCCCTATTTGAAGAAGGCAGAACATCCCCAATGCTAAGGTACATAGCCAATAAAAACATATCATGATAACACTTGAGGGACATATTACTTAAATGATCTATAAGATAATCATGATAACATAGCTAAGAACTTCATGATACAACATTGTTTAACATAGCTAACATCTAACAGCTTCATGGCAGATTATTTAAAGCTTTGACTAGCTAAGAGGGCATCTCCCCCTTTTTAATTCAGATTGAATAGCATATCATGGTAACTAGCTTAGAGGGCTAACACTACTTTGGTCTTAGCAGCTAGCATTCCATCTCCTATTTGCAACTAGCAAGACCAAATTTGGTCTTAGCATTGTCCATCTCCCCCTTTCTGGGTTCTTCAACCTCTTTCCCATTAGGGAATAGGATTCTTCAAACTCTACACTATTCGGACCTATTGAGCATCATCTATCTCCCCCTCAACTTATAACCAACTCCCCCTCAATTTGAGCAGGAGCTTGCTCCCCCTAAATTGGAGCACTTGTATTGACCCAGATAAATCCCTTCTGATTAAAAGAAAAAACTGGAATTACAGCTGATCCTGATGTTTCAGATCCAGCTGATCACTTTAATCTACTCTACAGTTAACAACTTAGGGAGATTATTTACCCTATCAGTGGATTATGCCTATTGAAGGAAGATCAATTCATATATTAATATATCATAACAACATTTTATGATAGATTTAATAGAAAACATCATAAGCAGTTTAACATTGAATATATATATATATGTTCAGAAATGAATTCATTTTAAATTCAACATGCCTAAGTCAATTTTAAAAGAATTAAGCTTGGCCTCATCCAGTGGCTTAGTGAAGATATCAGCTACTTCTGTAGGGACATATTCAAGTTTGATATCTTCACACTCTACATGCTCTCTAATAAAATGATACATAATTTCTATGTGCTTGGTCCTGCTATGGGAGACAAGATTTTTAGCAATAGAAATTGCACTGGATGAGTCACACAGCAGGGGAGATTGTCTTACCTTTATGTTGTAATCTTCCAGCTGATGTTGGATCCACAGAATTTGAACACAACAGCTACCTGCTGCTATGTATTCTGACTCAGCAGTGGACATTGCCACACTAGTTTGTTTTTTGCTGCTCCATGAGACCAACCTCCTCCCTAGGAATTGACAGGTGCCACTTGTTCTTTTCCTGTCCTCTTTGCATCCTGCAAAATCTACATCTGAATAGCCTATAAGTTCAAAATCATTGTTCCTAGGGTACCAAAGGCCAAGGTTTAGGCTGCCCTTGAGATGTCTCAAAATCCTCTTGACAGAAGTGTAGTGAGATTCCTTAGGACATGCCTGCTACCTATCACAAACACATGTAGAATACATAATGTCTGGCCTATTAGCAGTCAAGTACAACAGGGATCCAATGATACACCTGTACATGGATTCATCAAAGGCCTTCCCCTTTTCATCCTTGTATAATGATACATTAGATCCTATGGGTGTTCTCATGGTGGAGGCAGACTCCATCCCAAATTTCTTGATGAGCTCCTTAGTGTACTTGGTCTGGGAGATGAAAATTCCATCATCATACTGTTTCACCTAGATCCCAAGGAAATATTTGAGCTCACCCATACTGCTCATCTCAAACTCCCCCTGCATAAGATTAGCAAATCTCTTGCAGAGGTTGTCATCAGTAGACCCAAAAATTATGTCATCAACATAAATTTGGACTAAGAGACACTTGCCCCTTGTTTCCCTAAGAAACAATGTGCTATCAATCTTTCCCCTCATGAACTTGTTCTTGAGGAGAAAATTGGACAAAGTCTCATACCAAGCTCTTGGAGCTTGCTTGAGACCATAAAGAGCTTTTCTACGAAAATAGACATGGGATTTAAGAGTAGGATGAACAAAACCTGATGGCTGCTCTACATATACTTCCTCTTTTAGATTTCCATTCAGGAATGTTGATTTCACATCCATTGAAGTATCTAGTTGCCTACCTAAATCACCTAGAGGGGGGTGAATAGGTGATCTCTACGTCTTTTGCGGAATTAAAAAATAAGCGTAAAGCACAGCACACAAAATAAATCACAGCCACAGATAACACCAGGAATTTATAGTGGTTCCCCGTACTTGGGTACTCCACTGCCGGCCTCGCCAATCTAGCACCACAGCTAGACTTGACTACACACTAAATCTCGGATCAAGAACGATCCTACAGTCTCGGAGTCAAACTCCTACAAACTCAGAGAGAATCTCTCTTACAACTCGGAGAAAACCTTCTCCTACAACTCGGAGAACAACCTCTCCTACAACTCGGAGATAACAACTCCTACAATAGATGATAAAAGGTTTTGAACAATGAGATACCAGATCTGAATAATAGAGGCGTTTTCTTCCTTCTTCTTGAATAGCTTTTGAGAACGATGAGGAAGAACAACGATCCTTCAAATCTGACTTTGGCAATCCGAAACGATCCAATAGAGATTGTAGAATCAGAACACGGATCAATCGAATCATTCTTGATAGAAATCGGCAACTCCAATGAGTAGATCGATCTCCAATCGTAGACGACGGCGAGGCGGCGCTTTTCTCATTCTTTTTTATCGGGAGAGAAATTAGGGTTTGAGAACGATTTGAAAACTAGTTTTTAATAACTCAAGAGCGATCCTATATATAGAGGGAAGCAATTAAGGATTAAATCGACCTTAAATGCACTCCATATAGCCGTTAGGATCGGGAGAGAGCGTTTACGAAACGACAAGAACAGAGAAAACAAATTAGATAAAATTTCGAACAGAATTCTCGAGACATAAGGGTTCTCTCGAGACAAGAGGGATCTCTCGAAATATGAAGCAAAGAGAGCAGGAAGGAGATGTCTCGAGAACTCGATGATCTCTCGAGACATTACAACGATTTCGGACAAAGGTCTTTCGAGACATGCTTGATCCCTCGAGACATCAAGAACAGAAATACCGAGATCCAAAGAACTTGCCTCTCGAGACATGTCAGAACTTTCGAGACATACTTGATCTCTCGAGACATGTCCTTAGAAAAAAATTTTTCAACAATTTTCTTTTCTTCTCTTGAACACTTGCTGCAACCGCACTCCAAAGTCTTCAATAGTCTTGAAAATGAAGTGTACCCCAATAGAGAGATCACACATGAGTCATCACCATGTTTCATATAATGAAGAATTACATTGTATGAAACTGTGTTTGCAGACCCATTGTGACCTTACATTGAGTTACACTTAGCAATGATAATCTGCAAGACAATACTCGAAAAGCATATCAAATACAAATGCAATTCAATCTTAGTTTAAGGGTGACTTCTCACAAATCAAGGTAATTGTGATTACAATTTCCAACAATCTCCCCCTATTTGTAGAAGTCAGAACCCTATATACTAAGTTGAATTACAACAATATGGAACAAATATGCTACACTACACAATGATATGAAAATGAATAAGTAGAGAACACCAAATCAACAATTATATATATATATGTCTAAATTGAATTGTTAAGAAGACTTGATGTTCAACAAAATCAGAACCAAAGTAGAAAATGTCTTGACAGCATCAGCACTATCCTTCAAGATCTTCTTTTCATCTTTTCTTCTTGTCTGGAGAAATAAGCATAAGGCTTGGGATGGTAAAACGGAGGTGGATCCGGAGCATCAGCATTATTATAACCAAAAGCCCTGAAATGAATCCTTCTCTTCCTTTGAGCTGTCTCATGTTTTTCCCATTCTTGAGAGCTGTAGCATTCAGATCTATCCATTTTACCTTCATGAACTAACTTATAGGTTTCAAGAATAATGTCTTTTGAGACTGGGCTCCAAATTTCTGGAAAACTCTTCTCAACCTTAGCTTTGCACTGACCTGTAGAGCTAGAACTTGGAACAGATCGACTAGCAGAAGGACCTTCACCAAACATTCTTTTTCTTTTGGTCCCTGCCCTATCTGATTGTTCTTCAACAATAGGAGCCTTTCCAAGTAGTTCTTCTGGCCTTGGAGAAAACTGAGGAACAGGAACATCTGGATCAATTGCTAACTCAGGAAAAATCTGATTATGAAGTCACGTTGCTGTTTTGAAGGAATAAGCATTAATATCAGCAACTTGCTTCAGCATCCTGGAAGAGAACTGCTCAAACTGAGATTTCCATGAGCTTTGAAGAGCAGATACGGAGCTTTCAATCAAGTCTGTCATTTGAGCTACTATATTTTCCTCCCCCTTTCTGACTTCTACAGATAGGGTTTGGAGAATATCATCTTTGAAATGGCCCACCTCATCAACAACTCTGAAGGTGTTAGCTTCTGCATCATTACTCATCGATTGTTGAAGTTGGGTTACTATTACAGTCTGTTTCAACACTGTGCCTACACCTTCAGTTGCATGTTCAATTTGCTTGCTCCCTAGACTCATCAAATCAGAGAGATTTTCAAAATTTGATTTGATTTTGGCTAACCCCCTACCAAGATCACTTTCAACTGAGGCAATCTTCCTGTGAACAGTTGTCAAAGAGTTCTCAAACTGTTCACTTTGCTTCTTGAGCATAGCTTCAATCTTGCCCAGAAGAGAATCTGCATTATGGATTGGAGGGGAAGGATGAAAGGATGGAAGAGTAGAAGCAGGGGAAGCACCAGGAGCAACATCAGGGATTTCTTCAATCTCAAGAGAAGAAACCTTATTCTCTTCTGCACAACCTAGCTCATCTGGAGCATTCTTGGTTGTGTCAAACTCTGACTCCCCCTCAACATGTACTAGGGGAGGTGATAATTCATGAACTGACATATCATCATCATCTTCAAAAACAAAATCAGCACCAGACCCTGCCTGTTGGCCACTGGGACTGTGCCCTTCAAATATTTCTTGTTGAATATTCTTCAGAACAGCTGAAACTATCTCATTCGCTAACGAAGTTTTTGCTTCACTTGCAATTGCAGACTGATGAGTCTCCCCCTCAGAAGTAGCACTAGCCACTCCTGGCTTCTTGATTCGAATGTCCCATCTCTGCATAGAGATAACATCGATCTTCTTGAGATGGTGGATGACTGTACCTTTAGACATGTCAAAGATAGCTGGGTTGAACTGATTCAGGAACAATGAGATGATCCGGGCAAATTTTGGAGAATTAATACAGGCTTTGATATTAGAGAATAAGATTGAGGCCCAATCTCTCTTTTTCCCTGACACGATTCCAACCATCAACAGAAAAGTCTCTTCAGACACATGCCCTTGTGTGCCTGTCTTGCAGAATAGAACTTTTAAGATTATGTCCACCTTGCTGTTCTCAACCAGTCATTGTCATCTAGATCTTCTTCAGCTTCTATTTCAGACATCTGCAAATACTTAGTAAGAGTCTTTGGAGAGACTTTGATTTTGATACCCTTAACAAAAGAGATCAACAATCTTCCTTCCTTAATAGGTTTCACGTTGATAAAGAATTCTTCAACCTCATCAAACAGCACGCGGCAAGGATGTTCCAGAACGAATGAAAGACCAGCGGCATCAAGCATACAGAAAAGATTTTTGAAATCCTCGGATAAACCGGCGATTCCGGAGCGAACGACTTCACTGCCGACGCTGATCTTTGGATGAGAAGAAGGAGCCATTGAAGCAAGATATGGAGAACTGTCAAACGGAGAGGATGAATAATCGAGAGCCACCGAGAGCACTGAGACCTGTCGTTAACCGTCGCCGCTCGAGAGAAAGTCGAAAGGTCGGGGAGAACTCGGAAATTGATTTCGTGAACATCAAGTTTTCGATTTCTTATATATATATATGATTTTGATTTGACGTTAAAATGACATTTTGAAGAAAATTAAAAGTGGAAATAGCGCGTACCTAACGTTTGGAATTCTTAAAGAAAACTATGTCTCGAGACATCGGGTATGTCTCGAGAACTCAGGAGTTTCAACAGGTTATTTCCTTCACTGATGTCTCGAGAGATAACCCATATCTCGAGACATCACCATATCTCAAGATCTTGAACTTGTCTCGAGAGAACTAGCTTGTCTCGAGAAATCCCAGAAGTTCTTTGGATTTCGAGACTTAAAGTGATTTAAGTTTCCGAGAAAAGAGAAAGTTCCCGAGACCATGTGGTTCTCGAGATATATATCTGATCTTGAGAAAATCGTCTGAAAACTTGAACTTCCCTGGAGATTTTCTGGATTTGTAAAGTCTTCAGGTCTTCATGGTTTTGGTTGATGTGATCATTACTCCATGTTGAGCATTCCAAGTTCCGTCTTGAAGAAGGAGAACTTAGTCTCATCCAGTGGCTTCGTGAATATGTCAGCAACTTGCTTATCTGTGGGGACATAACTTAGATTTATATCACCCATCTCCACATGCTCCCGGATAAAGTGATATCGTAGCTCGATGTGCTTTGTCCGACTGTGAGAGACTGGATTATTTGCGATAGCAATTGCACTGGAAGAGTCGCAAAACATGGGAATGTCTTTGATCTTCATGTTGTAGTCTTGAAGTTGATTTCTTATCCATAGAAGTTGTGCGCAACAACTGCCAGCAGAAATGTATTCTGACTCGGCGGTTGATATTGCAACACAATTCTGCTTCTTGCTACTCCAGGAAATAAGTCTCCTTCCGAGGAATTGACACGTCCCAGAAGTGCTTTTCCTGTCGTCTTTGCTACCTGCAAAGTCTGCATCTGAAAAACCAATTAGTTCGCTATCATTACTTCTTGGGTACGATAAGCCAAGATTTGGTGTGCCTTTAAGGTATCTCAAAATTCGCTTTGCAGCAGTGTAATGAGATTCCTTAGAGTTCACCTGATATCTAGCACATACACATGTAGAGAACATTATATCAGGTCTACTGGCAGTAAGGTAGAGCAAAGAGCCAATTATGCTTCTGTACTTGGTTTCATCAAAAGGTTTCCCTTTCTCATCCTTGTCCAGAGACGTAACTGAGCTCATTGGAGTCCTCATAGAGGTTGCATTCTCCATTCCAAATTTCTTAATCAGCTCCTTAGTGAACTTTGTCTGAGAAATGAAGATTCCATCTTCAGACTGTTTCACTTGAAGTCCTAAGAAATATTTCAGCTCACCCATACTGCTCATTTCAAATTTCCCTTGCATCAGTTTAGAAAACTTTTTACAGAGGTTATTATCCGTAGATCCAAATATGATGTCATCGACATAGATTTGCACTAGCAAAATCTTGCCTTTTACTTCCCTAAGAAATAATGTCTTATCTATCTTTCCTCTTGTGAACTTGTTCTCAAGAAGAAAGTTAGACAGCGTCTCATACCAAGCTCGAGGAGCTTGTTTCAAATCATATAAAGCTTATTGTAATAAATAAACATGATTGGGATGATCAGGATTAACAAAACCTGGGGGTTGTTCAACGTATACTTCCTCTTTAATGTCTCAGTTTAGGAAAGCGGACTTGACATCCATTTGATATACGGTGAAACCCTTGAAAGCAGCATAAGCAAGGAAGAGTCTGATCGCTTCGTGCCTTGCTACTGGAGCGTACGTCTGATCGAAGTCGATGCCTTCCTCTTGTCTGTATCCTTTATCTACAAGTCTGGCTTTGTTCTTTATGATTGTTCCTTCTTCATCCAGCTTGTTTCTATACACCCACTTTGTTCCAATGACATTTTTGTCTTTGGGTTTTGGAACAAGTGTCCATACTTTACATCGTTTGAACTGATTTAATTCTTCTTCCATAGCAATTATCCAGGATGGATCTTCATTTGCCTCTTGGAATTTCTTTGGTTCGACCTGCGAAAGAAAACTTAAATGCATATTCTCGTTAATGGTACCTCGTCTTGTTCTTATTCCTTCATGAGGATCTCCTATGATTTGATCAACTGGATGATCCCTCATGTGTCGTAGCCCGAGGTTCCTTGCATGAATTGAACCAATAGGAGTTTCTTCTACTGTTGGAGTATCTTCCTCCACTTGGATTGGCTCTTCATCAGAATGATCTTCTTCATAGGTAGTTATTGGGGGAATCTTGATGAAGTGTTGAGAATTTTCTACAACTGGCTGATCCAAGCTTAAGTCCTGCAGCTTTGAACCTGTGTCTACAGAAGAAATGCTAGAGGAGCTACCTTGTAGCATGCTCGTCTCATCAAATACAACATTAATAGATTCTTCTACCACCAGGGTTTTCTTATTAAAAACTCTATATGCCCTACTATGGCTACTATAACCTACAAGAATACCTTCAAAGCTCTTTTCACTAAACTTAGTTTTGTAATGCTTTCCATTGTTTAGCACAAAGCATTTACTACCAAAGATTCGAAAATAAGAAATGGTCGGTTTCTTGCCTTTTAGAAGTTCATAAGGAGTCTTTTCATGGTTTTTGTTTATGAGTGCTCTGTTTTGCACATGGCATGCAGTATTGACAGCTTCAGCCCAGAAATATTCAGGTAGTGAAGAGTCACTCAACATGGTTCTGCAAGCCTCAATAAGTGTTCTATTCTTTCTCTCAGCTACTCCATTTTGTTGTGGAGTTCGAGGAGAGGAAAACTCATGAAAGATACCGAGGCTTTCACAGAATTCTGTCATGGCTCCAGATTCAAATTCTGTACCATGGTCACTTCTGATTTTGACCACCGAACAGTTAAATTCATTCTGGACTTGCTTGACAAAACTAGTGAAAGTGTCAAAGGTATCTGACTTGTGTTTCAGAAAGAATACCCAGGCAAAACGAGAGTAATCATCTACAATAACCAATGTGTAAGATTTTCCTCCTAAACTTCTAATTTGCAAAGGACCAAACAAATCCATATGGAGTAGGTATAAACACCTGGTTGAATCTTTGCCAATAATGCTCTTAAAGGTAGCTCTTGTTTGCTTGCCTTTTACACATGCATGACAAGGTCTATCTTTAATGCACTTAACATCTGGTGCATCTCGCACTAAGTTTTGAGAAAACAATTTATTAATAGTTTTGAGATTTATATGTGCTAATCTCTTGTGCCATTGGTCAACAAGAGATGCACTATCTTTTGCCAAAAGACATACTGGTGTAGAAGATGATATACACAGAAAATTTAAACAAAATATGTTTCTACAGCGAATGCCTGATAAAATCGTTTCATGATTTTCAGCCGACTTTATCAAACACTTATCTTTATGAAAATCAACAATGTATCCTTTATCACAAAGTTGACTTATGCTTATCAGATTATGTTGTAATCCTTCCACATAAGCTACATCGAAAAATGATACATTGCCATTAGAAATCATACCATAGCCTTTAGTTATTCCTCTGTCTGAACCGCCAAAAATAACTTTTGGACCGTTCGCAACTGGAATGTAGTTTTGCAAAAGGCTTCTTGTCCCGGTCATATGCCGAGAGCATCCACTGTCCAAGTACCAGATAGGATTTTTATTGGCCTTTGGACATACCTGCAAAAACAAATCATTTCGCCTTAGGAGCCCAAACAGATTTGGGTCCTTGGTCCCGTGTCAGTTGAGCACCACGATGAATGTTAACATTGCGAGTGGTCTGCCTTGCAACATTCACTTGTGGTCTCCTAGTATACGTCGTATTAAACCAACAATCAACGGCAAAGTGACCAATTTTGCCGCAGCACCAACAGTCGAATCTGTTGTACCTTCTTTTTACACTCTCCTGCTTAACTTTTTGAACGTTAGCTCTTGCAGGAGCAGCCCTTTTAGATGAGGATGCCTCATGGGGGCAACACACACAAGGTGGTATTGTCTTCTTCGGCTTTGGTGCAACAACATTCACTTTTGATGCTTTCTTAGCGCTCGGACCATGAACAAACGGACCGTACCCTTTCCGATTAATCTCTTGATAAGGTGCTTGGAAAGCGCTATCACCAAAGTTTCGGGGAGGAGCCCATTCCTTATGATCATTCACAGGTGAAAAAGGAATTGGTCGTGTGAAATGACCATAGGAACTCTCCATATCATAAGCATTCGTAGGGAATATGACTCTCTTGAATGCTACAGGCTCTTGATGAGCTTTCCCTTTTTCTTTGGTAGTAGCTTTCTTAGCAACCAGACCATTCTTCTTAGCAATTGTATTTTTTGAAGAATTGCTAGTACTAGCTTCATGCCCTATACCGCTTCCTTTTGCCTTAGTGGTAAAAGTACCAATAATTGGCAGAACAGTTTTAGGTTGAGAGAATGCTTCAACCAACTTCTTCTCAGCCGCAAGTTGTTCCTCCAAGACATTTATCGAATGATCTCTCAGGGCAAGAGTCTCTTCCGAGCTTTTGATCTTGTCTTTCAAGGCTTGGACTTCCTCTTTGAGAGAAGAAAGTTCTTCAACTTCTTTTCTCAAGTTAGATTCCACCTCCTTGAGAGCCATGATCTCCTTACCCTGAGTTTTGACAACCTTTCGGCACTTGTCAAAGCTTTGGAGCATTTTGGTATATTGAGACATGAGCTCAGATTCATCGTCTGAGGGGTTATCCTTTTGTTCAGCCGAAGCATAATCAGAATCAGATAGGATAGTGTGATCATTTACCTTTCCGGTGTACAGGGATGCTTCTTCATCATCAGACATGGCCATCAGGCCGAAGTAAGCTTCTTCTTCATCACTCGACTCATCGGAGTCACTGTCTCTCAGAGTTTTGGCTTTCTTAGCGACGAAGCTTCTATCTAATTTCTTCTTTCCGTGGATGGATTTCTTGTCTTCTTTCCTTCCACCTTCTTTCTTCTTATAGGGACACTCAGCAATCATGTGCCCTGGCTTATTACAACAGTAGCAAATAATGTCAGACGAAATGTGTTTGTTCTGTTTGGATTTATACCTGTCATTATTGCTTTAGCCCTTCCTGTGATATTTGCCATCACGACGAGAATGTTTATGATCCGAGGAAGACGGCTTGTTGTTCATGTGCCTTCGCTTGTTCAGCAGTTTCTTAAACTGACGGGAAATTAAAGAGAACTCCCCATCAGACAGTTCGGAACAGGAGGAGCTGGCCTCTGATTCTTCTTCAATATCAGATTCCTTTTCTCTGATCGGTATCACTGCTTTGCTCTTCTTTGAATTCTCAGCCTTCAAAGCTAAGGTTCTTTCTTTGCTTGAAGCTCGATTTACATCCTCTTCAGACTTTCGGATGTTCATTTGTAATTCATGAGACAGCAGCTTTCCGAACAGATTCTGAGGTTCTAGACTTGGCAGTTTTCCAAACTCTCTAATGGCCACAATTTTGCTATCCCAGTCTTTCGTTAGGGAACGCAAGAATTTGTCATTTAGTTCACCGTTTGTGAACTCCCTGTCATAGTTCCTCAGACCATTGACTATTTTGAAGAATCGCTCGTACGCATCAGCAATGCACTCCTTCTTACTCTGCTTGAAAGCCTCATACTCTTGATTGAGTAGGGATCTTCTGTCTTCTCTCACTTCTTCAGTACCTTCCATTAGAACAATCAAGGATGTCCACATTTCTTTGGCTGATTTGCAGTGGATTAAGTTTTGCAACATGGAATCGTCCACTGCACTTGCAATTATGTTTTTAGCCTTCTTGTCAAGAGCAACAAGAGCTATCTCATCCTTGGTCAAATCCATCATTTTCTTAGGTATTTGAACAGTAGGATTTGTAGACGAAGCGGTCATTGGCACATGGGGACCTTCTTCCACGACTTGGAAGATTCTGGGATCTGCGGCTTCCATATAAAAATGGACTCTTTCCTTCCACATAGGAAAGTTGGCCTTAGTGCAGATGGGCAATTTCAGAGAAGATTCCTTGACTCTATCCATGGCTTGCTAGCAACTAGAAAGATGGATCTTGTTCAAGGTGTTAACCTAGCAACGAACAGCAACCCTCTGATACCAATTGAAGTATCTAGTTGCCTACCTAAATCACCTAGAGGGGGGGGGGGGGGGTGAATAGGTGATCTCTACGTCTTTTGCGGAATTAAAAAATAAGCGTAAAGCACAGCACACAAAATAAATCACAGCCACAGATAACACCAGGAATTTATAGTGGTTCCCCGTACTTGGGTACTCCACTGCCGGCCTCGCCAATCTAGCACCACAGCTAGACTTGACTACACACTAAATCTCGGATCAAGAACGATCCTACAGTCTCGGAGTCAAACTCCTACAAACTCAGAGAGAATCTCTCTTACAACTCGGAGAAAACCTTCTCCTACAACTCGGAGAACAACCTCTCCTACAACTCAGAGATAACAACTCCTACAATAGATGATAAAAGGTTTTGAACAATGAGATACCAGATCTGAATAACAGAGGCGTTTTCTTCCTTCTTCTTGAATAGCTTTTGAGAACGATGAGGAAGAACAACGATCCTTCAAATCGGACTTTGGCAATCCGAAACGATCCAATAGAGATTGTAGAATCAGAACACGGATCAATCGAATCCTTCTTGATAGAAATCGGCAACTCCAATGAGTAGATCGATCTCCAATCGTAGACGACGGCGAGGCGGCGCTTTTCTCGTTCTCTTTGATCGGGAGAGAAATTAGGGTTTGAGAACGATTTGAAAACTAGTTTTTAATAACTCAAGAGCGATCCTATATATAGAGGGAAGCAATTAAGGATTAAATCGACCTTAAATGCACTCCATATAGCCGTTAGGATCGGGAGAGAGCATTTACGAAACGACAAGAACAGAGAAAACAAATTAGATAAAATTTCGAACAGAATTCTCGAGACATAAGAGTTCTCTCGAGACAAGAGGGATCTCTCGAAATATGAAGCAAAGAGAGCAGGAAGGAGATGTCTCGAGAACTCGATGATCTCTCGAGACATTACAACGATTTCGTACAAAGGTCTTTCGAGACATGCTTGATCTCTCGAGACATCAAGAACAGAAATACCGAGATCCAAAGAACTTGCCTCTCGAGACATGTCAAAACTCTCGAGACATACTTGATCTCTCGAGACATGTCCTTAGAAAAATTGTTTTCAACAATTTTCTTTTCTTCTCTTGAACACTTGCTGCAACCGCACTCCAAAGTCTTCAATAGTCTTGAAAATGAAGTGTACCCCAATAGAGAGATCACACATGAGTCATCACCATGTTTCATATAATGAAGAATTACATTGTATGAAACTGTGTTTGCAGACCCATTATGACCTGACATTGAGTTACACTTAGCAATGATAATCTGCAAGACAATACTGGAAAAGCATATCAAATACAAATGCAATTCAATGTTAGTTTAAGGGTGACTTCTCATAAATCAAGGTAATTGTGATTACAATTTCCAACATCCATCTGGTAGAATTTGAAGCCCTTGTGAGCAACATATGCTAGGAATAGTCTTATGGCCTCCAACCTTGCAACTGGGGCAAAGGTTTGGTCAAAGTCTATTTCTTCCTCTTGCCTATATCCTTTTGCAACCAACCTTGCTTTGTTTTTGATGATTGTCCCATTCTCATCTAACTTATTTCTGAATATCCATTTGGTGCCAATGATGTTGTGTCCTTCTGGTCTTGGCACCAACTTCCATATTTTGCATCTTTTGAATTCAAAAGCTCTTCCTGCATAGCCTGAATCCAGAATGGATCCAAGTTGGCCTCTTCAAACCTTTTAGGCTCTACCTGTGATAGAAAGCTGAGGAACAAGGCCTCATTGTGAGCCCTGCTCCTTGTTGTCACACCTTGCTGAACATTCCCTATTATCTGCTCTATGGGATGATCCATTAGATGTCTGGTAGCTGCAGTCATTCTGTTCTCAGCTTGCTGTGCTGTTTCTACAGGTTCAACAACTTCTTCATCAAGGTTAACTTCTTCCTCTTCTGGGATGGCAGCATCAGAATTTGTTTTGCTGCAGCTGGGAGTGTCTTGTATAGACATCCTTTCCAATTCCTGTTCATTTCCTGTCAAAACAGAAGATCTAGACCAGCCTTTATATATTAGGCTGGTCTCATCAAAAACTACATGCATAGACTCCTCTACAACATGAGTTTTCTTGTTGTATACTCTATAAGCTCTACTATGTGAGTTATAGCCAACAAGAACACCTACATTGCATTTCTCTGCAAACTTTGTTAATTGAGATTTTCCATTATTTAGAATGTAGCATTTGGAGCCAAAGATCCTAAAATATGAAATTGTAGGTTGTTTGCCTTTCAGAATTTCATAGGGGGTTATCCCATGAACCTTATTGATAGAAGCTCTATTAAGAACATAACAAGTTGTATTGATTGCCTCAGCCCAAAAATATTCTGGGAGTGAGGAGTCACTAAGCAGTGTTCTCCCAGCTTCTATCAAGGTTCTATTCCTCCTCTTAGCCACACCATTTTGTTGTGGAGTCCTTGGGGAGGAAAACTCTTGGGTGATACCAAATTCTTGACAAAATCTTGTCATTGCATCAGATTGAAATTATGTGTCATGGTCAGTTCTAGTCCTGACCACAGCACATTGTAGGTCATTCTGAATTGCCTTGACATGACTGATAAAGACATTTAAAGTATCATATTTCTTCTTAAGGAAGAATACACATGTATATTTTGAGTGATCATCAACAATCACCAAAGTATACAATTTCCCACCTAGGTTCTGAATTGGCAAAGGACCAAACAAGTTCATATGCAAGAGATAAAGACATCTTTCAGTGTCTTTGGAGCCAATACTCTTAAAGGTGGCCCTAGTTTGCTTACCCATTTGACATGCATAACATGGACCATCTTTAATATATTTTAAGTCTGGACTATTCCTAACAAGATTTTTAGAGAAAAGTCTATACATTGTCTTGTAGTTAATATGAGCAAGTCTCTTGTGCGATTGAACACAAAGAGACTCATTCTCATTAGCTACAAGACACACAGAAGTAAAATAATTACTGCAAATGAAATCTAAGCAATAAACATTTCCACTCCTAGTGCCTGAGAGAATAGTCTCTAAGTCATTTGACTTTTTGATCAAGCACTTGTCATTGTGGAATTCAATGACATAGCCTAAGTCACATAGTTGACTTATGCTTACTAGGTTGTGTTGCAACCCTTCAACATAAGCTACCCTTGTGATTGTAACTATGCCATTGGAGATCATACCATAGCCTTTGGTGACTCCTGTTTCACCTCCCCCCAATATAACTTTGGGTTCATTCTTCACAGGCTTGTAATCCTTTAGAAGACTCTAGTTCCTGTCATGTGCCTTGTGCACCCATTGTCCAAGTACCGTATTTGGTTGAGACTGGTACTTGAACTACCCTGCAAAGAAAGATTTAGTTATCCTTAGGATACCAAAAAGCTTTGGGCCCTAGGTGCCTGTTAGTTTGATGAGATACTCTCACACTAGCTACACTCATAGCAGGAAAGCTCTTCTTTGCATTATGTACATTGGGGTTGTACCAACAATCTATGGCAAAGTGTCCCACCTTGCCACAACACCAACAATCATGAATATTGTATCTCCTTTTCTGAACATTTTTCTGAATTGGTACAGCACTGTGCACATGTTCAACAGAAGAGACTGCAACATTCTTCCTGTCTCTTTCAACAATAATCTGACTGAAGGATAATCTGTGGACAGTCTTGCTTCTCTTTGTCCTGATAGCCTCAGCTTGCTTTGGCTTGGAATCCATACAAGATCTGATGGAATCAGACACTGGGCAGCAGGCCTTGTCAACAGATTTGACAGCAGTCTTGCTTTTTGCTGAAGCTGATTTGGAAGTGCTTGTTTTCATGTTCTTGACTGGAGGTGCTGAGACACCAAACACAAATGGTCCAGATTGGGTCATTTGTATTTCCTCATGGGGATCTTTCATTGCACTCAATCCCATGCCCTTTCTATCACTATGGGAAGGAGTATTTTCCTTCCTATAGGATCTCCCATTCTTCCAGTGACCATAAATGCTTTCATGGTCATACCTGTTGGATGGAAGTAGCACCTTTTGAAAGGTGGTTTGAGGCTTAGCCTTCTTCTTGCTCTTTACTCCACTCCCTTCTCCTACTTCCATCTTGTTGAATCCAAGTCCTCTCCTATTGGTTTGAGAGGAGAAGGTGTCAATAAGGGGAAGCACAGATTTGGGCTTGGAGAATTGAGCCACCAGGCTTTTCTCTTTCAACAGCTTCTCCTTAAGGTCCTTGATGACCTTGTTCTTCAGGGAAATAGTGCTCACTTGAACACTTGTCATACCCTTTAAATGACTTATTTGTCTACTCATCTAGACCACCAGGGAGGTAGGTCCAGTGTAGTCACCTTCAGTCTTCTTAAGGGAGGCAATTTCCTGGGCTTGCCTCTTGGCAAGCTTCTTGCTCCCTTTCAGAGCAATAACCAAGGCATCATATTTGTCAATCAATTGATTGACATCTAACTCAGCTTCTGAAACACTTTCATCATGTGATGGCTGTGCTTCAGATTCTTGACATACAACATGATCAGAAATAGAAGTGGAAAGGATTGATACATGATCATTGTCAGACATATTCTGACTGCCTTCCTCATTAGTGAGGGCCATAAGGCCTAGCAGAACACAGTCTTTTTCATCCTCCTCTTCATCACTATCTGAGTGTGATAGAGGGGCCCTGATTCCTATCCTATCAGCAGGATAGTCTTCATCCTCCTGAGCAGCAAACAGCCCAATGTAGGCTTTCTCTTCTTCATCTGAATCTGAAGATGAAGATTCAGATTCACTCCAGCTCCTGCTTTTCTTGGCTAGAAAGGATTTTTCTCCCTTCCTTTCCTTCTTGTGATGAGGCTTCTTTTCACCTCTTTCTTTCCTTTTGACTGGGCAGTCAGCAATGACATGCCCAGGCTTGCTACAGCAATAGCAAACAATATTATCTGAAGCATGTTTACTAGTTTTGGTATCATACCTGTCCCCTTTGGGGTGCTGCCTTTCAGATCTGAAGTGTTCCTTCTTGGAGTGTGATGAGGGGGAAGGCTTGCTCTTCCATTGATTCCTCCTCCTCATCTTCTTGAACTTCCTAGAGAAGGCAGCAAAATCTTCATCTAAAGAAGAGCAGTCTGGAGAGCAGCTCTCAGACTTCTCAGATTCACCAATCCTTCTTGGAGGTGACTGTTGGATCTTACGGCGCCCTTAGAGGGGGGGGGGGGGGGGGGGGGTGAATAAGGGAATAAAATTCTTTCTATAATTTTCAAGATAATTACTAAATTATTTTATAATGAAGGAGATTGAAATAAACAATTTAGATTTAGAATTGAAAACTTAGAACACAATATAATAGAGATTACGCCAAATGATAGAAATCAAGTAAACACAAAAGAGACATGATTATATTATATGAAAAAGTGTTTACATAAATTTGATTTCTATATCGCTAGAAATCGGAGGCGTACAAATGTAAATTTCTTTTTGTTTACCAATCCTTCTCCCAAGGATCGGAAGGCTATCACTTGTCTCTCCCTAGACCAAGCCCAAGCCTATCCTCTAGATCTTCCCAAGATCTAGACGTAGCACACAAGGCCACGATTTCCCACCAAGCCACGCAAGGACTTGGACGCTCCGCACAAGGAAGCGATTTTCCCCTAAGCCACGCAAGGACTTAGACGCTCCGCACAAGGAAGCGATTTTCCCTACCAATACAAAGCTAAATGTATATAAATGAAAATAGAAGATAAAATAAGAACTCCCTAGAAATTCAGATCTCTGAAAGGAAGGATGAAGCCTCGAGATGATCCTTGATGTAGAAGCGCGTCCGATCTCGTCTTCAATTTCAAACCTTCTCAGCATAAATGGGAGTTCATGAGGTTCTGGAGCTCTCTAGATGGAATGCACTCAGGAAGGGACTTGAAATTCTTAATTGGTTGTAATGCACGAACACAAGGTGTCAATTTATAGAAAATCGCTGTCGGAAATTCCGACAGTGACTGTCGGAAATTTCCGACAGCGTTAAATTGCCGCTGGAGTGGCGTCGTGCGGGAAGTTGCTGTAACCGTCGAGCTGTCGCCTGGGCGACATCGCTGTCGGAATTCCGACAGCTCAAAACTGCCTTTCATCGTGCTGCCGTGGAGGGAAGTAGTTGTAACTTCTCTGCTGTCGCCTGGGCGACAGCGGCTGTCGGAATTTTCCGACAGTGAAATTTCCCATATTCAAATTTAGCTACAGCCTGTAGATTGAGTCGTTCTCATCTCCGAAATGGGGTGGCACGTTCTGTAACTCTTCCTGGATTGAAAGTTATGGCCATTTTAAGATCAGCATACAAAACTCATCCAACCTGAGACTTGTCGTTCTCGGATCATGCCCATGAACGAGGACTTGTCTCCTCATTGAACCTGTACAACCTGGCCACTATAAACACACAAAATACTAGATCAAATACATCATGGTATTTGTTATTCTCAAACCAAGAGATGCGGAAAGCAAGCTCCAACAATCTCCCCCTTTTGATAATAACAAATACCCATATGAGAAATTAGTGAGTTTATAGATAAGTGCGATAAAAGATATGCATGAATAAAAGGTTTACTGCGTGATATATTTTACTCCCCCTAAATATCTATGTCACTAGATTTCTCATTTTATTCTCCCCCTTTTGTTATTACCAAAAGTGGGTTGTCATGATCGAGCAATATCACTCCCTCTACATAGACGCTTTCCATGAAAACTTTTTAATATACTCCCCCTAAATTGTATTCTCCCCTATATGTATGCTCCCCCTAAATTTTATAATTAATTGCAATGGTGCATTCTGAAAAATTGAGATTAGTAAGAGATTTCTTGAATTTATATTTCTCTCCTTCCTTTTTTTTTTGATATTATCAAAAGTTATTTTGAAATAAAGAATGAATAATTATGAGGAAATAATAAATATGGGAGTATATAAGAGTAATAGATTTTATGTCGAGAAGAAAAATAGGATGCAATCAAAAGCTTGTTAAATACTACTTGTTGAGAAAAATATAGGCATGGTGTAACATAAAGTAGTAAGCAACATAACTAACATGATAAAGTAAGCATTCTATTTTAAGATACCACTTGCTTAAAGGAAAACACAGTGTTAAAAATAATAAGCACTCTTAAACATAAACATCATTTTAGAAGATAAAACCATATAAAGGATAATGAGTTTTAAATTTGAAAAGTTGATGTTTGAGTTAAAGATTGAAGAGATGCTATTCCATTAAGAAAAAAAAAATTTGCAAGCATGATTTCATAATATCAAGAAAAGATACACAAACTACAATGTAATAAAATTTTCATTTCAAGTAAACATAGACATTGTAGCGGACATGCTTTGTTATCTAGTGCATTTACTTAAGTTTGTAGAGATTTGAGTAGATGAGCATTAGGATCCAATTCTCATGAGTAGAAGTTTTATGAAAGATAATGATGTGTACAAAGTAGTGTTTTGATAAAGTATACAAGTGAATCAATCAAAAACACATGACATATATAATGAAATAACACAACATTAAAATACACAAATAATATTACTTCCACACTATTTCAATGCACATGAATAAATAGTACAACTACCAAGGTGCTCTGCACACACAATGCTTATTAAGACTTATCAGGTGCAAAGTAGTGCTTGGGGGATCACTTTTATACTTATTAGCTTTATTTTCAATTTTTTTGTGATCCGGTGTACAAAAGAGAAGTGGTGTATAAATTGTTTGCTACAAGACACTTTACAATTCTTAGCCAAGGTGCTCAACCTCACAATGCTCATTAAGACTTATCAGGAGAGTGAGTAGTGCTTGGTGGAGTTTTCCTTGTCATTTATTATTTGCTTTTTAGTTTAGTGACTAAGGACTCCGAATTCACTTATTTTGCAAACATAGCATTTTAAACCACATTTCTCTAAAGAATAAGTGCATGAAAGACAAATAATTGTAATAACCAATTCAATGTTGTGTAGGTAATCTATTTAGGCATTTTAATTATTTATGTTATTACACTACACAATCATGTAAGAATAAGATTGTAAACACATGTAGGTTATCAAAAATAAGTGAGTGAATGAATCATTATCAAACATAATACATTACTCATACTTAGAGGCATGCTAAACATTTCTACACATATTTATTTACAATCAATTTCATTGCACAAAACAAGATAATTCTCAAGGCATGACAAATACAAAACAATGTTTTTAAGAAACTTGAAAGTTAAATTAAACATTGTATTTAATCTTTAATTGATATAATTAATCATCCATCCTTGACAATGGCAATGAATAACAATCAGTTTTTTTTTTTTTTTTTATAAATTTTTGAAAATTCTTTTTTATATATATGCACAAAATAATAAACACATAAAGAAAAACATATTTTGTTCTTTGAAATTGTTTTGTAATTTTGTATTTATATATATATATATATATATATATTCTCTAGAACTCATAGAAGTCTTTAATAGCCCTTTCAGTAAATGATATTCTATGCCAGAGAAATAAACAAAAATAATGTATGAGAAAATACATATATATATATATATATTTTAAAAGAAATAAAATTTTGTTTTAAAAGGAATAAAAAGATAAACTTTTTACAAACACACAAAATATTAAAATAATACCAGAAATAATTCAAAACACAAAAAAATATTTTGGAGCAAAGGAGCTAACGCCGGGCATTAACTTCTTAACGCCAAAACAGAACTGCATTTCTTGATGTTTTGAAAAATATTTTTCTCAATTCATTTGTATTATAAAGAGACCTTCCTTCAGTTGAAATTTCAGAGTATATTGATTAGATTTTAAGGCTCTTTTAGCATGTATTTGGTGATTTTTCAAATACTTGTGTTTGGTAAAATCATTAAAGCTCGAAATATTAAAATATGCAAACACATGATGCAATGTTAGAATAAAAAATATGCATGATTTATGTATAAAGAGTGAGATAATTTTCATGCAATGAATATAATATAAGTATATCTTAGATCAAGATACCTTAACTACATGACTACACTCTAGCCCCGTACTAAGTGACGGATGGGCATGAGGAGCTGCACACATGCCGTAGGTTGGGGTGTTAATCCCATATGCATACAAAAGACGACGCTCAACCTAGCACTCTTTCCCCCCAGTGCCTCTCAAGGCCCCACTGGAACCCTCCCCGGTTAAGGACAAGACATGACTTAGAGGTTAGGTCTCTAATGCACACAATCCTACGCCCTCGCTATTGTGAGACACATGTCATAGGTTAATGATTATGGATATACTAAGCGTTTTAGTCTAAGGATTGATTCATAAAACATGAGTTTGTTTTAGTTTTAGAACATATAGTAGATTTTGAAATCACAATGTACTCATGAATTTTAAAGTTCAAATTTCTCTACCTTTAGAATGTCACTATATTGATAATCCTAACATAAACACTAAATTGAGCATATACAAAGAGGTGAGGCTAGGATAATGAATTTCGATGTTATGCAAAATATGCTAAATTTATATAATTGGTTTGCATGTAATCAATTTTAGTGTTTTGAAAATTTATAGACCTAGAATGAAGTGACAATTCTATTTGATTTCATCTTGTTGATACCAAGTTAATTCATAGGTCTAAAGATAATGATATACATGCAAACAATAAAGATGCACATCACACACACAAAACAAGATATGAAACTATAATACCAATTGCAATCATATATTTCATAATTCCTAAGATTGATAGAATTAGTTGACTTAAGATAGGTTTTGATGGATCATGAATTATGATATATGATTATAGTGAATTTTAGCATAGGATATTAATAGATCATGGTGGTGATTGTGAAATCATATTTATCATTTTTGAAAATTTTCTTTTGATTTTAATTTTTAGAAATTAGACTAAACAAATACAAGGTATTTGACAATAATGATAGTAAAAATAATTTTTCAGAGAAATCAGAATTTTTTTTAGGAAAATATGTTACCGCCAGCGTTAGTGATAACGCCTGGCGTTAGCAACAAAGTTACTATATTTGATTTAAAACACATTGTTTTTTATATTATTTGATTCTGATTTTTCTCGATTATGATTTTCAATATAGGGGCTATTATATGCAGCAACGAAAAATAGACAAATATGCAATTAGTTGCGCATTTAATATTTTAGCCTAAGACCCCTAAAAATCCATTTAAATCCAATTTTGAAAGTAATTTCGTTAGTCTTGATAATATTATTTAGAAAATTTAGCATTCAATTTATAATGATAATATAAGACATTTATAGGCAGAGGATTTAAAAAGGATAAAACAAAAAGAAAAGATAGATCACTTAAAAATTATGACTTTATGTTTAATTTAATTCAATTTTGATTTGATAAACATTAGGCTTAAAATGTAAAAGTCATATTTCATAATATATCTAAGTGACCTTAGCGTGTTGGCTCAAAAATAAGAAAACAAACAAAAGAAAAAACAATTAAGCATATCATGAAGTAGAGAATTGATATTTCATTTTTAATTGTTTCTACTTCATGCAAATGATAGGATACTAATGAATAAGAGATTTAGGTATCCAAAAGGGACCATGACGGATGGTTCCTTTGGGTACCCAAATACGACATGATGATTTTTTAGGAGACAAGGATAAATGAGCCCTTTCTATTAAAGTTGATGTGTCATTTTTCTTTAAGGGTCTCCATTCATACATTGGTTGTTTATCTTTAAAATTCATATTATGATTATGTGACATCTTTATATGATTGTATTTGTTTGAAAAATAATTCATTTGAGATTTATGCTTATTCAAATTATTTTTCAAAATAGATTGATGTTGATCATCATAATGAATTTTATTATATGGATTCTTTGAAAATTTATAAGAGTGATTGTCTTTCTTTAGAATTGAATGTTGAAAGAGTGAGTTACAAAATATTTTAAATGATTGGTCCTTATTTAGATGATTTTCATTTCCACTCTTTCTTATAGACCTACTCTTATAATATGAAGTTAAGCTTTTAGACTTTTGAAAATTTGATAAACTAGAAAAAAGAGATTTTTCATTATATGAAAATTTTTGAATAAACATTTTTAATGATTCTAGTTTATCCTTTATATTATCATTTTCTTTTATCAATTTTTCATTATGTTCTTTTGAAATTAAAAGTCCTTTTTCTAAAACCTTGAGTTCTTCTTTAAAAGAATTATAATAAAAACAAGGTTTAGCATTTTCAATTAAAGAGCATGAACAAGAATTTGAAACATCAATATAAGATTCTACTGTAGTGTTTGCTTTTAAAGTTTTATTTTCTAAACGTAATTTGGAATTAGCATGTTTCTTACCTTGCTATAGTTTCCGTCTTCTCTTTTGCTTGATGTTTTGCCATCAACTGAGTCCAATATTGTGACGTTGTCTTCTTCATCTTCCTCTTCCAAACAAGAGTGTCCATCATCCTTTCCGCTTGATGAGCATTCTATGGATCCATCCTTTGTGTAGCTTTCTTGAATATTTGCATAGACTTGCATATTCTCCGGTTCTTGTGAATGTTCCGTACCTGTAGAAGGAGAATCATAAGTTCTTTCAAGAAAACTCCAAATTTCATATGCGGTAGGTAAAGTATAAATAAGTTTGAAAATATTTTGGTCTAACGCACAAAATATACTATTCATAGATTTTGCATTTAAAATAATTTCGTTTCTAGTTAGTACGCTAGATGGCTTTTTAATAGTAATATTCCAAACTTTTTCATCTAAGGCCTTAAGAAAATTTTTCATTAATATTTTCCACCCTTTAAAATTTTTGCCCATAAATAAAGGTCGTGATAATATTTTTTCATTTATATTAAAATTTTTCCCACTAGTAGAAGCGAGATCATGATCAAGAGATGTCATTATTTCCGGTTGTTAAGCCGATTTGGAATAACCTAGCTCTGATACCAATTGTTGGATCTTACGGCGCCCTTAGAGGGGGGGGGGGTGAATAAGGGAATAAAATTCTTTCTATAATTTTCAAGATAATTACTAAATTGTTTTATAATGAAGGAGATTGAAATAAACAATTTAGATTTAGAATTGAAAACTTAGAACACAATATAATAGAGATTACGCCAAATGATAGAAATCAAGTAAACACAAAAGAGACATGATTATATTATATGAAAAAGTGTTTACATAAATTTGATTTCTATATCGCTAGAAATCGGAGGCGTACAAATGTAAATTTCTTTTTGTTTACCAATCCTTCTCCCAAGGATCGGAAGGCTATCACTTGTCTCTCCCTAGACCAAGCCCAAGCCTATCCTCTAGATCTTCCCAAGATCTAGACGTAGCACACAAGGCCACGATTTCCCACCAAGCCACGCAAGGACTTGGACGCTCCGCACAAGGAAGCGATTTTCCCCTAAGCCACGCAAGGACTTAGACGCTCCGCACAAGGAAGCGATTTTCCCTACCAATACAAAGTTAAATGTATATAAATGAAAATACAAGATAAAATAAGAACTCCCTAGAAATTCAGATCTCTGAAAGGAAGGTTGAAGCCTCGAGATGATCCTTGATGTAGAAGCACGTCCGATCTCGTCTTCAATTTCAAACCTTCTCAGCATAAATGGGAGTTCATGAGGTTCTGGAGATCTCTAGATGGAATGCACTCAGGAAGGGACTTGAAATTCTTAATTGGTTGTAATGCACGAACACAAGGTGTCAATTTATAGAAAATCGCTGTCGGAAATTCCGACAGTGACTGTCGAAAATTTCCGACAGCGTTAAACTGCCGCTGGAGTGGCGTCGTGCGGGCAGTTGCTGTAATCGTCGAGCTGTCGCCTGGGCGACATCGCTGTCAAAATTCCGACAGCTCAAAACTGCCTTTCGTCGTGCTGCCGTGGAGGGAAGTAGTTGTAACTTCTCTGCTGTCGCCTGGGCGACAGCGGCTGTCGGAATTTTCCGACAGTGAAATTTCCCATATTCAAATTTAGCTCCAGACTGTAGATTGAGTCGTTCTCATCTCCGAAATGGGGTGGCACGTTCTGTAACTCTTCCTGGATTGAAAGTTATGGCCATTTTAAGATCAGCATACAAAACTCATCCAACCTGAGACTTGTCGTTCTCGGATCATGCCCATGAACGAGGACTTGTCTCCTCATTGAACCTGTACAACCTGGCCACTATAAACACACAAAATACTAGATCAAATACATCATGGTATTTGTTATTCTCAAACCAAGAGATGCGGAAAGCAAGATCCAATAGTGACTGCAACCTGCTCTTGCTCTTCTTTGAGCTATCAGCGATGAGAGCAATAGTTCTCTCCTTTGTGTGAGCCTTGGAGGAAGTATCCTCCTCCTTTCTTACAGTCAGTTGCATCTCATATGAGAGCAGTTTCCCAAACAGTGTATGGGTAGGGGTTTCTCCAAGTCTTGCTCCTTCCCTGATTGCACAGATTTTAGTGTCCCAATCTCTGGTTAGAGATCTGAGGAACTTGTCATTTAGCTCATAATTAGAGAACACCCTCTCATAGGTTCTTAGTTCATTTACTATCCTAAAGAACCTTTCATAGCACAAGGAGATGTTCTCCTGGCTCTGTTGTCTGAAGGCTTCATATTCCTGATTGAGGAGTGACTTTCTATCATCCCTCACTTCAGCAGTTCCTTCCATATAAACAACCAATATGTCCCACATCTCCTTGGCAGTTGAGCAGTGTACCAAGTTCTGAAATGTAGTGTTATCAATTGCATTGACAATTATGTTCTGAGCCCTTTTGTCCATTGTGTATAGTGCAATTTCATCATTGGTCAGCTCAGAAAATACCTTGAGTACTTTTCTAGTATGGTCAACAGTGGAGGCTTTCTCAAAGGTATAAGGATCATTCTTGACTGTTACATAGATCCTTGGGTCTGAGGCTTCCATGAACAGCCTCACCCTTTGCTTTCATATGCCAAAGTTTTCTTTGGAGCATATGGGCAACTTCATTGACCCCAACTCCTTCTTCATTCCACTGGAGGCCATTTGATTTTGAATCAGCACAACCTATTTAGGAACTGGTCAGACTGTTAATTCCTTCTTGACCAACCTCGCTTTGATACCACTTGAAAGATTATAGGTATGCTAACTAATTCACCTAGAGGGGGGGTGAATAGGTCTTTTGAGTTTTACTTGAAATTTATGGCCTGTTAAAATTAATCTAATCAGAGAGTCAAAGCACCACAGAAAAACACACAAGTGTTTATAGTGGTTCCCCAAGACAGGGTGTCTATGGGTAGTCCACTTTCCCCCTTCACCCTTCTAACAGTATGCTAGACAGGGCCAACTTCTCCAAACTCGGCTCAAAGAGCTTACAACACAAGTTCCTCAGAACTTCTCAGATCAAGGATGAACCTACCTTAGGGCAAAGGTCCCTACAACTCAGAGCTTTCACCAGCTCCTACCTCAGGCACTCCTGCACTACAAACTCAGAGGAATCCACCTCCTACAGCTCAGATCACCTCATGTTCCTACCTCAGGCAACAAGCCTTACAACTCAGAGCTATCACCAGCTCCTACAAACTCAGGCCAATCAGCCCTACAAACTCAGGCAAAAAGCCTTACTGAAAAAGATGTATTAGAGAAATTTTCTACAGCAGAAATACTCTCCTATAGATCCTGCACCGTCTGTGCTTTCCTGTAGCTGAAGATGTTGATAACAGCTACCACTTGATCTTCCTCTTCAATAGAAGGGTAGAAGATCACCTTGCCCCTTCTGGTGGACGAGTTATCTTCTTCTCTCAGTTTCTTCTTCTCTTTCAGTGAGCAGGAAGAAAGACGAGAGCAGCAGCCGTTAATGGCGAAAGTAGATTTTTCACGACTGGCCGGGGGATGGAAAATGCCCTAACACTTTCTTTTATACTTCTTCTATCTTCAACGACTCTTATTTGATCTCCCAAGAAGTATGGGAGAGATCGGTGGTCCCCTGTAGCTTTTCTGCAAGTTGCCCTAGCCGCAGGTCCCGCCGCCCTACTTATGTGTAGAGAAGGTCTGCGTTCGACGAACGCGCTACACTTTGCGTTCGACAAACCCGCTGCATCCTGCGTTCGACGATCTTCCCAAATTCTGCGTTCGACGAACGTCACTCTGCGTTCGACGATCTGCCCAACTCTGCGTTCAACGATCGGCCTTGTCTCTGCATTCGATGAACTGCCTAGTCTCTGTGTTCGACAAACGGCACTCTGCGTTCGACGAACACGCCCTTTATGCCTTCTCAGCGGCTCCTTCTCTAGTCTCGTCTCAGCGGTCGATGAACTTAGTCCTGCGTTCGACGAACGACACTCTGCGTTCGACGAACACGCCAGATCCCACCTGATTCTTCTATCTCGTCTCAGCGGTCGACGAACTTAGTCCTGCGTTCGACGAACGGCACTCTGCGTTCGACGAATCTTATCAGCTGAGACAATTTCATCTGTCTACTTAAGAGAAGATTTCTCCTAACTTTAGGTCTTGATTAACCCTTCCTCTTGAGTCACTTAAGCCTGTTTAACTTACAAAAACAAAGATTTATCAAATACAATATGTACTTAGTATTGGAAGTGATGTCTCTTCAAATCAAGGGAACATTGAGGGCAATATTTCCAACACTTGCGCGCTGGTGAAGGCTGAATGTCAAAGACCTAGTGGGTTTCTAAAGTCTTTACCGATCCCGGAATGGAAGTTCGACGATGTTTCGATGGATTTCGTACACGGATTGCCGAGATCGCAACATGGAAACGACGCCATCTGGTGATCGTAGATCGATTGACGAAAGTTTCGCACTTTATTCCGAACTGGAAAGACGACTCTGTGGGAAAGTTAGCAAAGTTATACGTTGATATTATCGTACGGTTGCACGGGGTTCCCCGTAGCATCGTGAGCGATCGTGGTGGGCGGTTCACATCAAACTATTGGAGGCTGATTCATCAATTATTGGGTACCAAGCTAAATTTTAGCACGGCCTTCCACCCGCAAACGGATGGACAGACCGAAAAGACCAATAGGACGATGGAAGAAATGCTTAGGATGTGCGCCCTGGACTTCGGAAAGAAATGGGAAGATCATCTCTATATGATTGAGTTTGCCTACAACAACAGCTACCAAGTAAGTATAAAGATAGCACCTTTCGAGGCTCTTTATGGTAGAAAATGTCGTACACCATTGGCTTGGGCTGAAACTGGCGACACGAAGTTGTTGAAACGCAAGGACGTAGATGAAGCAAATACATCAATCCGGCAATTCGAGAGCGGTTGCTCATTGCCCAGGATAGGCAAGCAAAGTATTACAATGTAAATCACCGGAACGTCGAGTTCGTCGTTGGTGATTGAGTTTACCTAAAGATCAAACCGTTCAAAGGAGTATCGAGGATCCGACGCTTGAAAAAGCTAAGTCCGAGGTACTTAGGATCGTTCGAGATCTTGGAGCGCATTGGTGAAGCTGCCTACCGGCTTGCTCTATCTTCGGAGCTGAGCGGGCTACATGATGTATTTCATATCTCTGTGTTGCGGAAGGCTGTCAAAGAGCCTAGTCTTGTAGTTGCGGACAACGAAGTGTCGGTAGACGGTGGGCTAGCGACGAAAGTCAAGCCCATCTGCATTGAAGACACTGAAGTTTAGCAGTTGCGGAATAAAATGATCCAAATGGTCAAGGTCCGTTGGGACAATTGCGGTCGTGAGGAGCTTTCATGGGAGCGTGAGCAAACCATGCGTGACGAGTTCCCCGAATTTTTCCGTTGAGGTACAAGTTATATTTTGTATCTTTTGTTCCTTCGCACTGTTAAAATTTTGGGACGAAATTCCTTAAAGGAGGGGAGATTTGTAACACCCCAATTTCCAAAATAGGAAATATACTTCTCGAGAAATTAAAAGGCTGAGATTATACCTCTCGAGAAAACTAAAGGCAGGAATTATACTCTCGAGAAATTAATAAACAGGAATTATAACTCTCGAGAAATTAATATGCAGGAATAATACTTCTCGAAATATAAATCTTAAAAGCAGAGAAATATACTTCTCGAGAAATCCATAGGCAGGAGTTATATTTCTCGAGAAATCAGAATGGGCAGGCAGTGCCAGTTCTCGGGAAAAAGCAATGCCTCTAGCCAGCCATTCGTCGAACGCAGACAGCCGTTCGTCGAACATAGGCTTATTAGCCGTTCGTCGAATGCAGCATTTCAGACGTTCGTCGATCGCAGGTTTATTAGCCATTCGTCAAACGCAGGCAGCCGTTCGTCGAACGCAGGCTTATTAGCCATTCGTCGAACGCAGCATTTCAGACGTTCGTCGAATGCAGGTTTATTAGACGTTCGTCGAACGCAGTTTTATTAGCCGTTCGTCGAACGCAGGCAGCCGTTCGTCGAACGCAGGCAGCCGTTCGTCGAACGCAGGCAGTCGTTCGTCGAACGTAGGCTTATTAGCCAGTCGTTGAACGCAGGAAGTCGTTCGTCGAACGCAGGCAGCCGTTCGTCGAACGCGGGCTTATTAGCCATTCGTCGAACGCAGCTTTATAGCCTTTGTCGAACGCAGCTTTACTGCCATTCGTCGAACGCAGTCAGTTCGGCGATACTTTATTTTACAGACCCGTGACTTCTTGATCATAGCCGTCAGACCCAGGGCGTTAAATCTAAGGGATGCGATTTATTTCTGGTTATCTTACGGTTTGTCCAGAGGGGTATATATATATATATATCCTCTTTAATCTTATCTTCTTCAAGCGTGAAAAAGACGGAAGCCGAGGAAAAACAACGTCAGCGAGGAAGAAGATCGAGGCTTCTTCTGCCATTGCCGGAGCTTCGGAGCTCCGAATCGCGAGCCGTTTTCAGATCTAAAAAGAGCAGCCCGTTGCGGTTCTTTCTATCCGAGTGAAATCTCAGAAATATGGCGGGGAAGAAAGCTCCAAGGGTAACGATCCTTCCTCCCGGTCTTAGGACGTGTTTTGTCCTCTCATTCCTTTTTCTATGCTTACATGAGGAATCCCTTTCATCAAATGGGTGAAGTGTAGGATTTCCTCTAGTTCATAAGTTTGTAACAATTACCCTAGCATGAACGAGTAAATTAAATATGTTGTACTTATTGATTTTATTTTAAACTAATACTTGAACTTATTGTATTAATTATATTGTACTAGTTAATCTAAATATTATTATGTTTTTTTTTATTTCCATTCAATGTTGATGAACTGCTTTCTAGATTTACTATTAGAAAAACACTTGGACAAACATTAAAAAATACTTTGAGTGATAATATGTTTTAGGTTTACCGAAAAACCGAACCGATGTTAAAAAACGAACCAAACCGATCCATTTCGGTTCGGTTTCGGTTTTGGGTGTGTAAAACCCGAGCCTATTCTGTTCGGTTTCGATTTTACCTAAAATCGAACCGCTTGCAGACAATTAGGTTATCATTGACAGTGTGAGAGTGTTGTTATTTCTGTAATACTTTGTCTTCTTAAATACAAAATTTAATAAAAATGGAAGGAATAATGACATACATTTAAAATTAAAATAACAAATAAAATAATTAAATTAAGTAATAAAAGTGTAATTTTAAATAAATAATCAGTAAATTGGAAAGATTAATACTTTACCAAATTGTATTTTTCTTATATAATATGCATGCACGCCTAATATTTTTATTTTTGTCAATTCCACAGCTTTTTGATATTGGAGTTTGGTCAATTTAAAATTCAATTTTAATTTATTTAATAAAATTTTGACATGAATTCTTATGCGCAAACCTATTTCGGCTAATGGCAACTCTTGGCTAATTGCAGACCGTTAATGTTAATGTCAGACCAAGATCTTTAATGTCAAACCAAAAATTTATTCGTAGACCAATATGAAAATTTTGAATTTTAATTAAGTAAATTTCTCCATTAGATGCTAAGAAAGGTGGTAAATCTGCTGCATCTCCCACTGCTAAACAAGCTGGAAAATCATCTGCTAGTGGTGGCAAAGCAAAAGAACAGAGTTCTAAATCTACTGGTTCACATAAATGCAATTCTTGTAGCAAGTATGTTGCATTTTTCCCATTTTGATTTTCATATTTTTTTTTAGTTTCCACAAATTTTAATGGCTACTTTTTCTTTCTTTCTTTCAGGCCTTTCAATAGTGATAATGCTCTTCAAGCTCATACTAAAGCCAAGCACGGGAGAAGGAACCATCCAGACTAGTTTCACAGAAAGAACTGCATGATTTTAAGTCAAAATGAAGAAACGGACTCTGCAATGTACATTCTCGCGAGGAAGAAACGGAAGTCACGGGAGAAAAAAATGTCAAAAAGAAGATTACAAGGGCTAATGTTGAACTCGCGAGGAAGAAGAAGGATGTACCTAATGGTCCAGAGGAGTCCTCTGCCGCCGTCGGATTACACGGAGGAGTAACTTCGGGCGGAGGTGGGGCTACAACCAAAGACGCGGCTTCAAGCATGGCCGGCGCATCATCAGTCTTGGAAGGAAACGCCAACGAAGGGTAAGAGGTTACAGGCGGTGGAGAGGGTTGGGCAGCGCACATCGGGAGCTTAGGCGGCGAGGGTTCGGCGGCGCACATCGCCATTTTCGGGCTGCGGCTTTCCATCGCGAAATTAGGGCTGGAGATTCGCGAGAAGGGGGGCTGCCACTAGTGGAAATGAGGTGGATTTGTTTTTAAATTTCGGTGGTTTGCCAATAGCATAAATAGGTCTGCCTATATCATCACACCCTTTTTTAAACACAAACAATCGCACAAAGCTTTTGAGTTTTGATGTAGATGGTGGGGGCGATGTGGAAAGTTATATTTTCACCACCACCATTAGTTTAGAAAGAAAACTCATGCAAAATGTGAGTAATCATCTACAATATCCAATGTGTAAGACTTACCTCCTAAATTTCTAATTTGCAAAGGACCAAATAAATCCATATGTAGCAGGTGTAAACACCTGGTTGAATCTTTGCCAATAATGCTCTTAAAGTTAACTCTTGTTTGCTTGCCTTTAACACATGCATGACAAGGACTATCTTTAATGCACTTAACATTCGGCGCATCACGCACTAAGTTTTGAGAAAATAATTTATGTATAGTTTTGAAATTAATATGTGCTAGTCTCTTGTGTCATTGGTCAACAAGAGATGCACTATCTTTTGCTAAAAGGCACACTGGTGTAGAAGAAGATAAACAAAGAAAATTCAAACAAAAAATATTTCTACAACGAGTGCCTGATAAAATCGTTTCAGAATTTTCCGCCGACTTTATCAAACACTTATCTTTACAAAAATCAACTGTGTATCCTTTATCACATAGTTGACTTATGCTTATCAGACTATTTTCTAATCCTTCCGCATAAGCCACATCGGAAAAGGATACATTACCATTAGTGATCATACCGTAGCCTTTTGTTATTCCTCTGTCGGATCCGCCAAAAATAACTTTTGGACCGTTCTCAACTGGAATATAGTTCTGTAATAGGATTCTTGTCCCGGTCATGTGCCGAGAACAACCGTTGTCCAAATACCAGATAGGATTTTTGTTGGTCTTTGGACATACCTGCAAAAACAGATTACTTTGCCTTAGGAGCCCAAACAAATTTGGGTCCTCGGTCCCTTGTTAGTTGAGCACCACTATGAATGTTAACATTGTGAGTGGTCTTTCTTGCAATGTTTACTTATGGTCTCTTAAAATAAATAGGATTGAACCAGCAATCTACGGCAAAGTGACCAATCTTGCCGCAACACCAACAATCAAATTTGTTGTATCTCCGCTTTGTATTCTCCTGCTTTACTTTTTGAACATTAGTTTTGGCAGGAGCATTACTTTTTGATGAGGATCTCTCATGCGTGCAGCATACACATGGTATAACTGTCTCCTTTGGCTTAGGAGCAACAATCTTCACTGTTGGTGCCTTCTTTGCACTAGGTCCATGAACAAAAGGACCATAACTTCTCAGATTTATTTCCTCATAGGGTACCTTGAACGCACTAGCACCAAAGTTTCGGGGACGACTCCACCCCTTGTAGTCATTGACAGACCCAGACACAATTGGTCTACTCAAGTGACCATAAGAACTTTCCAGATCATAAGCATTTGTAGGAAAGATAACTTTCTTAAATGTCATCTTATCCAGATGGGCCTTCCCTTTCTCTTCGGCGGTGGCTTTCTTAGCACTCTTATTTTTCTTCTTGGCTAGGATGCTCTTAGAAGATTTACTAGATTCAGCCATATGACCTAATCCACTTCCACTTGCTTTAGCGGAGAATCTATCAATGATTGGAAGAACAGTTTTGGGTTGGGAGAACTTTTTAAATAGCTTCTTCTCAACAGCTAGCTGTTCTTCCAGCTCTTTGATAGTTTTCTCTCTCAGGGCAAGGAGCTCATTTGAGCTTTTGATTTTGTCTGTCAGGATCTGGATTTCCTCTCCGTGAGATGTAAGTTGTACAACTTCTTCTCTCAGATTAGATTCCACTTTCTTGAGAGACATAATCTCCTTGGACTGGGTTTTGACAACCTTTCAGCATTTGTCAAAGGCTTTAAGAAATTCAGTATATTGAGTCATGAGTTCTGAATCCTCATCTAAGAAGTAGTTTGTAACACCCTAATTTTCAAAACAGGAAATATACTTCTCGAGAAATTAAAAGGCTGAGATTATACCTCTCAAGAAAACTAAAGGCAGGAATTATACTCTCGAGAAATTAATAAACAGGAATTATAGCTCTCGAGAAATTAATATGCAGGAATAATACTTCTCGAAATATAAATCTTAAAAGCAGAGAAATATACTTCTCGAGAAATCCATAGGCAGGAGTTATACTTCTCGAGAAATCAGAAAGGGCAGTCAGTGCCAGTTCTCGGGAAAAAGAAATGCCTCTAGCCAGCCATTCGTCGAACGCAGGCAGCCGGTCGTCGAAGGCAGGCTTATTATCCATTCATCGAACGCAGCATTTCAGACGTTCGTCGAACGCAGGTTCATTAGCCGTTCGTCGAACGCAGGCAACCATTCGTCGAACGCAGGTTTATTAGCCGTTCGTCGAACGCAACATTTCAGACGTTCGTCGAACGCAGGTTTATTAGACATTCGTCGAACGCAGGTTTGTTAGCCGTTCGTCGAACGCATGCTTATTAGCCATTCGTCGAACGCAGCTTTATAGCCTTCGTTGAACGCAGCTTTACTGTCATTCGTCGAACGCAGTCAGTTCGACGATACTTTATTTTACAGACCCGTGGCTTCTTGATCATAGCCGTCAGACCCAGGGCGTTAAATCCAAGGGATGGGATTTATTTCTGGTTATCTTAGGGTTTGTCTAGAGGGGTATATATATCCTCTTTAACTTATAATCTATATCTTCTTCAAGCGTGAAAAAGACGGAAGCCGAGGAAAAACAACGACAGCGGGGAAGAAGATCGAGGCTTCTTCTGCCATTGACGGAGCTTCGGAGCTCCGAATCGCGAGCCGTTTTCAGATATGGAAAGAGCAGCCCGTTGCGGTTCTTTCTATCCGAGTGAAATCTCAGATCTATGGCGGGGAAGAAAGCTCCAAGGGTAACGATCATTCCTCCCGGTCTTAGGACGTGTTTTTTCCTCTCATTCCTTTTTCTATGCTTGCATGAGGAATCTCTTTCACCAAATGGGTGAAGAGTGGGATTTTCTCTAGTTCTTCGGAACTCCAGGTCGATTGTGTCTGTCCCCGGCATATTGCATTTAGAAATCCGGTAGTCATGCAGATTTAGGCATTTTGTGTGAAGCCTATTCGTGGTCGTGAGCCCGGATCGGTGATGCTTGGATTACGACGTTGCATTTAGGTTAAGCCTAGAATGCATGCCGGAGAATGTCTCTGTGGGACCTTTTATTGTGTTGAGGGACTTGAGTTTTAGGTTCCTTTTGAGAGCCTAACGGAAGCCCCTTGCTTGGGTGGTTGAATGCAAACCTTCACCACTAGATTTGAAGAGGGGTTGTCTTGTACCTCCTTCTTGGTTGTTATTTGCGAAGTCTAAGTCCGAGTGAAAGGATTGAATGCGTAGCTAAATTTTGTGGGCACTTGTTGTGCTACCTTTACGGGTCGTGGTGAAGCCATACCCGCATCGTGCGATAGATCGCGACGGTGAGAGCACGGGAAAAGCTGAACCGAACCCGTTTCCATGCAGATCGGTAGGAGGAAGTACCTCTTGTAAAGCCGTTGGATCATGGGAGAGGTCGTAAAAGGTGTTAACCTAGTCAGGCCTGAAGCTCTTTTTCCCCACCTAAGGCTATGTTCCTTAGGGTGGAGTGTTTTGATGAATTGATGTTATGTTAGCCTCATGCGGTTGCTTAGGCGGTTGTGTGGAACCTTCGGGTGAACCCAACCAACATCATGTGCATACCTAGGTTCCTTTTACTTGATGCTCAACCTAGAAGATTGATTGTGCTTGAAACCTCACCTTATGTAAGGTAGTTTGCACTTTCCTTATATTGTTACATGTTGCATGCACGGCTTGCTTGCAGGTTAGCGGTGACACGCCCCTGAACCGGCTAGATGGCCGGGGGGTGGTATCGTTACACGGTTTGTGGTCAGCTCATAGCTGACCCTCGTTTACCTCTTATTGGATGTTGGTTGCAGGTGCAGGTGAGCCTAGCGGGAAATAACGGGTGTTGGCCCTTTTGCTGTGTTGGCCCTCGAAGGCCAGCCTCCCTTCTGCTTTTTCATGTTTTGAGTTTCTATACATTTGATAAATGTAAGGCCTTAAGGCCGTAACTCTATTTGTTTCATTCCTGGGATTGTGGATAATTCTAAAAGATGTTTAATGCAAATGCTTCCGCTTACGCTTTTTGTACTCTCGTATAGTTGTTGTTCTTTTCTGATTATCACCTTTTAATGCCTAGCTAGTGTGTATAGTATGGCGTGGGGTCCCGGCCGGACCTACTGTTATATTATTTGTACTGGCTGGGTGTTACATAGTTCTCTTATACAGCTGAAGCATAATCAGATTCAAACAAGATGGTATGAGTATTTACCTTCACTTTGTAAGGAGGTTCTTCTTCGTCGTCAGTCATAGTCATGAGCCTGAAGTAGGCTTCTTCTTCATCACTTGACTTCTCTGAGTCACTATCGCTAAGTGTTTTGTACTTTTTGGCGACGAAGCTTCTTTCATTTTTCTTTTTCCCATGGGCAGATTTCTTTTCTTCTCTATTTCCACCCTCTTTCTTCTTGTGAGGGCAATCGGCGATCATATGCCCTGGCTTATTACAGCAATAACAAATAATGTCAGAAGAAACGTGTTTGTTCGGTTTATACTTATACCTGTCATGGCTACTTGAGCCCTTCCTGTGATGATCTCCATCACGACGAGAATGTCTATAGTCAGAGGAAGAGGGCTTGTTCTTCATAAGCCTTCTCTTGCTTAGCAGTTTCTTAAACTGACGGGAGATTAGAGAAAATTCCCCATCTGACATTTCTGAGCAGGAGGAATCGGCTTCTGATTCTTCTTCTTCATCAGATTCTTGTGCCCTAATTGGAGACACAGTTCTTCTTTTTCTGGAGCTTCCGGCCTTCAGAGCCAAGGTCCTTTCCTTGCTAGAAGTCTGATTCCCATCTTCTTCTATTTTGCGGATATTCATCTGCAGCTCATGGGATAATAGCTTCCCGAACAGATTTTGTGGGTCAATATTTGGTAGCTTTCCAAACTCCCTAATGGCAACGATCTTGCTATCCCCTCCTTTCGTCAAGGATCGCAGGAACTTGTCATTGAGTTCACCGTTTGTGAATTCCCAGACATAGTTTCTTAGTCCGTTAACGATTTTGAAGAACCTTTCATAGGCATCGGCAATGCACTCCTTCTTTGCTTGAAGGCCTCATACTCTTGGTTGAGTAGAGATCTTCTATTGTCCCTTACCTCTTCGGTACCTTCCATGAGAACAATTAAGGATGTCCACATCTCTTTGGCTGATCTGCAGTGAATCAAGATTTGTAACATAGAGTCATCCACTGCACTAGCAATAATGTTCTTCGCCTTTTTGTCCAAGGCTACTATAGCGATCTCATCCTTAGTTAGATCCATCATTTTCTTTGGCACCTGAACAGTAGGGTCAATTGTAGAGGCAGTCATAGGCACATGAGGGCCTTCTTCCACAACTTGAAATATTCTCGGATCTGCGGCTTCCATGTAAAATCTGTCTCTTTCTTTCCACATGGAAAAATCAGCCTTTGTGCAGATTGCAAACTTCAACGAGGAGGAATCCTTGCTTCTTTCCATGATTTGCTAGCAACTAGAATACATGGATCTTGTTCAAGGTGTTAACCTAGAAATGAATAACGACCCTCTGATACCAATTGAAGTATCTAGTTGCCTACCTAAATTACCTAGAGGGGGGGGGGGGGGGGGGGGGGTGAATAGGTGAATTTTGCGTCTTGTACGTGCGGAATAAAAACTTGATAAAAAGATAATCGCAGAAAGCAAATCACGATCACAGACGACACAAGGAATTTATAGTGGTTCCCCGATCTTGGGTACTCCACTTTCCATCCTCACCAATCTAGCACCACATCTAGCCTTGGCTACTTCTCAAAATCTCGGATCAAGAACGATCCTACAATCTCGGAGTCACAACTCTCACAACTCGGAGACAAATCTCCTACAAACTCGGAGGCACTGCTCCTACACCTCGAAGAAACACTATCCTACAACTCAGAGAAAAACTCTCCTACAAGAAAATGAGATTGAGTACAATGAAATACTCAACAAAACTTGTACATATCTTAACTTATGAGATCTTCTTCCTTCTTGAATCTTGAGAAACTTTGGCTAGAAGATGAGGAAGAAACGATTGAAATCCCAGATCTGATTTCTCGGATTCGACACGATCCAATAGATTGATGTAGATGATTAGAACGATAATCTGTCGAATCTTTTCTTTAGAAGGAATCAATTGATTGAGAGAGAAAGAGGGAGAGAGAGAGAGATCCTTCAACAATGGCCGGAGGCAGCAGTTTCTTCACGATGATCCGATCGAATAGAAGATTAGAAGATTAGAATTCTAGTTCAGATAAGACTGGATAGAAGCCTTATATAGCAATCATAAGTAACGGCTAAGAGGCCTTAATTTAAGGTAGGATTAACCTTAACACCACCCACACGTGCCGTCAAGTCCGTCAGAAGAAAATAAAATCCCGTCAGGAATCGGATTTCAAAGCAGCACAAGAAGAAAATAATTTTCTCGAGACAATATGAATTTCTCGAGAAATAGAGTTGACTTCTCGAGAAATGAACTTTACATCTCGAGAACTGGTTGCAAGAAATTGAGAAAAGGCTGGAAAAAGCTCTGAAGAGAATTTCTCGAGAATAAAGGGGACTTCTCGAGAAATGACTTTGATTTCTCGGGAGAACATAAGTCTTCTCGAGAAACCGCTGAGAAAAACTTTCAAAGGAAAATAGAGAAGATTTCTCGAGAACAATTAAGACTTCTTGAGAAATGAATTTAACTTCTCGAGAAATAAAGGACTTCTCGAGAAATTCCTTAGAAACAAAAGAATAGAAAACAGTGAAGGAATTCTCGAAAACTAAAGAGGACTTCTCGAGAAATGAATTGGATTTCTCGAGAGATACCTTTGATTTCTCGAGAAATACCCTTAGACAAATTTCTGAACTTTTCTCCTTTCTTCTCTAGAACACCAACAGCTCTTCCACCTACCAAGCTTCAAGAGTCTTGAGAATAAAGTATAACCAATAGAGAGATCACACATGAGTCAACACCATGTTCCACACAATGAGGGATTACATTGCATGAGACTGTGTTTAATGACCCATTGTGATCTGACATTGGTCTACACCTCGCATTTATAACCTGCAAGATCATAACTAAAAGACAATATCAAATACACTAGCAATTCACCTTGGTTCAAGGGTGACTTCTCACAAATCTAGGCCATTGTGGATTCAATACCCAACACCAGTCTTCTGCGATCTCGACAGTGAGAATGATCAGGCCCTCTTCCGGCGTCGTTCCGCCTCGGCAACTCCTTCTGTCGTCGATCAACCACGTCGATCAATTCCTCTCTTCTCCCAATCGATCAATTCATCCAGTCCTCTGGACGTCTTCGTTCCCAGAGGTGGTAAACTCTGACAGATTTCTATTTCCTTATTGTAGACTTGGCGCAGAATCATGTTTTTCACTAGATTACATAAATCATGTTTCTTCTTTTTGTGTTCATCTTTGAGATTATTTTTCCTATTATTTATTCACTTTTTCTAATATATGACGCTTAACATTTCACAACATAGTTGTAATGTAAAAAGAACTACGGTAAAATGTACAAAGCATATTCAATTTCAAGTAAAAACATAAGCTTGACATTGCTATGCCATTAAGAGGCCAACCATGATGATTATATTCTAAGGGAGTGAAGAGATTTTATGGTTGACAAACTATACTTAGAATCTATGGTTGACAAACTATAACATACAGTTAACATATCATTTTTATCTTTCAGAATAATCTTAATTGTTATCTTATGAATAACTCGTTAACATAGCATTTTTATCTTCATAAGTTATCCTCAATACTCCTTGACCCCTTGTACTGCTGGTTTTCTAAGTTTCATTGTTATAATTGAAGATTTATATTTTAAGTTTCTAAGTTTCATTGTTCACTCAACCCATGTCTTTCTTTTGGAGAGCATATGAAATTAAAAATGAATGCATATTGAATCAGTGATCAGAAATTCAGTATTCAATGTCTTCTCAAAGCTCGGGCAAAATAGGATTTACAAAGGGAGGCAGAGATCCGTTTTGGGCACATTGTGAGAAAGTAGAAGAGAAAGATACGAATCGAAATCGATGACGCTATTGTGCCCAAATTGTAAGTGGAGGCATTAGCAGGTTGAAAAACCATCTAACCGGCCATAGAGGCAATGTTGAACCGTGCTCCAAAGTACCGGAGGATGCGAAATCTCAAGCTACATCTTCTTTGAGTTCATCACTACTTAACAAATAAGATAAGGTTACGAGATTAGTAGCTGATCGGGGAGGACATAACGGCTGGGTTTGAGATGGATGTGGCAACAACCAGTTCACATCAGAATTTGTTCTGTCAAATGAGTACCAAAAGTCCAATGGATAAAATATTTGAACAATCAGCGAAGGAATTATCTCGTAAGGTAAAAGGAGGACAAACCACAATTGGGGATAAGTAGAAGAAGCAAGCTAGAGAAGACACTAACACATACATTGTGAGATGGGTATATTATGTTGGTGTTCCATTTCATGCATGCGTCTTACCAACTTTTGATCATATGTTGCAAACTATTGGAAAGGTTGGTCGAGGGTTGAGAGGTCCTAGCAAATACGATTTGAGAGAAAAATATCACAAAAAAGAAGTTGAGCGTACGAAAGAGTCATTGAGCATATTCACCTCTAGATGCAGAGTGAATGGCTGCAGCATACTTACTGATGCTTGTACGGATCGAAGGGGACGAAGTATAATGAATATTGTGGTGCATTGTGACACCGGTGTTGCCTTTTGGATGTCCAAGAATTTTTGTCATATGTACATGATGGGAAGTTTATTTTCAACTTTATGGACGAGGCAATTAGATCTGAGTCGAGTCCAGGAGAGGAGAATGTAATGTAGGTAGTTACTGACAATGCATCAAATAATATGTCATCAACAAAGATGCTAGCAATGAAAAGACCTCATATATTTTGGACATCTTGTGCTGCACATACTATAAATTTATTACTTGCAGATATAGCAAGAATTAAGCAAATAAAAAATTCCATCACTTTGGGACGGACACACTCACCGTATTTATCTATGGGCATACCTATTCCCTTGATCTTTTAAGACAATTTATTAAGGATTTTGATTCTCCTGATATTATTCGTTCGAGAGTTACGAAATTTGCTACAACCTTTCTTTCCCTCCAGAGCATACACGATAAGAAGAAAGAGTTGAGGGTAATGTTTTCATCTGAACAGTGGGATGACGCCAAGTTATCACGAACTCCACTAGCAAAGATGATAAAATTAATTAAATTGTAATTTTGGGCAGATGTTGAACTGGCTATTAGCATATTTGCTCCATTGGTGAAGGTGTTAAGAAGAACTGATGGTGATAGCCTTCGATGGGATGGTTATATGGAGATATGCTAAAAGCTAAGGAGGAGATTTCTCTTGCTCTTGAGAATAAAGAGGCCATATATCTTCTTATATGGAAGTTTATTGATGCAAGATGCAGAGCAAGTTAAGTACTCCATTACATCTTGTCGGATATTATTTAAATCCTTTTTTACTACTCCTCTTGGAAAAGTATTGAAAGAGATGAGAAATTAATGGATAATGCTATTGTATGCATGTCAAAAATGTATGCAAGAGACACATCACTTCAAAATCGCATCTCAGATAAAATTTGCGTATATCAAAATCAAGAAGTGCCTTTTGATAGAGATGCAGATAAAAGGAAAAGAAATAACAGTTCCCTCATTTTTTGGTATAAAACATTTTTGTTTGTGTGATTTTATTTATTGGGATGCAAATTATCATTTACACGACTCTATACTTTTTCAGTTAATTAGTGGAAGCTTCATGGCAACAGTGCTCCTGAATTAAAGGGCATGGCCATAAGGGTACTTAGATTAACTACCAGTTCATCAGGGTGTGAAAGGAATTATAGCACCTTTGAGATGGTAATTTGCTTACTTTTTGATGTTTGCAATGTTTATAAACATATAACTATATTAAAAATTTAGCATTTTCATATTTTGTAGCTTCATTCAAAGAAACGAAATAGATTTGATCATGAGATTAAATGATCTATTATTTGTGAAGTTCAATGCAAAGTAGAAAACAATTTTATCTAGAACAAAAAGAGATCATATTGCATCAGCAAACTTTGAAGAAGGACAAGTCACCGAGCGGATGGTAAATTGCAACTCCGCTGAATACATAGGTGAGGAAGATGAGTTGGTTTTTCCGGGAGAAGGTTTAACTTGGCAACAACAAGTGACTGAATGTATAGATACAAATTTAGAGTCAAGAAAGAGGTCTCGACAACCTTCATCCAAGAATGCAGAATTTGTAAAAGGAAAAAAGAAAGTTAGCAGAAATTAATGAAGCTGAGGAGGACCTGAATATTGACACACCATCTTCATCTTCATCAATGGAGAAAGATGAGGAAGACAATATGTTACAAGAAGATTTTGAAACTGACAAGAGCGAATAGGATGTATGATTTATGGCGATGAGGAATACTTTTATTCTCAAAATAATTGTATTAATTTTTGTCTCACATGTTATGCATGAAATATTCAATTAATACTTATTTTTTCAGGGAAACTGATATTAACATATGCTATTTAAGGATTTTTTTTATTTTACAAATATTCGAGAAATGAGTAATATGCTCATATAAACTTGTTATAATTGCTGATTTTGTTATATATATATATATATTCTTTTGAAAAAAATCAGTTGATTGCACTAGATTCAATATTATTTTTCTCCATGAATAGTGGACATGCAATAACATGGATGTTGTTAAAGATAGTGAAGTGTTTGCTTGGAAAATTTTACTGGTTTCTTATTTTCAATTTTCATATCAGTTATAATGCAAGGATGTAACTGCTTCCATCTCACTTCAGTAGACACTGAAGTGCTGCATAAATACCTTATTACTAGCACCCGGGCGAAAAATGCAATTAGATTTGTTTTTGGTTTACAAGCATTTAGTAGACACTGGATGCTGCTAATTGCTAAAGATAGTGCATTTTACTTAGGTTTTATTTTCAATTTTCATATCTGAGTTATGGTAATAGTAATTAAGGTGAAGTTCTGTTCATTTTACTCAGGTTTTATGAGCCCTCAAATAATTAAGCAACAGTCACTCATTTTTCTATTTTTATCTAAGATTACAACCCATAGAAATATATAGAAATTAGAATGAGAAGATTTAAAGTTTCACTACTCATTTATCATGCTCTGATTGAAGTATTTACCTACTGTTAAACTATACTAGATCCACAATTAGGCATGGATCCCCTGATACTTGAGCACATAAATTTATTGCTAGACAAAAACCACAATAATCTTTTCGCAGCAAAATCAGCTTATGCAATGTCTTCATTTCTCAAGTATTAATGTTGTTTCAAATCAATTAAAGAAACAACCATGCACATTGTTAGAACAGTAAGTGAGATTATGTGTTCACCATCATCATAATTCAAAAGTGACGTCACAGTAGATTAAAGTGTAATGTATTATTTATTATTTCATATTTTCGTTGGAACAAATTTTAATTCAGGGGTATATTTGAACTTGGAACTCAGAAACATTCACAACTTGATGGAAGTGTCACACCACCGTCATTGACAGGACCATCCATCCTGATTGGAATGTATCATTGCACTTGAATTTCTTATTAGTTAGTTGGTTTGCTCATTCTCAACATCATATTTGAAAATTCACATAAATTCTTGCAAAAAAATAAAAAATAATTAACATGGAGATATATACATTTTAGGAAAATAGACGCATAGTTAGAAGATAATGATAAGTTGATAACTGAAGATGGATTTGAATATTTTAGAAATATATACAACTAAGTAAAAAATTTTAATGTAGATGATAGGGCTAAGATAACGTGTTATAACATATAATATAAATATTTTATTTAGGAATCTGATATTTTAAAATATCTCCCCACATGTTTCTGGCATCCGACATCTAAAAATTCAATCTGACATGTCTCCGACATACGACATTTAAAACCTTGGACTCATTCTATTTGGGGTTCTCTCATCATAAGCATCCATATTTCTCTTTTTCTTTGATCTATCTGGAGCTTACCTATGACTGAGTGGAACAATTTAAGTCTACTCCATCTTCGGCCAAAAGATTGGGTCCATTCGTTGACAAAATACAATGATTGTAACATGAGGTATAATTATAGTTCATGAAACACACGAGTACGTATTGATGTTTATCTATATTCAAGTAATGCATACAACTTATCAGTCACATTGATTACCTCAAATACTTTGATATCTGTCCATAAAGACAATCATATAATGCTTGCCATTTTCATTAATTCTTTTTACAATTAAATATGAATTTCTCAACTATTTTTTTGTTGGGTTTGTCTTATATATCTAAAATTAAAAGATTGAATTTCGTGGACGTATTGTTTACAACTACATCATATATGAGACTATCACTAGAGACATATTTACATTAGAAATTTCTTTCTACAACACCTAAATGACCATAAGCTTTAACTTCGAATGTTGTATTTGAAGCTTTTCATAATAAAATTTCAAGTTCTTACTTGAGAAATTTTTTCAGAATTATTATAAAGAAGTGTCACACATAAATGATGATGAAGACTTGATAGTTGTAACAACTCGACATATTGACCATTTTGATTCAGCAGTTCTGATACTAAGTTGACCCACAGAGTTTAATCTTTTCCATAAATTTGTGGTTCTTCAAGTACTTCCAACTCAATGGCTAAACTAGGATATTAGTCCTGCACCAATACCAATTTAAAATAAACATTTATAACAAACTCTTTAACACAATTTTTCTTTTACAAAATTTTTTAATACCGACAACCAGATAAAAAAACAACCAAAATAATCCTTATTAGCAAATAATTTTTGGTGTGCATATACAATGGAAGCATTCAATAATTACCCAGTTACTCATTTTTTGCTATGGAACATCATGAATCATGAACAAAATTTGAAAGAAAATACAAATTAGTTAGCATTATGATTCATTGATAAGTTATGAATAAACACTTACCCTTATAAAAACAAAAACCTATAATCTTGAAGCTAAACAATCCTCAAAATTTTACTTGTTTATACTAGCCGAAGAGCTTAATATAACCCTAGGTTTAGAAGCACCTACCAACGCTAGTTCATCTGTAGGCAAAATAGCTAAATCAATCTCTAATGTTTATGGTGGATTTGAAATAGGTCCCTAAAGTTTGGATTGTTTGAAATTAGTCTCTAATGTTTTCAACTTTTTTGAAATCAGTCCTATTTAACTTTCCATCCTTCTTTTCAACGGTTTTGCAATGATAGCGATGATGAGATGCTAATATGGCGATGATGTGGATCTAACTACATTTGCAATACAAAGTAACTCATTTTCTCTCAAATTAACTCATTTTTAATAAAATAGGACAATTAATTAAGGGTGATGTTATATACAAATCAAATATGGCTATATACAAACCCTCACTATATACAAACCAGTACAAATATAATTTTGTTATACACAAACCTAATGGTTATATACAAACCAATACAAAATTAAAAAAATTAAATTTTTATATTAGCTAAAAAATAAAATTTAACGGTGACTCAAAAACAAATTCCTCTCATCAAAATAGAGTATGCAATATCATTTATATTCAGTGTTTCAAAACATCCCAATTACAACAAGTAGAGACTTGGAATGACCTTCATGTTAGCTATTATAAAACCTGAAAATACCTGCACAAGGAAAATAAGAAATCATTGATAGGTTTTTCACAGCAAATGATCATTTATAAGTATTTGTTCATCATTCTCACCTTCAAGAGCAAGTACAATTTTCTAATATTCTTGCCAACTTGATAGTTCTCTTGAACCCAGAAAATTGTTAGATTCTGTAATTCACACAAAAAAAATTAGATAGATACAAATTTACTAAATATTAAAAAAAACAAAATATTTTTGCTAACCTTTTGAGTTATAGGATGTCCACATTTACTATCTCACTTGACGAGCGCATTTGTTGACTTGGGCTTAGTAATCGGGATTTGTATATATCCTCCCATTTGCTTGCTATTGGATCATGATGTTGTCTCCAATAAGAAATAATATGTGGTAGAGGACACCCTTCGTGCATCACCAACTGTACAAAATGATTTCCATCTATATAACCCATTGCAACTAGCTGTTGTGAAGGTGGCGGTGGCGAATTCATTGGAAGAAATGTGAGACTTTGAAATTTAGAAATTTGGACAAAAGCTATATTATAGCATTAAGCCACCACAATCCCCATGTCCGGCATGGACATCCATTTATTTGTGGGGGCCGGTAGCTCAGTACAATGAAGAGAGGTTAATAATTCTTGCCACCTCTCCTTCCCAAAAAGTTTAATGTACATGCTCTCTTTAACCTTTAATTCATGGGAAAGATCCAACCGTACTTGTGCCCAATTTTTACCCATCTCTAATGCGCGGCCAACAACACGAAATCCACAATGACCATCCCCAATGACATTAATGATCTCTTTGATGTGCTCCGCTAAATGTGGTGGCATTTGCTTACAAACTTCAATGTAGAAACACTGACTTTAAGTAAGTGTAGGTGTCCTCAATTGGTAGTCGGTCCTCTTTTTTGATAATGCTCTCTTTTTTGCTTGTATGTTTTCTTCTTCCAAAACATGTTCAAATAAAGAGGGATCACGTTTGGTAGATTTAGGATCATCTTTCAACCTTTTGTAGCTTCCCCTTGGTCTTCCCTTTAAACTCAATGGAACTTTTGGCTCTCTTGTTTGTGATGAGGTTGGATCCATTATCTCTCTTAGTTTTCTTTTTATTTCTTCCTTTTGTTCACCAGAAGTTTCATTAAACCTTCTATTAATACCTTCAAATTCTGCTGCGATGTCATCTAAAATATGAACCTCGGACTTTTCCTTTAATGATAATTGCTTCCAATGGTGATGTATCATGCATAAAGGAAATGAAGTTGATTGGGTAATATATGGCACTAACTTATGAGCACAAGGCAATCCCATAGAATATCTTATCTTGTGTGGACACTCCCATGCTTGGTAATACCACATTTTTTTGAAGTGGTCTTACGCATATTTTTCCTCACTTGTTTAGGATTGTCACGATTATATCCAGCTCTATCACATCCCAAAAGAACACATGGTCGTGGTCTACCTGTTACTTTATCAGAACCTAATATTGTCACAACATAACTCAAACTTCTACCAATATTTCGTACCCAATCAATCAATTCTTCCTTAGACGCAAAAATTGAATTTGTTTCGAAGAACGACGCCACATCTACATATTGAAAGTCACAACAAAAAATAACTAACTATATTGTACGCAATCTACACAATGAGCATACACAAAATTTAGGTATAGTAGACAATACCATATTCCGGAATAGGGCAAGGAATTTCCACATAGTCTGACTCCGGTGCTCCAATTGACACTACTTTTTCCTACGCACACAAAAGATGAATTAGAACCACCAAAATCCGACTTCTAGCAATGAAGAAGTTGAAATCAAGCAATGAACATCTCACCTCTTGCAAATCAATGTTGCTAGAACCACCAAAATCTGAAGAGAAATCCACCGGTTGAAAGGAGATCGGACGGTGCAACTTAGGGGAATGTTGCGAAATCGGGTCTCCGAAAGAGGGATGTTCAGAGCTCACCTAAATGAAACAAAAAAATATATTCAATAACAGTTATGGTAGATCTAGGGTTTCCAAGAGAAAAAAAATGGATTTAGGGTTTTAGGAAAACCTTGCTTCCATGGCCAAAAGAGGAAGCACTGGAAAGGGAGAGGTCGACGACCATGGCATCACCGTCGGCCATGGAGAGGAGAGGCGGCGGCGGCTTCATTTCTCCTTGTGAATCGTCGGCCATGGCTTCTTCACGGTCGCAAATGGGTTCTTCACGGTCGGCCATGGAGAGAGGTCGCCGGAGGGGGAAGGAGGCTCGCCGGATGGGGAGGGAGCTCGTCGGAGGGGAAGGAGGAGGGGCGGCGCTGGCGAAGAACCTTCGATGGAGACGGAGAAGAAATCGCGGCTATCGGTATTTCGAGCGGTTGGAGGACTGGGTGAGGAAAGAATAGAATTTATGTTAGATTTTAGGGTTTTATTTGGTTTGTGTTTAGTGTTTTAAAACACCTAAAATAATGAAATAAATTGGTTTGTATATAGCCATATTTGGTTTGTATATAACATCACCCTTAATTAAAAGGTAACATTTTGAATTTTTTTATTTGATATTTTTGAACATATATGTGTATATGTATTAAGGGTTTTTTTATTTGACATTTTGTATTAATACATTTTTTATGTAACCCTTACAAAACAGATCCTTCGATCAGATCCTCCGACAAAGTAAACAAGGATTTACCTGTAAAACCCTCAATGAAATGGAAGTCGGCGATGACGAGATCGGAGAAGGACGCCTAGTCTAGCAAGTCCACTAAATCGGAGCCGCATGCCCGCAAATGGGACTGATTTCAAAGGCCAGCGAAGAAGAGCAGAGGTCAACGAAAAGCTCCTCTAAAGACCGAAACGGGCGGATAAAGGAGAAGCAGAAGTTGAGATGAGATGGAATAATGAATTAATTATGGAGTTCCGTAAAAAAAAGGAGGATGGAAAGTTAACTAGGATTGATTTCAAAAAAGTTGGAAACGTTAGGGATTAATTTCAAACAATTCAAATTTTAGGAACCTATTTCAAATCCACCATAAACGTTAGGGACTGATTTAGCTATTTTACCTTAAATATAATACAATAATCAAATTTTAGGGTCCTATTTCAAATCCACCATAAACGTTAGGGACTGATTTAGCTATTTTGCCTTAAATATAATACAATAATCTTAGTAAATTCAGCTCTCAATTAAAATCTTCTCACCAATTACCAAGGAGACACTTTTTCATGACTTTGATTGTAAACTAACCTAAGGTTCACATTAGGTGCATAAGTGAAAGTGCACAGTTTACCTCACTAGAATTCTCTAGAGGGGGGGGGTGAATAGAGATTAAAAATTATTTTGTGCAAAGTTAATATATATGTGTATGATCACAGATTATAGCTTCCCACACACCAACAAGAATTAAACAAGTAAAGAAAGTAAATGCAAGAAAAGAAATCACAGCACAACACAAGAAAATATAGTGGTTCCCCAAACTTTGGGTAGTCCACTCTTCTACCCCCTTGGTAGGAATTCACTATCTTGCACTGAGTCTTTTGATAAGGAGACTCTTAGAACCACCCTGAGTCTTTTGACAAGGAGACTCTTAGAACCACCCTGAGTCTTTTGACAAGGAGACTCTTAGAACCAGTACACTGAATTTTTTGAAGAGATATTCTAAAAACTCTTTTACAATATTTAAGTAAGAATAAGAAAGAAAAGGAAAAGAAGTATTTAAAACAAGAATGAATCTTCTTCCTAGCAAGAAGATTGGAAGCACAAGAAGTAGTGAATTAAATCTTTCTTCTATAGAGAGAAGAAGATTTGTAGCTTTTCTCTCTTATGTGAGAGCTATCAGAATTTGCAGCAGAGTGGCTTCAGAAGAAGAAGGAGAAGATGAAGGCTTTGTCTCTGCAGCACACTATCACTTTTCTCAGCTTATCACTCTATTCTTTTGGGAGCTTTTCCTCTATTTCAAATGTATGTGCTAGATCACTCAACTGACTTTTTCTGCCGACCTCCTCTTAATTTATAGCTCTGTTTCAGTCAAATAATACTATAGGAGGAAAATCAATTAGCAATCAGACAAATAGAAAGAAGGAAATATTTCCATAATGACATTTTCTGTAGAAGGAAAGAATGAATCCTGATTTCAAATAATATCCAAAATAGAGTTAATCAGATTAGCCAAGAATCAAATAGAAGGAAAGAATGATTCAGAACGGCTATAAAATATTAACATTATTCCATACAAATCAGATCTACTGAAAAAAGGAAAGAGATCTGGCGCGTTTTTAAATCTGTCACATAAATCGACGTGCGTCGATTACCATTCGACGTAAGCGTCGAATTCATCCTGGCTGGACGTCGAGAGGAGAATAAGGAAGGTGCGTTGACTAAGGTGCGTCGACTTCTCCATATGCGTCGACTAGAAATCAGAGTAGCATCGACAACACATACGTCGAAATCTTCCTAAAGTTACTTCGACTCAACCTGAAGGAAACGTCGACTACATTTCGACGTTGCGTCGAATACAATTCGACGCATATTTACTTAACCTTGGTTTTCTTTCTTAGAATTCATATTCAACTTATTTCTAGGGGTTAAGAGAAATCATTTTCCCAACAATCTCCCCCTATTTGTCTTAACCCTACTTAGAGAGAAATTGTATTAGCATAAAATCAACCCAGCACAGCATTTGTATAGAAAAGAAATATGTCACTCAATCAAAAGTGAAATATAGAAGAAGAGATCATATAAACAAATTTTCCAGAATCATATAAATAGATTTCATGTTCATACCAATTAGTATTCAACTATAGGGTAAAATATATCAGCATTGTTTTCAAATATTACTCAGGAGGGGTAGGAGGGGTCTTTCTCTTTCTCTTGAATACTATTGTGGATTGCTCTTTCCCAGTAGCAGGTGACTCCCTCAGCTCCCCCTGGGTCTCAGCCATTTGCTCCCCCTGAGTCTCAGCTCCCCCTGCCCCTGACTCCTGAGCCCCCTCTTCAGCTATCACAGCATCTGGCTCTTTCTCTTTTCCAGCATCAGCATCATTTCCTTTTTCTGTTCCAGCAGCTGGTTCATTTTCTTATTGATTTATATCAGTATTTAGCTCTTTCTCACCTTCTTCCTTTTCAGTCTCATTTTCTGCTCTGCTTCCCTCCCCTTGTAGTAGTGCCATTTGATTTGCAGCATCTCTTGCTATGTTGAGTACCTCCATTGTTTGTTCATCATTGTGTAGCTCAGGTACTGTCTCATTCCCAAGGGTTTTGTCAGATTTTGGAGGAGGGGACTTGTGAGAGAGAGATTTAAGATTGGAGGGCTGCTCTTCATCTAGATTCTCCCCCTTCTTGACCTTCTTGGCCAGGGAGGTTAAGAAAGACCTTGTCACTCTAGAGGAAGAGAGAGAGAGGTCTTTAGGCCTTGCACAGAGGCACTGACCCCATCTATTTGGGTGTGTATGTGAAGGATGGAGGAATGAATTTGGGAGCAATGCTCATCCAGCATCACTTGGAATTTTTCAGCTGCTGATTTGATGCACTGAGTGATGAGATCCTCAGTGGATGCAGATGATTCATGGTGTGAAAGGTGAGGAGGTGATGGTGGAGGAAGAGGTGATAGAGGAGGAGAGAAGTGAGTTGATTCATGAGGTATGGGTGATAATGGAGATAGAGAAGATGGGAAAATAGGAGGAGGAAGAGAAGGAGAAACTGCTGTCTGAGCAGGTGTTTGAGAAGAAGTAGGTAAAGTAGGAGTTGTGAGGGTGGTAGAGACTATTTGAGTGGATGATGGTGGTAGAGAAGAATTGTCTCTTTGAGGAGAAGGAGGAGGAGAAAGGTGAGCAGGAGAGTTAGGAGGAGAGGGAGTCCTTTCAGGAATGGAGCCAGGCTTGGGGATTTGCCTGGTCCATTTGGAGAAGAGGGCAATGGACATCCTCTTTCCAGGAGGGATAGGAATTCCTTTTGACCTACAGAGGTCAGGGAAGGAGTGGAAGAGTACTTGACTCATAATCCTCATGTAGGCATTCTCTTTGTGAGAATATCTAGAGCCTATTATCTTGAGTAGCCATGTGGCCCAGTCTACTTTCTTCTTCAGCACAAGGACCCCCATGATGTTCAGTTGGTGTTTGGGTACTGCATCATGTGCTGAGATTTTGCATAGTAGAACTTTCCCTACTATATCTGCCAGCAATCTGTACTCATCAGAAAAGTCTATCTTTTTCAGATGGATTGGCCTATCTTTTGAGAAATTCATGGTGGTGAGTAAATGCTTGATTTCATCAGGTGTGAGTTCAATGGATTCATCACCTAATAGGGGAATAATTAAGACATGTTTAATCATTCTTTTAGAAGCTCATTTTCTTTCCTTATTTCATTTAAACAAAGATGATATTAGGATATACCTGATGGAAGATCAAAGGTGGTCCTTATGTGTTTTGCAGATATTGATACAGGTGTCTCATGGATTGTGCCTGAAATTTCTCCTTGTTCAGTTATCTGAACATGAGCTATAAGCTCTGTGAGTTCTATCTCCAGAAGCTTGCATCTTGTTGAAATGAGCTTATTCAGACCAGCTTCAGTGAACATAGCTATTATGCTCTTAAAGTTGTCGGCGGCGGCTTGGAAGGATTCCAGGTCAATGTCGAAGCCAGAGTTAGTCTTGGGAGCCATTTTAGGTTAGAGAGAGAGAAGAAGAGACGGCTGGACTGAGGAGCAAGAAGGATGAAAGATGCAGAGGTCATGAAGGTTTCTAACTGAAGAGTCTATTTAAGTCAGGTGAAGCGTCGAAACAGGACTCAATTCGAGGCTTATTCGGTACTTCAGTGGATGTGACCGAAAATAATTTAGTCTTGCCGCTCGTTTTTATGAAGTCGACGTTACGTCGAGTGGAATTCGACGTGAGCGTCGATTTAGTCTGTTCTGGGATGCAAGGGTTTCTTATCGACGTATGCGTCGATAGTAGTCGACGCATGCGTTGATTGTACCTATTGATCTGAGTTATCGACGGAGCGTCGATTAGAAGTCGACGTGACTTTTAATTTTCCTGAAAAGTTCTAGGTGTTTATTTCTTTTTATCTTTTCTTAATCCTAAAGGTTTCTAAGTTAGCCTAGGACTGGGTTTTAAGACCAATTTGATTGATTATACCAACACTTTTTGGCAAGGTGGCCATTTTTGTTGCATATGTAACACTTGAGTATCTTATTTTTGTGAGAGTTTGAGTTTAAAGGGGAATAGAAGTGTTGACTAGGATACCAGTGTTGATTAGGATAGAAGGTTTCATTAGGATGGGAAGTTTGGTTACCAAGTTTTGGATAAAAATTTTGGTTAGAATGTTGATTAGGATAGAAATCATTATCAGGATGAATGGGTCCTGAATGGGGGTTAAGATGGAAGAATTTTGGAATATAGGTATTCATGTTGCTCTGAGTTTTTATGCGTCGATATCTATTCTACGTATGTTGATAGTTGCGTCGATTTATATTCGGCGCATTCCTCGGATTGCGTTGATCTGGTATCGACGCATGGAGGAAGTTGCGTCGATTTAATGTCGACGTATCTTTATTCAAGCGTCGAGTGGAGGTCGAGGCATCTGAGAGGTTACGTCGAGTACAAGTCGACGCACTATCATTCATGCGTCGATATGAAGTCGACGCAACTGTGTCTTCATAAATTTTCATTTTACCTTTTTCTGTTTTTACTCCTTTGTATGTTGTTTCTTTTGGTTTAGTTGTCTCTTCAGATGAAGTTTGTGAGTCATCAGCTAAATAATATGATATTTCATCAAATTCATTTATTTCCTTGAAGAGGTGTTCTTTCTTATGTTGTGATTCTTTTTCTTGGTTTGCTGATTTGATGGGTTTAGTGAATTTTACAGGGCTCATCCAAGCAGGCTTGTTGGATGGAATTAGGCTGATTGATGGATCAGCCCCTAGCCCAAGATTTTTGTGTCTTAATGTTTGTTTTTTAGTGATTTCCTTAAGAGTTTGGCTTCTCATGTTTATTGATTCTTCAAAGGCCTTTGCCTGGGAAACCTTATCCTTAAGGAACTGATTTTCTATTTTAGCCTTTTCTACCTCCTTTTCTATGATGTTAGCCCTTAATTCATAATCTTTAGAGCATTTAACTTCTCTGTTTCTCTGGTTTTTAGCTACATTGATTTGTTCTTTTAGATCTTTAATTTCTTGTGTTGTTTTTAGTTGATCTAGATACATTCCCATAAAATCATTTCTAAAGTTATCACTTTGAAAATCTATTTCATCAAACATGCTTACCTCATCCTTATCCTCAGATTCCTCTATGAGAATAAGGCTATCTTCTTTTTCATCTTCAGAAGATATGCTTTCTTCTGATCCTGTTTCACTCCATGATTTATCATCATTCTTTGAGCCTTCAAAGGCCATCAAGCATAGGTCTTCTTGCCTAGATTCTTCATTGTCACTCTTAGAGGATGAACTATCCTCAGAGTCTGTTTCACTCCAGGCTTCTGCAATAAAGCCTCTTTCTTTCTTCTTCCCTTTTTTTCTTGAGATCTTTCTTTTTCAGATCTTTCTTTGTTTCAGCATTCTCTGGACATTCTGGGGCAATATGTCCAGGTTTCCTGCAAGAATAGCAAATAATTTCTTTAGTGGGGGTTTTGTCATACCTTGGTTTTGACTCCCTCCTTTTTGATCCATCTGTCTTGACCCATTTCTTAAATCTTCTGGCCAAGAAACTGAATAGTTCTTCTTCAGTGACAGGAGTTCCTTCTTCTGTTGTCTTTAGAGCAATGTTCCTGCCTTTTGAGGAAATTGGAGTGTTTTCTCTTCTTTCCTTCTCTTCTCTAGTTTTCAGCAATTGCTCATAGGATCTGAGTTTTCCTAAGAGAGCATCTGTTGAAATTTCCCTTTGACCTCTTGTGTCTCTTATTGCCCATATCCTTGAGTCCCATGAGCTTGGGAGACTCATCAGCAATTTGTCATTGATCTCTGTAAGAGAGATTTCTCTATCCAAGTCTCTTAGTTGATTGATGATCAGACTGAATCTGTCATACATTTCTGAGATGCTTTCTTCAGCCTTCTTTTGGAAGTTCTCATATTGAGAGATTAGTAGGGCCTTCTTATCTTTCTTTTCATCAGCACTTCCTTCCACCATTTTTGTGAGAGCATCCCAAATTTCTTTGGATGATTCACAGTCAACAACCCTTTGAAAGATGTCATCTGAGAGAGTTGAGACAAGTATGTTCATGGCCTTTAGATCATGTGTTCTTGCCTTCTTCTCATCTTCTGTCCATTCAGATCTTGGAACAAGTGTTTGTGTGACATTGCCACTTGCATCCTTTCTATAAGGCTTTGGGGGACCTGTCACAGTAATATTGAACAAGTCAGTATCAATAGAATTCATATAAATTCTGATTCTTGTTTTCCAAACTGCAAACTTTTCAAGATTGCACATTGGTGGTCTGGTGGAAGCATAATCTTTGATTTGTGCCATGAAAATAATTTTGTAGAAATATATATATATATATATATATATATATGAGAGGTAGGATCTTTTTGATCAAGGAGTTATCCTTTTTAGATCAACCTGCCTCTGATACCAATTGAAAGTGCACAGCTTACCTCACTAGAATTCTCTAGAGGGGGGGGGGGGGGGGGGTGAATAGAGATTAAAAATTATTTTGTGCAAAGTTAATATATATGTGTATGATCACAGATTATAGCTTCCCACACACCAACAAGAATTAAACAAGTAAAGAAAGTAAATGCAAGAAAAGAAATCATAGCACAACGCAAGAAAATATAGTGGTTCCCCAAACTTTGGGTAGTCCACTCTTCTACCCCCTTGGTAGGAATTCACTATCTTGCACTGAGTCTTTTGATAAGGAGACTCTTAGAACCACCCTGAGTCTTTTGACAAGGAGACTCTTAGAACCACCCTGAGTCTTTTGACAAGGAGACTCTTAAAACCAGTACACTGAATTTTTTGAAGAGAGATTCTAAAAACTCTTTTACAATATTTAAGTAAGAATAAGAAAGAAAAGGAAAAGAAGTATTTAAAACAAGAATGAATCTTCTTCCTAGCAAGAAGATTGGAAGCACAAGAAGTAGTGAATTAAATCTTTCTTCTATAGAGAGAAGAAGATTTGTAGCTTTTCTCTCTTATGTGAGAGCTATCAGAATTTGTAGCAGAGTGGCTTCAGAAGAAGAAGGAGAAGATGAAGGCTTTGTCTCTGCAGCACACTATCACTTTTCTCAGCTTATCTCTATATTCTTTTGGGAGCTTTTCCTCTATTTCAAATGTATGTGGTAGATCACTCAACTGACTTTTTCTGCCGACCTCCTCTTAATTTATAGCTCTGTTTCAGTCAAATAATACTATGGGAGGAAAATCAATTAGCAATCAGACAAATAGAAAGAAGAAAATATTTCCATAATGACATTTTCTGTAGAAGGAAAGAATGAATCTTGATTTCAAATAATATCCAAAATAGAGTTAATCAGATTAGCCAAGAATCAAATAGAAGGAAAGAATGATTCAGAACGGCTATAAATATTAACATTATTCCATACAAATCAGATCTACTGAAAGAAGGAAAGAGATCTGGCGCATATTTAAATCTGTCACATAAATCGACGTGCGTCGATTACCATTCGACGTAAGCGTCGAATTCATCCTGGCTGGACGACGAGAGGAGAATAAGGAAGGTGCGTCGACTAAGGTGCGTCGACTTCTCCATATGCGTCGACTAGAAATCAGAGTAGCGTCGACAACACATACGTCGAAATCTTCCTAAAGTTACTTCGACTCAACCTGAAGGAAACGTCGACTACATTTCGACGTTGCATCGAATACAATTCGACGCATATTTACTTAACCTTGGTTTTCTTTCTTAGAATTCATATTCAACTTATTTCTAGGGGTTAAGAGAAATCATTTTCCCAACAATAAGGCTATATAAGCTTTCTGGTGTAAGTGTATATTCTCAATTTTCTTAAACTCGCTTTTCTTCAATGCACATATCACACTACTGTACAACTAACTACTCACACGTTCGTGTCCTTTGGGAAGAGAGATAGGCAAAAAGTCGATCGTGTGCCCTGATGCAACCCGAGGCACATCATCGTAGACGATATTTAGATTTCTGCCTCTTTAGTTTTGCATCTCTTCGTTTTATCTGCGCATGTTATGCGCGCTCAGTTATTTTTGTTTGCATCGGGCATGTCGCTATTGCAGCTTACTGTGGTGATCAGTCAGTAGGACCCAAAAAGAAAAGATTTGCCAAATTATGTTGTAGTGATAATTAGGCCAAACAAATTTTAGAAATCTAAAATTAATTTTTTTAATTATAAAATTTATTCTTACAATCGACTTGATCAGATATATATATAGCTGTATTAATTAGTTTTTGTTTTAGTTTGCCATGTGGCTTTTTGTCCACCGTTTATTTGGCTAGCTCCTGTATATAAATAGCCCTCTTTACTCTGTAATAGGTATGTTGTACCTTTCTTTTCTGATAATAGAAAGCTTTTCCTTCTTCTTTTCCGTTTCTAAGATGGTATCAGAGGGATCTTGAAGATTTTTTTTCTCTCGCCTTCGTCGTGCGCTCTCCATATCATCGTCTTGCTTCTTCCATCTTCGATCTCTGCATCTGCTCTCCTCGATGGAAAAGACTGTGGAAAAGACTCACAAGGTTCTACCCGATCATTTAACTGATCCTTCTAACCATTGTTTTCTTCATCCCAATGAGAATCCTGCTATGGTTCTTGTTTCCCCTTTACTTGATGGCAAGAACTATCACACCTGGTCTAGGGCAATGCGTGTTGCGCTGTTATCCAAGAATAAACACAAATTTATTGATGGATCTATTACTCAGCCTTCATCTACAGATCCTCTGTTTGGTGCTTGGGAAAGATGTAATACCATGGTTCTTGCATGGATCCATCACTCCGTTTCTGATTCCATTGCTAGATCTATTCTTTGGATTGATAAGGCAGTTGATGTCTGGACTGATCTTCATGATCGGTTTTCCCATGGCGATATTTTCCGGATATCCGATCTACAAGAGGAAATTTATCAATTGCGGCAAGGTGAATTATCAGTTACTGATTATTTCACACAAATGAAGATTCTATGGGATGAATTGGAGAACTTCATGCCTCTTCCTGTTTGCAAATGTGATCCTACCTGTTCTTGTGGCGCGTTCCCTGCAGTACAGAAGTACAGAGATCAAACTTACACTATTAGATTTTTAAAGGGGCTAAATGATCAATATTCTCATGTTCAATCTCAGATTATGCTTATCGATCCTCTTCCAACAATTAACAAAGCCTTTTCCCTTATTACTCAACAAGAACGACAATTATTCTCTGACCCAGTAACTGTTACCGAGTCACACAGTTTCAATATTAATGCAGATCAGTCTAATTTTAGGAAAGGAACTTTTGGAAGAGGAAAGGGTCGAGGAAATTATGGTCGTGGCCAAAACTCAAAACGTCTTTGCGTTCATTGCGGCAAAACCAATCATACCATTGACAATTGTTTCTTCAAACATGGATTTCCTCCGGGATACAAAACTACTCGCAACTCTAATTTTGTGAACACTTCAGAGATTGCCGTGGACAACAGCATTGTGACAATATGATAATATCCTAGCCATCATCCAGCAGTCACAACAGCCTACTTCAACTGCTACTGATCATATTTCTAATATGGTTCACACCTCTGTTTCATATGCTACCAACAATCCCTCTCCAGGTATATCCTATGATCAATGGATTATAGATACAGGTGCTACTGATCATATTACTTCCTGTTTTTCCCTTTTCCATGTTTTCAAGAAAATCAAACCCATTTCAGTTACTCTACCTAATGGACATTCTCTTTTAGCCAAATACTCAGGAACCATTTATCTTACCTCTAAGATAACCCTTTACAATGTGTTGTATATTCAAAATTTCCATGTAAATCTTGTTTCTGTCATCAAATTGATTCGTGATCTTCATTGTTCTTTGCTCTTCCATGACTCAGTATGTTTTCTTATACAGAACCATACCAAGGAGATGATTGGTTCAGTTAAACGGCATGAAGGTCTTTACGTCCTAAACACCACAGATGTTTCTCCCCCTTCCTCTTCTCCAATAAATTCTACTTGTAATAATTTCAAATCTGAGTTTTCTGATGCTTTGTTGTGGCATTTACGTTTTGGACATATTTCTAACTCTTGCTTGAGGATTTTGTCTGCGCAATTTCCCTTTATTCCTAATACTCATGTTTCACCTTGTGATATTTGTCAATATGCAAAACAACGCAAACTACCTCACTACTCTAGTGAATCAAAAACTACCAAAGCTTTTGAGTTATTGCATGTTGATATTTGGGGTCCATATTCTACTATTTCCGTACAGGGCATCGTTTCTTTCTCACCATTGTTGATGATTTTACCCATTTTACTTGGGTCATTTTTATGAAAGCCAAGAGTGAAACACGGCAGCATTTGCAACATTTCTGTACTTATATTGAAACTCAGTTTCAAACAAAACTTCAATCCATACGCACTGATAATGGGGCAGAATTCTTGATGACTGATTTGTACAAAAATAAAGGGATCATTCATCAAACAACTTGTGTTGAAACCCCTCAACAAAATGGTTTCGTTGAACGAAAACATCAACACATCTTGAATGTTGCTAGAGCTCTTTCTTTTCAAGCCCAACTACCAAAATCATATTGGACATTTGCTATTGCTCAATCTGTGCATATAATCAATAGATTGCCCACACCTTTGCTCTCAAATAAAACTCCTTATGAAATTCTTTTTCATAAACTGCCAAGTTTTATGCATCTCAAGGTTTTTGGGTGCTTGTGTTATGCTAACACCTTGAGTTCCCATCGAACAAAATTTTCATCCAGAGCTAGAAAGGCTATTTTTCTTGGGTACAAAGAAGGTACTAAAGGATATATTCTTCTAGATCAACAATCAAGAAATCTTTTTGTCTCAAGGAATGTTGTGTTCTTTGAGAATATTTTTCCTTTTTCTCAACACTCTTCACCCATTCAAAATCCTCCACCTGCTTTACAATTCAACACTTGGTCTTCTGATTCCCAAAATGATTTTCCTGCAAATGAACCTGATACTATCAATTTGACTCCTAATAATGTTGAAAGGCCTATATCCCCTATTTCACAGCAAAACACAACCCCTTTTGATATTGATTCTCCTGATGTTCCAACAAGGAAAAGTAACAGAATCAAGCATCTTTCATCCTATCTCCAGGATTATCATGTCTCTCTTTTAAACAAAACATTTAAATCCCCCAATTCCTCAGTTTCTCATCCTCTATCTGATGTTATAAGCTATGAAAAATGTTGTTCTCCTTATAAAACATTTTGCCTTAATGTGACTTCCAAAGTTGAGCCATGTAATTTTGATCAAGCAACAAAATTCAAATGCTGGAATGATGCTATGGATGCTGAACTTAAAGCTCTTAAGGAGAATAATACCTGGACAGTTGTTGATTTGCCCACTGGTAAAACTCCCATTGGATGTAAGTGGGTATACAAGATCAAATATAAAGCAGATGGTACTATAGAAAGGTATAAGGCAAGGCTTGTAGCTAAGGGCTACAATCAGATGGAAGGAATAGACTATTTTGATACTTTTTCCCCGGTTGTCAAGCTCACTACTGTGAGAGTTCTTCTTTCGATTGCCGCTGCGAAGAATTGGTTTCTTGAGCAACTTGACGTTAATAACGCCTTCCTTCATGGAGACCTACATGAAGAGGTGTACATGAGCTTACCACCTGGTTTTGAATCATCTAAACCTAATCAAGTATGCAAGCTACAAAAATCTTTGTATGGTTTAAAGCAAGCTAGTCGACAATGGTATTCAAAATTATCTTCAGCTCTTAGTACTATTGGTTACACTCAATCCACGGCAGACCATTCTTTATTCATCAAGAAAACTGCTATTAGTTTCACTGCTCTTCTTATATATGTCGACGATATTGTTATATCCGGCAATAACATACAGGAAATAGAGGATGTTAAGAACAAATTGGATAAGCAGTTTAAAATCAAAGATCTAGGTAGTCTTAGATTTTTTCTTGGACTTGAAATTTCTAGATCCAAGAAGGGTATATTTCTTAATCAACGCAAATATACTCTTGAGTTGTTAGAAGAATGTGGTTCACTGGCTGTTAAACCTGTGCTATCTCCACTTGATCCTAGTTTTAAATTACAAAAAGATCAAGGCAATCCTCTACATGATGCTCAGAGTTACAGAAGATTGGTTGGCAGGTTATTATACTTAACCACCACAAGACCTGATATTAGTTTTGCTGTACAGCAATTAAGCCAATTTATTTCTTCACCTATGGATTCTCATTATCAAGCCGCAATGCGTGTTTTAAAGTATCTTAAAGGAGCGCCGGCAAAGGGGTTATTCTTTCCTGTTAACAATTCTTTGACTTTATGTGGTTTTTCTGATGCTGATTGGGCATCCTGTTTGGATTCACGCAAATCTGTGACTGGTTTTTGTGTTTTCTTTGGAGATTCTATTATCTGTTGGAAATCTAAAAAGCAAACCACTGTCTCACGTTCGTCGACTGAAGCAGAATACCGAGCGCTGGCTAGTCTCACTTGTGAACTGCAATGGTTGAAGTTCTTGCTCCTTGATCTTGACATTACATTATCTCAACCTATCTCTGTCTACTGTGATAATCGTTCAGCAATATATCTTGCACACAACCCATCTTTCCACGAACGCTCGAAGCATATTGAGATTGATTGCCATGTTATTCGTGAAAGAATACAATCTGGCTTAATACATTTATTACCCATTTCTTCTACAAATCAGTTGGCTGACTCCTTCACAAAGGCTTTGTTTCCATTAGCTTTCCAGACAGCAATCAGCAAGTTGCCCCTATGTGATCCCCATAGTCCAACTTGAGAGGGGCTCTTACAATCGACTTGATCAGATATATATATAGCTGTATTAATTAGTTTTTGTTTTAGTTTGCCATGTGGCTTTTTGTCCACCGTTTATTTGGCTAGCTCCTGTATATAAATAGCCCTCTTTACTCTGTAATAGGTATGTTGCACCTTTCTTTTCTGATAATAGAAAGCTTTTCCTTCTTCTTTTCCGTTTCTAAGATTTATAAATTTCAAAATAAATATTAATCATTCATATGTTTCATTTTTAATTATTTAATTAATTTTATTAAACTGAGTAAATTTCAATTTGCTCGCTACACCTATATCCACACTCTCTAGCCCAGTCCATGGGGATACATTTTCTGCATCAGCAGTACCAATTCACAATCTCCTTCCTCCAGACCCCACCGCGCTCAACATCCGACTACGTCTCTGTTTGGCTCAACTGCAACGACCGGAGAAACAGTGGTGAGAAGCAGTGGTAAAATAATCAGCTGTTTTGCAGAGTGGTGGTAGAATCTGTGAAACTGGTTGAAAGAACAACGTTTGTAGTGCTGCTTCAAATCTCTATTAAGGTGAAACAATTGTTTTACACGAATTTTGGAAGAATCATCATAACTTCGTTAAAATATGCAAATTTCTATACAGATCTGCTGTCGGTTTATGAAATTTCTATAAAGTTGTATAAAAATGTTTTTTTTAATAATCCCGGCGAGCTCGATCTCACTTTCCCGGCGAGCTCGCTTTGCCCCGGATATGGAGCAGGAGGGCTTGATCTGCTGCCGGCAACCTCATTCTCTACAAATCTGCTGTCGACGACCTCGGTGAAGATGATCAATGGTCACTCCAAGCTGTCGGCGACCTCACTCTTTACAGATCTGTTGTTGGCGACCTCAGTGAAGAAGATCAATGGCCACTCCAAGCTGCCGGCGACCTCGGTGAAGCAGATCAATGGTCACTTCAAGCTGCCGGCGACCGTGAGTCGCGTCATCTCAAGTTCAAAACGAGAAATGGGAGAGCTTGCCTAAAGCCAAATCCAATCTCTTTTTGGAGTCTCCTTATCTCTAGTATGGATTTCAGCTTGCCCCACTACATCCGATGGAGTGTTGCAATGGATTTGAGACCCTCGGGACAGCCCCTTCAGTTTCCTTGGACTCATTGGTAATGCTCAAGATGTTAGGCTTTATTGGCAGGAGGAAAGGGCGGATGCAAACGCCGCTTTCGAACCGAAGAGGGAGAGGTGGAGGTCGAAACGGAGCGGATCGGGGCCGTCTCCTCCTTGCTGCGTGTGCAAACGGAGCAAACGCCGCCGGTGCCCATTTATTTACCCACCGTCCGGCGGCGTTTGCTCCAAACGGAGGCCTTAGTCTTTACCAAGTTCTGTAGCTACTCCTAGAGTTAATTTAATGGATTGCCTTGTCTGGACCAATATGCAGTCCAAAAATTGATACCCACCAGCAAGCACTGAGAATTTAGGTCAAGCTCAAAACTGAACTTCAGATCGGGGATAAGGAGATTACTCAGAGAAGATTCGGCTGCGTTTGGCGCGGCGTATCGCGGCTTATTTGTTCCGGTATGGTTGGACAAAAATTTCATTGTCATACCAAAAATCCTATGCCTCAAACTTGTTTCTGTTTTTTGGTAACGGTAGTAACATTTGTCAGACCAAACATACATTCTATGGCAATGACGTTTTTGTCCAACCTCACCGGAGCAAATAGGCCTCGATAAGCCGCGCCAAACGCAGCTTAAGTGCCATTATTTATGACATTCTTTTGTGAAATATGTTTTTAGGCTCCGTTTATTTCGGCTGCTTCAAACTGAATAAAATAGTTCTTTCGCTTTCCTAGAAGGAAGAAGAAGAAGAAAGAATTGAACTTTTCAAATTCAAAGCACAAAGAATCAAATCCAGACATATTTTTAGCTGAGTGGGATAAAATCGTTCAAGAAAATGATGAATCTGAGTACACGAAATAATTTTAAACCACGAAAAAAGAAGGGGTTTGGTTATTTCATTCAGTTCTTCACTGTAGCGGTGAACAATTATGAAAAACCAAGCATCACATAGAAGAGGGTTTGCCGATTAACCCCCATGGAGCGATGTATAGGAGAAAGAAGAAGATCGTGATGTCGAGGAGAAAGAAAATCGCGATGTCGAGGAGAAAGAAAATCGCGATGTCGAGGAGAAAGAAAATCGCGATGTCGAGGAGAAAAAAAGAAGATTGTGACGCCGAGAAAGAAGAAGATCGAGCAGATCGCGATGTCGAGGGAGGGGCATGTCGCGATGTCGAGGAGAGGAGATGTGCCACTCGTAACGTGCGGAACGGAGCTCTCCTCTGCGGTTGGCATTTGGGCTAAGACGCACTTATTTTAAAACGGAGCTTTCGTTTTATAATCACTCATGCCATGAATCGATGAAACGCCATTTTTGCCCAGCCGGAACGGAGCGGATCAGCTAAAACAAACGATCCCTTAGATTGCTCATATGAGCATTCACCCCCAATGAATGTCTAGGTGAGAACTGGTGAAACCAGGGGAGATCCCCAATAAATGTTCTCATTTAGCCTTTCTCCCGGCCAATCCTTCCCATAGATGGGGCGAGATCTTGCGAGGAGAGATTCACCACGCGCGTCTACGCCTATGAGTTCAGAATCCCTACGACTCATTTCTCTTGACAGATGTCAGCTGAGGATGACGCATGGTCATTCCACTGTGGAGCATTGAGGGCCAATGGTGTCTCGCCAAATGCCAGCAAGACCTACTAACGCCCCCCCCCCCCCCCCCCTTCCGAGAGCGCTCTGGCATAGACGTCGACTGGAGAGGTGAAGGGAAACACCTCTTCCACCGGGTGCCGATGAACCATCGTTATGAAAAAGTGCCCGCGAAGTCTGCTGCAAGAGGTTCTATCAAGGCATCCTTCTGATAAGGCGTCGATGAAACCTCGTGTTGGCAATGTCACGTTGGCAATGTCACGACGACATCCTCAGTCGACAAGGAGTAGACGCCTTCCCGTCAAATCCTGCAATCCCCTCCGTCCATTCCTTCGAAAATGTGAAGTTGCTTTCAGAGGTATGTGTTGTTTCTTGGACCTCTCATCCTCACCTATTTCTGACCAGGCGGTGACCTCGCATGTGGTCTCGGCAACAACCTACATGGAGAAGGAGGTGACTCATTCCGCGGGCTCCACCGAGCCCCAAGTGTACCAGGGTACAACAAATCCTTTAAATGGAGATCTCCCCACCGTCTTCGTCACTCCTCTTCTTTCATGCAGGTATCGTTGATGGCCCAACCCTTCTTGCGACCAGCAAACTGCTATAATTTTACAGTATTACGTAACAGTTTTTTCCAAGAGCAGCACAGTAAATACATAAGCACAATGAGTATGAAAATGCACAATAAAAAAATATTTATTTCATCGAAAGCATATTTACACACCTCAAGACCCAGATATACAACTACATAAAAGTACAGCTACAAATGAGTACAGAGATGGATATATAATTCTACGACATCGATATACATCATATCATAGTCACTACATGCTAATCTAAACTAATCAGTCCTCCTGCAAGCGGGACATTGACGGGTCGGAGCACTACTGCCCGTGTTCCTCGACCACCTCTGTGATCCCTGCTAGCATCTTGGCCCACAACGGGTACTGCTCCTCTCTTCTTTTCCTTCTCTTCCTTGGTCAATTTCTTACTCGTGTCCGATTTTATGCTTGGACCCTAAAAATAGAGTAAAAAGGATTAGCATAAAATGACTGAGGTTTTTACCTCTTTAGCTGTTGTACATGCAAACACAAATGATTAATAACAATATGTAAGCAATATGGAACAGTAATCAAAGTTATAAAGCATATAACTGATATATGCTCTTTCATTCCGGCTAACCAACAAACCGGTGAAATCAGTTAAAAGAAGAAGGAAGGAGAAGAGGAGGAGAGAGCTTACAAGAAAAGGAAGAAGGGATAGGACTCAGTCCAGCCCAAAATCACACAACAACAGCATCGCAACTACCCCAATCGGCGCCGGAATTAGGGCACAGCCGTCAACGAGGGAGACAAGTGTTGGCGCAGGCGCAAGAGAGGAATCGAAAGCTTCAAATAAAGATCCTAGAGAGAGATGCTTCAGCAGAGAGCCCCAGGCAAGAGCGAGAGAGAAAGACTCGTGTGGCTTGAAAAAGAAGACATGCAGATGTTTCTCGATTAATTGAGGAAGAGCCTTAATGGAACCAAGTCCAGAACCATCCTTTGATCAGCCAGCCTTTTTAATTTAATCAAGATGGCAGCCAGAATTACATACCTTAGTCAACAGCCCTCAAATAATTCAGCCATGCCAACCACAAATGCATGTCCATACTCCAGCCACCTTTGCCACCAAAAGAGGTATCCAAGAAAATTCTTCGGAAAGACAACAATCTCATCGAAAAATATTCGTCGTAAAAAACTCGTAAAAACAATTTCAAAAATTTCTCAATGACATACGACACTGACGAAAATTTTATCATCATAGGGGATTAGAATGTGTCGTTTTAATTGAACGAAAATTTGATTTAAGCTAGTGATGATTTGGGTGTTACATGCCTACTACCCCCTCCAGTGGATGGTGTCAGCCTCAGACACAGGTAGGACTTCGACAACCAGCTATGAGAGTCGGAGTCGTGCTAGGAGGCACAATTTTACAACCTAGAGATACTTGTTGCAGGTTCTGACGAGAGTTTGCTAACATCATCGTCCATCTACGAGCTGTCGAGGATCTCCAAGAGGCAATGGAGAGGGAGCTACGAAGATTTAAAGGAAGAACTCTAAGCATGTCTTTAATCTTCCGTGGTCTTTGTGATCCACAATGTCTTTGTGATCCACAATGGAACATCTCTCGAAAGCAGTGTGACTCGGTGCCCTGGATAGGGGTGTAGAGCAGGTCTTAGCGTTGGTGTTGGTGAGGCAGTCCTCGGTCGTGTTGTGATGTAGAGCGGGTGGGAGGGTCTAACTGAACGGAGGAGGGATCGCCTACGGTAACGGGCGGAGGTGGCTCAGATACCAAGCTGTTACGACCTCCCATTTGAGATCATGTGAGCGGTCGCGAGATGGAGAAATCTCATAGAAGGTTGGTCCACCCTTTCTTGGATCGAGAGGACCCTATGAAAGAGGGGAGTGGGAAGACAACTCGTCGATGGGGAGGAGATCACGTCGGAAGTTCAGCCGAACGAAAGGGAAGGCCGGATGGAGAGCCGAGCTCGGCCTGCGGATAACATGCCCTAATCAAGTACCGATAGAGAAAAAGATAAGGAGGGGGAGTGAGAGAAAAGAGAGGAAATTATTTCTCGCATGATAAATAACCCTCCTTGGCTCCTTCCCTAGCATAATTAGTGCAAGGAATTAAAAGTTCAGAAATAAATAAAACACCCCTCAACTATGTAGCACGTGGATGGAAACGGGATACGGGATACGATACGAAACGGATACGAGAAACGTGATTTTTAAAAAAATACGGATACGAGAAACGTTTTTAATTTTTGTTTTAATTATTTTAATATAAGTATTAATTAATATAAAAAATACAATTAACAAACTAAGGTACCATCTTAGTCACTACATTCAATAAAGAATAATTGGCGTACAATCATGTTGTTTAGGCACAATGAGAAAGATTAGGCTAGGAGAAGGTATTGGATATCACAGGAAGAGAAAATATGAAGAATAGCTCATACAATCTATTAATGAAAAGGAAGAAGAGGAAGGAGAAGAAGAAGAGGAAGAGGAGGAAGAAGAAGAGGAAGAAGAAGAAGAGGAGGCAGAGGAGGAAGAAGAGAAGGAAGAATAAAAGGAGGAGGAGCTTACTAGCAGGGAGGGATCGAGAGCAGGGAGAGTGATCTGGAGCGACAGTGGAGCGGCAGCAGCTTCGGCTGCGGGGGTCGGGAGAGAACAACACAAAGCTGCGGGGGTCGAGGTCATGAAACGCGTGAGTGTGAACCCTAAACAATCAAATTAATATGAGGCGTGACCGCACACCAGACGCCGTGAATAAAATAGCGGGAAACGCGTATCCCAATTAATTTTTTTATTTAATTTAAATGTTGCGTTTCCTACATTTCGGAAACGCGTTTCCGCGCGTTTCCTACATTTCGGAAACGCGTTTCCGCGCGTTTCCGGGTGTTTCCCGTATCCGATACGCGTTCGAGCCGATTAAATATCATGAGTCAAATTGCTAGTGTTTCAAATAAACGAAGTACAATTCGTAATTACAAAAATGACATTTTTAATCTCCTCTCGACCTCCCACACTGATAAGTGGTTCCCCATCGGGAGCTTGTACTCTGATATCAGTTCTGCTGATGACCAGGCATGTGACAAATCAAGAAATAAACTATTGTTTCTAGATCCAATACTGAGGCAAAATACCCTGATATGACACAACGACTTGTGAATTGAAGTGACTTAGAACACTTTGAAAGACCTGGATAAGGCAATACTGTTGTTTTAAGTTTTGATATTCTAAATCATTCCCGCAATAAATTTGGACCAATTTTATCCTCTAAGAAAAAGAATGATTCTATTTTAAAAAGGAGGTAGATTGTTGCTACATCATCAGTGGATGAGTGTCCACTCACTAGGTTATTTCTGATAAGAAGATTGCAAACATTTTAACCAAACCTCTTCTTGCCTCCTTTTCTAACACGTGTTAAGCTGAACATGATTGATATATAATGTTTTATCATAAGTGAGAGTGTTAGCATTGATATGTATATTCCGTATTTTTCTAGTCCCACATCATCTAGGTGTTCGGTAGGATTGACCACTATATATAGAGGGGATTTATCCCATTGGAAGTAACAATTATCTTGTTCTCTTCTACAGTGAGGATGAAGCTGAAGCTAGCAATTCTAAATTCAACATAGAATAATTCAAAATTTCAAAACATTTAGGCTCTGTTTGGGACAGCTTATGATGATGAAAAAGCTCTATTCCAAACGCAAAAGATCTATTAGAACCATTTGGTTGCGTAGATGTTAGAAAAGCGCTTATCTTAAAACAGCTTATACTTGGCTTTTTGAATAGCAGGCGAGACCCCAACTTTCCACTCCTCCAGATGCGTGTTCGAGCTGACGAGCTCCTAAATATGTGAATGCCTCCCGCTCGTCATTTCTCGCCTCTCGACGACTAGCCCTCTCCGATCCCATTCTCAATCTAATGACGAGCCCTCTCCAACTCCCTCTCGATGACGACGACCTCCGCTCGATCTGACGATCCCTCTCCAACGCCCTCTCGACAACGTCGAGCCCTCTTCAAATACACCTCTCGATCTTACGACTCCTTTGATTTTTGCTTATTTGTGCTCCAAAGCCCCCTCGATCTGACGACGACGAGCCCTAGGTTCAAAGGGGTAAATCGATTTTTGCTTTTATGAATGAATGATTTTTCCGACTTCTTGTGATTTCTCCGATTTCTGCTTGTGGTGCTTCGATATTTGTTTGTGGTTCCTTGATTCAGGGTCATCACCGTACTTGCTTATGTATTTGGTTAGGTAATTTCTTCGAATTTGAATGGTAATGGGAGTTTGTTCGCATTTCATAACCTGTAGAGAAATCATCGTATTTAGATACATTTTCTTCGGATTTAGTCAGGTAATTTCTTTGGAAAATGAATCAAATGTTCAATTGAAGTCTGAAGCATCTTTATTTGGGTATTTCTTTAGAGGTATGATTGTATAACCCGTAATTCGTCGAGTTCAAAGAAGATCGAGGGCGGCTTAAAAGATCTCGCCCACCTGGGGCGAGTAGAGAGGATCTCGCAGGGTGTTGGCTCGACAAAATCTCAGGTTGCCGTCTCCGCAGGGCCCTAGAAGCGGGCAAGGACTCGCCGCCTCGCAACAAGCGGGCCGCGAGGGCGAAGCGCGCAAGGGCTCGCCGCCTCACGGCGAGCGGGCCGCGAAGGGGGTCTTCGAGCCAGGCTGATATCCGTGCGAGTGTAATGCAAGAGCGAAACAACCGTGGGCTCGGCGCTTTTGGGGTGCATTTAGCAGTGGCGAGGAAAGGAAGGGCTCTCCGCCTCGCGCAAGCGAGCCAGGCAGGCGTGTATGGCACCAGGGGGCTAGCGAGCGATGCCCTCACGGGCCACTCGCAAAAGGGGATCTCGCGAGCCTCGCTCGCGGGAGGTCAGGCGAGTGGTGCCTTCACGGTCCACTCGCCCAGAGGGATCCGAGGGTAAAATTACCTGGATATCCTTGGTGGTCTGCCCATAGCCTCTTAGAACAGCGGAGTTTGGTTGTTAGCAAACCAATTTGGGGTGCGCATAGCAAAACCAAAAGGCGATTTCCCGTTATTAGCAGACCAGAAGAGAAAATCTATATATAGACCTTGAAGGGCACCTTTGGAGAGGAATCTCATTTCCAATTCTTAGTTTCTCCCTCCCTAGGTTCTTTGGGTAGCCCCTCAGGCTCTCCAAGGGTGCCCAGCTTCAGTTTTGGCTTGGGAGGCGAAGCGCTCTAAAGATCTTCCGTGTGTGTGTGGTGGGACCTCACCGTTGTAGCCAAGGGTTTGTGTCTAGCACTAAGTCTCCGATCAGGTTCCCCTTTGGGATCAGTAGGTGCTAGTTGCCCCGTTTCAGGGGTCCGAACTCCTCATTTGGCCAGATACTAGTTTCAACATTTATGGTGCGGTGAGCGTGACCGGAGACGGCAATGATGATTTCGATTGTTTGCATGATTCTGATTGTTTGCATGATTCCGATTGTTTGCATGATTCCGATTGTTTTCATGATTCCTTCTACCAAGCTTGTGTTACGGACCCACGTTGGGGGTTAACATACAAGCGTCGCGCCCCGGCACGATCCGATTAGTCGTTTGTACTATGTGGCATTGTATCTTTATTTTATGTTATGTTTTAGAAAATAGATCATGTACCTTTTGGTTTGGTTTGGGCTCAACCCTATATTTGGTTGAGAGTGCCTTGATGAAAGTATGCAGAATTAATTCCAAAATCTCCTTCTCTCTCTCCTTCTCTCTCTCTCCTTCTCTCTAAAAATCTAATTCCCGTAACCTATCGAGCCCGAGCCGCCCTTCCGCTTCCGCCTCGCGACAGCCCCGAGCCGCCTTCCGCTCCAGCATCGCAACGCCGGCACGATTCCGTTCCCGATTCGGAACCGCCGCCTCCTCCATCCTCCTCTGGACTCCTCCGGCCCCGTGGAACACTCCTCGGCACCATTGGATCTCGCAAGCGCAACTGGAACCCTCTACGGGACTTCCCTCTCCTCCCCGGACGAATTAGGTCTCATTCGAGGGGTCATATCAACTTGGTATCAGAGCCTTCCTCTTCCTCGGCGCCTCCTCCGCCTTCGCCGCCGCCCGTAGCCGCTGTCCTCGCTCCGGCAGCCCCCTCACAGCCCCGCCTGGCGTTTCTGCAGCCCGGATCCGGCCGCCCTAGCCGCTGTCCTCCCTCGCTGATCCTGTTGGGGGCTTTCTCCTCCGGTTTCCCTCTCCTCTAGGACAGCACGGGCATTTTGCCCACTCCTCCGGCCATAAACCCTCACTTTCGACCCGCTCCCATGGACGACGGCAACCCGGGAGGACTCACTTTGGCCCAGATCGTGGAATCCTTTCAGGAAATGATGGTGGCCAACAATAGGGCCCTCATCGAAGCCCTTAGGCCGGATGCGTCCCCGCCGTCCCCGCCGTTCCCGCGCGCCGCTTCGGGCTCCTCCCAAATGGTACACGAATCCTCGGCACCGATAAACAAAGGAGGCGGGTTTCCTCACTTTGTGAAGATGGACTTCCCTCTGTTTGATGGTCAGGAGGATCCACTCACGTGGCTCACTCGTTGCGAGCAGTTCTTTGAAACCCAACACACTCTGGATGAGGACTGGATTGGGATTGCGTCGTTTCATCTTCTCGGGTAGTCGGGTAGGCACATATGTGGTTCTCACAGCTCCGTCGGGAGCAACCTCAGTTGGTTTGGGAGAATTTCAAGACTCAGTGCACCTTGCGTTTTGGACCCCCACTTCTCGGCAACCCCATGGGTGACCTTATCTCTCTCCGACAGACTGGATCCATTGAGCAGTATATCGAGCAGTTTCAGGTGCTTCTCGCTCGCGCTCCTACCGTCCTTACGTCACAACAGGTTCCAGTCTTCCTAGCTGGCCTCCATGAGCGCTTGCGGATGGACGTTCAGTTGCAGTCCCCGATGGACCTCTCGACCGCTATGAGCTTATCCCGCATCTTTGAGCGGCGCCTGTTGATGGACCGACAGTCCTTGGGTCGTCAATCTGGCGAGGGACCCCACAGGAATTTGGGCCCGACGCCGGTTACGTTTAGCCCTGGAGCGGACAGGGGCAAGGAAGGCGGCAGACAATCTACATTTCGGCGGCTCTCCGCTCAAGAGATGGCGGATCACCGGGCCAAGGGCCTTTGTTTCAAATGGGATGAGGCTTTCACCCATGGACATCGGTGCAAGCGCCTGTTTTGGTTAGAGGTGGAGGATCCCTCTGATGAGGACCCAGGTGATGAGGACAAGAGAGAACTTGAGATTTCCATCCACGCTATGACTGGATCCCAGACTGGGGACACGATTCAGCTACAAATTTCAGTGGCGGGCCATCAGCTAGTCGCTCTTATGGACTCGGGCAGTACACACAGTTTCCTCAGCGACACTACAGCACAGCAGCTTCATTTACCGGTTACTACCCGTCCGAGCCTCCGAGTTTCTGTTGCCAATGGCATGGCCATGCTGTGCTAGGGCGTCTGCAGAGCAATGTCAATTAGCGTGGAGGGCTATCAGTCCCACGTGGACTTCTACGTGATAGACTTGCGAGGCTTTGAGGCAGTGTTGGGAGTCCGCTGGCTCCGCACTTTGGGACCTCTTCTGTGGGATTTCGACGCACTGACAATGACCTGGGGGCGACATCCTCAGCAGACGGTGTGGCAGGGCCGCATGACTACTACCTCCCGACAAGTTTTCCTTGCCTGCGGGGACCATACGGAATCCTCTGATCTAGAGGCTCTTCTGCATGAGTACAGTGACACAACGGCAGCCCCAACAGGCCTTCCTCCCGTGGGGCGGCGGGATCACCGTATTTGTCTCTTTCCTGGAACGGCCCCGGTTTTGGTCCGCCCTTACCGCTACCCATTCAGGCAGAAGGATGAGATCGAGCGCCAGTGCGACACCATGCTACAGCAGGGCATCATCCGCCACAGTGTATCTCCTTTCTCCTCGCCGGTCTTGTTGGTCAACAAGAAGGATGACACATGGCGCTTCCGTGTCGATTACCGCGAGTTGAATGCGCGGATAGTGAAGGACAAGTTCCCCATCCCAGTCGTGGAGGAGCTCCTGGACGAGCTACATGGCTCCCGCTTTTTCTCCAAGCTGGATTTGTGCTCCGGGTACCATCAGGTGCGCATGGCTCCCGAGGTTGTGGAAAAGACGGGGTTCCGCACCCACCACGGCCACTTCGAGTTTTTGGTGATGTCGTTCGGGCTCGCCAACGCCCCCTCCACCTTTCAGGCATTGATGAATGAGGTATTTCATGGCCTTTTGCGTCGTTGCGTACTTGTTTTCTTTGACGACATTTTGGTATACAGCGCGACTTGGGAGGCCCATCTTGGCCACCTCCGAGCCGTTCTCCAATTAGTCAAGCAGCACAGTGTCACGCCCGGGGTTAAGTCCCCGGAGGATTCTAGAGAAATCTAGGTCCTTGGAGAACATGTACATATAGAACTCTGGAAGAATGTGGAAGCTCTCTAGAATGATCTCTTGGGAACATTCTAGAGAACTCGGGAAGATTGTATATTCATGAGGGTTGTAGAATAGTCTAGAAACTTAGGGATTCTAGATCCTTCCATCTTTTGGAGGGAAATTCTTTTGGGGCCTATAAAAGGGGAATGCCCCCTCATTTGTAAGTATCCAAGTTTGGAGAAGCAATAAGAGTTCTTTGAGTTTCCTTTGTAATTGTGTGTTCTCTTGAGTTCTACCTTGCATCCTTTCTTCATCACCATCTAGTTCTTGCAGGAGAGGCTGACTTAGCTTGGCTACGCGGAGTGGCAAGGAGGAGCTAAGGCCGCACGGGAGCTTGTAAGAAGACAAGTCCGTGACAACAGGCTCTTCTTGAAGCGCGCCAAGTGTTCTTTTGGCACGGAACGGGTGTCCTACTTGGGGCATGTGGTGGATAGAACAGGGGTGTCGGCAGACCCTCTCAAGATCCAGGGCGTGATGGAGTGGCCTACCCCCCAGACCTTGCGGGAACTGCGGGGTTTCCTCGGACTGGCGGGCTAATACAGACGCTTCATTCAGGGATACAACATCATTGCCGCACCACTATTTGCCCTCCTGAGGAAGTAGTCTTTTGTGTGGGGAGACAGCACGACGGGGGACTTTCATGCTCTTTAGCAGGCACTAGTGTCAGCCCCGGTGCTGCGTTTGCCAGACTTCGACCAGGAGTTCCATATAGAGTGTGACGCCTCCGACCAGGGATACGGTGCGGTGCTCCAACAGGAGGGCCACCCAGTGGCTTATTTCAGCCAGCGCACTGTCGTGCATCATCAGAAGCTGCAGGCTTATGAGCAAGAGCTTATCGGATTGGCAAAGGTCATCCAACACTGGCGACCGTACTTATCGGGGCGGCCGTTCACTATTCGCACCGACCATTTCAGCCTCAAGTACCTCTTGGAGCAACGCCTCATCACTGCACCGCAAAAACGTTGGATCAGCAAGCTGTTGGGATTTGATTTCCGTGTGGAGTACAAGGCGGGCGCCTTGAACCGCGTCGCAGATGTACTTTCCCGCCGTGACCATCAGGAGGGGTCCTTGTTAGCCATTTCTTGTCCGACATCGACCATCCACCACAGCCTTCAACAGGAGATCCAAGACACACCGGCTCTCGATCTGCGAGTTACATCACCGTATTGAGGAGGGGAGTTTACCCTCACACTGGACAGTTCGGGATGGCCTCATCTGGTACAAGGGCCGCCTCTACCTTTCGGCCACCTCGCCCTTGATATCTGACATTCTGACAGGTTTACATGGCACCACACATGAAGGGGTTCATAAGACCCTTCAGCGGGTTCGAGCCGAGTTCTTTTGGAAAGGATTAAAAAGGGGGGTACAAGACTTCACCGCCCTCTGCCTCGTCTGTCAGCGCAGCAAGACCGGCAACCTCTCACCCGCCAGTTTACTCCAGCCCCTTCCCGTTCCGACACAGATATGGGTCGACATATCGATGGATTTTATTGAGGGACTACCCAAATCAAGGGGGCGATCAGTTATTTTTGTGGTGGTCGATCGCCTGTCCAAGGGCGCTCACTTCATGGCGATGATTCGCCCCGTGGAGGGGGATGTGGTCGCCCGCATCTTTTTCGACCAGGTGTTCCGTCTGCACGGCATCCCGGAGAGCATAGTGTCCGACAGGGACAAGGTGTTTACGTCCCTATTTTGGCAAGAGTTGTTTGCACTGTGCGGTACTAAGTTGGCGATGTCGTCCGCCTACCACCCGCAGTCGGATGGTCAGACGGAGGTGGTCAACCGGGCCCTTGAGATGTATTTGCGCTGTATCACGGGGGGACCGCCCCAAGGATTGGGTACGATGGCTCCCTTGGGTGGAGTATTGTTACAACACGTCCTACCATTCCGCCTTGCAAACTACACCATTCCGTCTGATCTACGACCGTGAACCGCCGCGTCTCCTTACTTACACCAGTGCCTCCGCTCGTTCCCAGACGATCGACACCGAGCTTGCCACGCGTGACCAGGTCCTCGTGATGGCCCGGGTGAGGCTACTTCAGGCTCAGGCCCGTATGGAGACGGCCTACAACAGGGGGCACCGTGAGTTGTTCTTTGCCCCAGGAGATTGGGTGTGGCTAAAACGCCGCCCATACCAGCAGACGACCATCGCACAGAGAGCCTACAACAAGTTGGGGCCCAAGTTCTACGGGCCATTCATGGTTGCAGAGCGCATTGGAGAGTTGGCGTACCGTCTCCACCTGCCAGTCGAGGCCAAGATCCATGATGTCTTCCACGTATCCCAGTTGAAACCGTTCATGGGTGTGCCCCCCCAGGAGCCCTTGGTCGACATACCACCACAGCTGCAGGACAAGCTTGAGGACAAGCTTGATGAGGACGCCGACGGAGATGTTACGGACCCACGTTGGGGGTTAACATACAAGCGTCGTTCCCCGGCTCGATCCAATTAGTCGTTTGTATTATGTGGCATTGTATCTTTATTTTATGTTATACTTTTATGTTTTAGAAAATAGACCATGTACCTTTTGGTTTGGTTTGGTTTGGGCTCAACCCTATATTTGGTTGAGAGTGCCTTGATGAAAGTATGCAGAATTAATTCCAAAATCTCCTTCTCTCTACTTCTCTCTCTCCTTCTCTCTAAAAATCTAATTCCCGTAACCTACCGAGCCCGAGCCGCCTTCCGCTTCCGCCTCGCGACAGCCCCGAGCCGCCTTCCGCTCCAGCATCGCGATGCCGGCACGATTCCGGTCCCGATCCGAAACCGTCGCCTCCTCCGGCCTCCTCCTTCCCCGTGGAATCCTCCCTGGCACCATTGGATCTCGCAAGCGCAACTCCAACCCTCTACGGGACTTCCCTCTCCTCCCCGGCCGAACTAGGTCTCAGTCGAGGAGCCGTGTTAGCTTGTTGTGTGTATAACTATTTTGTATGAATGTTAATAGTTATGTATGTATGATCCTTCTATTTGACTATGCAATATAATGGGCAAATCAAATGAAGGAGGAGTATCAGCGTCATGGGATTCAAATGAAATTATGATTTTGTGACCTGTGCATTAGGGAGATTGAGTTGGGTAATCGGCCCACTATCCATTTTAGCAAAGAGATGGGTGGTAAATTTTGATTACCTCTTTTAAGCAACGCACCAAGAAAAATTATGATCGTTTGCAGATGAAAAATAAGTGGGATTACTTAAAGAAAGAGCAGAAGATTTTGAAAGAACTGAAGCATGGCGAGACGTGGTTGGGTTGGGTTGAGACCGAGAGAAGAAAATCATTGCGGCATCGGATGAGTGGTGGGAGGAAAATTCAAGGTCAATATTTAGCATTGCTTCTTTTTTAGTATTATTTCTATGTTTAAACATTCATTTTTAGAATCTAACATAGTTGTTTCTAGGTTATTCCCAGTGCAAAGAAGTTTCAATATTCGGGTATTGCACCTGATTTAGAGGAGAAAATGAATTGAATGTTCAGTCAAGTGGTCGCAACTGGTGAGGATTCATGGGCACCATCGATAAGTAGATTGCCGCCTGATATGGAGAATATTGGTGGGGAAGATGATAATTTGAAAGATGACATGGAGACGTAGGCACATGGGCATGAAGAGCTTGGTGGAACCACCATTGCCAATGCCTCCACATCAGGGGTAAAAAAAGAAAGATGGGAAATAAAAAGGGAATAGATTTATCATCCATGAGTGAGTTGCGAGAATCTGCACCTGCAGTGAAGCCTCCTCCAATTGTCACTATCAAGGAGGCAATGGAGTTGATCTCAAGTATTACTGATATATATGATGACCCCGACATATACTTCTTTGCAGTGAACTATATTAGGGACAAAAGCAGCAGAGAGATCTTCATGAGCATCCCAACTGATAAGAGAGTTTGGTGGATCAAAATCTGTTATGCGACCAGGACCCAGTGATATGTGCTATGTTCTCTGTTATGTTATGCATCAACCTCCTATGTTCTGTGTTGTGATGTTTACTTTTGGTGGATCAAAAACAATTATGTTTTTGATTTTATTATGCATATACTTTTGGTGGATCTCTGTTATGTGGTGTTTAACATTTTTTATATGTTCTTTGACAACTTAGGTGATGGAATCCCATGACTCTTCCAGTGAAGATTATGAAGAATTTAATATTTGCGAGGCAGATGACTCATTCATGCCCCTAGAGGCTGATGATACTACAACATTGAATGATATTGAAACAGATATGTTTGATGCGGGGAGTGTTGATCATATGTCTGCAATACGAGATAATATTGCTGAGGAATTGTACAATACTCGGAGGTGCTATTTTTAGACTTCAGTTTTACAAAACTATAAAAGTCATGACATTGAAAGTTTCATTAATATCAAATTGTTATCACTCAGGTGAAGAAAAATGAAAGGAAAAGGCGATGCGCTGCAAACAATAACGTTTAATTTTACTTAGGCTCTATTTGTCCAATTTTTATGTTTTATTGTTATGTTTAAATTTGCTTAAGAACATTATATTTCAATGTTTTTGTTTTTTTAAACAACTTTCACAGTTTAAATGAAAAAGATTTATTGGATCAGCACTTAAGCACAGACTCTCAAACAATCTACAGTTTTCTCATCACTGCTTTTCTAGCAGCTTTATTCTCACAACTCTATTCGATCAACAATTTTTTCATTAGCAACAGCTCTCCCAAACAGAGTCTTAGCCTTTTTAAATTAATTTTTAGTATTTTATATAGAGAGAAAAGGAGGGTGAAAGATAACCCAAACCCCACAAAAAAAGTAATATGGGCAAATTGCGCTAGAAAATAGGAATAATTATGACTCCAAACATAAACAAAGTTAAAAAAACTTAAGTTGAACAAAAGCGACGTAGAGCAAGTAAACAACACCAAATCACTCAATCGCAATAGTGATTACTTGAGTTGGAAGCTGTTTTTGCTGTTGGAGGTTATTGATCTTGTAGTTCTTGCCAATCTTGTATTATCTAGTGTCAGAGAATGATGGACACAACACCAAACCACTAAATTTTTAGCCTTGTGAAATTTTTCTCCAAAAGCTTTTGTAGGCAAATAGGGACAATCAGGAAAACAAATCTCATTTTCATTGGAATTACTATCAGTGGTGGCATAGGAGAGAGTAAAGAAACATCAATTTGTGTAAAAGCTATTATCATTAAAACATTTTCAAGGACAAACATGACCAAACAACATCATTTTGTGTTAAAAGAATTGAGTTTTTTCGTAATAATGTAATTGTTTTCTTGTTTCTATAACAAGGTATATATCAATTGGTCATCAAGCACGTAAAAAAAAATCTACCTTTGAATCTTCTTAAAAAAGAAGACAATCTACTTGCATCCATGCTACAATCTTCTAGACTTGTCAAAGTTCAACTCCAAATGAAGCAACAGACAATTACGTGCGAGCTTGAAGAAAAACCTGCAGGAGAAGAGAGTTCCTATAAAGTCTCATGAACATTGCCAAAAAGGCAAAGAAACTAAGAGTTGTATAGAAAAAAATACCACTCACAAATCACAACACTTCAACTATTCAGGAAGGTGATCAAGCATTTTGACATAGCCAACATTTTAGATAGAATTTCATAAACGAAACAGTTTGCATGGAAAAACAAAACATATATATCAAACTGCGTATTCTTATTTAAAGTATTGCAGAATGAATTTTTTTTTATGAAGAAATTAGCCATTGGTAGAAATCTCACCTTCCCACTCTTTCTAATAATCTGTTATTCTTTCTCAAGGCACTTCATCATGCAAGTATGACCCCAGATACTAATCTAGGACATATATAACTTTGCTCAATAACTCCATGTAGATCCACACATCACTGGCACCAGAGTCATCATCATACCAATCAAAACTCCACATACTTGCACCCATGCAGTAAAGTTACTGTAGAGCCATATTACAGTATCCATGAAATGCTCTACCAATAATCTCCACACGAACAAGAACCGCAGTGAAAATGATGAAATCTATTAGTATCTTTGAGGATAATCTCACGCGCAGTAATCCTTGAAATGAGCTTCGCAGCAAGATGACAATCCCAACAAATTCGGAGATTCATTGTGATCCTGATTGGCGCCTCAGACCAGCCATTGATGAGAGCAAACACAATAGCAAGCTTCTCACTGTGCACCAAAAGGTGGCCCTCCTTGTCCTCCTCTTCCACATCATGAAGAGCAGCTTCAGTCCCAGCCCTATACCCGGCCTCCTTCAACCTTCCCATCAAGACATCCAGCTCGGCGTAGATCTCCTTAGATTGTCTGTGCGATCTATCTCCAATATAAAAGGTGTGAACCTCATCTCCAACTTCCACATTACTACAACCTGGAAACTTCTTTATCCCCTTGCTTAACATAATACTCCTCACTGAAGCAACATCCTTCCATCTTCCAGCTCTAGCATAAATATTCGATAGCAAAACATAATAACCACTCTGCTTCGGTACCAATCTAAACAAATAGTCTGCAGCAACCAATCCAATGGACATGCTCGAATGAACTCTGCACGCACTCAAAAGAGCTCCCCACACCCTCTCATTAGGCTCCATTGGCATCTTCCTAACAAAATCATAAGCTTCATCTACTTCACCTGCTCTGCCAAGAAGATCAACCACGCAAGCATAATGCTCCATTCTTGGGACTAACTGATACCGGTCGGTCATGGAGTTGAAATAGTGTTTTCCTGCATCAAGAAGCCCTGAGTAGCTGCAGGAAGAAAGAACTGCAACAAAGGCTATGTGGTCGGGCTCAAGGCCCAACCCCTGCATTTGTTCAAATAGGGAAATTGCTACTCGGCCATGGCCGTGCATTCCATAAGCTGAAATGATAGTCGTCCACGAGGCAACATCTTTTCTTCGTATAGAACTGAAAACTATGTGTGCTTCTTTTAGGCACCCACAAGTGGCATACATGTCCATCAGAGCATTCTCTATAGTCAAATTTGGAAGCATATTCTTTTCATTGATGTATTCATGAAGTTGCTTTCCTAAAGCCAAGTCCATCAGATCCCTGCACGCCGGAAGAACACTCGCAACGGTGGCCTCATCCGGTTCAATTCCTTCTTTCTTCATTTCCCTGAAAAGTTGTATGCCTTGCACCGCCATAGAATTTTTCACGTATATTGCAATCATAGCATTCCAAGATATCAAAATTCTGCCTTTAATTCCATCAAAAACGCTCCTCACGAACACAATATCTTTGGGTTTTGCATTTGACATAGCAAGTGAAATGCTTGCCATAGTACCAGCATCAAGTCTCAGCCTCGCATGCTGCACCATCTCCCTGCAGACATCCAGCGCTTGCTTATCCAGACCTCCCTGTGCATATCCAGAAATGATTGCATTCCATGACACCACATCCCTGTGAGGCATTCTGTCAAACACCTGGAGAGCATCGGTGCAACTTCCGCATATAGCATGCATGGTTATAAGAGCGTTGCCCACAAACAAATTTGAGTCAAGCCCAAGCTTCAAAACTGCCCCGTGAATCTGGACGCCTCCGGGAAGATTCTCGGAGCAGGAGCAGGCCTTAAGCGCGCATGGATAGCTATAGTTATCAGGTTTCACGCCATGGAGCCGCTCCATCTCAGAGAAGAGAAGAAGGGCGTCGCGGTAAAGGCCATGAGCAACGTAGCTACGTATCATGACATTGAAGAAAATCACGTTCCTCTCGAGGCTTTCATCGAACACGCGGCGAGCACGCGCGGCGTCGCCGCAGGCGGCGTATGCTCGCATCAGCTTGACGGCAGTGGAGGGGTCGGCGGCGAGGCTGCGGCGGCCCATGATTTCGGAATGGAGTGTCTGAAGTGTGGAACGGCTTCGGCATTCATCCACAAATCGGAGTAGGGCTTCGTCGGAGACTTCTCGAACGTTGGCGATTAGTCGATTGAGCGCGTTGAAGGAGACGCTGCGGAGTGTCACTTTCATCAACGTCGCGGCAAGAGTATGGCCTAATTGGACTATTGCAGACTTGGAGTGATATATTGTTTTGGAAACTTCTAAGCTATTTATTTATTTTGCTTTTAAAATGTAATATTATATCTATACTCTATATACAAAGATGTATGGAGCGTCTTTTGGTGTAACACTTGAGGCCCATCAGGGGAATCTGAACTGTCCGATCAAGATTCAAACGATCCTATCCATTCACAGGTGGTCTGCGAATATCCTTTCAGTTTTGCGCTGGTTGGCTATTCGCAGGAGTGTCGTCGTTCGTCGAACGCAGGAGGCCGTTCGTCGAACGCAGAAGTGCCTCCGTTCGTCGACCACAGGAGTGTCGTCGTTCGTCGGACGATGTAGGCCGTTCGTCGCACGTAGGAGGTCGTTCGTCGAACGCAGGAGGCCGTTCATCGAACGAAGGAGTGTCGTCGTTCGTCGAACGCAGGAGTGCCGCCGTTCGTCGAACGCAGGAGTGCCGCCGTTCGTCGAACGCAGGAGTGCCGCCGTTCGTCGAACGCAGGAGTGCCGCCGTTCGTCGAACGCAGGAGTGCCGCCGTTCGTCGAACGCAGGAGTGCCGCCGTTCGTCGAACGCAGGAGTGCCGCCGTTCGTCGAACGCAGGAGTGCCGCCGTTCGTCGAACGCAGGAGTGCCGCCGTTCGTCGAACGCAGGAGTGCCGCCGTTCGTCGAACGCAGGAGTGCCGCCGTTCGTCGAACGCAGGAGTGCCGCCGTTCGTCGAACGCAGGAGTTTCGCCGTTCGTCGAACGCAGGAGTGCCGCCGTTCGTCGAACGCAGGAGGCCGTTCGTCGAACGCAGGAAGTGTCGTCGTTCGTCGAACGCAGGAAGTGTCGTCGTTCGTCGAACGCAGGAGGTCGTTCGTCGAACGCAGGATTGTCGCCGTTCGTCGAACGCGGGAAGTTTCGTCGTTCGTCGAACGCAGGAGGTCGTTCGTCGAACGCAGGAGGTCGTTCGTCGAACGCAGGGGGTCGTTCGTCGAACGCAGGATTGTCGTCGTTCGTCGAACGCAGGAGTTAATATATAATAAACATATTATTACATTTTTAAAAATAAAATACAGACTTTTCATTATTATTAAATAAAGATATTATTATATTTTTAAAACATCGCCCGCCGGGGGCGGGCCGGGTACTGTCGCGCGGGGCACGGGGGACCCCCGAAAAAGTGTCATTTGGTGCAACATTCATAAGGTTAATTATACCCTCATTCTTTTTACTTAAAGACTAGGATTATAGAGAGAAAAAGAGAGAGAGGAGAGAGAGGAGAGAGGGGGAGAGGGTGTGGAGCATATAGAGGGAGGGAGAGAGAAAAACAAAAACAATTTTTTTAAGTATATAAGTATATTTTTTTTACAAAATAAATATTATAATATTAATGTATATTTTTTACGGTCATTTGGAGTACTCATATGTATATGTTGCGGGCGCAGCCCGCCTTGATGCGGGCGCAGCCCGCCTTGATGCGGGCGCAGCCCGCCTTGATGCGGGCGCAGCCCGCCTTGATGCGGGTACAGCCTGCAGACTCATCGAGCTCGGGCGAAGCCCGTGCGGAGGCTGGCGAAGCCCACCTGGATGCGTCTGAAGGCCGTCGGACAGCATCGCGTCGGGGGCAGGCGAAACCCGTCGTCGCCGGTTGGGTACTGTCGCGCTTGGTCGTAGGAGCAGAGCTATGATATTAAAAGAGAAAAGTGAAATATTCAAAACTGTCAAATATAGTCTCATATAATGACTTAACATATATTATAATATATTTTACAAAAAAATAATATTGTTGCGGGTCGCTCGACACTCTCGTTAGTCCGGTCGAATTGAACTGTCTCAGCTTTAGAGTGAGCCGAGCGTGCAATCAGTCAAAGTAAAGTGAGACAGCTGGCAAGAAGACTTTTTACATGGAAAACTCAGAAAGGGTAAAAAACCACGGGGCTGGATCGGTACCGACTAAATTCCATTATATCTTTTGGTGTTACAAGTTGTAGAATGCAAGAGGGTGACAGGTCATCGCTCGTTGCAGGGGATGTAGAGAATGTTGTGAAAGAGAAAAATCTCTATGGTGGTAGGGGATCTTCAAGAGCCTAAGGGAGATCTTCAAGTCACCTTCAAAGGAGAAGGAGATCTCCAAGAGTCTAAGGGAGGTCTTCAAGTCACCTTCGAAGGAGAAGGAAATCTTCGAAGGCTGAAGGAGTTCTTCGAAGGATTCTTCGAACATCGAAGGAGAACTCTGAAGGATCTTTAAAGGAGCACTACGGGCGCTGAAGGCAAAGCTCTTTCAAATGAAGGCTTTGAGCTCCTTTTATAGCCTTGGGTAGGGGTAGCCTGGTAATTTTGCTGTAATAACCATTGCAATCACCTGACGGGCGAATCAAGTTCATTGATTTGGAGCACACGGATCACCATTTTTCGGATATGCCTGTCTTGCCCCCCAGGCAATTCAGGCAGCTTCGCTGACGACAATGACAACAACGAACAAAACCTACAATCTGGGAAATCAAGACAGTTAACTACTGTGCACGCTTTAAACTTGGAAACATCCAGCGTGCACCATGTAGGTAAAGGTGTTCTAAGCGCGCTGCGAACTTTGGCACGTTCGGCGTGCGTCGTGTATTTGGGAGTGTTCGACGTGCTTCTTGCATTTGGGGATGTTTGGGGTGTTTGGCGCGTGTCGTAAACTTGGAAGTGTTCGGCGCGCATTGTGAACTTAAAGGCGTTAGGCGAGCGCCATGAACTTGGAGGCATTCGACGCACGTTATGAACTTGGAGGCATTCGGTGCGCGTCGTGAACTTGGACTTAAGAGGTGTAGTCAGACAATACTAGGGAGGTGTGGTCGCGACCGTACTAAAAAAGGGGGGTGCGGCCCCGCCATACCTCAAGGACGGTGCGGCCCCGCCATACCTCAAGGACGGTGCGGCCTTGGCCGTACCCAAGCAGGGTGCGGCCTTGGCCGTACCCAAGCAGGGTGCGGCCTTGGCCGCACTGTTAGGGAAATACGGCCCACGGAACACACAAGAATCCTAGAAAAACAAGCAAAAACACACACAATGATTTTAACGTGGAAAAACCCTAAAATCGGGAAAAAATCGCAACCACCCGCGCCCAGAAAAATTCACTATGAAGAATGATCAAAAGGAATACACCTCTCATCTTCCGATGCGCCTCCTCAGATTTTCAATACATCGAACCCTAGGACGAAAACAAGGCCTTTTATACCCACAGTATAACATCGAAGAAAATTACATAAATGCCTCTGGAAAAATCTAACACCCAACGCAGTCAGACTCCACAATCTAACACGCACCCCATAGTGGGGGTGGATCCTTGGTCGCACCCCATAGGGGAGTACGACCTTGGTTGCACCCCTTGAGGGGTGCAGTCTTGGCCGCACCCCGAGGGTTTAGCGGCACCGAGGTGATGCGACCCGGTTGGCGTGGCGGTCGCCGCGCATTGGTTACTATGGGATACGTGTTAGATTGTGGAGCCTGACTCCGTTGGGTGTTAGATTTTCCAGGGGCATTTATGTAATTTTCTTTGATGATATACTGTGGGTAAAAAAGGCCTTGTTTTCGGCCTATGGTTCGATGTATTGAAAATCTGAGGAGGCGCAGCGGAAGAGGAGAAGTGTATTCTTTTTTATCATTCTTCATAGTGAATTTTTCTGGGCGCGGGTGGTTGTGGTTTTTTCCCGATTTTAGGGTTTTTCCACGTTAAAATCTTTGTGTGTTTTTTGCTTGTTTTTCTGGGATTCTTATGTGTTCCGTGAGCGTCATATTTCCCTAATAGTGCGGCCAAGGCCGCACCCTCCTTGAGGTATGGTGGAGCCACACCAGTAACATCTCAACTCTAAAATAGGGTCTAGCCGGTTCAGTTGAACCCTTGGAAGAACATAGGTTGGGTCATAGGACAACCACGACCCGACCTTCGCCACCTAATGGTGGTCATTTGGATAAATAATGTTTTGGGTAGCATATTGTTTTGCCACAACGCTTAAGTAATATAGTAAACACGTGTGCTCCGAATTTACTTTTGTCAGTTGCGTTAGACTCGTACGGTCGATACGAGTGCAACGGAACTCGTCCCAAGAAAATGAGCTGAAATCAAAATCGACGGGACCGTCATGTCGATCATCGACTTCAGCTGGGGAAAACTTTCCCCTGCACTTTAAGTCAAAATTGACGGGTCTTCCCGTCGATCGACGGGACCGCCCGTCGATCGACGGGAGCTCCCGTCGATATTTCTCTTTTCCCTTGCTGCAGACCTTTTTCTGGTCTTATTTCTCTTCTCCGTTGTTCAAGTAGTCGATTTGGGGTTGTTGGTGTTGGTGGATTCAACAACACCGTAGTGGAATAGAGACCATGCGTGCTCCAAATTGATTTTGGTCAATTCTGTTAGACTCGTATAACTGATACGAGTGCAATGGGTCATTTGGTGAAAGTGACCGTTTTGATTACTGTAGTGGGTCACGACGACGCTATTTTAGTATAGTGAGCATGCGTGCTCCGAATTGACTTCCGGCAGTTCTGTTAAACTCGTATGGTCAATATAAGTGCAACCGAATTCGTTTTGTCCTGATCCGAGGACGTTTGGAGAAAACGACTATTTTGAGTATCGTAGTGCATCACGACAAAGTCATTTGGGTACAGTGACCATACGCACTCCAAATTGATTTCTGTTAGTTCTGTTAGACTCGTATGGTCAATACTAGTGCAACGGAGCTCATTTTGTTATAATTTGAGGTCGTTTCGAGAAAACTACTATTTTGAGTAATTTCGAGCGTCGCAACAACTCTATTTTCAAATGTTGAGCTAGCGTGCTCCGAATCGACTTCCGTCAGTTGTGTTAGGCTCGTATGGTCGATACGAGTGCAACGGAGCTCGTTTCGTTGCAATCTGGGGTCGTTTCGAGAAAATGACTATTTTGAGTAATTTCGAGCGTCGCAACAACGCCATTTTCAAATGTTGAGCTAGCGTGCTCTGAATCTACTTCCGTCAGTTGCGTTAGGCTCATATGGTCGATACAAGTGCAGCGGAGCTTGTTTCGTTGCAATCCGAGGTCGTTTCGAGAAAACGACTATTTTGAGTAATTTCGAGCGTCGCAACAACGTCATTTTCAAATGATGAGCTAGCGTGCTCCGAATTGAGTCGCGTCAGTTGCGTTAGACTTGTATAGTTAATACGAGTGCAACGGAACTCGTTTCGTTCCGATACGAGGTCATATGAAGAATATGGCCATTTTGAGTATCGTTGCGCGTCACGACAATGCCATTTTTATATGGAGCGTATGAACTCAGAATTGATCTCAGTCAGTTGCATTTGACTCATATGTTCAATACAGAAGCGACGGAATTTGTTACGCTCAATTTCATAACCTTTTGGTCAACTTGGTCAAAACGGTCCCGTCAAGTTAAGTGATGTACCGAAAAGCGTGCACACACTGATATCACTAAAATACCCCAACATCGACTTGTCTCTCGACGACTTGGACCTACCTTGACCTTGACCCACATAGGGGGACCCACCCTAGGGTTGACTTTGGTCAAAACCCTTCAAAATCACATTTTTGAGATTAAATTAAAAGGCCCCACCACACATCCACTTAAGCCACTGACCAAGGTTCCACTTAGACCAACCCCAGCCATATATAGGCTCTGAATATGCAGCCAAAGAAATGGGTCATGGGCCAAAAGCAAGAGTCCACCTTCTCTCCTTGCCCAAGCCCAAACCCAAGCCTACCAAGCCATGCCTCCCCTGATTTGGACACTTGGTTGTTCTTACCCATCTAGATGGAGGCCACCTGTCCCTAGCTTGGCTGGGATGAGCCAAGTCTTCTCCCTCAAGGGGGATTAATCCCACACCGTGAGCATGAGGAGGGGAGGTTCCTCCAACTCCTATATAAAGGCCCCCACTCCCTCCAACAGAGGACACACCAAAAAGCATAGCTCAAACGAGCCCAAGTCACCTCCTGTCGAAGCTCCACCTCGTCGGAGAAGGAGACGCCAAGCTCCGCCACCTCCACCACCCTCCAATGGCGGGACTTGCCGGAAGCTCCCGGAGGCCTCCAACCAAGGTGGAACCATCTCCTCTCCTTCCTCCCTATCTTTTGGATGCCTCGCATGCGAACTCCGGTGGCCGGAGCGCCTCCGCCGATCCTCCCTCTCCTCCGTCTGTTTTCTTATAAAATTTAACTCCGGCAGTGGCCGGCGGCGGCAAGCCGCCGGACCACCGTCGGAAGGTGCGCCCGCCCCCTAGGAGTCGGTCGGGGGCGGAGCCATGGTCGGTCGGCGGCTGGCTGGCGGCGGGGGAGGCCCGTAAGGGGGCGGTCTGGTGCAGGCGGCGGAGGAAGTTTTAACATATTTTATAAATTTATAAACTTTTATAATTTTATAATAAAAAATTAGATGTGTTATTTTCTGGAGGGTGATATAGGACCCTAATGAAAAAGTGGTGAACATGAAAGTTGTGCATATCAGTGAGCAATATCCCCAGTAAAAATTTCAGATTTTTATGTCATGATTTATTATTTTTAATAATTAAAATACAGTAATATTTTGGGTTTTTGAATTATCAGAGGGCTTTAACAGTGATGAAAAATTTGGAGAAAATTAGGGAAGCTTCCTAATGCTATCTCACACCTACTATAATTATTTAGGCATCTTTGGGAAAGTTTTGCTATTTTTAGATAATGAAAATCTATGTTTTAAATTAATGGAGAATTATTCTCTCTTTCAAAATATCTCCAAAAATTATGGACAGTGTGAGAGTATGGTTCACACCCTATGGAAAATTTTGAGGAGCTTAAAAGTATTCTTGCTATATTTGGAAATTTATTTGGCAGTTATGAGAGCCTAAATAATTAGCAAAAACTATTTATATCTCAAAAAGCCTTGGAAAATTTATGATAGCTCGTTATGGATGTTATCAGCTTAGGATAAAAGTTGGATATTTTCGGATATGGTATACTATTTTAATGATCTTAAAATAGAATAATAACTCAATTAGCTGCGATTAGAATAATGCTCGAACATTGGAAGTCGCGTCTTTTCGGAAAATTTAAGGGACTCATAATAATGTTCCTCTAACCTATTTAAATCATGTGTAAAAGGCGCAATTAATACCCATGATCGGGCTGTAAATAAAGTGGCAGAATTTGGAAGAGACTCCTATAAACGGAGATAGAACAGAACTTTCCTCCTATGAACGGAGATGGAACTGAAGCCTCCTATATATAGTGTGAAGGACTATTAACCCTTTTATTCTATTGCACTTTCTTTTACTCCAGTTTCGTACTGGTCCAGTTCATTTCTGTACTTTATTTCATTATTGCCCATAATTTAGCGTTGACGTGAAGATGGGACAATCCTTTAGGGTCAACCCAAAATAGTACCGAACTGGCCGTCGCTTGTAAAGCAGAGCGGACATGTTGAAACCGATTTCTCTGTCTCTTGTGGAGCTCGATCCCTCAACGAGTTGAGGGGCAGCTAGCACTTACTGGCTCCCCGGAAGGAACGGACCGGAAACTCGAAACTAGACGCAGACCCTTGGTCGCAGCGAGGAGGTCCCACCACACACCCGGAAGATCTTTGAGCGCTTCCCCTCCCAAGCCAAAGCTGAGACTGGCACCTTGGAGAGCCTGAGAGCTAAACCAAGAAACCTAGGGAGGAGGAAGCTCAGAGTACTGAGATTGGAATCCTCTCCAAAGGTGCCATTCAAGGTCTATTTATAGTTTTTTACTCACGGTCTGCTAATAGCGAGATTCCGTCTTACATTTTTACTATACGCAGTCCAAAATGGTCTGCCAACAGCCAAACTCCGCTGTTCTGAGGGGCTACTTACAGCCCACGAAGGGTATCCAGGTAAAGACACTCATGGACCCTTGCTGGGCATGCCGCCCATCAGGGCCCCCCTAGCTTGGCTCGCTCGCTCGCCTGCGAGCGGCCCCTGAGAGGTCGGCTCGCCCGCCTTCCTGCGGGCGTCCCGCTTGGATCAGACTCGCCCGGCTCGCCCGCCTTCCTGCGGGCGTCACGCTTGGATCTGACTCACCCGGCTCGCCCGCCTTCCTGCGAGCGGTCGCGAGGTTCCAGCTCGTCCGGCTCGCCTCGCCTATTCCTCTTGATCCTGGTTTACTTGGCCTATGCTCACCTCCTGGCGAATACCGGGGTTGTACACAATTCCCACTCTTCGCGAGGCTACCTTAGGCTCGCGAAGAAACGTCCAACCCTTGGTATTCGCCAACCCCTTGATGTCGTGGCGAGAATCTTTTGGCGGGACCCATGCCCACAGCTATAAATACCCTTCCTCCTGGCCGGGGCATAAACTTTTCCTCCCTCTTCTTTCTTTTGCTGCTCGTCGTTGGACCTAGCGCGATGCCAACAAAGGAAGAGATGTTGGCTCGTCTTAAGGCTTCGCAGGCGGTCCAGAAGGTAAAAGCAATCACACTCTCTCCCTGGGTCTCCCCGCAGCCTGCTCCGCCTCCGCCTGAAACCAAAAAGGCGAAGACCATCCGACGTCAGGCAGGCGAGGATGGTCATCTCCTTCGTCTCCATCCCCCCACGACGAGCTCGCCTCGCAGGTACTACTACCAAGTTCGACAATTTAACATCTTTCTCACCTGACATTGCTTCCTCACTCGCAGAACCCTCCCCCGCGAGAGAATATCCTGGAGAAATCAACTACGGAGACTCGCACTTCCCCCCCGGTGGGACTGGCACTCCTCCCCCAGATGTGAGGGTCACCAACCTGCGGGACCCACCCTCGCGGCTGGGTGAGTGGTTTGCCTCGCCTTCCTTCATATTTCATCACTCGCTAAGTCTCCTGATGAGTAGTATTTATGCGTATTTTAATTATAGTATTTAGTTTAGTTTTAATTTAAAATTGCAAATATTATTTATATTTTAGTTTAAAATCACTTCTTTTATAATTTCTATTCTAAATGTAGTTTTACTTTTGTTTTGCAGATTTTCTGATATTTTGGACAAATTCCATAGTACACGCCCTCAGTCACGCCGTGACCAAGGGCGTATAACCTCAAGACCTGCGTTTGACGAAAACCGAGTTGAGTTCGACGAATCCACCGCCGCACCGAAAGTCACGCCCCAGGTCATGCCCGTGACCAAGGACGTGTAAACATAAATCTTCCCAGCGGGCTGCCGTCGAGACGTGGAGATGCTGTCGAGGAGTTGACCCAAGTCACGCCCGTGACTGAAATGTCACGCCCGTGACTTTCCCGCGTGATCCCTGCACGTCGTCGCGCGGAATTCAAGCCCACGCTGCATTGATTGAAGCCGCCCAGGTACACGCCCGTGACCCGAAATGTCACGCCCGTGACTTTCCCGCGTGATCCCTGCACGCCGCCGAGCCGCAGGCCAGCCCATGCTGCATTTAATGAAGTCGTTCAAAGTCACGCCCGTGACCCAAGTTACACGGGCGTGTAATGTCCGAATGTCTCCCGCCGTCACGCAAAGTCCACGCCACTGTCGGATCCGATGTCAGTAATGTTTACACGCCCTTGGTCACGCCCGTGACCGAGGGCGTGTAACTTGAAATTTTTTGCTATAAATTCAGAGGCTCTCCTTGAGTCCAGGGTTCAGAATTTTGGAGATGGGGAGGTGCTGCTAGAGTTGTTTGTGAGTTTTTCATGTTCATGTTTTTCCTTAAGCTTTCATGTTCTCTTTTTCATGTAATGTACTAGTTTTTATTTCTTTCATGCACTAGTTAATTAAAGCTTGTAACCTTAATTTCCTAGCTTTGTAATCTCTTTTTAAGCTTGTAATAGTTTTGGGTTTTAATAAAATTAAGGCTCCGTTTGTTTTGGCTGTTGCTGATGAAAAGCTGCTGATCAGAGATGGCTGTTGGAATAGCAGCTGTTTCTGAAAAATGGAGTTGCAGGAAAAAACTGTTTGTCCAGGAAATGAGATGAGATAAGGTGAGCTTGTAAAATGGAGTTTACAGAGTTGTTCGAAAAGCAGTGCATAAATACCGTTTGTTAAAAATGGAGTTTTGTGAATTTTTTTTTTTAAATACCAAAGTACGACCAGAGTACAAAATAAAACAAAATATCAAAGTTTTTGAAGTTGCACGACATAAAATAACAAACTATTCATCAGTGGCATGTCTACTGCTTGCGAATCCCGCGCATATGTGTCACCTAAAAAACATGAGCAAGAACATAGACATCTCATTTAACACAGGATAAACATGATAACAACATAAACAAAAAGCAAGAACATAGACATTTCGTTCATCATACAAATGATAGCAACAAAAAAACATTAACATGAACTTAAACATCCCTCCTAGCCATGTAACGATTGCGTAGCCATTTGACCTTTTTGTCCTCTCGAAGGGACATAAAAGTCTCTCTATGATGCTTTTCCATCATGAACATTGTAGCAAAATCATATAACTCATCATTATCACAGATTTCACTATGTTTTTCAAGCTCTTCTAGTGTCTGTGAAATGGTAAAAGGGCACGTAGATTTGGGCGGCTCCAATAGACTACGACCAATAACCCTCGAAGATTCAACTAATTCTTCTATTGCTGAATGTGAGAGTTTCTTTTTGCCCTTCTTTTGTCTTTAATTAGTGCCTTGAGATGAAGCTGTAGGATCAATAGCCCCTGCATTCCCGCTAACTTCGAACACATCGTTGTCACCCTCAGACATAACCCGATCATCAATAGTCACACTCCTGGAGTGAGGGGTGCATGCAAAATCTCTGGTAGCCACCATGTTGGAAATTGTAATCACAATTACCTTGATTTGTGAGAAGCCACCCTTAAACTAAGATTGAATTGCATTTGTATTTGATATGCTTTTCTAGTATTGTCTTGCAGATTATCATTGCTAAGTGTAACTCAATGTCAGGTCACAATGGGTCTGCAAACACAGTTTCATACAATGTAATTCTTCATTATATGAAACATGGTGATGACTCATGTGTGATCTCTCTATTGGGGTACACTTCATTTTCAAGACTATTGAAGACTTTGGAGTGCGGTTGCAGCAAGTGTTCAAGAAAAGAAAAGAAAATTGTTGAAAACAATTTTCCTAAGGACATGTCTCGAGAGATCAAGTATGTCTCGAGAGTTCTGACATGTCTCGAGAGGCAAGTTCTTTGGATCTCGAGATATGGGTTCTTGATGTCTCGAGAGATCAAGCATGTCTCGAAAGACCTTATGTCCGAAATCCTTGTAATGTCTCGAGAGATCATCAAGTTCTCGAGACATCTCCTTCCTGCTCTCTTTGCTTCATATTTCGGGAGATCCCTCATGTCTCGAGAGAACCCTTTTGTCTCGAGAATTCTGTTCGAAATTTTATCTAATTTGTTTTCTCTGTTCTTGTCGTTTCGTAAACGCTCTCTCTCTCGATCCTAACGGCTATATGGAGTGCATTTAAGGTCGATTTAATCCTTAATTGCTTCCCTCTATATATATAGGATCGCTCTTGAGTTTTAAACAATAAGTTTTCAAATCGTTCTCAAACCCTAATTTCTCTCCCGATCAAAAAGAACGAGAAAAGCGCCGCCTCGTCGTCGTCTACGATTGGAGATCGATCTACTTATTGGAGTTGCCGATTTCTATCAAGAAGGATTCGATTGATCTGTGTTCTGATTCTACAATCTCTATTGGATCGTTTCGGATTGCCAAAGACAGATTTGAAGGATCGTTGTTCTTCCTCATCGTTCTCAAAAGCTATTCAAGAAGAAGGAAGAAAATGCCTCTGTTATTCAGATCTGGTATCTCTTTGTTCAAAACCTTTTATCATCTATTGTAGGAGTTGTTATCTCCGAGTTGTAGGAGAGGTTGTTCTCCGAGTTGTAAGAGAAGTTTTCTCCGAGTTGTAAGAGAGGTTCTCTCTGAGTTTGTAGGAGTTTGACTCCGAGACTGTAGGATCGTTCTTGATCCGAGTTTTAGTGAGTAGTCAAGTCTAGCTGTGGTGCTAGATTGGCGAGGCCGGCAGTGGAGTACCCAAGAACGGGGAACCACTATAAATTCCTGGTGTTATCTGTGGCTGTGATTTATTTTGTGTGTTGTGCTTTACGTTTAATTTTTAATTCCGCAAAAGACGTAGAGATCACCTATTCACCCCCCTCTAGGTGATTTAGGTAGGCAGCTAGATACTTCAATTGGTATCAGAGCTAGGTTGTTCGTTGCTAGGTTAACACCTTGAACAGGATCCATCCTTCTAGTTGCTAGCTAGACATGGATAGAGTCAAGGAATCCTCTCTGAAATTGCCCATCTGCACTAAGGCCAACTTTCCTATGTGGAAGGAAAGAGTCCGTTTTTATATGGAAGCTGCAGATCCCAGAATCTTCCAAGTCGTGGAAGAAGGTCCCCATGTGCCAATGACCGCTTCGTCAACAAATCCTACTGTTCAGATACCTAAGAAAATGATGGATTTGACTAAGGATGAGATAGCTCTTGTTGCTCTTGACAAGAAGGCTAAAAACATAATTGCAAGTGCAGTGGACGATTCCATGTTGCAAAACTTAATCCACTGCAAATCAGCCAAAGAGATGTGGACATCCTTAATTGTTCTAATGGAAGGTACTGACGAGGTAAGAGAAGATAGAAGGTCTCTACTTAATCAAGAGTACGAGGCGTTTAAGCAGAATAAGAAGGAGTGCATTGCTGATGCGTACGAGCGATTCTTCAAAATAGTCAATGGTCTGAGGAACTACGACAGGGAGTTCACAAACGGTGAACTAAATGACAAATTCTTGTGTTCCCTAACGAAAGACTGGGATAGCAAAATTGTTGCCATAAGAGAGTTTGGAAAACTGCCAAGTCTAGAACCTCAGAATCTGTTCGGAAAGCTGCTGTCTCATGAATTACAAATGAACATCCGAAAGTCTGAAGAGGATATAAATCGAGCTTCAAGCAAAGAAAGAACCTTAGCTTTGAAGGCAGAGAATTCAAAGAAGAGCAAAGCAGTGATACCGATCAGAGAAAAGGAATCTGATATTGAAGAAGAATCGGAAGCCAGCTCCTCCTGTTCCGAACTGTCTGATGGGGAGTTCTCTTTAATTTCCCGTCAGTTTAAGAAACTGCTGAACAAGCGGAGGCACATGAACAACAAGCCGTCTTCCTCGAATCATAAATATTCTCGTCGTGATGGCGAATATCACAGGAAGGGCTCAAGCAATAATGACAGGTATAAATCCAAACAGAACAAACACATTTCTTCTGACATTATTTGCTACTGTTGTAATAAGCCAGGGCACATGATTGCTGAGTGTCCCTATAAGAAGAAAGAAGGTGGAAGGAAAGAAGACAAGAAATCCATCCACGGAAAGAAGAAATCAGATAGAAGCTTCGTCGCTAAGAAAGCCAAAACTCTGAGCAACAGTGACTCGGATGAGTCGAGTGATGAAGAAGAAGCTTACTTCGGTCTGATGGCTATGTCTGATGATGAAGAAGCACCCTCGTACACCGGAAAGGTAAATGATCACACTATCCTGTCTGATTCTGATTATGCTTCGGCTGAACAAAAGGATAACCTCTCAGACGATGAATCTGAGCTCATGTCTCAATATACCAAAATGCTCCAAAGCTTTGACAAGTGCCGAAAGGTTGTCAAAACTCAGGGTAAGGAGATCATGGCTCTCAAGGAGGTGGAATCTAACTTGAGAAAAGAAGTTGAAGAACTTTCTTCTCTCAAAGAGGAAGTCCAAGCCTTGAAAGACAAGATCAAAAGCTCGGAAGAGACTCTTGCCCTGAGAGATCATTCGATAAATGTCTTGGAGGAACAGCTTGCGGCTGAGAAGAAATTGGTTGAAGCATTCTCTCAACCTAAAACTGTTCTGCCAATTATTGGTACTTTTACCACTAAGACAAAAGGAAGCGGTAAAGGGCATGAAGCTAGTACTAGCAATTCTTTAAAAAATACAATTGCTAAGAAGAATGGTCTGGTTGCTAAGAAAGCTACTACCAAAGAAAAAGGGAAAGCTCATCAAGAGCCTGTAGCATTCAAGAGAGTCATATTCCCTACGAATGCTTATGATTTGGAGAGTTCCTATGGTCATTTCACACGACCAATTCCTTTTTCACCTGTGAATGATCATAAGGAATGGGATCCTCCCCGAAACTTTGGTGATATTGCTTTTCAAGCACACTATCAAGAGATTAATCGGAAAGGGTACGGTCCATTTGTTCATGGTCCGAGTGCTAAGAAAGCACCAAAAGTGAATGTTGTTGCACCAAAGCCAAAGAAGACAATACCACCTTGTGTGTGTTGCCCCCATGAGGCATCCTCATCTAAAAGGGCTGCTCCTGCAAGAGCTAACGTTCAAAAAGTTAAGCAGGAGAGTGTAAAGAGAAGGTACAACAGATTCGACTGTTGGTGCTGCGGCAAAATTGGTCACTTTGCCGTTGATTGTTGGTTTAATACAACGTATACTAGGAGACCACAAGTGAACGTTGCAAGGCAGACCACTCGCAATGTTAACATTTATCGTGGTGCTCAACTGACACGGGACCAAGGACCCAAATCTGTTTGGGCTCCTAAGGCGAAATGATTTGTTTTTGCAGGTATGTCCAAAGGCCAATAAAAATCCTATCTGGTACTTGGACAGTGGATGCTCTCGGCATATGACCGGGACAAGAAGCCTTTTGCAAAACTACATTCCAGTTGCGAACGGTCCAAAAGTTATTTTTGGCGGCTCAGACAGAGGAATAACTAAAGGCTATGGTATGATTTCTAATGGAAATGTATCGTTTTCCGATGTAGCTTATGTGGAAGGATTACAACATAATCTGATAAGCATAAGTCAACTTTGTGATAAAGGATACATTGTTGATTTTCATAAAGATAAGTGTTTGATAAAGTCGGCTGAAAATCATGAAACGATTTTATCAGGCATTCGCTGTAGAAACATATTTTGTTTAAATTTTCTTTGTATATCATCTTCTACACCAGTATGTCTTTTGGCAAAAGATAGTGCATCTCTTGTTGACCAATGGCACAAGAGATTAGCACATATAAATCTCAAAACTATTAACAAATTGTTTTCTCAAAACTTAGTGCGAGATGCACCAGATGTTAAGTGCATTAAAGATAGACCTTGTCATGCATGTGTAAAAGGCAAGCAAACAAGAGCTACCTTTAAGAGCATTATTGGCAAAGATTCAACCAGGTGTTTATACCTACTCCATATGGATTTGTTTGGTCCTTTGCAAATTAGAAGTTTAGGAGGAAAATCTTACACATTGGTTATTGTAGATGATTACTCTCATTTTGCCTGGGTATTCTTTCTGAAACATAAGTCAGATACCTTTGACACTTTCACTAGTTTTGTCAGGCAAGTCCAGAATGAATTTAACTGTTCGGTGGTCAAAATCAGAAGTGACCATGGTACAGAATTTGAATCTGGAGCCATGACAGAATTCTGTGAAAGCCTCGGTATCTTTCATGAGTTTTCCTCTCCTCGAACTCCACAACAAAATGGAGTAGCTGAGAGAAAGAATAGAACACTTATTGAGGCTTGCAGAACCATGTTGAGTGACTCTTCACTACCTGAATATTTCTGGGCTGAAGCTGTCAATACTGCATGCCATGTGCAAAACAGTGCACTCATAAACAAAAACCATGAAAAGACTCCTTATGAACTTCTAAAAGGCAAGAAACCGACCATTTCTTATTTTCGAATCTTTGGTAGTAAATGTTTTGTGCTAAACAATGGAAAGCATTACAAAACTAAGTTTAGTGAAAAGAGCTTTGAAGGTATTTTTGTAGGTTATAGTAGTCATAGTAGGGCATATAGAGTTTTTAATAAGAAAACCCTGGTGGTAGAAGAATCTATTAATGTTGTATTTGATGAGACGAGCATGCTACAAGGCAGCTCTTCTAGCATTTCTTCTGTAGACACAGGTTCAAAGCTGCAGGACTTAAGCTTGGATCAGCCAGTTGTAGAAAATTCTCAACACTTCATCAAAATACCCCCAATAACTACCTATGAAGAAGATCATCCTGATGAAGAGCCAATCCAAGTGGAGGAAGATACTCCAACGGTAGAAGAAATTCCTATTGGTTCAAATCATGCAAGGAACCTCGGACTACGACAAATGAGGGATCATCCAGTTGATCAGATCATAGGAGATCCTCATGAAGGAATAAGAACAAGACGAGGTACCATTAACGAGAATATGCATTTGAGTTTTCTTTCGCAGGTCGAACCGAAGAAATTCCAAGAGGCAAATGAAGATCCATCTTGGATAATCGCTATGGAAGAAGAATTAAATCAGTTCAAACGCTGCAAGGTATGGACACTTGTTCCAAAACCCAAAGACAAAAATGTCATTGGAACAAAGTGGGTGTATAGAAACAAGCTGGATGAAGAAGGAACAATCATAAAGAACAAAGCCAGACTTGTAGCTAAAGGATACAGACAAGAGGAAGGCATCGACTTCGATCAGACGTACGCTCCAGTAGCAAGGCTCGAAGCGATCAGACTCTTCCTTGCTTATGCTGCTTTCAAGGGTTTCACCGTATATCAAATGGATGTCAAATCCGCTTTCCTAAACGGAGACATTAAAGAGGAATTATACGTTGAACAACCCCCAGGTTTTGTTAATCCTGAACATCTCAATCACGTTTATTTATTACAGAAAGCTTTATATGGTTTGAAACAAGCTCCTCGAGCTTGGTATGAGACGCTGTCTAACTTCCTTCTTGAGAACAAGTTGATAAGAGGAAAGATAGATAAAACATTATTTCTTAGGGAAGTAAAAGCAAGATTTTGCTAGTGCAAATATATGTCGATGACATCATATTTGGCTCTACGGATGATAACCTCTGCAAAAAGTTTTCTAAACTTATGCAAGGGAAATTTGAAATGAGCAGTATGGGTGAGCTGAAATATTTCTTAGGACTTCAAGTGAAACAGTCTGAAGATGGAATCTTCATTTCTCAGACGAAGTTCACTAAGGAGTTGATTAAGAAATTTGGAATGGAGAGTGCAACCTCTATGAGGACTCCAATGAGCTCAGCTACGTCTCTGGACAAGGATGAGAAAGGGAAACCTTTTGATGAAACCAAGTACAGAAGCATAATTGGCTCCTTGCTCTACCTTACTGCCAGTAGACCTGATATAATGTTCTCTACATGTGTATGTGCTAGATATCAGGTGAACTCTAAGGAATCCCACTATACTGCTGCAAAGCGAATCTTGAGATACCTTAAAGGCACACCAAATCTTGGCTTATGGTACCCAAGAAGTAATGATAGCGAACTAATTGGTTTTTCAGATGCAGACTTTGCAGGTAGCAAAGACGACAGGAAAAGCACTTCTGGGACGTGTCAATTCCTCGGAAGGAGACTTATTTCCTGGAGTAGCAAGAAGCAGAATTGTGTTGCAATATCAACCGCCGAGTCAGAATACATTTCTGCTGGCAGTTGTTGCGCACAACTTCTCTGGATAAGAAATCAACTTCAAGACTACAACATGAAGATCAAAGACATTCCCATGTTTTGCGACTCTTCCAGTGCAATTGCTATCGCAAATAATCCAGTCTCTCACAGTCGGACAAAGCACATCGAGCTACGATATCACTTTATCCGGGAGCATGCGGAGATGGGTGATATAAATCTAAGTTATGTCCCCACGGATAAGCAAGTTGCTGACATATTCACGAAGCCACTGGATGAGACTAAGTTCTCCTTCTTCAAGACGGAACTTGGAATGCTCAACATGGAGTAATGATCAAGTCAAGAAAAACCATGAAGACATGAAGATTACAAAAATTCAGAACTTTTCCTGAAAACTTCAGGCATGTCTCGAGAACTACATGTTGTCTCGGGAACTATCTGTGTTCTCGACAACTCAAGTCACTTTAAAGTCTCGAAATCCAAAGAATTCCTGGGATTTCTCGAGACAAGCTAGTTCTCTCGAGACAAGTTCAAGATCTCGAGATATAGCAATGTCTCGAGATATGGGTCATCTTCCGAGACTTCTATGAAGGAAATAACCTGTTGAACTTCCTGAGTTCTCGAGACATACCCGATGTCTCGAGACATAGTTTTCCTTAAGAATTCCAAACGTCAGGTACGCGCCATTTCCACTCTTAATTTTCTTCAAAATGTCATTTTAACGTCAAATCAAAATCATATATATATATAAGAAATCGAAAACTTGATGTTCACGAAATCAATTTCCGAGTTCTCCCCGACCTTTCGACTTTCTCTCGAGCGGCGACGGTTAGCGACAGGTCACAGTGCTTTCGTGGCTCTCGTTTCTTCATCCTCTCCGTTTGACAGTTCTCCATCTCTTGCTTCAATGGCGCCCTCTTCTCATCCAAAGATCGGCGTTGGCAGTGAAGTCATTCGCTCAGGAATCGCCGGTTTATCCGAGGATTTCAAAAATCTCTTCTGTATGCTTGATGCTGCTGGTCTTTCATTCGTTCTGGAACATCCTTGCCGCGTGCTGTTTAATGAGGTGGAAGAATTCTTTATCAACGTGAAACCTATTAAGGAAGGAAGAATGTTGATCTCTTTTGTCAAGGGTATCAAAATCAAAGTCTCTCCAAAGACTCTCACTAAGTATTTGCAGATGTCTGAAATAGAAGCTGAAGAAGATCTAGATGACAATGACTGGTTGAGAACAGCAAGATACTGTGGTCTGGACTCAGATTTTTCTGCAGTGAAGAGGCACAAGATGAATGATGCAGGGAAGCTGCTGGTGGACATAATTTTAAAAGTTCTATTCTGCAAGACAGGCACACAAGGACATGTGTCTGAAGAGACTTTTCTGTTGATGGCTGGAATCGTGTCAGGGAAAAAGAGAGATTGGGCCTCAATCTTATTCTCCAATATCAAAGCCTGTATTAATTCTCCAAAATTTGCCCGGATCATCTCTTTGTTCCTGAATCAGTTCAATCCTGCTATTTTTGACATGTCTAAAGGTACAGTTATCCACCATCTCAAGAAGATCGATGTCATCTCCATGCAGAGATGGGACATTCGGATCAAGAAGCCAGGAATGGCTAGTGCTCCTTCTGAGGGGGAGACTCATCAGTCTGCAGCTGCAAGTGAAGCAGAAATTCCTCCTCTTCGGATTCGTTCTAAAGCTTCAAGTCGTGCCAAGCTGCCAATCCGTTCTAAAGCAAAAGGTCAGTCCTCATCAGCTCCAACAGAACTCGTTCCATCAGTGACACAGTCAGATCCGTCAGATACTATCCCATCACCCTCACATGTTCACACTCCAGATTCAGTTCCACCACCACCTCCTTCTCCATCAGTTGTTGCAGCAGAAACTTCGTTAGCAAATGAGATAGTTTCAGCTGTTCTGAAGAATATTCAACAAGAATTATCTGAAGGGCACAGTCCCAGTGGCCAACAGGCAAGGTCTGGTGCTGATTATGTTTTTGAAGATGATGATGTTATGTCAGTTCATGAATTGTCACCTCCCCTAGTACATGTTGAGGGGGAGTCAGAGTTTGACACAACCAAGAATGCTCCAGATGAGCTAAGTTGTGCAAAAGGTAATAAGGTTTCTTCTCTTGAGATTGAAGAAATCCCTGATGATGCTCCTAGTGCTGTCCCTGCTGCTACTCTTCCATCCTTTCATCCTTCCCCTCCAATCCATGATGCAGATTCTCTTTTGGGCAAGATTGAAGCTATGCTCAAGAAGCAAAGTGAACAGTTTGAGAACTCCTTGACAACTGTTCACAGGAAGATTGCCTCAGTTGAAAGTGATCTTGGCAGGGAGTTAGCCAAAATCAAATCAAATTATGAAAATCTCTCTGATTTGATGAGTCTAGGGAGCAAGCAAATTGAACATGCAACTGAAGGTGTAGGCACGGTGTTGAAACAGACTGTAATAGTTACCCAACTTCAACAATCGATGAGTAATGATGCAGAAGCTAACACCTTCAGAGTTGTTAATGAGGTGGGCCATTTCAAAGATGATATTCTCCAAACCCTATCTGTAGAAGTCAGAAAGGGGAGGAAAATATAGTAGCTCAAATGACAGACTTGATTGAAAGCTCCGTATCTGCTCTTCAAAGCTCATGGAATTCTCAGTTTGAGCAGTTCTCTTCCAGGATGCTGAAGCAAGTTGCTGATATTAATGCTTATTCCTTCAAAACAGCAACGTGGCTTCATAATCAGATTTTTCCTGAGTTGGCAATTGATCCAGATGTTCATGTTCCTCAGTTTTCTCCAAGGCCAGAAGAACTACTTGGGAAGGCTCTTATTGTTGAAGAACAATCAGATAGGGCTGGGACCAAAAGAAAAAGAATGTTTGGTGAAGGTCCTTCTGCTAGTCGATCTGTTCCAAGTTCTAGCTCTTCAGGTCAGTGCAAAGCTAAGGTTGAGAAGAGTTTTCCAGAAATCTGGAGTCCAGTCTCAAGAGACATTATTCTTGAAACCTATAAGTTAGTTCATGAAGGTAAAATGAATAGATCTGAATGCTACAGCTCTCAAGAATGGGAAAAACATGAGACAGCTCAAAGGAAGAGAAGGATTCACTTCAGGGCTTTTGGATATAATAATGCTGATGCTCCGGATCCACCTCCGTTTTACCATCCCAAGCCTCATGCTTATTTCTCCAGACAAGAAGAAAAAATGAAAAGAAGATCTTGAAGGATAGTGCTGATAATGTCAAGACATATTCTGTTTTGGTTCTGATTTTGTTGAACATCAAGTCTTCTTAACAATTCAATTTAGACATATATATATATATAATTGTTGATTTGATGTTCTCTACTTATTCATTTTCATATCTTTGTGTAGTGTAGCATATTTGTTCTATATTGTTGTAATTCAACTTAGTATATAGGGTTCTGACTTCTACAAATATGGGGAGATTGTTGGAAATTGTAATCACAATTACCTTGATTTGTGAGAAGTCACCCTTAAACTAAGATTGAATTGCATTTGTATTTGATATGCTTTTCTAGTATTGTCTTGCAGATTATCATTGCTAAGTGTAACTCAATGTCAGGTCACAATGGGTCTGCAAACACAGTTTCATACAATGTAATTCTTCATTATATGAAACATGGTGATGACTCATGTGTGATCTCTCTATTGGGGTACACTTCATTTTCAAGACTATTGAAGACTTTGGAGTGCGGTTGCAGCAAGTGTTCAAGAAAAGAAAAGAAAATTGTTGAAAACAATTTTCCTAAGGACATGTCTCGAGAGATCAAGTATGTCTCGAGAGTTCTGACATGTCTCGAGAGGCAAGTTCTTTGGATCTCGAGATATGGGTTCTTGATGTCTCGAGAGATCAAGCATGTCTCGAAAGACCTTATGTCCGAAATCCTTGTAATGTCTCGAGAGATCATCAAGTTCTCGAGACATCTCCTTCCTGCTCTCTTTGCTTCATATTTCGGGAGATCCCTCATGTCTCGAGAGAACCCTTTTGTCTCGAGAATTCTGTTCGAAATTTTATCTAATTTGTTTTCTCTGTTCTTGTCGTTTCGTAAACGCTCTCTCTCTCGATCCTAACGGCTATATGGAGTGCATTTAAGGTCGATTTAATCCTTAATTGCTTCCCTCTATATATATAGGATCGCTCTTGAGTTTTAAACAATAAGTTTTCAAATCGTTCTCAAACCCTAATTTCTCTCCCGATCAAAAAGAACGAGAAAAGCGCCGCCTCGTCGTCGTCTACGATTGGAGATCGATCTACTTATTGGAGTTGCCGATTTCTATCAAGAAGGATTCGATTGATCCGTGTTCTGATTCTACAATCTCTATTGGATCGTTTCGGATTGCCAAAGACAGATTTGAAGGATCGTTGTTCTTCCTCATCGTTCTCAAAAGCTATTCAAGAAGAAGGAAGAAAATGCCTCTGTTATTCAGATCTGGTATCTCTTTGTTCAAAACCTTTTATCATCTATTGTAGGAGTTGTTATCTCCGAGTTGTAGGAGAGGTTGTTCTCCGAGTTGTAAGAGAAGTTTTCTCCGAGTTGTAAGAGAGGTTCTCTCTGAGTTTGTAGGAGTTTGACTCCGAGACTGTAGGATCGTTCTTGATCCGAGTTTTAGTGAGTAGTCAAGTCTAGCTGTGGTGCTAGATTGGCGAGGCCGGCAGTGGAGTACCCAAGAACGGGGAACCACTATAAATTCCTGGTGTTATCTGTGGCTGTGATTTATTTTGTGTGCTGTGCTTTACGTTTAATTTTTAATTCCGCAAAAGACGTAGAGATCACCTATTCACCCCCCTCTAGGTGATTTAGGTAGGCAGCTAGATACTTCACAGCACAGTTCTAAACATTGTGTTCATTTTTTTCTTCCAACTCCGGGGGTATGACGCCAAATCGAAACTTCTTCGCATTTGGCGCAACCTAAGAACAAAAAAAAATTTAGGGGCTTATAATAAACTCCAATATTTTTATAAAAACAATTTATAACATCTTCACCTTTATCCGCTCATCCCACCACTCGTCAGATGCATCTATAGTTTTTCTCGAAGCATTCCAACCTAGTCCAGTTTCCCCGCGCTTCAACTCTTGCCATAATTTCCATTCTTTTTTTAGGTGATCCCATTTATTTTACATTTGAACCTTATCGTAGGACTTTCCTGTCCGCTCTTGGAATTTCACCATCAAATTATTCCATCCATCCCTACTGAAATGCGTCGTTGGCCTATTACCAAGCTCTATCTCTTTGATGCATAAATCACAAAATATCAACACATCGTTTGATTTCCAAATGGCAGACACTCCACCTTCTTTTTGTTTTCCCATCTAAAAACCTGCAATCATAATCTAGAGATAATGCAGCCCTATTGATTTGAATGAACACAACCAAAATAAGCTACAAAAATACCTAAACAAATTTGAAAAAATTTCTACAATTTGCAAACTTGATCTGCAATAAGATAGGGAGAAAAAATGCAAACAAATTGCAAACAAATTGGAGATCTGCAAATAAAATTGCAAACAAATCTGCAATAAGATCTGTTATAGAACAAATTGCTGTAAAAAATTGCTGCAAACAAATTGCCAGAAAAAATTGCTGTAAAATTGATGTACAAATCTGCTATAGATCAGCCGGAGAAGAAGATGCCGGGGAAGACGATACGCGGGAAGAAGATCTGCGAGGGAGTTACCTTGTCGGAGAAGATGATCCTGTGAGGAAGCCTCGGCGAGAAGAACCCTAGGCGAGATGATCCTATGCAGAAGACGACGATCGGCAGATGCGCGATGAGGAAAGAAGATCGGCAGATGCGCGATGTTGCGCGATGCTGCGAGAAGGCGATGTCGTTAGGCGATGCTGCGAAGATGAGGAGACGTCGATAGGGCGAGAAGACGTCGATAGGGCGAGAAGACGACGAGAAGACGATGCTGCGAAGACGACGATGACGATGCTTCGAAGACGACGATGCTGCGTGAGAAGATCGGAGATGTCGAACGCAGACGATGTCAGGAGCTCAAGGTTTTTCGAAACCCTCGCGATAAGCCGCTGACCGCTGGGATGAAAAAGCGGCTGAGACCTGCGGCTGAAATATACACTAGGCGCAGATTATTTTAGAAACGGGAGTTTGAAAATAAGCTTCCGCAAATGATTAAAAACGTCAAAACTCCGTTTTCGCCAAAACGAAAAGCTGTCATCAGCCGAAACAAACGGAGCCTAAGTTTGCTCTCTTTCATGTTCTCTTTCTCCTTAGTAATTTCTTTTTCATGCAATGTTAATTTTTCTCTCCTTAGTAATTTCTCTTTTATGCAATGTTAATTTTTCTTTCCCTTCATGCAATGTTTAATCTTTTCATTTAGCTTGCAATTTGTCTTTTTTTAGTTAAGTAAAACAACCCTAAAAAATCGTTCGATAAGATAATGGTGATTTTCCTCGAAGTAGAAGTAATCAACGTGCCCCATGGAATACGACCTTGGTATTTCTAAATATCCTATACTATAGACGATAAGGTACACTTGCCTTAATCGGATATAGTTTTGGAGAAAATCTTCAAACCTTCGCTTAATTTCAAAACATGAACTTTATATATCATCTCCCTTATTCCTTGTGCAATGTCTCCTCTCGCGAACCCGGAGGAGCGGATTCCCCCTCCAGCGGACTCGCCGACCCCGCCGAACCAGACCATCATCACTCCGGGGTTTGGTATCCTTTGCCAATGGAGCCCGGGCGGGACGCTACTTGCCGACCCCGGCTTCGCAGCCGAAGCGACGCACACCCTCGACTTGGGTAAATCTATAACCCCTGCCTTCACTGAAGCCTTCAAGGGCCTGTCGGGCACCTCTCGCCAGCGCCCCTGTACCATTCTCAACTCGCCAGGTTAAATGATTTTCTACCGATTGCCTTCCCCCTTTTCCTCATCACTGATTTCTTCCTCGCAGGTGTCCCTCCGACCCCGCCTGCCGAGTCAGAGCATGGAGAGGTGGAGATGTCGCCACTGCCCTCGCCGAGCCAGGTCGCAGATTTCCTGGGGGACCCCGACAATCCAGAGCAAATGAAAAGGCGAGTCGCCAAGATATTCCAGAAGCATACCTTGATGTTGCGAGAGTTGTATGATCAAGGCCGGATGAACAGGGCCGCGTACGAGGAAAGGTTCGCCGCTATGGAGGATGCGAACGCGCGCGTCCTTGTTGAGATTCGGCAGGTCGCTCGCAACGAGGTCACCTCACCCGGGGTGCACCTCGCGCGAATTGAGGATTACACACGGCTGCTATAGCGCGAGGTCCAATCAGTTCGCGAGTATCACTACCCGCGAATCCCACCGCACTCGGGAGTGCGAGGCCGCGGTCGCTAGAAGTGGACTTATTATTGAACAGTTGTTTTGTGGAGTTTGTTGCTTGTTGTCACACCCCCCCCCCCCCCTATTGGGGGTTTCGAACAATTTGATTTGTAATAACGATATTTGCTCGCTCGCGAGCTCGCACGTTCGCTTTATATTACTTTTATTGCTATGTTAATTGTGCCCGCTCATTGTCTACCTTCTATTTGATATGCCTGGCTCGCGGGCCATTGCCTCGCCCTCGCGATTTGTTCATTTTCTTTGTGCAGTTTTGGCTCGCGGACGGCGCGTTGGAGGATCTCGCCAGGGCGCTAACTCACTGAAAGCGGATTAGGCTCCAAGAAGCTGGAAAATTACTGCACGGTTTTGCTATTCGCACCCCCTCCCCCGACGCTTCGACTCCTTCCCGCTCTTTTCATTTCTATAAATAGCCTTCGGCTTTAATTTTCTAACCACCGCATTTACTATTCTCTAGATTTTTTCCTCCCTTCCTAGCTCTCTCGCAGATCACAGCTCGCACTCGCATCTCTTTCGGCTCGTTGTTGATAACCATGGTGGTTGAGGGTGAGACCGAGGGGCGAGCCAGGTGTGCCGGGGCCTTTCGTGAAAGCCCTTTCTTATGTGCCTCGCTTACTAACGAAGAGTTCCGCACTACGGTGGACCGCTACATCCCCTCGGGGTTTATAGCTCGCCGCCCTACCGACAGAGACACAATCAACGAGCTCTCCTCTGACGAGCTCGCCATCCCCATCGCCCATTTCGAGAATGGGTTGCGACTCCCCCTCTGGCCGGAAGTGTGCCAGGTAAACTATTCTTCATTCGCATTTCTTACTCGCTTCGCTAGGGATGCGCTAACCCTCCGGAGTAAATCTCAGGTATTTAAGTACTATGGCGTCTTGCCGAGCCAGATGACCCCCAACGCGATCGTCGTGGTGGTCGCGTTCGCCAGCTATTTGCGGGAGGAGAAGATCGAGTTCAGCCTGCTCGTCTTCTGGAAGGTCTTCTACTTCCGCGCTTACAAAGATGGGACAACCCATTTCGCGAGCCAGCACGTCACTATCTGCGAGACAGTGAACAAAACCCACTACTGGCTCCAGAAGTACATCCTTGTCAAAGGACTGTTCGATAACATACCCTTCGCCCCCGTTCAGCGAGACGAGGCAACCTACCCCCCTGCCTCGCTAGGTGGTGACGACGCGAGGCTCTACCAATATCTGGAAGGAAAAGACTTCGAGGTAGTCTACCTCCACCAGAGGGTAAACTCGCTGCTATCAGTCCTCCAAGGAGAAGGTTCGGCTCACGCTCGCCAACTCCCAACTTTTTCTTATTCTGATCGCTAATACTTCTTTCACCTTTGCAGGAGAGCAGGATCTTCCGCTTCACCCCCCCTGCACGCGAGGGGCACGACCCTCTCATCCGGCTCGCTCCCCCTCGTAGTTGCCGAGGCGTGCCGGGACCCTCCCGGCTCGTCCTCTGTGAAGAAGCGGCCGCCGACTGCGAGCCAACCTATCGTGCCACCTCCGGCCAAGAAGAAAAACAAGAAGAACAAGAAGACCTCCGGCGAATCACGAGAAGAGAAGGAAGCGACCCGCAAGAACTCCATAGGCGTCGCCGACCTCGTCTTCGATACCCTCAAGGGGGTGGGCCTGATTATCCCGGACGTGATGGAACTCACTGCCGAGGACGTCGTCCCGGATCTGTTCGCGCCTATTCCGGAGGTTGAAGGTCGCGGGAGCGAGGAAGAGCTGTCCGACGATCAGCCTTGATCTTTCTTTATTTTTCCATGTAAACCTTTTGTCTTTACTGGCGAGTTCGCCCTTATCTGTAATGTACCTTTTTGAGAAATAAAATAGAAGTATTTTTTCTATCTTTACTGTCACTTTATTTTGCTCGCATTCACACTTTCTTCTATTCTCGCGCTGATGTATTTAGCAATGTTTTGTGCTCATACGCTTAGCCGCACTCGCATCTCAACGTTTATTTATGCTCGCGTTCGCACATTCCTTACCGACGATGATGATAAGGTTCATTTTATTGTACTTTCATTATGTCTCGCTACCTTGCCTCGCACACACCCAATAAGGTGTTCACGTAGCTGTTCTTGCCTGGTTGTTCGTTAGATAAGCACTTCCCTGCGCTTGCACTGGATAGGACACGGCTCGCTCTGCGCCTCTGGCTCGCCCCGCAGGGCCCCTACGAGCGAGGTCGATGTTGCCTTACCCTGCTTGCCCAACCCCTGCGCGCGACCAATGAAGCCTGCTAACTACTGCGTCGGCGGATCTCCTTGATCTTCTAGTTTCAGGCGCGACACAAATTCAGCAAGTATTTTTTGCGAGTCCGGACACGACCCGACGAGCCCTACGGCCTCTGCATTTGGTTGTCTCGCTACTACTGTTGGGTAGCATTTTCCACTCATTGTTTCTTTCTATTTTTCCTGCGAGCGAGTCCTGGGGCTCGCCCCCGTATAGACCTTGTCTTGAGAGTTTTGCGAACCGGGCCTCTTAACTCGAATCACTTGCCAACCTCTCCGCGAGATCTACCTGACCCACCGGCTAGTGAGAGCCCGGTAGCGGGATCGTCTGGGGCAATCCAGCACAAAGACTTGTTATCCTGCCAGCCTCTCCACGAGATCTACCTGACCTACCGGCTAGTGAGAGCCCGGTAACGGGATCGTCTGGGGCAGTCCAACACAAAGACTTTTTTACCTTGTCAGCCTCTCCGCGAGATCTACCTGACCCACCGGCTAGTGAGAGCCCGATAGCGGGATCGTCCGGGGCAATCCAGCACAAAGACTTGTTATCCTGCCGGCCTCTCCGCGAGATCTACCTGACCCACCGGCTAGTGAGAGCCCAGTAGCGGGATCGTCTGGGGCAATCCAACACAAAGACTTGTTACCTTGCCAGCCTCTCCGCGAGATCTACCTGACCCACCGGCTAGTGAGAGCCCGGTAGCGGGATCCTGCGGGGCAATCCAGCACAAAGACTTGTTACCTTGTCAGCCTCTTCACGAGATCTACCTGACCCACCGGCTAGTGAGAGCCCGACAGCGGGACCGTCCGGGGCAATCCAGCACAATGACTTGTTACCATGCCAGCCTCTCCGCGAGATCTACCTGACCCACCGACTAGTGAGAGCCCTGCAGCGGGACCGTCCGGGGCAATCCAGCACAAAGACTTGTTACCTTGCCAGCCTCTCAGTGAGATCTACCTGATCGACCGGCTAGTGAGAGCTCGGCAGCGGGATCGTCCGGGGCAATCCAACACAAAGACTTGTACCTTGCCAGCCTCTCCGCGAGATCTACCTGACCCACCTGCTAGTGAGAGCCCGGTAGCGGGATCGTCCGAGGCAATCCAGCACAAAGACTTGTTACCTTGCCAGCCTCTCCGCGAGATCTACCTTACCCACCGGATAGTGAGAGCCTAGTAGCGGGATCCTCCGGGGCAATCCAACATAAAGACTTGAGGACCCGTGCTTAGAAAAAACTTCAGAACCAATATACAAAGAGTCAAACATATAACATGTCAATTACAAAAAGTTTTAAGGGTAGAACTGCTTCAGGTCGTCCCCGCTTCGAGCTCGGCCGAGAGGTACCCCTTCCACATCCCGGAGGTGGTACCCTTCCGACTTGAGCACTTCACTTACAATATAAGGCCCCTCCCAGTTGGGCTCGAGCTTTCCTACCGCGGCTCCCCTTCCGGCCGCGTCGACCTTTTTCAAGACCAAGTCTCCCTTCTCGAATTGCTTCACTCGGATGTGCTTGTCGAAGTATCGAGCCATCCTCCGCTTGAATTCCTCCTGCCAGACAGTGGCTAAGTCCCAGAGCTCCTCCACATGGTCAAGAGATAGCCTTTGTTCTTCTCCATTCTCTGCGAGCCATTCTTCATCTCCTTCGCCCGCGGCGACCACCCGGGGTGATTTCACCTCGAACTCTATAGGGAGAATGACCTCGGACCCGTGGGAGAGTGTTGAAGCCAAGCGGTCTCGAAGGATTGAAGCCGCGCGATCTGAAGCCAGCGGTCTGTGCGGTCTCCAATAATCAGACCGCGGCTTCCCCTCTAATGTACCAGATCGCGCCGGATAAAGATAAGTTGAAGCTGCGCGGTCTCGAGTCAGCAGTCTGTGCGGTCTCCCAGAATCAGACCGTTGCTCCTCCTCAGATATGCGAGATTGTGCAAGATGAAGGTCGGCGATCTCCAGCCCTATCAGACAATTGTTTGATAACCGCGGTCTGTGCGGTCTCCCAGCATCAGACCGCCACTTCTCCTCAAGTCTGCGAGATCGCGTCTTGTGAAGGTCAGCATCATTCCGCCTCTCCAAGCGGTCTAGAGCCAGCGGTCTCAGCGGTCTCCAAGTACAAGACTGCTGGTTCATCTCGGATATACCAGATCGCTTCTTATGGAGAGAAGCGGTCTGGCCCTCCCGGTCTCTCCCTTATGGGGGAGTGTTCGCCATAACGATCTAATCGTCCGACGGTCTCCTCTGTCACACGACCTTCCTCCTGTCGTGTGACCGCCCGATCTCACTCCAGATCGCAGAGGTCGATGCGGTCTCAATATTCCTGATCGCCCAGACCGCCCAGCTCTCTTGAGTATTGTGTATTTGTATTTAGTCCCACATCGTATATTTGTATTTTACTGTTTCCCTCCTAGTCTATATAAAGGAGACAATACACTTGTAATACTCAGTTTTTTGGAAATAAAAATTCCTGTTATTTTCAAATTCTCACATGGTATCAAAGCGATCGATCTCTTCGACCGGTCTCTTTTTCTTCTGACCGCACAATCCGTGCGATCTCCTCTCTTCCTCCTCCAGTCCGCGCGATCTCCCTTATATCCGCGAGACCGCGCGATCTCTCTCATGGGTACCCCTTTTGCTGTTACCTCCCTTCTCCAACGACCCTTGTTGTCTTCCCCTCCTCCTCCAAAGAGCTTTGCTCACCGGGCTGAACGTGGTCACCCCGGTGGCCGTGGTGGATCTCTTGGTGGCCGTGGACCTCCGCGGCACATCTGTTCTCATTGTGGTCGGAAGGGTCACACAATTGATCGTTGCTATCTCAAGCATCCTCACCTTCGCCCTCTGGCTGCTGCTTCTCAACCGGATACTAGATCACCATCTGCTTCTGTTGCTACCTCCTCAGGTAGCGTGCACGTGGTTACTGAAGGTAAATGGCTTATTGATTCTGGCGCAACAAATCATATGGCAGGGAACCCTCACCTTTTCTCCCAATTACTAGAGCACAAGAATTTACCTCCGGTTCTAACCGCTGATGGTTCTCCCTCACATGTGTGTGGGACTGGAATAGTTCAAGTCACTCCCGACTATCTCTCTTCAGAACACTCTTTATGTGCCTACTTTTCCATGCAACTTATTATCAGTCAAGGCTCTCTCTCAACAATTACAATGCTCTATTATGTTTACTCCGACAAACTGTTATTTTCAGGATCTTCATACGAAGGAGATAGTTGCTACTGGGACTGAGAGTGGAGGCCTCTACTTCCTTGATGTTCTTGCTGCTCACTCTGCTTCTACCGTCTCTGATTCTCTCCATCAATGGCACCTCCGTCTTGGTCACCCTCCACCTTGGCTGCTGTATCAACTTCTACGTCACCTCGCCAGAGATACCTCTCCTCTCAACTGTGAAGTTTGTCAACTAGGAAAGCACCATCGGGCTTCCTACCCTGCCAAACATGGACGTAGCTCGACTCGTCCCTTTGATCTCCTCCACTCGGACATCTGGGGTCCTTCTCCTACCAAGACTGTAGGTGGGATTAGTTTGTATTTTGTTACTTTTATTGATGACTTCTCTCGATGTACTTGGGTGTATCTGTTAAAAGAACGCTCAGAACCTTTTTTCTATTTTCAAAACTTTCTACAATGAAATTTACACTCAGTTTGGAGTATCTATCTAGGCTATTCGCACTGATAATGCCAAAGAGTATGTTTCTCATCAATTTTCTGAGTTTTGCATGAATCAGGGTCTTATACATCAGACTAGTTGTCCTTATACTTCTCAACAAAATGGGATAGCAGAACGTAAGAATGGTCACCTCCTCGACATGGCTCGCACCTTACTCTTCTAGATGAATATGCCCAAAACCTATTGGGGTCATGCCATCCTCATCTCCTGCTATCTCATCAACCGCATTCCCTCCACCCTTCTTCAAGGCTCCACCCCCTTCTCTCTACTATATCCCACCTCACAACCCTTTTCATTACCTCTCAAGGTGTTCGGTTGTACTGCGTTTGTCCACACTCCTTCCCCAGGTCGGGACAAACTCTCTCCTCGGGCAGTTAAATGCATCTTTGTTGGTTATTCTCTAACTCAGAAAGGGTACCGGTGCTATGATCCCCTTCTTCGTAAACAATATGTTTTCGCTGATGTCACCTTCTTTGAAAATGATCCATACTTTTCTAACTCTTCCACCTCGCTGCCTCCTGCGCCTAGTCCGACAACACCGCTCATTTACTCTCCACCACCACCACCTACTCTCCCAACTCCACCACCTCTTCCTTTCCCTCCACCACCTCCAGCATATCCTTCCACCTATCCTCCTACTCCGGGGCCTTCTCTCCCGACTCTTGGGCCAACACTATCTTCTTCTGATGATGACTCTCCTGCAGATACAGTCACCACTGAAGACCTCCCTATTTCTCTTCTAAAGGGAGTTCGCTCATGTACGCAACATTTTATTCACGATGTTGTAACTTATGCTCAACTTACCCCCTCTGCTAGGGCATTTGCTATTGCTATTACAGATACTGCCACCCCAACCAGTTATTAGGAGGCTCTTGCCATCCCACAGTGGAAGGCTGCCATGGATGATGAAATCTCCACCCTTCAGGACCGTGGCACTTGGACTCTTGTTCCTCCACCTATTGGGATAGATGTTGTTGGGTGTAGATGGGTCTTTGTGATAAAATATCGTGCTGATGGCTCTGTTGACCGCTACAAAGCTCGCTTGGTTGCCAAAGGTTTTACTCAGACATATGGAGTAGACTTCTTTGACACTTTCTCACTTGTCGCTCGTCTTACAACCATCAGGGTCCTCTTCTCTGTGGCCGTCAACAAAGGTTGGCAACTCTCTCAATTGGATGTCAAGAATGTCTTTCTCTATGGTGATCTTCAAGAGGTTGTTTTCATGGAGCAACCTCCAGGGTATGTTGCTCCGGGGGAGACTCGTGTATGCAAGCTAAAGAAGGCCATCTATGGTCTTAAGCAAAGTCCTCGCGCCTGGTTCGAAAAATTTAACGAAGTTATCAAGATCATTGAATTTGTCCGTAGTTCTGCGGATCACTCTCTCTTCATTCGCAAGACATCTCATGGAATGGTTGTTCTGGCTGTATACGTTGATGACATCCATCTCACAGGTGATGATGTTGAAGGTGTCTCCCTTACAAAGAAACATCTTCTCCACCACTTTGTGACCAAAGATATGGGGACTCCTGATGGCGCAAATCTTAGCACACCGCTATAGGCGGTAGTAAGACTGCGGCACAAAACGGCAGTGTACCGATCGTTCAAGCAATATAAAATGGGAATGAATCCCCAAGTATCGATCTCAAAGGAACACAGTAAGGTGGAGTTTATTATCGAGGAAGGACTTGAGATTGAAGTCTTTTCGAGCGAATGGATGCGTAAATGGGGGATTTGGTTTGTGGAAAATAAAAGAAAACAACTTAAACTACTCCTATGCTATGCCGCTATGCAAAGCTTCGCTTGGAGGGATGGAGACTAGGCAGGCCTTGAGCGCGCTGCGTCGCAAGGGCGGATGGACGAGTAGGCAAGCGGAATCGAACTATGCAGGCCTTGAGCGCGCTGCTTCGTAGGGCGAGTGGATTATACGGGCCGCTATGTCACGCTTCGCTAGGCGGATGGAAGAGTAGGCATACGAATGGAATGGAGAGAACGGCGGAATGAGGGTCGCAAGCACCTCTTCGCAAAGCACACCACTAACAATTATTAGGGCGGCACAACACAACAAACAATCCACACCACGGGGCACACCTCAAATGAAAATATAACAAGATTACTCAATCACATAGACATGATTTCATACTAATGTTAACAATTAAAAGTATACTTCATCAAAATGTTAGTTCTAGCTAAATATACATCAATAAGAAAAGAACAAGGCAAGAAATCGACCGAATCCGAAGGCTCGTTGTAGATTCACGGTTGGAATCGCCGGGTTGTCAATCCGCGTCCAAGCTCAGTCCGCAACTACGTCCGGGGTAGAGAGAGCTGTCACTACTCTCCAATGAGCCCGTCTTCTTCGTGTCACGATCCGGTAGAGGTTGCAAACTTCCTCTTGCTTGATGGCGATGGCGGCTAAACCTTCCTTGAAGCTCTTGGATGAAGGAGGAGGCCGAGAGGAAGCTCCGGCTCAAGAATGGCGTGAAGAACAAGCCCGGAGCACCTCCCGATGGTGGGCGGCGATGAAGGGGTGAAATCGGGCGGAACGGAGCAGGAAACGGCGGACTCGGGCGGAAGAAAAATCGGAGGTTGCGACCTAAATCGCGAGTAGCAATATTTATAGGCGCTGGAATAAACAGTGCGCACGGTCATTGGCGCACGACCAGTGGTCGTGCGCGCTGGAATCCTGTGATCGTGCGCCTGCCTGGGTGGAGCCTGCAATGTAAGAAATTTATAAAATACCATGTTCGCACGACCAGTGGTGCACGACCGGTGGTCGTGCGCACTATCGTAGGTGGTCGTGCGCACTGGTCAAAACAGAACTCAAAAAATTGATGTTAAGTGCGCACGAACAGTGGCGCACGACCGGTGGTCGTGCGCACTATCGTAGGTGGTCGTGCGCACTGTCCGAGACAGAACTCATAAAAAAGGGTTAAGTGCACACGATCAGCGGCGCACGACCAGTGGTCGTGCGCAATAGAACCAGTGATCGTGCGCAGTGTTCCTGTACAGAATTGTACCGGGAACACCTGCACGACTCCTGTTCCAGCACAACCACGAATCCAGCCACTGAAAGTGGCACTTAACAATGCATGAAAACTACTAAATAAGAAGAACATGAAATAACACCAAAAACGGGCCTAGAGGTGCACTTAGCAAGGAGTATCAAATATGAGTGAAAACATGTCTAAAGTGAAGTGCATAGACTAGAAAATCGGCCCAGATGAGTCCATAAATGTGTATATATTTGGGACTCATCAACTCCCAAGTATTTTCTGGGCATTGAAATCTCAAGGAAGCATAGCTCCATTGTTCTCTCACAACGGAAGTATGTTATTGACCTTCTAAAGGAAACAGGTCTTCTGGGTGCTAAACCTGTTAAATATCCAATGGCAATTGGAGACGACAAACTCTGGACTGACAACTCTGCTCCTCTACTTGATAGCACTAGATATCGTCATCTTGTAGGCAAGCTCATCTGCCTAACTGTAACAAGACCTGATATCTGCTATGCTGTTGGGAAGGTCAGCCAATTCATGCAAGTTCCGAAGGAATGTCATCTTCAAACTGCTTTAAAGATATTAGAATACGTTAAGGGATCTCTAGGGAAGGGACTTCTGTTCCAAAGGAACAACCATCTCAAGATAGAAGCCTACTCAGAGGCTAGCTACGCTGATGATAAAGGAGACAGGAAATCCACATCTGGGTTCTGTACCTTCGTGGGAGGAAATCTGGTGAGCTAGAAGAGCAAGAAACAAGCAGTAGTATCCAGATCAAGTGTTGAGGCCGAGTACAGGAGCATGGCCCAAACTACATGCGAGTTGAAGTGGTTACGAACTCTCCTTATAGACTTAGGAGAAGTTTACAATCATCCATTGCCAATGTTCTGTGACAACAAAGCTGCAATCTATATATCTCAAAACCCAGTCTTTCATGAGAGAACCAAACACATTGAAGTGGACTATCATTTCATCAGGGAAGAAATCTTGAAGAAACAAATCTGCACTCCCTTCGTAACTTCGGATAAAGAGCTGGCTGATATCTTCACCAAACTTATATCTTCATCCTTCTCCGATGTGTGTAACAAGCTAGGCATGATTGATATATATGCTCCAGCTTGCGGGGGAGTGTTGAAGCCAAACAGTCTCGAAGGATTGAAGTCGCGCGATCTGAAGCCAGCGGTCTGTGCGGTCTCCAATAATCAGACCGCGGCTTCCCCTCTGATGTACCAGATCACGCCGGATAAAGATAAGTTGAAGCTGCGCGGTCTCGAGTCAGCGGTCTGTGCGGTCTCCCAGAATCAGACCGCTGCTCCTCCTCAGATATGCGAGATTGTGCAAGATGAAGGTCGGCGATCTCCAGCCCTATCAGACAACTGTTTGATAACCGCGGTCTGTGCGGTCTCCCAGCATCAGACCGCCACTTCTCCTCAAGTCTGCGAGATCGTGTCTTGTGAAGGTCAGCATCATTCCGCCTCTCCAAGCGGTCTAGAGCCAGCGGTCTAGAGCCAGCGGTCTCAGCGGTCTCCAAGTACAAGACTGTCGGTTCATCTCGGATATACCAGATCGCTTCTTATGGAGAGAAGCGGTCTGGCCCTCCTGGTCTCTCCCTTATGGGGGAGTGTTCGCCACAACGATCTAACCGTCCGACGGTCTCCTCTGTCACACGACCTTCCTCCTATCGTGTGACCGTCCGATCTCACTCCAGATCGCAGAGGTCGCTGCGGTCTCAATATTCCTGATCGCCCAGACCGCCCAGCTCTCTTGAGTATTGTGTATTTGTATTTAGTCCCACATCGTATATTTGTATTTTACTGTTTCCCTCCTAGTTTATATAAAGGAGGCAATACACTTGTAATACTCAGTTTTTTGGAAATAAAAATTCCTGTTATTTTCAAATTCTCACAGAGAGTTTGAATGAAGTCTCTCCTGTGGCTGTGTTCGGAGTGGTCCTCAGGGCCCAGAAGACCGAGGGTAGCTGTTCTACCTAGTTCCCCTTGAGATTCTCGACCTTCTTCTTCAGCAAATTCACGATGATTTTGTTTGCCGCCTCCACTTGCCCATTACTCCTCGGGTGGTGGACCGACGCAAACCGAAGGTCTATTCCAAGCTGGGTGCAGAAGCTGACGAACTCGTCGCTGGAAAACTGCGGCCCATTGTCTGTAACTATGGCTAGCGGGAGCCCATGCCTGCATATGATTTCACCCCATATGAAATTTCTAATTACTTGAGATGTTACCTTAGCCAGCGCCTTCACCTCCAACCACTTGGAGAAATAGTCAATCACTTGGAAATGAATGTTGATGGCCTGTTCAATCCTTGTCCCTTGGGGACTCACTAGGATGAATCCTCCTCCAAAGGAATGTTTCCCTCAAGCCCCATCTACCAACATCTTCCAGGCCACCGGGGGAGGTGACTCATGCTCTTCCACTTCGGTTGCGTAGTCCGCTAGGAAGTCTGCTACCGCTTGTGCCTTGATTGACAACCTAGGCACAAATGAGATATCAAACTCACTCAGCTCCATAGACCATTTTGCCAACCTCCCCGAGTGCTCGACCTCTTCCATGACATTGTGAAGGGGATGGTCGGTCACCACCTTGATCAAATGCGCTTGGAAGTAAGGTCAGAGCTTCCGGGCCGACACCACCAAGGCGAAGGCCAACTTTTCTAAGATGGGGTATCGGAGCTCCGCCTTCCTTAATACTCGGCTGACATAATAGATTGGAAGTTGCCTTCTACCTTCTTCCCGGACCAGTACCGAACTTACTGTCTCGGATCCTACCCCCAAGTATAAGGATAGATCTTCCCCCTGCCTTGGCCCTTGGAGCAGAGGAGCCTGAGTGAGCTGCCGCTTTAAAGCTTGGAAGGCTTCCTCACACTCCGAGGTCCATTCGAATCTTTGGTTCCCTCTCAGCACCTTGAAGAAGGGTACACACTTCTCTCCCGCCTTAGAGAGGATCCCACTGAGCCCAGCCAACTTTCCTGTGAGGCGCTGAACCTCCTTCGCATTTCTAGGCGACCCCAACTCCATGAGGGCCTTAACTTTATCTGGATTAGGCTCCACCCCTGCTAGGGTGAGCAAGTGGCCTAGGAACTTTCCCCGGCTAGCCCCAAAGACGCACTTCAGGGGGTTGAGCTTCATTTTGAATTTTCTCAATGTCCCGAAGGTTTCTTTAAGGTCATCAAGGTGGGACTCCAGGTCTCGACTTTTTACCATGAGGTCCTCCACATAGACCTCCAGGTTTCTACCCTTTTGCTCGCGAAAGACCCGGTCTATCATCCGTTGGTAGGTGGCTCCTGCATTTTTAAGCCCAAAGGGCATCATTTTATAAAAATAGCATCCATCCCCCGTGATGAAAGAGACATCCTTGACGTCGGGGGGGGGGGGGGGGGGGGGGGGTGCATGCGGATTCGATGATAATCTGAAAAAGCATCTAAAAAAGACATTACAGAAAAACCGACGGTTGAGTCAACCAGTGCGTCGATTCGGGGCAAGGGGTAGCAATCCTTGGGGCACGATTTATTAAGTAAAAAAAATCAACGCACATTCGCCACTTACATCCCCCTTTTTTCACCATAACCACATTGGAGACCCAGCTGGGTACTGGATCTCCGATACAAACCCTGCTCGGAGGAGCTTGCCCACCTCCTCTCGGATGGGCCCTGCCATCTTATCAGCAATGGCTCTCTTCTTTTGACGAATGGGGCGAGTGTCGGGTTCGAGGTTGAGGTGGTGGCAAGCCACATCCGCATCGATCCCCGACACTCTGTTGCGCTCCAAGCGAATACATCCACGTTCTCCTACACACAGGCCAGGATCTGCCTCTGCTCCTCCGGGCCAAGCTCTCCGCTGATTTTGACCTTTTCCACCACCCCCGCCCGGGTGGTGACTTCAAGCTCCATGACCTCATCTACGACCTCCAGCCTGGACTGCTCCCCCCAAACACTCTCCTTCTCCTCTTCGCAAGCTGGCACTTCGACCTCCTCCTCTCTTCTTCCTTCCCGGACCTCCATCATCTCTTCCTCCCCTTCCTCCCGGGCCTCCCTTTCTTCTTCTTTTTTCTCCTTCTCTTCCTCCATCGGCTACTCCGACCCTTCCTCTGCTCTCCCCTCCTCTCCTTCTTCTCCGAGCCTCGCCCACTCCCCCATCTCCCTATCCCACTCTTCTGCCTCAGCCATCCAGGAGATGGTGTTCACGACAGTCACATAGCATTGCCGGGCCATCTTCGGATCTCCCATTATCCGAACTTGGACTCCTCCATCATTGAACTTAAGGCACTGGTGGAACGTGGAGGGGACACTGCGGAACGCGCTGATGAACGACCGTCTGAAGATGGCGTTGTAGCTGCTGGGGGCATCCACTATAACAAAACAACAATTCCTGGACTGCCCTCCCAGGACTACATGGAGTCCCACTCCCCCCTCTACCTCCTTCCTCTCCCCGGAGAATCCAAACAATGGTCCATCCGAGGCCAATACTCTTCGTCCCTCCACCTGCATCCCGTCAAACGCTTTTTTAAATATGATGTTGACCGAGCTCCCGTTATCCACAAGGATCTGGGAAACGGTCAAGTTCTCGATCGCTGTCTGAATGACCAGCGCATCGCAGAACGGGTCTTCATGACCTGCCATGTCCTTCTGAGTTATCGAGATCTTCTTCGCTGGGGACGGGGCTAGGGACGTCGAAGCTACGCTACGACGGTAGATGGTATGGAGGTTGGCCTTCCGGGTAGCCTCAATCCCTACCCCCCCCCCCCCCCCATGGATCACCCCGATCCATCCCCGGGTCCCTATGTCAACCAGGTCTTCACACCTCTCGTCCTCCTCATCCTGAGGCAGGACCTCCTCAATCCTCACCGGCCGCTGCTCCCGCGGCGCCGGTGCTCCGACTCTCTTCGTCTCTAGAAACTCTGGAAGGTGGTCGTTGTGTGACCTTCCTCGTCGTGGAAGTCACAGTAGGGCAACGCCTCTACTCTTCTCTCTGCCTCTACTCATCTATTCCTCCTACGGGGGCTGGCTTCTCCGGCTCCCACTCCTCTACCTCTTCCTGGTCTCCCTCGACCGACTGCCATCACTTGCTGAGGCGGGTGGGGATGAGGTGGCATCGGGCCCTGCCTCCATCCCAGCTGATGGGGTCTTCCCTGGCCTCCACGGAAGTTGCCCCCTCCCTGGTGGAAATCCCTTCCTGGGCCTTGTCTCACTCCTTATTGCTATATCCACACCAACTTCGGGGCCCTCGCCTCTTTCCTTCTTCTTGACTCCGACCGCCTATCTTCTGGCTCGCTCAGCCATGTCAATCTCTTTGTGAACTCGGGGTTCGCTGCCTCCCCCTCTATCTCCTCCGTCGCTCTCTCCATCAGCTCCTCGAAAGACAAAGGAGCCCTCCTCTTGAGATCCATCTTGTAGAATCCCTCCCGCAGCCCCACTATGAAGGCGAGGTGAAGGGTGAACCCTGACACCTCCTGGATGAGGAGGACCTCCTCCTGGAACCGATCCACATACTGGGCTAGCGATTCCCCGGACCTCTGCATGATGTTGAAGAGCGCCTCCGGATCTTTCTTCCTCTTCTTAGAGGTTGAGAAACACAACAGGAAGCCGAGAAGCAAATCCTCGAAGGCATTGATCGACCCCAAGTGTAACTGGTGGAACCAGTCCCTCACCTTCTCCTTCAGAGTGGTAGCAAATTACCGACACTTGAAGGCATCCGACATTGGTCTGATGGAGACCATGTCCTCAAACCACTGTAGGTGCAGAACGGGGTCGTCCTTGTCGGTATACATCGTCATGACCGACTCTCCGAACCCCACGGGGAGTGGTGCCGAAAGCACCAACTCGCAGAACGGGCTTCCCCCCTTATGTCCCCTGATCTGCTCCACTCGCCTCGCGGGCTCATCGGGCGACTCGGTTGCTGTCTCCCTCGCGCCCGCCGATGGGCCACTCGTCGGGACCCCACTGGTCGGGATCCCACCTGCACTCGCCGAGGGGCCACTCGTCGGAGCCCCGCTCGCACTCGCCGGGCTGGGGAAAAGCTCCTGACCCGCGAGATCTTACTCTGGCACCTGGGGCGCCGCCTCCTTTCCATCCCTCCGACCTGGAGTAAGCTCGTCAACTTCAGCCGGAGGGGCCACCTGGGGCGCAGGGGTTGTGAGCCCACCCAGTGCCGTGATGATCGCGCACTGAAAGGCCCCGAGTAGGTCCCTCTTGAGCTCCGCCAGCATCTCCACAGTCGTCGGTGCGTCGCTTGCTCCTCGCCTCCTGCCATGCTTCTTCCGTGGAGTTTTCCTGAACTAGTTGCACTCCACGCTCACCACACCAAAAATGTTGAAACCGATTTCTCGGTCTCTTGTGGAGCTCGATCCCTCAACGAGTTGAGGGGCAGCTAACACTTACTAGCTCCCCGGAAGGAATGGACCGGAGACTCGAAACTAGACACAGACCCTTGGTCATAGCGAGGAGGTCCCACCACACACCCGGAAGATCTTTGAGCGCTTCCCCTCCCAAGCCAAAGCTGAGACTGGGCATCTTGGAGAGCCTGAGAGCTAAACCAAGAAACCTAGGGAGGAGGAAGCTCAGAGTACTGAGATTGGAATCCTCTCCAAAGGTGCCCTTCAAGGTCTATTTATAGTTTTTTACTCACGGTCCGCTAATAGCGAGATTCTGCCTTACATTTTTACTATACGTAGTCTAAAATGGCCTGCAAACAGCCAAACTCCGCTGTTCTGAGGGGCTATTGATAGCCCACGAAGTGTATCCAGGTAAAGACACCCCTGGACCCTTGCTGGGCGTTCCACCCATCAGGGCCCCCTAGCTTGGCTCGCTCGCTCGCCTGCGAACGACCCCTGAGAGGTTGGCTCGCCTGCCTTCCTGCGGGCGTCCCGCTTGGATCTGACTTGCCCTGCTCGCCCGCCTTCGTGCGGGCGTCCCGCTTGGATACGACTCGCCCAGCTCGCCCGCCTTCCTGCGAGCGGCCACGAGGTTCCAGCTCGCCCGACTCGCCTCACCTATTCTTCTTGATCCTGGTTTACTTGGCCTCTGCTCACCTCCTGGCGAATATCGGGGTTGTACATGACAGATCGATGATTGGCTTTATTTCAACATTTTTGATTACTGTACCTTATTTAAGTATTTCAGTTACAGTACTATATTTCAGTATTGCCTATATTTAGAGTTGACGTGATGATGAGACATTCCTTTAGGGTCAAGCCTAAATAGTACTGAACTGACCGTCGCTTATAGAGCAGAGCGGACAGATCGATGTTTTGCTTTATTTCAGCATTCTTGATTACTGTACCTTATTTCAGTATTTCAGTTACTGTACTTTATTTTAGTATTGCCTAAATTTAGAGTTGACGTAAAGATGGGACATTCCTTCAAGGTCAACCCTAAATAGTATTGAACTGGTCGCCACTTGTAGAGCAGAGCAGACAGATTGATGTTTTGGCTTTTACTTCTTTATTGCCTATAATTTAGAGTTGACGTGAAGATGAGGCATTACTTCAGGGTCAACCCTAAATAGTACCGAACTGGCCGCCGCTTGTAGAGCAGAGCGAACAGATCGATGTTTTGGCTTTTACTTCTTTATTACCTATAATTTAGAGTTGACGTGAAAATGGGGCATTCCTTCAGGGTCAACCCTAAATAGTACCAAACTGGCCGTCGCTTGTAGAGCAGAGCGGACAGATCGATGTTTTGGTTTTTCTTTCCTTATTACCTATAATTTAGAGTTGATGTGGAGATGGGGCATCCCTTCAGAGTCAACCCTAAATAGTGCAAAACTAGCCGCCGCTTATAGAGCAACACGGACGAATCAATGTTTTGAGATTTTATTCTTGTATTGACTGTAATTTAGATTTGACGGGAATATATTGTGCCTTCGAGAAATATTCCTACGGGAATATATCGTGCTTTCGAGAAATATTCCTACGGGAATATATCATGCCTTCGAGAAATATTCCTACGTGAATATATCGTGCCTTCGAGAAATATTCCTACAGGAATATATCGTGCCTTCGAGAAATATTCCTACTGGAATATATCGTGCCTTCCAGAAATATTCCTACGGGAATATATCGTGCCTTCGAGAAATATTTCTACGGGAATATATTGTGCCTTCGAGAAATATTCCTACGGGAATATATTGTGCCTTCGATATATATTCCTTCGGGAATATATATTGTGCCTTCCAGAAATATTTCTACGGGAATATATGGTGCCTTCGAGAAATATTCCTATGAGAATTAAATGTGTCTTTGGAAAATGTGCCTTGGGAGAATGTCGGATGGCCGATAAGTTTTACTCTAAGGCAACCCGCACGCCGGACGGTCTGGGAGGGCAACCCGTGCGAAACTAATAGAACTACGTGGGTCTGAGACCATATGCAGGATGATACGGAGTACGTAGGCGGTGCTCGTGGGAAGACTACCTCGGCCCAATAAGAGTTCAGATATCCCCTCCCTTATAAATGTTATATTATGTCTGTTGTTAGTAGGGGTTGGATTCTGTTCGTGGTTCTAATAACTTGTCTTTAGCACAAGTGACAGGTGCGGATGAGAGACAACACCCATGTGTGGATGAAGTCACGGAGCAGGTTACGTCAGGTACAAGTTGTTAAGTCGCATCCTCTTTTGTTGTGCCCTATCTCATGGTATCTATATATTGGCAATAAATCCTTGATGGATAGGATTTAATGCGGCAGAGATATTGAACTTATTCATATAGGTCTTGAGTTTGGGGTTTCTGTGATAGTTAATCTTCCGCTATAACACTACGTCTTCCGCTAAGTGCTATAAAGTGCACTCTTTGATTATTTCTTCCGCTAGAATACAGCTTCCCTACTCTGTTGGTGTGTAGTCACTTTCTCTTAACACCACCCCTAGGCGTGACAACGTGGTGTTCAAGGAAGGGGGTTGGAGAAGCTGGTACCTTCACCCTTCGGGATCGCCTCGACGTCGTGCTAAAAGGGTGGTGTGCGATAAGATCCCCCGGTCAGACCGCCGATTTGAGAGGGGGTCTTACAAATGGATCAGAGCGCAAACGATCTTTTCAACCAAAAGTGATCATAGAAACAACTCTTTCTCCACCGGTCATTCTAGCGTAGTTCGGGATGAACCACTACAGCAAAAGCGGTGGTGGAGCATAAAGGTAAAAGTTGACAGCAAACTTTACATATATATGTGGATCAACACTTAAATATCATTTACCACATCTGATCTCAAACGATGATTTACCTTATCCCCAGAATACACTTCCGTTAAACCCCACAAACGACCACTTTAAATTTTGAACCCTGGGTTTAAGCCTCTTTGTTTTATTGGGATTAAATTCTCATTTTCAAAAATCCATTCGAGGTAAACTAATCAAATGGAATTTTGTGTGCAAGGTGAGGATTCTATTAATAATTTCAATCCCAAGTTTAAACCTTTTTGTTTTATTGGGATTAAAATTCTCATTTTCAAAATCACATTCGAGGTAAACTAATCAAATAGAATTTTGTGTGCAAGGTGAGGATTCTATTAATAATTTCAATTCCAAGTTTAAGCCTCTTTGTTTTATTGAGATTAAATTCTTGTTTTCAAAATTCCATTCGAGGTAAACTAATCAAATGGAATTTTGTGTGCAAGGTGAGGATTCTATTAATAATTTCAATCCCAAGTTTAAGCCTCTTTGTTTTATTGGGATTAAAATTCTCGTTTTCAAAATCTCATTTGAGGTAAACTAATCAAATAAAATTTTGTGTGCAAGGTGAGGATTTTATTAATAGTTTCAATCCCAAGTTTAAGCCTCTTTGTTTTATTGGCATTAAATTCTCGCTTTTAGGGTTGTATGTTCATGGATTTACATTGCTTACTTATCTGTTCTGTACAACCCTGTATTCTCCGAGTGGGCCCCCGGGACCCAAGAAGTATTTTGACACTATTTTTCAGCACGGTCCAGGGGGGCGAGCCGAGGAAGTTGCCCTGCGGTCTCGCGCCCGCCCCAGTAGGGGGCGAGCTGGGGGAGCTGCCCTGCGATCTTGCCCCCGCCCCAGCAGGGGGGCGAGCCGAGGGAGCTTCCCTGCGGTCTCGCCACCCCCCCCCCCCCCCCCCCCCCCCCCGCCCCAGCAGGGGGGTGAGCCGAGGGAGCTGCCCTACGGTCTCACCCCAGCCCCAGCGGGGGGGGGGGGGGGGGGGAGCGAGCCGAGGGAGCTGCCCTGCGGTCTCTCCCCCCCCCCCCCCCCCGCCCCAGCAGGGGGCGAGCTGAGGGAGCTACCCTGCGGTCTCGCCCCCTCCCCAGCAGGGGGCGAGCCGAGTGTAAGACCCCATTTTTTTCTTTCAAAAACCCGAGTCTTATGCCCAGAACCGCCGCTTTGCGGTGACACCATCACACAGGAAGGTCGCCACTACAAAGCGCCGATCCTGCCGGCCATATCGATCACAGAAGAAGAAAAATATATATGAACAATAGAAGTTCAAGTCCACATCACATGTTATATATAATAAATGTCCACATAATATAACTGAAATAACAAAGGTTACAATAATAAAAGGCTCATGCCCTGTACATCATGTCCTCACTACAAGATCACTCGCGGAAGCTAACTACTAATCACTCTCTGATCCTGAATCTGGTGCTCCTGTAATAGACTGGCCCGCCTCCATCTACACTGGCCTCTGGTGTTGCTGCGTCTCCTCAATCCCCTAAAATGATATGGTCCATTGACCGTTAGTCAAAAAGACTAAGCATTTTGTTCCCCACCCCACCCCCAATGGCTCCTAGGCACCGTGGGAGGACGAAGCGGAGGACAGCAATGGGTATAAAATAAAGCAGATGACGACAAATCTTGTCTACAGGAAATGGCTACAATTACACATGTGTATATAAATAATTGAAGCAGTAATAGAGCATGGTAAAGAGTAAGTAAAGAACAGTAAGTAAAGACATGTATATAATAAAAAAGTAACCATTGATTTATAGGAATGCCCATACAAACCTATAGACCAAGGGTTCGTTTAGCAAGGCCTATCGTATAAAGAGTCTCATAACCAATTTATACGATAGGGGTAGGGGTTGAAATGCAATGTTTATGCCATGACATGCAAAGTTATGCAGTTTATGCTATGTTCATACAAGTGCAACTCACACACTTCAACTCTATGCGCACAGACCTTTAGTTCCCCCTTTTTGGAGCTAGCAAGACTCCCATGATACTCCTGTAGTGGCAAATGGAAGCGGTAGGTTGGGCCTCGCCCACCTCTAGGTTGGTATTCACACTACCTAACCTAGACCCATCGTACGCCTCAACACAAAACCGCGGAGCATCTGCGTACTCTTACTGGTTGGACCACCAGACTTTCATGGCTAAGTGCAAATTCCACACTTGCCGAGTCAACGTATCGACGTCGGTGTAAACGACCGTCCAATACCGAAGACCCACCACCTTCATACACATGCAAACATGTTCTACTATATCCTGAGCCATAAACTCCCCGGGCTAACCTGCCGGTCATCATAACCTTCCGGGCCAACGGCTCGCCGGACCAACCCGTCCGTACCAACAAACACTACTGAGTCACAAGCTCACCGGACTAACTAGTCCGCTGCTTCAACCACCGAGCCTACCGCTCGTAAAACCAAACCAACTAACCTCTCGTAACTACGGGGTGTGGGTGTGCGCATTATTAAGTTAATCTTGTACATCAACTTATCCCTACAATTTATGGTTTATCTTGGACTTCCCGAGGATTACCCTATAAGGGGCTCGCTACGGTACTATGAACTATAATGGGATGACACCCCAAAGTTCCCTTTCTCAAGACACTTAGTGTTGTTGGTATCTACCCATAAGATTACCCCTCTTAACAATCACTTGAATTACTCTACGTATTTTATGACCTTCTAAGGGGAAAGACAATCTTTCGTCGGTCCCGGACACCACCTTACCCTTAACTCTCCAAGCACACTCTCATCTCATAAACTCCTTTTGGTGACCTTCAATCTCTTCAACCTTACCATGTGCACCAACTACATGCCACTTTCACTTGGTAGGCCCCTAAATATCCAAATTTCACATTTTTACTATACGCAGACCAAACTAACTATATGAAACTTACAAGTAGAGGTACTCCAAATATTCATCCTCATGACACAATATTTTTACTGGAGGACTATCATGGCATTATAAGACTAAATCCAAAGACTCATATTTTTTCTCAACATTTTAACATTTATTTAAATTTCTCCAATATTTGCCAAGTATGAATATGAACATGAAGTGTAAGGTATTATTATGATATGGCTTCCATAAAATCAAGATAAATCTATCATGCCAAAATAATAGTAAGTACAGAGTGTCACAATTTTACAATCAGGAATTATCCTCTAATTATAATATTTAGCATCTATCCAAATTTGGAGGTTAATGAAGGAACCATCAAAATTACTTATGCCAAAATTAGGGAAAATTTATCAGACCTCTATTGTGTTCAGAAAAGCTTAATTACAGAGTTTTCCAATTTATGGGAATCATTTTCTCACTCAAATAATTAATCCAAGTAAATCCTAATTTGTACATGTTGTGAAGTAGCCTACTGATAATAATCTCCAAAAATTATATAAAAAATTACAGAGCTTCCTAGTGCTCTGAAATGTCCTATCACAAGTTGCACATTTTTCCAGAGAGTTTTGGAGCCTCAATTATATTTTTTGAGATTAAGGTAAAATAAGTGCCTTGTGAATGAAGTGCTGGTTAAATCACCTAATCAATTACACAAAAATTACCAGAGACCCATCATATGATTATAAAGGCACTGCCAAGGTTTCATCACCATCCAAGGTCATTTGAACATGTAAATATCTCTTATAAGAAATTTCTCTAAAGGGGTTATGGCCTAATTTAGGGGGAATAAATTCTCCTGAAATTCTCTCAAAATTTCCTAGGGCATAATTACATCCCATGAACACATCTCCTAGGTTCCATGGCCATTCTATAGATTTTGACCGCATATCCTTCACAAAGCTCTATATGCACCTCAAGGGGTAAGACTAGGGTCTTAGGGCATATCCACCTCTACACCACCCCATCTTACTCATAAAGGTGTTTTAGGTGATCCTAAGCTAGTGGTCAAGGTTTCAACTCATGGTGATGAGTTCTGACCACCATACCCCAAGATAAACACCATGCCCTAACTTTGACCCAATTTGACCTAACTTGGGTTGACAAATTACCCAACCAAATCAGTCCCAATTGGGCTGAGATTTTTACCAGGGTCAGGTGATAACCCTAAGAAGTACCCACCAAAATTTGGAGGGCATTGGAGGTCATTTGACCCACTAATTAATTAATATTTGATTTATGAAATTATTACAAAAACCTTAGAAAAAGTTTCTCCTAAAATTCCCATCTTTGGGTATAATGTGTGGGTAGGTGTAAATAGCCTAGGTTTCAATTTTCAAGTCAATCCCATAACCCAATCAAAAGTTTTTCAAGAAATGGTGGTTGTCCTACACTAGAGACCAGTCCCACCAAAATGGACCTACAGGGAGCTATAGTGCCCCTATTGACATGAAACAAATTTTCACTTAAAAGGGCTACAACATTTATGTTAGACACTTTTTCATTTGAGGGTTTCTAGTATTTTTAATAATTAAAATGAAATACTGCAGGAAGTATGACAAAATGTGTTGGAACAAATCTCTGCGTTCGATGAACTTCCAATCTGCGTTCGACGAACTTCCAATCTGCGTTCGACGAAATATATTCTGCGTTCGGCGAACGACATGCTTCAGTTCGACGAAATCCATTCTGCGTGCGTTCGACGAAATCTGTTCTGCGTTCGACGAACGACGTGCTTCAGTTCGACGAAATCAGTTCTCCAGCCAGTTCAACAGATCATCTCTCAGTTCGACGAATTAATTTAGTTCGACGAATTAATTCAGTTCAGCGAATTAATTCCGTTCGACGAACTCCGGGTTTAGTTTGACGAACTTAACTATCGGTTCAGTGAATTAATTCCGTTCGACGAACTCCGGGTTTAGTTCGTCGAACTCAACTATCAGTTCGACGAATTCCAGAGTGTGTTCGACGAATGAATTCCGTTCGACGAACTCCGGATTCAGTTCGACGAACTCAATTATCAGTTCGACGAACTTCTTCTACTCAGATCGATGGATCTGACGGCTCAAGTATTTTTAACAAACTAATCCATGTATAGCAAAATATGTGATAGAAATACATATATCATAACATTTAATATGAAGATCTTGCACAGATCTAGAACGGACGACATCCGTTTGTCTTCTTCCTCTGGCCGACGACCAGGATTAACCACACCTGGAGCTCCTTCATCATTGTTTTCCCGGCCACCTAAGTGTCGCCCCGGCCGGCCAATGCCACCACCACCTTCGTTGAGGTGGTGGCCGGTGATTTGCGGTGGTTGGCCGGCCGGAGGTGGCCGGATCTGGGGTATGGAAGCGGGATTAAAGCTCCAAAAATGGAGCTCTTGGCCTACCCGATTGGGGACCAATTGGCCCAAATCCTTGCAGGCAACCTGATGGGATCTATCCACAGAGAGAGAGGAGAAGAACCAGACCTGTGTGGAGCCTTGAAGTTTGCCGATTGGGTGGTCCTCCATGGCGGGCCTCAAGCTTTTGGGTGCCATGTCAACTCCTGTCTTGGGGGCTCGAATTCTTCAGGTAAGGTGGGGAAACTCCTCCTTTCCATCCACTGAAGGAGTTATATGGGTTAATTGGGGAGGGGGAAGAGTGTAACTCCTAATTGCCATGAATGGCCATTAATGGCCATTTTCGGCCAAGTGAAAACTCCTCAAATTCCCCCCTCTATGTGGCCGGGAATGGCCATTAAACTCCTCCAAATTGATTGGGTAAACTGAATGGAGACATTAGAGGAGGAAATGGTGGCTATTGATCTCCCTAAGCCATGAATGTCATTAATCCCTCTCTTTCTCTCTCCTCCATTCTTGGAGAAAATGAGATTTCTCTCTCCTAATCCCCATTTACAGAAATTGAGTAATAACTCCTGGTATTCATCAGTCTCCTAAGCTAATGGGCTACTCCAATTAGGCCTAGCCCAAGTGGATTAGGCTTGATTAAGTCAAATAGGTCATTTTGACCCAAATTTAGTGTGGAGTTGACTTTTGTCAATTTGACCTCTTCGGTTGACCCCAATAGGTCCTTGGTGCTCTAAGGGGACCCCTAAAGGGTTAGGTATGTTATGGTGGGGTCAAAGGGTCAAGGTGAGGCCCTTAAGTCCAACCCTATGCTTGTTAACTGGAAATTGCTATTTGCAGACCACTGTGGTTTCCTTCTTCCTGGCTAAGGCCAAGTGGTCTCTTCAAGCTTCCTAGGGTTTTGTCATGACCTAGTCATGACAAAACCACTCTAGGGGTCTAGTTATTGGGGGGATGTTACAGAAGGTAATGCCAGCACCAACACCGCTTAATTCCTCCCCCCCCCCCCCCCCCCCCCCATATTAAATAATATAATTCATAACCAGACAAATCAAATCAGTCAACCGTCCAGCCAAGTTACCAGCCGGTCCACTAGGAACCCCAAACAACCACTATTGTTCTCAAGCCATGCCAATTTAATTCCAATTCAGCCATCAACCATGAAGCCAAAAACATAATCCTACTATTAAGCCTAATTAAACCAATTCAGCTTAATCCAAGCCTTAATCATAATAATTTCAATAATGAAAATTGAATGTGCGACGTCGAATCGATACTGAATTTCTCTTTTCATCATAGGAGAATTCTTTTATTATTCTTATATATTAAAATATAATAATAATTTATATACAAGATCAGATTCGGGTCTTACAGAAGAGGCGTAAGGAGTGAGCCTACAAGCGCACATGATTTCGCCTTCAACAATCCGAAGTCACACTCTCTTTATGACATGGGCAACGGGGGGTTTGACATCGCCTACGAGCCCCCAGTCTTTTGGCGGGCTAAGAATAGTAGAGTCAATGTACGAGACGATAATTCTACATATTTGTCGCAATGTGCACATAAAAAATAACTTTAGAGAAGACAACAAATAATGAGTGTGCTCGCCATTCGACACTCATGCCCATGGGTGATGGAAAATTTCAAAGCACTAAAATAATGACACAATATAATAAGCAGCCTATGATTGAAGTTGATATAATGCAACAAAATTCCAAGTAATAAAAACCACAAATCCGCAAGTGCACAGTGTATGATTGTAGTGCTGATGTAAGTACATGTTGATCTACAAAGAAGGTGTAAATTCTACTCTGATTCGGGCGAATTATAAATAAAAGGTTGGACTGGTTGTTAATACAAAAATCTTAATTTGAGAAAAATAATTTTAAAAAATATGTCTCGGGTGCAATTTTAATTAAATATTTAATTTTGATTATTGTGTAATAATTCATCGCATCATGAAAAGATATTTGAAATTATGATTCACAAAAAACTTTATATTTTTATAATTCATCAAAATATTTTGTTTATTACTTTCCACATATCACATCAAAATCGCTTAAGCATGTAATATATGCAAGCAATGCAAGACATAATTAGGTGATAAAAATTGATAGAGAGCTTCAAGAATGAGTCCGAAAAATTTCTTAACTCACTAAGAATATTTTGTATGCACTCGCGCTATATAGCATTGAACATTCGGAGGAATATTAATGTAATATGTGCATTAGGCTACACAAAATATCAAAGCCTCACATTAAAGTTTCCGAATATAAGTATCATTGAGCGATGAGTAATTATAATAATCACATAATTAAATAAGTAATTATACTGCACCCGAGACAAAATGAAACTACTCACACATGATTTGTTTTAAAAACATTACAGGAGAGATCATTGTAGAAGAATATATACACACAAAAAAATATTTTATTGATCCAAAAAGAAAAACTTACAAACATACGCGACACACATACATGAGCTTCCTCCCAATCTAGTTCCTCTTCCACAATATCTCTCACAAATTCAAAAATATTACTCAAGTGAAATTTATTATCCACTCAAAATTCGGACCCCTTTCTCATCACTAATGAGCAACAATTTATAGAAAAAAATTCTCTATTCAGCTCAAAAAAATGAGCGGGATAGTTGTAATGTCCAAAGCATAAAATAAGGCTGAATTGAATTTAGCGTTCATGAGGGACGCTGAAATGAATTCAGCGTCCATCATGGATGCTAAATTAAATTTCAGCGCCCCAAGTGGGCGCTGAAATCATTCAGTGCCCATTGGGTGTTTGACTCCAGTCAACACTCAAGCTGGGTGTTGACTTAGTCAACACCCAAGTTGGGCGCTGAAATGAATTGCGCCCAAGCTGGGCGGTGATCATAAATCAACACCCACTTGGGCGATGATCCGTGAAGGCTCTCCGCTCCATTGTCTTCGTGCAGTCTTCGGTGGTTTGATTTTTCTTTTCTTTTCTTTTTTCGTTCGAAATTTATATTGTGCGTTGTCCTCCTTTAAAAATTTTATTTTATAATCTGCAATTACACAAACACTAACTATCGTGAAAAGTATCATTTTAAATAAAATATAACAAAAAATATTATGAAATAAATATATTTTGGTGATTTCATCACCCCTCCACACTTAATGTTTTGCTCGTCCCGATCAAAAGTAACTGGATAAATATTCTTTTCGTAGAATATACGATTGCATTTAGCACCTGCAATAAGCCATTAAACCCCTAGGTTTCCCTAGTGGACTTGTTGTGTCTCGTGAGGCTTTTCAGTGAATTACACCCACAAAATTCAAACATCAATTTGCAAGTACATAAATATATAAATATTCGCAAGAGAATTTTGAAATTCTTAAATAATCATGGACAAATAATTTCACTTTTAAGGCTTTAGATTTTTACACACTTTGATAAACACGCGGCCAAATTTTCTCACCCTTTAACCAAATATTAATCAAATATATATCTTAGATATTATGTCCATAATTCTAAGAGAGAGCTAGCTTGAAATATATATATTAATAACACTGTGATGCACTTTTTAGCTCAATTGTTTTTTTATTTAATCTCATAATCTAGAGGTTATAAACAAACTCAATTTATGAGAAAGGTAAGTTAGTGAAAAAGACAAAATTTTAAAGACATGTTAAAAAACTTCTCTTAATATTGAAATCGTAGGATAAATATATTAAAGTTATAGAGATGATCATTTTATCACGCGAGCTTCATGAAGACATTAGAGTAGGCTATGTTTCCAGAAAAAGCTAAAAGCAAAATGTTCCTCAATAATAGTTAAAGATAGCTCCCTAGGTACCTCAACATGCAATGACCATTAGGTCTTATCAGACTTTGAGGTAGAGTTAGTGAATGAGTAAACCAAAGAGTTCTCATATTAATAATTTGAGTTTTCAAGTATAATCCCTAGGTGTCATAGCCCACGATGCCTATTAGGACTTATCAGGGACCAGAGTAGTGCTAGGAGAGATCATTAGTTACCTAGGTATCATAGCCCACAATGCCTATTAGGACTTATCAGGGACCATAGTAGTAGTGCTAGGACTTTCTCAATTTTTAAATAAATTGATCTCAGATTATATTGAAAACTACAGAAAAAAACATAAGAGAACAAAAAGGCAAAGAAATTATTTAACTGGATATCTAACTAATGTCGTCAAAAAGTCAAATGACAAGTAATTATCTTTATGAATAAAATATAATAGTTCTCATAATCAAGCTTAAGTGGATTAATCAACAAGATTTATCATTCATGTCTTAAGCACTAACCGGGATTCACAACTCATGAAAAGAATTCGAATAAGGGCCTACTAGAAGTATGAAAAATCATAATATTCAATTGATTATTTCAGTTAGAATCAACTAATGCGAACACTTCCCAACTAAGAATTAACTACACATAAATGAGATACATACTCTACTAATACATGAATGTTGATGATTATTATTGACTTATAGTGTTATTAACTCTAATTTTAGGAATATAAATCATTGTCCATGAAAATTAGAAATCATAATGTAGATGCAAAAAATAACACTAAAATTATATATTTTTATAGAAAAGTTTGAAGTGAATCTACCCCTCCACGCTTATTTTTGTGCTCGTCCTCGAGCAAAATAGTAATAAAACCATAAAATTGGATTAATACATTTTTTTGGATAAATTTATTTTTTTGAACAAAATAGAAAGAAAGAGAGAAAAAAACTATAATAAAATATGTACAAGCTAATCAAGAAGACTAAAAATTTTGTCGAGGTATGTGGGCTCATGAAGATTCATGAGTTCAAATGTCTCAATATTCTCATATTCTAGAAAAAGTTTTAATCTATGACCATTAACGTTAAATTTTTTTTCTTTATTTAAATTCTCAATTTCAATAGCATCATTTGCAAATATTTTTTTTTACTAGATAAGGTCCGGTCCATCTAGCTTTTAATTTCTCAATCTAGAATTATAAAGTAATACTTTATCTCCTATAGTAAACATTGTTCTAGAGATAAATTTATCATGAAATAATTTGGTCTTTTCTTTACATATTCTTGAGTTTTCATATGCATCATTTCTTAGTTCATCTAATTCAGTTAATTGTAACTTCCTTTGTGCTCCAATCATATTTCATCAAAATTTAATTTTTTAATTGCCCACATTGCACGATGCTTTAATTCAACAAGTAAGTGACAAGTTTTTCCATACACAATTCGATATGGTGACATACCTAGATTCGTTTTGAACGCTGCCATATAAGCTCATAAAACATCAATTAATTTCAACTTCCAATCCTTTCTATTTGCGCTTATCGTCTTTTCTAAGATTTGCTTGATTTATCTATTTGACACCTCCACTTGGCCACAAGTTGTGGGTGATAAGGTATTGAGAGCTTATGTTTAATTCCATACTTTTTTTTATTAAAGTCTCAAATGAACGATTACAAAAATATGTTCCATTATCACTAATAATAGCTCTTGGAGTACCGAACCTAGATAAAATATTTTCCTTAATAAACTTAATCACAACTTTGTTATCATTAGTTTTAGATGGAATTGACTCAATCCACTTTGACACAATGCATTGCTAGTAGAATATAATAATTTCCAAATGAATTTGGGAATGGTCCCATAAAATCAATTCTTCATACATCAAAAATTTCTACTACTAAGATCGATTGTTGAGGCATTTCATTTCGCTTTGTTATTCGTCTCATGTGTTGGCATTTACTACACATTTTGCAATATTCAAATGCGTCTTTAAATAAAGTAGGTCAATAAAATCCACATTGTAATACTTTTGACGATTTTTGTTAGCACTAAAAAGCCCCCCCCCCCCCCCCCCCAAGTTTGATCATAACAAAAGGATAATATGCTTTTAAACTACTCATTCGGGACACACCTTCTAATAATTTGATCGAGACAATATTTAAATAAATAAGGTTCTTCCTAATACAAATATTTCACTTGTGTGAAAAATTTATCTTTATCTTGTTTCGTCCAAAATGATGGAGTTTCCTTGGTAACTAGGTAGTTTACAATATTCGCAAACCAAGGAGTTTGAGAAACAACATAAACTTGCTCTTCCGGAAAATTTTCATTAATTAGTATTATACTAAACTCGTCATTTTTTTAATCTAGAAATATGGCCAGCTACTACATTTTCACATTCTTTTTATCTCGTATTTCTAAATCAATTCTTGTAGTAGCAATATCCAACGGATCAACCTAGCTTTAACATCTTTTTTTGTTAAAAGGTATTTAATTGCGCAATGAACAATATATATTATAATATGAGATCTTATTAGATACGATCTAAATTTTTCCGGAGCAAATACCATCGCTAGAAATCTTTTTTTGGTAATAGTATAATTTAGTTGTGCATCATTAAGAGTTCTACTAGCATAATAAATTACATGTGGTTTATCGTTTATGTGTTGTCCTAGGATGGCTCCAATTGTATAGTCAGAAGCATCACACATAATTTCAAATGATTTGTTTCAAACTGGTGCTTGAATTATAGGAGCAGAAGTTAATTGTTCTTTCAAAATTTTGAATGCATTGTAAGAGTCATTATCAAAATTAAAACGCTCATCATTACCTACGAGTTTAGTTAAAAGTCTAACTATCTTGCTAAAATCTTTTATTAAGCGTCGATAGAATCCCACATGACCAGTGGCGGACGCAGGATATTATTTTAGTGTGGGCACAGTATATTAATGTCAGTTTTTTTAATTATCTTCATATTTTTAAAGTTTTTTGTGTAGAAATATAAAGAAAATATATTTATATTTTTAATGATTTTTTTATACAATGTTTAAATATAGAAAAAATATATCTATATTTTTAATTAATTGTATATACAATATATCTAATTATAGAAAATATATTTACATTTTTAATGAATTTTTCTGTCCAAATAATAAATTATAGCAAAACTATATGTATATTGAGGTCATGAGGTTTTAAACCCAGGACCTTTTACTCAATTTAAATGACTTTATCACGAAGTCATAACATTTTTGAATATATATTATATATAATATCTATAAGTCTGAAAAATAAATTTAATTTAATTTCTTTTGTGAAAATATTTTTTTATAAATTGAGTGTGGACGGCTGCCCACACTCGGCCTCATGTAGGCCTGCCCTTGCGCCTGACCCAAACATGCTCTTATTTCCTTAACAGATATAGGAGGAGGAAGTCGTGATATAACCTCAACTTTTGCATTATCGACTTATATTCCTTGGTTGGAGATTATGTCCTAAAATAATACCTCATTTTACCATGAAATAACATTTTTCCTAATTAAGCATGTTGAAGCCAAGCGGTCTCGAAGGATTGAAGTCGCGCGATCTGAAGCCAGCGGTCTGTGCAGTCTACAGTAATCAGACCGCGGATTTCCCTCTGATGTACCAGATCACGCCGGATAAAGATAAGTTGAAGCTGCGCGGTCTCGAGTCAGTGGTCTGTGCGGTCTCTCATAATCAGACCGCTGCTCCTCCTCAGATATGCGAGATTGTGCAAGTTGAAGGTCCGCGATCTCCAGCCCTATCAGACAACTGTTTGATAACCGCGGTCTGTGCGGTCTCCCAGCATCAGACCGCCACTTCTCCTCAAGTATGCGAGATCGCGTCTTATGAAGGTCAGCATCATTCTGCCTCTCCAAGCGGTCTAGAGCCAGCGGTCTCAGTGGTCTCCAAGTACCAGACTGCCGGTTCATCTCGGATATACCAGATCGCCTCTTATGAAGAGAAGCGGTCTGGCCCTCCCGGTCTCTCCCTTATGGTGGAGTGTTCGCCACAACGATCTAACTGTCCGACGGTCTCCTCTGTCACACGACCTTTCTCCTGTCGTGTGACCGCCAGATCTCACTCCAGATCACAGGGGTCGATGCGGTCTTAATATTCCTGATCGCCCAGACCGCCCAGCTCTCTTGAGTATTATGTATTTGTATTTAGTCCCACATCGTATATTTGTATTTTACTGTTTCCCTCCTAGTCTATATAAAGGAGGCAATACTCTTGTAATACTCAGTTTTTTGGAAATAAAAATTCCTGTTATTTTCAAATTCTCACATGGTATCAGAGCTCTCGATCTCTTCGACCGGTCTCTTTTTCTTCTGACCGCACAATCTGTGCGATCTCCTCTCTTCCTCCTCCAGTCCGCGCGATCTCCCTTATATCCGCGAGACCGCGTGATCTCTCTCATGGGTACCCCTTCTGTGAATGCTACACCCCCCCCCCCCCCCGCCCACTCCTGTGGCTATTTCTACCTCTTCCTCGGGCAACCTTGGCACCACATCCAAGCTCACTGGAGCTAATTATCCTGATTGGAGTGTCTCCTTCACCTTTCTCTTACGCTCTCAATGCAAATGCCACCATCTCACCGATGATCCTCCTCCCACAGGATCTGCTACCTTTGATGATTGGGATGCTAGCGATGCTCTTGTCCGCACCTGGCTTGCTAACAGTCTCTCTGATGAGTGTCTTCCTATCATTCGTCATGATGAGATAGTCAAGGCAGCATGGAAGCATCTTGCGGCCCTTTACTCCAAAGGGGCCAAAACCTCCCGCATTTACACCTTGTATGCTGATCTCTTTGCCCGCCCAACCATGGATCCCACCACAGCATATCAAGCAGTTCAGGCCCTTGGGGCTGAACTCCTTCAGCATCGCCCCTTCTCTGCTGATCTTGCTGAACAGCATAAACACTTCCAAGAGCTCCTGGTTGTGTGTTACCTTCTCCATCTTCCGGGGTCCTATGATATGATACGACAACAAATCCTTGGAGAAGCTGAATCTCCAACTCTTGATGCCACCGCTGCTCGGGTCTCTACTGTTACCTCCCTTCTCCAATGACCCTTGTTATCTTCCACTCCTCCTCCGGAGAGCTTTGCTCACCGGGCTGAACGTGGTCACCCCGGTGGCCGTGGTGGATCTCTTGGTGGTCGTGGACCTCCGCGACACATCTGTTCTCATTGTGGTCGGAAGGGTCACCCAATTGATCGTTGCTATCTCAAGCACCCTCACCTTCGCCCTCTGGCTGCTGCTTCTCAACTGGATATTAGATCACCGTCTGCTTCTGTTGCTACCTCCTCAGGTAGCGTGCACATGGTTACTGAAGGTAAATGATTTATTGATTCTGGCGCAACAAATCATATGACAGAGAACCCTCACCTTTTCTCCCAATTACTAGAGCACAAGAATTTACCTCCGGTTCTCACCGCTGATGGTTCTCCCTCACATGTGTGTGGGACTGGAATAGTTCAAGTCACTCCGACTATCTCTCTTCAGAACACTCTTTTTGTGCCTACTTTTCCATGCAACTTACTATCAGTCAAGGCTCTCTCTCAACAATTACAATGCTCTATTATGTTTACTCCGACTAACTGTTATTTTCAGGATCTTCATACGAAGGAGACAGTTGCTACTGGGACTGGGAGTAGTGGAGGCTTCTACTTCCTTGACGTTCTTGCTGCTCACTCTGCCTCTACCGTCTCGGATTCTCTCCATCAATGGCACCTCCGTCTTAGTCACCCTCCGCCTCGGCTGCTGTATCAACTTCTACCTCACCTCCCCAGAGATACCTCTCCTCTCAACTGTGAAGCTTGTCAACTAGGAAAGCACCATCGGGCTTCCTACCCTGCCAAACATGGACGTAGCTCGACTCGTCCCTTTGATCTCCTCCACTCGGACATCTGGGGTCCTTCTCCTACCAAGACTGTAGGTGGGAGTAGTTTGTATTTTGTTACTTTTATTGATGACTTCTCTCGATGTACTTGGGTGTATCTGTTAAAAGAACGCTCAGAACTTTTTTCTGTTTTCAAAACTTTCTATAATTAAATTTCCACTCAGTTTGGAGTGTCTATCAAGGCTATTCGCACTGATAATGCTAAAGAGTATGTTTCTCATCAATTTTCTGAGTTTTGCATGAATCATGGTCTTATACATCAGACTAGTTGTCCTTATACTTCTCAACAAAATGGGATAGCGGAATGTAAGAATCGTCACCTCCTCGACATGGCTCGCTCCTTACTCTTCCAGATGAATATGCCCAAAACCTATTGGGGTCATGCCATCCTCATCTCCTGCTATCTCATTAACCGCATTCCCTCCACCCTTCTTCAAGGCTCCACCCCCTTCTCTCTTCTATATCCCACCTCACAACCCTTCTCATTACCTCTCAAGGTGTTCGGTTGTACTGTGTTTGTCCACACTCCTTCCCCAGGTCGGGACAAACTCTCTCCTCGGGCAGTTAAATGCATCTTTGTTGGTTATTCTCCAACTCAGAAAGGGTACCGGTGCTATGACCCCCTTCTTCGCAAACAATATGTTTCCGCTGATGTCACCTTCTTTGAAAATGTTCCATACTTTTCTACCTCTTCCACCTCGCTGCCTCCTGCGCCTAGTCCGACAACACCGCTGATTTACTCTCCACCACCACCTACTCTCTTAACTCCACCACCTCTTCCTTTCCCTCCACCACCTCCAGCATCTCCTTCCACCTGTCCTCCTACTCCAGGGCCTTCTCTCCCAACTCTTGGGCCAGCACTATCTTCTTCCGATGATGACTCTCCTGCAGATACAGTCACCACTGAAGACCTTCCTATTGCTCTTCGAAAGGGAGTTCGCTCATGTACGCAACATTCTATTCATGATGTTGTAACTTATGCTCAACTTACCCCCTCTGCTAGGGCATTTGCTATTGCTATTACAGATACTGCCACCCCAACCAGTTATCAGGAGGCTCTTGCCATCCCACAGTGGAAGGCTGCCATGGATGATGAAATCTCCACCCTTCAGGACCGTGGCACTTGGACTCTTGTTCCTCCACCTATTGGGATAGATGTTGTTGGGTGTAGATGGGTCTTCGTGATGAAATATCGTGCTGATGGCTCTGTTGACCGCTACAAAGCTCGCTTGGTTGCCAAAGGTTTTACTCAGACATATGGAGTAGACTTCTTTGACACTTTCTCACCTGTCGCTCGTCTTACAACCATCAGGGTCCTCTTCTCTGTGGCCGTCAACAAAGGTTGGCAACTCTCTCAATTGGATGTCAAGAGTGCTTTTCTCTATGGTGACCTTTAAGAGGTTGTTTTCATGGAGCAACCTCCAGGGTATGTTGCTCCGGGGGAGACTCGTGTATGTGAGCTAAAGAAGGTCATCTATGGTCTTAAGCAAAGTCTTCACGCCTGGTTCGAAAAATTTAACGAAGTTATCAAGATCATTGGATTTGTCCGTAGTTCTGCGGATCACTCTCTCTTCATTCGCAAGACATCCCATGGAATGGTTGTTCTGGCTCTATACGTTGATGACATCCTTCTCACAGGTGATGACGTTGAAGGTGTCTCTCTTACAAAGAAACATCTTCTCCAACACTTTGTGACCAAAGATATGGGGACTCCCAAGTACTTTCTGGGCATTGAAATCTCAAGGAAGCATATCTCCATTGTTCTCTCACAACGAAAGTATGCTATTGATCTTCTATAGGAAACAGGTCTTCTGGGTGCTAAACCTGCTAAATATCCAATGACAATTGGAGACGACAAACTCTGGACTGACAACTCTCCTACTCTACTTGATAGCACTAGATATCGTCGTCTTGTAGGCAAGCTCATCTACCAAACTGTAACAAGACCTGATATCTGCTATGCTGTTGGGAAGGTCAGCCAATTCATGCAAGCTCCAAAGTAATGTCATCTTCAAGCTGCTTTAAAGATATTAGAATACGTTAAGGGATCTCCAGGGAAGGGACTTCTGTTCCAAAGGAACAACCATCTCAAGATAGAAGCTTACTCAGATGCTAGCTACGCTGATGATAAAGGAGACAGGAAATCCATATTTGGGTTCTGTACCTTCGTGGGAGGAAATCTGGTGAGCTGGAAGAGCAAGAAACAAGCAGTAGTTTCCAGATCAAGTGCTGAGGCCGAGTACAGGAGCATGGCCCAAACTACATGCGAGTTGAAGTGGTTACGAACTCTCCTTCTTGACTTAGGAGAAGTTTACAATTTCCATGGCCAATGTTCTGTGACAACAAAGCTGCAATCTATATATCTCAGAACCCAGTCTTTCATGAGAGAACCAAACACATTGAAGTGGACTGTCATTTCATCAGGGAAGAAATCTTGAAGAAACAAATCTGCACTCCCTTCGTAACTTCGGATAAAGAGCTGGCTGATATCTTCACCAAACCTATATCTTCATCCTTCTCCGATGTGTGTAACAAGTTAGGCATGATTAATATATATGCTCCAGCTTGCGGGGGAGTGTTGAAGCCAAGCGGTCTCGAAGGATTGAAGCTGCGCGATCTGAAGCCAGCGGTCTGTGCGGTATCCAGTAATCAGACCGCGGATTTCCCTCTGATGTACCAGATCACGCCGGATAAAGATAAGTTGAAGCTGCGCGGTCTCGAGTTAGCGGTCTGTGCGGTCTCTTAGAATCAGACCGCTGCTCCTCCTCAAATATGCGAGATTGTGCAAGTTGAAGGTCGGCGATCTCCAACCCTATCAGACAACTGTTTGATAACCGCGGTCTGTGCGGTCTCCCAGCATCAGACCGCCACTTCTCCTCAAGTATGCGAGATCACGTCTTATGAAGGTCAGCATCATTCCGCCTCTCTAAGCGGTCTAGAGCCAGCGGTCTCAGCGGTCTCCAAGTACCAGACTGCCAGTTCATCTCGGATATACCAGATCGCCTCTTATGAAGAGAAGCGGTCTGGCCCTCCCGGTCTCTCCCTTATGGGGGAGTGTTCGCCACAACGATCTAACCGTCCGACCGTTTCCTCTGTCACACGACCTTTCTCCTGTCGTGTGACCGCCAGATCTCACTCCAGATCACAGGGGTCGCTGCGGTCTCAATATTACTGATCGCCCAGACCGCCCAGCTCTCTTGAGTATTGTGTATTTGTATTTAGTCCCACATCGTATATTTGTATTTTACTGTTTCCCTCTTAGTCTATATAAAGGAGGCAATACTCTTGTAATACTCAGTTTTTTGGAAATAAAAATTCCTGTTATTTTCAAATTCTCACAAAGCACAAGATTCTTCTCTTTACATCTTATTAATACTAACTCTAAGTGATTTAAACAGTCAGAGAATGAATCTCAATATATAGAAAAATCATTCATGAATATTTCTAAAAATCTCTCATGGTCCGTTCGACGTGGATGTAATGGCTTTCTGGAATTGACTTTGGCAAGAAAACCAATATGTACAGGAATTGGTTTTCTGCAGGAAACTAATTCAGCTGTTCGGTTGTAGGATGTAATTCATTTTACATAATTAGAATTGATATATGTAAGTTGTTCGGCTACACGATGGAATTAGCTTTCAGGAATTAAAATTTTTAAAATTGATATTCTTTAAGTTGAAGTAGCAAATAAAGTACCAATAATAATTGAAGTTCAAAATTATAAATAAGTTTTACTGCATAATTATTGACCATAAATAAAAAATACATAAATATCATATGAAAAGACAACAATCCAGTAATCAAACTGCATTCGCAGTCATGTGCCCTTCAAGTCTTCAGGTTGCCTCATGAATATGTCACGTTTAACACTATCATGACACAGTATATTCATCGCCCTAAGTAAATCACGATTGTTTAAATCGGTCATCTGAGTCAGTGCGACATATATGTCATCAACATTGCTAGCAGACTTAGTCCCCGCTGCTTTTTCTACGGAGTCAGCTAATTTCTCTATGGCCGCCGCAACGGCATCCGCTCCTATCTTTATCCTCCTTCTACTGCTTCCTTCTCCTTCCACTCTTGTCTGTTCCTGTATATTAGTTGTTTTCTCTGCTATAGACTTCGCATCTATCTCCTTTGTTATTTTTGTTGCGGTTGCGACATGACTGTCAGTTGCTCTATCAGTCCTGCAGAGTACAGTCAAATCAGACCAGTTGATGATAACTTTGTCCTTGTTATGTTTGACAGGCGGTTGAGCCTGTAATATAATAATTAATTTATCATTTTAATGAACCAATATACTAATTTAATAAAATTCATACTTTTACATAGTTAGCCCACACTTCTTCACTATCCACCTTGACCATATTTCTTTGCCAATCCCATCCAAATCTGCTTGTATCTAGCATCACGCTGCCTTCTACGTAGTACTTGTTCCAAGTTCTTAGGCGAGCCATTAACTTCTCTTTGCTAGTTTCTACACCACAAATGTCTTTAAGGGCGGTCATAGCTGTTGTAAAAGCAACACTCTTCCAGCCGTTTGGAGTTTTATGCCCCAAACTATGTTGCTCCAACAATGCATTAGAAAGGGTCATGTCCATTTCTGATGTCCAGTGCATGTAGGACCGCTCAGTCCTACCACCAACCTTTCCTGAACTCTTATCCATGATATCTGCCTAAAGATTAAAAAAAGATAGCTTAATGTTCAAAAAACCTCATTAGATTAAAAGAGATAGCATAAAATTAAATAAAATTCGATAAGATTAAAAAAGATTGCATATTTTGAAATTGTACTAACATAATTGTACTGATAAAAATACAGACGTATTATAAGAATATTAATGCATATTTTGATATTCATTGAACATATTTGTAGCTAAGGCGTCTCTAAAATTTGTCCATTCTTGTGTGGCTTGGATTGGGCTAACAACATCAACGTAATCATAGAACTCTTCTGATACGTCTTGCGCTAATATCTCAGAGTCAACCTCGTCCAACATTTGTGCATCGGTCTCTAATCTCTTCTCCACTAGAAAATTATGTAATATGCAGCACACATTTATGAATTGTACCTGCTCAAAATTATGGAATTAGATATTGTGCCGACTCATAAAACTTTAATAAGTGAGGCAAGTCATACCTGCACTTTAATATTGAAAAATGATGGTTGGCGTAGAATAGCCCATCTTTTCTTCAACAACCCAAAAGTTCTTTCTATTACATTTCTTTCTTTAGCATAACATAAGTTGAATAATTTCTTATATTTTGTTGGCTTATTACCATGATTGGACCACTCTTTTAGGTGATAACATGTCGACCGATATGGGGCAAGAAATCCTTGACCATTAATGTATCCAACATCTACAAGGTATTACTTGCCTATATAATAAAATGAGTAATTAATATGCTTGGAGAAAGTAATTAATATACATTTTATATTCATGGAATTTAATATAAAATGAGTTTTTTACCATTGGGCACTTCAAAGCGATCTTGCCGCTCCAATGCATCTCGTAGTACTCTTGAGTTAGATGTTGAACCCTCCCAACCGAGTAATACATGTAAGAATTTCATGTTACTATCACATACACCGAGTACATTTGTCGCGATTGTGTGTTTACAGTTACGATATCTGCCTTCATCTTCAATAGGAACAGTCACTTCAACATGTGTACCGTCTAACACACCAATACTATCTACAAACCATCTAGATTTGTGTTGTTGTCTCGATTTAGGCAATCTGATATAATCATTTGAGAGTCTTAAAATTGCTTGCATCGCAATGTTGAAGTGTCTGCTAATTGTATCGGTCGAGTGGATAAACATGCCACCAACATCACGAAACTTTACGTAATGTGCCAAAATGTATAGAAATAAGACTACAAATTCTTTAGTGGATACAAATTGTGTATCACAAACATAACCTTTTGAGCGGAGAATATCACAAAGCCCATTGAAAGGTGTTATACCCATGCGTAAATGGCTAAAGCAGTTAACCTCATGTCCATCATATAACTGTTTTAATAAGATATTACGTAGAGCGTCTTTGTCTATGACATCTACCGGGTGTCTGGAAATGTAGACCATAACCACAACAGCTGCGCCATAAGACGATATAACTGCTAACTTTATAATAATATCCAACTTACATTTATTTTGCAACTCTACATGATCCATGACAGACCTAGAATAATTAAAATCTCAAAGGAATGATTAAAATTGTTTGAAGTAAATAACAACAACAACTGATAACTGTGTGTAATAGCAAAAACAATTAATTTGAAGTTCACCCACAACATTTGGATAACTGTGTGTAATAGAAAAACATTCACATGATACAAAATCATTATATTTATATTCAAAAACTCATACTAAAACTCACACTAAAGCATTGATACAATTAATTTGATGTTCATGCCAAAACATTTGGATAACTGATATTAAAGCTTTGATATAACTATACAAGCACAAAAACTAAAATTACATGATCTGGCATCAGACCATTCATTTGAGAAGACAAAATTAAACTCTATTTTATTAGAAAACCAAACTTCAACAATGAATCAGACCTTATTGAAATACAATGATCTGACAAAGTTTAACATTAGATATCAAGTAAATCACGCCTTATTGAAATACAATGAATCAGGCCAAATTAAACTCCAACAATGAACCAAGCAAAACTAAACCTACATGATCTGGCAGGATTTAACATTAGATATGGTAAGAAAATTAAACCATTAATGTCAAGGATTTAGAACATTAAAAACTCCAGATCTGACATCGATAGAAGAACCAAGGCATCTTGACTAATTATATTTTGAACCAGATTCATATCTAGTCTAAAAATTCCAGATCTGGCATCTTGACCAATCATATTTTGAACCAGCTTCGTTCCAAAATTCCAGATTTGGGAAAACAATGACATCGATGGAAGAAAAATAGGAGGGAGAAGGGGTAGAGGGGGAGGATGAGGAATAAAAATAGGAGGAGGACAAAGAGGAGGAGGAAGAAGAAGAAGAAGATGTGCAGGAGGAGGAAGAAGAAGAGGAGGAGGAGGAGGAAGAAGTGCAGGGGGAGGAAGAAGAAGACGAGGATGAAGAAGCATACCGTTGGAGATAACGCTGGGGCGAAAGATCCGACCGGAGATGTCGCTCGCACTCGGCCTGAAGATCCCGCAAGGGAGATGTCGCGCTCGACCTGAAGCAAAGCTGTCGAAAACCTATGTGAGGAGATAATAAATGGGGCAGCGCTGTTTTAGGAAAAACCTAAAGCCTCCAGTTTTGGTATCAACTCCAATGCCGAGCCAATTTCGTCTCGCCGAACGAAGGAAATGGCTTTACTATTTTACAAAGCCAATTCCAGAAAGTCAATTATCTGCGCGTTGAACGGACCCTTAACCATATCAGAAAATATACTTATCATGCACCTCTGAAAAGTGGCAGGTGCATTGGATAATCAAAAAGGCATGCGACGATATGCAAAAGTTCCAAATGAACATGCAAAAGTTGTTTTTTTCCTGGTCTTCCGGTAAGATGGGAATTTCGTTATATCTGGAGTATCCATTAAGAAAACAAAAAAATTTATGTCAAGCCAATCTTTCTAACATTTGGTCAATAAAGGTAACAAGAAATGATCTTTCCTAGTGACTTCATTAAGTTTTCGGTAATCTATGTAGACTCGCCATCATGTTTGTGTGTGAGTTGCGATTTGTTCATTGTTATTATTTGTGATTACAGTGATTCTGGACTTCTTAGGTACAACATGAATTGGACTAACCCAAAGACTATCTGAAATAAGATATATTATTCTGTTATCCAATAATTTAATAATTTCTTGTCTTACAATTTCTTTTATTGTTGGATTTAGTCTTCTTTGAGGGTCACGTTTAGGTTTCCCATTTTCAGTCATATGGATTCTATATTGTACTATGGTTGGATTAATTCCCTTAATGTCACCCATAGTCCAACCAATGGCTTCCCAATTTGTTTTTAGAATTTTAATAAATTTTTCGGCTTACTCTTCATTTAAATCTTTTGCTATCATGACGAGAAGTGTCTCATTTTCACCTAAATATGCATATATCAAATGACCGAATAATGGTTAAAGATCCAACTTAGGTGCTTTGATCATAGAAGGGAGACTAGGGGGCCTAAGTTCTTCACTCAAGGGTTCCAGAAGTGGTTGTCTTTGAGCATACATTACATCTTGTATATTAAGATTTTCTAATAATGCAATCTCCTTGGTGGAGACCAACCCCAATTAGGTCGACGCAAAAGTGCCCGACGCCGCACCCGCCCGGACCCCTACCGGCCCTAATTTATGGCATTTTTATTTTGCCATTTTGCTTTTGCAATTTTACAAGTTGAGTATGTGTGAACCTTTATTTGTGTAAAAAAAAACTATATATATAAACATATATATATACATATATATATTCATATGAATATATACATATATATTATTTAGTAAACAGGGAGCAGCTGCCAACCAAAGCCTGCTCTTCAACTCGACGCATCCTGCACACCTTCTGCCGCAGGCCACCGCCATCTCCGCCTGCCAACCAGAGCTGCTGCCACCTGTCCCATACCTATCCAGCACGAGAGGGCAAGATGTCTCCCCGCAACCATCGATGGTTGGTGCGGACTTCACGAGTAACTGTCGGCAATTTCCGCATCTCCCTACATTGACCGCAATCGAGCCTCCAAGACCAGTCGTCCTCAACCGCCGGCGTCGTGTGCAGATTCATGGCTTTCAAAACCTTATAAATGGGACCTGCTGTGTGATTCCGGGTGGAAGATGATGAACAGGAAGAGATCGGGTTTTTGGCTTGCCGTTTCTGCGTCCGTGTGAGGCGTTCCCCCCGCCTGCTTAGAGTGTGATTGTTGCTTGCTTTCGTTCGAGTCTTGTTGAGATTACTGTTTGAATAGAAAGTTCCCTTTGAGTGCTTGAGAGGGAATTTTTGTTTAATGGTTGTTTTTGGATTTCCCCGTGGAGAAGAGGTTGAATATGAATAGTGATTTGTATTTATTTCTCGTAAACAGTGAAGAGGAATGATGGTACTGTTTGCTTGAACTTAAGTTATGCTAATTAATGTTTGCTTTAGCTTTAGGTGGACAGTGAATTCAAAATTGTTATGAGTATTTAAGGATTACGAGGAGCCACTTTGTGTGACTAGTGAGTGAATTTTAGTTCTTGTGTGAGATTACGTGGAACCACTTTCGTGTGAGGTTTAGGTTGTTAGTTTGTGGCCTCTTTATACTAGTAAGTGTTTGAGGATCCGTGGAACCACTTAGTGTGAGAGTGAGCGAATTTATTCTGTGGTGCCCTCGTGCGATAGAGGCCGACCTCGGAGCGGGAGATCGAAGGTGACGAGGAAATTCCTTGCGGGATCGCCATCGACTTCGATTGCGGAAAGACGCCTCTTTCCGTGGGTAACTTGTCTTTCTCTCTTCTTTTGTGTGCATCTAAATTTTCTCTTTAGGATATTAGGTTCATTATGGGTTTTCGCCCGAGATTTTGTCAGCGAATGCTATGTCGAAAACTCCAAACTGAAACGCGTTTGGAGTTCACGATTTCTGTTTGCTACAACAAGGGGAACGGAACGAAAGTTGCGAACTTTCTTTCCCGGATTTAGAATTGATCCATGTTTCAAGAAAATTCATTTTAAACAAAAATAGTAATTTTATGTTTTACAAAACAATCTAGTTTCTTAATTTCTTAAAGTTCGTGCACGCCCGCTCAAATCTCAATTTTTAAATTGCATGCACTTAGGGATTTCTAGAAATAGCCGACAGGCGCGCAAAAAACCAACGCGCCGTCCTGCATCAATTTGGTATCAGAGGGAGGTTCCGAAATTTTCCTAAGTTTCGAAATCCGCCCTGCGTAGATTAGGAGCCCCGCATAGCATTTTCTTATATATTGTCAAAAAAAGGATTTAAAAAAATAGCATACTCATACATTTGCATTTAAATTCTGAGATGCGTCCAGTTGAACGTGGTCACCCGAGTCATGGAGACGAAGGTAATGAGCCAACCCCGTGGTTTCTACCCTTCGCCCACCAAATGATAACATTAACTGAGAGTGTCTATCAAGTGCGAGAAGGATTTAAAAACCTTAGTGGTAGGATAAATAATCTAGAAGTACCCCCTGGAGGTTCAATGCTACCTCCCATTTGAGATTGGCATTCCAGTAGACCCCATCACGAAACCCCACCCCACTACCTAGAAAGATCTACACTTTGGAGGAATCCTTTATTTGAGGATTACGAATCCATTTACACTCACTCCCATGGAGCCCCATCAAGGAGATCTTTACGATACTTCGATGATTATTCTTCATCACAGTACATCACTTCCAGATATCGTGTTGATCCACTTATACGATCACCTTATACTAGAGCCGATCAGTATGATGATTGTCGTCGTTTTTCTCCTCGCACTCGAGTGGATCATGTTGATCCTTCGACACCATATTCTGAGGGTAGAGTTCAGTATCACTCCAATTACCGATACTACACGTCACCTTTATATGAGGAAACTGAGTCGTTATATGCGCGACCACCCCCACATGTTCGTAGGACTCACGTCCAACCACGAGCACGACATGATCATGTTATGGACGATCATCACGATTACCCTCAAGAATCTTGTAGAGGTCACCCTCGTCAAGATTACATTACATGTTGTGATCTTCCTAGTGTTCTGAAAACAAACATGATGGTGTCCATTAAGGGTCGACGAGAGCACTCCTCTTCCCAAGGCAGGGAAACTTCACCCACTCTGCCTGATATTCTAGTACATGATGTGTGGAGTCAACCCCCACAAGAGTCTGCCCCAATTAGTGAGACCACTATAGAGACTATATCTACATTGAGTGGAGACTTTTCACATACTTCACCCGAGATTCTAGATTCTCTATTGAGTGAAGAATTTTCGCACACTTCACCCGATAGCGCACCGAGTCACATCACGATTGAGAGCCGAGAGCTTTGTAGTGATCTCGAGGTTGTCACCTCTCCCTTTTTCGGGAGCACAACTCCTTCTGATGGTTTACTTCTGGAGGGCCATCACTCTACTGATGGGTTCTTTGACGATCCTCCTATTGAGCCTCCAGATGAACCATCCCGTCCATGTATAGCTGAGATACATGTGAGTAATACCCTTATGAATTCCAAGACATGGATACCTGCTCCATTGTCGCACTTGATGTCACCAGTGCTCCAAAGAGATGGTTTTGAGTGTGACATTCATATAGTTAGGCCTGACCGTAAACATTTGATCACTCGCGCTTTAGATGAGTCATGGGACGTACCACCTACTCATTTCATTCTAGAGTCGCGGCTTATTATCGGTGCATATGGTTATCACTTGGAAGACCATCGTATTCGCGATGAGTTTTCATATGTCCCACCTGGTGAGCCTCCTGATGCCTCACATTTCCTTAGTACATTTATCACGACTGTCATAACTCATGTGCATTATCATTTATATGAGAGCACTCCATATGTTTTTGGAGCCTATACTGGTACTCGTCGCATTTGTGACGAATTTTATTATACCCCTCCCGGTGAACCCCCCAGATGAACCATATATGAGTTCACCGCACATTTGGGAAGTATCTATCCTTAGTTGCACAGCCGAGTTTGAGGGTGCACTCACTGATTCATTGATTTTATGTTTTATCACCCGCACTCATAGAGACAGTCCACACACCATGTTGACACATCGTATCACTGATGTCTCTGATTTTCACTTGAGTGTTCATCAACCACGCGATGAAGTATTTTATGATCCACCTTCGGAGCCTCCTGAACATGTACCTATCTCAGGAGTTGTTGTTAGTAACTAAAACCTTCGGTTTGTGGAGTCAGTCGTGTTAGTGGTTCATTTCTTTGCATTTGCATAAGTACTTTTGACTTAAAGGCAACTCAAGCTAACAGACATAAAAGAGCTACTAGTTTCAAAATGGATGACTTGTTAATGGTTCGGCTAAATCCGGAATGGTTACCTTCGGGTACCGTAAAGAAGTTAGCTGACCGTAGAACTGGACCCTTTAGAGTGGCCAAGCGGATTGGGCAAAATGCGTATGAACTTGAGATGCCTTCCGTTTGGGGAGCAAATCCGGTTTTTATCGTAGTTGATCTGACTTTATTCCACGATTATCCACATGAGTCGTTAGATTTTCCATTGCCTTCTCCTCCATTTGATTCTTCTGGGTTGGGGAGTGCTAGTGAGGAGCCACATTCAGGACACACCGACACTCACTCAGTTATTGACACACCATCTGCAGTTCTACCGTTTTCCACTGACAGTTTTCAGGCTGAGCATGAGACACCAGGTGATTCTTTCATACCAGTTCCCAGAGCCACTGACAGACTTCCGCGACAGATCTTGGTTCCCGAGCAGATATTGGATGATGAGACAGTGACCACTACTGATGGTGGCTTTCAGAGATATTTGGTTCGTTGGCATGGCAGACCAGAGACCGAGACCAGCTGGGTCTTGGCCGAGGAGTTACAGCGTATGGATGCCGATCTTCTGCAACACTGCCAGTCGGAACACTCACCAGAGATGAGTGATTTCGAGAGGGGGAGAGTTGGTGGAGACCAACCCCAATTAGGCCGACGCAAAAGTGCCCGACGCCGCACCCGCCCGGACCCCTACCGGCCCTAATTTATGGCATTTTTATTTTGCCATTTCGCTTTTGCAATTTTACAAGTTGAGTATGTGTGAACCTTTATTTGTGTAAAAAAAACTATATATATAAATACATATATATATATACATATATTCATATGAATATATACATATATATTATTTAGTAAACAGGGAGCAGCTGCCAACCAGAGCCTGCTCTTCAAGTCGACGCATCCTGCACACCTTCTCCCGCAGGCCACCGCCATCTCCGCCTGCCAACCAGAGCTGCTGCCACCTGTCCCATTCTCGTCGACCAGCACGAGAGGGCAAGCTGTCTCCCTGCAACCACCGACGGTTGGTGCGGACTTCACGAGTAACTGCCGCATTTTCCGCATCTCCCTACATCGACCACGATCGAGCCGACAAGACCAGTCATCCTCAACCGCCTGCGTCGTGTGCAGTTTCATGGCTTTCGAAACTTATAAAATGGGACCTGCTGTGTGATTCCGGGTGGAAGATGATGAACAGGAAGAGATCGGGTTTTTGGCTTGCCGTTTCTGCGTCCGTGTGAGGTGTTCCCCCCCCCCCCCCCCTGCTTAGAGTGTGATTGTTGCTTGCTTTCGTTCGAGTCTTGTTGAGGTTACTGTTTGAATAGAAAGTTTCCTTTGAGTGCTTGAGAGGGAATTTTTTTTAATGGCTGTTTTTGGTTTTCCCCGTGGAGAAGAGGTTGAATATGAATAGTGATTTGTATTTATTTCCCGTAAACAGTGAAGAGGAATGATGGTACTGTTTGCTTGAACTTAAGTTATGCTAATTAATGTTTGCTTTAGCTTTAGGTGGACAGTGAATTCAAAATTGTTATGAGTATTTAAGGATTACGAGGAGCCACTTTGTGTGACTAGTGAGTGAATTTTAGTTCTTGTGTTAGAGATTACGTGGAACCACTTTCGTGTGAGGTTTAGGTTGTTAGTTTGTGGCCTCTTTATAATAGTAAATGTTTGAGATTTCGTGGAACCACTTAGTGTGAGAGTGAGCAAATTTATTCCGTGGTGCCCTCGTGCGATAGAGGCCGACCTCGGAGCGGGAGATCGAAGGTGACGAGGAAATTCCTTGCGGGATCGCCGTCGACTTCGATTGCGGAAAGACGCCTCTTTCCGTGGGTAACTTGTATCTCTCTCTTCCTTTGTGTGCATCTAAATTTTCTCTTTAGGATATTAGGTTCATTGTGGGTTTTCGCCCGGGATTTTGTCAGCGAATGCTAAGTTGAAAATTCCAAACGGAAACGCGTTTGGAGTTCACGATTTCCGTTTGCTACAACAAGAGGAACAGAACGAAAGTTGCGAACTTAATTCCCCGAATTTAGAATTGATCCATGTTTCAAGAAAATTCATTTTAAACAAAAAATAGTAATTTTATGCTTTACAAAACAATTTAGTTGCTTAATTTCTTAAAGTTCGTGCACGCCCCCTCAAATTTCAATTTTTAAATTGCATGCACTTAGGGATTCCTAGAAATAGCCGACATGCGCGCAAAAAACCAACGCGCCGTCCTGCATCACCCCTCTTCAAAAATATCTTCAAAACATTTATCATTTAGTCCTACTAATTCTTCATCGTCTAATTCTTGAATCATACTTACATCTAATGTTTGATCATGTGATTACCCATTTAATTAAAAATATTCAAGTCAATTGTCATATTTCCAAAAGATAATTTCATTAATCCATTACGACAATTAGTCAACGCATTAGATGTATCTAAAAATGGTCGTCCTAGAATGACAGGTATTTGACAGCGAGTGTTAGCAACCGGTTGTGTTTTTAATAGTATAAAATCCACTGGAAAGATAAATTCTCCAATTTTAATTAGCACATCTTCAACTTCGCCTTTTGGTATTTTAATAGAACGATCTGTTAATTGAAGAGTGATTTTGGTAGGCTTTAATTCTCCAAAGTCAAGTTGCTCATACATAGAACAAGGAAGCAAATAAACGACAGCTCGTAAGTCTAATAATGCTCTATTAATAAATTTATTTCCTATCCTACATGAGATAGTAGGACATCCAGGATCTTTGTACTTAACAGGAATTGTGCTTGTTAAAACATTCGATATATTAGAAGCTAGAAATACCTTCTTGGGTACATGCGTTTGTTTTTTTCTTAGTGCATAAGTCCTTAAGAAATTTAGCATAATTTGACACTTTTGAATTGCATCAAGAAGTGGAATATTAACTTTTACTTGTTTAAAAACCTCTATCATTTTTTCCATTTGAGCAAAATTTTTATTCTCTTTCAATCTTTGTGGATAAGGAGCTTTTATTTCTTGATTCTTATTTTCATTCATTGAAATTTCAACAGGTTCTTCAATATGCATTTCATTATTTGTATATATTTTAATTGTGGTTTTAGGCTTCTCCTTATATAATTCCACTTTATTATTCACTTTTTTTTTCAGATCTTAACACAGTTATAGTGTTAACTTGACTCTCTTTTATATGATTTTTTACCTTAGAATCTCTTGGGTTAGTGATTGGTTGGCTAGGAAATGTTCCTTTCTCTCTCTTGCTAATTTGAGATTCAATTTGCCCAACTTTTTCTAATCTAGCTATGGCTTGTGAGTTGGTATTCATTATTTGACTAGATATTTGTATGAATTTTGTGAGAGCATCAGATGTTGTGATGATGTTTTCACTAAAACCTCTACATTTTTCTTTAAATCAGAAATTTTATGATTAATTCCAGGATGTTGAAATTGTTGATTAGAGTTTGAATTATTGAAGTTTTGAAAATTTATCTCTTTAAAATTTTGATTCGATGGTTTATAGTTAGAATTATTATTATAATTATTTTATGAATTGAAGTTTGAATTACCATCTTGTTTCCATGAAAAATTTGGGTGATTTCTCCCAACTGGATTATAATATTGAGAATATGGATCATTCTTAGGATTTTGAAAAGCAGCATTCATTTGTTCATAATTTAAATTACTTTCTAATAAATGGTACTTTTCTCCTATGTGTGATCGATCTTGACAATTAGGACATACAAAAATTTAGTTAACTTGTTTATTCATAATGTCTAATTCATCTAATCTACGGACAAGTGCATCGATCTTAGCCTCACATATAGTAGTAGGATCAATAACATGTATACCGTTTTTATAGGCTATTGATTTTTCATTAATCGATTTATAACATCTATCATAAGTATTCTCTTCCCATTGTCCAGTTTTCTCCACTAAATTTTCAAAAATTTCAGAAGCCTCATCTACACTTTTATCCATAAAATTTCCTTGACACAGATTCTAGCATAGTTTTTGTATTAAAGTTCAAGCCTTCATAAACATTTGACATAGTCTCCATTTTTCTGTAGCATGATGAGGGCTTAATGTTAATAGATTTTTAAATCTATCTAAATACTTCCAAAGTGCTTCTCCAGGAATTTGGGAAAACTGATTTATTTCATTTCTAATCTTTGAAGTTTTATGATTAGGATACAATTTTCTAAGAAAAACTTTAATAAACTCACCCCAAGTATTTATAGAATCGACGGGTAAACTATGCCATTTCTTAGCATACTCTTTTAAAGCAAAAGGAAGGAAACAAAGCTTAATTGTGTCTTCAGTTGAGTTTTGTAATTTCATTATATAACACACTTATTCAAATTCACTTATAAAAGATGTCAGCATCTTCACTATCGGCTCCTAGATATTTTGGAAACATATTCACGTAGTGGGGTTTTATTTCAAAATTATTTGCAGTAGATATAAATAATTTAATATATGAAGATAGTGATGTTCTCATTGGATAACATCTATCACGTAATGCAACTGTTGGATTCACTTCAGCCATAACTAAATTTTAAATTCAGATCTTACCAAGCATTTTGTAGAATCTCTAGTCCAAATGTGCATACCCTAGAAAATGATAAAAGATTTTTTTTAGATATATAGATTTTTACTAATTATTTATTTTTGTTTTATTTTCTTAAATTTTCAAACTTTAGATCTTGTCAACTCGTTGGCCAGGTAAGTGTAAGATTAGTGGTCGCACTAAATACCGTTAAACACCACCTTTCCTTCCGGGGATACTGACTCACCCCTAATCATTTTCCTAGACGCCAATAAACTAGCTTAAAATAAAAAATAAAACTTACAAATTTTAAATTTCACAAATTCGTCGGCCAGGTAAACGTAAAGTTAGTGGCCGCACTAGGTACCATTAAACAACACATTCCTTTTGGGGGATACTAGCTCACCCCTAACAGCTTTCCTAGACACCAACTGGTGAGGAAATTTTCAAAGTGTAAATTTATTTACAATAATTATTTTCTAATCTACTAATTGGAAGAACTAAAGAGAAATTAAAACCCTCCCCGGTAGCGGCGCCAAAATTGATAGAAAATTTCAAAGCACTAAAATAATGACAGAATATAAAAAGCAGTCTATGATTGAAGCTGATATAATGCAACAAAATTTCAAGTAATAAAAATTGTAAGTGCACGATGTACGATTGTAGTACCGAAGCAAGTACAGGTCGATCAATATAGAAGGTGTAATTCTACTTTAATTCCGGCGAATTATAAATAAATGGTTGGATTGGTTGTTAATACAAAAATCTTGATTTGAGAAAATAATTTTAAGAAATATGTCTCAGGTGCAATTTTAATTAAATATTTAATTTTGATTATTGAGTAATAATTCATCGCATCATGAAAAGATATTTGAAATTAAGATTCACAAAAAAACTTTATTTTTATAATTCATCAAAATAATTTGCTTATTACTTTTCACATGTCACATCAAAATTGCTTAAACATGTAATATATACGAGCAATCTAAGACAGAAATAAGTGATAAAAATTGATAGAGAGCTTCAAGAATGAGTCCGAAAATTTTCTTAACTCACTGAGAATATTTTGTATGCACTCGCACTATATAACATTATACTTTCGGAGGAATGCAATATGCGTAAGGCTTCACAAATATCAAAACCTTACAAACTTGCGCGGCGTGCATACATGCGCTTCCTCACAATCTAGTTCCTCTTCCACAATATCTCTCACAAACTAAAAAATATTACTCAAGTGAAATTTATTCTCCACTCAAAATTTGTGCTCCTTTTTCATCACTAATGAACAACAATTTATAAAAAAAGAATCTCAATTCAGCTCAAAAAAATGAGTGGGATAGTTGTAACGCCCAAAGCCTAAAATGAGGTTGAACTGAATTTAGCGTCTATGTGGGACACTGAAATGAGTTCAGTGTCCATCATGGACACTAAATTAAATTTCAGTCCCCCCAAGTGTGAAATCATTCAGCACCCATTGGGTGTTGACTCCAGTCAACACCCAAGCTGAGTGTTGACTTAGTCAACACCCAAGTTGGGCGCTGAAATGAACAGATCCCAAGCTGGGTGCTGATCATAAATCAGCACCCACTTGGGTGATGATCCGTGAAGGCTCTGTTCTATTGTCTTCGTGCAGTCTTCTGCGGTTTGATTTTTTTTTCGTTCGAAATTTCGACCGTGTCCTCCTTTAAAAATTTTATTTTATAATATGCAATTACACAAATACTAACTATTGTGAAAAGTATCATTTTAAATAAAATATAGCAAAAAATATTATGAAATAAATGTATTTTGGTGAGTTTATCAATGGGTAACTAGTGCAGAATTGTTAGTAAAAAAATAAGAAACATGATAGTGTCACAATTAATTTGATGGTGTCAAACAAAGTAATGTTTATTTTATGTTAAAGAAATTCAAAAAATTTAACATATTTTTTCTTTTCCTTTTTGCCCATATTTTTTTTCTTCTAATCAACCATTTTAACTATACTATTATTTATATCATGGTAATAATAAATGTAAGAAAAAAGTTACATTGATATCATAAATTTACAATTAAAACATTTACTATAATATTACTATATTAAAGGGTGTTGTTATTAGCAAACATATTTTCGCTGCTAGCAAACCATTACTACTAGCAAACCATTACATTTGAAAATGGCTATTTGAAAACCATTTTGTTATTAGAAAACCACCAAAAAAAAAAAAAAAAAAAACACAGTTTATCCTATTGATAGTATAAATGGTTGCATCTTCCTCACATCTCCCAGCAACAACACACATTTTATAAAGTGGCTTCTACACAGCTTTATCCCAAAGAGAGTTGGACGGCCCACCCAATTTCTGGCATCATAGCATGAACAGATGGTCAAATAACAGTTTCTATTTCTAAAATTTCAAAAATATTATTGCAATAATGGAAGCAGTTTCATACCTTCGCATCAAGGATTAGTTTGATAGAAATTAAGATTGTAACCTAGCTTTCTCAATAGCTGAACCGATAGAAAAGAACTTCATAAACACCTAGTACCTGCTGATTGAAGGCCTCCATTTCAACTTCTCTGGATGTTTTCCATTTATAGTTAAGGAATCATATACTTGAAAGTAGATTTTCGTAGAGGTTTGAGATGGAGAGTCGCCAAATATGAAAATGCAGGACATAATTACACATTTTACACCAACAAAATTTAATGAATATAATTGTTGCGGGTCACTCGACGCTCTTCCAGACCGGGCGAATTGAACCATCTTAGCCCGAGAGTGGGCCGTGTAAGACCCTTTTTTTTTCAAAACACCGGGTCTTAGGCCCAGAACCGCCGCTTTGCGGTGACACCTTCACTCGGGAAGGTCGCCACTACAAAACGCCGATCCTGCCGGCCAAATCAATCACAAAGAAAAGTACATTAAAGAAGACAAGTCCACAGAATCACCATGAAAAATATAAGAATGTCCACAATGTATAACCGAATAAAAGATAACAAGGGTTACAATAATAAATGGCTCATGCCCTATACATCATATCCTCACTACAAGATCACTCGCGGAAGCTAACTACTAATCACTCACTGATCCTGAATCCTGTGCTCCTGTACTAGACTGGTCCGCCTCCATCTGCACCGGCCTCTGGTGTTGCTGCGTCTCCTCGATCTCCTAAAATGATATGGTCCACCGACCGTTAGTCAAAAAGACTAAGCCTTATGTTCCCCACCCCACCCCTAATGGCTCCTAGGCACCGTGCGGGAGGATGAAGCGGAGGACAGCAAGGGGTATAACAAAGAGCAGGTGACGGTGGTACAGGAAATATTTCTACACTACACATGTGCATATTTATATAACTGAAGCAGTAAAGGGGCATAGTAAAAGCAGGTAAAGAATAAGTAAAGTGCAGTAAGTAGAGACAGTAGTAATAGAAAAGTAACCATTGATTTATAGGAATGCCTATACAAACCTATAGACCATGGGGTCGTTTAGCAAGGCCTACCGTATAAGAAGTCCCATAACCGACTTATACGTTAGGGGTAGGTTGAAATGCAATGTTTTATGCTATGACATGCAAGGTATGCTGTTATGTTATGTTCATACAAGTGCAACTCACTCACTACGACTCTATGCGCATAGACCTTTAGTTCCCCCTTTTTGGAGTGAGCTAGACTCCCAAGATACTCCCGTAGTGGCAAACGGAAGCGGTGGGTTGGGCCTCGCCCACCTCTAGGTTGGTATTCACACTACCCTACCTAGACCTATCGTACGCCTCATCGCAAAACCGCGGAGCATCTGCGTACTCTTACTGGCTGGACCACCAGACTTTCAAGGCTAAGTGTAAATACCACACTTGCCGAGTCAACGTATTGACGTCGGTGTGAACGACCGTCCAATACCGAAGACCCACCACCTTCAATGCACATGCAACATGTTCTACTACCTACCTCCGAGCCATAAGCTCCCCGGGCTAACCTGCCCGCCATCAATAACCTTCCGAGCCATCGGCTCGCCGAACCAACCCGTCCGTACCTACAAACACTAGTGAGTCACAAGCTCACCTGACTTAGCAATTCGCTCTTACAACCACCGAGCCTACTGCTTGTGAAACTAAACTAACTAACTTCTCGTAACCACGGGGTGCGGGTGTGTGTATTATTAAGTTATTCTTGTATAACATTTTACTCTTACAGTTTATGGTTAATCTTGGGCTTTCCGAGGGTTACCCTGTAAGGGGCTCGCTACGGTAATAGGAACCGAAATGGGATGACACCCCAAAGTTCTCTTTCTCAAGACACTTAGTGTTGTTGATATCTACCCATAAGAACACCCTCCTTGTTATTACAATTGAATTAACCCTAAGTGACTTATGACTTTCCAAGACGATCCTTCGTCAATCCCGAGCGCCACTTTACCCTCCATAATCCTTCTTGTTGACCATCAAACCTTCTCAACTAAACTAGGTAAATCACTTACCTCTCATCCACTTGATTCTCAAATTTCACAGTTTTACTATACGCAGACCAAACTAATTATATGAAGCTCACAACTAAAGGTACTCTAAATATTCATCCATCTGACCCAATCTATTTACTGGAGGTCTATCATGATATTATAAGGCAAATTCCAAAGAATCACATTTTTCCCAATATTATTAATAATTAAAACAATTTTTCCAAAATACAACTTCCTAAGGTTTGAACTACAAGTGCAATTTTCTGACTTCCAATGCCTACTAAAATTTTTACATAAATCAAGGGTACCTAGTAATCAGTAAATATGAATTTTTAGGAATTTCTAGCAAGGTTTATAATTATTAAAAATTCCTAAACCCATTAATTTTCAATTGTTTCCAAAGGAGGTACCCTCATATGAACTCCAAACCTTATGCAAATTTTTACAGAGGTGAATCATACTAAAATATCCAGTCCTACGAAATTTGACCATATTCCATAAAGGTTACATTTGTAATTTCCACAAACGTCATATTTGCAATTAATTCTAATTTGAACTAGAAGTACCAAAAATACCAATCCAAAAATTATGAGAAAATTACTGTGGGTTCATAATGGTATAAAATGACATCCAACAAAGTTTCATGAAATTACAGAAAACTAACACCCTAAAATTAATCATCCCAAAAATTGCCAACAATAAGAATAATTATAATTTGGACCTCCAAAAGTCTTCCAATGGTTCTAACAGAATCTCCAGGGATTAATAACATCAAAACTAAGTTGGTGACAGAAATTGGTTAATCCCTAGGTATTAATCTTGCCTAAAACCCAAAAACCTAAATATTTACAAATCTACCTAAGGATTTATTCCCTAAGGTATACAACCCCAAACCTCTTCAATTTCACAGGGGAGGCTCCTCTGGTCACTATGACCTACTCTCCAAAATTTTAGGTCAAACCATAAAGGTTTGACCCCTTTTCCTTCATTGACCTCTAAATGCACCCCTTAGGGTTTACCCTAGGATTATGATCCATACTTCCCCAAATCCACCCATACTTCTTGTGAGGGTGTTATATCACTCATAGGACTCAGAGGAGTCCATTACACTCCTCTCCAAGGACAAACACCCCTATGTCCTTCATAACCCCAATTTCCACTCCATAGGGATCAACCCTATGGCCTTTAGGCAATTCAACTCCAAAGCTCGCCAATTTCCTCATGGGGTCCCAAAATGATCCCACTGACCTCCCCAAGAAGACCCAAGTCTCTATGGGCCCACTTGGCCAATGGATCTCTACTTGGCTAAATGCACCCCAAGGGGCTCCAACTCCATGTCCTAGGGCAATCCAACTCCTCATGACCCCAAAACTCACCTGGAGGTGATTTGGGTGGTATTAGGGCAGTGGCCAAAATTCCACTCCAATTGGAGGTGGTTTGGCCCCTTAATTCCAACATAGCCCCTTTGGCCTAATTCCTTCCTTAAGACCAAAACTTGGGCCAATCAATTGCCTGGTCAAATCAACCCCAAATGGGTTGAAATTTTAACCAGGGACTTATCATGACCCTAATAACACCCCACCAAAATTTGGTGGAGTTTGGAGATCATTTGACCCTCCAAATAATTTACACATTGATTATTAAATTTTTACAAAAACGTTAGGAAAATGTTCTCCAAAAATTCCCATTTTTGGATATGTCCTATATATATAAGAATAGCCTATACCCCAAATTTCAAGTCATTTGGAGTTCTGGATTGATGTGGGCATCCACTCAAAGTTCAGTCAAACCTTGCACCAAAATGGGTGATGAGGTCAAACCAGGACTCCAAATTGGGTGAACTAAATTTTGTATGATCCTAGGGGTCAAGGCCTACAACTTTCATGTTGGGCCCTTTTTCTGTAGAGGGCATTTAGTATTTTTAAGATTTAAATACAAGAACTGCAGCAATATTAACAATGAAATATATATAAATATATATTATTTATTTCTTCACGGGAGCAATAGACGGCATCCGTGCGTCTTCCCCAAGCAGCCGACGTCGGTGATTTCGCCGGCCTAGAGCCTTTTGCGGGCCCGATTCCGGCGCGATGGCGCCATCTCCGGCGAATCGCCGCAGCCAAAAGCACCACCCGACCTCCAGCTTTCGATTGCCGGTGGTGGTGTGACCGGAGGTGGACTGAAATGGCCCCCCGAATGTTGCGTTTTCAGCTATGAACATAAAGGAAATCCGATTGGAGATAGCTCCAATCTCAGTCGATTTTGAAATAGGAAGAAATAAGATCTATCCACTAGGGTTAGGGAGGAGAACCAGACCTGTTTGGGGTCGATTTGTTGCTTCCACCATCGACCACCATTGCTCCTCCTTGGAGATTTCGGCACCATCCAATTCCTTGCACAGACAGCTCAAACCTTTCGGGGAAGGGGGGTTTCAACTCCTCTCTCCATTATGAAGCTAATGGGAGGGCCAATTTAATGGGAGGAGGGCTCCATTAAGAGGTCACCAAGTGACCCTTCCTCTCCCCCATGGTCGGCCACCCTTATGCCTCCCCCCTGCCTTCAATTCCTCCAGAAAACTCCTGGAATTCCTTCCACATTCATCAGGGGAGATGAAATGGGTCATCAATGGGGATTCCAAGGGGTGTATCCCCTTAATGGCCATGAACACCACCTTCTCTCTCCTCCAAAATTGAGTTTTTCTCTCTCCTACTCATCATGGTCGATTTTTCTCTCTCTCCTGTGTTTAATGTCAGCCTACTGGGTTGGTTAACCATCCAATTGAGCTAGCCCAAAGAGATTGGGTTAGGTTTAAGAGATTTGACCTAATTTGGGTAAGTTTGACTTTTGGTCAAATTGACCAATTGGGTGACCCTAGGGTGGGGCTTTTGGGTCCATTAGACTCCAAATTAAATTTAGAAACTACTGGTGGGGTCCATTTGGTCACATGAGCCTTAGTTGACCCAATATGAGTTGATTTGACCAAAACAGGCTAAGTTGACTTTGGTCAAATTGAGCCCTAGGGTTGACCCAGTCATGGGGCTTTTTGTTCCACTGGGTCCCCTATGATATTATAATACTATGGGTAGGGTCAATTTAATATGGTGGTGGTCATTTAGGGCACTTAGTGAAGAATTGCCATTTTGACCTAAAAGGGCATATATGTCAATTTGCACCACTGGGGGTCCCATGGCTTTTAGGTCTACTAGGTCTCTTATGATATTTTAGACCTAGATGTCTGGTCAACTTGGCATGGTGGAGGTCAATTGACTCTAATTAGGCTACTTTGACCAATTTGGGGTTAGGGTTGACTTTGGTCAATCTGGCCTCTTTGGTTGACCCCAATGGGCCCTTGGTGCTCTAAGGGGACCCCTAAAAGGTTAGGGATACTATGGTGGGGTCAAATGGGTCAAGATAAGGTCCCTATGTCAAACCCTAGGTAGGGTAGCTGCAATTTACTATTTGTAGACCAAGGCACTTTCAACCCTAATTTTGCCTAAGTTAAAGGGATTTCTACACTACCAAGGCATTGTCATGACCTTGTCATAACAGATTCACCTGGGGGGTCTAGCTGTCTGGGGGATGTTACAGGCCGAATGCGCAAACAGTCACGGAGAGAATAGACATGTGGCAAGAGAACGTTTTTAGCGTGGAAAACCCGGAAAGGGTAAAAAACCACGTGGCCGGATCTGTGCCAGCCAAAATTTACTAAGTGTTGGAGTGTTACAAACGAAGTTACAAGTTCAGAGAGCGACAGACCGCTTCTCGTTACAATTGCAGTTGGAGAAAATTCTCCGAGGGTGACAGGCCACCTCTCAGAAAAGCTAAGTGTCTTAGTGTTGCAGAAAGTCTTCAAAGTCCGAAGAAGATCTTCAAGTGACGAAGGAGATCTTCGAATCACGAAAGAGATCTTCGAACCGCGAAGGAGATCTTCGAATCCACGAAGGAGGTCTTCGAAGGAATTCTTCAAGGAGCTCTCTCGGATGCAAAGTGCCAGATCCCCTCAAATGAGGATCCAGTGTCCCTTTTATAGACTTGGCCGGGGGCGGCTTGGTAATTTCACCGTTGTAACCACCGTAACCACCTGACGGGCCGATCTCGTCCGTCGATCGAGAGCACATGGATCGCCACTTTCTGGATATGACGGCTTCGCCCCTCGGGCAGTTCGGGCAGTTGACGTCCCTGATTGCAATGCGTAAATCCTGTAATCTTAAGAGAGAAAATGGAGTTAGCAACAACGCGCACTATGAATTTTGCAATGTTCAAGTGCGCGCCGGTCAAGAGTACGCTAAGGACTTAGCGACACTAGAGCGATCGGGGCTTGCGCAAGGACGGCACAAAGTGCAACGACGGCGCGAGGCAAGGGGGGCGATCGGTACCGCACATGTGCGTGGGTGCCGGCGTGAGGCCGGCCGGCCGCGCGCCGGGTACCGCACGACACGCAAGGGGTTCCACGCGCGGTAGCGCGCGGAGCTGCCGCGGTTGGGGCGTTTTTTTTTGGGGGTTTTCTCCCCCCTCTTTCTTACCTATGCCTCCACTATCTTAGTGGGGAGTGGGGTTTTCGGTTAAACGCAGCCCGTATCTCTTTATAAAATAGATGAGAACCCATCAATTGCCCCCCAAATCCTCGAAATTCTTTACTGTTGCTTAAAGAAGTGCGGGGATTTTGTCATCTTTCGGTGTGATCCGGGCGCTACGACGGAGCTGGTGGCATCCCGTGCCGGAGTTCGGTCGAAGAAGGCCCTTGTGGAGGTTTCAGCTCGTTTGTTGGAGGATTTGCGAGCTAGAGCGGCTCGTCTGGGGGCCGAGTTGTTGTTTTTGGAGATGGGGGAGGAGCGCCTCTCCTTACTGGAGTGGACTGCTGAGTTGAAGGCTGTTGGAGTCGCTGAGTATAAAGCCTCTGTAGCTTATGTGTAGGACCGTTCCTGGATTTCAGAGGAAGTTCGCGAGAAGATCTGGAACAAGGAGGTGGAGCCTCAGCTTAAGGATGAGCGTGAGGTGGCCTTCACTCGCGGGATGGGGAAAGCCCTCCGCTTGGTTGCGCGGATACGAGGTTGCAATGTGTTTGGATTATGTATTGGAGATCATGACGAGCTTGTCGTTTAGCGTTAAGGCCCGATGAGCGTGGTGGTGAGGTGCATAAGCAACGCGGTGATGAGGGGCCCAAGCAGCGCGGATGCGAGATACCCGAGAAGCGCGCTGGCGAGATTCCTGAGGAACGTGAAGGCGAGCTACCCAAGCAGCGCGATGGCGAGACGCCCAAGCAACGCGGTGGCGAGACGCCCATGCAGCGCTGAGGCGAGGTGCCCAAGCAGCGCTGAGGCGAGGTGCCCAAGCAGCGCGGAGGCGAGGTGCCCAAGCAGCGCAGCGACGAGGTGCCCAAGCAGCGCGGAGGCGAGGTGCCCAAGCAGCGCAGCGGCGAGGTGCCCAAGCAGCGCGGAGGCGAGGTGCCCAAGCAGCGCGGAGGCGAGGTGCCCAGGCAGCGCTGAGGCGAGGTTGTCTTTCGGGCGAACTTAATTCGACGCCAATCTTCTATTCGTAGGAGGCCTTTTCTCATCACCAAATTTGGCGAGTTAGCTGCTTGATGTTAGTACCGAAAGTCATGGCTTTAACGTTCATATCCTTACTTCAGGAGATCGTTTTGTTGATGGAGTCAGGGAGTAACAGTAGTAATTTTAAATATACAATAGGTACATGCACACAAGTACAATCTTGCGGCTTACTGCTTTTAAAAGCAGAAAAGTGGAAGGCGCGGTAAATAAAAATTGATGATAGATGAGACGCGTGCTGTGCGTGCTCTACTAGGGTGGTATGTGCACTAATCATTCAGGTGACCATCCCTTGGTTGCTTCCTTTCTTTTTTGACTCGTAACTTTAAGTTGTTGTGTATCCGCTGATGCCTGGAAATTAGTTTCTTCCGCTGATGCGGGAGCTGCGCGGCCTTTCTGTGCGCGACCTTTCTCAGAATTTGGATTTGGTGACGGTTCGTAGTTGACCCAAGGAAGCCCGATTGTGGCAGCATTGAGACCACAAATCGAATCTCTGAGGGTTTTTCCTTTCCTAGCCATGCGGCCGGCCATGTAAACGTCATGATGAAGGGTATCGAGTAGGAGGCACACGAATATTGCGTCGTAGGGCGTGTCTGCTTCTGCAACGATGAACTGGACGTCATACTGGACCGGTTCCGGGAGCATTCCTACTTGGACGGGAAGGACGATGACTCCTACGGTGGGTATTACTGTTCCGTCCGGGAGTTCTGCGTCGTTGGATCTGAGCTTGAGGTTCCCGTCGAGGAGTCTGAGCCGCACCACGGTTGCCATGAACAGGATGTTGAACGAGATGCGGTGGCTTATCAGCGCCCTCTTTAATTCACGGGCTGGAGTGCCGATGCTGGCGTGCAAGGCGAAATCCAACCCTTTGCAGAGATGCTTTTGGTGGAAACTTGTGGCGACATCTTCTTTATGATGAGTTACTATCGTGTAGGGAGATCTGTTCGCCTCGAGCTCTTCCCACGCTCTTTCTTCTTCTCGGATTCTCTGCGCGCGATCCTCGTTCCATTCAACGAACAGCTGGGACAACTCAGTGAAGTTGTGGATGGTCCCTTCAGGAAGAGATCGATACCAGTTGAGAGCGCTTCCGCGTAGTGTTTCCGTGAAGACCTTGCAGCTGATTTCGCCAGGGAGCCCGAACGCCTCCCTTGCGACCAAGAAGCAGTTAACGTGTTCGTACGGATTCTCTGATCTGTGGAACTCCCTACAACGTGGGAGTTTAAGCCAAGATGGGACTGGATACGTCAAGATTGATTTTGACAGGGGGGATCGTCCTCGCTGGAGAGAGACATCATTCGAATCCTGCTCCGCCATTGGAGGAGCCTGCTTGCTTATTGTGCCGAGCTTCTTGGGTAGGATGGGCGCAGCGGTGAGCGCTTTCTCCCCTAAGTCTGCGGGGGTGGAAGAGCTGTATGCATCTGAAAGTGTTTGGTGAATGTCCATTCTTACCCGCTCCGAATACTGCGGCGATGCAGGTGTTGTTATTAGGAAGTCTTTGCGGAGTATTCGGGAAATTCGTTTCCCACAGACGACGCCAAACTGTTGTGGGTCACTCAACGCTCTTCCAGACCGGACGAATTGAACCGTCTTAGCCCGAGAGTGGGCCGAATGCGCAAACAATCACAGAGAGAATAGACAGATGACAAGAGAACGTTTTTAGCGTGGAAAACTCGAAAAGGGTAAAAAACCACGTGGACGGATCTGTGCCAGCCAAATTTCACTGAGTGTTGGAGTGTTACAAACAAAGTTACAAGTTCAGAGAGCGACATGCCGCTTCTCGTTACAATTGCAGTTGGAGAAAATTCTCCGAGGGTGACAGACCACCTCTCAGAAAAGCTAAGTGTCTTAGTGTTACAGGAAGTCTTCAAAGTCCGAAGAAGATCTTCAAGTGACGAAGGAGATCTTCGAACCGCGAAGGAGATCTTCGAATCCGCGAAGGAGGTCTTCGAAGGAATTCTTCAAGGTGCTCTCTCGGATGCAAAGTGTCAGATCCCCTCAAATGAGGATTCAGGGTCCCTTTTATAGACTTGGCCGGGGGTGGCTTTGTAATTTCACCGTTGGAACCACCGTAACCACCTGACGGGCCGATCTCGTCCGTCGATCGAGAGCACACAGATCGCCACTTTCTGGATATGATGGCTTCGCCCCTCGGGTAGTTCGGGCAGTTGACGTCCCTGATTGCAATGCGTAAATCCTGTAATCTTAAGAGAGAAAATGGAGTTAGCAACAACGCGCACTATGAACTTTGCAACGTACAAGTGCGCGCCGGTCAAGAGTACGCTAAGGACTTAGCGACACTAGCGCGATCGGGGCTTGCGCGAGGACGGCGCAAATAGTGCAACGGCGGCGCGAGGCAAGGGGGGGCGATCGGTACCGCACACGTGCGTGGGTGACGGCGTGCGGCCGCGCGCCGGGTACCGCGCGTGGCGCGCAAGGGGTACCGCGCGCGGTATTGCGCTGGCTGCGTGCGGAATCGCGCGCGGTACCGTGCGTTGGCGCGCGCACGCGGTTGCGCGCGCGCGCGGGACCGCTCGGGCCACGCGGTACTGCGCGGGCCGCGCGGTTGCGCGCGCGCGATACGGCGCGCAACCGCGCGCGCGCGGAGCTGCCGCGGTTGGGGCGGGTTTAGGCGGTTTTTTGGGGGTTTTCTCCCCCTCTTTCTTACCCATGCCTCAACTATCTTAGTGGGGAGTGAGGTTTTCGGCTAAACGCAGCCCGGATCTCTTTATAAAATAGATGAGAACCCATCAATAATAATACATTTTTCTCCAACAACTATCATATTCCAGTAATCAAAGATGAAAACATTTTTAGCTTGCGAAATGATCCAGTAAAATGGGATCATATTCCACTAAAATGAGGAAGAAAAATTTTAAGCTTCAGAAATGAAACGGAGAAGAATCTGAGAAATAGATGGCTTATGGCGAAGAAATGAACAAGAAAAACATGACTCTGGGAAGATCCGCTATGCTCACCTTGCGAAGAAATGAACAGAGAGGCCGGACAATGAAGATCTGGGATCTGTGGATGATGGCGAGCCAGGAGATCGACATATGGTTGAGCGGGGGAGATCTTCAGGCGGCGAGAAATCTTCAGTGACGAGAGATCTGAGGGAGGCGAGCAACAGCGAGAGAGTAAGACGCGCCTGGAGAGGGAGTTGCGAATGGGAGAGGGTATGGGAATCACGAACGAGAGAGGGAGGATGTCGCCGGGGCAACGCCTGGGATTCGCGCACGGGAGAGGGAGTCAGAGTTTGCTAGTAGTAGAAAAAAGTTTTTCAAAATAACGAAAAAAACTAAATTTGCAGGATTTTTAGATTTGCTATCAGCCAAATAAGATTTGCTAATAACAGCACCCATATTAAATCATTAAAATTACATTTAATTTAATTATGATAAATTAGGAATTTAGGATTATACAAGATAAGACATTTCAAGTGCTGGCTGAAAATAAACTTTGTATTTATTACGTGGAACGGTGGAAGCTACATAAATTTTGTCAGTCAATTTCTCTCTCTATCATTTTTAGTGAGCAGTTTTCACCCGCTGTCTTCCTTCCTTCGGAAGCCACTCTTCATGTCTCAAAACCCCGCCAAAGAATAGACCCATTCTCCTCATCGATATGATATCCAGAAGCTCTCATCGCTAGGTTTTCCGCTCCCGCCCGTAAATTACAGCTCGAAGGCACCTCCTCCCTCCATGGGAAAGAGGAAGCTGGCGGTCGTACTCTCCTCGTCGGAGGACGAGGTCCAAACAAGCTCCGTACGCCGAACTCGAGGTGATCGCAGGTCCATTTCGAAACCTCTGTCTACCTCGCCGAAGAGGACTCGCGTAAGACGTTCAAAAGAGGGCAATGACGGCGGCTCCGATTTCCGGCATTCCCGTAAAGCACAATCGGTATGCTTGATCTTCTCAGAAGGATCGCCCTGGTCTTGATTTTGACGCATTATAATTGTTTAATCTGGAGAGTGATGTAATGCCATTACACTTGTTTCCGTTGACAGAATAATTTTGCCACACTTTCTGATGATTTTTGCGACTGTCTCCAGGATTTCCATTTAACGAGAGGTACGCTTTTTAGTAAACAAATTTGTTATGCATGTTAGGGGCTCCAAAAATGCCAATGTTGTATGTTTCAATTCTACCCGGTATACGCACAGTAGTTTGTCTGAGCTAATAGTGTAAACATAGCCTTATGTTCTGCTGCAAACCAAGTTGACTGTTGCAGAAGGGGAAGCTACGTTGAACTTTAATCTCTGATAGATAATTTTGGAGTTATTATATTGGAGAAACTGTAGGCGTAGCATCTATTAGTTAAAGGGAATATGTAGTAGATTGAGGTTATTTAGGCATATAAAAGAAGTGTCGAAGCAGAATTGGTAAGGCTGTAGGGAAAGAGTTGGTGTGAAAGGGATGGAGTTGGGAAATGGTATAACTTTACCGTCATTCATTGTTTTAAGGTAGTGATGTTTGTAAGATCATTAGTTCATTATGTATGGTGATGTGGTGATATTGTCTTTCAAAAAAAGAAACATAGCGAAAACATAATATTAAATCAAGGATATATAACATTAGCTCTCTTTCAAATATGTTTGTGAAGAAATGAAATAAATTAGGTTTCTTTTATTCACACACTAAAAAGGTTAATTATTCTCTTACATTGCTCCCATATTTATACCCTAATGAGGGGAGCCTAATACATCATTTGGAGATGTGAGACTAATTACAAGAAAAGAGGAGCGCGCTAAACGCACACCATTCAATGCTAAATGCACACCAATATGGATAAATGCACACCAACACTCCCCCCAAGGAGGGCGAAAGATATCCACTAAGCCTATCTTGTCACACAACCTGGATAAATCAAATGAGCTGGGTCCTTTAGTTAGACACTACGTTATCAAGGCGTGCGCCTAGGTGCTCCTGAGGCGCCTAGGCGCTCCTGAGGCGCCGGGCGCACCAGGCGCACCAGCCAGCGCCTCTGCAAGGCAAAGGCGGGCGAGGTGCCTCAGGCGCGCCTAGGCGCGCGCCTTACCAACTCCCAGGCGCACCAAAGGCGCGCCTGGGCTTTTCAAGCTGTTTTCTTCAACCTGTTTTTTGGGAGGGGGCAAAAACATGATCTCAGACGCACCCGAGGCACACCTAGGCGCACTTGGGCATCCAATTCATCGATTTCAGTGAATTGGGCACCCAATTCCCTGAAAATCAGTGAATTGGGCACCCAATTCCCTGAAAATCAGCGAATCGGGCACCCAATTCCCTGAAAATCAGCGAATTGGGCACCCAATTCACTGAAAATCAATAAGTTGGATGTCAAATTCGCTGATTTTCAGTGAATTGGGCACCCAATTCATTTTTGCGCCTCACGTGCCTCAGGCGCGCGCCTGCGCCTTGCGCCTAGGCTCCTGGACCCATTTGCACCTTGGTGCGCCTTGCGCCTTTGATAACTGGGTTAGACAATCAACCACTTGCTCCTTCGTATCAACATATCCCAGTTTCAGCACCACACAATCCAGTTTCTCCTTAATAAAGAACCTGTCGATCTCTATATGCTTCCTTCGGTCATGGTGGACATGGTTATTTGCAATGCTGATGGCTGACTTGCTGTCACACCATAATGTCATCTACTCTCCTTGGTCTATCTTGAGTTCCATTAGCAGGGCTTTCAACCATAATAACTCTCCCACACCTAAGGCCATGTCATACCTAAATTAAAGCGAGATCACTCTAATTGTCCCCACCAAACTAAAGCGGACCCTTTCAATCTAAGGGTAGCATACTCAACTTGCCTAACTTGGGGAAATTGCTTCCAAGCTAGGAAACGGTCCATCCTATCACACCAGTCTAGGCAACCCTCGAGCTCTAAGTGTCCCTCAAAATCGCCTGTAACACCCCACCTTAGTTTTACCACAAATCAGCAGTCCGGCCAGGCCCCGTGATAAGAAGCAAATCAAGTAGCGGTAATAAAAATGGTACATAGGTGACATAAATGAAAAGAGCTAAAAGAGTACTTACAGCGGAAGTAATAAAAGAAGCTAAGGGTAAAAGTGTACCTCGAACTTGAATTCACAGAGCCACTAAAATTTAACGAGCCAAATACTTGAAATACTGAAAGTCTTATACATAGTCTGATACAAGAAACATTAGAGAGTCTGGATACATGCCCAATATCACAAAACAGAACTGAAGAAATAAACTACTGAATAAAAACAAACTATAAGGGGAAACATCGACAAATGCGCTCATCCTAGGCGCAACACCCCACCTGTGACCCCTGTAATAATAAGCCTAAAATTGGGTCAGCCCAATTGGAGAGTAAGAAAGACCATTCTTCTTGGTGACACTAAAAATATTTGGAAGAAACATGTGTGCATGCTTTTTAAAATAGTACTTTCATGCTATGAAAAATATTTACTATTATACTATGCATACTTTTCTAAAATTAAGGCAGGAAATTAAATGTATGTTCTTGTATAACCATGTCATAAATTTTATTCAGGTTTCGAAAATATTTAACCATAGGGATTTCCTACATTTCGGCGTGTACGTGAATTCTATTTGTCTTAAGCTTGTCATCCTTCATAATCTAACTGGAGTAGTTTCTTATGCGCATTCTAACGATCCGAGTCTCAACTAATGAACGCAGAGGTTCTCATGTCCCATGGACACAGACTCGCATCTTCTGAATGGAGAAAACGTCTCCTTGAAATGAGGCTCATAAGGTCTACTATGCCCTATGAGTAAGATAGTGCGCCTCTATCTATCACGAAGGAGAGAGTCTCAATCATGCCTCATAATAAAGTTTTCCGTTAACTGATGGATTTCAATTTTACTAAATGACTAATTATATATATATATAGTGTTTCCCTACCATGTTGAACATGAATGTCTGGATTAACGTGGTTGAACAATCTTACAATTATCCCCCTACTATACGAGGAATACAATATGTGCATATAATTATTTGATATGTCTAACTAAAAAGAATAGAATTTCTTACAGCGGTGTTACGACGCTCGTATACAAGACGCGGCGGCATATTTTCCTTCAACTAAGGTCTAATGAGGGGTCCGGGTAGGATGCTTGCCCTGACCCGCACCTGCGTTTCAAAAGGATCTAACGTTATTTCATACACTAGGCAAAACATTTTCAACAATCTAGGGTTTCGCCGGAAGGTACTCCGACCACCCAAAATTGACATCGCAATGAGCGGAACTGAGAGAGGAACAATAAGGGGGGCAAGGATTTATACCTCTTTCCACAAAAATTTCTGAGAACTACACTAAAGGTCGGCAAATCCCAATGGGGGCGGAGTCGATCTCTCTAACTTCTGCAATCAAAGGTGAAATTGACACTAAAAAAAACATTCTTAAGGGGGAAATCGATGGTCCCCTGAACAGGTCAGCAGAAATACATGGAAATCAGATCACATCAGTCGCTGCTACCTGTTCCTGATGTCGACGACGCAGCCAACTTACAGAGACGCACTGTAAGGGTAATGAGAGTCGGCGTCTAGGGCTTCTGGAGGGATCGACGTTGCCTGCACCTGCCGTCGACGACGAAGGTACGGGGATTATGTGATGCGTCGTCTGGTAACGGACATGGGAAATAAAGGGAAGAGGATCGACGCTGCCTTCTCCTGTCGTCGACGACGAAGGCGAAGGGATCACGCGATACGTCGTCTGGTAACGGACACGGGAAATAGAGGGAAGAGGATCGTCGATTTCGTTTCTTTTCTCGCTGCCGAGTGAGAGCACGATCTATAGTGTGCAGGAGGCGTCGTTTACGAAACCGTGTGATGTGCGGTTAGCCTATGGGAAGCCGTGAATTGGATATGGGAAAAAAATGAAGATTAAAATTAACCACGACAATTTCATACCTCCATTAAAATTGGCTCGATTACTTGCGCTCACCATCGGACCCTGAAATCAGATTTACGCTCGCATTAAAATTATGGAAACTCAACAATTTATGAAATAGGGGTGGATTACATCCCATCGGGGTGGATTACGTGTTTCGTTACGTGGCTTGGGTTCTGTTTGTGCAAGTTCTAGTTGCATAGGGTTAGGGTCAACTTCATTACCCGGGGCAGGTGCTCGATTTAACTGTATGGTAGCCTCTATATTATTAACCGATGTGCGCAATCTGTTCTAACATGTGTGACACTACCCATACCGGTGGTGAGAGTTTCTACCGTTTTCATTTAATCGCTCATACGTTGGGCCAAATCCCCTACGCTATTTTCTAAATGATCGACTTATTTTTCCATTTAAAATAATTTGATTTAAATTTTTTTTTATTGATTCCGCAACAAACGCGACGGTGGGGCCACTTTTTCAGTGGTACTCTGTGAGCAGCCACTTTGTGCATTTATTGTCAAAGGTTAGGTCTTTCTCCTCTGAGAGAAGCCACTTTGTGCATAGTGCCAAAGGTTAGGTCTGTTTCCAATCTTCCCCCGCCCATACCCCCAATGATTGGGGACTATATGGGTTCTGTTGTTGTTGTTGTTGTTGTTGTTGTTGTTGTTGTATATATAAAATTTTAAATGGTAAAATCACTTTTTTTATAGGAAGGATATGTTGAAAATAAAAACAGAAAAAAAAATCAGAAATATTTAAAAAAAATTTATTTGAAATGAGCGATTACCCTAGCGGGTAGAAAAGTAATTTTGATTTTGAATTTTAATTTATTTTTAAGGACAATAAAAATTTAAAACTCAAATTAATTTTTTTTTTAATATTAAATAAAATAAATTTCTTATTATTATTATTTTTGAAAACCCGGATCGCTTGATTCGCGATAGGAGCGAATCAAAATTCCTCTGATACCAAACTGATGTAGGCCGAGCGGGCCAAAATTAAGTTTTGAGCGCTTAAATTAAAAATCGACGTTTTGGACAATAAGAAATTCATTAATATCGCTCGAGTGGAACTCTCACGTATTTTATGAGTCGAATCCTCCACGAGGTGATTACGGCTACAAACTGAATTCACACACAACAATTTATGAAATAGCGGTAATTTACGGCAAAAGAACGTGAGGGCAAGCTTAAGATTATTTAGCAGAGCACATAAAAATAAACCAAGAAATTGGAGCAAGGATACCGTGGGATACGACAAAGGCAGTGGCTCACTCCAAGTCCTTCGCAACAACAGGGGAATGTATACCAGTAATCAATCGTTCTCGGACGGAGGCCAGAGTAGGGGTGAGGTCGACGACACAGGACACGTCCAGGTCGTCGGAATATGTTACGATAACGCATCCGCCAGAGCACACCACCTCGCAGGAGTCAAGGGAGCGCATATGGAAACCACCATAATTAATTATGGTGTAATTAATTGGTATTAATTAATTAATTCATATTAATTAAGTATTATTATTATTATTATTATTATTGTTATTGTCATGTGAGCCCCCTCCTCCCTATATAAGGAGGAGGTTTGGGAGTGTTTCTTTATCATTGAGATCTTAGGGTTTTGGCTCTCTTTGGAGAGAGGGGTCTTAGGAGGAACCAGCCTCCTAGATCTTGGCCGGCGTCCGCGCCGGATTGTATCCGTTTTTCCCGTTTAATGCAAGCATGCCTCTTGATTTGTTCAATACTCTATCAATGGTCCGACCTGCCGCCCCCGTCCGCTCGTTCCAAGCCGCCGGGGCTCCTGCCGCGGTGCAAACCCGCCTCCTCACCATCTCCAGCTGTGCCAAGCTCGATCGGAACACAGCAATGCTCGCCAACATTCTCGCCATGGTGCAGAACCTCCACGATAAGCTCCCTCGACTCGAGGACCACGCTCAAATTCCTCCAGCACCGATTCCAGCAGCCGTCGCAACAGACACCCCTCCAGCCGCCGTAGCACTCGCCGCACCTCCAACAGCCGTCGCAACAGCCGCACCTCCAGCCGCCGTCGCAACCGACGCACCTCCAGCAGCCGTCGCAACAGCAGCTTCCTGCGTCGTCGACCGTCCGATCCAACCTGCAGCGGGTCCAGAAGCAGCCAGCACCTCCCTTCCCTCCCCACCTCCAGCGTCGTCGCTCCTCCTTCCGGCGTCCGCCGACTCCCGGCAAAGACCGTCGCGCCCTCTTCTTCTCGCGATCGAAGATCACGCGGAAGCCGCCGCCTCGCCCCGCCTGGCACGCCTGCCTGTTCCTGCTCTCGAGCCCCTCCCCATAAAGAAGCCCCCTCTCAGATGTTTTATCCTTGCTCCTTTTTCTTGCCGAGTGGACCCCACGGGCTGCCCCCTTTTGTTTTATTTAATTCTTTGGCACAAGACCACATGGCATCTTCTACCCAGCCTCTCTAACCCAGCCCCACACGCCTCACCCACTTCCCTTGCTAGCTGCCAACTTTGTCTTTCCTTCTCCCTTGTGTTGTCACATCACCTTTTTCCACCTTTCTTTACTCTTTTCCTCTTCCCAAAAACAAAACCCAAAAGTGCCGCACCCTCCTAGCTACAGCCGCCCATCCTTCTTCTATCCCAATCTCATGCCACCTCTAGCCTCCAACACCCCACTAAAAGACAAACCTCCTCTTATTTTAATTTGCAATTCTACTTTCTCCTTTTATCACCTCTGTTCACACCCATGGATGCCCCCACTACAAGACACACCACTCGACCACTACAAATTATACGTCCCTCCCATTGTTAAAGACCCCGACAAATTTTGTAATATTGACCTTGGGGACAAGGTCAATTTTCAAGGGCGGCCTATTGTTACGATAACGCATCCGCCAGAGCACACCACCTCGCAGGAGTCAAGGGAGCGCATATAGAAACCACCATAATTAATTATGGTGTAATTAATTGGTATTAATTAATTAATTCATATTAATTAATTAATATTAATTAAGTATTTTTATTATTATTGTTATTGTCATGTGAGCCCCCTCCTCCCTATATAAGGAGGAGGTTTGGGAGTGTTTCTTTATCTTTGAGATCTTAGGGTTTTGGCTCTCTTTGGAGAGAGGGGTCTTAGGAGGAACTAGCCTCCTAGATCTTGGCCGGCGTCCGCGCCGGATTGTATCCGTTTTTCCCGTTTAATGCAAGCATGCCTCTTGATTTGTCAATACTCTATTAGAATATGTCTCGAAGTCGACGACGACCTGGATCGAGATGGCGGGGCTCGACGACGTCGGTTGAAGGTGGGGTTGGAGCACGATCGCGGCAGGGAGAACGGAAGACCTCGGCAGCTGGCGTCGGGTGGCGGGTTTCGCCGGGAGTCCGTGCTCCGGGATGCAGATGGCGATGGCGTCGATTTGCTGGAGGGTGATCTTTCGTCGTCACAGGGACACGGGAGAGAGTTTTCCCGTTTCTTGTCTTCAGCCTGCTGTCTCTTTCTCCCAGAGGCTTTATATAGGCAGATTTCTTAAAATCCCTGGGTATTTGTTTTCAAAAGAGTGGTTAGCTCATCTTTGAAGTTTTTCCCAACTATAAATATTTTCCATGTATTTGTCGAGCTGAATTTTCAAAGGAGAATTAGTGTGATTTGATTATAATATACTTCCTTGTTGTGATTATCTCTTATTAAATTCTTTGGCTTGATTTTCTTGGATTTCAATTTATGCATCATTAAATAAATTAAGCTTGCCCTTTTCGTCCTAGCTACTTAAAATTACCGGACTTTTTTATTTAAGATCTCATCGGGTGGTCAAACCGGTGAGCCGAAACAAAATTCCCAAATGAAAGCGGGTACGGGGGAAAAATACATAACATGAAATAAATACATAACATGAAATAAATAAATAACATGAAATAAATAAATGCATGATGAAAACTAGGATGCGTCATGGGATGCATCACTTCTGAAGATCAGTCCCTTTTCTGGTGCACTCTTTAAGTACCCGAGAATTTGATATTCGACATTCATGGGACCAGTGGCGGCCGCAGGAATTTTTTCCAGTGTGGGCGGACTTAAAAATTGCAAAAAAAAGAATAAATCGAAAAATATGAAACAAGCACATTAATATGATAAAAAATATACAAAAAATTGCGCATACAATAGTAGAAAGATATATTTATGCAGCGAGATTCCATGAGTTATAAGTAGAAAGTTCGAGAGACGAAACGTGAAAGCCATAGTTTTATCTCGATCCACAAACATTGAAAGGTCGCATATTTTTACTTGGACATATTCGGAAAAAAAACTCTGTCCCATGGGTTTTCATATTCCTCAGCAAACTTGCAGACCATTGTTTGTAAATATAATTCAGATTATAAATTAAAACCGCAATTCATTATCGTTTATGAACAAATTTGAATACCAACTTTCATTTTAAATATTTTTGATATTTTTCACATAATAATATAATCATGAACTTATTTATAAAAACACTTTAAACAACTAACTTATTTATAAAAAAAATTTAAACAACATATATAACAATTAACTAATTTATATAAAAAAAATTATACGACATAACAATAAAATTTTTTGCAAAAAAAAATTTTAAACAACAATATAACAAAGAACTTGTTTATAATTTTTTTTTAAAATTAGCATAATAATAAAATTATTTACAAAATAAAAAATATTGAATTTTGTTGTGGGTAACGACATAACAATAAACTTTTTTGCAAAAAAAAAAAAGTAAACAACAATATAACAAAGAACTTCTTTATAATTTTTTTTAAAATTAGCATAATAACAAAATTATTTACAAAATAAAAAACATTAAATTTTGTTGTGGGTAAGTTTTGAACCCATGACCACTTGAATAAAAGTTACTACCTCAACCAACTAAGCCAAGAAACAATCTATGTGCTAATTTTATAATAGATTTTATTATTCTGTAACTTATCTGTCATGATAAATAATCTGCTCACTCTTATCAATTTTTTTTTATAATTCAGTGTGGGCGGCCGCCCACGCTCGCCCCTATGTGGATCCGCCCCTGCATGTGACCCTCCCTAGGATCATGCATATAGCAGGCCACCACACTTACGACAAACGATATGTCGGGGCGGGTGTGACCTAGATAGACCAGGCGGCCTACCAACCTCTAGTACCTTTCTTTATCAGTTGGTTCTCCTACCTCAGCACCAAGCTTGGCTCTCCTGCCTCAGCACCAAGCTTGGCTCTCCTGCCTCAGCATCAAGCTTGGACAATAACAACAAGAACAACACTCGAGCCTTTATCCTAATATAGTGGAGTCAGCTATATGGATCCTTTGTCTCCATTGTGCCCTATCTTTAGTCATAATCTCACTAATGCCTAAGTACATCGTGTCTTTCTTTATAGTCTCATTCTAACTCTTTATTGGTCTACACCTCCCCCGTTTAACATGCCTAGTGACTAAACTCTCACAACGCCTAAAAGGTGCCTCAATGGTCTCCTTTGCACGTGTCCAAACCATCTTAGTCGAGCTTCTCGCATCTTCTCTCCAAAGTCCCAAACACAATAACAAGTGAAAAATTGGGTTCTGTGTTTGCATTCAAAACCCTAGCATGGAAATAACAACGCTCCTCTGTCGACGTTCTCATCAACTAGTACACGGGATGAAGCTAGATGATGTAGACGATGCTAGCGGATGCAAACGACGATGATGACGACGACACAAGCAGCCCCGCAAAATCATCGAAGATGGAATCGTCACATGAAAAAGTTTTCAAAGGAAATCGAGATGGACTCATGTAGGAAGTTTTATCGACCGAACTTTATAGGAAATCAAGATTGAATACGCTCAATCCTTGCCACAATAGGAACTCTCAACAATACTAATCATACTCAACCTCAACACAAGAAGTGGTGGAAGACGAACAATAATTGGTTTCAGAGGAAGTATCGACTAGGGAAAGAATTGGCCCCACTCAATTCCATGTAGAGAATGTGGAAATAAGATTTACTCATTTACTCATGATGTTTTAGGGAGTTAATGACCTATTTATGCATAGGTGGGCCGGGCTTAGCCTAAAATATTTATACTCGATGTCAGTTTGAAGTATATAAAGGAAAATAATAAAGCGAAAAATAATTACTATGTTGTACAATCGACAAATTCGACAAATTACCCTAGAGCTTATAACATGCCCTTTTGACCACTTTGAAAAGTGATAGTACCATCTCCACCCAAAAAATTCACCCTTGAAGATTTCATTTTCTAAAACTTAGATAAATTTAGACATTTGATTTTCCAAGGAAACCAACCACCGAGCAAAAATCTCTCATAATTCCTTAGGTGAATATATTTCTTTTAGTATCTCCTTCAAGCATCTTGCTATTGTTATGAAGTCAACATCACCAAAGTTCGATCTTATAGCCACGTCCACTGTTATATAATTTTCATCTCCCCACAAGTTGACTCACCATAAGTTTTTTAATTTGGAGCAGCTAAAAAAATCTTGAATTTGTTACTATGAATAGTTTCTTTTGTGATAAGATCAATTCCAGAGTCTTTCCGCTCCCCACTTGTCACGACCCATCTAAAAACAAAAGTCAGAGTGCGCTTCGGGCGGGTCGTGATGCCACAAACATGGGAGAAAGAAACTCCATGTCTGTCAGGCGGGAGCTGAATTAGTGTTATTAGATTTAAAATAAGTAATTTGGAGAAAATACATTATCCTTATATGGAAGTTTTAAAAATATAGCATTGAAGAGTTAAATACACATGTATGTTAACAAAACTCATGATACAAAGTGCTGATACAAATTTCATGCAATGAAAATCCCAAAGAAATAAACATGCAACAACATCAATTTCCAGCACATAACTTTTAGCCTAACAGTTGTCCATGAATCAAGAGAAAATGACTGATCATAACTATTACATAATAAGCAATATCCGACAGTAAAGAAAATGCAACATAGAACCTGACACCGTATGAAATAAGATAAACCTCCAGGAACAGGAACCTGACGCGGATCAGGCTCAGGTAGCAGACGGTGCAGTCACGAATGCTAAGGCAAATTCCAAAACAACAAGGAAAAAGCCTCAGAACATTGATAAAGGTAAGTAAAGTACATAACTAGCAAGGGGTCAGAAATGTACGTGTACAAATTTTCAGGAAATGAAGCTAGCAAAACAGACAAGTAAATGAGTCAAGCAAAAACAACCAGAGTTATTAGCCTACTCTAGAGTGTTGCATATATTCTCTGCTTTCCTCTTAATAAAGAGGGTATGATCAAAGTGACCCTGTTTATATCCTATTAGAGTCATGATTTTTTGGAATTTTCCAAATCAAGCTCTAGGAGATTGCTTCAAACCATAGATAAACTTTTTAAGTTGACAAACTTTCCCGTTCGATCCCGTCTTTAAGAAACCCAACAGAAACTTCATGCATACTTCTTCTTCAAGATCTCTATGTAAAAAGTCATTTTTAATATCCAGTTCCTGTAGATCCCATCCTAGGCATGCAACACATGATAAAAAATGCGGATGAAGTCAATTTTGGCAACCAACGCAAAAGTTTCATGATAGTCCACACTAAGAGTTTGAGTATATCTCTGAACGACTAGCCGCGCTTTGTATCTCTTTATGCCCCCTTCTTGATTCTGTTTGATAGATACCACCCATTTGGAGCCAACGAGTTTTTTTCCAACCGGTAGATGTGATGGTTTTCGAGTCTGGTTCTTCTCCAATGCAGACATCTTTGCTCCCATGCTCTTTCTCCATTCTGGTATGTCTATCGCTTCCTGCTAATTGTTAGGAATACAAACATAAGACAAAGAGGAAATGAAGGCTTTATGTGACTGAGTCAGATTGTGATATAAAATATATTTGGCAATTGTGTATTTAGAACAGGTCGACTGACTTTTCAGATGAGTGAGAGGTCGATGAAGATCTTCATCGGGACCTAGTTCGGAAGAGTGTATCTACTGTGGTTGATGCCATGGTTTTGCAACATTTCAACACCAGTGTTGCGTTGTCGATAGTCCCAAGGAAGGGGAGGAATAAGACTCCCGATAACAAGAATTGAGTTGAAGACAAGAGTGGGCGTGGCAGGGAAGAAGATACGAGGTCACAATGGGAAGGGGAATAGTGGGAGCGTCAACATTAGTGTCCCTCTTCCCCTGACAAGAGCCAAAGTATTGTTCTAATTCACGGAAAGTCATGTCCATTGTACATAAGAAATGTCGAGAGGAAGGATGATAACAACGATACCCTTTCGTAGTTGAGAAGTAGCCAATGAAAACACATTTATGGGAACGAGTATCCACTTTATCACGATTGTGTTGATGAACATGGACAAAACAGACACATCTGAATACATGAGTAGGGAGATGAGATGTGTGGATGATGCATTTGGTCGACAAACGAGAGATAAACGAGGCATATTGTAATGTACTGGAGGGAACGCTGTTAATGAGGTAAGCTGCAATGTGGACCGCTTCGCCCCATTAGGATTTTGGGAGATTCATTGTAATTAGAAGGCATCGTGTGACTTTGAGGAGGTATTTGTTCTTGTGTGCAGCAACACCATTTTGGGTGGAGGTATGAATGCACATGGTTTGATGAGGTATATCATGACCAACAATATAAGTGCTGAAAACACCATGGTCATCGTACTCTCCCCCATTGGAACCGCGGAGGACCCGACTCGTACTGTCAAATTGAGTAGCCACCATTTTGTGAAAAAGTTTAATGCAATCAAAAACATCACTTTTTATTTTAACAAGTACACCCAAGTAGAGCGAGAAAAACAGTCAATAAATGTCACAAACGAACGGTGACCAAAAATAAGTTACAAGAGAAGCTCCCCAAACATAATATGAATAACATCTAAATGAACCATACTAGGAGGAGAGAAATGCTCATTGAGTTTTTTTTTTAAAAAGTGCTCGTAGAGCTTGAAAACATAGGAAATAGCTTGAGTTAATAGCTTGTGGAGGGGTGATCAAGACGGTGCCATCGTCACACATATGCGGTAGAAGGACGAGGAGTACTTGAGAGAGCCTGAGGAGGTGGATGGTCCAAGATGTATAGGCCCCCACAGTTCCTACCACTTCCAACACGCTGCTTCGTTGCCAGATCCTGAAAATCACAATCATTAGGGATTAAAGTTACTGAGCAGTTTAAGAATGTGGTTAAATTTTGAGGAAATGCAGGAACATGTAAAACTGATGTAAGGGGCATGACAGTGAAATATAAGATGGTTCCTTTGCCGACAATGGATTTATGAAAGAGATAGAGAGAGAGACATTGACGGTAATAACTTTATCACGCCTCGAGAGGGTGGTGTAAGAAGTGAAACCTGACGATGCCCCAATCATGTGATCAGTCTCACCAGAGTCGATGATCCATTCAGAGAGGATATCGGAGGCGGATTGTGCGCTTGGAGTACCGGCGATTGCAAAGGCAACAATGGAAGAGGTTCTCCGAGTGCGTACTAGACGTCACAAAGCGTCCAGTTCATCCATGGAGAAACCGTCGGAGGACATCCGACCAGGATTGACATCAACAACATGAACATCAGAATGATGATTGGGCTGGCGAGAACGCCATGGCCACGACCACCATCCCCTTTGCGCGAAGGGGCAAGGTGATGATATAGACAAAAATAGGATTTCCGGACATGGCCCTGTTTGCTACAGTGATTGCACATCCAAATAGGTGGAGTGGAAGGAGCGACTCGACCAATACCAACAAGAGTGGAACGATCAGGCCCCCTATCAGAATTGTGACAGCGCCGTTGATCCTCGTCAGCCAAGACCATGCTGAAGGCTCCCCGAAGAGAGGGAAGAGGCTGGCTGTTCAGGACATGCGCGCGAACCGTGTTGAATTTCATAGTAAAGACCCATGAGGAAGACATGTAGACGATAACAACCCTCCTTGGTTTTTAATGCACGAGCATTAGTGGTGAAGACGTGAGTGAAGTCCTCAAAGTAGTATAGTTCTTGGTAGATGTGTTCAAACTCAGAGAAGGAGGCGACAACAGTAGAGGAGCCTTTCTTAAGTTCGAGGAGACGCTGAGTGAGCTTGTACACTTGGGTAGAGCTACGATAGACTAAGGGGGACATGAAGTGGAGAAGCCACGAGACCACACAAGAATTGTTAGTGCCCCACTTCCGCCATGTAGGATAAGTACTGAGAGGTTGAACAATGGTCCCATTTATGTACCCATATAGCTGATGATTGCGAATGGCATACTGCGTTGCACCTGATCACTCTAGATAATTGGACTCGTCCATAGGCACGGTGGTAATCCAGAAGGAGCTGGAGGAAACGTGGGCAAGGTTGCAGATGTAGGATTCATGTCTGTTTGAAATGTCGGATGTCGGATTGCGGGGGATATATCAGAGATATTTTACAATGACAGATTTTAACATTTAAATAAATTTATTTATATATATACGTATTTTTGTAAATATGTACAATTATACACATAATGTATGTTTATTAATTACACAATGTATATTTGTAAATTACACAAGAAAGAGATGTCGACGACAGTAAACGACATAAAAACACCAAATGAGAGCGAGACGAGAAAATTGTCGAAGTTAGAGAAGAGAGATGCATGAAATGGAACAAAATATTGTCGCTCGATCGCTTAAAATAAATTTGAAAAAATATTTTTAGTACTCGTTAATATATTAACATCGAAATATCACCTGATATATCAGATAAAAACGATATATCGGGCGATATTTTCAAAAACGACATTTTTGCTTAAAATGTCTATGTCGTGACGTTTTCTCCCCAAAACCTTTATGTCGGACGACATGTCGGACATTTTGGCTGACATCTACAACACTGCCGATGAGTTTGCAGATAATCAATACTCAAAGGATTCATAATAAGAGGAGTTTTGATACTTGACTCTGAAAGGCCCGCCATTTAGAAAACAATATATCGCACGCCTGAAGTAGCAGAGCTCGTGGACTTTCGAAAAAACTGGAAGAAAATGTAATCACAAGCCTGAAGAAGAAATTGTTGGAATAAGCTCACAGGATTCGCTGAAAAACCGGAAGAAGCTCGCCATACTTGTGATTGATGGAGTTTGCGCAGAAATCACCGGAAGAGGCTCGCAGGACTCGCGATCGTTATGGGAAGAAGCTCGCGATCGTTTGAAGCTGCAGGGCTCGTGATTGTGCCACTGGACTCACACTCACATGCAATGCTTGATAGTGGTAGGTAGAGCTCGCATGCAGACTTTGGAGGGAATCACAGAGGTCGAAGGAAGAAGTAGGTCTCACAAGGTACGAGTGGCGGCGAGCTCGCAAGCAGCGTTGAAAGGAGCAGATCTCGCGTGAAGGCATCGAGGATCACAAAACAGGAAGGCTCGTAGCGGTAGTCTTTGCAGCAGGTCTCGTGGGAGGACGTTCCGATGCGAAAAGCTCGCAAATAAACATGTCTGACAAAAAAACTATAAAACCAGCCGAAGTGATTTTTTTTTTCCGGAGGGGGCATCAAAGCTTGCCGAGGAGAAAAAAGGAGCAATAAAAAATGCCTTACTATGATACCAAGTTGAATAATGGAGAGAAATATTATTTCCAATCTAGAAATTAACTATTACATGACACCTCTATATATATACAAAGGAGGAGAACCCAAGTTAAGATTAGAGGTGTGGGACTAAACAAGATAGGAATATGTGCCTTTATATTGGGTCTTTACAATGAGCTTTTGTTTACTTCATTTATCTAATTCAACTTTTTGACATGACACATGACATCATAGAAGTGTACATATAAGCAAGAAACGAATGAGAAAACTACAATCACTTGGTATGTTTTTTGAGTTGAAGTTTACTTATCTTGTTTTTATGGAGACTATATATTTTGTAAGCAGAGAAATGTAAGTTTTGCACTGCCTGATGGAGAATCAATACTATATTATCGGGTCTTGCTCTCAAATTTTTGAAAATAGTTCTGATATATTCTCTTGTTTCAAGATATAGAAAATAAGTAGAAATTCAAGTGTCTAAGATCAGAGAGCTATGCCAACTTTGATAATAAAAAATTCACAGAATATTGGGCAGCTACCAATATACATGTAAAGATGATCAATCTAAGAGCATCGTGTCAGAGATTTTGTGGAGCATGTGTATTAATTAGAATGAAAAAGCAGTGTAATCAGGTTGCATGGTGGATTCCCAAAAAGTTTTTAGCAGATGTGCGTATTGCAGCGTCTATGATCAACCGAAAAACCTCAATTCTTAGGATAAGATAGCTGAATATATATGGACAAATAAAGAGGTAAACCTCATGCTGTTAAAGTATTTTTGGGTGCGTTCTGAATTGCATGATGGATACATCAATGCTTTCATTGGTTATGGAGAGGATGACTTTGATGATCAGTTTGGGGATGATGCTATGTAATGATCTAGAGTGGAGTGTACCCTTTAAATAAATTGTTATGTTCAAAGACATGACTGAATATGAAGGAAGACAAAGCTATATAGGTGAAATCTGGTTGTCTAATGACTGAGAATGTTGAAATACATGGAAGATCTAGCAACCATATGGTTTCTGTGCTTAAAATATTGCTATGAATGCCAAGACCGAAGTACATATGTTTTTCTGCCTTGCATAATTTGTTTCTCACATGCATATGGAGCTAATGCTGCGATATAAAAATATTCTATTAAATTTGAGCTACACATTTATGCAAGGGTGTTGCAGGACAACCAACATAGTTTTAGTGGGAAACCTGAGTAAGGTGACAAAGCAAGCATTGTAGTGACTGGTTTTGATAAGTTTAATACGAGTGGATTGAGATAACAACAAAGCCTCGACCAGCCTTCATGGTTTAGTGAGAAGAGGTTCTGCGCAAAATGAATCTTTATGGACAAATATATCGATGATCATTCTTTAAAATAGTGATTGTTAAGTGCAAAGAATATTTCCTCAGAGTCAACTATGAAATTAAATTTGTACGAGAGAATCATAAATATAAATTTAATTTTTCATTTACTTTATTTAGTTAGCTAAATCAACGTTTCCGGTTTAATTAATGTATAGAATCAGGTCAAAGTTTGTTGCATAATATTTGTCCAACAATCATATTTAGATGTATTTTCAACGTAAAAATCAATCATGAAATTTTTGTGTTCAAGCAAAACATGGTTAAAACAAGTTGCTAGACACGACATTTTCCTTGGACAGAGTGCACGCCCATGCAATGCTAGACCGTTTGTCTGAAATTGAGCACGCAATAGCATATATTTCACAATGGAGGTTACTTGCAAAAGACTAGAGCAATTCCTTATGAAAGTTATATGTCAATTCATCAAAGCCATTAGATATCTTTCTATATTTCAGGCAGTAAAGGATAAACTGTTATCTATTTGACCTTTGCCGATCCTTAAGTTTAATCCAAATTTAGATTTAGAAAGTGAATGGAATTATTTCCTTTTTATTGTGAATTAAAAATGTTACAACTATGAACTGTCTAATTAATCTTTTTGAATATTCATAACTCATAAGCATACTGCAGTTATGTGTAGGTGGCAACAGTATGCTTTGACCAATTTCTGTCACACGATAAACTTTAGGCTATTCGCTACAATGTTAAATATTTCCTGGAAATTTCATTATTATTGCAAAATGTCCGTCAACCAAAATTGCATGCAGGAAATGTATGCTTCTATATATGTGGATTTCAGTGATTATTCACATTTTTTCTAGTATTAAGAATATAATTTTGAAGTTATAACCTGTTGCTGAGAAGTTTGGAACAGGGAACCAGTGTACAGATTGTAAAGAGCTGTGGGTAGATAAATATAAACCCAGTTCCATTGCCCATCTTTCAGTTCATAAAAAGAAGGTTATTGCTCATTTTTTATTCTCAAAGTTGAAAGTCCCTCTAATTTCTCTCTGAAACTTTATCTTAAATAAACTTTACAATGGCATTTTTCAAGGTAGGAAAGAATTTATCGCTTCAACCACCAAGACTAATACGTGTTTTTGTTTTACTGATTATTTGTGTTCTTGAATAGCAATATGCAAGCTAAATACATCTTTTACACTTCAGATTATTAATAGGATATACATTAATTTTTCTTCGACCTTCACATTTACCAATGGTACTGAATTAAATGATATTTAAGAGAAGCCCTTTTTGTTAAAAACAGTTTGATACTAGTTGAACAAGAATTGATTCGATAGGCTCTTAATGGTGTTTCTTGTCCTTAACTAATGCATTTCAATTGGTAGTTTCAATTTCTAGAAATATATATCTTTTGCATCCTACACTGTGTTAATTGGATATAACATTTCTAGTTTCTTAAACTTTATTTCAGTCATGGGTTTGATTGTCACTGAAATATTTCGCATCAGCTGTTCAAATATTTTCAGGAATTGTTTTGGTTTAGCTTACCCCATTGATTTCAAATAATTTCGTATAACTTCAATTTAAGAAAATTAAAAGATTCTATAAAATAATTTTATTGTAAATTTTGAAATTGAAAATTTTTTATGACCAATATTCGCAAATGCATGAGTTCTGACTTATCACTTCAAAACTCAAATTGCATTATAAACATAGGTCTAAAAACATAGTGGACAATTGCATTATTATGATTCTTGTGATTGTTATTTAAATTTTTTTTATACAAATTATATTGTAGAAAGAGTACTCGTCATGTTGTTTCTTGCTTTTTATTATTGGTAAGCATTCGTTTAGTACTTTTTTGTTTCTTACAAAGCTAGCACCTAACTCGGTGAGGTGGTTAGAGAGTGATAATAGTTTTCTGTGATGATTCTTGTGATTGTTTATTTTAAAATGATTCATACAAATTTACTGAAAAAAGAGTACTTAATAATCATATTTTTGCTTATATAATTTTGCTTTGTATTGATTGAGTAAAAATGTTTTTCTGTTTATATCGAAGCTAGTTGTTAGCTCAGTGCGGTAGTTTGTTACCCCTTGGGAAAACCAACTGCATACAGGGTGGAGGAGGAAGAGGGAAAAGAAAATAGAGGGAGAGAAATCTTCAAGAGAATGCAAAATCCTTGGCAAGCCCCTGGCTATAGATTTAAAGATCCAAAACATAATAGTTTCATGCAAGTAGTACTTTATATAGGACCTAAACATGGCAGAGGAATAATAAATACGTAGAACCCTAAATATAATGTAAATTAGGGTTTAAGTAGCCGCCGTCTTGCCCTTGTTATCCGAACTATCTCGAGTATACACACCAAGCTCGTATTCCCATTTTGTCCTATGCACCCGTGTTGTCTCCCCCCACATTTAATAATACTCTCATCTGGAAAATTTGTCTTTCCCCTGTGATAGAACTCATGGAATTGACGATGGAAATCATTCCATGACCCAAGATGCATTATTGGCTGGTCAAGCCTTCCATGCCATCAGGATCTGATCGAATTTTGCCCCTTGTGTACTTTTGAGCGGTGCCCGATGATGGTGGCCGAAATTTACATCAATACTGGGCTGATCGTCATGTTGGCCTGGATGGACATGTCAAATTGGTGGTATCTAATCACAGTTTCAGCTGTGACACATGGAATGCATGGTGGATGAGGCTTTGAGATTGAAGACGAAGGAGGTAGCGATCTCACTAATGCAGACATCAACAATGAGCTGTCTTAAGAAGTGGGTATACAACAGTAGATGAGCTCGACTGGTTATAGATGTCTTTCAGTGTGGACAATGATACTTCACAAATAGTGGGTCTCCCACCTGAAACTGTATGTTGTGGCGATATTTGTTTCCTTGTTGAAGCATCTTTTATTGTGTGCGGTGAAAGTTTCCCTTCCACTAAAGCAGGATCAAGTCCTGATCACGAAGCTAGGCACTTAGTGCTTAGACATGGCATTACCCAAACAGGTGGTGCATCAAGGTAGGAGGTGGCCGCCCCATAAATAGTTTGTAATGGTGTCGTGCCGACAATGGAGTGGAATGCTGTATTATAAGAATACTCGACTTAACTTAACCACTTAGCCCATTGACGGGGCTGATCAAAGATGAAGTATCAAAAATACGTTTTTAAGCACCAGTTCAAGACCCCCTGTTTGTCCGTTCTTTTACCGGTTGTATGTTGGATTCTTTCGCAGTTGCATCCCATGCAACTTCAACAACTCCTGTCATAAGTGGCTCATGAAGACTGGATTTCTGTCACTGACATCAATTTCACAAAGCCTTGTAGACGAACTACCTTGTGGATGAATATGCCAACCATTGTCGGGGCGATGAAAGGGTGACACAACAAGAGTAAGTGCACGTATTTTGACAATATTCGTACTGCAATAAAAATGCCATCGAAGCAAGCGGAACATGGTAGTTATGTGATGACGCCCATAATAATGTCCTCCCAGACTTGCTCCGGTACTGCGAGGGGTTGGAGTAGACACCTCAAAAATGTCATCTTATATGTCTCCCTCTGGTATGGTAAGCAGGCAACCAAAAATTACTCGACACAATGCAACCACTCTAGTGTAGAGATGCAACACGACAACTATAAGTATGAAAGGCTCCTGCATGACTGGCTGTAGAAGTATTGGGAAACTTAGTTAGCAAATGCGATATGTAGATGGACGAGGATGAGAGAACGAGGTGGCCTCAGTGGTGTAGTTGACTGTCTATTAAGGTAAAAAGAGGTCGTGCTTTGTGCTTGTCTTTCAAGATCTTGAAGATTCCGTTGACAGTCAGATTTACTTTAACTTCACGGTGGATGTAATCAACTTCCTCCCAAACCACTCAAGAGATCACACCAAGGGATGCAGACTCGGACTACCACGAGAGAACCTCAGCTACTCAGTTGTTCTTCCAGGATTCAAATTTCATTGTTAAATCGTATCCCAATAACTTGGCCACCCGTGCGTACTGTGCATGAGAGGAAATCTTCTGATTGAGGAGGTAGTGTAAGTTGTGATTATCATTGCGGATCGTAAAGTGTTTACTTAGAAAATATAGCCGCCAAGGCTGTACTACCAAGAGTCAAACTATCGACTCGTTTTTGCAGGCAGAGTGAGAGTGGACGACTACACAGAGGAGTGAATGAAATGAGTAGATGTTCATGACCCTTGCATATGAACCAATACTCGTACCCGACGCATTACATCGGTGCATCAAGGTTTGGATAAATCTAGTATCGCCAATATGGGAGCAACTATAGGGCTTGTTGAAGAGCTGTGAAAGTCCAGGCGCCCTCTTCGATCCACTAGAAAATAGACTCTAGGTTCTTCGTGAGAATGTTTGTCAAAGTTCGGTCTAGCTTATTGTTGTCGCAAATGAATCTAGGATAGTTCCATGTCAGGCCCAGGAATCTCTGTACGTCTTGCAAGGACCGGTGTGTTTGCCATTGAAGGGTCATTGCTACTCTGTCTTGGCCGCATACGCTCCTTGAGTGCTGATTATATGGCCAAGTTATTGAATCTTCCATTGGTCAAATCAACACTTCTTGAAGTTAAAAAGGAATGGCGGTACAATGTGTCAAGTGTCTCCTTATGATGCATGTGGTTATCTGTCCATGCTTGTCTCTACGCAAAAATGCTATAAAAATACCAGGATGTGCCTTCGAAGTGCTAGGCAGAACATCTCGTTCATAGTGGCCTGGAAGGTGTTCACACAAGTGCCCATTTGTAGTTGAATGTTGCTGCAAATGCCTTGTGTGGATTTGCAGTGGCCAACTCCTAGAAAGACAACGAAATATAGCAATAGGCCGATGGACAGGCACAACTGAGCCACTAGATCTGTAAGAGGAAATTGTGACTCTCCCTGTACACCATCTTGATCTGTATGGAATGACCCTGAAGCTCCACTCTCAACTTCATAGAATGGGATCCATAGATTCCATTAATATGGAATGACCCTGAAGCTCCACTCTTAGCTTCATTGTATAGAGTCCAAAGATTCCATCAACAGAGAAGCATGGAAGATCTAGTTGTAAAGCGTCTTCAATGTCCGATGGTGGGATCATTGTTCTCAACCTTGGACTCAAAAGTCGGCTAGGGTAATCTCCCACTCCTCATCCCCAATAATGTTATGCAGATCCTTGTTGGGGAAATCATGATTAGGTTGGTATATGGATGCTTACACCAAAAGGAGATCTCCTTGCTATGCAGTTCATAGTACTCATTGTTGAAAGGCGGTGTGTCGGTGGACGAGGTGGTCCGGGGGGGGGGGGGGGCTGATGGTTTGGGGAGTGGTGATGTTTAACGAGGACGAGTGGTGAAATTGGTGTGGTGTGGCTTGATGGTGGATGAAGGTTAGTAATTTAGTATGGTTGGCGACGAGGAAATGAGGTAGAGGATGAGTGGTGGTGGCAGATATGATCGTTGGTCTTGACGGTGTAGTCCATTTCAACCACATGAGCAATATCCATGGCATCTGTGATGTTGGTAGGGTGGTGGGTGCGGAGATGAGAGTAAATGTGTGGTTGGGATCCTTTCATGAAGGACCCTAGATAGTGGGTGGGTGGCAAACCATGAATATTGTGACGAGCTCGATTAACTCATTGATGTAGCTATAAAGGGTTCTGTTTGTCGGACACCACACAACCGTTCCGCAGCATTGCCGGAATAGTGATGGTCATAGTCTTTGATTAACACTTGCTTGAGGTCCGACCATGTGAGAATCAGTGTTGTGATCCATAACCAACGAACCTAATGGAGACATGGGCTTCCATGCCAAGGAGTATAATGGGGACCTTCTAAGAATTCACTGTTCGTCGGATATTAAAAAACTCCTCGGCCTTAGCGATCCACCCCATAGGACCGATCCCATTGATATAAATCACTTTCAAGGAAGAGGGAGGTTTGGGGGGGGGTATGCAACAACATTAATGGTCAGATTCGATGGTGAGCTGATAAATGAAGATGAGTCGGCGGCCGACTTTGGGGTGGTCGGAGTAACCGTCTGTTGAAGTTGCTCCACTCGAGAATTGATCTCGAGGAGGGTGTCTTGCAACGAATCTATGAACTTGTCATGATGGTTCATCGATGCGTGCGTTCTCCATGGCTCTTGTGTGGGGGCATGTACACAGGGTTCAAAAAGAGGTCGATGATCAACGAAGGAGAGAGGAAGGGCTCTGCGATCGTCGACTCTTGCAAGTTATCCCGATCGGCTTGAGGGGCTGGCGAGTGACCCTGGTCAACTTGTCAAGCGTCTGTTTTCCATATTCCGCTCATACTGCGACATTACGCGCAGAGGGGCAAACAACGTGCTGCACTATCTGGCGCAGTGGGCAGGGCTACGTTGGTGTCACACCTTGTGTCCTTGCTGGATTCTGGCAGCTGTAGCTCGTGCGGCTAGAGGTGGGTAGATCGGACACATGATATTCCTAGGAGCAACCGACGACTACTTGGGAAGAAGGAAGAGGGGAAAAATAGAGGGAGAGAAATATCCGAGGGAATGCAAAACCCATCGTCAGCCCCCCTAGCTATTGATTCATAGATTAAAAACACAATAGTTTTTAGTCCGTTGTATGAGGCAGAATAGTAAATACATAGAACCATTAATAGAATGCAAATGAGGGTTTAGGTAACCTCCATCGTCATACCCTCATCTGACGTAGCTCGTCCCCTGCGATGTGAGTATACATGCCAAGCTCGCATGCCCATATAGTCCTCTACCTCATTTGTGTCATCGCCTATAACGTGGTTAGTTGTTGTTATGAGTTCTATGTGATGTTTGTGTTTAATTCTTGGAGACCTCGGGATGATATGCTAAATATTTATGTTGTAGAGGTTCGATTTTGCAGCTCATACATCTTGAGAAATGTGAAATGACAGACATTAAAAAAACCCATTTCGTCGTCCAGTAGCTACAACAGTTTTTTTTAATTCGTACTGCAGTAGCTCTTTGGTTAGGTATTGGAGCAACTTTACCTATTGAAAAATCCTTAATTGTTGGGCTTTTTTAATTTGAAATTGATTCAATCGTGAAACTACACGACATAAGTATCTAGGGAGGAAGATCTAGAAGGGGATCTTCCTTATCAGATCTTTCAGATGCACATATTCCTCTGGTGGGTCGATTAGGACGTGGGCATAAGGGTTTTTATGACACAATAGATAATTTGCTTTATTTTCAATTGGATCTTGCTCTTGCCTCTTTATTTTGTGTCTGCTCTGGTCACAGAAAATGATCTTGGAAAAATGTTTTGGTTAGTCTTGGCCGATTCTATTGGCTTGTGGATCATTGTATGCTTCTAGGATATTAGTGCTTATTCTAGAAGAAATTACTCTGTTTAAACTCCTCACTTAGCTAGTCTTTTTTAATGCTTACTCTGTTTCCTGTAAGACTAGACTGCTAATTAAAATATCTTCCTTGATGCTCTAATTTAGGTTGAGGAAGTAAAAAGTTGGCTGGAGGAGAGGCTAATGACATCAAAGGTGCATTTGATTAACACATCAATTTTCGCTTAGAAAAAAGTGGGATTTGACATCAAGGCTTGCTTTTTGTTCAAATATTTTTGTTTTAAATTTTAATTTTTCCACTGGGATTGTTTACAAATTGCTAATTGTAACTTGTAAGTTGAAAACTCAGCCTCTAAAACAACATATGTTGCAACTGTTTTGGTTATAACTGCTTTCTCCAGCAAAATATTTTGCGGTAAAACATAGTTCAGCTGATAAATTGTTTATTGACATTTTATTATATGTGAAGTTAATATTTTTCTTGCTATATTATCCCAAAGGATTGCTTTATATGCAAGGTATCATGTAGATAAAGGAGGTAGACTATTAATTTGAGTTTGGTTCAGTTACAAAATACACTCACCCACTATTAGGGTAACCTAATGGTCATATATATAGCCTCACTAATAAATATTACAACACTCCTCCTCAAGATTGGCGAAAGATATTCACTAAGCCCATCTTGTTACTACCCCTGATCATATCCTCTGCATTGAGTCCCTTGGTCAAGCAATCTGCTACCTGACCCTTGACCGAGACGTGACTTAACTCCAGTAGCCCACTATCAAGTTTTTTCTTTATGAAAAATCTGTCAATCGCTATATGCTCGGTTCGATCATGTTGGACTGGATTATTTGCAATGCAGATGGCTGACTGACTGTCACACCACAGCTTCATCTTACCCCCTTGATCCAACTTCAACTCCACAAGCATCCCTTTCAGACACAGAAGCTCTGCAACCGCTAATGCCATGGCTCTATACTCTGCCTCTGCTGTCGATCTAGCCACTACTGATTGTTTCTTGCTTCTCCAGGAGATCAGGTTGCCTCCCACAAATATGCAATAGCCTGAAGTGGACCTCCTGTCATCCGCACAGCTTGCCCAGTCAGAGTCGCAGTAGCCCTCAATCATCACGTGCCCGTTCCTTCTGAACGTCAGCCCCTTGCCAGGTGCATTCTTCAGATACCGCAGAATTTGTTACACTGCATCCATATGGCCCTTCCGTGGCTCATGCATGTAGCGGCTCACCACACTCACAACAATGGAGATGTCCGGGCGAGTGTGGTTCAAGTAAATCAACCTCCCGACTAGCCTTTGATACATCTCACAATCAACTGGTTCCCCGACCTCAGCGCCCAATTTACACTTCTGATTGATAGGTGTCGTAGCAGGTTTGCACCCCAACTTCCCCGTTTCTGCGAGGAGATCCAAAGCATATTTCCTTTGGGAAAGGACTATTCCCTCTGCCTCGTAAGCAATCTCAATCCCATGGAAATACTTAAGAAGGCCCAGATTCTTCACCTCAAACTCCTTGCCCAGAGCCCCCTTGAGGCGGCCAATCTCCTGCTCATCATCTCCTGTGATGATCATCTCGTCCACATACACCGCGAGCATGGTGGTGTGACCTTCTTTCTGCCTGAAAAATACTGTGTGATCAATGTTTATCTGCTGATAACTCATTCCAATCATCTTCTTCCTGAACCTGTTGAACCACACGCGAGGTGACTGCTTCAGCCCATAGAGGGTCTTCTTCAACCTGCAGACTCTGCCTTCTGTCTTGGCCGTTCCAAACCCTGGTGGTATCTCCATGTACACCTCCTCTGCTATATTTCCATGAAGAAACGCATTCTTCACATCTAGTTGATGCAACCTCCATCCTCCATTCACAACCAAGCTGATCAGAGTCCCGATGGTGCTCATCTTCGCAACCGGTGTAAATGTCTCGTCATAATTGATGTCATAGGTCTGGCTGTACCCATTGACAACCAATCGAGCCTTGTAACGCTCAACCTGTCCCTCTGGGTTCTGCTTCACAGTGAACACCCATTTGCACCCGACGTCCTTCTTATCCTTTGGCAGTTGTGCCAGCTCCCAAGTCTTGTTCTTCTAAAGAGTCCTCATCTCCTCCTTCATCACTTCCTTCCACTTCGGATCGTCTTTGACAACCTGCCAATTGTTAAGTACAATAATTCTATCCAACGATGCAATGAATGCTCCGTGAGAGGAGATATGATCATAAGAGACAAAGGAAGCAATGTCCCAACCGTATCTATCAGGAGGATTTCCCGCATTGCTGCAAATAGTCCTCCGCAATGTGACAATTGGGGGACGAGAAGTAGGTAAAAGGATATCACCTGAGGCTTGCAATGATTTAGGTGCTTCAAGAGTAGGGACAGACGTAGCCAAGGGACTAGGAGCTAGACTGGGCACAGGCGCTGGAACTGATATTGCTGGCAGTTTCCCTTTCCTACTGTATGTAAGTAGCTCCCCTTGAGCCGTAGATCTAACATCTCGCCTCTCCTCCTCAATCTCCTCCAACTGCTCCTTATCATTCTCCCTCTCCTCCTCCACTGATCCTCCCTGCCATACTCCCAGATCTGTCACTGAACTCCCCCCCCTCTCGCCTCATATCTTCGGTATCTGACAAATCTGGTGTGGGTAGGGCTCCCTCCTATCGGTAGTACTGCTCCAGCTCTCTAAAGTGAACATCCATGCTCATAAAGCTTCTTTTTTCCACTGGACTCCAACACACATACTCCTTCCGAGTATGGGAGTGGCCCACAAAGATACACTTGACCGCCATTGCATCAAGCTTACCAACACCCGTCCTGTTGTCCTTCACGATATACACACACCCAAATACCTTCAAAGGAAGGATCCCCCATATTATGTCCCTGCAACAGCTGACACGGAGACTTCCACCCCAGAACTTGTGATGGCATCATGTTGATCAGCTGTGCCACTGTCAACACTGCATATCCCCACAAACTCTGAGGAACCTTCATGTTGAGCATCATACTCCTTGCCACCTCCAGAAGGTGCCTGTTCTTCCTCTCCGCCGCTCCATTCTGTGCTGGTGTGTATGCACATGTGGTCTGGTGCAATATCCCATAGACTGATAAATACTCCTCCATTGCCCTATTCGTGTATTCTGTCCCATTATCCGACCTTAGTACCTTAATCACCGCAGTGTATTGTGTCTGAACATGCTTATGGAAATCGCGAAAGCAGGTAAGTATCTCACTCTTACTTTTCATTAAATATAACCAAGTGACACGGGATACACAATTAATAAAGATGACAAAATACTTATAATCATTCAAGAAACTTACATCACAAGACCCCCATGCATCAGAATGAACTACATTAAAAACAGAAGAGCTTCTTCGGCCTGTACTAACATATGAACTCCTAGTAAGCTTGCCTAAATCACAAGCATCACACACCAATTTAACTTTTTCTGCTTTTTCAAAAGGAGCAGGAAATAACTTTGCTATAGTGTCAAACGAAGGGTGCCCCAACCGCCTGTGATGGAGTACCAGCATATCCTCTGCACTCAGCTTCTGTCCTCCAACTACTGCCTTCTCTACCACAGATACAAGAGCCGCGTCCAATCATCCCCGATCTCCTCCTTCATCACTTCCTTCCACTTCGGATCGTCTTTGACAACCTGCCAATTGTTAAGTACAATAATTCTATCCAACGATGCAATGAATGCTCCGTGAGAGGAGATATGATCATAAGAGACAAAGGAAGCAATGCCCCAACCGTATCTATCAGGAGGATTTCCCGCATTGCTGCAAATAGTCCTCCGCAATGTGACAATTGGGGGACGAGAAGTAGGTGAAAGGATATCACCTGAGGCTTGCAATGATTTAGGTGCTTCAAGAGTAGGGACAGACGTAGCCAAGGGACTAGGAGCTAGACTGGGCACAGGCGTTGGAACTGATATTGCTGGCAGTTTCCCTCTCCTACTGTATGTAAGTAGCTCCCCTTGAGCCGTAGATCTAACATCTCGCCTCTCCTCCTCAATCTCCTCCAACTGCTCCTTATCATTCTCCCGCTCCTCCTCCACTGATCCTCCCTGCCATACTCCCAGATCTGTCACTGAACTCCCCCCCCTCTCGCCTCATATCTTCGGTATCTGACAAATCTGGTGTGGGTAGGGCTCCCTCCTATCGGTAGTACTGCTCCAGCTCTCTAAAGTGAACATCCATGCTCATAAAGCTTCTTTTTTCCACTGGACTCCAACACACATACTCCTTCCGAGTATGGGAGTGGCCCACAAAGATACACTTGACCGCCATTGCATCAAGCTTACCAACACCCGTCCTGTTGTCCTTCACGATATACACACACCCAAATACCTTCAAAGGAAGGATCCCCCATATTATGTCCCTGCAACAGCTGACACGGAGACTTCCACCCCAGAACTTGTGATGGCATCATGTTGATCAGCTGTGCCACTGTCAACACTGCATATCCCCACAAACTCTGAGGAACCTTCATGTTGAGCATCATACTCCTTGCCACCTCCAGAAGGTGCCTGTTCTTCCTCTCCGCCGCTCCATTCTGTGCTGGTGTGTATGCACATGTGGTCTGGTGCAATATCCCATAGACTGATAAATACTCCTCCATTGCCCTATTCGTGTATTCTGTCCCATTATCCGACCTTAGTACCTTAATCACCGCAGTGTATTGTGTCTGAACATGCTTATGGAAATCGCGAAAGCAGGTAAGTATCTCACTCTTACTTTTCATTAAATATAACCAAGTGACACGGGATACACAATTAATAAAGATGACAAAATACTTATAATCATTCAAGAAACTTACATCACAAGACCCCCATGCATCAGAATGAACTACATTAAAAACAGAAGAGCTTCTTCGGCCTGTACTAACATATGAACTCCTAGTAAGCTTGCCTAAATCACAAGCATCACACACCAATTTAACTTTTTCTGCTTTTTCAAAAGGAGCAGGAAATAACTTTGCTATAGTGTCAAACGAAGGGTGCCCCAACCTCCTGTGATGGAGTACCAGCATATCCTCTGCACTCAGCTTCTGTCCTCCAACTACTGCCTTCTCTACCACAGATACAAGAGCCGCGTCCAATCATCCCCGATCCAAATACCACAGCCCGTCATGCCAAGTCCCAGTCCCAAGTATCTGCTTCGTCCCTTTCTCCTGGAAAGTCTCATTGGGAATATCAAAAGACACTACACATCTCAGTTGAATGATCATGGAACTAATGGATAAGAGACTAGCTGGAAAAGGAGCATGCAGAACATTAGATAGTTTTACTGAACCAGAACAATTAACAGGACCCTTACCGACCACTGGTTGGAACGTACCATCTGCCGTCTGGATGTTATCTGCGTAGCTAGGCGAGTGTAGGAGGAGAACTCGCCTGCATTTCCTGTCACGTGGCATGATGCTCCTGAGTCAATGATCCAATCTGATGCTCTGGAGGAAGATATGGATGCAAGAGCAAGAGATCCATCAGTTGGGTGAGCTTACATAGCGACCCCCCAGCTCCATCCCTGCTCTCCTCGCCCATCTGTTTTCTCTTGATGCCCTCCATCATGCTCAGTAGGGTCTGTTCCTCCTCTGTAAATAAAATGCCAACTTCCTCCGCACTGTCAGTCATGCCCAAATTGGCTCAATAGCCTCCTCGGCCGCCACGAGCCCGACCACGTCCCTGTCCACCACCCGAATCTCTCTCCTTGGACGGCTTGGGGCAGGCAAGCTTCAGATTACCCACCTCCCCACAGTTGTAGCAGTGTCAGGTTTCTTCCCTCTGTCCAGTAACACCAGGGCCAGCAACTGCTAGTGCTGACTTCACAGTAGTGGACCCTCCTGCCCCTGCCTGATGTTTGAGACGTGTCTTCTTCTGGATCATGGCAGAGATGGCCTCAGTAAGCGTAGGAATCTTTGTACCAGATAGAAACAAAGCTCTCCGCTGATCAAACTTGTCATCTAATCCCTTCAGGAATTTCATCATCATCTCCTCCACGATGATCTTGGAAGTCCGGCACTGTGAGTCGCTGCAACACATCCTGCCGGAAGCGTGATTGTAATCTTCCCATAGACATTCCAAGTCGGAAGCGTACTCCTGCACCGTCTTCTCTCCCTGAACGGTGTCATCAACCGCTCCCTTCACCTGGAAGACCCGCAGAGTGTTCCCCACGCCATCATATGTATTCTTCAGCTTGTCCCAAACCTTCATGACCGTCTCCAGGCCATCAACCGTGGCGGCAATCGATGAGACAACCGAGCTGAGAAATCACATAAACACCGTCATATGGGCCGATTCCCACTCATCTCCTCCACTCTCTGGTTTCTTCAACGCCCCCGTCAGGAAGTCCCCAACCTGTTTCGCGACAAGGGTTTTCTTCACACTGCGTGACCAACTCAGGGAGGTGGCGGTCCATCAAGCTTCAGATCAATCGGTGGAAGTTCCAACTTCGCCGTTCGGTGTGATGAACCCAACACCCTCAACAATGTGGCCAGCTCATCCGGACCCAACATCTTGAAGACATCCTCCATCGTACTGTCCTCCGACTCCACCGATCAGCTTCCTTGCGGATCACCACATCCCGTACCGAATCAAGCAATGCCTCCTCCTGACCTAGATCAGATCATCTCATCCTGAAACCGGGGTATGCCCGTCGTGCGACAGAAGGGGTGGGTGGGTAAGAGACTGGATGCTCCAACTGTCCGCTAGGAAAGCCCGCTGCAGCGCGGAAGACACTGCGGCCGGCCTGGCCGCAGCCAGAGATGCGGCAGCCGCTAGAAGCGGCTGCGAGGGCTGAAGTCGCTGGAGACCGACGGGGAGAAACGTTGAAGAGTCGCGGGAGACGGAGTCGCGTGTGGAGGTCACAGGAGACGGAGCCGCGGGAGGTCGCATGAGACGGGGCCGCTGCGGAGGTCGCGTGCGGCGGTTTTTTACTTCCTCTGATACCAAGTTACAAAATACACTCACCCACTATTAGGGTAACCTAATGGCCATATATATAGCCTCACTAATAAATATTACAACAGGTTCAAGTTGAGAGGTTCTTCAGGTTTCTTGTGACTGATGCATGCCTGAGTATTTGAAGGAAATATTCATGAAATATGCATGCATTGAAATATTACATGAATATTATTCTTTGGGCAAATAAGGTATTCTTGTTGGTATTGTTTGAACGTGGAATTATCTAATTCCCTTTTGAACGGAATAACAACCAATTTCTTGAGGTGGAATAAGCTCCAATTCTGGTCAAACTCCAAGGGTGACTGTAATTATAGCCAAACACTGGTGGAATAAGTGAAGGTGTACAACACCCTTATTCTTATTTATTCCATTTTTTGTTTGGTAAACCGTTCTTATTCCTTTTTAAACTTTTTGTAGAATATTTTTTCATATAATATTAATAATAATAAATTAATTAAACATTATTTATATTTTCATGGATGTATTTATTGAAAAATATATTAAAACAATTAAACTACTGTTATTTATATTTTTTATGAAATTCATATAGAGATGAAATATATATTAATTATTTTGTGTGTGTATATATTTATTTTATTTATATGTTGGCATACATATATTGTTTTTTTATGAATTTTTAATGAATGTCTTAATTTTATATGAATTTATTTAGTAATATATATTTATATATGAATTTTTAATAATATATTTATTTAATAATATAATTTTGATTTTTTTTAACAATATATATTATATATATTTAAAATTGAAATATTTATTAGTATAAATGTGTACATTATTTGTTTTATATATAAATATATTATTTCTATTTTGGATATAAATTTTTATAAACATGAAATATATATCAGTTATTTTTATTTTTTGTGTATATATTTATATTAATTAATGGTGAGATAAAGGCTTGAGTGTTGTTGTTGTATTTTTATATTAATTAATAAATTGGCATATATATATAGTTTCTTTGTTAATTGTTTATGAAATTTTATTAATATATATATATTAATATATATATATTATTTATATTTATGAAATAATATTTTTAAAATTTGTTTAATTTTTAATTATAAACATAGAATATATATTTATATTTAAACACAAAATATTTATTAATATAAATGTATTCATTATTTATTTGTTATATATGAATAAATTATTTATGTTTTGGATTTAATTTTATATAAACATGAAATATATATATATATCACCCATCTCAGCAATAAAATATTACTTTCATTTCTGCAAAGATTCTTCTCTCTTTCTCTCCGTTCTCTATTTTCCACAGAAGACTAAAATAAGCGGCTCTCTTTCTGAGTCAAAACTGAAAATAACATTCGTAGGAAGTTTCCAAAACGTGCCCCTTTTTATATCTGAGAGAGGATTCAAAAATCCTTTTCAGAGGTAGTTATGTCATTTGGGAAGTTGTCGTTTCGATTCAAAATTGAACATAGTAATTCCCAATTAATTAATTACCATTTAAATATATTATGGATTTGGTTTTATTTAAATATAATGTAAATAAAACCAGCATGATCAATTGTCCAATTTCTGTACGTTCTTAACTTGCAATTCTATAAGTTTATATTACGTTGACAGTAAGACTAATCTCTTGATATGTTCTAGATCACATACAATCTCCCACATGAGCTAGAGCGTATTACCCATAGTCTTACAAACAATAAGCGACATCTAATAATGCATCATTGATATCCAAGTAATACAAGCGTTGGTAACTAGATGAAAAAATATTAGTAACCAATGTTCTGGTGGAGTTTAGTCTCTTTGTTTTTGACATCCGGACTGAACTCGAAGCATGAAGTGTGTCATCCTCTTAATAATTCAATCTTTGTTATTCTTGATCTCCAAATAGACTACATTAAACAAATGAACTCAATATAGCACGACCATGCATTTTATAGTCTCACTCCATTAATGGACTTATGAACATCACTCCTGGTATGTAGGAGGAACAAATTTCATCTACATCACTCACAGTTACCTGCATGATTTGTAATGCACCCAATAACCAACTATATTATCAACTTTTCTCAAAAAAGGCTTTAGTTGACATCAAAGTACAACTCTCTTCATGCAATAAGTGTAACAACTTCAGGTCAAAGAATCACATACACCATTGTCACTATGAGAATTACTTTTGACACATAATAATCTACAAAGTATTCTTATGGCGGATCTGTCCACTATATTTATTTTCTAACAAGTACTCATGCGATGACATGATATCCAATATCATGATGAGACTCGATCATCAGTCAACCCAAATACTAGTCTTAATGTCTCAATATTTTCCAATTCTACAATAATACCTTAACTAGAGACGATTCAAGAATAATGTTTTATATGAAACATATGATCTCATATTCAAGTCACACACTTCAATTTTTTTGGAAACAAATAATTTAAGGACAAAAATTATGCTTATTTACTATCTATGTACAAAAGAATAAACATAACAAAAGAAAATGTCTTACATATATAAAAAAATAATAGTACAAGTAATCACATGAACATAAAACTGACAAAATCAAAATACACAAATCTATCACTAATGTTAATCACACAAGCATCTAATACTAAGTGATATAATATGACCATCATGATTCCTCTGAGGAAGAGCCTTCATTAGTGGATTTGCAATGCTGTTGTTAGTCGGCACTCTACATATGTTGGCATCCCACCTTTCGATAATCTCTCAAATGAGATGGAACCGCCGTAGTATGTTCTTGGAGTGATGATGAGATCTATATTATCGGCTCGTGCAATAACTCCATTATTAATGCAATAAATACTTACTGAACCAATAATGCTAGGAACTACATCAAGCTCCCTGATGAACTTCTTAATCCAAACAACCTCCTTCACGCATTAGCCTTATTTATTAAAGGTGCAAGGTGCACCAAGGAACAAAGGGGTCTTGGAGCCTGGGCGCAAGGCTCAAGGGGCAGACACACGCCTGACGAAGGCAAGACGCAACCGCATTCATTTTAAAAAATAAGCATCAAACATCAGTTCATCTTCTTAATTAGATTCTTCATATATTCTACTCATTAATCATTCATTACTATGATTTATATCTCTTAAAAAATAAAATTAATATGGTCACTTGCATCATATCTAAGTCTCAACACTCGATATGTTTCACAAACACTAAATCATGCAAAAATTATTGAGTTCTTTCATTATTTTTTAATTTCTTTTGAAAAAAATGGTTTGCAACTGAAATCGCACTTAGACGAGTCTTTTATGCTCCAAAGGCGCACAAATGCGCAATCCTTGTTAATGTGATGTAGGGTAGGCTGCGCGAGTGTACGACTAACATGCAACTCTAGGTGAAGTGTAGGAAAGTAGATCTCCTAAATGTATCATGCAAACGGGACACGACGATGAAAACAAATCATAACAATAAAAATTTAAATTGCAAGAGATAGTTTAAGCACGACCAAAGTAATTCTTTAAGGTAAAACAATATTTGACTTTCCTCCGCGTGGAGGGCCAAAGCAAGAGCACGCGGCGAATAGTTCCTGTAAATCACAAAGTAATATAAAACAAAATATCACAATACTATATATCCAATCAAGCCAAAGTCACAACACCATATAGTAATGCTGAAAACAAGAGTCCGTACAATAATAAAACACTCACGAAATATGGGGGCTGCTGTCGGAGATTAGATCCGACGACGTACGTTGTGAGGGTGACTGAAATCTGAAGATGTAGTGGGCGGTGGACTGGATCCAGGTGGAGGGAGGGATGAATCTGAGTGGGAGAGGGCTGGATTTAGGGTTGCTGGTTGGATCGAACTGGAAGCAAGTAACAGGGGCTGTGGGGGTTGCATCTAGGGGATGGATTGAGGGGTTTGGGACGTGGGTTTGCTTGGATAAAATAGGGTCTTTGATGCAACCTGAATTGCATCGTTATTTATTTTTTACTGCATTTTATTAAATGTTTTGTAGCGCATGTCATCGCGTAAGTTTATCATTTACTTCCCGTGTGTTTTCTAGTTTTGTACCGCACTTGCGCGAATGTTCGTACAGATTATTAGTGTGACCGACCGGTAAGTCCCTGAATAAATTGGTCCGTCAAATTAGGGCTAGGGTTACTTTGGGCAAGCAAGAAATGAAACATATTAAATATTTATTAAATCTGAATTTCATGTCTTCAAGTAACAATTTTATTTAAATTCAGATTTAATGACATAACTCTTGGAGTCCCAATTAATTTCTCCAAACCTCCTAAACTCCTCTTTATTCAACCTAATCAGCCGGTCCCTCTCTTTTTAACCCCTCTCTCTTTTTAGCCATTTGTAACCCTCTCTTTTTAGCCATTTGTATCTTTTTAGCCATTTGTAACCCCCTCTTTTTAGCCATTTGTAACCCCTGCCCATTAAGATCTTTAAAACCCTAAGACTAAATGTAACCTCCCCTTTCCTGTTATCTTATAAGCAGCCAACTGGTTCAGGAGGAGTTGGACCGGAAAATAATCGAGCAGAGAGAACTATTCCCTCTGCTCGGTATTACCCGCAGCGCTGCGCCGAATCCTTCCCTGACGCCCGACGACAGTCCTTCATGCTCTGTCGACACCGCCTGGGGTTTCCGACGATCCCGACGTCCACGTCAAGGTCCGCCGCTGGACTCGTCGACGAGACCAGATCCGCCCCCTTGCAGTTTTTCGTCGCCTTCTGCTGCAGGAATATTGTTTCCTGTCTGCAAACGCCGCCAGCCCTTTTCTCCAGGAAGCTCTCCGGACGTGGATCTTCCCCTGATCGCCGGATTCAGGTTCCCCCACCATATTTTGACCTTGGCTGAAGTCGTCCTGAGCCGCAACCTTTCATCCAGAGTCGTACCTCTATCCAGTGTCCAAGAGTCCTATGCCCCTATTACTATCTCCCTCTCAGCTGGGATTTGTCGATTGCACACGACAATGGTACGACTCTCCCTCGTTTCTGCTTCTTGATTATTTTTGTCTTTATTTTATGAATGCATGCAGATGTTTAATATTTTCAGAGCTTGTTTGCCCAACTTAACCTTACTTCTATTTGTCGTTAATTATTATCTTCTATTGTCGCTCTCTCTTTGTGACACCTGTGGATGAATTAGTTATATTGTTGAATGCGGGTAAACGTTAGTCACTTGTGCGGGTTTACAAAACTTTTGATTAAATTATCTCATGTCAAAGCTCGCGACGTCTTGATTTCACCACCAAATTTTAAGTTGAACACAAATTTATTTTTTTAAAATCAATTACGGATTTTGGAATACATCAGTCTTGTTGTGGAATATTTTTTGGGAAAATAGTGGAGAGTGGGTTTTTGGTGAGTAGGTAGTGGAGGGGAATTTTCTGGGAGGGTATTTGTGGGGTTTGGGAAGGAGTTACGGTAGAAGGATTTGCATCGTAAAGGAGACTTAGGTGGGAAGCAGGAGGGGTTTGGTGGAGGAAATTTGAAGGCTTCAGTAGTGTAAGAATTCTTGAAGGAGACAAAAATTGCCGGCCGAAACACTAGTTACAACCTTCCTAGGAGGAAACAGGTTGGTTTGAGGGTGCTATAGCAGGCTGGTGGAAAATCAGATGTGGCAGGGTTTGGGTAGAGGTTTTGGAGAGGGAAAATGAAGGCTAGGGCTAGGTAATACCTTGGGGAGGGAGGAAACTACCTAGGATTCGTCACCTAGGGCCTCACGGAGTCGGCACCATGAGGGGATCGCCGAATTTCGGGATTCTTCTCTCCACAATATGCAATCAACCAAATGGCAGTCCACTACTCCTATTTATAATAAAAGAACATTAGGGCACGCTGACATCAACTGCTATGATTGGCCGAGAGTGTCAGGTGCCCGATTACACTAAATACTGTCTGAAATTACAAAAGTTATATACGAAAAAAACATATAAAGAAAATTCCGGACGCATCCGCGGAGTTGGATCATCGATCTGGAGATGCCATATATGGTAGGTGGCCAATCGGCCCCGAATGGGCCCAAAACTCATCCTCCATCGCTTGTCCGCGTCTCCGTTCCGCATCATTCTCCTCGGCTTGAAAGAATTCATCTCCTGATGAATAGAGATCGGAATACTCTCGGTGTATGTCAGGTAAAAATCGATGGGGTCTATCAGAAGTCATCCAAGTATCGTCGATGACAGAGCATCCTCGCCAATGGTACTCCTGTGTCTGTCTGTGTGGCGCGGCTATGCATGCGTAAGCCACGATATCAATAATGCTCTCAATAATCCACTGATGTGCCGGATGTCCCGGTGCGATTGCTGGTGCAGACTGTGAAGCCATAGACGACTGACCCAAAGGCAGGTGGGGCTCAGAAGTGGACTGGGTGCAAGACTGAGGATGTGGAGGTGTGGGCTCAAAAGGATGTGGAGATATAGGCTCTAAAGAATGTGGAGGTGTAGGCTCAAGAGGATCTCCATGAAATGGGTCCACATACTTGTGAGACTTGTAGTATAACATCAGGTCCTCTACATTAAATATGAGATGTATACTCATGCTCATAGGGATATCAAGATCATATGTATTTGCTCCGATCCTTCTCATGATTGTGTAGGGATCCAATCGCCTAATGCTCAAACTTTTAGCAGGCCTCCTAAGGAGCCTCACAACACGGATTCTCACCATCACCTGCCCGCTTTCATGAAATACCCGCTCTTGCCAATGAACATCTGCATGCGATTTATAATATTTATTGATCCTCCGTCGGACCGACTCATGAAACACATGCATCGATGAACAAATGATTTAACAGACTCATGCAAATGAAACACGACAAACATGACACGTTCACGAGGGGGCAGTCTGACAATGACCTGCAAATATCTAAGACAGGGCTGCCTATCAGGAGGCTCTTTCGGTGGAGTGTAGAAAAACTCATCGAGCATTCGACGAATATCCAAATGACTGCATGAGACATCAACACTCAAATACGAGCTCATAATGAGCCAAATGTCTCCCAGGAAACGTGACGCATCAGGGGGCTCACCTAGAGGTATGTATGAAAATTCATCGCGAATGCTACGACCACCTGAGTGAAAACCATATTCATCGACTAGAAGATGCGACTCTAGAGTGTGGTGTGTGCCCCTCAAAAGAAAGAACTCATCTGGTGGGTCAGCAGATGGTGTGCCCCAAAACTCATCAAGAGTACGATGTGTCATAAGGTAGGTCCTCGAAATATTGGGAGTATGCTCAAGTGTACTTAAGGAAAGCCCTAAATACTTGATGCTCCACTCAAGATTCATTCTCTGGGGAAAAACCAGGGGAGATAACGAAAGAGACGCCAATAACTCGATACTCATAAACAAGTGGCTCACCTCACCAGGACGTGGCGGCTCATCAGGAGCCTCAACGGGGGGCTCATCAAAGAACCCGTCAACAGGGTCATGATCCTCCAGATGAGTACCAACGTAAGGGATAGTTCCCCCATAAATAGGTGAGGCAGCCACTATGAGATCAACACTAGGCTCTTGGCTATTAGATGTGATGTGGCTCGGGACAATGACAAGGGGAGAGTGAAAAAGATATACTCTCAAGAATGGGTCCATATCAATTCACACCTTGACCGCCCCAGTATGAGTCCCTCCCGTACTGAGGTCACCACTTTGCCTACCGTTGTCCTGTCAGACATGACAGAAGTGTTACCCGAGTCTCATTTCTCTCACCTCAGTGAGGTACTTAGTCCGACGAGTGGTCCATCCTTTGATTCAGACTCATTTTCTGTGATCTCGATTGAGAGTGAGTTTGGACGACCTAGTGATCCTATAGTGGTGTGTCGGCTAACTCTAGCGGATCTCAAGGACTGGTCATGACAAAGGACGAACTGATGTCTGCTCAAGGCACTCTGAGCGATGATGAGCCAATTCAGTGCGTATGTCAGATCGCGGTCCAGACCGAAACCAGGAAGTGATCATAAGTGTCTCCTCTCGGATGTCACTCCTCACTACTAACTCGTCAAAACGATCCCTGTACTCTGAGATGGATATGGATCCTTGTCGAAGGGTAAATAACTGATCGAGCAAGCGGCTCCGATACGATGCAGGAAAATACCTCTGACACAACCTACGCTTCGTCTCCACCCAATTAGTGATGCGGTGAAGATCTCGCTCACGAGTCCTTTCAATGCTGGACCAATATGCTCTCGCCTGATCTAGAAGCCTAAGTTTTGTAAATTTTATGCGATGCTCACCGAATAATTCGAAATAATCATGATAATATTCCATATCCATAAAACCAATAACTGAAAGACTCATGACTCGATGAACCGTCAAATGGTGGGGCAACAACATAAAACATGCACTTAAGATCTTTCTCAGAATGATGATCCTCGTAATAGTCACTCCTAAAATAATCGAGTCGCGTCAGAGGTTCGGCACGATCTACTCGTGCATGGGGTTGGGGACGACGATAGTCATCATAATAATTATCTCTAGCATAGTGGAATCGTGTCGAGGGGCCGACACGATTTCTGGAGTGGTGTGCGACAAACGATAATTATCATCATAATATGTCATAGATCCATATATCCCTATATCCATATATAATTTGCTTCATCCAAGTTCTACATAGAAAAACAGTTCCCTAGCCAAGTCTTAACATACTGCAGCGTGGAATGCCATTCCTAATGAGTAGTATGTCATCCACATATAACACCGAGAATACAACAATGCTTCCACTAACCTTCTTGTGAACACATGAGTCATCTTCATTCTTGAGAAAACCAAACTCTTTGATTTTCTCATCAAAATAAAAATTCCAACTTCGAGAAGCTTGTTTCAATCCATAAATGGATCGTTTCGGTTTGCATATCTTTCTCAAGGAGGTATCCATTAATGAATGCAGTTTTGACATCCGATAAAATATCACACAACTTGCGTATGCATGCGGCGACTGAATGAAGTAGCGATGGGGATTCTGGGCTACTGGAGGGCTGTATGGTTGGCGGCCTGGGGTGGAATGAGGGGTTTCGTGATGGGCTTGGCGTGGATGATGGATGCTGTGTAGGAGTGGGTGTAGAAGAAGTAATGAGGGGGATTTGTAGAGGTAACAGACAGTAGAATAAGGTGGGGACACAAGAATTTACGGGCTATTATGGAAGCTGCAGTGGGGCAAGTGGCGATGGGAGGAGGGAAGGCACATCAAGGTTGGCGTGGATGGATTTGGAGGTAGAGCTGTCGGTAGTTGCGGGAACTAGGCGACAAAGGTTGGAAACAGGTGGTAGTTTGCTGGATCTGTGCGTCAAAGGAAGGAAACAGTCGGTAGCTTGCTAGAACTGGGCGTCAAAGGCAGGTAACAGGCGGCGGTTTGCTGGTGGAAGAAAGAGGGGGAAAAACTGGAGGGAATCGAAGGCCTTGGAGTCCACCAAGGAGACCTCTCGGTGTCGCACCGAGAGGTAAGAAGACTGACAGTTTTCCAAAAGAGGAATCAAACCCACGATCCCTCTACAACCGGCTTTAAATAAAACATAATTGAAATAGGGTACCCGAATCAGATGGCTCATATAGGGTGTCAAATACAACTAAAAATAAAATAAAATAATATATGAAAAACATTTGGAAAGTTCGTCTGGGCACATCCGTGGACTCAGATCGTTCGAATGGGTGGAGGATCACCGCCTCCTGCGGTAATATATGTGCGTGGGCCGGTGAATTCCATCAACTTTCCCCGACTTGAAAGTAATCATCTACAGTGAGTGAAGACGACAATACTCTCGAGGTAGCCTAGGGGCGAGTCGCTCAAGTTCCTTGGTTGAAATCCAAGTGTCGTCTGAAATCGGGCGGTTGCTCCAATGGACGAGATATCGTAGGGTATCTTGCTCGCCAACTGCTGTGCAGTCATGAGTGATAATCTGAAGTATATCTCCGACGGACGTGGCTAACTCTGAATAAGATGTATCTTCATCTGGTCGCTAAACTTGTTGAACTGTCGGTGGTGCAGAGTGGTCCTCATGGTGAGACTCCATAGGCTGAGGCTGAGGGAACATGGAAGGAGGTAAAGGAAGCTGTGGCTCAGGTATAGTTGTGGAGAAGGGATCCACATACACGCACTCCTCGTAGTAAGGAGTCAAGTCCTCAACATGCAATACTCTCCTTATCCTCTTATTTAAGGGATGCCGATCGCATAAGCATTCGTACTGATCCGTCGCGTGACTGTATAAGGACCCATTCGGCGGGCGCTTAATTTTTTTTCTATTCCCTGTGGGAACCTCTAAGATCGTATGTGAACCATAACCTACTATCCAGCTTCAAAAATATGTTCCTTCCTGTGCTGATCTGCTTGAGCTTTATAATAATCTTTACTTATTGCAAATTTTTTCGGACTGATTCATGAAGTGTATGCACATGCTGAATGAAAGACTCTGCATAATCACTGGGCCGGGCTCCTAAGGGAACGTCAACTAGATCTATGGGCTTTCTAGGTTCATATCCTAACATGACGTGGAATGGACTCAAACCAATGGTCCTATTAACAGAACTATTATATGCAAACTCGACTATAGGTAGGACGAAATCCCAGGTAGAAGGACTATCCCCAACTAGACATCGCAAAAGAGTTCTTAGACTACGATTGACAACCTCAGTTTGTCCATCCGTCTTTGGGTGGTATGCGGTGGAGAACCTCAATGTCGTACCAGTTTTCTTCCACAATATTTTCCAAAAATTGCTCATTAAACAAATGCCGCGGTCAGAAACTATAGAAGTGGGTAGCCCGTGATATTTGAATACTCTAAAAAATAGAGCGGTCACATGAGACGCATAAGCGGTCCTACGACAAGAAATAAAGTGGGCCATCTTGGAGAAATGGTCCACCACTACAAAGATAGAATCGAGCTTCCTCAGGGTGCGAGGGAGCCCGAATACAAAGTCCATGCTAATATCAGTCCAAGGCCTCTGTGGGATAAGAAGCCGAGTGTATAATCCTGTGGGCTAGCGTGATTCCTTCGCGGTCTGACAGACTCGACAATGTCGAACAATCTGTGTAACATCCTTCTTCAGGCTATTATGCCAGAAGAAGCGATCCTCAACTAACGCAATCATCTTGTATCGACCAAAATGTCTTGCTGCCTCGCCTGCGTGTAGCTCTCAGATAAGAAAATCTCCGAGGGATGTCTGAGGCACGCAGGGGTGAGAGCCCAAGATTAAATAAGCGTCCGAGATCACATATCCCTAACGTAACTCAGGAGGATCTCTCGTTAGAGCGGCATAAATATCACCAAAATTTGGGCACTCCGAGTAGTCGTAAACTACACGCTTAAAGCTCTCAACTCGCGTACTCATTGTATGAAGGATGCTGACTTGATAACTCAGTGTGTCAGCCGACTTGTTCTCAACACCCGCTCGCTGTTTGAGAATGTAGTGATAATCTTGCATATACTCCACCCGTTTCGCATGTCGGTGACCTAATTTCTTCTGCGAGTCGAGATATCGCAAGGCCCGATGATCAGATTACAAAACAAACTCCTGATGTAGGAGATTGTGGTGAAATTATGAAGTGCCTGCACGTCAGCATAAAACTCGCAGTCATAATTTGTGTTCTTTTATCGGGTGTCATTCAGGTTCTCACTGAAGTAAGCAACTGGATGACTCTCCTGACTAAGTACTCCACCAATACCAACTGCCGACACATGACAAGTCACCTCAAAGGCCTTAGAGAAATATGGAAGGCATATGTCAGGGGAAGATGAAAACTTCTCCTTAATCTCATTGAATGCCTGTGTGGCCGCCTTCGTCGACACAAAATCTCCCTTGGGGAGGCAGCTCGTAAGAGGGGGCATTATAGAACTGAAACCTCGTCAAACCTCCTATAGAAGGTGGCAAGTCCGTGGAAACTACGGGCCTCATGAATGTTCGTCGGGATAGGATACTCACAAATGGATTTGACCTTGTCAGGGTCAACCGATATAATTGATGCAGAGACAGACTATGTACCCCAGAAAGTGGGCAGACGCAGATAAGAACAAACACTTCCTCAAGTTGATATAAAGATGCTCCTTCCGAATGAGATCAAATACTAAGAGAATGTGGTGCAAGTGCTTGGTGCGACCCTGGTTGTATATCAATATGTCATCAAAATACACTACCAGAAACTTGCCCATGCAGGGCCGCAAAATCTGTTTTATCACCTTCATAAATGTGATGGTCGCGTTCGATAACCCGAATGACATAACTAACCACTCATACAAACCTCCCTTCATTTTGAAGGCCGTCTTCCATTCATCCCCCACTCTAACTCTAATCTGATGGTACCCGTTATACAGGTCAATCTTTGAAAAGATCTGGGCACCAACCTTCGTATCCTGGAAGTCGAGGTGGGGTATGGGAAAACGATACTTCACCGTGATTTTATTAATGACACAACTATCAACGCACATGCGCCAACTGTCGTCCTTCTTCGAAGTAAGAAGGGCAGGTACTGCACACGGACTCAGGCTCTCATGTATAAAATTCTTCCTAAGAAGGTCATCAACTTACTGCATCAGCTTGGCATGCTCAGTCGGGTTTATGCGATAGTGGTGTAGGTTGGGCGAAGATGCCCCCGGGACTAAATCAATCGCATTCTGAATTCCCCTCAATGGTGGAAGCTCATCGGGGAGCTCCTCGAGCATAATATCTGAATAATCATCCAACAAATGATGAACGTCCGGATCAACAATCATAATGTCAGTAGGGGCCTCAAAAGCCACGGTGGCTGCACTACAAACATAACCATAACATCTAAACTCTCTCTCATAAAGTCACTCTTCCTCAATATAAAGAGGTTTTGATGAACCTGCACTAATGGACGAATCGACCTTACCCTTGGAAGTTCCCTGGGTTGGGTTGGAGTCAGGGTAATCTTTTGACCCTTATCAAAGAATACACACATGTTAGATCGACTATAACATGTGACATCACGATCGTACAACCAAGGTCGTCCTAGTAGTACATGTGCAACGTCCATGGGTATCACATCACACCAGTCCTTGTCTTTCACAGACGCTAAGAGAATCGGTACAAGACACCTCTGTGCCACCTGAATTGTAAAATGGTCCACCCAAAGGACATGGTAGGGATGTGGGTGTGCCTCAGCTGTGTGCATACGCTCTACGCCCTCCTTGGTGACTATATTTACGTAGCTGCCACTATCGATATCGGGTCTACAGGGGCCTCCTGCTCTAGAAAAATACGAAAAATGGTGGTACGACGCTAGTCATCTTCCACACCAGTGGTATGTAGAAGGCGTCTGATGACTCCAAGCTCTAGTGACCTATCAACATCATTCTCCCATCCATTCTCCAACTGTAATCTACTCAACTGGTGTATCCTCAACCTCGGTGTTGGGTTCACCTTCGTCCTCAATCAAGAGATTCCTCGTTGGGACTATGCCTCCATGTGCCCTCTACCTGAGTATATATACCACTGGACACCCCCAGGTCTGGGGCCTCCCGTGACAATGGATTTCCACTTCGCATCCGCGGGAATGCGAGGAGGTGCTGTGGTAGTGGTCTTGGTCGGGGTGGGTCTCCTAAATGTGGAGGTATTAGGTCGAGGGGTGACCTTCCCAGATTAGCAAGGCACAAATACTGCTCATACTCGAGTGTAAGCTGAAAAACCTGCTCGACTGTCTATCCTATGGGGAATCAGTTCCCTTCGGATATCAGATCTGAGTCCAGGCCGAAAGCGGGATGCAATAACAATGGGTTCCCCCAATATATCGCTCCATACTACTAACTCATCTACACGTGACATGTACTCAGCAACAGAAAGGGTCCCCTGCCGAAGTGCATAGAGCTGGTCTCGATACGAGGCGGGAAGGTATTTATCCTTCAACCTCCATTTCATTTAAGCCCATCGGGAGATGGGGTAATAACCGTCTCACTCAAGAGACCTTTCCAGACTCGTCCAGTAAATCTTGGTCTGCCCTAGCAATTTCATCTTGGTGGACCACACCCGCCCCTCGTCGCTCATCTCGTACCAATCAAAATAATGGTCCATTTCCAAGAGCCAATCGCTAAATGCCTACATGTCCAGGATGGTGCGTCATTACAGATGCGTCGGGTAGTATCATCCTCGTCCAGGGTCTCTCCACGACATGACTCTAGGTAGTCTTCATATTGATCGTCTACATTCCGGTGGAGGGGGGGGGTGAGGTTCATTGAGAGGACAATGATTTCTCATAGGGGCTGGATTCTGCCGATACTCATAAGCCTGATGGGGATTCCCTCTCATGGGAGGAGGGGGCTCTCAGCGGGGTACATCTCTAACATGTCTCTCAGGAAGTGGTGGAGCATCCCGTGGATCGTCTGGAGGCTCATCGTAATGTGGAGGTGGACCTTGGCCTCTATGGGTTTCTAACTGGTCGACCCTAGTACTAACTGTAGCGATGTCGTACCTAATGGCGTCAACCTGGGCAGGAGTGAGTGTATGAGTGCTGGGGGGATTTGTAGAGGTAACAGACAATTGAATAAGGTGGGACACAAGAATTTATGGGCTGTTATGGAAGCTGCTGCGGGGCAAGTAATGAGGGAAGGAACGGAAGGCACAACAAGGTTTGGCTGGATTTGGAGGTAGGATTGTCGGTAGTTGCGGGAACTGGGCGGCAAAGGTTGGAAATAGGCGGTAGTTTGCTGGATCTGGGCGGCAAAGGCAGGAAACGGGTGGCAGCTTGCTGGAAATGGTTGGCAAAGGCAGGAAACGGGCGGTAGTTTGCTGCCGGAAGGAAGAGGGGGAAAACTGAAGGGAATTGAAGGCCTTGGAGTCCACCAAGGAGACCACTCGGCGTCGCACCGAAGGGAAGAAGACCGACGATTTTCCAAAAGAGGAATCAAACCCACAATCACCCTACAGCTGTCCCTACTTGCTTTAAATAAAATATAACAGAAATAGGGCACCCGTATCTTACGACTCATATTGTCTGATCCAATCTAAGTGTCAAATACAATTCAAAACAAATAAAATAATATATGAAAAAGATTCGGAACGATCGTCTGGGCACATCCGTGGACTCAGATCGTCCAAACGGGTGGCAGATCACCACCTCCTACTGGAATATACATGTGTGGGCAGGTGATCTCCATCAATAACTAGATAAACATATTCGTTCATATAAGGTTCCGTGACGCATTGCTCGAAAAATGAAGCAGGCAACTGCGAATGAATGCTGAACTGTGCTCTGAGGACCGTTTGTGTTACTGTGGATCACATTGAGGAGATGCTTCTATTTGACGGAGAACCAAAAAACTGACGATATCAATTCATAACTGGCAGCATCAATCAGCAAGGTGCGTCAAGCGAGGACTTTTGATCTGCATTGAGGAGTGGCGTCGATCTCAGGTGGAAGACACGCCGAGGACTTGGAAACCTGTGGAAACTCTTGGGGCTTGGCGCTGGCCCTAGGTATGCGCTCTAATGCCATGTTTAGTAGACTGTGGGATGGGAATTCTCCGATCATTTGTTCCTAATGTTATAGCCATGCATATATACTCATGAGATATGGTTAAGGTTTACAACAATTGTATAGAATGACCCCTATGCCCGTGAGGATACATATATGTACATATAACAGCTTCATTTTTCTTACTGCCTGATTAACAAAAAAAATAATCGCTCAACAGTTAGGTGCATATATGCATTTGCTCTTCACCATGAGCACATATGCACTTAATACAAACATTCATCGTGCATCCATATCTGCAATGTGTACGAATGTATCCATTGATATGCAAGTGTCCATGGTGAAGAGTCTAGTCACTGTCTGTGATTGCTATCATGATTAGCTTCTATTTATTATCTCATATATAATTTATGTATTCTCCTTGTCATCTTCAATGTCGTTTGTTATTCAGTGCAACTAAGTTTTGCAACGTCACATGCGCTTTAAATTGATTTTCTTCACCCAAATAAACCCAGGGAAGATTTGAAAATATACTTGTTCTTACTGGACGAGCTGGAGTTGGAAAATCTGTATGTATATTCTTACAGATTATTACTTTGATTGGTACTTCCACACTTCATAGGATGTTTTCGTAAGCATTGATTTTTATGGTTGTTACATATACGTTTTCTAATCTGCAATGTCTGATAAAGTCCGTTTTTCTTTGCTTGACTGCTACAAATGTTTGATGGTAACACTGTTTTTATAAGATACTTATGTTTCAAGCATTTTCATTTTCCTACTGTACCATAATTTTTATGTTAGCTAAACTTGATGATTTCTTTGGAAGGAAAACATTTTACTGTTTTTATATTCCCTGCTGTCATTTCAAAATAAACAAGTGCTTTTCTCACTTGCCGGTGACACATTTTCTACACCAGTAAATTCATGGCATTATAATTAACATTTTTACAGAGTCGAGATGATACCAAAAATAACTTAGAACAACCTTTGTTGTGATTCATTTACTATGCTGGAATTCGAGTTATATTATGGAGTTTTTATCTTAACAATCCTTTTGTTGTTGCATATGTTGCTAAATTATTATTTTTAAGTGGCCACATATCTCAGGATACATCCGTAGCCCTTTGATCTTTCCATCTTATTGCAATTTCTTTGCGTTAACCCATATGAAGGAACATTAGTATTAGATTCTTTACTGCTAATTTTTATATACACCTAAATTATATTGAAGCACCATAAAATAGTTAGATAAATATTGTAGGAACAGTGATCGATAGAAGCAGCCCATTTAACCCAGCACTTAGCTTCTTATTCACTTTCATGCTCCCCGATCTTATTCCTTTTAATCATGAATTGAAGATACTTTGACATAGGATAAGGTTATAGGGATCAACGCGGACTTAACTAGATGTTAATGGATGCAATTAATGACTAGAACTAACACTTATCCTAATAATGATTCAATGCAACTGCATGATCCATCGAACACCAATATCCGCAACCCGATTGTATTAAATAATTATGTTTTAAAACTGAAGCAAGAATTACAATTGATCACAAAGATTTCAAGAGTCACTTGAATAAAATTGCAAATTAATGAGAGTTCAATAAGATTAAACACATGAAGAATAAATATTGCACATCAAATAAATGAACAAGAAATGCAAACAATGGAGTATCTCTATATAAACAAGAGTCTCTCACAATATAAAGGAAATGGGAGCAAGTTTAAAATTCACCGAGTAATGAGGTTAGAGGAGGGTGGGAAATGGAGGTGACTGTGGAAGGGAAGCGGGCTCTATGTGGGGGTCCAGATTGGAATGGGAGGAGAACAGGAAGGCTGGATGATTGTTGTAGAGTTGCATTGGGAGGAGAGAGGGCCAGTGAGTTGTTGTTGACTTGCATGAGGCTAGAAAGGGAAGGAGGTACCATGCGAGTGACTATAGGTTTGCGGAGGGATTAGGAAGGGAAGACGGTGGCCATAGGAGGGTCTGTAAAGCTACGGTGGTAGTGATGGATTGAAGGCAATAACATGTTATGGTTGATAGATGTGGGCGATTATTGAAATGCCGAGAAACACTTGTTATAGGATGCACAGGGGAAGATAATGAACGTAGCCAAGGGATTGTGTGGAGATGAAGACTAGAGCGGGAGGCAGCCAATGGATTCAACAACATTGAAAGAAGACACACATGACTTTAGTACATTGTGGGCTCCTCGTGATTGAGCGGTCAAACTCCTCAGCCTGCATCTCTCGATACCCCATGTAACGGACACCTTATTGACTACACGAGCCAGCATGAGCAGCAGAGGGCACTGGCATGAGCATCTCTTGATACTCAGATTTTACATGACCAAAACACTGGCAGTAGTGGCAGCGGACAGACGGGCGACGAGGAGCACCAGCATGAGCAACAGAGGGCGCCGGAGGAGGACAAGGAACTGGGCGCACCAGAGCACTATAACCAGGCGAGGGTAGCGGCTGGGGAGCAGCCAGAACATCATGAGGCATCACACTAGGAGGAGTAGCAGGGCCCAAGAAGTGGAGACGAGTCTCCTCAGCAATCACCAAGGCCAAGTTATCGCTGAGAGACGACAAAGGGTCTCGATGTAGAAGCTGTGCTCGAACAGGCTCAAACTCGGGGCGTAGGCGCATAAGAAACTCATACATACGCTGTAAGTCGCGATCCTGGGATGTAGCAACACACTGAGTGCAAGTATCGCAGGGGGAAGGTACCATCTCATCACACTGACGCCAGAAGTTTAGGAGCTCAGCAAAGATAGCTTGTACAGGCCGATCACGCTGGTAGCAGACACCAAAGGTCTTGAATAGGGAATAGCGCAGGGCTTGTCTAGATGGCAGGTAGAGGCGACGCAAGTGATCCCACATCGCCTTGGCCGTAGGTAGCTCATAGACGTTCATGCGAATGAGGAGCTCGCATGACTGACAGATGACGACTATCGCACGAGAGTCGTCTGAGCGCCACCTCGCCCAGTCGAAACGCTGAGAGGAAGTGGCCGTGCTGACAGTGGAAGAGGAGTTCGCAGGACTGGAAGCCGGTGGGAGCGGAGCAGGCTCGGTGCCGTCAATGTGACCCCATAGATCGAAACCACGGAGGATCACACCAATAGTGGCATACCATGCCTTGTAGTTCCGCCCGTCGAGGATGACATCAGCCTTCTGAAGGAAAGCAGATAAGGAGTGAGACGATGCCATCAAACCGATGGAGGACAAAGGTGGTCGCCTAGGTCAAGAGTGCACTCGAGAGAGGACGGAGGAGAACGACGAGGTCTGGCGGGCTGCAGGAGGCAGCGGAGGAGACCGATGAGGTCCAGCGGGCTGTAGGAGGCAGTGGAGGAGACCGACGAGGTCCGGCGGGCTGCAGGAGGTAGCGGAGGAGATCGATGAGGTCCGGCGGGCTGCGGGAGGCAGCGAAGGAGGCTGACGGTGTTAGGAAGGTTGTGGGAGGCAGCGGAGGATAGGTCGTGGGCTGCCGGATAAGTCGCGGGCGGCCGGAGGAGGTCAAGAGTGCACTTCAAAACCTAGCCAACAGATCAGTCAAATTGGCCGGTGATCCTATAGTCACACTAAGATATCACCGCCATACCTAAATCCGTGGAGGGCCAGTCCACTATCATTCCTTCGGATTAAAGCGGAGTAACAATAACTCTTGAGAACAACCCGTGTTAACAAATATGCCATATATTCCAGATTATAGGAACACTAAATCGTGAGACTTATAAGAAGACAAGTCATCAGATTATAAGGAGGCAGGTTGTCAGACTATAAGAAGGCAAATTGTCAGACTTAGATGACAAGTTGTCGAGCTATAACTATAAGATGACAGACTTAAACGGTAAGCCCTCAGAATTATAATAAGTTAAGCCCTCAGAATTATAATAAGGTAAGTCGTCAAACTTATAAGACAAGTCAAACTTATAAGACAAGTCAAACTTATAAGACAAGTCAAACTTATAAGACAAGTCAAACTTATAAGACAAGTCAAACTTATAAGACAAGTCGAACTTACAAGGACACGTCGACAGACTTATAAGACAAGTCATCAAATTTATAAGGATATGCTGTCAAACTTATAAGATATGTTGACAGACTTATAAGACAAGTCCTTAGATTTATAACAAGGCAAGTCGTCAGACTTATGAGACAAATCGTTGAACTTATAAGAGAAGTCGTCGAACTTATAAAAACAAGTCGACAGACTTATAAAGCAAGTTGTTAAACATACAAGGACAAGTCTATAACTTTATAAGGCAAGTCGTCAAATTTATACGACAACTCGTCGAACTTATAAGGACAAGTCGAAAGACTTATAAGGCAAGTCGTCGAACTTATAAGGACCATCCGACATATTTATAAGATAAGTCTTTATACTTATAATAAGAGGAGTCATCAGACTTATAGGACAAGCCGTCAGACTTATAAGGCAAGCCGTCGAACTTATAAGGACAAGTCAACAGATTTATAAGTCAAGCCGCCAAATTTATGAGGACAAGTCGACAGATTTATAAGACAAGTCATCGAACTTATAAGGCAAGTAGTCGAACTTATAAAAAGGGGCAAGTCATTAGACTTGCATAATAATCAAATTAACAGACTTATTAAATGGTTGAGGTTGTAGGAGAATCGTCAGATTCAAGGCACGAATATGTAAGACTAAATAATCTGACATTGCTTAATCATTAGATACTGATCCATCACGGTTAAGGCCGGTAACATAATGTCAAATGTCGGACTTATAACGATAAGTGATGATAGTAGAATTGTTAGATTCAAAGTATGCATATTTACGTGTTAAGTAACCCAACATTGCTCAATGATTAGGCCTTAACTCGTAGGGGGTTAAGCCTGATTAACATGGTAACTGATAAGAATGAGGTGACACTAGGTCACACTCGGTATTGGTTATGGAATCAATATGATATTCAAAATTTTAATTTCGAGTAGTTATATATATATTCGAGTTCACTGTGCACCTAGCTCATTTGAGTCAATTCAGGTTTTGGCCTAAAAGTCAATTTTCAAAGGACATGGCTGATAATAAATAAACATATGGATTTTTGTCAAATTGCCATTCCATGACAATTTCCCCCGGTGGGCTTGAGGGCGGGCCCCTAACTCATAATTTGCAAACTTCATAGAATTGGACGGAAGTCCACCAAATTGAAGGTATATGCCTTCTAAGTGCTTACAAACACTAATGCAGTGTCGTCAAACAGATTCAAGCTTGTTAGAGCATATTGAAGGAATAGATTACTCGTAAGGGTACAAGCCATATGTAAGCCAAAATGCCCATTATGAGTTTCAAGAAGAATCGAACCACATTGGTGTTGAGGTAGGTAATTGTCAGATTGATAAATTTGGTGAATTTGACCAAGTTCGTCAATTTGAGATAACCTATCTTAAGTGCAAATAATCCAATTTATCAAATAGGGTTCTAGCCATATGTAAGTCAAAATGCCCATTATGAGTTTCAAGAAGAATCGAACCACATTGGTGTTGAGGTAGGTAATCGTCAGATTGATAACTTTGGTGAATTTGACCAAGTTCGTCAATTTGAGATAACCTATCTTAAGTGCAAATAATCCAATTTATCAAATAGGATTCTGACTCCAAATTCGAGTGAACCGAATTTCATATATGACTTCACTAGGTTAGGGAGACTCGCTAGTTTAGTCAATTTCTGTTTTTGAGCTCAGCTGACCAAATTGGTCATTTCGAGCTAACACGAGCCAGCCCAACTGACCCAATTTATCAAGGATTTCATTCCAAAATTGAAAGCGAATTATATTTCATTATACTCAACCAAGTTCAAGGAGATCCCACCCAAGACATGCATCACAAGAAAGGAGAACCCGAATCAAGTCCATTTTTGCAACATGGTAAAGTTTTCCTGATAATCAGTCCCTTAGGTTTGGGTGTATTCCCGAGCCATTAATCGAGCTTTATATCGCTCCATAATACCGTCTTGATTCAACTTAACAAAGAAGATCTAACATGACCCAACCATTCTTTTTTCAGGAGTAAGATCTGTAAGCTGCCATGCTCTGTTTTTTTCTAAAACATACATTTCTTCCTCCATATCCATTCTCCATTCAGATATCTTCAAGCCTCCTGCCATTTCTTAGGAATCACAATAGAGGAAAAAGATAAGGTAAAAGCTTTGTGGCCTGGAGAGAGATGATGATAAGAGATAATTGGCTTAGGATGTTTGCTACAACCTGTGTTACCTTTGAGATAAGCAATGAGAATATGGATGCTGTCATCATAATCTTGAACCAAAGCAGACACTTGCTAAGACTGAACATCTGGGGACTATACATGTTCAGTGTCACGAGGCTTGCGAGAGTATGTATGCAGCAGGGGAGGCAGCTGTCATGAAGGAGGATTAGGAGTAGAGGGATATGAACCGGGATTTGTGAAGAGCAACAATATGAAGAGGAATGTCATGTTTCCAGTCATCAACATAGCTCATCCCCACCCCCCCACCCCACCCACACACACGAAGGGTAACATCCACGGTGCAGAAGAAGTGACGAGAAGGAGTGTGATAACATTGTTAACCCTTGGTGGTGGAGGAGTACCCAACAAAGACACAATTGAGTGAGTGAACATCCAATTTGTCACTATGTGGGATATGAACATGGACAAAAACAAAACAGTCTCACTTGAATTTACGAATGGAAATATGATAAGTGTGAATAAAGTGTTTAGTGTAAAGACAGGGGAATAACATACTGTCAAGGTTGCAGATGTCGGATTGCGAGGGATATATCAGAGATATTTTACGATGTCGGATTAATATTAAATAAATTTATTTATATTAAATAAGGGGGTAAACAGGTGCACAAGCATCCCCGCGCACCGAGGGTTCGAGATGGGTCCCACCACAAGGGTGAAATGTAGGCAAACCTTACCCTGCATTTTTGCAAGAGTCTGCTTCCTGGACTCGAACCCATGACCTCAAGGTCATACGACAACTCCTCAACCGGTGCGCCAAGGTTGCCCTTCCTTAATAAACTTATTTATATATATATATATACAATTTTGTGATTGACATCAACAATGCATGCAAGAATAAAGGTATTGAAGTAGTTTAATTCTTGACACAGATATTCAAATTCAAAATAATATGCAGGGTCCTTGTTTCATCTCCAATGCATGATGAGTGAGCTCATTTATCTGGATTGATCTGCCAACCTGCGAGTAAGTCTCACGGACACGAGTTCGGATTTCATGGCAGAATCTATGAGAATATAACTGCGGTATCCCAGATTGGGCATGAAGTGGAGTAACCATGAGAAAATCAAGGAATTATCCGCATCCCATTTTTCTATTAGAAGTTGGTTCGTGGTGGTTCAACAACGATTCCATCAATATGTCCATATAATTGGTGACTGCAGATAGCATGCTGAGCTTCCTAGACCATTCAAGATAATTAGTGTCATCTAATGCCATTGTGGTAATCTTCAACGATCCTGATTGCTCGTGGCTCTAAGAAGGTTCAAAAGCAGGGGCAATCCGAGGAGTTGGCGACATATCTGAAGATTAGGCCATATGCGAGAAAGAAAGGCAGAATCAGAAAAAAAAAGTAGTATGGCGAAGAGTTGCATCCTATGAGCCTCTTAAGGGTGCGCCATAGGATGAGTCCATGATATTTTTGATGGATGTCATGAAAGGTCAAAACGACCAGAGACCAACAATCGCCCGCTGGACAGGTGGAGAGTGGCTTGAGACCCTCTGGATGGGAAGGAGACTACCACCGAGAAGCTGTAGACTACTGGAGTCGCCGACGGAGTGCTTGTTTGAAGAGACCTGCGAGGAGACCCTGCTGGAAGATAGTATGAGGCAGTCGCTGGAGGAAGAAGCGGACGCTGGTGCTGGCGAGGTCGAGTGGTGAGCGGGCTCGAGCTGCGAGCGAGGTCGAGCTGCGAGCGAGAACGGGAGGCGGGATCGGGATTTATTGATACCAGGTCTAGAGAAACGCGCGAAATTGTTATTCCAAAAATTATGGTTACAAACAAAGATCCAAGTCTTTAAATACTTGGATGACCAGTAATATGCGACACGTGACAAACCTCATGACAATATAATTTACGAAATACAAATAGGTAAATATATTCAATTACCCCGCCGTTGGCTTGCCGTTGCATCAAAACCATGAATCCTTCATGACCTGGAAGCCATTGGCTCATATTAATGATAATAATAGAACTGCATCCTCCCCCCATTCATAATCGTAAATATTACAATTTCAATCCCAAGGTTCTTAATATAAAATAGAAATGGCATAAAAATAAAAATAAACTGGATTGGTAGGTCCAGGAATTGATGGCAAACAGTGGTTGGGAGCTAGCTGCCAACACATGCACCAATGAAGGAGTTTCGACATGTGTCTTCCTTCCGCCTTGACCTGAAAGAGCTTCTCCTGCCTCCATCTTCCGTTTTGGTACTTGTTTGGTCTTCCTCCTTATTTCTTGAATGGAACATGAATCTGGAAATGCATCATTTCCTATTGGATATTTATTTGCTCTTAAATGATCTGCCCTAGTACATAACTAGATGTTTACAAGTACTAACTCAATGAACTTTGAATGAAATTGATGATGGATTCTCTCTTGAGATTTCCTTTATTTTTCTTCTTTTCTTTTCTTCTATTTGTCGTACTTCCATCCTTGAGTTCCACCCTAGCTTCTTCCTAAATGATTTACGATTAATAGGTCTAGCACCCAAGGAAAAACCCCATCAGAAGTATGGAAAATGAGGATTCTTAAAGCCTTCTCATGGTTAGGATATAACTAATATCACATAAAGCCTTCTCATGGTTAGGATATAGCTAATATCACACATCGTTGAATTTTCTTTAAAATTTCTTTCTTCCCTTTTAGGATTTGATTTTTCTTTTGGCCAATGAGCAGATATTAGTGTTTCCAAGGTGATCTGGAAGTGTTCAAGCATTTAGTCTCACTGCCAATGCGATATAAGCCTATGAGGTCACACGCAAGAGTGTTTGGAGAAGTTGGAGGAAGGATTGTGTTGGCCTTACTCATATAGGATATGAGTGAATGACCAATCCTACGACTTATTGGAGTTGGGTCGAATCGACTGATTGCTCCACAGACATTGTGAATATTGTATGGAGTATGTTGACAAGTTTTCGAGAATGTCTCGACGAAACTTATTTCATGACGTCGAAATGATTCATCGAAATGACTCGACGAATTAGATCTACTTGCTGAAACAGTTTTTCGAATGATCTCGATGAAATATGTTAATTCGTCGAAATGACTCGACGAATTGGATATTTTCGTAGAGTTAATTCGTTGAATAGATCTCGACGAAGAAGATCTAATCGACGAATCTGGTCACTGAATCATCTCGACGAATTCGTCGATTGGTCTCGACGAATTCGTCGAATGGTCTCGACGAACTATGTTTACTCGACGAATTCTGTTTACTCCATTTCTAGTCGTGGGTGTGCGGGTAGCTTTTCTCTTTCCTTGGGGTATAAATAAATCCCGATTTTATACCCTAACCTTCGTTCTTTCTTTTGTGATCGGAAAAGAGGCGGAAGAGTTCCGTGAACAGGCCGACGAAAGAGTTCCGAAGGGTTTCGATTCTGCCACCGCCGCCAACGCCTTTCCCCGTGTCGGATCTAGCAGTCTGTGGGAAACGAAGAGGGTGATCCTTCTCTGACCTAGTTCTTGTGCGACAAGAAGCTAGGGTTCTTCTTCACTCGTGTGGACTTCCGTAGAGGCACCGATCGATTTCTGTGCTTGGAACTCAACGTTCGTTCTTCGGGATTTCCTTGTGGAGCATCTTGATTGAGTATTGATTTAATCCCCTTAAGGTACTTCGTTGTTGTTACCTTTTTTTATTTCTTAATTCATGAAATCGCAAAGTCCTTAAACTCTTTTGGGTTGTTCTTGTTTGTATATTCCGCTGTGCATATATGATATGCTGTTCATCTTGATGTATAGAAAACCCAACAGTGGTATCAGAGGTAGGTTGTGATTCCGTGCGTGCAAATCTAGAAATTTAGAAATATTCTAAATGCGTAGATTTCTTCCTGGAGCATCAATTTTGATGTGTTTTTGCAAGGTTTCTGGTGGTGTGTTTTCAAAATTTGGTCGGGGCTCTGCCCCTTGACCCCGCTCGCTGATCGGTCAGCGAGACCACCGCTAGGGGCGCATCCCCTTGGAACCCCGCCATGAACGCATGTGATTGCGTTGCGATTTCATTGTTTCAGAAATTGTTTCTCCTTTGCAGTAACCATCCCTCAAAGTGATTTGTGAAATCACATGTCTTAGATTTTGATCTGACATTGAGAGACGAGCTTGTCTACTGCATAAGTGGAGTTGTTGTTCACAGGTCCAATGCATATAAATCTGAAGATTTAGAAGGGTTCTAAATGTTCAGATTTAGCCCTTTTATCAAAGTGTTGATAATTTTATTTTGTGCACATCCGGGATGTATTTGGACTATGAATGTTGTAATTTTAATATTTGTGAATGTGCACAATGATTAAATGTTAATCACGATGAAATGTTCATCGATTGTATCTTAAAATCCCTTAATCCAATATTAAGTATTCGGATGCCTTCCGATGGATGACACTCTTCCTACCTCGATCGATGAAGTGTGGGCTTTGCCAAAGCAAGGTGCATTAATCTATCTTGGTAAGGGTGCGACCAGATAATTGTGATATCTCACTGTCGACATCGGGTCCATCTTAATTAGGTGACCACAAAGGTTAAGTGCATATAGGCATAGAGTTGACATGCTCCATATGATGGATGCGAATAAAGAGTTATTCATCAATTATACAAGAGTTGCATAATGATGCAATTGGCAAGAGTTGTCTACCTAAATAACCGCATTATGAGAGAAACGCCAAAGCGGGCTCATTGTGTTGGTGAAATACGGATCTTGTCCACTAAGAGAGTAGCTCGCATAAACTCTCCGAATCGATATTAAGGGTCATTGATTTGATTAAAATAGTGGAAGCCCTTTAATAAAAGTCCTTATTAAAATAAAATATATTTTGAAATGTAGTACTAAAATGTTTTGCAAATTTATTGTAGAATTTCCATGGCAAGTACATCACACTCTATCTTGTCCCTGAGAGCCATCCTTGAGAAGGACAAGCTCAATAGGACGAACTTCCTTGAATGGTATAGGAACCTGAGAATTGTTCTCAGGCAAGAGCGCAAGCTCTATGTCTTGGAAGGGGAAGCCTCATAGAGCCGACCGAAAATGCTCCGCTAGCAGACAGAGGTGCTTACAAGAAGTATCAGGATGATACCTTGGATGTGGAATGCCTCATGCTTGCTACCATGTCTTCTGAGCTTCAGAAGCAACACAAAAGCATGTGTGGTTATGAGATAATCAAGCACCTCAAGAAAATGTTCGAGGGGCAAGCTCGACAAGAGAGGTTTGACATATCCAAGGCATTATTTCAGTGCAAAATGGGAGCTCGAGACTCAGTAGGGACTCACGTACTCAAAATGATTGGGTATATAGAGAACCTCGAAAGACTGGGTTTTCCCTTGGGCCAAGAGTTGACCACAGATCTGATCCTGCAATCATTACCGGACAGTTATAAGCAGTTCGTCTTGAATTATAACATGAATGAAATAGACAAGACACTGCCCGAGCTCCTTGGCATATTGAGAACTGCCGAGAATAACATGAAGAAGGTTAAGCCTGCCAGCCCCATACTGATGGTGCATAAGGGCAATGAAAAGGAAAGGTCTGGCGAAGGAAGGAAAGTGCCACCACTGCGGTAAGACAGGGCATTGGAGGAGGAACTGTCCTCTCTATTTTGAGGATCTGCAGAAACAGAAGGGAAGTATGACTTCTGCTTCAGGTATTTTCGTTATAGAAATAAACCTTTCTGCTCCTTCATCTTGGGTATTGGATACCAGATGTGGTTATCATATTTGTACAAATGTGCAGGAACTGGGAATGGGAAGAATGCTGGGTAAAGGGGAGGTAGACCTGCACGTTGGAAATGGAGCAAGAGTTGCTGCCGTTGGTGTCTATCGTCTTTCTTTGCCCACTGGGCTTGTAATAGAATTAGATAACTATTATTTCGTTCCAGTCATAACTAGAAATATTATATCCATTTCATTGTCTTCACATAAAAGGTTTTTCATTTATAATAAAGAACAATTGTTCAATTTTTATGAATGATGTTTGTTATGGTGTAGCCCAATTGTTTAATGGTTTATATATTTTGAACTTAGATCGTCCGATTTATAATGTAGAAAATAATAAAAGACTAAGAACAAATAACTCGAATCCTACATACCTTTGACATTGTCGTTTGGGTCATATATACGAGAAACGCATATCCAAGCTCCATAGAGATGAACTACTGGACTCATTTGATTATGAATCATTTGAGAGATGCGAGTCTTGCTTATTAGGCAAAATGATTAATGCCTCTTTCACTGGTCATACTGAGAGGGCAGATGATCTTTTGGGTGTCATACATAGCGATGTGTGCGGACCCATGAGTTCTATGGCTAGAGGTGGGTTCTACTACTTCGTTACATTCACTGATGATTTCAGTAGATACGGATACGTGTTTCTTATGAAGAACAAATCCGAATCCTTTGAAAATTTCAAAGAGTTTAAGAATGAAGTAGAGAACCAACTGGGTAAAAGGATAAAAGCACTCCGATCTGATCGAGGTGACGAATATTTGAGTCAGGAGTTCCGTGATCATCTGAAAGAGTGTGGTATTGTATCACAGCTCACCTCACCTAGAACACCGCAACATAATGGTGTTTCTGAGCGGAGGAATTGTACTTTGTTAGACATGGTACGGTCGATGATGAGTCATGCAGATCTTTCCGTTTCCTTTTGGGGTTTTGCTCTGGAGACTGCTGCTTTCACACTAAATTGAGTTCCGACAAAGACAGTTCAAAAGACACCATATGAGATTGGACAGGGAAGCGTCCTAGTATGTCTTTCATTAAGATTTAGGGCCGTGAGACATATGCACGACGTCAAATGTCTGACAAGCTGGAACCCAAATCAGATAAGTGTTATCTTGTGAGATATCTTAAGGAAACTAAAGGGTATTACTTCTACCATCGTTCCGAGGGCAAAGTGTTTGTCGCTAGGAGTGGTGTTTTTCTAGAGAAAGAGTTTATGTCTAGAGAAAATGCCAAGGTAGAACTTGAAGAGGTTCAGAAACCACAAACAATGAACGAACCTGAATTGGAACTTGAGCAAGGACTACAATATGTTGTAGCTGGAGAACCTGTTCAAGAAACACAAGTTTTACGTAAATCTAGTAGAGCTAGAGTTGAGCCTGAGAGATATGGATTTCTCATGACTCAAATATGTAATGTGTTGCTTATGGATCTTGATGATGAACCTGCAACATACCAAGAGGCTATGAATGGACCAAATTCCGAGAAGTGACTTGAGGCCATGAAATCTGAAATGAACTCCATGTATACAAACCAAGTTTGGACCTTGGTTGAACCACCTGAAAGGGTACGACTCATAGGGTGCAAGTAGGTCTTTAAGAAGAAGACTGACATGGATGGGAATGTACAGACATTCAAAGGTCGGCTGGTGGCTAAAGGTTTCAGGCAAATTCATGGTGTTGACTATGATGAGACCTTTTCCCCTGTAGCTGTGGTCAAGTCCATCAGAATTCTACTTGCTATTGCTGCGTATTATGATTACGAGATCTGGCAAATGGATGTCAAAATGACTTTCCTTAATGGAAACCTCCTTGAGGAAGTGTATATGACACAACCCAAGAGTTTTGTATCTCCAAGTGAAGCCACTAAAATATGCAAATTGAGTTGATCCATTTATGGATTGAAACAAGCTTCTCGAAGTTGGAATCTGCGTTTTGATGAGAAAATCAAAGAGTTTGGTTTCATCAAGAACGAAGATGAGTCTTGTGTTTACAAGAAGATTAGTGAGAGCATTGTCGTTTTCCTGATATTGTATGCGGATGACATACTGCTGATCGGGAATGACATTCCGACCCTGCAAGCTGTTAAGAACAGGCTAGGGGACTGCTTTTCTATGAAGGACTTGGGTGAAGCGACTTATATACTTGGTATTAAGATCTATAGAGATAGATCGAGGAAGTTCCTGGGTTTGACCCAGAGTACATACATTGAAAAGGTATTGAAATGGTTCAACATGCTTGAGTCCAAGAAGGGATTTTTACCCATGTCTCATGGTGTGAGTTTCTCTAAGGACCAGTGTCCTAAATCTTTAGAAGATAAGGACCGCATGAAGTTGATTCCATATGCTTCGGTAATTGGATCAATCATGTATGCAATGTTGTGTACTCGACCTGATGTCTCATATTCTTTGAGCATGACGAGCAGATATCAATCTGATCCTGGTGATGGTCACTGGATAGTTGTCAAGAATATCCTAAAGTACTTGAGAAGGACTAATGATACGTTCTTGGTGTTTGGTGGAGAGGAAGAGCTCGTTGTAAGTGGTTACACATATGCTAGCTTCCAGACTGATAGAGACGATTCAAAGTCCCAGTCAGGTTTTGTATTCTGCCTTAATGGATGAGCTGTAAGATGGAAGAGTTCCAAACAAGAGACAGTTGCCGACTCTACAACAGAAGCCGAGTATATTGCTGCCGCAAATGCGGCGAAGGAGGCTGTGTGGATTAGGAAATTCATTGGCGAGCTAGATGTAGTTCCTAGCATTGATGATCCCGTAGTTCTCTACTGTGACAACAACGGTGCAATTGCACAAGCTAAGGAACCTAGATCTCATCAGCGCTCCAAGCACATACTTCGGGGATTCCATCTTATTTGAGAGATTGTCGATCGAGGAGATGTGAGCATTTGCAGAATACCGGCTGAGGAAAACATAGCAGATCCACTGACAAAGCCTCTTGCGCAACGAAAGCATGATGGTCATGTTAGATCAATGAGTATTAGATACCTGAATGATCATCTTTAGTGGGAGCCTTGTGGATTGCATGTTTGTTGGTTGTTTATTCATTTGATGAATTGTGATATGTACTATGAATTTCATTTTACATTTATGACAAGTTCTTTTATTATGTCAACTGTTTCTATATGATAGATTAATTAACATAATGAATGCCCTTAGAATATTTGCTTCCATAGGAATTCAAGTGCGTGACTTTAATGTGAGGACCTATGGTTAAATGAAGCTTCATTTTTAAATGGTCCCTGGTTTAGGTATCATCCTAGAAAATTAGGGCGAGGATGAGACCATAAGACTAGCATGTGCATTGACTGCCGACCGGTTCTCACAGGTCATGATATTGTGTCAAGTCATCACATGGGTACTTGTTAGGAACAAGTTGTACTGGACAGACCCACCATGGGACTACTTTGTGGATTGTTATATGAACGTGTCACAAGTAGGTCTCAAGTGACAATGGTGTTTGTAGTCCTTTGACCTGAAGTTACAACATTCATCAAGTGAGGAAGAGCGTATTTTGATGTCATCTAAAGTCTTCCTTGAGAAAGGTTGATGATAAAGGTGGTTATTGAGTATGTTACGAATCATTTGGGTGTTTGTGTGTGGACAGAAATGAAATTTGTCCTCCTTTATGACATGAGTTACATCCATGGGCCCTTTGATGGAATGAGACCGAGAAATGTATGGTCATGCTGGGTTGAGCCAATATTTGATATTGAGCTTACCAATCTCTTAAGGTTTATTCTAGATCAGGAAACTTGGATTGAACAATTATGAGGGTGACACGGTTCATGCCTCTAGTTCTATCCGGATGTAAGGGACAAAGGGACATGACAACATTGCTACATTGGTCAAGACATGCTTGTTGAGTTATGAGCTCTTATTGCTTGGGTAGCAATGATGTATTGCTAGATGCTGCTCATTGTTTGTGAGACTTTTGTTTGATACGTTCAAGATCAAGTGAGAGACTGTTAGTGTTTCCAAGGTGATATGGAAGTGATCAAACATTTAGTCTCACTGCCAACGCGATATGTGCCTATGAGGTCACACAGAAGAGTGTTTGGAGAAGTTGGAGGAAGGATTGTGTTGGCCTTACTCATATAGGATATGAGTGAAGGACCAATCCTACGACTTATTGGAGTTGGGTCGAGTCGATTGATTGCTCCACAGGTATTGTGAATATTGTATTCTATGATGCACCGACACTTCAAAATGCCCAGCGTGTCGGTGTCGGACTCTCCGACACTCTCCGACACTCGTGTCGGAAGTCTGACACGTTGGCTCACACGGGACTCGCGTGTCCCGCTCAATCGAACATGCGTGTCCCGCTCAATCGAACATGCGTGTCCCTAAGCTAGCTACTCATGGTAAGGCATGAGGCAATTTGTCTTGGAAGTGCAATCTTTGTGAAAAATGTTTTATAAGTTCATATACAAGAGTGAGAGCACATTTGTTAATGATTGGTGGAAAAGATATTGGAAAGTGTGTAAAAGTTCAAGGAGTGATTTATTTGAGGTGAAAAAATTAGAAGAAGAAGTGAATGCTAGAATAGCGAGTCTTGCTCCTAAAAAAGTGTCTTTGCCCCCCTTCTAAACTTTCAAGTAGTGATGGTGCCGTGGATCTACTAGTGAGGTGGATATTTCTCTAGAAAAAGGAAGATTGAAAGTGGGATAAAAGGTTTGCTTGAGAATCCATTATTTTTACTGATGATATATAATGATAATGTGTTAATATTCTATCATTTTTTGACATTTTGTTAAGTTTTGCATTTGAATATTTAATGAGTAATATTTAAACATGACTTAGTTTATTTGAATATTTGTTAATTGTTCATTTTTTTTATTTTTTGTTAAATGTTTTAGGATTTTCATAATTATAAAAAATAAATATTTAATATACGTGTCCCAGCGTGTCGGAATATCGTATTTTTTCAGAATTGACGAGTCGCGTGTCGTATCGTGTCGCGTGTCGCGTTTCCCGTGTCAGTGCAACATAGATTGTATTGAGTATGTTGGCAAGTTTTCGAGAATATCTCGACGTAACTTATTTCATGACGTCGAAATGATTCATCGAAACGACTCGACGAATTAGATCTACTTGCTGAAACAGTTCTTCGAATGATCTCGACGAAATATGTCAATTCGTCGAAATGACTCGACGAATTGGATATTTTCGTAGAGTCAATTCGTTGAACAGGTCTCGACGAAGAAGATCTAATCGACGAATCTGGTCACTGAATTATCTCGACGAATTCGTCGAATGGTCTCGACGAATTCGTCGAATGGTCTCGACGAATTCGTCGAATGGTCTCGACGAATTCGTCGAATGGTCTCGACGAATTCGTCGAATGGTCTCGACGAACTATGTTTACTCGACGAATTCTGTTTACTCCATTTCTGGTCGTGGGCGTGCGGGTAGCTTTTCTCTTTCCCTGGGGTATAAATAGATCCCGATTTTATACCCTAACAATCGTTCCTTCTTTTGCGACCGGAAAAGAGGCGGAAGAGTTTCGTGAACAGGCCGACGGAAGAGTTCCGTGAACAGGCTGACGGAAGAGTTCTGAAGGGTTTCGATTCCGCCACCGCCGCCGACGCATTTCCCCTTGTCGGATCTAGCAGTCCGTGGGAAACAAAGAGGGCGATCCTTCTCTGACCTAGTTCTTGTGCGACAAGAAGCTAGGGTTCTTCTTCACTCGTATGGACTTCTGTAGATGCACCGATCAATTTCTGTGCTTGGAACTCAACGCTCGTTCTTCGGGATTTCTTTGTGGAGCATCTTGATTGAGTATTGACTCAATCCCCTTAAGGTACTTCGTTGTTGTTACCTTTTTTATTTCTTGATTCATGAAATCGCAAAGTCCTTAAACTCTTTTGGGTTGTTCTTGTTTGTTTATTCCGCTGCACATATATGATATGCTGTTCATCTTGATGTATAAAAAACCCAACAGCAGAAGCTGTTTAGATTGCAAGGTTTTAGGTCATTGCAGAAAATTAACTGCTGGCAATATTCCACTCCCCTACTTACAGGACCAACCTTGAACATGGATGTCCTTTCTGCCGTCTCTTTTGATTTGGACTCCAAGCACTTCTGTCGACCTGAGTCTCTTTGATGACTTGCTTAGATTTGTTTAATTGTTTTTTATGCAAGTGCTTAATTTTTTTCAGGTCACTGTTCGTGTGATTGCTAAGCAACTTGGTGCTCAGTTGTGTGAATGGACCACCCCCACACCAACATTGTGGCAAGAGCATGTACATAATGCTAATTCAGGTACTTTATATATTAGCATCAAATAATTGATGAAAAGAATGGGAGTACTAAGCTCCGGTGCTTATTTCTATCGTTTTACCTAGTGTTTGGTATTAAAAGCACACGGAAGCATCCTTCATCCTTGCATACTAAGTACTTACCTGAATAGAAGGAAAAAATACTTTTGATTTTGAAGAAGAAAATACCAAGTCTGTACCTCAGGGAGTCTCTCTCTACTGTTAGAACTACCAGCTCGTTCTCTTTGACTACTATTGAGTGCTTGGACATTTTCCTTTTTAAAAAAATTTCGGGTTGTAGCTTTTCTGTTTAAAGATTTATTTTATTACAACTCTCACATTGCGTTTCTGTTTTTGTTCAAATTTTCTAGTTCACCTGCTTCTATTTATCAGTTTTCTTGACATTCATGTCAATATAGCTATAACTAGTATGTTTTTGTTATGGTCCTAGCCCGTAACATCGTAGTAGGTGGAGGTGGAGCAGAAATACAGGGGAGCTGAGCTCAACCGTGCAAAAATGCGAGAGGAGAGGAATAAGGGGAGCTTTGCTCAATCCTAACTCTAGAAATGAGAAGAAGATGAGAGAACTAGAGAGAGGACCTTAGAGAGATAAAGTGAACTTGGTTAATTCATTTCATATTCTTCTCATGACCCAAGGGGGTTTATATATAATATTAAAAAATAGCATGGGTGTAGATAACCCAAAATATAAGAGATGCGTGAGATACTAAAAACATCTTAAAGACTCATTATGACTCGACTCGATAACAATGACTTGAATCATACAACTCGAAATAACATAATAAATATGCGTCCCATAATCTGCGACGGATAGCGGGGTCCCACTACATCCTCAGTGTTCTTGTCAAATTAGATGTTGTTGTTCTCTTGTTTTCCTATGTGTTTGTTTTTCAGTTGCAGTAGTTGTTATTTACTTATTGCTTATACTAGTTCTCTCTCTTTCTCTCACTCTCACACCCGCTTTCTACCTTTAGGCATAATATTACTTGCATATGAGTGTACATTTCCATTTTTCTCATTATATTTAATGTCGTTGGTATTGTGCTTCACCAATGCTCTGGATGCTGAATGAAGGAAGCATGGTTATGTGCACATAAATCAAAATGGATTCTTGGGTCTGCCCTCTCTGATGTCTTTGGCTTTGATTTGAGGGCATGATTCCGCAGCAAACGCGACGGTATAGGGTGCCACTATTTCAGTGGTACTCTGTGAGCAGCCACTTTGTGCATTTATTGTCAAAGGTTAGGTCTTTCTCCTCTGAGAGAAGCCACTTTGTGCATAGTGCCAAAGGTTAGGTCTGTTTCCAATCTTCCCCCGCCCATACCCCCAATGATTGGGGACTATATGGGTTATGATGTTGTTGTTGTTGTTGTTGTATTTAATGTCCTTGGTATTTTAACGCTCATCCCTTGCACTTTGACTCAAAATAAATAAATGAAATATCTACATATGAAGTTCTGCGTTATAAAATTAGCACTTGCTAAAATGATACAGTGTGTAATGCTGTGCACAGGGAGTTCTGCGATGTAACTGTTGTTCACTTGCTAAAATGATGAATAGATTGTGTAGTCGTTATAATACCCCTACCTAGTTTAACGTCAATTCATAAGCCCGACCGACAGTTGTGATATGAAGCAAACTAAGCAAACCATAATAAAATTGTACATATCAGACATAAATAAAAGTAATAAATGAAAAACTTACAGTGGAAGTAAAGTATGCAGCTATGGTAAAAAAATATCTCAATTTCTAATTCACAGAGCCAACTAGAATTGAAAAGAACCATAAATTTGAAACACTGAAATCTAAAATCTTGTCTGATACATTAAAAACTTAAGATAATTCAAGTGCATTGTGTTCATAAGTAAAAAGTACAACATCTGGAATGAAAAATAACTGAAGAAAAGACAAACAACGGTGAAGAGCCGCGAACACTTATCCTAGGCGTATCTCCCCACCTATGACCCCTTAAAAGAAATGTTCGAAGATGGGTCAGCCCAATTAGTGAGTAAGAAAGACTACTCCTAGTGACACTAAAATAAACTTATATGGAAAATGCGTGCATGCTTTTAAATAACATTTTATACTAAGGAAAATGTGCTATATTTTTATGCATTCTTTTCTATAAAAATACTTTAAATATAAATGTCTTTTCTATTATGATCATAACTTGAATTTTTTTTCAATTTCGAAATCATTAATCTATAGGGATTCTAGATTTTGACGTATACTTAGACTTTAGTTGTCTTATAACTTCTTTTCTTCTCATTCTAGGTTAAGTAGATTCTTATGTACATTCTAACGATCTGAGTCCCTACTAACGAATGCAGGTGTTCTAGTGTCTTTCAGTCACCGACATAGATTCACATATACTAATCTTTTCTATGAGGTGTTGCCTCCCCGACTTGAGGCTCATAAGGTCTTCTGGGCCTTATGAGTAAGATAGTGTGCCTCTATCTATCACGAGAGGAAACCTTGATCATGTCTCCTAATTATCTTCTGTAAGTCTTTGGATTGCATACTTATTTATCCTTGCATCTTTAGATTGTGCCACATAATAATTAACCGTCTCACATACATATTCCTGTATCCTAGCATTTTCTTACATTTATAAAGAAATACGAGATTACATATACTGTACAGTTTCACAAGATTCATAAGGGTTTAACTGAAAGGAAAAATGCATTACCTATGTTCACACATGATCTGCTCATATTATTTGTACGCAGTGATGGGTTAATAATTTTTTATCCTCATCTACAAACGAATCTCGATGCATACGATTTCATATTATTACATGTATTCTCTTAACTATAAGAGGAAGAATTCATGCATTATGCTAAGTGGTATGTCTATCCAATAGGAATAGAATTTCTTACCTCGGTGTTGCGACACTCATAAACTCGACGTGGCGGCATAGCTGACTAAGTTACTCTGAAAACACGTAGAAATCTCCCTTGATTAACCACATAACTCTCTTTCCCCAATTCTCCTCACGGACCATAAAGGGGAAACATTAACATACATTTAATTCTCCTTAAAATTTTAAGAATATTATTTCATGATGAAGGAAAGGAAAACTTACCACTTCTCTATCAGTGGAGGGTTGCGATTTCTGAAACAGAAGAGGCCACATAGATTGGAAGTTGTCGTTCTAACCGTGACTGTAAAGGAGATCCACTAATTTAAACTAGGGCTTACTTGGAAGCTCTGAACGGTAATAATATAAGGACAAATATTGGAATTGCAAGAGGGGATCGACATTACTTGAATAGAGCGGCTGGAGAAAATCAATTTGCCCAGAAATTGCAGCCTCAACTGGAGGCTGTCGTGGAAGGGAAAAAAATAAATCGACTTTTGGATTTGAGGAAGGAGGAGATCGTAAGTCTTAACATTATACATTGAGAAATAGGAGGCGAGAGAAATATAGAACTCAAGGGAGAATTTCTAATCGACACTTACCGGGCAGAGGCAGCGGAAGGAAGGGTCGGTTGTGAGCCAGAACACATAAAAACTGGTCGTCGAGCCTTTGGGAGTCGCAGACAAGAGTCGTCGAAGGCTTTAGACGAGAAGAAAGGGATCGTCGGAGGATCGAGTGATAGGGGGACGTCATCTAGGATTTTCCGGAGGAGAACTAAGAGTCATGCGCCTGATTTCGACGTCGTGCATGAGTGTGAAACCGTAGACGCTGTCGATCGATTGGAACGACGAGAGGGAGACCCTTAATTTTAAGCGCAGGGGTCGTGGGAAGGAAGTTGCGGTTTTTAACTGAGGGGGGCTGTCATAATTCCTTAATAGGAAGGAGTAGTCTGCGGTTACCATGCCAATTAAATCTTGAGAAAGGGGGGGGGGGGGGGGGGGGGGGGGGGGGGGGGGGGGGGGGGCGTGGCTCTCATTTCAAAAAGAAAAATTTCCCTTAATACAAAATCTGCTTCTACCCATTATCACCTTCCAATTAAGTGTTTACGCTCTAGCAAACCCCTGAATCTTGCCGTGATAATTCTGATAAAATTTCCTACAACTTGAAATTAATTGATTTTTTACTTAGCGCATATAATTTAACTGTAGCGAGCTATATATACCTCGATCACCTTTGACGTCGATCGTAATCATTCGAATCGGATCCTGTAATCACGAGAATCGACACGTAAATAAATTGGATGTTACAAATCGTTGAGTTGTTGTGCTTTTGATTGAATCCCTTCATGAGATAAGGTGCGAACAGTATATTGCGCCACAGGTAACTATACTGTAATGAAAGGATAGAAGTCGTTCGTTGCATGCTTTGGGCATTACTGGTTAACTCTTACTAAGTAGTGTAGCTTTATGATGTCGTAGTGGTTTGTCAAAAATTTACTTTAACCTTTCTTCTTAGGAAATATGATGAATCATTGTACTTGATGGGTACTTATCTTTTGATGGTTTGAAACAATCTCTTTTTCTATCCCAACTGATACTGAACTTTTTAGGTCTAAGGTATATGCGAAAGTTAGACAAATTTGAAGCTTTTGTTGAGAAGATAGGGAAGTATTCTTTGCTTATGTAAATGCTGTCCACTTGGGAAAAACGATAAATATGTTGTGTAGTGGTATAGTTGTGCTTTTGATTGAATCCCTTCATGAGATAAGGTGCAAACAGTAATACTACACTACTGGTAACTGTACTGTAATGAAGGGATAGAGGTCGTTCATTGCAGCTTTGGGCATTACTGGTTAATTCTCACTCAGTATTGTAGCTTTATAATTTTGTAGCGGTTTGTTGAAAATTTGCTTAACCTTTCTTCTTAGGAAATATGGTGTATCATTGTACTTGTTGGATACTTATCTTTTATTGTTTGAAACAATCTTTTTTTCTATCCCAACTGATACTGAACTTTTTAGGTCTAAGGTATATGTCGAAGCTAGATGAATTTGAAGCCTTTGCCGAGAAGATAGGGAAGTATTCTTTGCTTTGTCCTAGTACTGGAACATCAAGTAAACCAAATGTTATTCTGATTGATGATCTCCCAGTCACAAATGGAAGAGTTGCTTTTGGGAGATTAAAAAAGTGCTTAACTACTCTCACTAGTTCTACTCAGCTTCCAACTATTATATTGATAACAGAATTTCATACAATTGAGTTTGGTGACAATTCAACAAATCATTGTGAAGAACTTGTATCCTTGCTTCAGAGATGTGGGGCTCACAAGGTAATTTTCAAATTACTCCATGAGAAGTATTTATCTTCAAGGTTTAGGCTTGGGAGATGTAATTTTCTATAGCCATCATATAAATTTCTCAACCATTCTTTCGCAGGTTGCTTTCAATCCTGTTACAGTGAATTCCATCAAAAAAGTTCTTTCCGTGTTATGCCAAGAGGAAAAGTGTGATGTTACTCCAGAACTGATAGATCGGATAGCTAAGTCCAGTGGCGGTGATATAAGAAATGCGATAACATCTTTACAGTACTGGTGTCTAAAGCCAGATAATTTATTTATCTCACCTGTATCAATTTTGATGGAAATCAATACAAAAGTTGATGCAGATCATTCTGAATCATCACCAATTACTGGTGTTGTTGAGCTCAAGGAACTCAGCAGCGCATACTTACCATGTGGAAGGGATGAAACACTCTCTCTTTTTCATGCCTTGGGAAAATTTCTGCACAACAAAAGGGAAGTTGTGGATAAATTTAATTTGGGTATGTACTTACAGCGAGTATTCATAGACCTTTGTATTTTAAGTGTAGGAGCTGAGTATTAGTCCCCAATTTAAGAATCGAGAAATTGAATTCTAACCGATTAATTGTTGATTCCATTGATCATGTTTTGTATGCTATTAATACAAAGTGTTTAGGAAGTTCTTACTATTGGCTTGTGTAGTTCTGAGCAATTATCTTATATTTATGTCTGTTGTAGATAAATGTTTTGATAAGGTGATGAATGACATCCATGATATTTGAATTCTTATCTTTAACTGCTGGCCTATGTATGGAGCTTAGAACACAAACTCAGCTGCTAATAAATATCACAGAATCAGGAATTTGAAGCATTTCATTGGCTAATTCTAATGGACTGTAAACACTCCTTGATGCAGCAGTAAATGAGTTTAGTATTTTAATTTAAATTGTAATTTAATTCAAATAAAATTATCCTTTTGAATAATTATTAGTTTCATTTAAATAACGAGTTATTATTAATTAGATATTTTATATTCAGGATATGATTACATTTAATTTGTAGAATTACATTTTGTTGTTTTATTTTAAGTCTATTCCTATAAATAGGAGACCTATGACATAATTGTGATAGCTTTTATAAATTAATAATTTGAATCACAAATTCCATCCTCTATTATTTTCTCTATAATATTTTCTTTTTTTCCCATTTGACGGGTTTCTCTCTTAGTACCTGATTTATCTTTTCGTACGATTATCTTGGCTTGATATCATTTCAGAACCAGAGTCTAAATTTGTTTCATAGTTATGTTAGTTTTCACCATGCATCAATCACGTTCTTTCTTCAGTTTGTTGTATGAGCTCTGTATCATTTTGTTATTAGAGCTGGACTTCCAAGGGCGGTTTCTGCTTGACCCTTGAGCAGAATTTATCAACTTAGGGGAGTTAATGCAACTCAAGTAGATTAATATTAGTATTTGTTTTAAGTTAGGTTTATTGAATTTATTTCTGCATAAAAAAATAAATGTCATTTTGGATATTTGTCCTTTTATTTTAATTGGGATTTATCATTTTTGATAATTATTAGTTTGAAATTGTATCTTCATGATACATTTGTTTGTGTGTATGAAGTTAGATGTTGGTGTTATGTTAGAATCTTGTTTCCTAAACAGGGACCCATGATTTGTATTTATAATAACATGATGGATTAATGAATTCACCCCCCGGTGCAACAATTGGGTCCCTCTCCTAGTACTCGACTTCTCTTTTAGTTTTGTCGTGGTGGGTATTTAAGCTGAAGTATCTTAATTGAAAAATGATAAGAGTGTTTGTTAGTCAATATGGTATCAGAGATAGAGCGACAGGGACGTACCGATCCCTAAACCGCGCTCGTTCATCCCCTTCCGCTCGCCGCTTCCGACCAACATTCATCAGAACACGCTAGTCTCGCCTCCGCCCGCCGTTCCTGATCACCAAAGCCCCTCATCTTCTCTCTTCTGCAGCCGCAGCGTCGAGCGGCTCGCTCGACAAACTCTGTCAACCGTTGGCGGTGGCTGAGGGGATGGGGATTCCAGCGATCCTCCGACGGTCCGATTGATTCCTAATCTTGGGGATAATTTCGCTTTTGTCTTCTTATTATCATACTAGATTTCTAGAAGATTCCAACTGTTGGATGCTTCCCAAAAATAGATCTAGGAATTTTTCCTTCAAGTAGAAGATGGCTCCTACCTCTGCAACGATGCCTTCTTTGACCCCACCTCTTTGAATACTTGTTACACACAACACCGTTCTCATGGAGAAGTTGGTTGCCAAGGTGGAGGAGGCAGATCTGAAAGTGTTATTTGGGTTCTTGTGGATGCCCAAAGGAGAGGGATCGACACAACCACAGCAAGTGAAATTGTATCTTCCTCCTGTGGACCTGGAACTTGATGGATCAGCTACGTATTTGAGATGGTCGCATCGGGTGAAGAGGGCTCTATCCGGACGGATCCTGAAGGGATATTTGCCAGGTGAGAAGGGGGAGATAGAGGAGGACTTGGCTGGGTACAATGAGTGGATGATTACACATAGCCTGCTGCACATTTAACTCATAAACTCGATGGTTGCGTCTATAGCTGTCACGGTGGATGGCATAGAGACCGTGAGTGATGTTTGGGGGAAGTTGCGGAGAATCTATGCAGGAGTCGACAACAACATGAGAGTGTTTCAGATTAAGAGGGAGATAAAGACAGTCATGTAGGGAGAAAATTCGAACCAGGAGTATGCCACAGATCTGGAGCGACTGCGAGCAGATTATGATCATTTCTCACCCGCAACATGCTGCAAAGATCCCGAGTGCAGGAAAGGGGAGCAAGATGCTCAGAGGAGGACTATGCACTTTATGAGGGGGTTGAACCCGACATTTGAACTAAGGTGTGCAGTGTTGCTAGCTTAGTCGAAGATTCCCTTACTGGATAAAATGATTTCGTCCATGATGCAGGTGGAGAGCAAGATTAGGCTCCAGTCTGGTGCTGCTGGACTTGCAGGGGTGAAGTCCGCACTAGTAGTCACCATTCCAGGTCACACAAGATACATGGGTGAGACACGAATATGCTTCAATTGTGGTGAGATAGGTCACCTGAGAATTGAGATAGATTTGTCCTAACCCACCAAAGCAGAGAGTTGCAGGTGGATAGGGACAGTTTAGAAGTCGTGATTGCAGACGTGGGGGTCGCATAGGTGGTGGAAGAGGGGGACACCGACAAATATGATGGTAGCAGAGGAGGAGGCAGAAGGCGGTATGACTGAAGTGGGTCACTCTGAGGAGGAACAAACTATGTTATTAAGGCGCGCGCCGGGCGCACCAGGCGCACCTGCCCTCGCCTCTGCAAGGCAGAGGAGGGCGAAATGCCCCAGGCGCGCTTCTGGAGCACGCCTTACTAGCTCCCAGGCGCACCAAAGGCGCGCCTGGGCCTTTCAAGGTGTTTTCTTCAACCTGTGGGGGTAAGCGGTCCTGATAGCGGCCTTTTTGATCAATAAGATGCCCTCTTGATTATTAGATTGGAAATCGCCGGTTGAGATGCTGAGAGGTATTCTTCCTCTCAACACTTTTGGTTGTGTGCTTCGTGCATGATACTAGACCAAATGTGGGAAAGATGGATCCAAGGGTTGTGAAGTGTGCTTTTGTTGGGTATTTAGCTACTTAAAAGGCGTATATATGTTGGAGTCCACCGGAGCGAAGGTTGTTCATTAGTATGAATGCCACATTTAGAGAGTTTGAGCCATACTACTCCTCTCAGGTTAACTTGCCCTTTGGGGACTCGCTCGTTACAAACAGTATGAGGCGAGAGGGGGAGGATATCAGTAGTGGTGAGAGGGGGATATTGAGTATCTCTTGTCCTCTTTTGCAGAGTATGGAGTTGATTGTGGTGTCAGTGCATGAGGGGAATGAATTCGAGAATGGTGGACCTCAGGCTCAGGGGGAGCTAACAGTGTATATGAGGAGAAGAAAGTAGAATAAGGGAATCGTGCCTGCAATGCCACTTGTGCCAAGTCCCTTGCCCTTGTCTACTTCGAATCCTGAGACACCTACACCATCCCACCTCAAACTCAGAAGACACAGGTGATATGATTCCTCTCCCTACTCATTCCCCTACCAGTAAGAAGGTCTTACCGCAACAATGCGGGAGTTTGAACTAATCGATATGGATTCCCTCATGATATTGCTAAGTTTGTTTCCTACTCTCACATATCACCTGTACATAGAGCATTCATTGCATCTTTGGACATTGTCTCTATTCCTAAGTGTTGGCAGGTTATTAAGGAGGATCCAAAGTGAAAAGCTGCAATGCTAGAGGAACTTGGGGCTCTGAAAAAGAACAAAATCTGGGAGCTTGTGTCACTACCACCAGGCAAGAAGGCAGTTGGATGCAAGTGGGTTTTCACTATGAAACAAAACCCAAAAGGTCGGGTTGAGTGCTATAAGACCCGATTGGTAGCAAAGGGGTACAATCAGACTTATGACATCAACTATGATGAGACCTTTGCACCCATGGCTAAGATGAGCACAGTGCGGGCACTGATATCTTTGGCAGTGAATGAGGGATGGAAACTACACCAAATTGATGTGAAGAATGTCTTTATTCATGGTAATTTGTTGGAGGAGGTGTTCATGGAGGTACTGCCAGGTTTTGGCACAAAACAAACGGTGGGTTAGGTGTGTAGACTCATGTAATCTCTTTATGGTTGAAGCAGTTTCCTTGAGCTTGGTTTGACAGGCTTAGGAGAGCTATGGGAGACATGGGGTATCGACAGACCAATGCTGATCATACAATGTTCTTTAGGCGACGCGAAGTTCGCACTACAATGCTTGTTGTGTATGTTGACGATATGATTATCACTGATGATGATGAGAGTGAAATTGCTCAGCTGAAAATGAGATTGAGCATTGGAAAGGAGTTTGAGGTATTAGGATTTGGGGTAGCTAAGGTAATTTCTTGAGATTGAGATAGCTCATAGTGTAGAGGGGATTATTCTATCTCAATAGAAATATGTGTTAGATCTGTTGACAGAGACAGGTATGTTGGGGTGCAGGTCTGCGGTTGCCCCCATTGATCAGAAGTCCAAGCTCAGCGCTGAGGGAGGAAAGCCCGTCGATAGTGAAAGGTACCAGAGGTTGGTAGGCCGCTTGATCTATCTGAGTCACTCATCCCGACATATCTTTTGTTGTGAGTGTGATGACCCGCTATATGCATGACTCTAGGGAGGGTCACATGGATGATTTATATCAGATTTTAAGGCACTTGATGAGTGCGCCAGGTAAGGGGTTGATCTTCCAGAAGAATGAGCATTTGAACGTCGAGGGCTATTGCGATTCAGACTGGGCTAGTTGCGCCAATGACAGGAGGTCCACGTCAAGATATTGCATGTTTGTATGGGGCAATTTGGTCTGCTTGAAGAGCAAGAAGCAGACTGTAGTTGCGAGGTTCACAGCCGACACAGAGTACTGGGCCATGGACTTAGGTGTAGGAGAGATGTTATGGTTGAAAGCCCTGCTGGTAGAGCTCATGATGGACCAAAGGGGGCATATGACATTGTGGTGTGACAGTAAGTCAACTATTAGCATTGCAAACAACCCCCGTTCAACATGACATAACCAAGCCTGTGGAGATCGACTGGTTTTTCATCAAGGAAAAATTGGATAGTGGTGTACTGGAGCTGGGACATGTAGTTACTAAAGAGCAAGTGGTTGATTGTCTCACTAAGGGGCTTAACTCACTTAATTTATCTAGATAATGTGACAAGATGAGTTTAGTGGATATCTTTCGCTCATCTTGATGGAGAGTGTGGGTATTTAAACCGAAGTATCTTAATTGAAAAATGATTAGAGAGTTTGTTAGTCAATAGTTGTGTTAGCTCTAATCACTGTTACTTGAGTGATAAATAATGTCTTGTTAAAATCAGCTCTAATATTTAAGGTTTAGTTGCAACCTATAGAATTAGACATGCTTGACGTTACCTTTTCTGCAATTTTCTTTGATTTCATACCTGTTTCCTGCAAGCTTGCGGGCAATAGAGCTGAATAGTCTTATGAACGCGTTGTGTGATTGAGCCATTCTAGTATTTTCACAGTATTAGGTAATACAGTCCCACCTCAATTCTAGTTTGTCCATGAGCATACATGAATGAGTTGAATTTTGAGCCATGGAAGCTCCATATGACCCAACTTGATTGGCTGGTTCTAATATTAATTACTGATCAAGCCCAGGTGGCTTGAACAGTATTGGAGCTGAGGAGAAAAAAAAATCTCTGCTTCCCATATAAGACCATATATGCGATAAGGTTTTAAGCGGATCTACTTTAATGGAGTTCATATTTGATCAGGCTCACTGGTGTCCCCTTCCATGTAATAGAGTAGGAATTAAACTTTAATTATTTATTTGTTCAAGGGAGAACTTTTTTTTGATCAGGGTGTTCTCTGATGGCGCAGGTTCAGAATCAATCCTGGAAGATAAATATGTAAGGAAGCCACTAAAAATGGATGCACCAGAGAAGGTTCTTTCTCAAGCATATGGGCAAGCAAGGCCAATTACTGATTTCCTACATGAGAACGGTGATCTTTTACTGCTGATTTCTATTCGAGTCAAAATTGCTTGATACTCCTAGAGATTCCTCTAAAATAATTAGATATTTCTATGTTTGCATGCAAACTTGGCATGTCATTAAACTTCCTCTAAGTTAATGTAATCTTCATGTTTGGATATTCCTATTATATTTCTTAATTTACTAACTGAATCATTCTTGGTTGTTATTTTTAATTAATTACTGTAACTTATGTAGCTCAAATACTTAAATAGGGCTTACGTATTGACTCGAAAGCATTTCAGAGTCGTAGAGATACATGTATCAGATACTTCTTGAAACATGCCTTGTTTAAATTAATCAATAAAAGGGAAACAACGGGATAGCACAGGAGTTGTGTATCCCGTTGTTTAAACAAAGCGCAACCCTAAAAGAAGTTGCACAGCTCGCATCCGGCTTCTCTTCCTTGGTGTATGCAAAGATGTCGCACTCTCTTCTCCTCCCTCGTCGACGTGCTCCTTTCTCTTCCCTCTCCGAAGAAGGCTCGTACTGTTCGTCGACGAACAAAGGTACCGTGCTCCCTTCATGCTTCGGTTATTCCTCTTTCATTGACTACGAGACGCGGAGAGCATTGTCGTCGACAAATAGAGGAGGAATCCCTTGATCCATGTAGTTCTTTCTTAATCCTCCCTCTGCGACGACCCACAAATCGCCACAATTTTACTATAAACATCATAAGCAGTTTTTTCGAGAGCAACACAATATATCATAAACACAAGGAGTACTAACATGCACAAAATAAAAAAAATGTTTCATTAAAAGTATATTTATACATAGTCCCATAGCTAGATATACGACTACATAAGTACAACTATAGATGAATACATATATATAACTCTACGCAACATGACTTAGCCACTATAATAATCTATGCTAATCGGCCCTCCTGCTTGCGGTACACTGTGGGTCCCGACACCACTTCCTGTGTTCCTTGATTACTTACGTGATCCTTGCTAGCATCTTGGCCCACAACTACTACTGCTCCTCTCTTATCTTCCTCTTTTCTTCCTCGAACAATTTCTTACTTGTGTCTTGTTTTATGCTTGGATCTTAAAAATTAGAATATAAAAGGGTTAGCCATAAAAAATGACTAAGCGAGATTTTTACCTCTTTAACTGTTGTACATGCAAATACAAAAAATTAGTAATAATATGCATATAACATTTAATAGTAAGCAACAAAAAGTAAATAACCATGTGAAATTCTTTGAAAAGTATGTAACAAATGAGACAGTATAAAATTCTATAAGGTGACTATAAACGGTATAATGGGTAAGCAATATATTTATTTATTATCTTACATTTAATATTTATTTATTATCTTACATTTAATATTTATTTATTATCGTACATCTAATATTTATTTATTATCTTACATTTAATATTTATTCATTATCTTACATTTAATATTTATTTATTATCTTACATTTAATATTTATTATCTTACATTTAATATTTATTTATTATCTTACATTTAATATTCATTTCATCATTTCATTTTCAGTCTAAGGTATTGCAAAGGATTGCAGCATCCTTATCAGTCATCAATCTTTGGGGCCGACCACTGAGGGTCCTCATCGTCTACTAATCTAGCACCCACACGCTTCAGGCCTTTTGGCCCTCTGATTTGGTTAACAAGTCTATTCCAGCGCCCACCCATACCCTTAAGGACTCTCAGCCGAACTGAATTAGACTACTACTTGCTCCAGCACGCACCCATACGCTTTGGGCCTTTTGGCCCCCTGGAGTCCAATTCAGTGCGCACCCACACGCTTAAGGCCCGTCGGCCCAACTGAATTGGAAAACAGTATACGAACAACCCTTATCATTACTTATGCATCGATGCATTCATTTTCTTATTCTTTCCTTATTTATTTACGTGTATGGTTTATTTACATGATTTGTTTATTTATACATAAGGTGTTAATTATATATGTTTCCTCTTAGATCTCAATCGCTTGTATTTAAACTTTCACCACCAAACTACTGGCAAATGCCTCCCAGTATATATGTAGAACTATCAAAATAGATCCAAACCTTCTCACAAATACATAGAAATACCTTCTGAATTCCAAAAGCTTAATTTATAGAATTCCAAAGCTTAAGCTTGACTTAATTGATTAATTGAAATGAATTAAAAGCCCCATTACAGCAGTCAGACACATCATTTCCCCTCTAATTCCAACCAAAATTTTTTTATAGCATACCATTATTATGTGAGGCCCCAATTCAGACCCCACATGAAATCTGAATCTAATATTAATTTCAAGTCCTTCGCGCCAGGATGTTCTAGAAGTAAGCAGAGTGAGTACAAAATAAAACACATGATAAAAACTTTTCTTTAAATTCTACTCATACCTTAGCTCAATCTTTCTTATTTTGCTTTTCTTCTCTGGTCAACTTTGTTTTCTTAGGAGTCTTCTGAAAACTCTCATCTCCCTAGAAAAAATGTGAAACCAACGGGTTTAGTCATAAAGAATATGACTAAGCGAGTAACGTACCTCTTTAACTGCTGTACATGCAACCAAGAAACATCAGTATCAATATGCATAAGTTTTACATTGCAGTATCGAAAGAAACATCAGTATCAATATGCATTCTGTTCTTTAGGTTCTTCAAGTTCTTTTCAGCGAATTATCTATTCTTATGTTCTTTCAAGTTCATTTCATCAAATATTCTATTCGTATTCATTCAAGTTCATATTCTTTCATACTCATATTCATTCTTCGTTCGTATCAATAATAATTAATAAAGTAACGATATGGTTTACATTCTAAATTCATTCATGTAATCTATTCATTTCGTTTCTTCGTAACTTCTATTCATATTCAATCTTCATTCATTCTTTTTGTTCATAACAGTCGTTTCGTTTCTTCGTAAGTTTTATTCAAAATCTTTTCATCAATTTTCAGATTCTTTCTGACGCTCATGCAGTTCATTTTCCATCATCAATCATCAGATTTTCTCATAATCAATTTCTGAATCAGATTCTTCGTTTATCTTTAGTTTTCTTAAATTAGGAAATCATAAGGGTTGCTGTCGATTTATCCCTTCTTGGTCTTCAACGACCTCTTGGCCTTTAACGACCTCTGACCTTCAAAGGCCTCTGGCCTTCAACGACCTCATAAGCATTCTTCCATAGGGTATTCACCCCCCTACGGACTGGGTTAACCCTTATCATTTCCAATGCATCGATGCATATTATCTTTTCTTCTCAGGTTCTTATTTACGTACATATTTCAATCTTCAATCTGAATTCTCGTGTATAAGTACAAGTGTTCTTTATTTACAATTTCCTTTCATAATTATTTCATCACTTGATTCCCCTTTTCTTATCTGTACATCTTTGATTCGAACTATTTCAATTTCATGTCAATGCACAATCCATAAAATCCTTTCTGTATAAAAAACTATACAAGCGTATTCTGAAAATAATTCAAAGCTATGTATAATTAAAGAAATAAGTACTCACCACTTTCCTTTGCCTTTATCAGTGCCAGGATTTTCATCGGTTCTATCTCCGGACGCCATCCTCTGCAATATCATTACAATCATTTACTTTAGGATTTGCCTAGGGGAAGGACAAGCTTGGTGACTCGCTACGAAACTCAGAATTCAGCCACGACACACTTCAAAAATCAGCCACTTTTGTGGCCAATAAGAATCAAGGAAAGCATCCCACAATAGTTAATAAAGGCAGCCCAAATAGCAGCCTAACAGAGAGCTAAAACACCACTAGAAAACATCCAATACAAGCTAACAATAGGGCAACACCAAGGGCTGCTAACATCAGCTCTAAAACCTATCCAAAAACAGTCAACAATACAACTAATCAAAGCCTCTAATGGCAGGAGCAACTAATCGGAACAACATCCCTCCTTAAATTAATACAACATCATTCAAGAAGTCCAAGGGGAACAGTCGGCCAACATAAACAACAACTCACAAAGCCAGAAATCAAAGGACCAGTAGTAGGGAACAACCAACCACAATAAAATCAGCCCACAATTTCAGGAATTAAAGAGAAAAGAAAAGGAGAGGGGAAGTAGATCAGAAAAAGTCCCTTATCTGGAACCCTAGCCAGCCATAAGGCCTCAATAAATTCAATCCCCCAATATCCCTAGCAACAATTAAAGAGAAGGAGAAGAGGGGGAAAGGAAGAAGGCTCACTGTGGAACAAGTTCAGCCCAAAGCTGCCGACCAACAGAAGCAGAAACCAGCTCAGCTAGCAAGGATGCAAAAAGGAAGTAACAACAGTCCTCTCCCAGCACCAACGAGTAAGCAGCGGCCCACTCTCAGTACCAGCGACCAAGCTGTCATGACCCGTCTAAACAAGAGTCAGGGTGCGCTTCAGGCGGGTCGTGATGCCACAAGTGTGGCAGGAAGGAAATCCATGCTTGTGAGGCAGAGACTGAGATGCTGATAATTAGTTTTAAAATAGATACTTTTGAGTAAAAAGATTGTTTTATTGCGGAAGCTTTAGAAATGCATGCACTTTAACAAACTCATGATACAAAGTTCTGATGCAAAGTTCTATATAATGACAAATCCAGAGAAATGAGCATGCAAATCATGTCAAATTCTTATACATATATTATAGCCTAGCAGTTGTCCATGATAACATGGAAAATGACTGGTTATAATTATTACATAAAAGAAATATCCAACAGTAAAAGAAATGAAACATAAACATAGACCTGAAGCTTGACGCAGATCAGCTCAGGAAGCAGGCGGCGTAGGCACGAACGCTAAGGCAAATTCCAAAACAAAAAGGAAAAATCTAAGAACATTGAAATAAACAGGAGGAAAGCAAAATAAAAATTGAGCAAGGGAAACATAATATTTGTGTACCGTTTTTTCATAAAGCAATGCTAACAAGACAGGTAAGTAAGTGAGATAAGCAGAAATATCTATAATTATTAGACCACTTCAGAGTGTAGCTGGTGTTCGTTATGGAATGACCTAAGCTGGAACAAATGAAAGGTGTAGGTGTCTTTGGTTGATGCACATGATTCAGGATTCAGAAGGATTCAGATTCAGATTCAAGACTTGTCAGAGATTCAGGATTTCTGCCTGCGATCTCTAGGGGCAGCTCTTTCGAACCCTCACCCTTGAGCCAGGGAGTTCATGCTAGCTATGATTGGTCTTTTGTTCCCGCTAGGGATTCAAGAGGGAACCCAAGTCGAGGAGTTGCATCAATTACACACCGCCTTTCATTGTTCGCTTATGTTATTAAATAATTAGATGATTCATAATTTGGTGATTTCTAGTGTATCAAGATATGTTACCAATTACTGATTCAGACATACAAGAGAAGAAGTTTGCAGACATGAAACGGAGGGGAGCAAGTCATGGAACAAAAATTATACAAGTCTTAGAGCCAGACAGACATATGAAACAAGATTCGATGACACAGAAGACATTGGATAAAGAGTTTTGAAACTTGCAGGTTCAAGAGTCTAAGGATTTTATAAACAAGAAGATTATTCAAGTAAATGCAGGGGTAAGTTTGACATGCAACGATTCTGGGATAAATGGTACTCATTACAATAAACCATTCTTTTGACACAAATATCTTCCAAGTAACATATGCGGTCGATACGAACATGACATCAAACACCAATCATTTAAACGCTAACAAGGAATCTTAACAGTTATCTTTCAAAATAATTAATGATCGTGCTCGAAAACCTACTAATCTTCTAATTATCCATCGAATGAGACAAAATTCATCTACGCGAATATCCAAATAACATTATTCACATTCACAACTCGTGCTATTTCAGACGCGTGATACCTCAATCTATTAACCAGTCAATTTAGGCATTCAAGATCTAAATTTATTTGACGAAACATAGATTCAAAAGTGAAACATAAAATTATAAGAACAGACAAGGTAATTAAGTTCAATGTTTGCAAGAAAGAGGGATCTCTACTTGCCTTAAATGAGGCTGAATCTGACGGCGGCGGCTAAGCAGCGCAAGCAAAAGCAAAAATCATAATTTGAACCTGTTCAAGCACAACGAAAGCGATGTAGCATAAATTACTATGCTAACACATGCATTCTACGACACGAAATTTAAACAACGAGGGTTTAGCAGATTTACCTGCCTCAAAGGTGAGGGGAGAAGAGATTATCACGCGGAAACGGAGACTTGGCGAAGCTTAGGTTTGGGGAAACCCTAAATCGGAGAGGGCTTTGCGTGTTCCCGCCAATTAGAGCGACAAAAGGTGCCAGGGAGCACGAAAACCTAGAAATTAGACGATTATAAGATAGGCGTAAGCTTGGATCACAAAATATACGCGATTTGGAGCACAAAATTTATAAAGGATTCAAAAATAAATCTGAAAAAAAGTGCGGAGGAGGAAGGTTCTTACCCAAGGAAGACAAAATTCCGAGCCCAAAAATCCAAGTGAAGAGGGAAACGAGCAAAACCCTAGGGCGAAATCGGAGCCCAAGGAGGAGAGGGTTGCCGTCCCTAGGAGAGGAAGGACATGGCTGCCGGCCTTGAGGAAGGAGGGCTGCAGGAAGAAGAAACCACCGGCCGGCCCTTTGGAGGAGAAGGGGCTGCTGGCTTGGAGGACTGTCGGCTTGAGGAAGAGCAAGGGGGAGGAGGAGGGCTGTTGCCGGCCCCTTGGAGGAAGAAGAGGCAGCCATCCCTTGAGGAGGAGAAGAAGGCTGAGGCTGCTGGCTTGGGGAGGAAGTTCCCGTTGACCTCTGCAGGAGGATGCGCCGCCGGCTTGAAGCAGAAACGAGAGCAGGAGGTAGGGCGGCTGTCGGCCACGAGCGCAGAGGAAGCAGGAGGCGGTGACGAGCGGGAGGCGACGCGGTCGGGAGGCGATTTCGAGCGGGAGACGGGTCTACGTGCGGGATCGGGAGCGGGATCGGGAGCGGGATCCCCTAGCCGAGCGGTTTGCGGGTTATTAAATCAGGGGGGGCTGGGGTGCGGTTAAGGAAATAAAAGGGAGAATATTATTTTGTTTATTCTTATTATTAATACTATTTTAAGGGTTGTTACACAAGCAACAACCCTCTCCCATCCTGCCAGGCTCCAAGCGGCGAGATGCGTATCAGGAGAAAGGGCCAGCGGCACGAGACTAATAAGAAGAGCGCATATATCAGTCGACCGCTTAAATCAACCCTCCAAATCCGCCGCCTCTCTTTAATACTCCTCTTTAGCTTAATTAAACCAACTCAGCCAGCTTATTTATACAATATGTAATTAATTACCCAGGCATAGTAACCGGCCAGCCCACAAGTGCCCCAAAACAGCCCTATTTCTTAATACACCCACTTTCTCTATTGGCACACCCAATACACCCAATTTCTCTATTGGCTCACCCAATTTCTATTCTTACCTTAAATGACATTGGTGCACACTATATTTGAACAAACTTTTGTTATATTTTCATCTCATTAAATCTATCCACTTAAATCACACTCAAAAATATTATGCCCATAAAATATTAAACTGTTGGAAGTCGCTAAATTCAATGCCCGTTGCCAAACAAATTCGTCTCGTCGACACAATTGCGTAAGAGGAACGATAAAATTTCATAGAACTCTTTACATCCTTTTATTTTAATTAGTGTTGAGATTTGGGTCGTTACATATTATCCCAAACCAACAATAGAAAGAAGATTAACACAGTTAAGTTCGTTCCAGCTAACAGAAACAATGAAAACCCAAAGTAGAAAACCCTTTTTCTTTTCATCCCTAAGAAATTTTTAGAGGAGAGAGGAGAAGAGTTGAGGAAACTTCCAAGAGAAAGAAGAAGAAATAGGGCTCTATCCAACCCTAATCCCACAGAATCGGCACTGCAACTTCTAGTCGGCGTCGACAGTAGGCCAGGAATCGTCGACGAGGGAGGGAAAAGCCGGCCAGGCGCTGCCGAAGAAGAAGGATCCCGGGGAGAGAGAGAGAGAGAGAGAGAGAGAGAGAGAGAGAGAGAGAGAGAGAGAGAGAGAGAGGAGAGGAGAGAAAGCTGCTATTTCGGCAGAGAGCCCAGGCATACACCATCAGGAGTAGTTATACTTCTTTTGTATTGGAGGATATCTTACTTATTTGAAATAACAAACAAAAAGGTCTTCGAGGTAACTATTTACAAGAATACTTTGTTACTAAGAATTAGGATGAGTAAAATTATTTTGTTGGAAGAAATTTTACCTGCAGGAAGTAAAGACTTTTTCACTCTCATTATGGGAAAATATATTACTAATCTTCTTAAAGAGACTGACCACCTTGATTGCAAGCCTAGTGATACTCGGTGAGGAGCCTTTTTAAAATCCATCCATTTATCGGAGACTTACCCAAAAATTTATTCATCTAACTGTTACTAATTACTAAAACCAACTTTTTTTTTGTCGTAGGACTTCTGAGTCAGCATATGCAAACTCCAAAATTAAAATGTGGGGAAACAATTTTGTGCACTCTCTTGTAAATCAAGAAGTCTTAGGGAAAAAGACTGTTGTATACCAGGACTAAGTACTTAAATGTTGAATTTTTTTTGGTGAAATTACTTAGGCTTAATTGATATAGGAAATATGTATTAAAATTGCATATTTGTTGGAGGTAATTTGGGTTCTTGGAAAAGTAAGAAGCAAATTCATGTTGTTCAATCTAGTGTTTAACCATAATATAAAGTGTTGGAAGAGAGAAATAATTAGACGATGCAATTTCATTCATCCACATAGGGGGAATATATAGCATTTCAATAAGACTCACAAACCTAAAACAACAATGTGGGACTAAACCCCAATACACCTAAAGTCTCTAATAGACCGACATTGACTCGATAATTCCAACACTCCCCCTCAAGCTGAAGGGGGAACCTTCAGCTTGGACATATCAAATAACGGTAATGGAGGTAGGCGTTGTGGGACAAAACATCAGACGAGCCATCGACCCAAACCGGGGAATCAAGTCGGGGACATAGCCAAACACGACGCTGATCCACACACAACGCAGGACCCACACACGACGTGGACTTGTTGGAAACCGGTCAACCAACATGATGTATACACACAACATGTGAAAGAGAACGAAAGATGTAGAGCACATCATCAAACGAAAAACCGGGGATAATCCGTCGGGGATAATCCGCACAAAGGGCGGTCCCACACGACACAGTCCCACACGACACGGTCCCACGCGACACAACCCGCTGAGATTAAAACACCAGCATCAATCACGTCCCAACACACGACCAATCGAAAGAAATATGGGGAGACGCATAACAACAGACAACATAAGCCTAGAGGCCGTGTGGAACGAAGGCGAAAAAATTGGGAAAGATCCGAGTCGCCTTCACCCCAATCACTCCCCTGCACGTGGAAAACACGTGCATATAGGCACATAACATAAGACAAACAACATACGCCACATAAAAAAAGACCAAAAACAACACAAACATCAGTATCTGCAATAGATCAGCAACAGGAACCGGCTCGAAAGAGAGCTGCATCAGGCGCAGCAGCAGCGGAAGCCATTGGGCCGGTGAAGAGACACACGAGCAGTCGTTGGAGACGAGACACACGAGCAGTCGTTGGAGACGAGAGCGGCAACGGGTAGAAGCCTGAACATAGATTGCTTCAAGCACAAGCGGCAGACGGAAGCAGGGCAGTCTAATCATAGGAGGAAGATGACCAGAGATCAACATAGGCTCAGCAGACAAAAGATTCGTCGTCGATGCAGGGGCTCGACGTCGGGATCGGCACAAGAGAGCATCGACATGAATAACTGCGGGATTCACATCGTCGGAAGGGAGAATCATCTCCGTCGATGAGCAACAGACGGATCTGCAACAGGAAGCAGACGGGAGCAGCGAGTTCTGCGGGAGAAATAGCGACGGAAGCTGAAGCAGACAAGCTCGACGGGATCCTCCGTCGATGACACAAACGGGAGACCAAACAGGCACAAGAGTCGTGGATTACAAGCGCCGCTCCCTCTGGCAGCAACGGAAAATGTTGAAGGGGGTCGTCGATGGAATCTGCGAAAGAAAGCCCTAGGCCTCACGGTCCCAGAAGCCGATCCTATCGACTGACACAGACGCTGGTCGTTGAAAACAAAGATTCGACGGGATCGACGACGACATCAGACAGCGGGAGAAAGGCACAAAAGCAAAACATCCCGATCGCAGCCCTTAGACGGGGCCGAGAAAATCAGGGAGGAAAATCCTGCTTTGATACCATGTTGGAAGAGAGAAATAATTAGACGATGCAATTTCATTCATCCACATAGGGGGAATATATAGCATTACAATAAGACTCACAAACCTAAAACAACAATGTGGGACTAAACCCCAATACACTTAAAGTCTCTAATATACCGACATTGACTCGATAATTCCAACATAAAGTTATGTCCCTTTTAGCTTATGAAATGTTATGAGTAAAAAATCTTTAAGAAGGGATAGGTTTCTCTTTTACACAACTTATGACGATATTGCGATAATCAAGCTGATTTACATTGCCAGCAAACCCGTATTCTAAAAAATAATCAGATTTATTGTTGTCCACCACTTCATTCGGGATGTTATTTTCTCTAAGAAGATTACCACTCACTTCCCCGGCTCATATCTGGTTGTAAATATCTTAAGTAAAGCTTTAGTGGGCTCTATTTTTCTCTAAATTATGTAATAGATTGGAGCTAATTGATATATATGTTCTTGAGGGAGAATTAAATTTGAAAAGTCTTATACTAACTGGATGATTACGTTCCCATGGAATATCATCTCAATCCTTACTTTCTTATCACATGAATTGTACCTCTATTAAATATTGAAAATTTCTCTATTAAATAAAGTATCTTTTATTCATCAAAAACCTGCTATTATGTCAGCAATGTTGTATGGATTCATGTGTTGGGTAACAAAAATGTCACTGCTATCTAAATTGTTTGTGATGGAGATGAGAATGTTACGACGGATGCTCAGAAACTAGAAAGGATAAATAAAATAATGATTATATTAGAAGAACAATGAAATTGACTTCTATTGAAGCTAAAGATAATAATACAATAGACTTTTAGTTGATTTGAAATGTAGGGTGTAAAATATGTCAATTAGATGAGTAGAAAAAGTTAGTGTTGGAGGATTAGAATGGACAAGAGGTAGACTTGAGGTTACTTGGATGATGGTGATTCAAGATGATTTTCATATTTAAGTTATCACCTCAAACAATACCAACATGAATGAATCTAAACTGACTATTCATAAATCCACCTTCAAATAGTTGAAATAAAGCTACGGATGATGATGATGATGATGTGTTCTTGCTTAAGAGATTACTTTAAGCAGATGTACTTAAAAGTACTTTATCAGGATTGAACCCTTACAGTGCAAGAGGATGATTTAGTTGTTTCATTTCTTTTGTTTTGGCACATCATGGGTGATTAAGCTTTATAACTTAAATTTTTTTTTTGCATAATGATTGATGTGTGATAGTTTTTTTATCATTTGCAGTTCTTGATTTTATAAGTGATGGAGCTATTGGTGATGCTTTCCTCGTGACTTCTTATTTAAGTGATGCTGATTGTCTTCTTGGTAGTGCTCTCCACATTTCACGTTCACGGATATTTGATGAGATGTATGAATCACAAAATCTTTCACAATCTGTTGCCTCTTCAGTTGCAATCCGTGGTGTTCTATTTGGAAATTCACAGCCAGTGTCGTCGAGGTTATAAATTATTAGATTGTTTTGGTGTTCTTTACGTTTATTATTGCTGAGATTCTTGTGGTTCTTTATGTTCTCTTAATGCTTAGATCTTCTATGGTTTGCGATGTCGCAGATGGCACACTATTCGAAGCCCAAGGCTTTGGCAAATTGAGCATTCGGCAAAGCGGAATATGGTATGCACATTTGAGTAATATTTATAAGAGTATAATGAACATCCTCCCTTAGTTATTAAAAGCTCACCAAGGCGCAAAGGGGCTTTGAAGCCTAGGCTCAAGGCGCAAGCGCGCGCCTGACGAGGGCAAGACACAACCACATCCATTTTAAATAGTCAGCATCAAACATCAGTTCATTTTTTTGATCAGATTCTTCATCTATTCAACTCATTAATCATTCATTACTATCATTTATATCTCTTAAAAATAGAATCAATGTGATCACTTGCATCGTATCTAGTTTTAATGCTCGATTATGTTTCACAAACACTTAATTATGCAAAAATTATTGAGTTCTTACATTATTTATTTCTTTATTTTGAAAAAAAAATGTTTACAACATAAATCATACCTAGATGCATCTTTTATGCTCCAAAGACACAAAAAAGGCCCACGAAGGCGCAAACCTCTGAGCTTGGTGAGCCTTAGGCCTTAGGCGCACCTTTGAGTCAAATACTTCATTTTTCCCATAATGTGATCTTAAATTTAACGAAATATGTTTATTTAAGTACTTCCATTAAACAATATTATAAATATTAACGAGGCTTGGGCCAAACATTGATGCAGACAGATTGTGACTAGAGGCCTCATTTTTATGCTGACTTTTTATTCCTTAGGCATTTATTTATTTTATGATCTTTTATTATGATGAAGATCGAATTATGTATATTTTTATAGGTATTTTTTTGGAGACTGAAACGGTGAATGCTAATGTTGTATTTTTTCTGATCACATTCTTATTTAAATTAGGAAAAGCTTGGTTAATTTTTGCTTAGTTTGATCTCGAAGTTGTTTTTGTTCATTTAGCCTTTGTTAAATTTTCTGATGGTTGGATTTTAAACGAACAATTTTTATTTAGGCTGAGAGTTGTCAGTTCATTGGAATTGGCTTGGTTTGTAAAAATTTAGTTGTATGCCTGCTATTCAAAATTAAATGCGGTGGCACTTATTTCATATCCTTATGGTTTAATCAGTCTTCCTATTTATGTGAATTGGCAGCTTCTTGTTGGTCTATTCTTAAGGTTGACATAGAACTCCTATTTTCTTGGGTGCGGATGGAAGCATGGACTCTAGTTCTGCCTGCTGTGACTTTCAAAAGATAATTTTTTTGTTTGTTTTGATTGTAACCTAACTCTACCTTGGTTGCGGCTACTACTGAGGACCTGCAAGTCATTTTAACATATTCTATTACCCCTTGACATTTGTTCCAGGCTTCTTTTACCTATTCTTCCCTGTCTATGATTCTCCCCATCCATATGTATCCTTTGATGCTGTTCTTAGTTACTTTGGCTAGTTCGGCTACTATTTTGAGGTTATTTAATTGGGCTGTTTTGCGTTGTGCCTCATTATTTATTTGACGCATTTGCTTGCTGGGTTTTCTGGTTTCTATTGGTCATTTTGGCGTGATTGCTATTTCATATTTATGCATTTAGTGAGCTCTAGTGACGCGGATCGGAGACACTGACCCGCAACGGAGGACGAGTTTTTGGCCCGTTCGGAGCCGATTGGCTACTTACCATATACGGCGTACTCGGATCAATGATCCGACTCCACGGATGTGTCCGGCCCGTCGTTCCGACACGATTTCATATATTACATTGTCATTTTTGCTTTATTTTTGATGTAATCGGGCTACCCCATCTCCGACCAATCATAGTCGTCGATGGTGGGATGCCCTAATATCTCTTTATTATAAATAAGAGTGTATGGGGGTTGCCATGAGCTCTTGCATATTTTGGAGAAGAGAAATCCCAAAATCCCGCGATCTCTCCTCGGTGCCGACTCCGTGGAACTCTAGGTGACGACTCCTAGGCGTTATCCTTCCTCCCAAAGGTAATACCCAATCCTAGCCTTCATTTTCCACCATCAAATCCCTCCACCACCACCTCCACAGCCCTCCAAACAGCCAGTCCCCCTCCCTTTACTGCTGTCCAGAAACTGCAGCCAGATCCCCCTGTTGCCGCCGCCCATCCAACCCCTTTCTCCCCTAGCTGCCTTCCACACCAGCCCCCTTTAACCCTGCTGCCACTACCCAATACAACCCAGAAATCCAGTCGCAGCCCATGTTCCATCGCCCCAGCCGATGTTGTCCAGATCCAGTCCACCTCCCTCAGTTTTCCCCACCAAAACTCGCCTAAATCTGCCATCCAGACCCTTCACATCCAGAATCTTTCCCCCTCCACTCAGATCCGCCCTAAACCAGTCCCGCACCTTCCAAAACAGCCACTCCCACTCAGATCCAGCCGCAGAAACTCAGATTTCAGCCGCTGCATCGTCTCTCCTCGCCGGATCTCCTGTCCTACAGAATCCCTACAACTTTGTGAGTTTTGTTTGTTGTATGGACGTTTATTTTCAGCACTATTATATGGTATTAACTTATGCTTAATTGGATCTATAGCTTCGCAGTGTTTTGCTTTGAATTATTCTCATGCTTTGCAGGATTTATTCGCTGCACGCTCTCTTTGGCCCTCCACGCGGAGGAAAGCCGAAGCTTTCTTTGCCCTAGAGAATTATTCTGTGTTTGCTAAATTATCTAAGTGTGATTTAATTATTTATTGCTTAATTTGATCTCACCGTCGGATCTTGCATCTTACATATAGTAGTTTAGGGTTTTCAAGTTGTTTTCCCGACATTTCACCTAGGTTGCATGTTAGTCGCGCACCCATGTAGCCTACCCTACATTAGTTGGTATCATAGCCCAAGGTTTGCGCCACATTTATATACGTAGTGGTAGGTCATATAGAGTCTTTAGGTGGTCAGTTATCGTCGTCGTCCCTCTCCTCTATTTGGGGATCCCGATTCAATTTACACTCGTTCCCATAAAGCCCCTTCTGAGAGATCATCACGTTACTACGATGATTATTCTCAATCGCAGCACACCACTTCCAGGGATCGTTATGATCCGCCGACACTATCCCACCATGCTAGAGACGATCAGTATGATGACTGTCGTCATCCATATTCCTGCACGTGAGCGGGTCGTGCTGATCCTTCAACGTGACCATATTACCTGAGGGATGATTGTGAGAAAGATCTCGAGTGGAAGTTTCATACCGATGCCCCTTCATTTGATGGCTCATCGAGTCCCGAGTCCTTCAGTTATTGGCTCGTGGATATGGAGTATTCTCTCGATCATTTTGAGTTATTCGGTGAGCGGCGCATCAAGTTTGTGAAACTTAGGCTTCTAGATCAGGCGAGAGCGTATTGGTCTAGCATTGAGAGGACCCGCGAGCGAGATTGTCTTCATCACATCACCAGTTGGGTGGATATGAAGCGTATGTTGTGTCAGAAGTATTTTCCTCCATCGTATCAGAGTCACTTGCTCGAACAATTATTTTCCCTTCAGCAAGGATCCATGACTGTCGTTGAGTACAAGGATCGTTTTGATGAGTTAGTTATGAGGAGTGATATCTGAGAGGAGTCAGCTATGACCACTTCCCGATTTCGGTCTGGACTTCAATCTGACATACGTACTGAGTTGGCTTATCACAGCTCGAAGTCCCTTGAGCAGACATATCAGCTCGCCCTTCATCATGAACAGTCCTTGAGATCCGCAAGAGTTGGTCGATTGGATTCATACCTTGACCTCCGCAGTACGAGTCCTTCACATACCTAGGTCACCACGATGCATACCATTGTCCTGTCAGACACGCTAGAAATGATACATGATACGGATTTCTCTCACCCCAGCGAGGTGCTTAGTCCGGCGAGTGATCTATCTTTTGTTCCCGACTTCTCCGGTGACCCCGACTAAGAGTGAGTCTGAGTGGCCTATTGATTCTATAGTGTTGTGTCCCTCACCTACACCTCTTCTTCTGCCATGTACTACCATAGACTCATTTCTTAACACCGCCCCTACAACTCATTCTTGAGAGTAGGTCTATGCTCCTCTCCGCTTGTCATTGCTCCGAGTCACATCACGACCGAGAGCCCAGAGCCTGCGGTTGATCTCGTAGTGGCTTTCTCACACATTTATGAGGACATTACCCCTTATGTTGGTACCCATCTATAGGATCTTGACCCTGTTGACGGGTTCTATGACAAGCCCCCTATTGAGCCTCCTGATGAACCATCACGTCTTGGTGAGGATAAGATTCAGGTGAACCAACCACTCAATTATGAGCATCGATTTATTGACGTCTCTCCCATTATTGTCTTTGATCTTTCCCCAGAGAATGGATCTTGAATGAAGCATCAAGTATGTAGGGCTTTCCTTAAGTACACTTGAGCATAGTCCCGTTATTTCGAGAGCCTACCATATGACGTTACACACTCTTGATGAGTTTTGGGACACACCACCTGCTGACACACCAGATGAGTTCTTTCTTTTCAGGGACACTTGCCACACTCTAGAGTCACGTCTTCTAGTCGATGTACATGATTTTCACTCAGGTGGTCGTCGCATACACGATGACTTTTCATACATACCTCCTGGTGAGCCCCCTGATGTGTCACGTTCCCTGAGAGACATTTGGCTCTTTATGATCTCGTATTTGAGTGTTGATGTCTCGCGCAGTCATTTGGATACTCGTTGCACACTCGATGTGCTTTTATACTCTTCACCGAATGAACCTCCTGATAGGCCACCACATTCTAGAGATATCCCGGTCATTATTAGATTTTTCCCTAGTGAGTGTATCGTGTCTGTCGTGTTTCTTTTGCGTCATTTCATCATTTGCATATGTTTGTTGAGTCGTCTGTTCATCGTTTGCATGTGTTTCATGAGTTGGTCCAACGGAGGATCAATATTAGTGATAAATCTTATAAATCGCATGCAGATGTTCACTGACAAGAGCAGGTATTTCAGGAAGGTGAGCAGGTGATGGTGAGAATCTGCGTTGTGAGGCTCCGTGAGAGGCCTGCTAAAAGTTTGAGCGTTAGGCGAATGGATCCCTACACAATCATAAGACGGATCAGAGCAAATATCTATGATCTTGATATCCCGACGAGCATAAGTATCCGCCCCATATTTAATGCTGAGGATTTCACGTCGTACTATAAGCCTCACGAGCATGTGGACCCATTTCGTGGAGATCCTTTTGAGCCTACACCCCTACATCCTTTGGAGCCTACATCTCCACATTCTCAGTCCTGCACCCAATCCACTTCTGAGCCCCACCTGCCTTTGGGTCAGTCGCCTATGGCTTCACAGTCTGCACCGGTGATCGCACCGGACTCCAGCACATCAGTGGATTATAGAGAGCATTAGTGATATCGTGGCTCATGCATGCATAACCGCACCAGTCAGTCAGACACAGGAGTACCATTGGCGAGGATACTTTATTATTGACGATACTTGGACGACCTCTGGTGGACCTCATCGAGTTTTACCTGACATACACTGAGAGAATTCTGATCTCTATTCATCAGGAGATGAATTCTTTCAAGCCGGGGAGAATGGTGCGGATCGGAGACACGGGCCCGCAGCGGAGGATGAGTTTTGGGCCCGTTCGGAGCCGATTAGCTACTTACCATATACGGCGTACTCGGATCGATGATCCGACTCCACGGATGTGCTCGGCCCATCGTTCCAACACGATTTCATATATTACATTGTTATTTTTGCTTTATTTTTGATGTCATCGGGTTACCCCATCTCTGACCAATCATAGCCGTCGATGGTGGGATGCCCTAATATCTCTTTATTATAAATAAGAGTGTATGGGGGCTGCCATGAGCTATTGCAGATTTTGGAGAAGAGAAATCCTGAAATCCCACGATCCCTCGGTGTCGACTCCGTGGAACCTTAGGTGAAGACGCCTAGGCGCTATCCTTCCTCCCAAAGGTAATACCCAACCCTAGCCTTCATTTTCCACCATCAAATCCCTCCACCGCCACCTCCACCTCCACAGCCCTCCAAACAGCCAACCCCCCTCCATTTACTGCTGTCCAGAAACTGCAGCCAGATCCCCCTGCTGTCGCTGCCCATCCAGCCCCCTTCTCCCCTAGACGCCTCCCACACCAGCCCCCTTTAACCCCGCTGCCACTACCCAATATAACCCATAAATCCAGCCGCCTCCCCTGCTCCACCGCCCCAGCCGCTGCCGCCCAGATCCAGTCCACCTCCCTCAGTTTTCCCTACCAAAACTCGCCCAAATCTGCCATCCAGCCCCTCCACATCCAGAATTTGTCCCCCTCCACTCAGATCCGCCCAAAACCAGTCCCGCATCTTCCAAAACAGCCACTCCCATTCAGATCCAGCCATCGACACTTAGTTTTCAGCCGCCACATCGTTGCTCCTCGTCGGATCTCCCGTCCTACAGCAGACCCGCAACTTTGTGAGTTTTGTTTGTTGTATGGACGTTTATTTTCAGCATTATTATATGGTATTAACTTGTGCTTAATTGGATCTATAGCTTCGTAGTGTTTTTCTTTGAATTATTCTCATGCTTTGCAGGATTTATTCGCTGCACGCTCTCTTTGGGCCTCCATGCGGAGGAGAGCCGAAGCTTGCTTTACCCTAGAGAATTATTTTGCGTTTGCTTAAATTATCTAAGTGTGATTTAATTATTTATTGCTTAATTTGATCTTGCATCTTACATATAGTAGTTTAGGGTTGTCAAGTTGTTTCCCCGACATTTCACCTAGGGTTGCATGTTAGTCGCGCACCTATGTAGCCTACCCTACATCATCTAGCATTTCTCAAGTAGTCTTACTTCTGCTTATTTCTAAACATGACTTGATTACGAGGGATTTTCTTTTTCGTATATATTGATTTCATTGAAGTTTTTATTTTCACTACATTTCTACTGCTTTATTGCAGAATTTACTATTTGTTTCCATTATTTCTGTTGATTTTCTTTTTTTAACTACCCAAACCACACAATAGTAGAAGTATTATCCGTTTAGGTTCATCCCATCCCATAGTGAGTTGAACTGCACAATTTTCTCCTATTCCACAAGTGGCCTACGAGTACTACTCAGGAGATCACTCATCTCTGGACTACTCTCACCAGTGCACACTTAACTATGAAGTTTCCAACACAACTCCATTTTCTCTGAAAAGGCGCTTCTGATATTTAGGATTCAAACTATTACGTAAGCCCAACAACAGTCCCTCCAATTCTGATGTGTGATTCAGTTCATTCTTGCTTCTTTCACCTAGAAGTTTGCCATCCTAGAACCCTATCAAGAGCTGATATGTTTAGGTTTCCCTGCCCCAAAGCACACCACCCTCATCAAACCACCTTCATCGGATTCTGGAAGTTACAAGCCTACCAGCTTCTGCATGGTTCGTCCCCGAAGCACATCGTACTATAGTAGGTCTAGCTCTGATACCATTTGTAGCGACTCAAACCACACAATATCAGATGTATTGTCCGCCTTGGTTCATCCCAGCCAAGGTTGCAGATGTCGGGGACAGGTTGGTTTGGGTTTTTCATGTTTGTTTTAATATGTTGGAGAATATATAGGGATATTTCATATATCAGGTTTCAATATTTAAGTATTTATATGCATAATTATATATACATATCATCATTTTTTTTAAATTATTTGTGTTGACATATTAACAATTTTACATCTATTGAAATTCTAAATCTATCAAATTAGTATAAACATTTTATGTTGCATAAGTCATAACAATATGACACGAGAAAGAAAGCCAAAAGAAGCAGGAAACCCATAAGTCGTTAACAACCATCGAGGATAAAGATTCCCCATTCCAAAATCCAAAGGTCAAGCAGAATTGACGTCGACAACGTACATGCGTATGGAAGAAAGCTAGAGGAAGCAAAAAGTCGGTCGAGAGCTAAGTGACAAAACAACTAAGACAACGAAACAATTTCATTTATATGATAAATAAAATAACTTAAAATATCAATTGATATATCGTCAGGATATATCGGTCGATGGCTGATATATCGGCTGATATATTCCAAAAGGATATTTTGGAAAACAATATCGGAAACGTGTCGTTTTGTCTATGAAACCTTTATGTCGAACATGTCGGACGATGTCCACAATACTTCCTAACACATACTGAGCTGAACCACACAGTTTGGCCTCTTCCACAGGTGGCCTACGAGTACTTCCCAGGAGGTCACCCATCCCAGGATTACTCCCATCAAAGCACACTTAATTATAGACTTTCCAACACAACACCATTTGTTCCGAAAAGGTGCCTCTGATATTTAGGGTTCAAACTATTACGAAAGCCCAACAACATTCCCTCCAATTCCAATGTGCGATTCGGTTCATTTTTTGCATTCTAGAAGCCCGACAGGAGTTGCTATTCTGGGATTCAAGATGTTACACTTTCTAACTTAGATTTGTAGCTGTTTATTTCTTCTTAAACATCTCTACAAATTGACTTAGGCTTCGTTTGGCCCGGCTTATTTGTTCCGGTGAGTTGGGTCAAAAACGCCATTATCATAGATTGTATGTTTGGCAAGACAAAGGTTATGACCGCTCCAAAGAAAATAAACTAGTTTTGAGCATAAAATGCATGAATTTTTTTAGGTGTGGTCGGGTGTTCACGAATGACGGTTCATGACCACCGCGTTCACGACCGCCATCACCGCGCCAAACGAAGCCTTAGGCTCCGTTTGGGAGGACTTCTTTTGACCGGTCAAGCAGTTACGATCGCATGAACCGGACCTAAATTATGGTCCGGTTCATGCGGTCGTAACCGCTTGACCGGTCAAAATAAATCCTCCCAAACGGAGCCTTAGTTAACTAGAGTCCCATTGAAGTGATATCAAAGCATCCGAGGAAACTAGTCATTGCATGAAACATGCATTTCAAGTTGAATATTCGCTTTATTTTATCCGCATTTATCTAATACACGTGATATGTCACGTGTATATCTCCTATATATGTATCCTATTTGCCCGGTTTAGGGCATCAGTTCAATACAATCTAGCGCTTTCCACTTGGTATCAAAGCCCGAGGATCGGTCCCGTGCCCTGCTCGCGTCTCGCCGCTCCAGATCCCGCCTCGCTCGATCCCACCCGCCTCTTCTCGTCCTTCTTCCGGCGATCCCGCTCGCGTCTCCTGCACGCTCGACTCCTCCGCCGCTCGCGTCTCGCCCGGACTCGTCCTCCTCCGCCGCGAGCGTCCGCGCCAGCCCTAGCCGTTCGCAGATCGTTCGCCACTTTCTACGTTCGCTCCCGATCGGGCTGCTGGCTTCTTTGGCCTAGCCGGCGCCCGACCTTGCCGCTTACAGCCGGCCGTTTTGTCCTCCATAGGGACTGCCGGGGACACCACCCTCACATCCTCCGGTGTTCTCTTCGGCTTCCAGATCTAAGGGGCACCTGTAGGATGTTTTTCAACCTTTTTTGATATCTTCGTTCTCTACAATGGATGATTCATCCGTGATCTCCCCTTCCTCTCAATCCGGTGCTCTTCCCGGTTCCTCCGTTCCCCGATCCGGTGCTTTGCCCGGTTCCTCGGGTGATCCTCCTCGGAGTCATGGTCAGTCTGGCTCGTTGAAGATTACTACTGTTGCCTTGGATGGCACAAATTATCTGGAATGGTCAAGGGCAGCCCAACATGTTATTCGCAGCCACCAGTTATATGGACTTATTGATGGTACCACTGCTGAACCACCACGCACCGATCCCTCATGGCGCAAATGGGATGCGGACAATTCGTTGGTCGTCTCGTGGTTACTTCATTCCATGTCTCCTCAGGTGTATCGGAGTTATATGTTGTTGGACTCCGCCTATGATATTTGGACACGGGCCCGTGATACTTACTCTCAGGCGGGCAGTTCGATGCAAGTGTACGAGCTTACTCGCCGTGTTATGGAACTAAAGCAGGGGACTATGACCATTGCCGCCTACTATTCTGAGTTTGAGCGTCTTTATCAAGAGCTAGATTTCTTCAATACTTTCGCTGCTGCTTGTACGGTTGATGCGGTGGCCCTTCAGAAAGCTAACGATCGATTCCGGGTTCACGTATTTCTTATGGGGCTCAACATGGAGTTTGACGATGTTCGCCTACATGTCCTCCATCGTGAGCCGCTTCCCTCTCTTCGGGAGGCCTTCAGCATGCTCCTTAGTGATGAGAATCGTCGTCGCACTCTAGGCCCCGCTACTGATCACTCTGCGCTGGCTGGGATGTCGCGCGGACCCCCTCCTGTCTGTACTCATTGTGGGAAGACTGGCCATACCAAGAACTCTTGTTTCCGCCTGCACCCGCACCTTGCTCCGGGTGGTCGGGGCTCTAGTACCCGTGGTAGAGGTGGGTACCGTGGTAGTGGTGGTCGTCACTCTGGTGATCGCTCTCACTCTTCTGCACATTCTACTGAGGTTCTCGAGGACACCTCTGGAGGCCTGTCTGCCTGTGAATTGGAGGCCTTTCGACGCATGTTGCGCTCCCACGCAGACTCTGCTCCTGCTGCTTCTCATGCTGTTGTTGCCACTTCAGGTCTGTCCAGTGCTAATGCCGTGTCTTCCCCTCCTTCCGAGTGGATTATCGACTCAGGTGCAACCGACCACATGACTGGTTCTGCTTCAGGTTTTACCTCCTATACCCCCCTTTCTGGTCGTGATAAGGTTATTGCTGCTAATGGCTCTCTCTCCGCCATCGCTGGAAAAGGGACTGTCCCTTGTTCCCCTGACCTATCACTGTCCTCCGTTCTGCATGTTCCCTCTTTTCCCCGTAATTTACTTTCTATTAGTCATCTGACTAAATCTTTACACTGTTCAGTGACATTCTTTCCTGATGTTTGTGTGTTTCAGGATCTGGGTACGAGGCGGACGCTTGGCAGTGGTAGGAATGTTGGCGGACTGTACTTGCTGAACCAGTCTTCACCCAGTGCTCTCTCTTCCACCAGATCTCCGACTCTTCATGACATTCGACGCTGGCATCAACGCCTCGGCCACCCTTCTCCTTTGTATCTTACTAAGTTGTTTCCTGTTTTCATCAGTTAATTCAGTCATTCTCTTGTGATGCGTGTGAACAGTCTAAGCATGTCCGTCGGAGTACGAGTCATTTATCTGTCCCTAGTTTATGTCCTTTTGATGTTATCCACTCTGATGTTTGGGGCCCGTCCCCGGTGTTATCTTTATCTGGCTATAAATGGTTCGTTACGTTTATTGATTGTCACTCCCGCACTACGTGGCTTTATTTGCTTAAAAAGAAAAGTGATGTGCTTTCTTGTTTTCAAATTTTTCATAAGATGGTGACCCAGCAATTTGGCGGTAAAATACGTGTGTTTCGTAGTGATAATGGTGGGGAATATGACGACCGGGGTGTTTTTGGGGCCTATCTTGCCGACCATGGCATTATACATCAAATCACGTGCGTCCACACTTCCACTCAAAATGGGGTGGCTGAACGGAGGAATAGGCACCTGCTGGAGGTGGCCCGGTGTTTACTTCTTGCTATGCACCTTCCTAAATCCTACTGGGGTGACGCAGTCCTCACTGCTGCTCATCTTATTAACCGTCTTCCGTCTCGTGCTCTCTCGTTTGATACGCCCCTCTCCTGTCTTGCCAAAAATCACATTGTCCACACTTCTCATCTTGCCCCTCGAATCTTCGGCTCCGTGTGCTTTGTCCACGTCCATACCCCGCAGCGCGATAAACTCGATGCACGATCCCTACGGTGTGTTTTTGTTGGTTACTCTCCTACCACCAAAGGGTATCGATGTTATCACCCTCCGACTCGTCGCTACTATTGTACTGTGGATATTACATTTCGTGAGGGAGAGTCGTACTTTGGTCCTCGTCAGGTGGAGACGACGACCGGTAATGGTGACGAGACCAACGACTCTCCTCTTCATATTGTCTCTCCTCTTCCTATTGTCCATTATCCTCTTCCGGACACTTCTCCTATTCCCTCCACTCCTCCTATTCCTTCCACCTCCGCTCCACCTATACTATACACATACTCCCGTCGTCCTACGACTGTTGAGCAAGTGCAGACTGAGAATGTTCCGCCAGTGCCAGTGACTGTCTCCGCACCAGATTCTGATGAAGACCTCCATGTTCCTCTTGCCCGTCTTATAGGTAAAAAGGGTGGCACCAAGCACCCAATTGCCAACTACATTTGCTATGATCACCTCTCTCAGGCCCATAAAGCCTTTATCTCTTCTCTCTCATCTATTGTGATTCCTAAGACTTGGCAGGAGGCTGTTCAAACATCTGAGTGGAGAAAGGCAATGGAGGAGGAACTGTGTGCCTTGGATAAAAATAAGACATGGCGGCTTGCTTGTCTTCCCCCGGGGAAGCGAACGGTTGGATCCCGCTGGGTCTTCACTGTTAAACAAAATCAAGATGGAACGGTGGAGCGGTACAAGGCTCGTCTGGTGGCTCAGGGATATACCCAAGCTCAGGGCATTGACTACCAGGAGACATTTGCTCCTGTTGCAAAGATGAACTCAATTCGTGTGCTTCTCTCCTGTGCTGCGAGTCGTAAATGGGAGCTACTGCAACTTGATATCAAGAATGCGTTCTTGAATGGTGATCTGGAAGAGGAAGTTTACATGGATCTCCCCCCGGGCTCTGTGATCAAAGGGTCCAAAGGGAAGGTCTGCCACCTTCTTAAATCCCTGTACGGCCTGAAGCAGTCTCCAAGAGCGTGGTTCGGACGTTTTTACAAGACCATGCTTCAACTTGGATGCACTCAAAGTCAAGCCGATCATACGCTCTTTATCAAGAGGAAGGGTGCTCAGGTTTCTTTTCTTATTGTGTATGTGGATGACATCATCATCACCGGAGACTACTTGGAGGAGATCAATCACTTGAAAAAACAGCTAGGCAAAGAATTTGAAGTCAAGGACTTGGGAAAGCTGAAATACTTCTTGGGAATTGAAGTTGCGAGGTCTCAACGTGGGATCTTCATTTCTCAAAGGAAGTATACTCTTGATCTTCTTGAGGAGACTGGGATGCTTGGGTGTGCCCCGGTGGACACCCCTATTGAGGCTAATCACAAAATTGATGCAGATATTAGCGGGGAGAAAGTGGATGCCTCAAAATACCAACGTCTGGTTGGGCGTCTTATATACTTGTCCCATACTCGTCCTGACATCACATATGCTGTGGGAGTCCTAAGCAGGTACATGCATTCACCCTCCATATGTCATCAGCAGGCTGCCTTCAGGGTGTTACGTTACCTCAAGAAGGCACCAGGTCGTGGGATTCTGTTCAAAAACAGTCAGTCATTTGAAGTTGAAGTGTTCACAGATGCTGATTGGGCTGGCAGTCAAGACGACAGAAAGTCTACCACTGAGTATTGCACATTTGTAGGAGGGAACCTGGTCTCATGGAAGAATAAGAAGCAGAATGTGGTAGCTCGCTCAAGTGCGGAAGCTGAATATAGGGCTATGGCCCAAGGTGTTTGTGAGGGACTGTGGTTGAAGACTATCCTTCGTGATATAGGCCTTCAGGGGAACAATCCTATTATGATCTACTGTGACAACAAGGCGGCTATAAGTATTGCACACAATCCTGTACAGCATGACAGAACTAAACATGTGGAAGTCGACCGACACTTCTTCAAGGATCACCTTGACAAAGGGAATATTTGCACTCCGTTTGTGAACTCATTTGATCAGCTTGCCGATGTCTTCACCAAGGGTCTATGCGGCGACAAATTCAAGGACAATACTGACAAGTTGGGAATGATCAATATATATTCCCAACTTGAGGGGGAGAGTTGAATATTCGCTTTATTTTATCCGCATTTATCTAATACACGTGATATGTCACGTGTATATCTCCTATATATGTATCCTATTTGCCCGGTTTAGGGCATCAGTTCAATACAATCTAGCGCTTTCCACTTTTCATTGGGTCATGAAAGATGACATTTTCCCTTGGATGCACCTAGAGCGAGTTTTATTGTTGGCTTTTGATGATTGGATTCATAGAAAGACCTTATTTGTCATTTTAAAGTTTATCGATCAGATTTGTGGAAAAAAATTGATATCAAAATAAGAACACCCTGAATATTAAAGTATCATTTTAGTCTGTTTTTTTTCTTATGATATATGGTTGTTTAGTCTTTAAAAATTGGTGCGCCACTACTCATGTAGTTATGGTATAGCTTTATGTCTTATTTTGCATGCATAGTTTGATTCTCTCCCTGTGTTGCATCTGCTGTGACTACTTATTTTCTCATTGGGATGGATGATGTTAGGCCGCTGAAGATTTATTACTCGGCAGCCACGTTAAGGGTTTTTTGAGGAGAATTCTAAAACTTTTATTATGTTCAAAAAATTGAAGGCACTCAAGGAGAAAGTAAATAACACCCAATTAAGGGCATCTGATATCAGCGACGTGGAGTATCCTCAGCCCATGCATTTGAAAAATAACATTGTAGTGAAGAAATTTCATCCCGTTATGTCCTATTCTTCGTTGAGTTTTCCCCTTCTTTCGTTGCAATACAAGTGCCAATAGTATTCTATAACGGGTCTTTAGGATAGAGTTTTCTCTTTTATGTTGGCCTAATCACGACATTTGGCATAATTCGTATCTTGGTTTTTTGCATATAATCTTATATCTTCAGTCTCATTGGATGCTACCGTAATTGCTATCAAATCAATAACTCACAATATCAACTCCCTCATTGTTATTTCTTCATTTTAATCATTTACGTGCACGTTAAATATGCGAGAACTCGTACCAAACCTCCTTCTAAAACTTGTCTCAATCCTACTGCTACAAACAGTTCTGCCAAGCATGTATTTACTCAAAATTATGATGGATTCAGTGAATAATAGATGGATAAGGCATCATTCCATTCTGTGGAATGTGAAGCCCTGAATTTTATAGCTTTCTGCTGTTATCTCAGTTCTCTCAGGTCCTTTTTCTTAAAATCAATTTTTGATGAGTTTCTGATAGGAAGGCATACTTTGCTCTTCTTTTATTTACTTATATATGTTTTTTCGTACATTCTCCAGAATCAGGCGATGAACGAGAAATTTGGCTCCTTCAATGGTTTGAGTTCGTCCATCACTCAAATAATTACCGAGTACAAACCATCGATTAGATGGTTCAGTTCCCAAACTGCAGGTGTTCTTGACAGAGAAAAAGATGTGAAACATCCAATTAACCAAGTTCATTCTCCTGATCACATCAGTCCAGATTGCTTAGAAGAAGACGATTTGAAGCAGGAAATTGACGATGAAATAGAAGATTGGTAGCCTGGCTAAAGTTTTCGCAGCTCCAGATAAGCTGTTTCACAATTTCGTCCATTGAGTTCAAATTCTTAATCAACGAAGACGATTAGGTTTTCTCGAAGGCTCTTCAAAGTTGAAATTCATCGTGTGCATAGTTGCTGAGTTGATGCAGTTTCTATTAAAACACATGCTGCTCAACTTGGTTAATTCTGCAAATTAGAATGAGGATGGTAGGGGATAACAGTTTTGTAAATTTAGGGAATTTCTATTAATCAAAATGGTTAAGTATTATTATTATTCAAGAGGTCTGAAAGCTGGTTTAGTGTTTGTAATACAAGTACTGTGGACATGTGGTGGTCAAGTTTTTTTAAGTAAAAGGCTATATAGTTTTAACTGAAAATTAGGGTATTCTGCCAGCTAAGGATGAATGATATAATTGATATAAAAATAGAAAAAAAAGGATAATATGCTTGTATGATTATTGGCGTGCTAGAATTTATGCATCAAATTCTTTTGTATGTATTTAACTGAATGTGTTATTTTTAACTAGTTAAATAAATTGTCATCTTAATGGATTTTATCATCTCAATTATCCAATGTGTAACGCGTAGGTGTTGGGATTGAGTTCCCTTGCTAGGTGGCAAGCCCATGGTGATGAGTGCCGCGAGTCTTCGTGTAAAAACCCATAATAATGATAATAATAATGAGAATCCCTTCCTATAATTTTTTATCTAACCGCACCCCAGCCCCCCCCCCCCCCCCCCCGATTTAAATCCTGCATCAGCTAGGGCTCCCGCCTCGCTAAATCCCGCAAGCCGCAAGGGCTCCTGATCGCGTCTCCCGCTCCAGCTAGGTGGGTGCAATAAAAATGAAGAATCAAGAATCGGACTGGAACCGAATCGAATGGTTTGGGTCGGATCCAAATAGGTTCGGTTCGGGTCCGGTTCTCATAATGCCAAAACAGACAATTCGGTTTGGTTCCTAGTTCCAAGGGTCGGGTACCCAGAATCGACCCGAGAATCGACTATCAATGCTACATAAATTTTTTTGAGACAACGGTTATAGTCGCATTGCTTAATACGCGAAAATAATTGAGAATATAGTCGTATTGCTAAAGAAAATAGTTATTGTACTTGTGTAGTTTTATGTCTTCAATATTATAAAGAATACTTATTCAATTATTTTGAGACATTGATAATGTATTACAAAGAATCATGAATTTGAAAAGCCATTTTTTTATTATTTTGAGGCATAGTTAGAACCGAACCGGAACCGAATCGAAGCAAACGGTTCAGATCTGGTTCTATACTTTAGGACCATGGGTCGGTTCCGGTTCCAAAAGTTTGGAATCGAACCTATATGGGTCGGTTCTTGGTTTTGGGTGGAACCGAACCGAACCGATCCGAGTTGCACCACTAGCTCCAGCCCCGTCTCCCGCGCGTCTCCCGTCTCCCGCAGCGCCACCGCCTCCTGTTCCTGCTCCTCCTGCTGGCGCCGCCCACTCCTCCGCTCCTCTAGCCGATGACACCTTTCCCTCTCTTGGGCCGGCAGCTCTTCCCTTGGCCGATCTCCAGCAGTCGGCAGCCCCCTCCTCCTCCCTTAGCCGGCTGTGGCAGCCTTCCTCAAGGTCGGTAGTCGCCTCCTGTTTTCCCCTCTTGCTCTAGAGCCGACAACCTCCCATCCTAGAGTCGACAATCTCCTCTCCAGAGCCGGTGGTTGTTGGGTATTGTAGCCACAATTATCTTGATTTGAAGAAGTGTCCCTTGAACTAAGATGAATTGATGTTGTATTTGATGTTTCTCTAGTTATGTGTTTGCAGATTATTCCACTATAAGTATAAACCAATGTCAGGTTTCAATGAGTCATCAAACACAGGTATATGAAATGTAATTTCTCATTGTATAAACCAAGGTGTTGACTCATGTGGAATCTCTCTATTGGGATATACTTTGCATTCAAACACAAAAGGAAGAGCCAAGGAAGTTGATGTTTCTTTTTATGAAGGAATTTGGTCTTTAGTAGAATTCGGCTATATGTCTTCTAGGTCTATAGACGACTTCGACTAATGCCTTTTCTAAAGGAATTCTGAGACTTTGCCTAAGTACAATTAATCGAATTCGGCTAATGGAAGTCTCGAATTCGGCTATTGCCTTTAGTCAAATTCGATCTCTAGAATTTCAGTTAATGTATTTCGACGAATTCGGCTAATGCCTTTAACCGAATTCGGCGATTGTCTTTTTCGGCTATTCTGTTTAATCGATTTCGTGATCGAGTCTTCCGGTTCAGCTCGTCCCGGTTTGACGTTTAGGGCATCTCCACCATGCACAGTACGCGTGGAGCTTGTTCCCGATTTCACGCTTATAGCCGTTAGGAGTATTTCGCTATAAATACTTAAGGGATTATGACGGTAAACCAGAATCGTGAATCCAAGAAGAAAGACGTCGCTCTCTTCGTCCGTCGGCCAACCTTTATCGCAAATCAGCTGCTTCCTGCCGACAAAGTTTTTCACGATCCCTCTTGAAGAAAGGAGAATACTAGATCTCTGATTTTAGATCCGTCAAGTTCCTTTCAGATCTAGTTTTCTCCTATGTGCTCAGATCAAGGTTTTTCAAAGCAAGATCTATTCTTCCTCTTTTAGATTCAGATTTCAGATTTCTATTTTCAAGGAAGAAGAAGATCTTTTATTTCAGATCTGAAGAAAAGGACTCCTCCAAGAGTTCCTAGGTAGATTGTTTCTCAATCAAAGGTTTTGTAAAATTTCTTTACAATATTCTTGTAGGAAGCTTGCTTCCGAGTTGTAGGAGTTATACTCCGAGTTGTAGGAGCGTTGTCTCCGAGTTTGTAGGAAGTTTTCCTTCCGAGTTTGTAGGAGAGTTTGTTCTTCGAGCTTGTAGGAGTTTTGACTCCGAGTTGTAAGATTATTCTTAATCTGAGATCAGTGAAGTAGCCTAGTCTAGCCGGTCGTGCTAGATAGGTGAGGTGGAAAGTGGACTACCCAAGATCGGGGAACCACTATAATTCTCTATGTTGTGATGTGCTCTTTTGGATTCTATGTGCTTTTATTCCTAAGTTTTCAATTCCGCAAAAAGCTTAAGAATCCACCTATTCACCCCCCTCTAGGTGATTTAGGCCGCAATTAGATACTTTCAATTGGTATCAGAGGTAGGTTGTTCGTTAAAAGGTTAACACCTTGAACAAGATCTTTAATTCTAGTTGCAAGAGCAAGTTTGTTTGGTATGGAAAAATCCAAGGATTCTGTTAAGATGCTCGTCTGTTCTAAGGAGAACTTCCCCATGTGGAAGGAAAGAATGAAGTTCTACATGTAAGCCACCGACCCTAGAATTTTTCAGATAGTTGAGGAAGGTCCCCATGTTCCTATGAAGCCATCTTCAATTAATTCTGCTATTATGATTCCCAAGAAAATGTTGGAGCTAGGCAAAGAACATTATTGCTGGTGCAGTGGACGATTCAATGCTACAAAATCTTATACACTGCAAGTCTGCCAAGGAGATGTGGGACTCCATAGTTGTTCTTATGGAAGGTACTGAAGAAGTGAGGGATGATCGAAGATCATTGCTGAACCAAGAATACGAAGCTTTCAAGCAAGATCCAAGAGACTCCATTTCTGAAACCTATGAGAAGTTCTTTAAGATCGTAAATGGTCTTAGGAACTATGATCGAGAATTCACCGTTGGAGAACTGAATGACAAGTTCTTGAGATCCCTAACGAAAGAATGGGATACCAAAGCAATTGTTATCCGGGAATTCGGAAAGTTGGCTACAATGGAGCCACAAATTCTGTTTGGCAAGCTCTTATCACATGAGCTCAAGCTGAGTATCAGGAAAGCTGAAGAAGAGGGATGCTCCACATCTGGAAGAGAGAAGTCCGTGGCAATGAAGGCCAAAGAATCAAGAAGACATAAAACTACATCATCTGTCAGAAGAAAATCCTCAGATGAAGATGATGAATCAGATGCTTGCCCCTCAAGCTCTGATATATTTGATGGAGAGTTCTCATCTCTCTCCAAGCAATTCAAGAGATTGCTCAGAAAAAGAAGCCAAAGGAAAAGCCAGTCCTCATCAGATCATAGAAGATCAATGGGTGATGATGAACATCACAAGAAGAAACACAGCAACGACAGGTATAAATCCAAACCAAGTAAACACATTTCGACTGATATTATATGTTATTGTTGTAATAAGCTAGGACATTTAAGTACGGAATGTCCATACAAGAAGAAAGAAGGATCGAAGAAGGAAGAGAAGAAATCCTTCAAGAATAAAAGGAAAGAAGAAAAGAGCTTCTTGGCGAAGAAAACCAAGACTCTTAGCGACAGTGACTCAGGGGAGTCAAGCTCGAATGAAGAAGCCTATTTTGGGCTAATGGCACATTCAGATGAGGAAGTAAGCGACTCCTCATACAAAGGAAAGGTAAATTCTCACACTCCTCTTTCCGCTTCTGAAGATGAAACTGCATCCGTAGCAAATGAAGGTTATTCTTCAGAGGAAGACTTAGATCTAATGGTTCAGTATAAAGCTATGTTGGAAGGATTTGACAAATGCCGCAAGGTAGTCAAATCTCAAGCAAATGAGATTGAATCTCTCAAGATGGTGGAATCAGATTTGAGGAAGGAAATTGAAAAATTGACTCCACTCAAAAATGAAGTCCAAATCTTGAAAGATGAACTTAATAGCTCCGCTGAATTATTAAATCTAAAGGAGAAATTCTTAAATGAATTAGAAGAAAAGTTAATGGTGGAAAGGAAGATAGTTGAAAGCTTCTTCAAACCAAAAACTATCCTTCCAATCATTGATAGATTTTCTTCTCCTGCGAATGGTAGTAACCCTGATCATAAGGCCGAAAGTAGTAAGGCCGCCAAGAAAAGAGCTGTTAAAGGTAAGGGCAAGGTTGACCAAAATCAAACCCGTCCCCGATGCCTCGAAACAACTGCTTTCAAGGCACCTTATGAAAAAGTAATCCCTAAGGATCATGGTTCATTTGTTCATGGATCAGTTGTTAAGAAAGCACCAAAGATTAAATCTATTGTTGCTAAATCTCGTGAAGAGAAGAAGGAGACATGTGTATGTTGCAATCACGAGGCTTCTACTTCTAAGAATGTTGCTCATGCTAAACTCCCCATTCATAAGTTAAAACAGGAGAATAGGACAAAGAGAAGACAATCGGTTCGATTGTTGGTGCTGTGGCAAAGTTGGTCACTTCGCCATAGATTGTTGGTTTAACCCCAGATATTATAAGACTCCACGGGTTAACAATGTAAGAATGACCCCTTGCAATGTTAACACTCCGAGTGGTGTTTATCTAACCAGGAACCTATGACCCAAATCCTTTTGGGTTCGTAAGGGTAATTAATCTGTGATTGCAGGTATGTCCAAAGGTCAACCAAAACTCTAATCAGGCATTTGGACAATGAATGTTCTTGGTACATGACCAGAACAAGAAGTATATAGCAAAGATGTTGTAAGCTTAGGAAATCAGTCCAGACACTGAAATTCTAAGGGGGAGATAAGGCTAAGGGGGAGAAAAGATTGAGGCGGAGCTGATTCAATACTCTCAAAGCTGCCTCCCAAATTAAGTCTCCTATGCAGTTGTTGAGGAGGAGTTTTGATCTCTCATACTTTTCCTTCCCTATCTGAAGCAGACAGAAAGGGGGAGAGGAATTGTAAGGGGGAGAGAAGTTGAAAAAGAGAAAGTTGAAAGGGAGAGAAGGTTGAAAAGCTAAGTTTTCAAGGTTGAAAAGCTAAGTTTTCTAACTCTCCTTATGTTTAATGTACTTCTCTGTATATTTATTTCTGTTCAATTCACCTTAGTAAACAGGGTTCTGACTTCTTCAAATAGGGGGAGATTGTTGGGTATTGTAGCCACAATTACCTTAATTTGAAGAAGTGTCCCTTGAACTAAGATGAATTGATGTTGTATTTGATGTTTCTCTAGTTATGTGTTTGCAGATTATTCCACTCTAAGTATAAACCAATGTCAGGTTTCAATGAGTCATCAAACACAGGTATATGTAATGTAATTCCTCATTGTATAAACCAAGGTGTTGACTCATGTGGAATCTCTCTATTGGGATATACTTTGTATTCAAACACAAAAGGAAGAGCCAAAGAAGAGCCAAGGAAGTTGATGTTTCTTTTTATGAAGGAATTTGGTCTTTAGTAGAATTCGGCTATATGTCTTCTAGGTCTATAGACGAATTTGACTAATGCCTTTTCTAAAGGAATTCTGAGACTTTGCCTAAGTACCATTAATCGAATTCGGCTAATGGAAATCTCGAATTCGGCTATTGCGTTTAGTCGAATTCGATCTCTAGAATTTCGGTTAATGTATTTCGACGAATTCGGCTAATGCCTTTAACCGAATTCGGCGATTGTCTTTTTCGGCTATTCTGTTTAATCGATTTCGTGATCGTGTCTTCCGGTTCAGCTCGTCCCGGTTTGACGTTTAGGGCATCTCCACCATGCACAGTATGCGTGGAGCTTGTTCCCGATTTCACGCTTATAGTCGTTAGGAGTATTTCGCTATAAATACTTAAGGGATTATGACGGTAAACCAGAATCGTGAATCCAAGAAGAAAGACGTCGCTCTCTTGGTCCGTCGGCCAACCTTTATCGCAAATCAGCTGCTTCCTGCCGACAAAGTTTTTCATGATCCCTCTTGAAGAAAGGAGAATACTAGATCTCTGTTTTCTCCTATGTGCTCAGATCAAGGTTTTTCAAAGCAAGATCTATTCTTCCTCTTTTAGATTCAGATTTCAGATTTCTATTTTCAAGGAAGAAGAAGATCTTTTATTTCAGATCTGAAGAAAAGGACTCCTCCAAGAGTTCCTAGGTAGATTGTTTCTCAATCAAAGGTTTTGTAAGATTTCTTAACAATATTCTTGTAGGAAGCTTGCTTCCGAGTTGTAGGAGTTATACTCCGAGTTGTAGGAGCGTTATCTCCGAGTTTGTAAGAACTTTTCCTTCCGAGTTTGTAGGAGAGTTTGTTCTCCGAGCTTGTAGGAGTTTTGACTCCGAGTTGTAGGATTATTCTTAATCCGAGATCAGTGAAGTAGCCTAGTCTAGCCGGTCGTGCTAGATAGGTGAGGTGGAAAGTGAACTACCCAAGATCGGGGAACCACTATAATTCTCTGTGCTGTGCTGTGCTCTTTTGGATTCTGTGTGCTTTTATTCCTAAGTTTTCAATTCCGCAAAAAGCTTAAGAATCCACCTATTCACCCCCCTCTAGGTGATTTAGGCCGCAACTAGATACTTTCAGTGGTTCTTCTTCTTCCTCATGGCAGCCGCCACCTTCCCCTCCAGCCGCAACTTCTTCTCCTTCTCCTCCAGGGCCGGCAGCAGGCAACCCTAAACCCTCCTCTTTAAGGGACGACAGCCACCCTCTCCTCCTTGGGCTCCGATTTTGCCCTAGGGTTTTGCTTGAACCCTCCTCTCAAATTTTGGACTCAGATTCGGCTCCTTGAGCCCGATCTTGTCTTCCTTGGGTTAGATTCCTCTTCTGCCACCCATATTCAATTTTTTTATAACCCCTAATGATTTATTCATGCCCCGATCTGCGTACAATTTGTGATTTCATATTTATGCCCGTTCATAATCGATTAAATTCCTTTTTAGTTGTGATTTTCGGTGTCGCTCCTCAATTCAATTGGTGGGATCACACAAAGCCTTCTCCGATTTAGGGTTTCTTCAAGCATAAGAGCCGCCAAATTCTGATTTCCGCGTGGTAATTCTCTACAGCTTCTATGTTGATCGCTTTTACAAAACTGGCCTCTATATAATTAATATTTAGCTCTAAAAATTGGTGTTGATGGGGTCTCCCCTAATTTATTGGAATCTCGGGCTACAATTAGCCGGAATTTCATAACCCCCACTAACTTAATGAGGAGTTATGGGAGAAACCACTGCACACACAATCATCGCACCCGATCCACGTGCGATCTGCGTACTAACCACCGCATGCCCCCTCCCCTGCACATTCCATGCACTGAATCCACTCCCAACAGCCGCGCTAACCGCCTGCGGCCGGTCAACCGACCGACGCCGTGCGCTCCTCTGGCCGGCGCCACCCGCCGCGAGACCGACCCCAACTCAGCCGCAAGGCCGACAACCGCGTGGCCGACCGCTGCTCGTCCGCCCACTGCGAGACCGTCCCCCGCCCGGCCGCCCGCCGCGAGGCCGGCCACCGCTCGGCCGCCCGCCGCAAGGCCGGCCCTCGCTCGGCCGCCCACCGAGAGGCCGGCCCCCTCTCAGCCCCCCTCCGCGAGGCTGGCCTCCGGAGGTCGGCCTCCGTTCGGCCACCGACCATGGGGCTGGACTCCACCCGGCCCCTAGCTTCCCTCTTTGGTCGGCCACCCGGTCGGGCCTCGTCGCCAACAGTCCCCTCTGGGTGGGCCTTCCTCTGTCGTCTGATCGTTCCTATGCGATCTCCATCGTCCGATGTACGGGTAACCACCCACGTAACCATCAACGTAACAACCCATTATGGGTGGATGTTTTTTATCCGAAATTATATCGGTCCGCGTAGAGAAAAATACTTGAATAATGACTAGCGCAAACTATATGAAATCAGCCTACAAATAACAATTAAGGTGGTTACGGCCTGCGAATAACCGCATAATCACTGTAACCACCCCTGGGGCCTATAAATAGGACCCCAGGGGGCCCTCCTTCATTCCCATCTTTTTCCTCCTCAGGTTCTCTCCGAGGTGCGTCAGAGCTCTCCCAGGAATATACCTTGAAGATCTCCTCCGTCTTCGAAGACTCCTTCAAAGATCTTCGAGCGCCTTGAAGATTCTTCGAAGGCTTCCATCATCCTCCGAGATCCCCCGTGCACGTTCCTCTCCACTGCAAGGAAGGCATGCTCCGCGCATGCCACAGCAAGTACACCGCGCGCAGCAAGCTCAGAGCCCGCAACGCCCGCAACTCGACTACAAGCACGAAAGACTTAGCTTCGAGAGTGGTGAGCTGCCACCATCCGAGCGTCTCTCTCTCTCTCCATAAGTTGTAACGAGGAGCGGTCTGCCGCCCTCGCCTTCCCCTAAAAGCTTTGTACAACAACCCAGAATAGTGAAGTTTGGTCGATATCGTCCCGAACACATGATTTTTCACCCATTTCCGAGGTTTTTCACGATAAAAAAAGTCTCTTGCCAGCTGTCTCATCTTTTATTAATTTTTTGCGCGCTCGACCGCTCCCGGGCTAAGGCGGTCCAATTTAGACCGATTTCAGGAGCCTCGAGTGGGCCGCAACAGATATATAATTAAATTTGATAGAATTTCTATTTAAGAAAATGGCAAGCATCGATCTTGATGCATATCCGACAATCTGGATGTGCCCGACCAAATAACTTATTGGCAGCATTACACAACGGATCAAAATGATCCCTAGTCATTGCATGAGGATATGGATGGCCCTGATCAAGCATGCAAACGGTGACTGTAAGCAACTATCGATCCATACAATAGCCGCCCTTACGGGCTAGCGCTCTAGCCACCATCGCCAATGACCTAAAATCGCTGGCTACCTACTGGTGTGGTGTGGCGGCATGCTAACACGTCTACCAAAAATGGTGAAAGAGGAGATAGATCAACGAAAAGAGGTTAGATGCCCTATTTATATAAGTGGAGTTGGGTTTGGTTTCTCCCTTTCCATGTGTAAACAACTTGCCTGGTTGCTGCAAACTACACCACCGAGAGGAATCAAGATTCTCTCCATTTCAACTGAAATGAATAGTATCTATTTCATGGTCTGGATCAATTTCTGGCTGATACGACGGGTTCTCATCCTATTTTATTTTTCTTCTAATCAAAAAATTTCACACCATTAGATCAACTGATAATGCATCTATACCATGAAATGGACCTCCGTTTCATGTCCCAAATGGAGAGGATCCTGGTCCGCATGGTAGCTTTAGGTGAATAAATCCTCTACAACTCATGGTCTTGTATAAGGCGGTGCTGATTTTCGACTGTTTGTCTCATTTCGATGTATTTTGACCCATTGGGTCATGGGTTCACACATATACCTCTTATAGGGCTAGTGTGGCTGTGGGGGTCTCCTTATGAGCTCATGAGGCTGGTCATTTGGTTGGCTAAGCTTATTTATGCTTAACTTAATTATTTATTATTTCATTTTTAATTATGGAAATTACTATTAATTCATTTTATAATTTAATTGAATTTAACAATTATTAAAATAATCCTCATAACATTCATTAGGGTCAATGGAAGCTTCTTATAAAATTTCCAAAATTTTCTAATTGTCCATTGTATTTTTATTCTGTTTATTTGATTAAAAATAAGCTTAAATTTATTAAATAAATTTTTTTATTTAATTATTTCATTCCAAATGTTTCAATAAATACTCTGAGGCTAGTTATGAGCATTTCAAGTTCAAAACTCATTATTCCTTATTATCAATTAAATTAAATCTTCATTAACTTAAAGTTAATTAAGGCTTCATTTGGCGCGGCGTTTTCGCCCAGCGTTTGGAGCAAACGCTCCCGCACAGCGGCAAAACAAACGCTCCCGCCCAGCGTTTGCTGCGTCTCGTCCCGCCGCGCGTGAGGAAAGGAGCGAAAAGCCGTAGTTCGATCCGCCGGTGCCCCCCTCCGGTTCGATCCGCCGCCCGGCTCCTCCCGCCCCCGCCTTCAAACGCCGCGCCAAACGAACCCTAAGTAATTCGTTTAATTAATTTTAATTCAAATCTATGTTGTTATTCACTTCATAGGGCATAACGGGTCCCATTGGGCCCATTGATGGATCTAGAGTACTTATGTATAGTGAAATGACAGGAGCAAAATTAGAATTTTCGCTTAACTCGGGCAAATTAGATTAAAAATAAAAATAATTGGTGAAAATATTTCCTAATTTTCTTTGCTTTTACGATAACACTAGAAGGCCTAATATACAAAAGAAATTAAAACTGTTACATCCCCATAAAGGCCTTGGGGTGCGTCTAGAGAAAACCCCGTTAAAGAGAGGTGGAGCCAGCAGTCAAGTCATCGCGAAAGTGGAGGCTCCGCCGCGCGAGCGCGTCGCGCCGTAAAAGGCGCCGGGCAAAGACGGAGCCGCACCCCACTACGTGGGGTGCGGCCGGATCGGCCAAACCGCACCCCCCCCCATGGGGGGTGCGGCCAAACCGCACCCCCCATGACCACACCCCCCATGGGGGGGTGCGGCCAAACCGCACCCCCCATGGGGGGGGGGGGGGGGGGGGGGGGGGGGGGGGGGGGGGGGGGGGGGGGGGGGGGGGGGGGCGGCCAAACCGCACCCACATGGGGTGCGGAGTCCCCTCCCGCGGGGGATGCGGCCGAAACCGCATCCCCTCGCCGGGTAAGGTTGAAGTTCGCTTTCCCCTTAGGGGGCGCGACTCCCCGCTCCACCGCGCGCTCAAAATGCCTCCAAGCGCGTTCAAAGCGCTTCCATGTTTGTTGCGCGCTCAGAACGCTTCTGAGCGCGCTCAGAACGCCTCCGCGCCCACGCGCGCTCAGAACGCCTCCAAGCGCGTTCAAAGCGCTTCCATGTTCGTTGCGCGCTCAGAGCGCTTCTGAGCGCGCTCAGAGCATTCTCACATTTCCGCCCCGCTCACTTTTCCGCCTCTCTCACTTTTCCGACTCGCCTCGCTCACTTTTCCGCCTCTCTCACTTTTCCGACTCGTCTCGCTCACTTTTCCGCCTCTCTCACTTTTCCGACTCGGCTCGCTCACTTTTTGTCTTTTCAGTTTCTCACTTTTCAGGAACAGCTTGTCGCCTTTCCTCAAAGGGCAAGATGGTCATTTACGAAAAATGGTGATCCGAGTGCTCCAAATCGAGAAATATGATTCGTCCTTCAAGGTGGTTATGGTGGTTATAACGACAAAATTGCCGGGCTACCCCCGGCCAAAGCTATAAAAGGCCCCCCAAGGCTTCATTTAAGAGGATCCCGGCTTGATGACCAGAGAGAGCTCCTTGAAGATTTCCACGGATTTCTCCCTCAGAGCTTGAAGATCTCCTTCGTAGACTTGGAGATTTCCTTCTCCACGAAAGCGGACAAGGCAGTCTCACTTTCGCCTCCACGAAAGCGGGCAAGGCATTCTCACTTTCGTCTCCACGAAAGCGGACAAGACATTCTCACTTTCGTCTTCACGAAAGCGGACAAGGCATCCTCACTTTCGTCTCCACGAAAGCGGACAAGCCATTCTCACTTTCGTTCTCTACCGTACTCAGAAGGAAAAGACTTAGTTTTTCCGAGAGGTGGCCTGTCACCCTCGAAATGTTTTCTCTCTCTCTCTCTCTCTCTCTCTCTCATTGTAACGAGCGGCAGCCTGTCGCGCTCGATCTCTAAGCATCTAATTGTAACCTCTCAGAAGATAGTGAAGTTTGGTCGGCACAGTCCCGGCCGCGTGGTTTTTTACCCTTTCCGGGTTTTCCACGTTAAAAAGTCTCAGTGTACTCAACGAATCTCAATTTGACTGTTTGCGCGCTTAGTTCGCTCCCGAGCTAAGGTGGTTCAATTAAACCGGTCTACCAAGAGCCCTAAGCGACCCGCAACAGTTTGGCGCCGTCTGTGGGAATGGATTTCCAAAAACCAAGCAAAAGATCCCGAGTGTAGCACCCGCTTCTCCGGAGTTCACGGAACCAGCAAAAGTGGACACCTCCCCCAAAATATCCGACGCATGCAGTTCCTCAATCCCGGAGAACCCGACGAAAAGAGCGCTCGTCGCTACTCCCGTCCTGCCCGCGTGGCTTGGATCAACTAACAAGCCGGCCCTCTCGCGGCAAGACGGGATCTGAACGATGTCACGCACCAGCAAAGGCAATCGCCCCTGTCAAAGTCAATTTTGGCATACCCAGTTCCGTCGTGGCTAAAGCTCCCGCACCACAAGGAGTTTCACGGAGCAGAGGATCCGTACGGGCACGTTAATCACTTCTTGATAACGATGTGGACGTTCGGACTTCCCGACCAAATCAGTTGCAAGATCTTCACCAAGACACTGCGCGGAGACGCCCTCCGCTGGTATCAATCCTTGCCAAGCGGAGCGGTTCACAACTTCACCGAATTGTCCCAACTGTTCGTTGAATGGCATGAGACACGCTCGCCAAGGATTCAAGAAGAAGGAGAAAATCCTGGCACGGACGAACCGCCCCGCCTAAGGGGGGCGGAATGGAGCAAGCAGCAAGAGAAGATTCGCACAAGTTTTCACCCGGAACGTCCCTGCGCATGGATGGACTTCGTCGCATGGATGGACTTCGCCTTAGACGCAAGCATAGGCAGTCCACCCTGCGAGCTAAGGAGAGCGTTGAACATCGCATCTCCTTCAACCTCTTGTTCCTAGCTGCCGTAGTGCGGCTCAAACCCCTAAGCGGGAACCTCAAGCTCAGGGCCAGCGACGCGGAGCTCCCCAGCGGAACTATGGTGCCCACCATAGGAATCATCACCCTTCCGGTCCGAGTAGGGATGAACTCGGAACCGGTCCAGTATGACGTTCAGTTCGTCGTCGCAAACGCAGACTCCCCCTACGACGCAATATTCGGGAGTCTCCTACTAGACGCCCTGGACCACGACGTTTCCCTGTCCGGGCGCATGACCAACAAAGGGAGTATCCTTAGGAACGCGATGCATGGTTTCGACACACTCGCCTCCAAGCTCCCTTGGATCAACAACGACCCATCACCGAAACCAAAATCTGAAAGGCTAGGCGCGTGGAAGGACCACGCAAATCTCACATTGGCAGAAAAAGCCAAACTTCAGGTACCGACAAATCTGCAACAGATTGATACGAGACGCAAGAGAAAGGGCCAGCAGCAGCAGTTCGAACTACTCACTCAGAGTCGAGCAGACCGCTCCCAAGGGCCATCAAGTCGAAGCCCCCGGAGTTACACCCCGCTAAATACTCCCCGCGAGCACATATTGTCTGTAATCTGTAATAGCAGGGTCATCAATTGGCCCAGGCGGCTCTCCCTGCATAGGGGAGATCAATCCCAATTTTGCCACTTCCACAAAGGCCGAGGGCACCGTACGGAACACTGTGCCAGGCTAAAAGAAGAAATTGAACGTCTCATCCAATTAGGACACCTAGAGGCTTTCCGTGAAGAGGCACAAAAGGATGCCACCGAAGGTCGGTCGCCGGGTCATCGTCGCCCGCCATGCTGAACAATCGAAAGAGCTCGAGCAAGCGCAGCGCAAAGGGAGCTCAACGTTGCCTCCTCTCTCGTCAAACTTGTGTCAAAAACTTACTGGCTCAGAAGCCGCAAGATCGCACTTGCGCATGTATCCTTGTTCACTTTCTAGATATGTTCTGTTTATCCTAAACTGTTCTACTGCAGGAACCACTTCGGGGCCCTGCCCCGGGGGCTTTGCACCGCCTTCGATTGAAGGTTCGCCCTTCTCCTCCGCCGTAGAATCCCGGTGTCGTAGGGGCCTTCCCCCCTTACGTTCACCCTCGGGTTGAATACACCCGCTATTCACCGGCCAAGCCGCGAGCCCAGACTCGTGCACCTATCTTATTATATAAAAGCCGCGAGCCCAGACTCGTGCACCTAACTTATTATGTAAAAGCCGCGAGCCCAAACTCGTGCACCTATCTTATTATGTAAAAGTCGCGAGCCCAGACTCGTGCACCTATCTTATTATATAAAAGCCGCGAGCCCAGACTCGTGCACCTATCTTATTATATAAAATCCGCGAGCCTAGACTTGTGCACCTATCTTATTATGCAAAAGCCGCGAGCCCAGACTCGTGCACCTATCTTATTATGTAAAAGCCGCGAGCTCAGACTCGTGCACTTATCTTATGTTATGTACTAAGCCGCGAGCTCGGACTCGTGTGAACTTATCTTGTATTGTAAAAACTATGTTTAAAACGACATCTTACTATAAAAATATGCATATACTTTGCCACCTATATTTAATAAAGGAAAAATCTTTACTTTGGGGCCCTGCCTCAGGGACTTTGCACCGCCGTCGATTGAAGGTTCGTCATTCTCCTCCGTCGTCAAGTCCTACCGTCGTAGGGGCCTGCCCCCCTTACGTTCACCCCCGGTTTGAATACACCTGCTATTCACCGGCCACTTCGGGGCCCTGCCCCGGGGACTTTGCACCGCCGTCGATTGAAGGCCTGCCCTTCTCCTCCCCCGTCGAGTCCCGGTGTTGTAGGGGCCTGCCCCCCCTTACGTACACCCTTGGTTTGAATACACCCGCTATTCACCGGCCAAGCCGCGAGCCAGACTCGTGCAAAAAAGCCGCGAGCCAGACTCGTGCAAAAAAGCCGCGAGCCAGACTCATGCAAAAAAAACCGCAAGCACAGACTTGTGCAAGCTAATTTTCTATTACATTAAAGCCGCGGGCTCAGAACCGTGCAAGTTCATCCGTAATTTTGCAGGAAGCCCTCAAACTGTTCGGATATCAATATTAGGCAGCAAGCCAGCAACAATCTCGAAGAACGAACTTCCTACGCCAGCTATCTTGAAGCGTCTTCCCTCAATCAACACTTTGTCAGCAACGCATACAGTAGGACAATCAGAGGGCTATCACAACTCAGCGCAAACCGAGAAACGCCTAACCAGAACAAAGAAATAAAGTCAACCACACACTCACCCTTTGACAACAATTCCTACCCAAGGCACCGCAAAGAGAGCAACGGATAAAAGCCGCCGCTGAAAAATCAAAACCTCCGAACTCCTCACACCAAGATTCGGACTCCGAAGGTTTGGGGGGCTTATGTTACATCCCCATAAAGGCCTTGGGGTGCGTCTAGAGAAAACCCCGTTAAAGAGAGGTGGGGCCAGCAGTCAAGCCCATATCGCGGAAGTGGAGGCTCCGCCGCGTGAGCGCGTCGCGCCGTAAAAGGCGCCGGGCAAAGACGGAGCCGCACCCCACTACCGGGGTGCGGTTAGCCCGCACCCCACTACGTGGGGTGCGGATAGCCCGCACCCCACTCACGTGGGGTGCGGCCGGATCGGCCAAACCGCACCCCCCCCCCATGGGGGGTGCGGCCAAACCGCACCCCTCCCCCCCCCCCCCCATGGGGGGTGCGGCCAAACCGCACCCCCATGGGGGGGGGGGGGGGGGGGGGGGGGGGGCGGCCAAACCGCACCCCCCATGGGGTGCGGAGTCCCCTCCCGCGGGGGATGCGGCCGAAACCGCATCCCCTCGCCCGGTAAGGTTGAAGTTCGCTTTCCCCTTAGGGAGCGCGACTCCCCGCTCCACCGCGCGCTCAGAATGCCTCCAAGCGCGTTCAAAGCGCATGTTCGTTGCGCGCTCAGAACGCTTCTGAGCGCGCTCAGAATGCTTCTGAGCGCGCTCAGAACGCCTCCGCGCCCACGCGCGCTCAGAACGCCTCCAAGCGCGTTCAAAGCGCTTCCATGTTCGTTGCGCGCTCAGAACGCTTCTGAGCGCGCTCAGAGCATTCTCACATTTCCGCCACGCTCACTTTTCTGCCTCTCTCACTTTTCCGACTCGCCTCGCTCACTTTTCCGCCTCTCTCACTTTTCCGACTCGCCTCGCTCACTTTTCCGCCTCTCTCACTTTTCCGACTCGGCTCACTCACTTTTTGTCTTTTCAGTTTCTCACTTTTCAGGAACAACTTGTCGCCTTTCCTCAAAGGGCAAGATGGTCATTTACGAAAAATGGTGATCCGAGTGCTCCAAATCGAGAAATATGATTCGTCCTCCAAGGTGGTTATGGTGGTTATAACGGCAAAATTATCGGGCTACCCCCGGCCAAAGCTATAAAAGGCCCCCCAAGGCTTCATTTAAGAGGATCTCGACTTGATGACCAGAGAGAGCTCCTTGAAGATTTCCACGGATTTCTCCCTCAGAGATTGAAGATCTCCTTCGTAGACTTGGAGATTTCCTTCTCCATGAAAGCGGACAAGGCAGTCTCACTTTTGCCTCCACGAAAGCGGGCAAGGCATTCTCACTTTCGTCTCCACGAAAGCGGACAAGACATTCTCACTTTCATCTCCACGAAAGCAGACAAAGCATTCTCACTTTCGTCTCCACGAAAGCGGACAAGGCATTCTCACTTTCGTTCTCTACCGTACTCAGAAAGAAAAAGACTTAGTTTTTCCGAGAGGTGGCCTGTCACCCTCGGAACGTTCTCTCTCTCTCTCTCTCATTGTAACGAGCGGCGGCCTATCGCGCTCGATCTCTAAGCATCTAATTGTAACCTCTCAGAAGATAGTGAAGTTTGGTCGGCACAGTCCCGGCCGCGTGGTTTTTTACCCTTTTAGGGTTTTCCACGTTAAAAAGTCCCAGTGTACTCAACGAATCTCAATTTGACTGTTTGCGCGCTTAGTTCGCTCCCGAGCTAAGGTGGTTCAATTAAACCGGTCTACCAAGATCCCAAAGCGACCCGCAACAAAAACAAAACATAAAAATGGTAGAAAATAAACTACAATACTTTAAAAAAGATGAAAAAGATTCAATTGTGAATCAAGTCTCTATAAATAACCAAATATGTAAGCAATATATAAATCATGTGAGAAAACACAACAATCTTTACAGCTCTATGATTGAAGAGGTGATACTGAAGCAAAGGGCAGATTAACAAAAAAAAACTTAAAACCAAGGGAAGTAATTGGACGCCAAAGGCTAGGGAACTTGCGATAGGCATAGCTAGGGCACGGGATTACAGCATGCAGGTGAATTGTCGAAAGAGACTTGAATCGCGAGTTGCGTAAAATAATACCCGGGTGCGTGCCCATGTGTGTCTTAAGGTTGGTCCGCCTATGGAGGTAAACACCAAGGATTTAGAAGGGGTAATCGATCCAGGAATGGGCGATGTTGATGTCGTTCGAAGAGAAGATAGTTGATTGGGATAATGAGTCGAACAACTTTCACGCATTGTGGATGTTCTCAGACCGGCCAAAGAGGTTTTACGAATAACGTCTTGGGTACAATTATAATTCTGGAGTCTACAGAGAGCGAGGCAGAGAGCGAGAGCTACAAATAGCTAAAGAGAATCTATGAATATGTTGAGAACCCGCCGTCTGGGTTCAACAACACGGTCGTAAACCTCCTCCACCCGAGCGAACTTGGTTTAGGCACTCTACCAAACACAAGGGGCGCACAAACAACTAGACCCTGTGAACAACCATGTCCAATCCTTGGCCACACCCAGAATTTTATAGACCACCACTACTCATCCACCATTGCTAAACAGAGCACCAACATATACATGAATGTCTCACAAACAAAATCACAACTACACTCCCACAGAACTACAGCAGCCCCCAAGAAATGCAACCACCGAAATCCAAATTCTCCAAACCTGGATGCTGTCCGCTGCACACCCAACTCAACAGAAGGACCTTTCTAGCTCGGAACCTGCTCGCCCCTTGCTAGCCCAAGTGAACGCCGACCGGATCGCCGCACACCGCTCCCAAGCTCGCCCGAAATGACTTCCAGTCCGCCGCACCTGCTGGTTTCTGAGTTCTCCCTGTCCAAGATAAAAAAAAACCCCACGCCCTAACTTTCCCCCTCATATTTGCCTCCCCATCAACCCTCCCCAAAATACCCTTGGGTTATACCCATACAAAACATGTCCAAAAACAAAACCAGAAAACTAATTAAAAGATAACAACAAAAACTCAACGCGATGCCGCTTCACCCGAACCCGATCCGCCCCCATCATGCGCCATCGAGGCCATATCGACGGTTGTGCTTTCGAACTCGAGTGCTCCTCCTGGGCGGGGTCTCACCATTCCCCTCTCCTTCAAGAACTCCCTTGTCCTCAAGGGTAAGGTTTGGAAAAGTAGACTTCATTTCATCATATTCTTCCCAGGTTGCCTCCTCCAAGGGCAGCCCTTGCCAACGTACTAACACTTGCCATATCCTTTGTCCATCTTTCCCTTTCTTTCCTTGCCGATAACGGAGAGCTTCTTTAGGCTTCAGCATCACATTCCCTTCATCATCAAAATTTGGTAGTTCCTCAATCACTAGTTCCGGTTCCCCAATCCTCTTCTTCAAGGCGGTGACATGGAACACCGGGTGTAAAAGAGAGGAAGCGGGTAATTCAAGTTTGTATGCCACCTCTCCGATGCGCTCGAACACCTTGAAAGGCCCATAGTATCTTTGAGATACTTTGACATTAAACTTCTTTTTTAACTACCTTTGCCGGTAAGGTTGTAGCTTAAGGTACACGAAGTCTCCCGGCTCAAAGCTTACGTCTCTCCTCCCTTGATCATAGTATTTCTTCATTCTCCCTTGCGCCTTACATAACGCCTTCTTCGCCTTAGTGAGGACCTCGTCCCGAGTCAGTAACTCTTGTTCCACATCTTCCTCCTTGGCCGTACCCTTCTCATAACTGCTCAATCGGGGCGGACTCCTCCCATAAGTCACCTCAAAAGGGCTCGTATCAATTGAAGCATGATACGAGGTGTTGTACCAATACTCGGCCCATGACAAATACTCCTTCCATCTTGCTTGTTCCTCATGACAGTAGCACCGTAGGTATTGCTCCAATGTTTTATTTACCACCTCGGTTTGCCCATCTGTTTGGGGATGGTAGGATGAGCTTGCCTTCAAGTTGCTACCTTGTAAAGTGAAAAGCTCTTGCCAAAATGAACTCATGAACAATTTACCCCGGTCCGTCACAATGCTCCTTGGCATTCCGTGCAACCTCACTACATTCTCCACAAATATCTTGGCCACGCTACTCGCCGTGAATGGATGGCGGAGGGGAATGAAATGAGCCCCCTTACTCAATCTATCCACCACTACCAATATGGCATCGAACCCCTTGCTTGTAGGTAGGCCTTCCACAAAGTCCATAGATAGATCTTCCCAAATCCTCGCCGGTGTTGGTAGCGGTTGTAATAACCCCATAGGAGTTCTTTGGTCGTACTTTATTTTTTGGCATATGTCACATCGGGCCACCCATTCCTTCACCTCTTTCTTCAAGCCTTCCCAATAAAAGATGTGCTTTAGTTTGATATATGTCCGCAACCACCCGGAATGTCCCCCCTCTTTGCTATTGTGAAAGTGGTCCAAAATCTCTTCACGTAGCCTCGGTACTTTTGGCACATATACTCCATCTTTGTAGTAAATTAAGCCTCCCCTCATGTTGTAGCCCGCCACCCCTTCTTCATGTTTCTCTAACTTGGCACAAATCTCCAACGCCCTCTTGTCAAGCTTGACCGCCCCACGTATTCGATCCCAGATTTCCCATTCGGCACCACTCAAGGCTTGAAGTCCGGCCTCCATCTCGTCGTAAACCGTCCAAAGCATCGGGCTCCCTTCCTTTCTAGATAGCGCATCGGCCACCTTGTTCTCCTTCCCCGGTCGATAGACTATGTCATACTCAAATCCAAGCAACTTCACCATGAACTTTTGTTGTTCCGGGGTGACAATCCTCTGCTCTAATAGGTGCCTCAATGGTTGGTGGTCGGTCACGATGGTGAATTTGCGGCCCAAAAGATAAGGTCGCCATACCTTTACCGCATGTATGACCGCTAGCATCTCACGGGCATACGTGCTCCAAGCCTTCTTCATAGGCCCCAATGCCTTGGAGACAAAAGCCAATGGCCTCTTCTCTTGTACCAAAACAGCCCCTATACCTTCCCCACTAGCATCAGTGTAAACTTCAAAAGGTCTATCAAAATTTGGTAAAGCAAGCACCGGAGTTTGAGTCATTGCTCTCTTCAATTCTTCAAAGGCTCTCCTTGCCCCATCATTCCACTCAAGAGGCTCCTTTCCCAACATGGAGGTCAATGGCTTGGCAATCAACCCATAATTCCTCACAAAACGCCGGTAGTAGCCGGTTAACCCCAAAAATCCTCTCAAAGCGGTAATGTTGGCCGGTAAAGGCCAATCCACCATGGCCTCAATCTTCCTCGCATCCACCTTAACCCCCTCCTCAGAAATGATATGACCCAAGTATTCCAACTCCTTCTGTACAAAGTCACACTTTGATAGCTTGATGAAGAAATGGTGTTCCTCCAATAGCCCCAACACCACCTTGAGTTGCCCAATGTGCTCCTCCATGGACGTAGAATACACAAGGATGTCATCAAAAAATACCAACACGAACTTGCGGAGTAGAGGTTTGAATATGGCATTCATGGCGGCTTGAAAAGTGGAGGGCGCGTTGCACAATCCGAACGGCATGACCATGTACTCGTAATGCCCCGAATGTGTCCTAAAGGCCGTCTTGTGCACGTCTTCTTCTTTCATCCTGACTTGGTGGTAGCCTGCCCTCAAGTCAAGCTTGGTGAACACCGTTGCACCATGTAGCTCATCCAACATCTCATCAACCGTTGGAATGGGAAAACGATCTTTGACCGTAGCTTCATTCAAGGCGCGATAGTCCGTACAAAATCTCCATGAACCGTCCTTCATCCTTACCAACAACACCGGTGAAGAGAATGGGCTAGTACTGGCTCGTATCAACCCTTGGGACAACATCTCATCCACTTGTCGTTCTATCTCCTCTTTTTGAAAGTGAGCATATCGGTAGGGAGGTACGTTTATCGGTCTTGCCGCGTCATGGAGTATGATGCGATGATCGAACTGGCGAGGGGGCGGCAACCCTTTTGGCATCTCCAACACACGTTTGTGCTCCTCCACTACACACCGAATAGGTGGGGGCAGCTTTTGCAATTTTTCCTCATGCGTCTCCTCCCCTTGCTTCCTTCCCGCCTTCTCTTGGTTGGCACCGGCTAAGACCACTACATAACAACTTGCACCACCCTTCCAAAGCCTCTCCATCACATTGTGCGGGATGTGAAGCTTAATTCCAAAGCCTCTCCATCACATAAGCCTCTCCATCACATTAGCCTTCCACAACCTCTTCTTCCCTCCCAATTTAAACTCCATAGTCATAGCCTCATAATCATTCAACACTTTCCCGATGCTTTTCAACCAAGCATTACCAAGCACCACGTCTATCCCCACGATCGTAAGGACATGCAGATCTGCACAAATTCGCACCCCTTGTACATTAAGCTTCACATCCCGCACAACCTCCTCACATTTGAGTTTTTCTCCATTGGCCACCCTCACCTCAAAGGGTTCCACGGCCACCCCTTTAAGAACCACTTTCTTTGTGATGCTTGCATTGATGAAGTTGTGGGAGGACCCGCTATCCACCAATACTGTAACCTCATGCTTTCCAATCCATGACATAAGCTTCATCGTGGCCGGTGTCCTCGCCCCCGACATGGCATTGAAGGACAACTCCGCCGTGTCGTTTCCCATCGTTTCATGGTGGCTGTCCCCACTATCGGATTCCTCATGGATAGCTTCCTCATTTTCCTCTTCACTACTTGTCTCCACTATTTGAAACACTTGGCCCGTCTTGCACCGGTGTTCCTTGCTCCACTTCTCCCCACACTTGAAGCATAGCCCCTTTGAAATGCGCTCCTGAACTTCCTCTTTGGTTAGCTTCTTCACCTCTTTTTTGCCCTTAGTCGTATCTCCCGCGACCTCTTTTCTCTTCCATGGTGGGTTTCCCCCTTTCTCTCCAAATTTATCCTTGCTTTGGCGCTTGTCCGCGTGATAGCTTTCCTCCAAAATCTCCGCCATTTTCATGGCTTCTTGTAGCCTTCGTGGATGCCTCAACTTGAGCTCCCGAGACACCCATGGTTTGAGCCCATCAAGAAAATCCCCCATTAATGCCTCCTCCGACCAACCCCGCACCATGGTTTGGAGTCGTCGGAACTCTTCAATATAATCTTGTACCTTGCCTTCTTGTTTAAGCTTTGCCAACTGCCCATGGTGATTCACTACCGGTGAAGGTCCCCATTGCTCCATAAACTCCTGTTCGAAAACGGTCCATCCAAACCGCCTTCCACCTTGCTCAAATCTGAATTTGAGCCACCTCCACCACTTACTAGCTCTCCCATCAAGAAAAAAACATGCAACACCCACTCTTTCATCACAAGGCACTTCATACACGTGAAAATAATGTTTGGCTTTGTCTAGCCACTCATGGGGGTCGCCTCCGTTGAAGCGGGGAAAGTCAATCCGTGGCTTCCTCGGTCTCTGATCTTGGTAATACCTCCCCCTTCCATAGTCACCATCTCGGCGCCAATGTCCTCCTTGTCCCTGTCGTGGCCCATCATTGTATTCTCCCCGGTGTGGCCCTCTTCGTCGGTCTGGTCGTTCCACCTCATTCCCTTAACTGTCATCACCTTGGTGATCCCATCCGTGGTGGCTCGGTCTTCGGGCTGAAGCTCGAGAACGTTCTGTCTCATTTAGCCACCTCTCCACGGCTACTTCTTCACCTTCAATCCTTCCTCCCCTTCTCCTTCCTTCCCAGTGCGGTTCCTCTCCCGGCCGTGACCTCTCAGAAGCTGAATCGCCGTGAGTTTCCCTTTTGGAGGTGTTGTGTTGCTTGCTTTGGCTCATCATCCCATCTCTTTCTTTGCTCCTTTGATTTTCAATAGTCAATTGATTTAACGTTGTTCGTAGCTCCGCAATCGCTGTCAAGATCTCCTTCTGTCCTCCCTCCAATTGTTCCAACCTTGCCCGGTTAGATCCCGGGGCGCCTTCTCGATCCATAGGCCCACCGGCCTCTTGAGTCCCCACCACGAGAATACTCTCAACGAGAGCACCAAATTGTTGAGAACCCGCCGTCTGGGTTCAACAACACGGTCGTAAACCTCCTCCACCCGAGCGAACTTGGTTTAGGCACTCTACCAAACACAAGGGGCGCACAAACAACTAGACCCTGTGAACAACCATGTCCAATCCTTGGCCACACCCAGAATTTTATAGACCACCACTACTCATCCACCATTGCTAAACAGAGCACCAACATACACATGAATGTCTCACAAACAAAATCACAACTACACTCCCACAGAACTACAGCAGCCCCCAAGAAATGCAACCACCGAAATCCAAATTCTCCAAACCTGGATGCTGTCCGCTGCACACCCAACTCAACAGAAGGACCTTTCTAGCTCGGAACCTGCTCGCCCCTTGCTAGCCCAAGTGAACGCCGACCGGATCGCCGTACACCGCTCCCAAGCTCGCCCGAAATGACTTCCAGTCCGCCGCACCTGCTGGTTTCTGAGTTCTCCCTGTCCAAGATAAAAAAAAACCCCACGCCCTAACTTTCCCCCTCACATTTGCCTCCCCATCAGCCCTCCCCAAAATACCCTTGGGTTATACCCATACAAAACATGTCCAAAAATAAAACCAGAAAACTAATTAAAAGATAACAACAAAAACTCAACGCGATGCCGCTTCACCCGAACCCGATCCGCCCCCATCATGCGCCATCGAGGCTATATCGACGATTGTGCTTTCGAACTCGAGTGCTCCTCCTGGGCGGGGTCTCACCAGAATATCAACACCCTAACTGAAATAAACTTTGACATATCCCGACGAGCAAGCATTGATTCCAAGTTCGATGCCGGTTTGTGGGTGGTTCGAGGCAAGAGAAATTGTTTGAATACTTAGGCAGGCCATTTAACCAGACAGGTTGGCCGACCGATTTATGATAGTTGAACAAGTAAATCCAACCTGATTTTCAAAAGTTTGTATGTTGCCATATATTCAAATACACAATATAACAAGAGTGCATGAATATGTGTTTTAATGATCACACCTAACAGTTTAATTAAAAGGCATGTGAAACATCCCTTCTCCTTTACTTTCCACCAAAAACTATCCACATTATTAATCTTTATATGAGCACTCATAATTATGAACTTTTATACATACACTCATAATTATTATAAAATTATATATGTTTGTACTATATTACAAAAAGTTCTTTAAGTGGTCTCATGTCCTCATAAAAGACCATCAAAATGATCTCGATCATACAATTTTAATACCTCCTATTCTACTTTTGTTGTGGGGGTTGCTCAATGGAGCACAATTTGGGTACATAGATCCAAAAAATGGTACAAACCAGCCTTCCTACTAGCCCCACAATAACCTTGCATCTATATTATTGGACCACAAAAATAAATATCACAAATTATTATGATCAATTCTATGCCTAAAAATGCCGATTAATAATTATTTTTATATTATCTCATAATATTTGGAACAAACTATTTAAAATATACTTCCATTTATTATATATATATTTAATATATGCCCTTAATTTGTCAAACATATTTTGTTTATTTAGAAGGTAGCAATAAATATCATTAGTTTGTTAATTAGGTGAAATCTTCTAGAAGTTATGAAGGCAAACTACATGCGGACTCAATGATGGCTATGTTAGATGGAGGTGGTTCATGATGGAGATATTTACCTTGCATGATTCATAACTAATTAACCTAACTTGTTGTGTACTAGATATTTACACCCACCAAGAAGGTAGCCACTACCACATTTCTAAAATTAGTAATAAATATTAAATACGATTGATGGGCTCACATGCCAATAATATATATATATAGATTATAATATATGTTAAGTAAAAAATAAAGCTATATTTTACAATTTTAAATGTTTCATCAAAAATAACTTTTTTGAAGTATATATATATATATTAGTCCTGCGTAAAAGGACTATCGGTCCGGTCCTGAACCGGTCCCAGGGGGGACCGGTCTTTTTGGCCACCGGTCCCGGACCGGTTTAACCGAAATTGGTCCCGGTCCGGGATCGGTTTTCCTCCTTTTGAGGAGGACCGTCCGGGACCGGTTGATCGGTCCGAGCCGGTCCTAACCGGTCCCAGATGGGTTTTAAAAAAATAGGATTTCTTTTTAATTAAAAAATTGTTATTTGAAAAAAAAGGTCAAATAAAAAAACTGCAAATTTTATTAAAAATTTAAACAAAAATATTACAATTAATTAAAAATATAAAAATACAAATTGAAATTGCAATTTACAAATTAAAAAAATTGCAATTTACAAAGAAACAAAATAAAATTTTATCTAATTGCATTTCATTAAAAAAAATTACATTTAATAACTAAATAAGAAAATGAAATTACATTTTGCTCGTTTATTCCTCGGTAGTACTGTCCAGGCTTAAGTTGCTTATTTCGTCTTCAAGTTCCTCCTCGCTATTTTCGATTGACGAAATATGTTGTCTCCTCCTCAGAGCATCCAAATGATCATTGTAGCAAATGTAAATCTGCAAAGACATCTCGGTCAACCGGCTTCTCCGCTCGTTCAGAATCCTGCCACTCAAAGAAAACGCAGACTCCGAAGCTACTGTACTAGTTTGGACTGTTAGTAAATCACGGGTCATTAAGGCCAAAATAGGATAAACGTTTGTTTTAGATTTCCATCATTTCAAAATGTCAAAGTTTTCAATTTCGTGTGCGGTCATATAATCCTGAAACTGTGTTTTGCTATATAAACCTAATTCATTTAAAGTGCTTGACGTTCGTTGTTTTTTCTAGATGCTAATTCTAACATTTTATTTTTTAAAGCGTCTTTTGTTTTTGGCTGGGTTGTTTCTTCGCGAGGACGCGCTCCTCCATACATATGATCATAAAAATTATAAAGACGAGTAAAATCAGAATTAAATTTCGCAACGCTAATATTAATAGAAAAACTGCAGAATTCGTCTAAATCTAAATTACGATTAATTTCTTCTGTAAAATTTTCTACCCCGTCTACACCCATTAAAGGGTTCAAAGCCGCGGCGCAAGAAAACATAGAAAGCATATCTTTGTAATATTTCAAAAAAATTTCCTCCATTATTAATATTAACGGTCATCACATTTCATTTGTTTTGTAATTTTTAAAGGTTTCTGAAATTAATAATATGTTTTCAATAACTAGTGAGCTAGTATGATAGTAAACTCCAGATAACATAATTGTTGCCCGATAAAAACTTTCTAATAAATTAACGTAATCTTTGAGTACGGCCCAGTCCGACTCACATAAATCATGTGTTTCTACACTATTATAAAATTCAATTAGTAAAGTTTTTTGTGACAAAGCCCGTTTTAGCATTTTATATGTGGAGTTCCATCGTATGGGTGTATCATACGATGGACCTAAAAAAATTTTACCTTGCGAAATTACAAATTTTTTGAAATCTTGTTTTTTCTTTTTGGAACTATAAATAACTCGTAACATAGTCTTGATTTTACTAACATAATCATTCATAAAACCTAAACTATCTTGCACAATTAAATTTAGTACGTGACAAACGCAGCGCGTATGGAAAAAAATTCCTTCTAACATTGGATGCAAATCCGAAATTAAATATTTGACGGTCATCCCATTATTTGACGCGGTATCGAAAGCTATATTCATAATTTTTTCTTTAATTTGAATTCCCTAATTGTATTACTAACAACCTGATAAATTGCTTTACCGGTGTGCGGAAATTCAAACCCTTGGAAACAAATTATACGTTTATTTAACTCCCAATTATCTGGGTCGATCCAATGACACGTAATGCAAATATAAGAATGACCGTCTAATAAACCGCTAGTCCAAACGTCGCTCGTTAAGCTAACGCGACCGTCGAATGTTTCAAAAAAATTTATTAAATCTTGTTTTGCTTGCAGGTACGCCGTTAAAGCATCGCGTCTAGTGGTTGCGGTTGCCGCGCGGTGCCGCGCGGTGCCGCGCGGCCGCGCGCGGTGCCGCGGTGCCGCGCGGCCGCGCGGGCGCGCGGTGCCGCTCGGCGCCGCGCTTGCGGGTGCGTGCGAGGCTTCGTGCGGTTGTGCGCGGTTGCGGTTGGCAGATTTGGCGGTTGTGGTTGCGGTTATGGACGGTTTTCTCCTCTTTCTTGCCCATGCCTCCACCACCTTAGTGAGAGTGGGGTTTTTGGCTAAATGCAGCCCGGATTTCTCTACAAAATAGATGAGGGTCTATCATATATATATATATATTTATGATGTTTGATGTTTTTGCTCAAAACCAATAGATAAGAAAGTTCAAAGTCATCTCGAGAGAAACCAAAATATTCAAAGAGAAATCTTTTCGAGATTGAAACTTGTTATTCTAATCATCTAGCCAAATTCTTTCAGTTTATATGAGTATATAGAACATGTTTCTCAACTTTATTATGTTGAAAGAAACATAAAAAGAAATCAAAAACTACACACACGCTCCCTCGCACTTATTGGATCGGGTCTGGATTCAGATGTGGATTCAGATTTAGATTGGGATTCAGTCTAGGATTGAGATTGAATTTGGGTTTGGGATTGAATTCGGGATTTGAGATTTTTGATTGGGTATTTGATGTTACGTTTATATCCATTGAGATTAATTTTGATAGTTTTCTCCTATTAATATTTTAACATTAAAAATGTCGGTTTTTATGCTATGATATTTCTTATTAGGACCGTGAAAATTATTGGTATGATTAATCGTTGCAGGTTTACGACAGGTCTTTTATAGAAGTTATTTTCTTGAGTATGACACTTGTTGTACACCCGTAAAGGCCTTAGGACGCACCTGAGGAAAGCCCCGGAAAAGAGAGGCGGGGTCGACAATCAAAGAGCGCGATAGCACGCAGGCTGCACCCCCCGACCGCACCGCCCTTAGGGGTGCGGCCGGCCAAGTCGCACCCCCCAAGGGGGTGCGACCGAGCCGCACCCCCCTTGGGGTGCGGCCAAGCCGCACCCCCCAAGGGGGTACGGCCAAGCCGCACACGTTTGGGGGTGCGGCCGAGCCGCACCCCCCTTTTGGGGTGCGGCCAAGCCGCACCCCCCTTGGAGTGCGGCCAAGCCGCATCCCTCCTTTGGGGGGTGCGGCCAAGCCGCATCCCCCCTTGGGGGGTGCGGCCAAGCCGCATCCCCCCTGTGGGGGGTGCGGCCAAGCCGCATCCCCTTGGAGGGTGCGACCAGTCCGCACCCCTCCTTGGGGGTGCGGCCAATCCGCGCCCACCCCTCCTCGGGGTGCGGTCTGGCGCCCTCTCCTCGCCAAAGGATCCGGTCCCCCCTTTGGGGGACAACTCCCCGTCCGCCGTCCGCCGTCCGCCCGAGGCGTCCCGCACTTGGAGCGCTTCGGCGCTAGCACGCGCTCAGAACGTTTCTGAGCGCGATCAGGAAGTTTTCTCACTTTTTGTCTTTCCGGCTTCTCACTTTTTATCTTTCCGGCTTCTCACTTTTTGTCTTTTCGGCTTCTCACTTTTTGTCTTTCAGGCTTTTCACTTTTCAGGAACGGCCAGTCGCCTTTTTCGCCTCCAACAGAGCTGCCCGAACCGCCCGAGCCGCCCAAGCTGCCCGAAGGGCAAGGTGGTCATTTACGAAAAATGGCGATCCGTGTGCCCCAAACCGAAAAATATGATTCGTCCACCAAGCATTTATGGAAACTACCAACGACAAGATTACCAGACTACCCCCGGCCAAAGCTATAAAAAGGGCCCTGGGGCTTCATTGGAAGGGACCTTGACTTCGGGACCTGGGAGAGCTCCTTGCAGACTTTTGCGGAATTCTCCTTCGGTGCTTAAAGATTTCCTTTCCGGACTTGAAGATTTCCTTCATCCCGAAAGGCGACGCAGCAGCTCACTTTTGTTCCCCGGAGCAGCTCACTTTTGTTCCCCGGAGCAGCTCACTTTTGTTCCCCGGAGCAGCTCACTTTTGTTCTCCACCTTTCTCAGAAGGAGAAAATGACTTAGTTTTTTCCAAGAGGCGGCCTGTCGCCTTCGGATCTCTCTATCTCTCTACTGCTGTAACGAGTTGCGGCCTGTCGCACTCGAGTTCTAAGTCTCACTCTGTAACCCCCCTGAAGATAGTGGAATTTGGTCGGCACAGCTCCGACCACGTGGTTTTTTACCCTTTTCGGGTTTTCCACGCTAAAAAGTCCCAGTGCAATCAACGAATCTCTAATTGACTGTTTGCGCGCTTAGCCCGCTCACGAGCTAAGGCGGTTCAATCAAACCGGTCTACCAAGAGCCCTAAGCGTTCCGCAACAGTTTGGTGCCGTCTGTGGGAACTTTCCCGAAAAACTCTTCGAGAGCCAACTGCTATGGCGAGGAGGAGTGCTCGCATTACTGAAGGATCGATGCCGGAAGGACGCGTCGACCCAGCTCCTTCCCACTCACTTATCAATGCACCTCCTGCAGAGGAGGCACTGCCAGCACCTGCAGCAGATTTGGAGGCGCGCATGCAGCAGATCGAAGAACATCAAGCTGAGATGTTGGCCCTCGTGAGGAATCTTGGGGCTCCTCAAGTTCCGAACCAACCGCCAACTTTAAACGCACCGCCGCCCCCGGCTCTGAATCATGCCCCGAACGGGGAGGCTGTCCAAGAAGACGAAGCTTTAGAAGGATTCTCCAATGCGGCAAATACCGCTCACCTTGGCCCACCAGCTGGAGGCCCAGAAGCTGATCACCGCCGCCACCACCACGGAAGAGCTGCCCCTGAGCAAGCAGTGGAAAGAGCTACGCGGGAAGAGATACGCAACATGATAGAGAAAGAATATGCCCAAGCAGGACGACGCGCCGCTCTCACCCGCCGTCCCGCGCATCATGACTCCCCGCTATCACCTCAAGTCTTAGCCCATCCAATTCCTAATGGCTTCAGGCTTCCCAACATCGAGACGTTCGACGGGACGGACGATCCACTGGAGCACGTCAATCACTTCACCACCGTCATGAGGATTTACAGCGCTCCTGATCAGCTCCTCTGCCAAGTGTTCCCAGCAACCTTGAAGGGACAAGCGCGCACTTGGTTCCATTCCCTGCGGAATGGGGCCATCAACAACTTCACAGAAATGGCGCGGCAGTTCATGGATCAGTTCATTTCCAACCGCCGAATTGTCCGGGATCCCTCCCACCTCTCAGGAATCCGCCAGAGCGATGGAGAGACACTCAAAGATTTCTTCCGACGCTTCACTACCGAGGCTCGACAGATCCCAGGAGTCGACCCCGAGCTCCTGCGAGGAGTTTTCCTGGGAGGACTCTGCCCAAGTGGCTTCTACTCGGCTCTCATGAGAGAAACCGTGCCAAGTTATCCCGACCTCGTTCATCGGGTTGAAGCACAGATAGTTGCAGATGAGGCTATCGAAGCACACCGTCGGCAATTCGAAGGAAGCCAGGGAAGGAAGAGGGGATCAGATCAAGCCCCTCGCGAACAAGAAGAACGTCGCGGCGGGGAGCGTCGCGGCGATGAACGTCGGCGTAACCACCAGAGGGATCTGGGACCACAACCGCCCAGGACCTACACCCCGTTGAACACCACCAGAACGAATGTGCTCTACGCCATACAAAACAACCCCGAGCTCCGCATGCCCAGGATACCCCCGCCAAATCCGAGGGGCGACCAGTCCAGGTACTGCGAGTTCCATCGGGGAACCGGGCATACCACTGAGGAGTGCACTAGACTCAAAGACGAGATCGAGCGCCTCATCCGCCAGGGACTCCTGGGAAGATTCTTACAAGGCCAGATTCCCAACCAGCCCCAGCAGCCTAGGGATGCAGGGGAGCAGCCTCCTGCCCCCCGTGGCATGGGGGGAGGAAGGCCGATGGTAGGAGAAATCGAGACGATCGCCGGACCCCCCGTCTCAGCATCACAGATCCTCTCAATTGCCCAGCCTGCAAGAGACCACGAAAACAAAAAACTCAAGCAAGATATTACGATAGCTTTCGGAGACGAAGACTTGCAAGGGTTGCGGCTTCTGCACCAGGATCCACTCGTGATCAGCGCAGGGATCGGGGATCCCTGCTTCAAGGTGAAGAGAATACTGGTCGACAATGGAAGAGAATACGAGGACATTTTCGCTTGGAGCCCGGAAGACATGCCCGGGGTAGATCCTAACGTTATCTATCATTCGCTAAACATCAACCCCGCCTGCAGACCTGTGATTCAAAAGAAGAGGAACTTTGCCCCCGAGCGTTTAAAGGCGATCGAGGAGGAGGTAGCTAAGCTCCTAGAGGCGCGATTCATACACGAAGCAGAATACCCCACATGGCTCGCCAACGTAGTCATGGTGAAGAAGGCCTCGGGAAAGTGGCGGATGTGCGTCGACTACAGCAATCTGAACCAAGCATGCCCGAAGGACAGCTTCCCCCTCCCAAGGATTGACCAGCTCGTCGATGCCACGGTAGGCCATGAGCTGCTCAGCTTCATGGATGCTTATTCAGGTTACAACCAGATAAGGATGAACCCCGTGGACGAAGAACGTACTGCCTTCCGCACTGACCGGGGAGTCTACTGCTACAAGGTGATGCCCTTAGGCCTTAAAAACGCCGGAGCCACCTACCAAAGGCTGATGAACAAGGTCTTCAAGGACCTCATCGGAGAAACGATGGAGGTTTACGTGGACGACATGCTAGTAAAGAGCGTCCACCGGCGCGACCACTTGGAAGACTTGGAAAAGTGCTTCCAGCTTCTCCGTCGCTTCCAGATGCGGCTCAATCCCAGCAAGTGTGCGTTTGGTGTGACGGCGGGGAAGTTTCTAGGTTTCATGGTAACCCATCGGGGAATTGAGGCCAACCCCGAGAAGATCAAGGCGTTGGAGGATATGTCGCCACCTCGCTCAATTAAGGAAGTACAATGCCTAAACGGGAGGATCGCTGCTTTGTCCCGTTTCCTATCACGAACGGGAGACAAGTACCTCCCCTTCTTCAAAATCCTCCGGGGAGCACGACATTCAGGTTTCCAGTGGACGGACGAGTGCCAAGTGGCCTTCGAGCTTCTCAAGCAGTACCTGGCTTCGCCACCGCTTCTGTCAAAGCCCACCCCCGGGGAAACTCTGTTCTTGTACCTGGCCGTGTCGCCTACGGCTCTTAGCTCAGTGCTCATGAAAGACGAGGGAGGGGTGCAGCGACCAATCTACTACCTCAGCAAAGTCCTCACCGACACCGAAACCAGGTATCCGGCAGCGGACAAGACAGCTTTGGCTCTTGTTTTCTCAGCTAGAAAACTTAGACCCTACTTCCAGGCTCATGCGGTCAAGGTGTTGACGCAACTCCCATTACGGGCAATCCTCCAAAAGCCGGAAGTCTCGGGGAGACTTGTAAAGTGGGCCGTAAAACTCGGCGAGTTCGACATCCAATTCCTGCCTCGGCCCGACATCAAGTCGCAGGTGCTCGCCGACTTCGTGGTGGAATACACCATCCCGCCAGAAACAACCCTCATCAAAGACACCACCAGCCCCCGTTGGACCCTCTATGTCGACGGCGCCTCTGGAGCTGAAGGGGCCGGGGCAGGATTGCTCCTCATAAGCCCCGAAGAGATCACTCTGGATTACGGACTCCGACTAAAGTTCCCCGCAACAAATAACATCGCGGAATACGAAGCACTGATCGCCGGACTCCGACTCGACATCGACTGCAAAGCCGAGAACCTAACGATCTATACAGACTCCCAACTCGTGGTCTCACAGGTTGAAGGAGATTACGAGGCTAAGAGCGAACAGATGGCGAAGTACCTCGCATTCGCGAAATCACTTCTCCAGAAGATCTCATCGTATCAGATTCTACACATCCCCCGAGAGCAGAATTCTAGGGCGGATGCTCTATCCAAGCTCGCCACCTCACCCTCCAGCTACCAGTCTCGAAGACGCCGAATCGAAGAAGTCGTGATCCCAAGCATTCAAGGGCCATGGGAAATCGCAGCCATTCACCAGGAAGAGTCATCCTGGATGACCCCGTTGCGAGCTTACCTCGAGATAGGGGACCTTCCCGAAGATCGCCTAGAGGCGCGAAGGCTACGAATGCGGGCAACATCGTTCACCATTATAGATGGGGAGCTTTACAAACGGGCATTCTCAGGACCATATCTAAAATGCCTGCCAGCGGGCGAGGCAGACTACGCCCTCAGGGATGTACACGGAGGAGTCTGCGGAGAACACCTAGGCGGGAAGGCATTAGCGCGAAAAATACTGCGACAAGGCTTCTATTGGCCAACAATGAGGAAGGACGCGGCCGACTTTGTCCAGAAGTGCAAAAGCTGTCAGCTGCACGCCAACATGCCTCATCAACCCCCGGTCTCACTTTCCACGCTACAGAGTGCGTGGCCATTTGCGCAGTGGGGGATCGACCTCCTCGGTCCCCTACCTCTAGCATCCGGGCAGAGGAAGTTCATCATCCTAGCCATAGATTACTTCACCAAATGGGTGGAGGCAGAGCCCCTGGCCAAAATTACGGAGGAAAACGCCAAGCAATTCGTCTGGAAGAACATCGTCTGCCGCTTCGGCATCTCAACTGCGATCATTGCCGACAACGACACTCAATTCACTGGGAAGTCCTTCACCAAGATGTGTGAGGACCTGAAGATCAACTTGCGTCACACGGCCGTGGCACATCCGCAAACCAACGGACAAGTAGAAGTCACAAACCGCACCATCCTCAAAGGACTGAAAACACGCTTGGAAGAAGCTGGGGGACAGTGGGTAGACGCGCTCCCGAATGTGTTGTGGGCGTATCGCACAACAGAGAGGACTCCTACAGGGGAGACACCTTATAACCTCTGTTACGGAACCGAAGCTATCATCCCCGTCGACATCGGCGTTCCGAGTGCTCGAGTACTAACCTTCGACCCCAACAAGAATGATGGACTGCTCCGAGAAAACCTCGATCTAATCCCAGAAGTTCGAGACAGCGCTGCTCACCGCGCTGCACTCTACCAAATGCGTGTCGCCCGGACCTACGACAGGAGGGTGAAGCCCAGACCAATCAACGTAGGAGATCTCGTCTTACGCAGCGTCGAGGCCGCCGGCAAAGGCCCCCAAGGAGATAAGCTCTCACCGGCCTGGGAGGGCCCGTACGTAGTCACCACAGTCGTGAAACCCGGAACATACAGGCTCAGGACGGCGGAAGGGAAGACTTTGCCACGCACCTGGAACGCTCAAAACCTGCGCCGCTTTTACCAGTGATCCAGGGACCTCTACCATGTACTAAGCCACGAGCTCAAGCTCGCGCAAACTTATCTTCAATTTATGTACAAGCCACGAGCTCAGACTCGTGCACCTATCTTATATTTCATGTTATGTAAAAGTCGCGAGCCCAGACTCGTGCACCTATCTCATCTTACATAAAGCTATGCACCAGACGATTTCATACTGTAAAACCAAATTTTGACACTTACACTCACTTAAGAAAAAACTTTATAAAGAGGCCCTGCCTCGGGGGCTTTGCACCGCCGTCGATTGAAGGTTCGCCCTTCTCCTCCGCCGTCGAGTCCCAGCGTCGTAGGGGCCTGCCCCCCTTACGTTCGCCCCCGGTTTGAATACACCAGCTATTCACCGGCCACTTCGGGGCCCTGCCCCGGGGACTTTGCACCGCTGTCGATTGAAGGTTCGCCCTTCTCCTCCGCCGTCGAGTCCCGGTGACGTAGGGGCCTGCCCCCCTTACGTTCACCCACGGTTTGAATACACCTGCTATTCACCGGCCAAGCCGCGAGCACAGACTCGTGCAAAAAAGCCGCGAGCGCAGACTTGTGCAAAAAGCCGCAAGCATAGACTTGCGCAAACTAATTCTCTATTGTGTAAAAGTCGCGGGCTCAGAACCGCGCAAGCTAATCTGTCATTTTGCAGAAACCCCTCAGCCCATACGGATATCAGAGCCGGGCAGCAAGCCCACAACGACCTCAAAAAAAAACAACACCCTCCAACATCAGCTCCTACCAGAAAAGCGCCGCACGGAGGACAATGGGTAAAGCCGCCGCAGAAAAGGTCAAAACCTTCGAACTCCTCGCTCCGGGACTCGGACTCCGAAGGTTTGGGGGAATTATGTTGTACACCCGTAAAGGCCTTAGGACGCACCTGAGGAAAGCCCCGGAAAAGAGAGGCGGTGTCGACAATCAAAGAGCGCGATAGCACGCAGGCTGCACCCCCCGACCGCACCGCCCTTAGGGGTGCGGCCGGCCAAGTCGCACCCCCCAAGGGGGTGCGACCGAGCCGCACCCCCCTTGGGGTGCGGCCAAGCCGCACCCCTCAAGGGGGTACGGCCAAGCCGCACACGTTTGGGGGTGCGGCCGAGCCGCACCCCCCTTTTGGGGTGCGGCCAAGCCGCACCCCCCCCCCCCCCCCTTGGGGGTGCGGCCAAGCCGCACCCCCCTTGGGGTGCGGCCAAGCCGCACCCCCCAAGGGGGTGCGGCCAAGCCGCACCCCCCTTGGAGTGCAGCCAAGCCGCATCCCCCCTTTGGGGGGTGCGGCCAAGCCGCATCCCCCCTTGGGGGGTGCGGCCAAGCCGCATCCCCCCTTGGGGGGTGCGGCCAAGCCGCATCCCCCCTGTGGGGGGTGCGGCCAAGCCGCACCCCCTTGGAGGGTCCGACCAGTCCGCACCCCTCCTTGGGGGTGCGGCCAATCCGCGCCCACCCCTCCTCGGGGTGCGGTCCGGCGCCCTCTCCTCGCCAAAGGATCTGGTCCCCCCTTTGGGGGACAACTCCCCGTCCGCCGTCCGCCCGAGGCGTCCCGCACTTGGAGCGCTTCGGCGCTAGCACGCGCTCAGAACGTTTCTGAGCGCGATCAGGAAGTTTTCTCACTTTTTGTCTTTCCGGCTTCTCACTTTTTGTCTTTCCGGCTTCTCACTTTTTGTCTTTCCGGCTTCTCACTTTTTGTCTTTCAGGCTTCTCACTTTTCAGGAACGGTCAGTCGTCTTTTTCGCCTCCAACAGAGCTGCCCGAACCGCCCGAGCCGCCCAAGCTGCCCGAAGGGCAAGGTGGTCATTTACGAAAAATGGCGATCCGTGTGCCCCAAACCGGAAAATATGATTCGTCCACCAAGCATTTATGGAAACTGCCAACGACAAGATTACCAGACTACCCCCGGCCAAAGCTATAAAAAGGGCCCTGGGGCTTCATTGGAAGGGACCTTGACTTCGGGACCTGGGAGAGCTACTTGCAGACTTTTGCGGAATTCTCCTTCGGTGCTTGAAGATTTCCTTTCCGGACTTGAAGATTTCCTTCATCCCGAAAGGCAACGCAGCAGCTCACTTTTGTTCTCCGGAGCAGCTCACTTTTGTTCCCCGGAGTAGCTCACTTTTGTTCCCCGGAGCAGCTCACTTTTGTTCCCCGGAGCAGCTCACTTTTGTTCTCCACCTTTCTCAGAAGGAGAAAAGGACTTAGTTTTTTCCAAGAGGCGACCTGTCGCCTTCGGGTCTCTCTATCTCTCTACTGCTGTAACGAGTTGCGGCCTGTCGCACTCGAGTTCTAAGTCTCACTTTGTAACCCCCCTGATGATAGTGGAATTTGGTCGGCACAGCTCCGACCACGTGGTTTTTTACCCTTTCCGGGTTTTCCACGCTAAAAAGTCCCAGTGCAATCAACGAATCTCTAATTGACTGTTTGCTCGCTTAGCCCGCTCACGAGCTAAGGCGGTTCAATCAAACCGGTCTACCAAGAGCCCTAAGCGTTCCGCAACAACACTCTTTGAAGTTTTATGTCTCCTCCTTGTTGGGAAATCTTTCTTCATTAGAAGTCTTTTGCGTTTTCTTCGTAAGTGTAAGTTCGGATGCTTCGTGCTTCTTCGGTGTCCACGCAAATCATAATTTTTGAAATCTAGCCGAATTTTGTACCTTAGTGAAATGAGCATCAGTTAAAAGCTCTGACAGACATTGGTGCATTCTGTAGGCCAGTGATTACATACATTACTCATGCTCAATTCACTACTAATCTCTTTATTATTATAATTTTTTACTTTCATTCAAAAATATTTGGTTTTATCTCAGGATGCTATTATTACCATATTTGAAGAAACAAACAAGTTGACTTTGAATATATATCATCACCAAAATGAAGCATCGCTGCCCGCTGGCCATCAGGAATGGTTCCACCAAGTCCATCCCCCCAGACAGCGAATGGTCATGGGACAGAGTTGCTTCTCAACTGCTGCGATGACTGAGTTTGAAGAGGGGCAAACTTCTAGCATTTGAAACACTTATTCACATATTTTCCGCAATCTTTCCCAAGAGTTGGCCAGAAGTAGCCTTGACGGAGGATCCTTTTCTCGAGGGTTCTGGCCCCTGAGTGACTGTCACATTCCCCTGCATGCACTTTTTGCAAAATTCGGGAAATTTCTTCCTCTGTCATGCACCTTGCCAGGGGTGATAGAAAAGTCCTTCGGTAGAGAACTCCAGAGATCTTGGAGTAGTGTGTCGCCTTGATCTTGAACCTTCTTCTATCAGTAACTGAAGAATGGACTTATCATGTGGTGAAGTAATGACCAAAGGATCTATCCAAGACGGATGCCGATCAACCTCCATGACATCAGCTTCTTCTGTTGCATGGTGGAACAACTCCGTGAGAATCCCCCCAGCTGGGAGCCCATACTTTGCCAATTCCTCAGCCTCAGCGTTTTCTTCATTTCGTATATGCTGGATGCTGAAAGTGCGGAAGCATTCTATTTACTGTTTAATGAGGGCCAGGTATTTCGAGAGGTGAGGCTCCCTTGTTTCGAAGGTACCATTTATTTTTGACGCCATTACCAGATAATATGTCATCACTTTTAGGTCATCGATGCTAATTTATCCGGATAAATTCAACCCGGCTATCAACACTTCATATTTCGCTTGATTGTTAGTCATAGGAAAATGAAGCTTAACTGCTTGCTCAATTTTGATGTCACTGGGGCCTAATTAGGACAGTCCATGCTCCAACAGAGTTCTTCCCAGAAGCACCGTCCATGTGCATCTTCCAACACAGCAGAGAGGGGATTTCCCGCTTAGCGATGCCTTCATCAATGAAATCGATGAGGAAGTCTGCCAATATTTGTGCCTTGATGGCAGTTCTCAGCGCATAAGATATGTCAAACTCACTGAGCTCTATGCTCATTTCGCTAGTATTCCTGAGTGCTCTAGCTTCTTAAGGATGACTCTTAATGGATGATCAGTAACTACCTTGACTGAGTGGGCCTGGAAGTAGGGCAAAGCCTTCGAGCTGATATTACTAAGACCAAGACAAGCTTCTCCAGGATGGGGTAGCGTGTCTCGGTGCTCTTCAGCACATGGCTGACGTAATGGATTGGAAACTGTCTCTTACCTTCTTCCCGGACCAATACTAAACTAAAGGCTTCAGTGTCAACCCCAAGATACATGAACAAATCTTATGATTGACGAGGGCTCTGAAGGAGAGGAGTCATTGTCAGCTGACGCTTCAACTCCTCGAAGGCTTGGCCACACTCCTTGGTCCACTCAAACTTAGCTCCCCCTTGGAGGGGCTTGAAAATAAGTGCACACTTATATCCTGAACGAGAGATGAAGCGGCTGAACCCCGCTATCCTCCCTGCCAACTGTTGGACTTCTTTCGGATTGTTTGGATATTGCATCTCGAGGATGGCTTTCACCTTGTCCGTATTAGGCTCCATCCCCTGAGGGGTGAGTAGATGACTAAGAAACTTTCCTTTGCTAGCCACGAAGACACTTGGCTGGATTCAATATCATGTTGTACTTGTGAAGGGTAGCAAACATCTCAGTTAAATCATTGATATGATCTGTCAGCTCGTGACATTTGATGAGGAGGTCGTCGACATAAACTTCCAAGTTACGACCCTTTTGATGCTTGAACACATGATCCATCATCCTCTGGTACGTAGCACCAGCATTTTTCAAACCAAAAGACATGACCTGATAGCAGTAACAACCTTCTTTTGTGATGAAAGACATATGAGGGATATCAGGCACATGCATTCGAATCTGATGATATCCTTAGAAGGCGTCAAGGAAACTCATCACTGGAAAAATCAACAGTGGAATCGACTAGAGAGTCTATCCGAGGCAAAAGGTAACAGTCTTTGGGACACGCCTTGTTGAGCCTGGTGAAGTCTACACGCATTCTCTACTTGTTGTTGGTTTTACGAACCATCACAACATTGGAAATTAATCCAATCCGGATACTGGATTTCCCTGACGAAGTTCGCTTCGAGCAGTTTAGAGACTTCCTCCCGAATGGGTTCGACGAGCGTTGTGGCTCCATCTCGCTTCTTCTGCTTCACAGGCCTGAAGTCGAGGCTAATGTTGAGGCGATGACAGGCGACGTCCGGGCTAATCCAGGGCATGTTCGAAGCGGTCCATGCGAAGATATCAATATTATCCATGAGACACCGTATGAGCAAGGCTTTGCCTTCTTCTTTCAGTTCTGTGTTTACGGAGAAGGTCTTGCCCCGTCACCTCCTGTGATTTTTGGCATGCTGAACTTCCTGGGCGGGCTCCAGATGGGTTCCATCTGTCTGGGAGGATAACTGCGCGGGTGCACTCGCGACTACTTCGCAGATGTCCGCGAGTGTCCGCTAATCTTGAGGAGTACTCGCCTGCATCTGCTTTCTTGGAAACTTCGGGCGGACTCTGCTGCTTGCGCCTGCACGCCGAGCGATTTCATCGGTTGCTTGATCTGAAGGTTGCGTGTTAGAACTGCTGGTAAATTTTTTGCCACCCCACTTTCCACGCTCAACGGCCGATACAGGGAGTCCGACGAGGAGATCGAGAACCGCAATCAACCGGTTACTGGCCCGCGGGGGCTTGGCGAACAGAGCAAAAAAGAAGAGGGCGCCGCTAGCAGCGGCGGACACAAAACAGACCCGCAGCGGCTAATGCCTCTTGATGTGGGCTAATGATATTTCATAAAGGTTTATTACAAGCTATTATAGGAGTATGTGCTGAAAATATAAGGCAACTGAATGACGGGCACTTGTAACCGCACCTACAACAGAGTAGACTTTGGTCCAAGTTCTGTGTGCCTTCAAAGCACTCATGGCCCCTTATTTATACTTGATGATTGGCTGCTTGGCCGGTCGGGAGCATTTAGTGCTATATTAAATGCTCCCCAATCTAAGGGAACCAAAACGTCGATCGCGGAAGAGAGAAAAGGGAGCGCGCGGGCATGACAGACCATAACCGCGCGCACTACTGCTGGCAGAGGGAGAGAGGGACCCATACGAGCTCTAAAAGGCACCCGCCGCGACCTCTCTCAGAAGCTGATGCTGCTTGCTGGAAAGTACAAACACTTCGGGGAGGAGCCGAACGCACATCTTTGCTGAGGAGAGTACCCGCACACTTGGAAAGAGTCCGCGGGCACTGCTGAGGTATCTGGATGGGACCTTTGCTGAGGAGAAACATGGATCCACTGGGAGGGCGGGCATCCGTGGGCCCTGCTGGGGTATCCGCACAGACCTCCGTGACTTATACGAAGAGCGCTGACCGCGGTCGCATGATTTGGATTAACATACAATATATATGTTGTTGCATGAACAAATAATTTGATCCTCACCCATAACCTCAAATTGTTTATAGACAAATAATAATTTCATCATAATTATATCAAAGTCAACTTTGTTTTTATACACGCCTCCTAATTTATACATTTCTGTCTTTGTGACCTAACATATTTAAGCTATTAATAAATTATATAATTACCTTTAGTCACAATTGCTATTACAAATGGAAGTTGCAAATATATCAAGCATTAATATTTGGGTAATTATATTGGCAGCTCCTATTTGACTATTGGCACACCAATTTCTATGAGTTATAACGCGTCTTTTGAAAATACGCTTTGTACATGTATTTTTAGGAAAAATGTTCAACACGTAGATCTCATCGCGATCTACAACTTTCATGTTGAACACTTTTCCTAAAAATGCACGCACAAGGCGTATTGCCGTCCTGATCGTAATTATAACAAATTTTTGACGAATTTTGGAAAATAAGCTTTGTGCATGCATTTTTAGGAAAAGTGTTCAACACGAAAGTTGTAGATCTCGATGAGATCTACAATTTTCGTGTTGAACACTTTTCCTAAATATACATGTATAATGCATATTTTCAAATGGCGCGTTATAACTCATAGAAATTGGTGTGCCAATAGCCAAATAAGGGCTGCCAATATAATTACCTAAATGATGGCGGGCGGCATTTGGGTGATTTTTTTTCAAATGGCGCGTTACAACATACCTTATGTTTACCATAAAAGATCCATGGGGTAGATTGAGTGAAACATTTGGGTGATTTTTTTTTTAAATTTTGAATTTGGTCCCTTGGGCTTGTTGCTACCAAAATAAGGGTCAAATATATCTTAAATATTCATATATTATTTTAAGTTAACAATATGTCTTGTCTAAGTTATAATAATAAATATTTATATTGAACTATTCCATTTGTAATAATAAGTGTTTTATATGATTGTATCTAAAGCCACGCATGAGGTAAATTCATACATTAAGGCTTCATTTGGCGCGGTGGTGGCGGGCGGCATTTGCCGCAAGGCGGGTAAATAAATGCCTGGCAGTGACGTTTGCACCCGCTGCGCCATGAGAAACGGAGCAAAAAGCTCCGATCCCCAACCTCCATTCTCCGGTTCGAAAACCAAATTTGGAACCGCCGGTTCTGCCCGCCACCGCCGCGCCAAATAAAGCCTAACTTCCATCACACTGAAAAACAAACATAAATCCGAGTTCACCCAGCCCATTTCCTACATGACCACTATTCATTAATGTTAAAATAACATTCAAGACTGAACTCCAAATTGAGTAATTAAACTCAAGCTTGATGTCTCCGGGGAATCAAGCTTTTATGTCTATTCTTTACTTTTAATTATGTATGTATGAACTCCAAATAATATTTGTTGCGGCTCACTCGAGGCTTCTAAAATTGGTCGAGACTGGACCGTCTTAGCCCGGGAGCGGTCGAGCGCGCAATCAGTCACAGAGAAATGAAACGGTTGGCAAGGGACCTTTTTTTACTGTGGAAAACTCCAGAAATGGGTGAAAACCCACATGGTCGGAGCTGTGCCGACCAAACTTCACTATTTGTTGGCGTTGTACAGAGCTTTTTAAGAGAAGGCGAGTGCGACAGAACACTGCTCGTTACAACTTGTGGGGTAAGAGAGAGAGACGTTCGGAGGGTGATAGGTCACCGCTCTCGAAGCTAAGTCTTTTTGCTTGTTGCGGTGGGGAGCATCGCGCTCTGGGGCCTAGATGGCCTTCTGCTTTCGCTTGAGATCTTGAGTGGCGCGATCTGCACGTCTGGATCTCTCTAAAGTGTATCTTGCTGCTTATCGTTGCAGGTTTACGACAGTTCTTTTATAAAAGTTATTTTCTTGAGTATGACACTCTTTGAAGTTTTATGTCTTCTTCTTGTTGGGAAATCTTTCTTTGTTTGCTTCTTCAGTGTCCACGCAAATCATAATTTTTGAAATCTAGTCAGATTTTGTATCTTAGTGAAATGAGCATCAGTTAAAAGCTCTGACAAACGTTGGTGCATTTTGTAGGTCAGTGATTACATACATTACTCATGCTCAATTCACTACTAATCTCATTATTATTATAATTTTTTTTACTTTCATTCAAATATATTTGGTTTTATCTCAGGATGCTATTATTATCATATTTGAAGAAACAAACAAGTTGACTTTGAATATATATCATCACCAAAATGAAGCATCGCTGCACGCTGGCCATCAGGAATGGTTCCACCAAGTCCATCCCCCAGACAATGAATGACCATGGGACAGAGTTGCTTCTCAACTGCTGCGATGACTGAGTTTGAAGAGGGGCAAACTTCTAGCATTTGAAACACTTATTCGCATATTTTCCGCAATCTTTCCCAAGAGTTGGCCAGAAGTAGCTTTGAGGGAGGATCCTTTTCTCGAGAGTTCTGGCCCCTGAGTGACTATCACATTCCCCTGCATGCACTTTTTGCAAAATCCGGGGAATTTCTTCCTCTGTCACGCACCTTGCCAGGGGTGATAGAAAAGTCCTTCGGTAGAGAACTCGAGAGATCTTGGAGTAGTGTGTCGCCTTGAGCTTGAACCTTCTTCTATCAGTAACTGAAGAATGGACTTCTCATGTGGTGAAGTAATGGCCAAAGGATCTATCCAAAACGTATGCCGATCAATCTCCATGACATCGGCTTCTTCTGTTGCAGGGTGGAACAACTCCGTGCGAATCCCCCCAGCTGGGAGCCCATACTTTGCCAATTCCTCAGCCTCGGCGTTTTCTTCATTTCGTATATGCTGGATGTTGAAAGTGCGGAAGCATTCGATTTACTGTTTAGTGAGGGCCAGGTATTTCGAGAGGTGAGGCTCCCTAGTTTCGAAGGTACCATTTATTTGTGACGCCATTACCAGAGAATATGTCATCACTTTCAGGTCATCGATGCCAATTTATCCGGATAAATTCAGCCCGGCTATCAACACTTCATATTTCGCTTGATTGTTAGTCATAGGAAAATGAAGCTTAACTGCTTGCTCAATTCTGATGTCACTGGGGCTAATTAGGACAGTCCACAACAGAGTTCTTTCCAGAAGCACCGTCCATGTACATCTTCCAACACAACGGAGAGGGGATTTCCCGCTTAGCGATGCCTTCATCAATGAAATCGGTGAGGAAGTCTGCCAATATTTGTGCCTTGATGGCAGTTCTCAGCGCATAAGATAATTAAACTCAAGCTTGATGTCTCCGGGAAATCAAGCTTTTATGTCTATTCATTACTTTTAATTATGTATGTATGAACTCCAAATAATATTTTTTGCGGCTCACTCGAGGCTCCTAAAATTGGTCGAGACTGAGCCGTCTTAGCCCGGGAGCGGTCGAGCGCGCAATCAGTCACGGAGAAATGAGACGGTTGGCAAGGGACCTTTTTTTACTGTGGAAAACTCCAGAAATGGGTGAAAACCCACATGGTCGGGGCTGTGCCGACCAAACTTCACTATTTGTTGGCGTTGTACAGAGCTTTTTAAGAGAAGGCGAGTGCGACAGAACACTGCTCGTTACAACTTGTGGGGTAAGAGAGAGTGAGAGACGTTCGGAGGGTGACAGGCCACCGCTCTCGAAGCTAAGTATTTTTGCTTGTTGCGGTGGGGAGCACCGCGCTCTGGGGCCTAGATGGCCTTCTGCTTTCACTTGAGATCTTGAGTGGCGCGATCTGCGCGTCTGGATCTCTCTAAAGTGTATCTTGCTGCTTGTGGCAGTGTCTGGAATGCAGAGCTTGTCATTGGCTTAATGGCGGTGAGCACTGAGCGTTCTGTGCTTCGGAAGGAAGTTTGGAGGTTGATGAAGATCTTTGAATGGCCTTCGAATATACTTGAAGATTCTTCAAGTGCGTCTTCGAAGGAGATGGAGGTTCTCAAAGAGCTCTCTTGCACATAGGAGGAGAAGGCCAGGGAGAAAAATGATGGAAATGAAGGAGAGACTGTGGTCTTATTTATAGGCCCCAGGATTGGTTACAGTAGTTATGAGGTTATTAGCAGGCCATAAACACCAGAATTGTTATTTGCAAACCGATTTTATATAGTTTAGGATACGCATTATTTAAGTATTTTCCTATGCGCAAATCGATATATTTTCAGAAATTTACACCCACCCATGATGGGTGGTAACGTCGGTGGTTACATCAATGGTTACCCGTTCACCGAAGGGTGGAGATTGCGCGGCGGCGATCAGACTGCGGCGGTTGAGGGTTCGGCCGGCGGCAGAAGGACTGGGCGGCGACGGAAGGACCAACCGACGGCGAGGAAGTCGACCGGCGACGAAATCCGGCCGGCCGGGCGCTCGGCCAAGGGCGGCCGACCGGGAGAGGCCGACCGCGGGGGCCTCACGGCCGGGCGCCAAGGGTGCGCGCTCGAGGGCGGCTAGCCGGGGGAGGCCGGCAGCGAGAACCTCGTGGTCGGGCGCCAAGGGCGCACTCGCAAGGGCGGATGTCTGGGAGCGGCTGGTCGCAGGGCCTTGAGGCGGCGCATCAAGGGAGCGCGACCAAGGGCGACCGGTTGGGGACTACCGGCCACGAGGCCAGGGGCAGCCGACCGCGAGGCCTCACGCCACTCGCCAAGTGTGCGCAACCAAGGGCGGCCGATCGCGTGGCCTTGCGACCGCATGCCAAGGGCGGCCGACCACAAAAGCATTGCGGCTACGCGTCGTGGGCGAGCGGCCAAGGGCGGCCGGCCGGGGACACCCAACCACGGGGGCCTCGCGATCGGGCGTTGTGGGATCGCGACCAAGGGCGGCCGGCCGGGAGTGGCCGGCTGCGGCCTCGCTCCATGCACCAATGACTCGCGGCCAAGGGCGGCCGCCACGGGGTCTCGCGGCCGCACGCCAAGGGCGGACGGCCGGGGGTGGCCGGTCGCAGGGGTATTGCGGCCATCCGCCGATGGACGACGCGACGACAGGCGGTTGGCGGGTCTCGGGCAGTTAGTGAGGCAGTTGAGCGTGCGGATCGTGTGCGTTCACGGAATTCTGGCTAATCGCAGCCCAGAATTCCTATATAATAGGGTGACCCCATCATTTGCCCCCCAAAGTCCCCAAAATCCAGAGCCGGTGCGAGAGAAGTGCTGGGACTTTTTGTGTCAAGAAATCGTGGTGACCATGGTGGAGTCAAGTAATGCGGCACGAAAGGAGGCTAGCGGAGGAACTCGAAAAGAGGTACGCGGAGACGGAAGTGGTGTGAGAGAAGTGCGGACTTGTGCTCATGCGGGGCATGTCCGACACGACGAGTTCGCGTATGCGGCACGCATCCAAGCATTTTACGTGTGCGAGTCGCGCGCCCATGCGCTGCGCATGCGGGGAGGGTGTTTTGTGTGGCGCGCACACGGGAAGGGATCCTTCGTGGTGCACGCACGGGAAGGGCGCTGCGCTGCGCGCATGCCGGGTGCAAGCTCGTGCACTGCGTGCGCACGTGAAGGGCGCGCGTGCGCTGCACGCGCGGGATTGGAGTGCGTGCTGCGTACGCATGGGATGGGCGCGCGCGCGCTGCGCGCGCGTGTGATGGCTATGGTGCACGAGAACGGGGTGTGCACCCACACGTTGTGGCTCACGCCTGTGCGTGGGTGTGTGCAGGGTGCGGTCGTATTTGGAGTATTGCTTTTGCGAATACTTACATGTATCACTTATTCAGTCTACGAGGCGTTGCTCGCAGGGTAGGCCGATGCAACTGCGCTCTTCTCTTACCGTCGAGCAAGTTAGCGTATGGAGGAAGCGGTATGGTTTACCTACCAGGTTGGAGATAAAAATCTCGCACAATGAGGATGTGCACAAAATCCTCCACGAGGTTGGATGACGTTGTGTGAGTCATCGTTGAGGTCTGGGTTCCGCTTGCCCCCAAGCAAGGAGGTGACTGAAATTTTGAAGCTTTGCAGTGTGCCAATGTTTTAGTTCACTTCTGCCGGGATGACGTGCATCATGGGGATGATTGCTTTCTTTAGGGAGCACGGCTCAAGGTTTACCTTGGATCTTGCAAGTGAATGGTGCGAAGTGCGCACTGATGGAGGCGGGCGAATCGAAGTTCACAGCAACAAACATCGGCTTGAGTTTGAGAACCGAGCAGACTGTCATCATGGGAACACCTTGATTGGCTATGTTAGGAACTCATGGGGCTTATCGGAGCTTTGAAAGTCGCTTCCCGGTCGTTGCCGTCGCTTGAAGGGCCATGAGCGAGAGTTTACTCTAGTGTTGGGGTTTGTTGAGCCTCATACATTGGCGAACCCTTTGTTCGCCATCTCTGTGTTTGTTGAGGAGAAGCGTCTTTTATTGTGCGTCTTTCCACTGATGCCGAGCACTCTGCAGCAGTGTCGTTGGATCATAGCAGGAAGAGGAAGTTGGTGTTCAAGGATAGTAGTTCGGAATTGGTGCATCGTCCTTTTTCTCGGCCGGAGGGGAGCACTGATGAGGTGGCTCCTTGCAGCTCAAGGTTTGACGATATGCCTATTGATCTTGACGTGGAAGTCCTTGGCTCCGTTGCCCCCCCCAGGCTCTCAAGGTGTTTCTGCTCCGCTTCCTGCTAAGGCGAGTCAGGTTTCTTCCTCTCTTGAGGCTATGAATGTCACGGTAAGTGTTATGGCTTTGCCTTTGTTTGTTGGTTGCCTTGTGAAGAACCTAACTTCTTCCTTTTTTTTGCAGATTGGAGTCCAGACTAGCATCACTCTTACGTGGAACAACTGCTATGTGGGCCTAAAGGATAGCTATTTCATGCTTCAGGAGGAGCTTTGTGGAGTAAGGAGCTCCGTCTCGGACTTAAAGGGGCGGCGGGATCGTGATGTATCTCGTTTTTGGCAGATTGAGGTCGGGTTGCAGGAGGAGCTGGAGCAATCTCGAGCGGAGGTCCGAACGGAGAAGTCCCTCGTGGAGAAGATGGTCCGTCTGCTGGAAGATTCACAAGCCACGATGGTTTGTTAAGAGGTATTGCTAGTGTCTTTGAAGACCGAGGTGGAGCATCTTTCTTCACTGGAGCGGACTGTTGAGTTGAAGGCCGTTGGTGTTGCTGAGTATAAGGACTCCATTGACTATATGCGGGACTGTTCTCCGCCCTCAGAGGATATTCGTGAGGAGATCTGGAGAAATGAAGTGGAGCCCCAGCTCGAGGATGAGTGCGAGATGGCCTTTATGCGCAGGATGGCGAAGATCCTCCGTCTGGTTGCGGGGACGCGGGGTTGTAATGTGTCTAGATTGGGTGTCGGAGATCTTTCTGAGGATGAGCACTCTGCCTCTAACATCGAGGGTAAGGAGTAGTTTTCTTTTGTATCTTGTATGTTTTCCTCTTTGATAGTGTTCTTGTATTGAGTTGGTACCTTTGTATTTTGTATATGTAGAATTTTGGAATGTTTTTGCTGATTACATAGCTGCTTGTAGATTGCTCCACCTTGTGGCATTACTTGTGTAATAATTTTGTATTAGTGGTGTTGATAGTGTTGTTTCATGTGCGGCTTAGTTTTTGCGCTCCTTGCTTTTAGATGTAATCAGCTTGGGGGTCGTTATCCTGATGTTGTTGCAACCTACTATGCGGCCAAAGGGCGTACGCTTCGAGCTGGGGTAGTGTGAGATTGAGGTCACCGTGTTGGGAAAAAAGCCTTAGATTTAACTTAACAATTATCTAAAAAGTGATTTAAACTATTAGGTTTCAATTACCCAATGTATAGTGAGGGTAATCTGATCATTAGATGTCTTAGGATGTCACACTCAACCTAGGGTGTCAAGACCATATCAAAAGAAGCACAAATTAGGTTGAGTTAACATTTGCGTCGAATAGAAGTCGACGCAACATCGAGTTAAAGTCGGTGCCACTCCGACTAGAAGTCCAAGCAACTCAACTCTTCTGTCGAAGTAGATCAAGTAGACACTACGTCGAAATGCTATCGACGTAGGTGAAATGTTAATGTCGAAGTAAACATAGAAGTCGACGCAGCTTCGAGTTCAATTCAACGCAGAAGGAAAAGTCTGTCGAAGCCAACTAAAGTCGACGCAACTTCGACTACATGTCGACGCAGACGATATAGTTCAAACTCAACGTCTTCAACTCGACGGATACATCGACAAGTAATCGACGCAACGTCGACTGCAGAGTTGAATCAGATCAAGGCGGAATTCGAAGCTACTCTTATAAGAAGTCGAAGGAACGTCGATAAGAGAGGAAGAGAAGTCGACGCAACGTCGAATACAGTCTGAAAAGGAAACCTTTTCAACTGTCATTTTGAGTCTCACTCTCATGGCCCACGACACTGAAGACCGTTCTCCAACGGCTTATTTATTGCTTGAAATAGAAGGAAGAATTAATAGAGGACGGGAAAGCTTTCTTGGAAACAAGCTTACAGTTGGTGGACGGGTCGAGAATTAAAAATAGAAAGAAAGAGAAATGGCAGGGGCAAAATACCTTTTCAGGACTTACCGGAATTGGAAAAGAATTCAAATTAAAGAGGGACAATAAAAGGGAAGAGAAAGACAGAAAAGTAAGAGATTTCATTACCATCGGCTGCAGTTTTTCTATTAGGGCTTCCTCTTCTTCTTCTTCCTCCTCCTAGAACCCTAATAGAGAAGAACAGAGTAATAGAACAAGAACTGAACAACTGAAGGCTGCTCCTCATCACTATCATATAGCAGCCAGAGTTCAAAACAAAGAAAGAAAGAAGGATCTGATAATTATAACTCCTACAATCTAAGCAGGAGTTCATCATTAGCAGATCCAGTTGAAGAATATAGAAGCTGTTTTTAAGACAGGCTTCAATAGAATTCTGAGAACATAATTTTTCTCCCTCCTTCACCATTATCTCTTTCTCATTCCTAACTGTAAAGAGTTTTAAGAATCCCTCTTCCAAAAGATTCAGTGGTTCTAGATCCCCTTATCAAAAGATCTGGTTGGTTCAAGATCTCCTTATCAAAAGATCTAGTCGGTTCATGATCTCCTTATCAAGAGATCAGTTGGTTCTAAGAGTCTCCTTATCAAAAGACTCAGGCACAGTGGTGCATTCCTACCAGGTGGTAGAAGAGAGGAGTTGTAACACCCCCATCCATTCGGGAGCATATAGCAGAAGGTCCGGTCGGGGCCCCACGCCATATGCTACAAAACAAATGGGAACATCACTTAATTGAAATATCGAACGACACTATACAACGATGCCTAACTCAGAGCATTCTATGCGGAAGCTGAAAAGAGGCAACATAAACCCCAAAACCCGTACCCGGGTATGTCCACTTTTACTAAAAAGGAATAAATGTTTTACAACACGGAATTTAGGCACGACGGCCTTACAGTTTACCAACATTGGCGCGCAGGCCGGCCATACATGAAAAGCAAAAGGAACATCAAAAAGGGCCTTCAAGGGCCGCAGCAGCGCAGGGGCTTCAGTCCGCTATGTTCCCGCTCGGTCCAGCACCTGTACAACAAGCCCACCAAAAACGGTGGCAAAACAGGGCAACGGTCAGCTAAAGCTGACCAAATTATAACGACCCCACCCCTTCGAGGGGGTGGCAGTTCTAACCATCCCTACAAAACAAACTCAGCAGCATATATATATAAGGGTGCGACTAGACAAGCCCACAACAATTCATACATATGCAACAATCACAAACGTGGGAATGGCCTCCACGTCTCGTGCTCTCAGGCACACTTTGGTGTACTCCGCCTTCCACCACCATCCATTCTTGATGGCTTTGCCCTTCGAGGCTAAAGTCGGTGGCCCGAATACCAGGGCTCTCCCGTGCTTTAATTGTGAACATACCGTAGTCCGAAGACTCTTTCCCATTGCTTCCCGACATGCTGTGCGAGACTCACTAATCAGGTGCTGCAATGGTGCGGTTTCAGGTTCGCCAAATGCCCGTTGTTCACAGCTCTCGCTGTACAACACGAAGAGCGGGTATGGCGTCCCCTCAGCCCGGGTACTCTCATTTAGCCAGCTCTACAGGCCGCTAAGTCATCCACCAGGACACCCTCACAGGTCGGGTACACCGGCCTCAGGTCCTCTCAACAGGTGGGTACAACAACATCACCAGAACTCAGCCTAGGAGCTGTCGCCTGGCGACATTCAATGTCGCCAGCGACAGTGAACAAAAACCCCATTTTGGCTTCTAGTTGTGGGTGCTTCCCGGGGCACACCCACAGGCATTGCTGCACATGCAGTAACACTCCCACTGCCTCAGAACGCCCAAAATCACCAGAACCAAATCTGGGGAGCTATCGCCTGGCGACATTCACTGTCGCCAGCGATAGTGAACAGAACTCCACTTCTGTTTCTAACTTCGGGTGCTCCCCGGGGCACACCCCCGGGCGTTGCTGCGCATGCAGTAGCACCCTCTAGTCCTACGAAGCAGGATATCAACACGGAGTTTTCCCCCGGCACGCATAATATCAAAAGCATCACCAATCCGGACGAACCGTCTCGGATGGGTTTCACATAGCGCGCCTACGTCCATTTCACGTATGGACTCTACATGTATGCAAGATTTGACGGGGATAACATGAATCGACCCGTCGGAGGCCACGACCTCACGCTTTTGGGTAGGGGCCTCAACGATGCAAGGAACGGACTAGAACATGTCCAAATGAGGGTAAAGAGAATCGTTACCCTTAGACGCCGCTTCGAACCCATGGGGATGCGCCCAGATTTGACGGCTAACGAACGTAACAGCTGTCCACGCACGAACTTGACGGAGCACAACCGTAGCGGCTGCTCCTACACGGATCCAGCCTCCAATCAAAGATTTGGAACCCTAAAACACCACAAAAGCCCGCAAAGATTTCTACCCTTGCTCCTGGTCGACAGGGAAGAGAGGAGAGGGAGGTAGGGCTCGGGTTCTCCTTCAGGTCGACGAGAGAGAGAGAGGGAGGTAGATAGGGGCGGCTCCTTCTTGCCAACGGGAAAGAGGAAAAGGGAGCTGGGTCCTCCTTGCCCTAGGCGGCGACTGGAGGGGAGAAGAGGGACCCGAGTGAGGGAGTTCCTCCAGGCGACTTCTCCACACGAGGGGAGCTCGGCTCCTTGCCGTCGGGAGAGAGGAAACGAGAGGAGGGAGATTGGGAGGGCTGCGCCGTTTCACGCGAGCTGAGAGGGAGGGAGATCGGGAATGAGAGGGAGAGGGGGTATTAAGGGTTTTATCAAAACCCTAGACCATCCCTGCTATCCGCAGACCGTGCTCCTAACCGCACCCCCAAACACCGCTATTCGCACCCCACTAATGATTCGATCGGCCCGATCTCCTTCTTCGCTCAAATTCGCGGAGCAGAATAAACAGGGCGCACGTTCACAGGCGCACGGTCACTGGTCGTGCGCGAAGAACCTCTGGTCGTGCGCGAAGAACCTCTGGTCGTGCGCGTATAGCCTTTCAGCCGACCATATTTCCTCTCAATTAACGCACGATCATGCGCACGATCACTGGTCGTGCGCGAAGAAGAGGCCACTGGTCGTGCGCGTACACCCTTTCAGCCTACTTCGATAAACTTCGATTTTGTGGGTGTTACAGGAGTACCCATATTTTGAGGAACCTCTATAAAATCTTTGTGTCTTTTGGTTGCATATTTTCTGTGATGTCTCATTTCTCTCACTGTTTTTCTTACTTAACTTTACTGCACTTGTTTTATTTTGTGAGCCAATTTGTTGAAGCATAATACTTTTGTTTTATTGTATTTGCACAAATAGAATAGGAATAATTTTTAAATCACTATTCACCCCCCCCCCCCCCTCTAGAGTATACTCAGAGGCACACTGTGCACTTTCAGTTTTGTATTAGTGGTGTTGATAGTGTTGTTTCATGTGCGGCTTAGTTTTTGCGCTCCTTGCTTTTAGATGTAATCAGCTTGGGGGTCGTTATCCTGATGTTGTTGCAACCTACTATGCGGCCAAAGGGCGTTCGCTTTGAGTCGGGGTAGTGTGAGACGGTGAAGGGAGGATCTTCAAACTTGGGCGACCACGAGGGGGACAGTCCCTTGCGTAGCCATGATCTACTGCAGGGGAGAAGGGCAAAACTTTGATCCATGGCAAAGGGAAGTCACAGGGGTGTGTCCCTGGAGAGACGGTGAAGGGAATACACTTTGAACCACTGGAGAGCGTGAGGGGGAAGGCCCTTGCGACGTTATGACCTACTGCGGGAGCGAAGGGCAGACCTTCGAGCTGCGACAATGAGGAAGTCACTGTGGAAAGGCCCCGGAGAGGCGGTGAAGGTCAGACGCTTTAAACTGCTGGCGAGCGCGGGGGGGGGGGGGGGGGGGGGGGGGGGGGGGGGCTGGCTATGCTATGACCTATTGCGGGAACGAAGGGCAGACCTTCGAGCTGCGACAGTGAGGAGGTCACTGGGGTGTGGCACCGAAGAGACGGTGAAGGGCAAACTCTTCGGATCGCTGGCAAGTGCGAGTGGGGAAGGCCCTGGCAACATCATGACCTACTGCGGGAGCGAAGGGCAGACCTTCGAGTTGCGGCAGTGAGGAGGTCACTGAGGAGTGGCCCCGAAGAGACGGTGAAGGGCAGATGCTTCGAACCACTGGTGAGCGTGAGGTGCAGGCCCTCGCGATACCGTGACCTACTGCGGGAGAGAAGGCAAGACTTTTGAGATGCGATAGTGAGGTCACTAGGGCGTAGCCCTAGAGAGATGGTGAAGAGCAGACGCTTTGAACCGCTGGAGAGCGCGATGGGGTAGGCCCTGGCGATGATGTGACCTACTGTGGGAGCGAAGGCCAGACCTTCGAGCTACGACAGTGAGGAGGTCACTAGGGCATTGTAACACCCCAGGTTTTCACAGCTGAAGAAAGCAAGGTTGCTGGTAGCAGGAGCTAACGTCAGGCATTAGTGCTAACGCTGGCGTTAGCGATATCGTCTTGAAGATGTCATCTTGAAGATGTTGTCTTGATCAATTCGACAAGGTGTCAAATCGACATACTAACGCTTGGCATTAGGGCTAACGCTGGCGTTAGGTATCGACTTGATCAATTCGACAAGGTGTCAAGTCGACATACAAACGCTGATGTTAATGTTGACGCCAGGAAAATCCTGACCTCAAGATTCAGACCAATGCAACCGGAGGCTACTCGCCCAGTAGTCCAACGAGATAACTTGGCTGGCAACGACGAAGAAGCTAGAAGAGCAACAAACAGGACCCCAGGTGCTGTGGCAGGGAGGTCCCACCACGTACCCAGAAGCTCAGAAGAGACTTTCCCTCCAGAACCAAAAAATGGCCGAGCAGCGTATGAGGAAGGTACCAACTTGGCGAGAAACATGGGAGTGACGACCAAGGGGGGATGAGCCCAAGAGTTCGAAAGTTGGGTTTCAAAAGCTCATCCAAAAGTGTCAATCCAAGTACCCATGAGGTCCTATTTATAGGAAAACCAAAGGGGAGGGGGGCTTTTTATAGCCCAGCCCTGCCCGGCGACTATGCGACATTGAGGCGACCTCGCTAGCAAAAAGGGAGAGTATCGCCTATGGTCGCCCACATTTTGGCGAGTATGAGGGCTACTCACGCGAGTCTTCCCATACTCGCCTAGGCCTCCTACTCCTTCTGCTGCTTGGACTGTCTTAGATCTTTGACTTTGACTTCTGCCTACGTGGCTTTGAATGGGTCCCACCCTCGGAGAATAAAGGTTGTACACAATCCTCGCTCTTTGCGAGTAACGTAGTTGCTCGGAAAGAATCATCCAACCTTTATTCGACGAGCTTCCATATCGGTGAGTATCTGGATATACTCTGCATCTCGCTGGCCGACGTCTGGACTCTATATATAGAGGGGGGTGGGTCTCTAACGGAACTGCCTTTCTGATCTCGCTTACAATATCGCGTAACTATGTCGAGGAAGCTAAGGCTGCCATGGCTAGTCTTGTGGGACTGTTCGATGCTCCTTCGATCCCTCCTCGCGTAGACACCGGGCTGGAAGACTTTCTATCTTCCAAGAAGAGGAAGAGGGCTGCTAAGAAGAAGAAAACGGTCGTGGAGGATGTCGCCAATCCTTTGGGCGACCAACGTCAGCAGCTGCTGGACGACCTTGGTCTCTCCCAAGGGGGCGACTTGCCTGCTCCTGCTCCTCCCGCGCCAAAGGTCGCTCCAGAGGCGAGTAGGGTTGGGGGCCAGACTCAAGCCCAACCGGATCTCGCCGTTGCGCGAGGTAAAAACTCTTTACTCGCCACTTCGGTTTTGCTTTTGCATTGTTGCTGCTGGCGGGGTTCTGACGTATTCGCCCCTATTCACAGTTTTTCTGACCACTGGGACTCTGGAGGATCCCTTAGTCGTTCCTCCATTGCGATCATCGCCTATGATCTCGTCTGAAGGTGAATCTCGAGGTGGTCGCTCGGTACGGATTCTCCACAGCTCTTCTTCGGAGAGGAGGCCGATGAGCGAGCATGGGGCTCCTCTGGCGAGTAGCGCTCCTCCTCCACCACCGCCCTCATCGCGACCAGACCCGGCGAGCAGTTCGCAGCTGCCCAAAGGTGGGCTTCCTCCACCTCCTCCTTTGCCGCCTTCTGCTGGTCTTCCGGGCGATCAGTGCCCTTCCGCTTCTACTGCTCCCACAACCCATCTGGGGGAGTCCTCGCACCGAGGAGGGGCTGAGGGATCTTCCGAATTCTTCGCTTCAAGGGATGGAGGGAGATCAGGAGATAGTCGCGGTCGTGGGAACACACTTCCCAACCGGGAACATCCTAGCGGGCACTCCACTTGGCGAGAGACTGTGCATCACAGTCTTTCTCCGCACCGAGTAAGGGGCTCTCCTCGCCGGTGATCTCGCAGTCCTCCTCGCCGACGATCTCGCAGTCCTCGGCCGGGTACTTGGTCGCCACCTTTGATAATCGTTGCCATCTTCACTCTGTGTTTTTGTTGATAAAGCTATAATGCTCTTCGCTTCTTTGCAGCTCGCGCTCATACTCTCGTGGGAGCCTTGATCGACGCCATTGGGCTTACTTATCATGAGTACCAGGAGAGGGCTACTCATGTGATCTTGGAGTTAGAGGCGAAGGTGGAGCGCCCGGCGGTCAGCGAGAGCCTCAACGTCTCCTGACCGATCTGGAGGTGCGAGTATCGCGGCTGGAGGAGTTTGATACTCGGCTGGCTGCTACTGAATCTAGACTTCACTCTGTCGGCGACTTGGAGCGGCGGGTCGCTAGGATCGAACATCGCCAACAGCTGCACCATGACGAACTGGTGGGGATGCGAGCGAGCATGGGCTCGGTCGGGCGGCTGGAGAGGATCGAGGACCAACTGCGGCAGGACGAGGACGCGATGTCCCTAGCCTTTGAGCATTTCAAGCGTGCTTGCAGCATGGGTTGGGTTGGGCGACATCCTCAACCTCAAGATCCTCAAGCAAACCTTCAAGGGCCTCCTTAGCTGCTGTCTTTCTTTCTTTTCTTTTTCTTTGTAGTCGCTTTGTCTCCCTTGGCGAGCATCTCTTGTAATATGAACAATCTTTTTATCGATGTAATATTATTTGGTGAGTATTTGAATCTCGCCCTTTATTACTTGCTTTGTTTTCTTTGTTGTGATGGTTTTTGTTAAATTTCTTCTATCTTCTTTATGTCGGCGAGTAGTGGTTGAATGTCGCTTGCAGCTGGCGAGCTTCTTCCTGCTTCAATTTGCAGGTCTTCGTGTGCTGAAGGTCGGCAATCTTTGATGCGCGCTGCTGAGTTGACGACTTTCTTTAATACTCGCTACCCCCTTAGTTGTAATCGCGACGTCATGTCCGACAAGCCAAGTTATCCGACTACTATAAATAGGGGGGTGCGTGAGTATTAATTACGCTTTCGGCGATCTTCTAGCTCTTTAAGCGAGTATCTTTCGTTCTGCCTCTCTTCTCTCCTTTTTAGATACTAGCTCCTTCTCTTTCCTTCTTCAGAATGGCCGATGAGGCGGCCATCCGGCGTGCCAATCACGCCAAGAACTTCGCGGCGACCACCTTCAAAAAATCTATTACTTGCCAAAAAGATTTGGACTAGTTCTCGGAGAAGTACCTCTCGCCGGGGTATGTCGCTAGGCTTCCTAGCCAGAACGAGCGACTAAACACCTTCTCGACCATCGAGATGGTGTTTACCATCCGCCACTTCGAGGTCGTCTTGCGACTATCGCTGTCGACGGAGTTCTGCCAGATCCTCCGCTACTTTGGGATAGTCCCTGCCCAAATCAACCCCAGCGGCATAGCGATGATCGTTGGGTTCCTCTGCTTCCTGCGAGAAGAGATGATCGTCTTTGATCTCTCCGTCTTCAGGCGAGTATTTCACTTCATGGCGACAGGCGAGGGCGTCGTCTTCCTATGCAGCCACTTCTACACGCTAGTCGGCACGGCGAACAAGAATCACTGCTGGGGCGAGCGACTAGTCGTCATTTGTGGCGACTTCGATGCCATACCCAGCTCGTCCTACCAGCCACCGGAGAGTGTCTTCGCGACTCCTTTCCTGGAGGTAAATAGAGAGAAGTTGCTCGAATCCTTCCAGAATCTCCGCCTAGACGTGGTTTTCTGGAGGAGGCGAGTAGACGAACTCCCTGAGGTGTTTCCGGGTGAAGGTAACCTACCGCGCGAGTATTGGCTATAATCTCTCTTTGTCTTCAATTTGGCGACTAACCTTTTATCTTCTTCTTCTTGCAGCTACTCGCACCTTGTCGCGTGAGCTTCTGCCTATTGTGGTGAAGGCGACGACTTCCACTCAAGGGGGCGCGGAGACTTCTGTACGCGGGGATGGGGGTTCCCCCCTATTGACTTGTCGCCAGAAGACGATGAGACCAAGGTCGCCGGCGATGATGTCGGGACTTCGAGGAAGCGCAAGGGCAAGGCCAAAGCCTCTGAGCCCGCGAAGAGGAGGAAGGAGGTCGCTCATAAGGACCTGGGTGGGAAGGCAGACCCTTCAGAGGCTGGTGAGCCTTATTCCCACCCCCACTTCAACCAAGGTCGGCGTGACGAGGAAGCCTATGGTCACCCCTTGGTGACTTGGACGGAGAGTGCCCACGAGGTGACTCTAAGCTCCAACCTCCCCGCCTGGTCAGAGGATTGGGGGGACAGGGGCGAGGCCTACGACGTGACCTTCGCACTTTATGGTCGTGCGGATGCCGAGCTTCTGTCGAGTATCTGGCCCACCAGAGCTCGCGCTCTTTACTGCGATCTGCCGAGCTAGCTCATACAACGACGAGGCGACTGCTCGAGTATGAGCAGGTGATCAAAGTTCAGAGTAAGAAGATGATTACCATGGGGCTTCAGGCCAAGGAGCATGAGGTACTCGCTTCGCTACTTTACTCGCTTCTGGGATACTCGCCACTTTTGCCGACAGCTTTGCTTAACCTTTCTCTTTTCACACTTTTGCAGGCTGCCTTGGTGGAGACGGCGAAGAAGATGTCTCGGCTCGAGAAGGAGCTGGAGGACACTCGGCTGGCTTTGGAGGCCGCCCAAGTCCGTATCGCCGAGCTGGAAACTCGGCCTGCCGAGCAACAGCCGGCGGCGGCGGGCCCCTCCAGGGTCGGCAAGCAAATCTGGATGTACGGCAACGACATGGCGTATATGCGCCGAGAAATCGCGCGAGCAACCGGGAATGTCATCCTGATCAAGCTGAAGGCGTACGATCTTCTAAAGCCGGAGGCGATGGAGATGACAGTGGTGGACATCATCCCGGCGCTGCTCGCCGAGGAGTCCACATCTCCCGTGCGAGCATCCCCCTGCTGTCCAGCGATGCCGAGGATGAAGACTCTGAGGACGAGGATGGCGAGGAAGATGTTGATATCGATGGCGAGGACGAAGATGACGAGGGAGGTGACGATGACGCATAGTCGCCCGGGCTCTTTTTTGAGAGCTCAAAGACATGTACAACATTTTTTGAAGATGTAGTTTTCAGGACATATAAATGAAAATGAAGATATATTTTTTGCTCGCCTTTTTTCTTCTATGCCTTCTGTTTTGCTTGTATGTCGCTTAGGCTCCTAGTCTCGAGGCGAGATAGGATACTCGCTAGGCTCTTAGGGTCGCGGAGAGGTTGAGTGTTCTCTCTTCGTTAGTGCTCGTTTGTGGATGCTCGCTTGTTCATGCTCGCTCCTGCATACTCGCACCTGCATGCTCGCACATGTATACTCGCTCCTGCATACTCGCACCTGCATGCTCGCCTTTATTCAAAAAGCCCTTGATAGAGTCGAGCTGTGAAGGGCACTTGGGGAGTCCGGAGGGACACACGCTCTCAAGGCCTTGTCTTGCACCTGGTGAAGAGTTCATTAAGATCGCACAATAATAATGGAGTTCTTAAGGGAAGGAAGAAGTAGGGACTAGCAGTCGCGGAGGTCCGAGGGGACACACCATCCTGAGGCCTTCATCCTTCTTGGGTGCTGAATGTTTGTGTCCCTTGGTCGGTCAAATCGATCGTTCCCTTCCTCAAGTTGGAGTGTCGGCGTCCAGATTTTCCCCTGGCAATCTCTCCAGTCAGATGAGAAATGCAGTCGGTGGGAACCGCGGCCAACTTGCAAGGGGGGAGCTGATCTCGGTCGTCATTGCAGAGACTAGGACTTAAGGGAACGCACAACTGAGGCACTGTCCTATCATCCGCTCTGGGTTCTTACGGGGATTAAGTCGGAGGCTCGTTCCCCAACTTACGGTGCCGAATGTTGATGAGAAGATCGACAAGTAGGCAATGACAATCGGGGAGGTCCTAGGGGACATACTGTCCCGAGGTCTCCATCCTACTTGTATACTGAGCGAGGATCGAATCTGCTTCCTGTTGCTCAACAATTTAGCGGGGAGTTAAGCACACTTAAGTACATAAGTTCGCACGATTGGACAATAATCAGAAATGGAATGCCTTGCTACGAGCTTTTAGCTCTCGAGGGTACACGACGCCTTTATTCAAGGGTCCCCTGACCGGTTAAGTCTATCATCTTTTCGTTGAATTGGGAGGTCGGCGTCCAGACTTCTTCCTGGTAATCTCTCCAGTCATATGAGAAATACAGTCGGTGGGAATCGCGGCCAACTTGCAAGGGGGAGCTGATCTCGGCCGTCATTGCAGAGGCTTGGACTTAAGGGAACGCACAACCAAGGCACTGACCGATCATCCGCTCTGGGTTTTTACGAGGGTTAAGTCGGAGGCTCATTTCCCAACCTAGCGTGGAGATCAACTTTACCTGCTTTCTTTCTTTTCGAGGACTTTGCTGGGATAAAAAGAAACTGCCTCGTCCCGTGTTTCAGGGAGATGGAGAATTTATTTATATCTATAAATAAATTTACAAGGGCGGGACATACACATTCCCCCTTAGGGGTAAAACTTTTTCAGGTCGTCGCCACTCCAGGTATTCCCAAGTAGCTCTCCTTCCTGGTTTTGCAGGCGATATCCTCCTGTCAGAAGTGACTCGTGGACGATGAAGGGTCCTTCCAAGTTCGGGTTGAGTTTCCCGATGGCCGCTGATCTTTCTGTCGCGTCCACCTTCTTTAGGACCAAGTCACCTGCTTGGAAGTGCTTGAGGAGGACATTCTTATCGAAATGTCTCGCTATTCGACGCTTGATCTCCTCTTGTCTAGCTGAGGCTAAATCTCGTAGTTCTTCGATGTAGTCGAGAGATAGCTTCTGAGCTTCTTCATTCTCTAGTCGCCATTCTTCATCTCCGTCTTCGGCGGCAACTACCCTTGGACTTCTGACTTCAAACTCTACTGGGATGAGAGCTTCGGACCCGTGAGAGAAATTGAACGGCGTCTCCCCGGTGGCTGATCTAGGAGTGGTCCTCAAAGCCCAAAAGACTGAGGGGAGCTGGTCCGCCCAATTACCTCTTAGGTTCTCCACTTTCTTCTTTAGCAGGTTGATGATCAGCTTGTTAGCGGCCTCCACTTGACCATTGCTCCTAGGGTGATCCATGGAGGCGAATCGATGATCAGTTCCTAGCTGCGTGCAAAAATCATCCAGCTCTAAGCTGGCAAACTGGGGACCGTTGTCGGTGACGATGGCGAGAGGAATCCCGAATCTGCAGACGATCTCCCCCAGATGAAGTTCTTCACGACTTGAGAGGTGGTCTTGGCCAAAGCTTTGGCCTCGATCCACTTGGAGAAATAGTCGATCATGACGAGAACGAACTTCCTCTGGTCACTAGCTTGGGGGAAAGGGCCGATCAAGCCCATCCCCCAGATGGCAAACGGCCACGGGGCGGTGATTGATCGGAGTTGCTGGGCTGGCTGCAACTGAAGGGGGGCGAAGAGCTGACACTTCTGGCATTTCTTCGAGAAAATCTCTGCATCCTTCCGGATAGTGGGCCAGAAGTAACCATGCCTCAGGACCCTTTGCTCCAAAGTGCGAGTCCCCGAATGACTTCCACACTCTCCCGAGTGGATCTCTTCCAACACTCGGGTTACTTCATCTTCAGAAACACATCTGTCCAGGGGGCCCGAGATGGTTTTGCGATATAGCTCTCCATTTTGCAATAGATAGTATGTCGCTTTGTACCAAAACCTCCTTTGATCTCCTTCATCTGCTGGGAGCTGGCCGGTGGCTAGGAACGCCATGAATGGATCCATCCACGAAGGACACTGCTCGATCTCCATCATGTCCCCTTCTTCGATGGACGGTCGAAACAACTCGGTGATGGTTCCTCCGGCCCTCGGCCCGTACTTGGCCAAACGGTCTGCCGCCGAGTCTCCTCCCTTGGTACATGCTCGACGAAGAAGGACTGGAAGCCTCCAATCAATCCTTTCACTTTGACTAAATACTTCTGCAGGATGGTGTCACGCACTTCGAACTCTCCCCGAATCTGCGACGCGACCACCATCGAATTTGTGAAAGCCCGGATATCTGGATCCCCAACTCCTTGGAAAGACGCAAACCCGCTACTATGGCCTCATACTCCGCTGGATCTAAATTGAGGCGATGGCATGCAACCTCAGGATCGATCCCCGATATCTCGGCAGCACTCCAAGCAAAGATGTCGACGTTCTCTTGCTGACACGTCGCCACCTTGATCTTCTCTTTGGTCTTTAGCGACCCACCAATCTTCAGCAACCCATGTGCTCCTGCCGCGGAGAGCACCTCAATTTCTTCGACCTCCTTGTTCACCTCCAGCCTGGTCGGGCTCTCCAGCACCCTTCCGAACTCTTCTGCGTCAACCATCCAGCTGATGGTACTGACGACGCTGAGGTAGCACTCCCGTGCGGCTCTTGGATCGCTCCTGATCCTCACCTGAACCTCTCCCTAGAAGTACTTCAGACACTGATGGTAGGAGGATGGGACGGCCTTGAAGGCATTGAGAAGCGGCCTCCCAAAGATGGCCTTATAACAGCTCGGGGCATCGACGATGATGAATCGACAGTTGATGGAGGTGCCACCGAGAGTTACAAGAAGATCAGCTCCCCCTTCCACCTCCTTCTTCTCTCCTGAAAAGCCAAAGAGAGGACCATCTGTTGCCCGAACTCTTTTCGCTCCGACTCTCAGTCTGTCGAACGTCTCCTTGAAGACAATGTTCACAGAGCTACCATCATCGATCAGGATCCGATCAACGGTGAAGTCCTCCACAACAGCTTGGATCATGAGGGCATCATGGAAGGGATTCTCATTCCCCCAACATGTCCTCCTCTAAGAAAGTGATCTCCTTCAACAGGGGCGGTGCTTGCGAGGTCGAGGCGACGCTCCTGCGATAAATTTGATGGAGGCTCCCCTTACGGGAAGCTCCCAGCCTTGCTTCCCCGTGGATCACTCCTACTCCTCCTCTGCCTCCCTGGCCTAGATCTCCATTACCTCTATGGTCGACGCGGTCCTCGTTCCTCCTTCGAGCGACGGCTTGCCCCGCCTGCGGCTCGACAGGGGCTTCTATCCTCCGCTGCTCTCCTCCTACTTCTCCTGCTGCTAGCCTCCTCCTGTCTTCCCAAAAGTATGGGTAATCCATCGTCTCGTGCCCCTCTACTTGATGCAGATCACAGTAGAGGGGGACCTCTTCCGCCTGCTGCCTCCTCCGCCGATTCTTCCTTCCTTGATGGTGGCCAGGCCTGACGACCGCCATTGGTTCATCCCTCCTTCTCTCCTGAAGCCTCTCTGGATGGTGGAAGGGTCTTCTCTCCGGGGATCTCCCCCTCTGATCCTACCGCTGAAACCATCTCGCCGGCCTCCAAGGTGGCCGGTTGACGGGGACCTGGCAGCGCCTCTCTTCCTCCCAACGCTCCAGGGCCACGATGAGTCTCCTCTCATTGTTCCTCCGCGGCTCTTCCTTCCGGGGCTCCTCCCTTCTCTTCTCTTCTCCTTTCCTCACGCTGCTCCGGCTTCTTCCTCTCCACCCTCTGGGGCTCTTCCCTCTTCCTTTTCTCAGGGATCCTCTCCCTCTCTTCCTCCTCTTCCCTGGTCAGCTTAGCAAGCATGGCCAAGAATCCGCGGTTGGAAGCCTCCCCCTGGACAAACTTGTTGGCCCTCTGAATGAGGTTGTCGTAGGAATAGGGAGGATTTCTGCCGAGTTCCAACTTGAAGAGGCCTTCACCAATGTCGAACATCATGGCCAGCTGCAGGATGTTGCCATCCACCTCCTGGATTTGCAACACCTCCTCCTGGAAGCGCTCGATGTAGTTCCCCAATGTCTCCTTTGGCCCCTGTACCATATGGAACAGGGTCGTCGCCTCCTTCTTCAGCTTTCGGGCCGTGGCGAACCGGATCGTCACTCCACGACACAAGTCTTCAAAGTAGTAGAACGAGCCTACTGGTAACTGGTGGAACCAGTCCCTGGCCTTCCCTCAGAAAGTGATGGCGAAAAGCCTACACTTGAAGGCATTCGACATGGTTCGAATAGAGACAATATCCTCGAACCAATGGATGTGACGGACAGGGTCATCCCTCCCTCAATAGTAATTCAGCACGGGATCTCTGAACCCTTCAGGAACGGGCGCGGCAAGGATCTCCTCGCAGAATGGGATCCTCCCACTTGCCTGGCGACGATCCTCTCCTTGGAGAGTATCACCCTCATACTCGGCATAACGGCGAGTATCGTGATACCTCGCCTGCTCCTCCACCTCGTGGAACCGGATTCCCTGTGAGGTCTGCGGATAGAACTGTGACCTCCTTGGTCGTTCGGGCTCCTCTTACAGATGCTCCTTTCCTGCTCGCCGAGGGGGACTACCTCCCTCGGTCAGAACTTGGCGATGGGGTGAGGTCGTCGTGCCCTCCGTGCGAGGTTGAAGCGTTGCTCGCACGGTCCCTTCCATTCGCCGCGCGAACTCTTCAAAAACCGCCAACGTCACAAACTCGCCGCTCCCGGACGAGTTGTCGACTACTTCCTCATGGTCGCCAACTGTGACCATCTCGCCTTCCTACTAGACTTTCTTCCTTTGACTATGATCCATGCTCACCGCACCAAAGTGTTGACGCCATGAAAACCCTGACCTCAAGATTCGGACCAATGCAGCCAGAGGCTACTCGCCCAGCAGTCCAACGAGATGACTTGGCTGGCAACGACGAAGAAGCTAGAAGAGCAACAAACAGGACCCCAGGTGCTGCGGCAGGGAGTTCCCACCACGTACCTAGAAGCTCGGAAGAGACTTCCCCTCCAGAACCAAAAAATGGCCGAGTAGGGTATGAGGAAGGCACCAACTTGGCGAGAAACACAGGAGTGACGACTAAGGGGGGATGGGTCCAAGTGTTTGAAAGTTGGCTTTCGAAAGCTCAGCCAAAGGTGCCAATACAAGTACCCCTGGGGTCCTATTTATAGGAAAACCAAAGGGGGAGGGGGGCTTTTTATAGCCCAGCCCTGCCCAGCGACTATGCGACATTGAGGCGACCTCGCTAGCAAAAAGGGCGAGTATCGCCTATGGTCGCCCACCTTTTGGCGAGTATGAGGGCTACTCGCGCGAGTCTTCCTATACTCGCCTAGGCCTCCTGCTCCTTCTGCTGCTTGGACTGTCTTGGACCTTTGACTTTGACTTCTGCCTACGTGGATTTGAATGGGTCCCACCCTCAGAGAATAAGGGTTGTACAGTTAGTGCTAACGCTGACGTTAGATATCGACTTGAGGATTTATCCTTGTCATCGTGAAGCTCCTGTTGTCGTCGAGAGGTCCCGACGATATGACTGTTGGCTAACGCCCGACGTTAGGGTTAATGCCGCCATTGAGTCTTCTTGTCATTTTGTTAAGCGGTGATTGATAAGATCAAGTCCACCGCTCTTCGAGGTTAACGCGAGCGTTAGAGCTAACGCCGACGTTAGCTCTTGAATCATATTCATCAAATTGAATCATGGCAGTCCATTCCTTATTGGATTTTGGATCTGATGGCTGAGATTTATCCCGACTCAGCTAAGGCAGCAGCTGGTGTAGACTTCTTCTCACTTTCCATTATTATTTCACTTTCACTTTCTCTCCAAACGAAAGGAAGAAGAGAGGGAAATGAGAAGGAAGGAGTGGTCGTTAGAAGAGCTTTCAAGCTCCATTTTAGCACGTTGAGTTCAAATCCGTGGATGAGAGCTTACTGCGAACCTTTCCATCCAGATCGTTTGTGGATTCATGGCGCCAAAGGGATCGTCAAGGGTAACAATCCTTCTTCTTGATACTAGGACATGCTAGTCCAATGTTTTGCCGTTAGCATATTACATGAAAGTGCCTCCTTCACTAATTAGTGAAAGGTTATACTTTCACCGGGTAGATGTTGTCCATCCCCAGTACGAACTGTATATAGAATCCGATTCGTGTCGGATATAAGCATATTGTGTCAAGCCCATCTGCGACAGGTTAGTCCGGATTGGTGATGGTTGAATTGCATGTCAGAGAAAACTTCGTGTTTATTGTGCTATTTTGTATAGCTTGAATGAAGTATACTAAGTTGTATACTGTGTTGGAGAGCAACATCAGGAAACACCTTCATTTCGGGAAGAAATAGTGTTCTGTTTACTAATGCCCGGCGTTAACGCTAACACCGGCGTTATCGCCAGTGATACCAGATATCGCCTTGTGTGATTTGAAATTGCCTTGAGGCTGTGTTGATGACCTAGCGGTGGTTGTCTCATTTTACGGGCCGAAGTGAAGTTGTACCCGTATCGTGCTGGTTGTTCGCGATGATTGAGCCGGGCAAGGCGGATCCAAATCCATTCCATGCTTGTCGGTGAAGAGGTCGCCCATCGGTGCACCGTCTGATCTTGGAAGGAAGTCCGGGAAGCGTAATGGCTTGACCAACAGTAGCTTAGTTGAGGATGGAGGTGGTACTCGGGGAGTACACCGATAGTGTGCCATGAGAGCACGAAATGTGTGGCCGTGCGTGCCAACGTTTGTGGTGATTCTGCATATATCGATTGTGTAAGCTGTACTTTCTTGTTGAGATATATGTTGTTATACTGCTGACTTGCAGGGAAGGAGTACCACCGCCCTAGGAATGGGGTGGGGGCGTTATACCATTTTGGTCAGTTAAAGCTGACCGGTGTTTTGTTTTCCTACATTTTTGTGGACTGTACTTGTGCAGGTGCTGGCGAGCTGAGCGAGAAATAGCTGGGTGAAGCCCATTGCTAAGCTGGCCCTCGAAGGCCAACCCTTTTGAGTGTTTACCTTTCACGTATTGTCGGCCTGCGTGTCGATGCCTGTAAATCATGTAATAAGATAAACAATTGTTATAAACATCATGTATTGGCCTTAAGGCCAAACAGTTTTATGTATACATATCAGTCATTCTTAGTTGGTGTTGTGGACATAGTCTGGTTCAAGATTAATTTTATGCTTCCGTTAGATTGTAACTCTGAGATGTCGTAGATTAATTTTACTATTTCGTAACTCTTTAGCTTGCACATTTAATATGGCGTGGGGTCCCGGCCGGACCTACTGTTATATTTCTTAGAGCGTGCAAGGGTGTTACAATTTGGTATCAGCTTCTGGTCTCGATCCCTTGTCATTCAAATTTGTGGTCGAATTCTTTCCAGGTGTGGTAAGCATGTGTGTGCGTCGCCATTCAAACCATCTAAATAACTAGTGAATGTCCACTTAGAAATATTCTATATACATGTTTATAGCATGATTGTGGAACCTGCGTGTTCCTTGCTTGCTGTTTTGGTGTGATATTAGTCACTAAATTATGTGCAACATGATTATATATGACTAAGAGTGGTGTGGGGCAATCCCAACCCTGGCACACTACTGAGAGTAGTGCATCTGCTGAGGTGCCTACACCTCCTCCTTCTGCTGAGACGATACAGTTGATTGTTGAGGCCGTATTTGCAATGATGAATGCGCAACCAGGAAAGCATGCACATCCTCCTACCCCTGGGGTGACCCCGATGCTGGTTAGCGTAGTTGAGCCTGGTGCCGAAAGGCAAGTACTGGAAGTACCAGTCATGACAAAGTGAGCGTCAGACCAACAATTGAAGCATTTTCTGAGCTTCCACCCTCCTACGTTTGCGTGGATAGAATCCCCAGCTCAAGCCGAAGACTGTCTCTCTCGGATAAAGAGAACCTTGATGTCTATGGAGACGGAGGAAATTCAAAAGGTGACCATGGCTACCTTTCTCTTGGATGGAGAGGCGAGGCTTTGGTGGGATGAAATGGAACAACATCAATTTGTGTGCAGGCAACTGACTAACATCTCGATGGAGGAGTTCTCGAGACTATTTTTGGCAATGGAGAACCAGTTCTAGAGATTGACTCAGGGGGATTGTCTAGTGGATGATTACCTCCATGAGTTTACGCAACTTGGAAGGTATGCTGGATCTTCATTTGATGATGAAGAAAGAAAGACCAACAGGTTCTATGAAGGTCTGCGCGATGATCTGCGGCTACTTTTGGCAGGCCCAATGACGCAAGGCTTTCTTACCTTGGTGAATACCGCCTGATGCCTTGAGCAAGATATGAAGAGGGTCCAAAGTAGGAAGGACCTATCTGTGAAAAAGACAGAGTTCAAAGTACCGAGCTCTGCAAAGTCTGGGTACCGAAGGTACAAGAAGAAATCTAGGTTTTTGGAACCGGCTTTCTCTTCTGTTTCAGGAACGACGACTGGGCGAGGTCCGGTTATTTGTTATACGTGTGGCAAGCTAGGACACATAGCCCGAGAGTGTCGCAGTGGTCTCCAGAAGTTGGAGAAAAAGGCGGGTGTGGAGAAAGGGAAAGAAGCGGAGTCGTCTGCATCCCGGTACACTCCAGCTCAACCCCGAGTCTATAATCTTGGCCACTAGGAGGCCATCAAGCAAAGTGACATCGTGACAGGTATGTTTTAGTATATAGCATTTATTATCTTGTGTACTTTATACCTTGTTTGTGATTGCTTGTATAACCTGTTTGTATTAGGCTTTGTCCTAATTCGGAATTGCTCGACGAGGCCATTATTTGGCACTGGAGCATCTCACTCCTTTCTGTCTGAGGCCTTCATACTACGTGTTGGAGTGTCTTCTTTCCTTTCAAGGGATAGATTGGATGTATTGCTTCCCAATGGGTGTCAAATACGTGTGGATAGAGTTTGATGTGTTCAGGTGCGGATAATAAGTCATGAGTTTGACTTGGAAGCATCAATGCTGGCGATATCTGAGTTTAATGTGATCTTTGACATAGAATGACTTTCAAAGCAGCGTGCATGCATTGATTGCAATCTAAAGGAAGTCACACGGGGGCAAAACATTGAACACGAGACTACATTTACCGGTATGCGAGGATCGAGCAAGATGCTGATGTCTGCTCTCCAAGTAGTCAAAGCAGTTTGGAATGACGCGGAGTTGTTCTTCACGCTGTTGGAGGCTTCGGAGCCAAAGCCTAGTTTGTGTGATGTCCCAATCATATCAGAGTATGCATATGTGTTTCCTAAAGATCTACCTGGATCTCCACCTCAACGAGAGATCGACTTTTCTACTGAGATAGTGCTAGGTGCCAAACTTGTGGCACACTCACTGTACCGAATAGCGCCAAAAGAGATGGCAGAATTGAAAGTCCAGTTGCAGGAATTACTGGAGCAAGGTTATATACGTCCAAGTTCATCTCCTTGGAGTGCACCGAGCCTCTTTGTGAAAGAGAAGGACAGAAGCTTGCGTCTCTGTGCAGACTACCGTGAACTGAATAAGCTAACAGAGAAGAATAAATATCTGATTCCGAGAATCAATGATTTATTTGATCAACTAGTTGGATCGACTCTGTATTCGAAGCTGGATCTGAAGTCCGGTTACTACCAGTTGAGGATTAGTGAATGTGATATTCCCAAGACAACGTTTAGTACTCGTTACTGGCACTATGAGTTCATAGTGATGTCATTTGGCTTAATGAATGCGTCGTCGGTATTCATGGATTTGATGAACAGAACATCATGAGAGTATCTTGACCGGTTTGTGATTGTCTTTATAGACGATATAATGGTTTACTCTCAGTCTGAATAAGAGCATGCGATTTATTTGCGCATAGTTTTGGATTGAGGCGAAGTCAGCTGTGTTGGTGCGGCCAGTTATCGGTGCGGCCAGAATTGCCCCCGGCGTTGCGGTACTATTCGAAGCAGAAGGGCATGTCCCCCGTAGGTCTAACTGACTGCCCCGTGGATCCGCCCGAGGACCAAGTTGATATAAAGAGCAGTATGCGCCTTCACCAACAGACCGGTCTTTTGGTCGAGTTAGTAGCGCTGGGTCCTCTCAATTGGTATCAGAGGGGGTCGCGGGTTCGAAACCCCAGGGTCGTTTCTGGGGGGGATTGTTGGTGCGGCCAGTTATCGGTGCGGCCAGAATTGCCCCCGGCGTTGCGGCGCTATTCGAAGCGGAAGGGCGTGTCCCCCATGGGTCTAACTGACTCCCCCGTGGATCCGCCCGAGGACCAAGTTGATATAAAGAGCAGTATGCGCCTTCACCAACAGGCCGGTCTTTTGGTCGAGTTGGTAGCGCTGGGTCCTCTCAAGCTGTATGCCAAATTCTCTAAGTATGAGTTTTGGCTGTCGTCTGTGACATTCCTAGGTCATGTGGTAAGCAGAGAGGGCATTACAGTAGATCCGGCGAAGATAGTTGTAATACGTGAGTGGCCTGTGTTGACTACGGTGGCGGAAGTCTGAAGTTTTTTAGGACTTGCCGGCAACTATAGGCGCTTCGTAGAGAACTTTTCTAGGATAGCTCTACCTCTCACAACCTTGACTAGGAAAGATCAGAAGTTTGTTTGGTCGACGGCGTGCGCGAGAGCTTTTAAGGAGCTGAAGAGTCATCTGACCACGACGTCAATTTTATGTTAGCCAAGTGGTATGGAAGGCTTTGAAATTTACAGTGACGCATCAGGGAGCGGCTTAGGATGCGTTCTTCTTCAGTTTAGAAATGTGATAGCTTATGGCTCTCGCCAATTGAAAGTGTACGAGAGGAATTATCCGGGCCATGACTTGGAGTTAGCGGTCGTGATATTCACACTTAAGCTTTGGCGGCATTACTTATATGGTGTGACGATTGACATCTTTACAGACCATAAGAGTCTGAAGTACCTGTTAGATCAGAAGGAGCTGAATATGCGACAGAGAAGGTGGATGGAATTCTTGGGGAACTACACTTTCAATATTCACTACACTCCCGTGAAGGGAAATGTTTTCGCTGATGCATTAAGTCGGAGGGCTTCTACGCAAGCAAACTGGATTCAGATGCATGATGAGCATCTGATCAGTGACTTGGAGTCCCTTTCGATTACATGCGTCGAGAGAAGGCAAACTACTACTGCATGCTTGAGCTGGATCGAGGTACAATGCGACCTTGCGGATAGAATCTGTCAGCCCTTGGAGCTTGATGAGAGCATGAAACAGTATGTGATAGAGGTCGTGGATGCGTCTAATGCCGAGTTCTCATTCGAAGATGGTCTTTTGTGGAAAGATAGTCATTTATGCGTCCCAAATTTTGGGAAATTACGGGAGGAGTTGATGTACGAGACTCATTTTACCAAGTACTCAATCCACCCAGGGAGCACAAAGATGTACCAAAACATGAAGCACTTATTTTGGTTGCCGGGTTTGAAGAAAGACATAGCTTTGCACGTGGAGAAATATCATACTTGTGCACTTGTGAAGGAAGAATGTCAAAAACCTGGCGTCTTTCTGAAGTCGTTACCGATTCCAGAATGAATGTTTGATGACATATCTATGAATTTCGTGCATGGTTTGCCGAGATCGCAAAATGGGAACGATGCCATTTGGGTAATCGTAGACTGACTGATGAAAGTATCTCACTTCATTCCGACCAGGAGGGACGATTCAGTTCAAATTTGGCAATGTTATATGTGGATAACATAATATGATTGCACGGTGTGTTGACATCGTAAGTGACTGATGAGTCCCAATTATATACACATTTTTGGACTCATCTGGGCCGATTTTCTAGTCTTTGCACTTCACTTTAGACATGTTTTCATTCCTATTTAATACTCCATGCCAAGTGCACTTCTAGGCCCGTTTTGGTGTTATTTCTTGTTCATCTTCGTTACTAGTTTTCATGCAGTGTTAAGTGCCACCTTCAGTGGCTAGACTGGTGTTGTATGCTGGAACAGGAGTCGTGCAGGTGTTCCCGGTACAATTCTGTACCGGAACACTGCGCACGATCACTGACTCTATAGCGCACGACCACTGGTCGTGCGCCACTGATCACGCGCACTTAAACGCCCATTTTATGAGTTCTGTCTGGCTTATCGCACGACCATTTATGATAGTGCGCACGACCACTGGTCGTGCGTCACTGGTCGTGCGAACATGTATTTTATAAACCTCTTTCATTTCAGGCTCCGCCCAGGCAACGCGCACGATCGCAGAACTCCAGTGCGCAGTATTCAGTTCAGCGCCTATATATATCCTGTTCGCGAATTAGGGTGGGATCACGATCGGATCCTCGCCGTTTTTCCGCCCAGCTTCGTCGTTTTCGCCCCTTCCGCAGGTTTTTTGCCCCATCCATCGCCGCCCACCATATGGAGGTGCTCCGGGCTTGTTCTTCACGCCAATCTTGAGCCGGAGCTTCCTCTCGGCCTCCTCCTTCATCCTAGCGCTCCAAGGGAAGATCTAACAGCCATCTCCATCAAGCAAGAGGAAGTTTGCAACCTCTACCGGATCGTGACACGAAGAAGACGGGCTCATTGGAGAGTAGTGACAGCTCTCTCTACCCCGGACGTAGTTGCGGACCGAGCTAGGACGCGGATTGACAACCTGGTGCTTCCTACCGTGAATCCACAACGAGCCTTCGGATTCGGTCGATTTCTTGCCTTATTCTTCTCTTATTGATGTATATGTAGTTAGATCCATTATTATGATGAAGTTGCACTCAAACTTGTTTGTATTTTTATATATTTCATGTCTATGTGAAATACTTGTTGTTTGAGTTGCTTGAGGTGCGCCACCACTCCATCCTCCATCCCGCCGTCACGTTCGGTGCCGCACTAGCAATTGCTAGTGGCGTGCTTATCGAAGAGGTGTTTGCGACCCTCATTCCGTTAGCCTACTCGTCCATCCGCCTATCGAAGCGTGGCATCGCGACCCGTGTATTCTATCCCGCCTAACAAAGCAGCGCGCTCAAGGCCTGCATAGTTCGATCTGTTTGCCTACTCGTCCATCCGCCCTTACGAAGTAGCGCGTTCAAGGCCTACGTAGTCTTCCATCCCGCCGAGCGAAGCTTTGCATAGCAGCATTGCATAGGAGTAGTTTTTGTATTTTCTCTTTATTGTTCACAATCCAAAACCCCCGTTTCCGCATCCATCCGACTATAGGACTTCGATCTCAAGTCCTTCCTCAATAGTCAACTCCACCTTACTGTGTTCCTTTGAGATTCGATACTCGGGGATTACTCCTCGTTTTATATTACTTGAACGATCGGTACACTGCCGTTTCGTGTCGCAGTCGAGCTACCGCCTATAGCGGTGTGTGAGATTCGCGCCATCAAGTTTTTGGCGCCGTTGCCGGGGATCACAGTCGTGTGAGTTTTCTAGAAAGGGAGAACCTGAGAGAGAAGCCCTTCCATTTGTAAATTGCATTTCTTTGTTTTATTTCTTTTTATTCCATTTTCCTGTTTTAATTAGGTTGCTTTAGTAATTTTTGTTAGGTGTAGTATTTTGCACAATAACATTTTTATTTTGAATCGTATTATCTTCACACTATGTGGGCACATCTTAATTTTCGTTGCCGTTGGTGTGGAGCTACCTCCCACTCTAGTGATGAATGTCCTACGGAGAATAGTAGGCATAATTCTTATAGCCCAGCATATGGAGCACCGACTTCGTCTGATACTCCATATGGTGCGCGTAAGTCTTATGGCTACTCTGCTGAGCCTTTACCGTCATACTTCTTTTCGGCTTCAGCCCCCGCTGTGCCAAAGAAGCCCGCAAGGCAGTGCCGGTTTTGTCGGAGCACTGATCATGTCTTGAAGGACTGTGCCGAGTATCTTCGCCAATTGGATGAGGATGACGAGCCGGATATCCGGATCGTCCCAACTCCTAACTCTGGCGGCACACCTTCAACATCCGGTTATGTGTCTTTGTCACCTTCACACCTTGAAGGGTATGGCATGGACACGGTCACCGGATGTGCGGCTGATCTATGCACCGACATTGCTGAGCCTATTCTCCATGTGCATCCACCACCCCTAGTGGATTCGATTCTTTGTGAGGAATCGGTGCTCGACTTTTATCCGAGCACTACTCCTCCCCCTGTTGTGCATACTATACTCGTCTCCGACGACATTGTTGATGATGTGTCGCAGGATGAGGTGGGTGATCTGAGTGTTATGCCTGTTCCTATGGAGGAGGACAACCTTCTAGGTGAAGAGGAGTTTTCCTCAGCACCGGTGGAGGAAGTCCAAATCTCTAGCTTGGCCACTGTTGATCCCACCGAATCTTGTAGCATTGATGACAATGCAAACATTATTTTACTTCCCCAACCTGATGGGAGTGAGACCGGGATCACTCCCCCGATTGATGTTTATTTATGTTCTTCGTCTTGTTTATTTCTCGATCCCCCCTCGTCATCCGAGCCTGTGCAGGTTGAGTCTTCACAGGTACCCCAGGAGGATTTGGTGCATATTGCCCAAGTCAATGATGAGAGCATCCTCTTATGTGAGGAGGTTGATTCCCCCTCCGTAGAGGAAGCTCCACTCATTACCTTTTCCTCCTGCCACCTTCATGGAGACGATACCTTGCTGGGCAAGGATGTTTTTGGTGAGTTGAGTGAGGATATTTCCTCCTCCACTTACATTCTCTACCCTCTACCTGTGAGGAGCAGGTATCTATATTTAGGTAGAGGGGTGACTGCTCTGTCTCCATATCGGTACCCGCTACCGATGCGCATATTAGAACAGTTACCTGTGCATTTCCTTTTTCATAGGCCTATAAGCTAGAACTGTGCAAAACCTGAATAAGTCGTGCTGGGATGACAATAACCCCAGTAGTTATCTTACTTTTATTACATTTTCATTTTCCTAGTTATAGTAGTTAGTTAATTTCTGTTCAGTTTTAGCATTTCTGCTTTCTTTTGTTTTTGTGGAGCTCACCCCTGCAGGTACTTATTGCAAATTCTGAATGGCGGGTTTGCTTCAGTTTTTCACGCGTCTTCTGGTATGCTCACTTCTGAGCATTGGGTAATCGCTTTCCCTAGACTTCATTTTCAATTTTCATGGTTACATCATTTATGTCTATTGCTTAGATTTAGTCTGGGGGAGAGCCGCTATATGTTACCCACTGCACGTGCACATCTCATTTGCATACTAGAAGTATTATAATTTCAGTTATTTAGTTATGTTCAATTGCATTGCACACCACTGCACCCACTTGAGCGCACACTCACTTGTTTGTGTGCTTCCGTTCACGCTTATCTTGGTTTGGAATGTGAAATAGGATGTTAGCTTAGGAATTGCAAATTGGAGTACGATGTTGACTCTTGTAGTGCTCTAGTCGCATATTCCTTGCTTGCATAGAAATTTGAGTAGAATTAGATTGTCTCTATACTTTTAATTTACAATTAGTATTCTTGTGTAGTTTTTGATTTATTGTACTCATTTGGTGAATGTAACCGAAATTTGCGGTAGCACTGTGTTGTGTGTAAGCAAGCGCTAGTTGTGTGTTGCTCGAGTCGGAAGGAAGGTTTACCTTTCTCGTGGGCTAAGAACTTGACCCAAGCGACTCTTGGAGCATGGGTGAGAGCAACTCATTTTGTTAAATGTGATGTAGGCCATTTTTGGCTAGTTTGAGCCTTGTTTTCCATGACTTATGCGTTTATCTTTGCAAGCCAAGTTTGTGCCTACCCTTCCTTTGTTTCAGCTCTTCTTTAAATCACCAAAGCCTGAAGCTTATCCTATTATCGCAACCAAGTAGTGAGTTAACTGAAATTACATTTCATATTTGGATGTGATGTATGGAAATTTTTGTGATGTGAAGAAAATGTGTATTGTGTGGTGAACATATTGTTGTAAACCAACCGGGGGATAAATGAAAAAAATGAAGTTAAAAGAAAAAAAAATCTATAAAGAATAAAAATGAAAAGAAAGCCCATTGGGCGTAATAGAAAAAAATTCAGTTGGTATTTGTTTGGAGTAGGCTGTTTGCACACCCAGTTTTCAAGCTAAGTCTGGGGGTGTGTCACACTAGCATCGTTCTTGGCCTTGTTTTGGTACAGCATTACTTTTTGACTCAATTGGGTTGCGTAGTCGTTTCGTTTATCATTGAATATCATACCGTAACCTAAGCCCAATTATAACCCGAAGTCCTATTGATTTAACTTGTGAGTTTGCTAGCGCCGTGGAGAGAGTGTAACCGGGCAAGCTTATGGTTCTCGTCGTTGATGGATTTCAGCGGAGTTATTCCCGAATTCCGGTCTTTAGCAACACCCTCCTAAGTGGCTTGTTTACTTTCACATCGGGCACGACCGCACAAATTCTTCATGATTCACCAGCTGAGTACAAATAAATCACTATTTACACATGTATACTTTTGTAAATTAGTTAGCATAGTTAGAATCTCTTTTTACTAAATTTCTATTTGCATGCTTTTGTTACTTCGCATTGTACTCCTTTGTGTAATTTTCTTTGTTAACCACCATTTTCACACTCCGCCGAATTCGTTTGCTCGGGACACGCAAACAGGTAAGTCTGGGGGTGTGATGAGTCCCAATTATATACACATTTTTGGACTCATCTGGGCCGATTTTCTAGTCTTTGCACTTCACTTTAGACATGTTTTCATTCCTATTTAATACTCCATGCCAAGTGCACTTCTAGGCCCATTTTGGTGTTATTTCTTGTTCATCTTCGTTACTAGTTTTTATGCAGTGTTAAGTGCCACCTTCAGTGGCTAGACTGGTGTTGTATGCTGGAACATGAGTCGTGCAGGTGTTCCCGGTATAATTCTGTACAGGAACACTGCGCACGATCACTGACTCTATAGCGCACGACCACTGGTCGTGCGCCACTGATCGTGCGCACTTAAACGCCCATTTTATGAGTTCTGTCTGTCTTATCGCACGACCATTTACGATAGTGCGCACGACCACTGGTCGTGCGTCACTGGTCGTGCGAACATGTATTTTATAAACCTCTTTCATTTCAGGCTCCGCCCAGGCAACGCGCACGATCGCAGAACTCCAGTGCGCACGACCACTGGTCGTGCGCCAATGACCGTGCGCAGTATTCAGTTCAGCGCCTATATATATCCTGTTCGCGAATTAGGGCGGGATCACGATCGGATCCTCGCCATTTTTCCGCCCAGCTTCGCCGTTTTTGCCCCTTCCGCAGGTTTTTCGCCCCATCCATCGCCGCCCACCATATGGAGGTGCTCCGGGCTTGTTCTTCACGCCAATCTTGAGCCGGAGCTTCCTCTCGGCCTCCTCCTTCATCCTAGCGCTCCAAGGGAAGATCTAGCCGCCATCTCTATCAAGCAAGAGGAAGTTTGCAACCTCTACCGGATCGTGACACGAAGAAGACGGGCTCATTGGAGAGTAGTGACAGCTCTCTCTACCCCGGACGTAGTTGCGGACTGAGCTAGGACGCGGATTGACAACCTGGTGCTTCCTACCGTGAATCCACAATGAGCCTTCGGATTCGGTCGATTTCTTGCCTTATTCTTCTCTTATTGATGTATATGTAGTTAGAGTCATTATTATGATGAAGTTGCACTCAAACTTGTTTGTATTTTTATATATTTCATGTCTATGTGAAATACTTGTTGTTTGAGTTGCTTGAGGTGCGCCACCACTTCATCCTCCATCCCGCCGTCACGTTCGGTGCCGCACTAGCAATTGCTAGTGGCGTGCTTGTCGAAGAGGTGCTTGCGACCCTCATTCAGTTAGCCTACTCGTCCATCCGCCTATCGAAGCGTGGCATCGCGGCCCGTGTATTCCATCCCGCCTAACGAAGCAGCGCGCTCAAGGCCTGCATAGTTCGATCCGTTTGCCTACTCGTCCATCCGCCCTTACGAAGTAGCGCGTTCAAGGCCTACGTAGTCTTCCATCCCGCCGAGCAAAGCTTTGCATAGCAGCATTGCATAGGAGTAGTTATAGTATTTTCTCTTTATTGTTCACAATCCAAAACCCCCGTTTCCGCATCCATCCGACTATAGGACTTCGATCTCAAGTCCTTCCTCAATAGTCAACTCCACCTTACTGTGTTCCTTTGAGATTCGATACTCGGGGATTACTCCTCTTTTTATATTACTTGAACGATCGGTACACTGCCGTTTCGTGTCGCAGTCGAGCTACCGCCTATAGCGGTGTGTGAGATTCGCGTCATCAGTGACCGAGATGGGCACTTTACATCAAATGATTGGAGGCTAATCTACCAACTATTGGATACCAAACTGAAGTTTAGCCCTATCTTCCACCCTCAAATAGATGAACAGACTGAATGAACCAATAGGACAATGGAGGATATGCTCCGAATGTGCGCCTTGGATTTTGAGAAGAGGTGGGAGGACCATCTCTATATGATCGAGTTCGCCTACAATAATAGATACCAAGCGAGTATACAAACGGCGCCCTTCAAGGCCCTTTATGGTAGAAAATGTCGTACTCCCTTGGCTTGGGCAGAAATAGGCGATACAAAGTTGTTCAAGCGAAAAGATGTCCATGATGCAAATTCGGCAATTCAAACAATCCGAGAGCGATTGTTTATTACTCAGGATAGGCATGCAAAATATTATAACGCCAAACACTGAAACATTGAGTTCGCTGTTGGCGACTAGGTTTACTTGAAGATCAAACCATTTAAGGGTGTATCAAAGATTCGACGCTTGAAAAAGCTAAGTCCGAGATACCTTGAACCGTTGGAGCGTGTTGGTGAAGCTGCCTATCGGCTTGCTCTTTCGAGAGAGTTAAGCAGTTTGCATGATGTGTTTCACGTATCCGTGTCGAGGAAGGCATCGCAGGGGCCTACTCATATTATTGTTGATGTTCAAGTGCCGATTGATGGTGGGCTAAAGACAAAAGTCAAGCCAATTTGCATCGAATGCACTGAAGTCAAGCAGTTGCGGAACAAAATGATCAGAACGGTCAAATTATGCTTGGACAATTGCGGTCATGGGGAGCATTCATGGGACCGAGAGCAGGCCATGCTTGAGGAGTTCCCCGAGTTGTTCCGTTAAGGTACAATTTATGCATTTGTACTTTTGCTTGTTTTCTTAATTCTGGAAGTTTAGGACGAACTTTCTTTAAGGGGAGGAGAATTGTAACACCCCAGGTTTTCCCAGCTAAAGAAAGCAAGGTTTCTAATAGCAGGAGCTAACGCCGGGCATTAGTGCTAACGCTGGCGTTAGCGATATCGTCTTGAAGATGTCATCTTGAAGATGTCGTCTTGAAGATATCGTCTTGATCAATTCGACAAGGTGTCAAGTTGACATACTAACGTTGGGCGTTAGTGCTAACGCTGGCATTAGGTATCGACTTGAAGATATCGTCTTGAAGATATCATCTTGATCAATTTGACAAGGTGTCAAGTCGACATACTAACGTTGGGCGTTAGTGCTAATGCTGGTGTAAGGTATCGACTTGATGATTTATCCTTGTCATCGTGAAGCTCTTGTTGTCGTCGAGAGGTCCCATTGATACAACTATTGGCTAACGCCTAGCGTTAGGGTTAACGTCGGCGTTGAGTCTTCTAGCCATTTTGTTAAGCGGTGATGGATAAGATCAAGTCCACCGGTCTTTGGGGTTAACGCGAGCGTTAGAGCTAACGCCGGCGTTAACCCTTGAATCAGATTCATAAATTTGAATTGTGCATGTCCATTCCTTATTGTATTTTGGATCCGATGACTGGGATTTATTCCGACTCAGCTAAGGCAGTAGCTAGTGTAGTCTTCTTCTCACTTTCCATTGTTATCTCACTTTCACTCTCTCTCCAAAGGAAAGGAAGAAGAGAGGTAAAGGAGAAGGAAGGAGTTTCCATTAGAAGAGCTTCCAAGCTCCATTTCAGCGCGTTGAGTTCAAATTCGTGGAGGAAAGCTTGCTGTGAACCTTTCTATCCGGATCGTTTGTGGATTCATGGCGCCAAAGCGATCGTCAAGGGTAACGATCCTTCTTCTTGATACTAGGACATGCTAGTCCTATGTTTTGTTGTTAGCATAGTACATGAAAGTGCCTCGTTCATTATTTAGTGAAAGGATATACTTTCACCGTGTAAATGTTGTCCATCCCAGGTATGAACTGCATATAGAATCTGATTCGTGCACGGATATAGACATACTGTGTGAAGCCCATCTGCGATAGGTTGGTCCCGATTGGTGACTGTTGAATTGCATGCCGGAGAAGACTCCATGCTAATTGTGCTATTTTGCATAGTGTTGAAACCGACTACTCGGTCTCCGTGGAGTTCGGGGTCCCAAAAAAGGGGTGGTCTCACACCTACTTCTCTCGAGCCAACTCTCTAGGCAAGAGCACTTGGACTTGGAAACGGGCCCTAGGCTACAGCGAGGAGGTCCCACCTCACACCCGGAAGACCTGAGAGATCTTCCCCTCCCTAGCCAATGCTGAACCAGAAGCACCAAAGGAGAGCTCTAAGGGAAGAAGAAGATCCGAAATTTGGAAATCTAGAAGTCCCCTCCTTTGGTGCCCCTTAGGGTCTATTTATAGGTTTTCCAAGATGAGCTGCAAATAGCCAAAAACTGATCTGCCAGATTACCAAAATACCCTCGGATCTGGACTGCGAATAGCCAAAACTGGACTGCAAATAGCCAAATCCCGCTGTTCTGGGATACTAAACGCAGACCAACCCCCCCCCCCCTCTTCTGGAACTGGGCGAGAGGGGTTACCTCGCGGAGCTCGGCGAGCCTCCTCGCTGGGGTGGGGCGAGACCAAGGGTCTTCCCCCTTACCAGGGTCGGGGGCGAGAGATGGGGTCGGCCCCCCTCCTCCACTCGCCCCTGGCTGGGCGAGGGCGAGAGGGGGGGCACCCGCCCTCCTCCTCTCGCCCCTGGCTGGGCGCGGGCGAGAGGGTGGGGCACCCGCCCCTCCTCCTCTCGTCCCTAGCTGGGCGCGGGCGAGAGGGGGGGCACCCGCCCCTCCTCCTCTCGTCCCTAGCTGGGCGCGGGCGAGAGGGGGGGCACCCGCCCCTCCTCCTCTCACCCCTAGCTGGGCGCGGGCGAGAGGGGGGGGGGGGGGGGCACCCGCCCCTCCTCCTCTCGCCCCTAGCTGGGCGCGGGCGAGAGGGGGGGCACCCGCCCCTCCTCCTCTCGCCCCTAGCTGGGCGCGGGAGAGAGGGGGGGCACCCGCCCCTCCTCCTCTCGCCCCTAGCTGGGCGCGGACGAGAGGGGGGGCACCCGCCCCTCCTCCTCTCGCCCCTAGCTGGGTGCGGGCGAGAGGGGGGCACCCGCCCCTCCTCCTCTCGCCCCTAGCTGGGCGAGGGCGAGAGGGGGGCACCCGCCCCTCCTCCTCTCGCCCCCTCACTTGCCTCTTACTCCAGCTGGGTGAGCAGGAGGTTTCTGCCTCTACTGCTCTCCCTCCTTTCTCTCTGTCTTGGATCATACTACAAACATGGCCCTGATGCACTCTTGGGTCCTGGAAACCTACTCGGCGGATATAGGGTTGTACAGACACGTCTCGGCGGCCCTCCACGCTGGGCCTCACTCGATGGATATGGGGGTTGTACACAATCCCCGCTCTTTGCGAGGTTGGCACAACCTCAGAAAGAAAAGTCCAAGCCCAAATATCCATCGAGGGGGGCAGAACCTCGCCCCCGAGGCATGTTTGACCCATCCAGCTGGTGAGAGCCTGGAGTGAGGAGGACATCTCAGCATTGAACATACCCATCCGAGGTTCATTCGACCCACCCAGCTAGTGAGAGCCTGGAGTGAGGAGGACATCTCGATGGCAAACTCTTCCTTCCGAGGATCATTCGACCCACCCAGCTAGTGAGAGCCTGAAGTGAGGAGGACATCTCGGCGTTGAACTTACCCATCCGAGGATCATTCGACCCACCCAGCTAGTGAGAGCCTGGAGTGAGGAGGACATCTCGATGGCAAGCTCTTCCTTCCGAGGATCATTCGACCCACCCAGCTAGTGAGAGCCTGGAGTGAGGAGGACATCTCAGCGTTGAACTTACCCATCCGAGGATCATTCGACCCACCCAGCTAGTGAGAGCCTGGAGTGAGGAGGACATCTCGATGGCAAGCTCTTCCTTCCGAGGATCATTCGACCCACCCAGCTAGTGAGAGCCTGGAGTGAGGAGGACATCTCGACGTTGAACTTACCCATCCGAGGATCATTCGACCCATCCAGCTAGTGAGAGCCTGGAGTGAGGAGGACATCTCAATGGCAAGCTCTTCCTTCCGAGGATCATTCGACCCACCCAGCTAGTGAGAGCCTGGAGTGAGGAGGACATCTCGGCGTTGAACTTACCCATCCGAGGATCATTCGACCCACCCAGCTATTGAGATCCTGGAGTGAGGAGGACATCTCGGTGGCAAGCTCTTCCTTCCGAGGATCATTCGACCCACCCAGCTAGTGAGAGCCTGGAGTGAGGAGGACATCTCGGCGTTGAACTTACCCATCCGAGGATCATTCGACCCACCCAGCTAGTGAGAGCCTGGAGTGAGGAGGACATCTCGATGGCAAGCTCTTCCTTCCGAGGATCATTCGACCCACCCAGCTAGTGAGAGCCTGGAGTGAGGAGGACATCTCGGCGTTGAACTTACCCATCCGAGGATCATTCGACCCACCCAGCTAGTGAGAGCCTGGAGTGAGGAGGACATCTCGATGGCAAGCTCTTCCTTCCGAGGATCATTCGACCCACCCAGCTAGTGAGAGCCTGGAGTGAGGAGGACATCTCAACGTTGAACTTACCCATCCGAGGATCATTCGACCCACCCAGCTAGTGAGAGCCTGGAGTGAGGAGGACATCTCGATGGCAAGCTCTTCCTTCCGAGGATCATTCGACCCACCCAGGTAGTGAGAGCCTGGAGTGAGGAGGACATCTCGACGTTGAACTTACCCATCCGAGGATCATTCGACCCACCCAGCTAGTGAGAGCCTGGAGTGAGGAGGACATCTCGATGGCAAGCTCTTCCTTCCGAGGATCATTCGACCCACCCAGCTAGTGAGAGCCTGGAGTGAGGAGGACATCTCGGCGTTGAACTTACCCATCCGAGGATCATTCGACCCACCCAGCTAGTGAGAGCCTGGAGTGAGGAGGACATCTCGGTGGCAAGCTCTTCCTTCCGAGGATCATTCGACCCACCCAGCTATTGAGAGCCTGGAGTGAGGAGGACATCTCGGCGTTGAACTTACCCATCCGAGGATCATTCGACCCACCCAGCTAGTGAGAGCCTGGAGTGAGGAGGACATCTCGATGGCAAGCTCTTCCTTCCGAGGAACATTCGACCCACCCAGCTAGTGAGAGCCTGGAGTGAGGAGGACATCTCGGCGTTGAACTTACCCATCCGAGGATCATTCGACCCACCCGGCTAGTGAGAGCCTGGAGTGAGGAGGACATCTCGATGACAAGATCTTTCTTCCGAGGATCATTAGACCCACCCAGCTAGTGAGATCCTGGAGTGAGGAGGACATCTCGATGGCAAGCTCTTCCTTCCGAGGATCATTCGACCCACCCAGCTAGTGAGAGCCTGGAGTGAGGAGGACATCTCAGCGTTGAACTTACCCATCCGAGGATCATTCGACCCACCCAGCTAGTGAGAGCCTTGAGTGAGGAGGACATCTCGATGGCAAGCTCTTCCTTCCGAGGATCATTCGACCCACCCAGCTAGTGAGAGCCTGGAGTGAGGAGGACATCTCGGCGTTGAACTTACCCATCCGAGGATCATTCGACCCACCCAGCTAGTGAGAGCCTGGAGTGAGGAGGACATCTCGACGTTGAACTTACCCATCCGAGGATCATTCGACCCACCCAGCTAGTGAGAGCCTGGAGTGAGGAGGACATCTCGATGGCAAGCTCTTCCTTCCGAGGATCATTCGACCCACCCAGCTAGTGAGAGCCTGAAGTGAGGAGGACATCTCGGCGTTGAACTTACCCATCCGAGGATCATTCGACCCACTCAGCTAGTGAGAGCCTGGAGTGAGGAGGACATCTCGGTGGCAAGCTCTTCCTTCCGAGGATCATTCGACCCACCCAGCTAGTGAGAGCCTGGAGTGAGGAGGACATCTCGGCGTTTAACTTACCCATCCGAGGATCATTCGACCCACCCAGCTAGTGAGAGCCTGGAGTGAGGAGGACATCTCGATGGCAAGCTCTTCCTAATCATATAAGCAAAATAACTTCATTCATCTAATGGGGGGATTTCCCTTGTCAAAACCTCCTGACCCAACCAGCGAGGGGTAGAACATGCTACAAAGGAAAACAACAAAAGACAAAAAATAAACACAACATACTCCCCCATGGCACTCGCCTCTCAGGCTGCTTGCGCGAGATGATCAATCCTCTGCTTCTCCTGCCACTCCCATCTGGCTCATGCTCTCCATGATCTTCTCTATCTCCTCCGCCCCCACTTGCCAAGATATGCTGTTGACGGCTCGGATCCGAGATGATCAGCTCGCAAAAGGGTGACCCCCCACTCGCCGGCTTCGCGAGCTCCACTTGCGCGACTCCGGCTCCGAGCGAGACCCCACTCACCGGGCTAGGAAAAAGCACTCGCCCGCGAGGTCCCGCTCGCCACTCTCAGTCACTGGTTCCTTGCCTGGCCGACCCCCTGGGGCAACCTCTCCTGACCCCCCCTGGCCGAGCACTCCTTGCGACCCAGAAGGCGGTGTCTGGGGGGAGGGAGCCGAGCAGTCACCTCCCCTGGTGATGCCTTGGAGCAGCTCCATGATTCCCTTGATGGCCGTCATGAACTCTCCCCTTCCTACCACCTCACTTGGGATGTGAGACCCCTCATCGTCTCCTCCTTCGAGGTCTCCTGCCATGAGATTTGGTTCAAGAACTTCTGTGCTGACCACTCTCCACGCTCACCGCACCAAAAATGTTGAAACCGACTACTCGGTCTCCGTGGAGTTCGGGGTCCCAAAAAAGGGGTGGTCTCACACCTACTTCTCTCGAGCCAACTCTCTAGGCAAGAGCACTTGGACTTGGAAACGGACCCTAGGCTACAGCGAGGAGGTCCCACCTCACACCCGGAAGACCTGAGAGATCTTCCCCTCCCTAGCCAATGCTGAACCAGAAGCACCAAAGGAGAGCTCTAAGGGAAGAAGAAGATCCGAAATTTGGAAATCTAGAAGTCCCCTCCTTTGGTGCCCCTTAGGGTCTATTTATAGGTTTTCCAAGTTGGGCTGCAAATAGCCAAAAATTGATCTGCCAGATTACCAAAATACCCTCGGATCTGGACTGCGAATAGCCAAAACTGGACTGCAAATAGCCAAATCCCGCTATTCTGGGATACTAAACGCAGACCAACCCCCCCCCCCCCCCCCCTCTTCTGGAACTGGGCGAGAGGGGTTACCTCGCGGAGCTCGGCGAGCCTCCTCGCTGGGGTGGGGCGAGACCAAGGGTCTTCCCCCTTACCAGGGTCGGGGGCGAGAGAGGGGGTCGGCCCCCCTCCTCCACTCGCCCCTGGCTGGGCGAGGGCGAGAGGGGGGCACTTACCCTCCTCCTCTCGCCCCTGGCTGGGCGCGGGCGAGAGGGGGGGCACCCGCCCCTCCTCCTCTCGTCCCTAGCTGGGCGCGGGCGAGAGGGGGGGCACCCACCCCTCCTCCTCTCGTCCCTAGCTGGGCACGGGCGAGAGGGGGGCACCCGCCCCTCCTCCTCTCGCCCCTAGCTAGGCGCGGGCGAGAGGGGGGGCACCCGCCCCTCCTCCTCTCGCCCCTAGCTGGGCGTGGGCGAGAGGGGGGCACCCACCCCTCCTCCTCTCGCCCCTAGCTGGGCGCGGGAGAGAGGGGGGGCACCCGCCCCTCCTCCTCTCGCCCCTAGTTGGGCGAGGGCGAGAGGGGGGGCACCCGCCCCTCCTCCTCTCGCCCCTAGCTGGGCGTGGGCGAGAGGGGGGCACCCGCCCCTCCTCCTCTCGCCCCTAGCTGGGCGTGGGCGAGAGGGGGGGCACCCTCCCCTCCTCCTCTCGCCCCTAGCTGGGCGAGGGCGAGAGGGGGGGCACCCGCCCCTCCTCCTCTCGCCCCCTCACTTGCCTCTTACTCCAGCTGGGTGAGCAGGAGGTTTCTGCCTCTACTGCTCTCCCTCCTTTCTCTCTGTCTTGGATCATACTACAAACGTGGCCCTGATGCACTCTTGGGTCCTGGCAACCTACTCGGCGGATATAGGGTTGTACAGACACGTCTCGGCGGCCCTCCACGCTGGGCCTTACTCGATGGATATGGGGGTTGTACACATAGCTTGAATGAAGTATACTGAGTTTTATACTGTGCTGGAGAGCAACGCAGGAAACACCTTCATTTCAGGAAGAAATGGTGTTCTGTTTGCTAACGCCCGGTGTTAACGCTAACACCGGCGTTATCGCCAGTGATACCTGATATCGCTTGGTGTTATTGGAAATTGCTCCTGAGGCTGTGTTGATGACCTAGTGGTGGTTGTCTCATTTTACGGGCTGAAGTGAAGCTGTACTCGCATCGTTCTGGTTGTTCACGATGATTGAGCCAGTCAAGGCGGATCTGAACCCGTTTCATGTTGGTCGGTGAAGAGGTCTCCCCTCGGTGCACCTTTGATCATGGAAGGAAGACCGGGAAGCGTAATGGCTTGACCGACAGTAGCTCAGTTACCATCTAAATTTGTATAACTGAGGATGGAGGTGGGACTTGGGGAGAACATTGATAGTGTACCGTGAGAGCACGAAACGTGTGGCCGTGCTTGCCAATGTTTTAATTAAAATAAAGTAGCCTGCAAGATCTGGAAGCTCTGCGAGACCGAAAAGAGTGAGAGGGCTTGGCAGCCTGTGAGAGGGGAGACAGGGGTGAGAAATACTCTGATTGAGGGAGATAGGCAGGGCGGGAGAGAAGAGTGAGAGGGGAGAGGGGGGAGAGTGAAGGAGATAGAGCAGGAGAGTGCTTACCAGCTTAGTGGAAGGAGTTTGGAATGTTGTGGCTATTTCTTGAATCAGTTTGACAAAAAAGATGACTTCATAGAAGCCGAAGACGAAGGAGTGAGTCGATAGAGAATCACACCAACCCCCCGTCTCCGCTCCTGATGACAACGGTTTAATCGCCACTAAGAAAACAAAATTAGTTTTGAACATAAAAATGGATTAAGTTCCAATAATCTCTCACTCTTGCCCTTCAACATAAAGAGGGAAGAGGGACAGAAAGTGCTCTCTCACTCCTGCCCTTCAACTCCAATAATCTCTTCCTCTCCTTAGAAAGGAAAAGGGTTGCACTTTACTGTGAAGTGCATTGATCTGACGGTCCGCATGGATCAGTGCACACATCGCAAAGTGGATTGCACTGATTCACGCGGACCATCGGATTAGTGCATTTCATCGTAAAGTGCAGAAGTGCACTTTACCATAAAGTGCGGGCATCCAACGGTCCACGTGGATGCCCGCACACATTTTAAAGCGCTTTGAGATGTATCCGCTTTGAAATGCGTGTGAGCATTCACGCGGACCGTTGGATACCCACACTTTACCGTAAAGTGCACCTCGCTCTTTACTCCCCCCTTACCCCCTTTCCCCCTTAGAAATTAAACATTATTGAATGTCTAAAACAAATCTCAAGTAATAATGAGCTCCAATCCCATAAGATTGTCCTCGACCAAGTTAAGGATTCATGTTTGTGAGTTAATAGATTTTAACACGTGGCAAAATTCCTCAGGAGGATCATTTTGACATCTAGAAATCAATATTTGATCTCTCAGAGATCATCTTCCTCCTCAATGTCCAAAATCATCTCCTCGCATCTCTTCTATGCTTTTTTGCTTCTGGTTACTTTTTCAGAGATTAATTAAGGGAGTTGTTAAAGGCAAACCAGAATTGGCTATTGGCAAACCAATTTCTATGAGTTATTACGTGGCTTTTGAAAATACGCTTTGTACATGCATTTTTAGGAAAAGTGTTCAACACGAAAATTGTAGATCTAGTCGAGATCTACAACTTTCGTGTTGAACACTTTTCCTAAAAATGCATGCACACGACGTATTTTCTTGTTATTTTCAAAAATTCACTATAGTAACGATCAGGGCGGTTTTAGGGCCTTGTGCTGCAGCTCAGTTGGTGATGAGAAGTGAAAGAACTATATAGTTAAGCGTGCTCAGGCTGGAGCAATTCCGGGATGGGTGACCTCCTGGGAAGTCCCCGTAGGGGCGTTTAACAGAATCACTTCTCATCGAAGGGAGACTGCGGTCTCCAACAACCCGTTGTGCCCTGTGGTGGGACAGAGAGGGGTTGGGGTGTACGGCCTGCAGGCTTGTTGTTGACCAGTTGTGGTCAGGCTGAACCGGCGGTGCCAGTGACCCGGATAGGCTTGGGCCGTCGATGCCGGCGGCTCTGGTGGCGCCAGTGACCTGGATAGGCTTGGGCCCAGACCGTTACAAAAAGTGCACTTTTTGTAACAGTCCTGGCCCAGCCTACCCCGGGCCCCTGGCACCAGAACTGTCGGCACCGACGGCCCAGGCCCATTCTGGGAGCGGCCTGACCAAGCCCATCCGGGTCACTGGCCCCGTCCTAGGCCACTGGCACCATCGGTTCAGCCTGACCACAACTGGTCAACCACAAGCCTGCAGGTCGTACACCCCAACCCCTCTCTGTCCCACCACAAGGCACAACGGGTTGTTGGAGACCGCAGTCTCCCTTCGATGAGAAGTGATTCTGTTAAGCGCCTCTACGGGGACTTCCCAGGAGGTCACCTCAGGGAAGTGCCACGACGAACAAACAGCTGGAAGCCCCCTCCGCTGTCGCTTACTATTTCGCGCCGCTCGCCGCTTAATCATCGCGCAGCTGTTTCCACGGGATAGGTTTGCCCCGATCTTCCCCTCTCCTCCTCACTCGCTGCTTCCTCTTCTTCCTCGATCGCTCTTTCAGTCGCTCTTTACCGTTGGGGCACTGTATCTCAAGAGGCGCGATACCTGTTGGAAGACGCGATGCTTTACTCATACAACATGGATTATCGTCGGCGTCATAGACAGGGTAGGTATATAGATTTGTATTGGTTTTTCTCTTCCTTTCTCGCTCTTCCTCACTCGCTCTTCACCGCCGGGGCAGTTTATACAACATGGATTATCGTCGGCGTCATAGACAGGGTAGGTATATAGATTTGTATTGGTTTTTCTCTTCCTTTCTCGCTCTTCCTCACTCGCTCTTCACCGCCGGGGCAGTTCTCAGTTGAAGCCATGCCACGTCAACGCTACACGCGTTGCAGCGCTCTTCTTCTTCGACGACGCCGCTTCCGCCTCCTCTTTAGCAGCGACACCAAGCTGCTCACCGCTCTTCTTCGCGCCAGCTGCACTCTCCATTACTTCGCCGGGGGCATCTGGCGTTTCTCAATGCGTGCTCACCTAGGGCAGATTAAGATCGACGGCGTTCCTGGTTAAGACCAAAAGATCGTGGAGTTCTCTCCTACGGCAGAGTAAGATCGACGCATTGAAGCTGCTTCGGTCTTTATTTTCTCCAACCCTCCACGCCGCAGCTTCCCGCTCCTCTTCGGAGCACGACATCACTGACGTCGTTTTGTTCTCCACCTTCGTGCTTCTTACTCTGCCTTTGATGTTCTGGAGTTCTGGAATCGTGTCCGTTCGTCCAATTAACCCATTCCAGAATTTCTTCGGCAATGCCTGTCTAGGCGAAAGGTCAATTGTCAATTGTGTTTCCATTTTGACTCTACTTTTTTCCTCAGGTCCATTGTTGTTGAGTTCCATAGAATGTTTACCTCAGGTCCATTGGTGTTTATCTATTAAAAAAAAATTGCCTAATAAAATTTTGTTTGCTTTGCCTGCTAGGTATATGAGATAATGCCTCTGAGAACAATTGCTTTTGAGTTCACTTTAAATTGAGCAGCAAACTATGGCCTTAAATTTAAATTGCCTATTGAGATTGGAACAAATTTGATCTTATCCGCATATACCTAATACTTAAGTCACAAGAATTCCATAGAATGTTTACCTAATTTTTATCAACTGCTTTTCACCAATTTGTATTAGGATTTTGTAGTACAGCTTAATATCTATCCAAGTTTCATAGTTCAATCTAAAATTTTCATATCTGACTACTCATAGCCCGTGTGACTTCTTTGCTTTGGTTTTTGGAATGATTTGATTTTTGGTGGGCAGGTGTGAGCTTTTTTTTATGCAGTCCCATATTGAACAAACAATAGGAAGCTGAATCTAAGTACATGAAGCGGTGGGTCTCTTTGATTCAGGTTTTCTACCACCTTTTTTATTTCATTCGCCTGCAGGGTTCTATGCTCTCCACCTCCAGGTTTTTGATTTCTATTTTCTATTTTCTGCTGCTCTGCTCTGATTTTTTATCTATGCGGTGCCAACTGTATGGTTTTTTAGTATAGCAGTAGGAGTCGGAGGAGGAATTCCAATGACTCCCAAGTTCAGTTTTTAATTATAGCAGTGGGGATACTTGAAAGAATTAATCACAGAATTATTTTTATAACTGCAGCAATTATTGTTAGTTTACAGTTTAGAGTTAGCAGTTTCTAGCACTGATATATGTCCATATTTTCTTGGGACATTGGGTATTTCTGGCATTCTGCTTTGATTACTTATTATTTCTGGTTTTCTGCTTGGAGGATTTCATTTGGATGATTTTTGATTTAATGAATTTTGCACAAAATATAGTCGATGCACATTAAACTTTTCATATGTCCTTCACTTGGGAAAATTCATATGGCCCTCCAACCTGAATAACCTACAATCTGAGCATGTATTATAAAGCTACATATATTCACTCATAAAATTTTGTTGCCTTCAAATTCAAATTCATATTCATATGTACATGAAATTCTATATCGTATGACAATAAGTTTATTGAACTAAATGACAAAATATGTAGCTTCAGTGTTAATAGTGACAGGGTTAATAAAATTACGCGTCTGATTTAATATATACAAATGAGCACAACAAGCCCATCAACGAGAAATTTGGCGTGTTGCATCTCGAAGACGTCGTCACCGTTTACTACAGCAAAATCAGCACCTACTAAATCAACACATCGAGGTTGCTACACCTCCATGCCAGACTGCTGTTCCCACACCATCCTCAAACAATGAACTTACACACTCAAATATGACGTGCGGTACGTACGTACTTTCATTTCTACGCATTACCTTCTGCTTTCAAATACTCTCACTGATTACGGTAAGATAAATCTACTGCGTGCGTAAACAATGAACTTACACACTCAAATATGACGTGCGGTACGTACGTACTTTCATTTCTACGCATTACCTTCTGCTTTCAAATACTCTCACTGATTACGGTAAGATAAATCTACTGCGTGCGTAAAGTAACATCAGGAGAGAACGGTACTGTGCATACATATGCATCGACAGCGATACCATCATCAACATACTACCAACAAATGCGTTCATTTGAAATTGGACAGTCATCTGCATCTACTGCATGGTGGTCCGAGAATTTTGGTTGTACTTTCTCATTTTCTATCATGAATGGGTATTCATCATTCCTTAATGTCTAAATACTTTTGAATTTTCACCAATTAAGCTGTTTCATTCTCCATTTCCAAGCACCCTCATGAGGTGATCTCTACCTTCCTTTCTCTATAAGAAATTTGGTTTTAATAGTTGGCCACTAATGATAAATTAATGCTTTAATTAGGTATGAAGAAAGTTATTTGAGGTTTAATACTGTTCTTTTAATCGTTATGTACATCAAAGTTCAGTTTAAGGATATTTAATATATATAAAACACAAAAAGAAATATGATGGCAGTGGGGTGCGAGCAGTGAGCACGAGTTTCATGTTGGCGAAGGCGCCTGAGAGCATCGAGCACGGGCGAAGAACGCGCTTTATGTTGGCGCACCCGCTTGGTTGCGGGCGAAGCCCGCTTAGTTGCGGGCGAAGCCCGCTTAGTTGCGGGCGAAGCCCGCTTGGTTACGGGCGAAGCCCGCATGATTGCGGCCGAAGGCCGCATTGATGCGGCCGAAGGCCGCCCGAGAGCATCGAGCACGGGCGTAGCCCGTGTGAAGATGCTCGTATATAATAAATAAAGTATATACATTTATATAATAAGTAATTTATATATATATATATCTACTATATATATAAAGATATTTGTGTCCGTCGCAAACAAAGGTCCGTCGGTCACGGTAATTTTCTCGCCGATCCGCCCTTCCGCCGCTCTTCCTTCCGATGGCGCTTCGTCACGCCTCGACGCACTGGCAGCTATTGACTGCGGCATCCTCTGCGTCGGGCTCTGCCGTTGCCGCGTGTGCTCCCACCGCCGTTCTCCCCGCTACCCGCTTCCTAATGAAACCCCTCGCTCGCTTCTCTGCCTCATTTCCGCGGCATCGCCCTTTGCTTCTCCCTCATTTTCCCCGGAACTCCGTCTCCCCGGCAACGTCTGCGCACGTCCGCTGCAGGTATGCTTCTGATTCCTTCTCCTTCGTTCTCCTCGCTCAACCCCTCTCCGTCGCACATCGCCGACTTTCTCTGCAGGCCTCTCCGTCTACAGCTTCTCATTCCCTTCTCCCACTCGATTTTTGTCATCATCTTCGCTCTTGAGTCGCCTGTCGTCGGCCACGGTGCGTATTCCCCGAATCGCCATTCCGCCGCTGTTTCGCCGCTCTTCCGCGTGATCTTCCACTTCTTCGACGCAGGCAAACCCTATTCAACCGCCGCTCTCTGTGCTCCGGACTGCCACTGATACTGTGCTATAATTAATATTGTAACAGCCACCTGTTTCAGGAGTTTCCATCCCGCGCCGCTGTTCGGAAATCCTCGCAAGTTCCGCTCCGTCCGCCTCCTGATTTCTCAGGTCAGTTCTTCCTCGAAATTTCTGGAATTATTTTTACTTAATATCTGGAGTTGTTTTCTGCAATTGTTCCGCTTCCACCTCATCCTCTACGCCGTCTCTTTTGCTTCCGCCATTTCAAGCTCCGCCAACAAAGATTTCTGCTCATCCCTGTCGATCTTCCACTTCTTCGACGCAATACAGAGGAAGCCTCCCAAACTCCATTTCCTCTACACCTTATCTGGAAAATTTTACTCCATTTCCTCTACACCTTATCTGCAAAAACTTTTCTGCAATATCTCATCCATGTCGTGCTTTCTCAGGTAACCCTCCTCCTGCCTCCTTATCTTCCTCCCAAACTCCTCTCATGTGGCCTTCCTTCCTCCTCTAACTCTGCTCCGCCATTCTTTTGGATCGCAACCCACCGACGTCTGATCTTTCCGCTTTCCATGGATCCACTGTGAGCTTCCTCCGCCTTCGCGCAGTCATCCGCGCTCGGCTATGCACCTTTCCCGTAAACTGTGTTTAGCCTAGCATGTTGCTCAATTCATCTGCGAGTAGCATATAACTAGACTAATTAAGTAATAAGTCCTCACTAAAATTCAGGCAGTCTGCCAAGAACAGAGAAGCAGTCCATTTCTTGCTCGACATAGATTTTTGTTTTGTTACGAGTTCGATTACTTCCAGTTCATGGTTCAAAATTGCCCCAGCTGGAGATTGTAGGAGTATGAGAAGTGAGAGATAAGACTTGGTATCCCTTTCTTTTGGTGTAATTGAACATCATTCCACACCTGATCAAAGAAGCATGAGCAGAAGAACTGAAAGATTTCTTCCATGAGATAAAGATTAGAGGGGGAGGAAATCAATTGCCATATCAGAAATTATATAAAGATAATGATTAATTTGAAGTCATCAATTATGGCCTCAATGTTCACTTAGAAATCAACTCCCATATCATAAATTATATATACTCAAACCAAGTTCCCAATTATTCACAACAATTATAAATCCAAAATCATGGTAGAAAGTATCAATAATTGAGAAAAATATAAAGATACTACCCTGTTGAGGAGTAGGAGGAAGGACAGAGGATGGTAGACCTTGCGGTAGACCTTGCCAGTTCAGTTTCCCAACCAATCTCCAGCTTCCACGAGCTCAAGGGATCGAAATATCTGAGCTGTCGTGTCCGTATATTCCTGCATCTACTTTTACTGCTTGCAAATGGAACTGGCGACGATTACTTTGATTTTGAGCTAAAAAATATGACTATTACCTCCGTATTAGCGTTAGTTTTTGCCATCGAACTGTTGCCCCGCAAAACCAATCAATGATATAAGTCCTCTTTGTCGTGCTTTCTTTACAGCAATATAGAAACCATCGTGCAATACAGAAGCCTAATGTTTCCATTTATTGATTTCAAATCAATCTTCTCTCTGCTTCATTTTGAAATTTTTATCTTCTACCACTCTAATGTGTATTTGTTTAAATGCTTTTGCTTTCATTCAACTGTGAATTAGATTGGATGCATGGATAGTAATGTTGCGTCGCATCAACCAAGTTAATAAGTATAGTTGAAATTAATGTATAGTAGCCATCGTCAATTGATCTCAATTTCTTGAATTTTTCTTCCTGCAAATTTATTCGACATTACCCCATCAGCGACTGTACCTCCACCCAAACTCGCCCGCGTTACGACGCTCAGTCAATTCACTAACGAGTTCCTTCCACTTTCATGTTCAAAAGGCTGCAGATTTCGTATAACTTCATTCCTTCCTATTATGCTTATTAAATGTGCGTTTAAGTTTCATGGAGCTAATGTCTGCTACTTGCAGATGGCGGGCGGGTAGCGTATATGTGTTGATATATAAAGTGGTATAGGTTAGGAACAGGTCATTGTAAAGCATATCTCTGTGATCTAACTACAATTTCATTATACAATTTGCGATCAAAATTAACACAAGTTTTGAATCTCTTCACTGTATATTCTGGATATTAAGACTTTGTTTGGGGGTAGTTGGGTATATGTTTTGAATCCCTTCAGTAGAATACTGTATGTACACCTGGAGATTAAGACTTTGTTTGGGCCTCCAGTACTGCTTCATTGCATTGCTGAAAAGAGAAGTTTTTTGTAATTTAGACGCAGAAATGAAAAGTCTTTTTTATTTTTAGCACTATTTCAGTTCGCCCTTCTTATATAAATTGCCTCTTCTACAATATAAATGATTCCTAAATTTCTATTACAATGAACCACTATTGTGTTCTTTTTCTTCATAATACTTCAGATTGGATGACGATTGCTTAATTTTGTCACCGACGTAGGCACTTTTCAAAACTGATGTTATATATTATTAAAAATGCCACCTTGCGAATCAATTACAGTTTTGCTCAAAGCATCGCCGCTCATCACATCACTTAGGTATTAAAAAAAGAAGAACTTTTTACGTGATCCTCTAGCTGTATGACTGGAGGAATTCGTCCAAGAAATAAACTCACATAAAATTTTCAAAAAAATTGATTTATTTCTTTCAAACTTCATTACCTTGCACATGTTCAATGAATATTTTTATAGCTCTCTCCAATGTATGCGTTGCTATGTGATCTGCATGAGAATAATTACTTTGACATGCATGCGTTAATAGGAAGAATATAAAACACCAAGGTGGAAGAAAATAAAGTAAGTCATGCATGGTAGATGCAGGAACATACATATGGCTCAGTTTGAGGTGTGTGAGTTTTCATTTTCCTTCTACTATAGTTACTCTTCATTTGTATCTATTTGGTCTGTCCATGATTCATATTGCGCACATTGTAAGTTATGTTATTTATATCACAGTAAATCAAATATGATGTAGAATCATGTAATTGTAAATTTTCAGGTAATTATTTTAACTTCAAAAGACTGTACAATCATGCAATCAACTCTTAAGATGTTACTTTTTTTGAAGCCCTATGGGTGAACTAAGCAATAGCAACTGGAGCAGCAAATATAGTGTTCCTTCTTCAGCATCAGCTAGAGACGTACACATCAAAATATAAATATAAATGATTCCTATATTTCTACTACTATGAACCAGTACATGAATATGTGTGACTTCTCATTCCCATGCCCACTTTATATTCTCCTGCCCACGGTGATGATCAGTTATCTAGGCCTGCAGATTAGGACTTTCATTGCCCCTTCAGTGCTACTCTCAATTTTTGAAATTGTTCTTCCAGCAAATTTATTTGATACTCTTCGAATCTGTTGCTGACTGCCAGCATGTTTTTGGAGTATTTTTGACGAATTTTTGAAATGGTATACTGCCAGTTCTATTTTTTATTTCTCCTCTCTGGTTTGTTATCTTTAAAATTCCTTTGCACTGTCAACTCCTTCCTGATCAACTGTTCAGTTTAAAACAAAATTCCTTTATGATTTCTCCTTTCTGCTTTGTTTTCTATTTTTGATTTCTCCTCTTTGGTTTAGTTCACTGTATTTAAAATGCAAGTTGAGCCTGTCGTTGAACAAGTGCGTGACCCTGTTCAATTTCATCTTCGTTCTCGAAAAAGAACTAGAGGAACATCTATGACAGACGAGCAGCGCGCAGCACAATGTATATATAATCAAACTTTTGCATCAAGAAGAAACGCGCATGCGCCGGAAACGCAGCGTGCTGCTCATCGGGCTTCTAACCGGCAACGTGCACAACAAAGAAGAGCGCACATGACAGAAGAGCAACGTGATGCGCATCGAACTTATAATCGGGACCGCCAAAGAGCCAGGCGAGCTCAGATGACTGAAGCGCAACAAGCACACCAAAGAGAAATTGGGCACAATGCTGCTCGAAGGTGTCGCGCACGATTACCGCAACAAAGCCAACAACAGATTACTGCACCTGCGTCGGCATCGGACAATGAACTCAGGCACTCAACCATGACATGCGGTAAGTGCGAATTTTTTTTTCGTGCCTTATACAGTTACTATATCTTATACAATTAGTACTATATAGCACACCGTCTTAGCCTTAGTGTTCTTCCACAGTGAGATTTGCCGAAAATGGTATTGTGCACAGATATACGCTGACAACACTGCCATCCACAGTGTCCTGCCGTGCTTTGAGAACCCCTAAAATTGGAGAATCATTCACACCTTACCCTTTCCCCACAACCACTCGCGATGCCTCAAACTTATTACAATCGAATCCTGCATTTGGTATAACCTCAAACACTTAAGAAAATGCAGTTGAACTCCCTCAACAAATTGTGCTTCCTCACATCTGCGTGCAAGGTCTGTTCTTTGTGACCCACTGCATAGAAATATGTCTGATTGTTGTTTTTATTCTTATGCTTATTTTCATCTACATAGGAAATTCACCAAATCCTGTCCACCAACATGAAAGCACAGACGACGAAATCTCTGATGATGAGATCCTTGATACAAATCACCGTCTCACAAACCACAACATTGCCCGTGTATCAGACTCAGTTCGCCAAATTGTTTACCTACAACTACAACAACCTCATTTTTGTTATAGTTGCCGTGCTAGATTATTTGATGGTGAAACCTCTACGCTGTGTTGCAACAATGGAAGAGTGCAGATTCCAACTATACCTGCTCCAAATGAGCTCTACGCTCTGTTCGTCGGTGATTCTGATGAATGCCGCTATTTTAAGATATATATTCGCTCATATAATCATGTGTTCTCTTTTACTTCTATGGATGTTCAGTTGGATAGGGCATTAGCAGCTGATCAACACGCCATTTACACATTTCGAGCTCATGGAGCAATATATCATCGAATTGGTTCTCTTTTGCCTGCTCCTCACGCAAGACCTAGATACCTACAGTTATATATATATGATACGGAACATGAGATAGATCACCGCCTACAAGAAAGCACAGAGCTGGTCCGTGAACTGGTTGAAAAAATAACAACAATTTTGAACGCATGTAATCCTTTTGTGTTAATGTTTCGCCAGCTGGCACAACGACACGATGTTAACAAATGCAGATTAGTAATTAGGGAAAGACCTGCTACTCAGCACCAATATATATTACCAACTGCATCACAGGTTGCTGCTATTATTGTTGGCGCTGAAGAATATCTTGAATCCAATGAACGCCACACAATTGTCGAAACGGTCGAAGGTAAATTAGTTATTGTTCCAGAATTTACTGGTTACTATGATCCACTTCAATATCCGTTACTCCACCCATATGGGACATATGGTTGGTTGGCTGAGTATAAAGGAATCAATAATCGTCGCGTTAGCTGCTGTGACTATTACTCATACATACTTCAGGTTTCTAGAGAAATATTACATTGCGCGTGTTGTCCTTCTTGCACTCAGCCCATGTTTTATTTTATATTCGTTCTCTTGCAGGATCGCCAATCGGATTTATCCTTGCCATTGCACGGTTGTCGTTTGCTGCAAAAATTCGTAGTTGACAATTATATTAAAATTGAAACTCAAAAACTGCGTTGGATTAAAAAAAACCAGAAAAATATCCGTGCTGAACTGTACAGCGGCTTGCAGGACTGCCTTAATGCTGGAGAAAATAGTGGAGGTGTGTTCACTGTGGATCCATATAGGCTTTTGATTCTAAGATCTCATACTAATCTACTCTTACAATATATCATTCTCTTGCAGCCAATGTTGGTCATCGTGTCATATTGCCATCATCTTTTATTGGAAGCCATCACGACATGTACCAACGTTATCAGGATGCAATGGCGGTTGTCCAGCGTTATGGCAGACCAGATATATTTTTAACAATGACGTGCAACTCTTCTTGGCCGGAAATCACCGAGGCACTTTATCCAGGGCAAACCTCTCAAGACCGTCCTGATTTAGTCGCTCGAATATTCCACGCTAAATATGCAAAGTTAAAACATGATATTTTCCATAAACATGTTCTTGGTAGAACAATTAGCCATGTCCACGTAATCGAGTTCCAAAAAAGAGGTTTACCGCATGTTCATATGTTAATTATTTTCGACGCGCATGATAAAATGAATACTCCGGATGACTATGATAAGATTGTTAGAGTCGAGCTTCCTCAGGTTGAACATGAACCTGAATTATACAACGTTGTTGTGCGTCATATGATTCATGGTCCGTGTGCACACGTAAACCCTCATGCCCCTTGCATGAAGCACGGCGACTGCAAAAAGGGTTACCCCAAAAAATTTTCTGAGCATACGCTGCAGGGAGCAGACTCCTACCCGATTTATCGACGCCGTGATAATGGAAGATCATTTACGCTGCAGCGTGCCCAAGATTTTATTATTGACAATAGGTGGGTTGTTCCTTACAACCCATGGCTTTTGTTGAAGTACGATTGTCATATTAATGTCGAGATTTGCAGTAGTATTAAAAGTATAAAATATTTATATAAATACATTCACAAAGGCCCTGATGCCATTGCGTTCTAAGTTCAGCTTCTTCAGGATCAGAATGAAGTATCTGAGTACGTAAATGGGCGGTGGATATGTCCACAAGAAGCATTTTGGAAAATATTTAAATTTACTATGTACCAGACATATTCTTCAGTTATCCGTTTGCAGATACACTTGCCTGATAAGCATCAAGTTCAGTTTCGCACTACTGACTTAGTAAACAATGTTCTAGCGAATGAGCGGAATTCCAGGACAATGTTAACCAAATTTTTCAATATTTGCGATGTTCAGGAAGAAGCGCGCAATTATTTGTACATCGATTTTCCTAAACACTATACATGGAATTTGACTTCTAGAACTTGACACGTGCGAAGACGCCGGCAAAAAGTTGTTGGACGAATTTACTCTGTACATCCTTCCGAGGGCGAAAGATTTTATTTGCGCATGCTTCTAAATCACATTCGGGGCCCAAAATCTTTTGATCATCTTCTGACAGTTGGTTCAACTTTCCATTCAACGTTTAAAGAAGCCGCTGAACATTATGGTCTACTAGAACGAGACAATAGTTTACATTACTGCATGCGCGAGGCCAGAGAATTTCAAATGCCTGTAGCACTTCGAACTTTGTTTACTACAATTCTGTTATACTGCAACCCTACAGATGTTAGACAGTTGTGGAATGACAATTACACCGCGATGACTGAAGATTTTGTTGCCAATGCTTCTATCAGCGAGTTATATGTCATGAACAAGCTTCTTCACGAGCTCGATTACACTCTACAACAACATAACAAAAGCATCACACAATTTAACATCCCTCAAATGTCTGCCATCTTTGTAGATATGCCCAACTTCTCTGGCTTAGTTGAAGATGAGCTCTCAATACCTATCTCATATACGGATCTGAACTCTGTTTCATCTTTGAATCCCAGCTAAAGTTATGCCTTCTGTACTATTGTTGAAACAATCACGCAGCGACAGAGTGGTATTTTCTTTATAGATGGGCCTGGTGGCACTGGAAAAACATTTTTGTACAAATCTATGCTTGCGCATTTGCGTCAAAATGGTCATATTGTGCTTGCGACAGCATCATCGGGAATTGCTGCGACACTTCTTCCAGGCGGGGGAACAACCCATTTAAAATTCAAAATTCCAATTCCTCTTGAAGCTGGCTCATTCTATAAATTTGGCAAGCAATCTGATATACAGCAGCTTTTGCAACAATGCTCTGCTATTTTGTGGGATGAGGCACCGATGTCACATAAACATGTATTTGAGGCTGTTGATCGATCGTTGCGTGATGTTCTATGTGTAAACCGACCTTTTGGCGGTAAAGTTGTAATCATGGGAGGGGATTTTCGACAAGTTTCGCCTGTCGTAATTAATGGAACAAAATCAGAAATTATTAATGCGAGCATATTTGAATCACCTTTGTGGTCAGCTGTACAATTGCTTTCATTAAGTGAAAATATGCGTGCTCTATCTGATCAGAATTTTTCCGATTTTTTACTTCGCGTTGGAGATGGCAATGAGCCTACATTCGAGGATGATATGATTCGTATTCCCGATTCAATGATTATTCCATGGGAGGGTAAACATTCAATCAATGTACTAATCAGCATCATATTTACTGATATTACACTCCACATGAATGACTCTGATTACTTGGAAGACAGAGCTTTGTTAACACCCTTAAATGAAGATGTCAGTCAACTAAATGAAAAATGCCTCCACATGTTCCCCGGGGACGAGGTCACGTATTATTCTTTTGATTCTGTTGATGATGACAGATATAACTTATACCCGCAAGAGTTTCTAAATAGCATATCACCAGGCAATCTTCCACCGCATAGACTATCTTTGAAAAAAGGGACCCCATTATGCTCCTACGGAATTTAAATCATAGAATTGGTCTTTGCAATGGTTCGAGACTCCTCTGCCGTCAATTTACAAGAAATGTTATTTAAGCAGAAATACTTACAGGACAACATAAAGGCAAACCAGTATTCCTTCCCCGTATACCGCTCAAAAATGCTAAAGATTTAAAAATGCCTTTTGAGCTAACTCGCAAGCAATTTCCAGTCCGTTTAAGCTTCGCTCTAACCATCAACAAATCTCAAGGACAGACAATCAAGCACGTTGGCATTTACTTGCCATCTCATGTTTTCACCCATGGCCAACTTTATGTTGCTTTATCAAGAGGAGGCACTGCATCGAATACAAAGGTTCTGGTGAAAAATGGTACCCTCGCTGGACATCCTGGCACTTATACAAAAAATGTTGTCTTCAAAGACCTCCTTTCCAAGGTCAACTCGCAGGTGCTCTCTATACTCTCTTACTCAATTGTTTCCCGGTTATACCGACGTAACGCTAATATGCTCATACATGAATATATTTAATTTGCTACGCAGTCCCATCACCAGACTTAGACATCAACGTTTACTTTCGACAACAAATCATCAGGGGAAGTAACTTCAACGGGTGAAATAAAAATATGCCCAGATTGGAATATTGCGTTCTCATTTACTGTCTTGGGCCTTCCACAACGCATGTTGCCTTTACATTACTTATTTCCTAAATCGCACTCCAGGTTCAGTCTCTGCTCCACACTTTTAGTTTTTCTACACTCACACTTTCGTCCTGTTCATTTTCTTGCCTATTAAAATATTTATTTGTTGCGCTGGCTTTCGAGGCGATTTCATGGATTCAAATCAGCTAGCTAGGCACCATTAGAATCAATCCCTCGCTCAATATTACAACCAATGCCTCGCTCAAAATTTATGTTGTCCTGTAATTTTTTTCCTTTATAATCTGCTGATAGTGAGTTTATATGTTGTGGCAGACCTCGAGCATCAGATGTTTGTCTACTGTGCATATATTTGTTCTAAAAGATCCCTCATACCAAAGCTGTCCGACCTCTCAAATGTATATGAACAACTTCACAGGCATGGAATCACTGGTACGTGCTTTCATTGCACTTGATCCAAACCTACATAACCAAGTCCATTGTACAGTGTCTATTTGCTCTCTCCTTCGGAAACTTTTTTTTGGTTTTTCTATGCTTTTAGATATATATACAGGCTTCATTTACTACGCGTTGAATTAGGGGGAAGGAGATATAATTTGTAATGTAAACATAACAATTAATAACCAGTGCAACTGTATTTTATGTTTCGATTTGTGGATGGTTTCTTATCCTCATTCCAGCCCTACCCAACTCCAATTTTTTCAATTTTACATTACTCTACATGCACCTTAAAACCCCATTTAACTGCTTACTGTTACCCTGCTAGATTTCAAAAAAATTTATATATCATGCTGCTTTTGATGCTGACTTAATCAGATTTGATTTTTTAGGCACGGTTTCATTTCAAACCCACTTTATTTATGATTTTGTAGTTGGGCTGACTAGGAATTTGAGTTCTGTGAACGTCAAAATATTATATAATGTATAACTATAAAATGTGGTTGCCAAGAAAGCATGGATTTATCTCTAATGATGCAACCAGATAAATGCGCTCATTCCCACTATCACCAAGCATATATGATACTGAATTAAGACCAAGAGAAGGTGATTGCAGGCGGAGTGACGGCCGCAGTCAAACTACTTTCGTGTCCGGGGTACTGTCGTGCAAAAATTCATGTTGTTTGATTCATGCCCCATTGCCCCTAAATTCATGTTGTTTGATTTTTCATTAAGAAATATTACTCACAAGATTGCTTCGAACATGTTACCCTTTTACTGCCACTTTTGGAAATTAAAACTGAAATATAATCATCATCGTGAATATGTACGAATTTATGACTTCGTAGCTTGCACATTCTCATCATCATGCATATGTAGGAATTTATGAATTTGCTGCTTCTGTCTCCCCACGCCGCTGCACATTCTCATCTTCCCCTTGCCTACATCGTCTCCTACGACGATAGAACGCCTCCTGCTTCCCTCAATATCCGTCAAAAATTCGTTGCATTCTGGTTTTAAAACCCGCCGCAAACTTTCTCATTAGTGATTTCTAAATTCATCTCTCCTCTCCTCTTCTTCCACTTCCTTCTAAAGATTTCTAAATTCCTTTGTGGCTCCGACTGCTCTTCATTCCATTGTCAGGTTTCATTCATCTTCATAAGAGTTATGCCAACAATATCACGTATGACGAAATTTGGCCCCACATCATGTTCCATTATGTGAAGAATTCCCTTGCCGGGCTTTCCTACTTCTCCTCCCACTCCTCTTCATCACCTTCGTGTTTGATGGAGGTGCATCGGTTTTAGATCAATTTTATATTAAACATGGTACAACTTTCAGTACCAAAGGATTTTATTCAAATAGAGCTGCAATTGATTTAAATGTATGCTGCTGAACTATTTTTTCCCTTGCCAGCTCCATGTACTATCACGTAATGGTGTTTCTGCTGGGATTTAAACGTCACTGCTTCTCTCCTGTTTTTTAGTCTCTGAACTTCATCTTTAATGTTATGTTTTTCAAGTGTTTCCTGCATTTTGGCTTCTACAATTATAACTTCTTTTTCTCTTTGGCTATTAATATTGATCAATTTCATATGTTTTTGTATCAGCTCCATGGATTCATCTTTTGTACATCTTCATGGTCCTCCCTTCTACTATCTCATGCAAAGTTGACCTTTTGTGCCAGCTCAATTTATTTGAATTCCGTGGTATTCAACAATTCAATATGTTTCATGTTAGAGCTGCTGCTGCTTTTGCTCTTGGTACCCTTATAGATGTTGGATCTGATTCATTCAGAGATGGACGTGGAGGTGATGAGGACTGTGATGGGTATGAGAAATGTACAGCTGAGCTAAGTATTGTTAAGAGGCTTATACAAGTTCTGGGAAATGGCAGCCCTTTGGTTCGGTTTGAAGTTCCTGTTGGTCGGTGAATACATATTTTGTTAGGTGCAATTTAACAAACCACATTTCAACATGGCCCACTCCACTGGCTTTGGATTCTTAACAACTTGGGTCTTTGTTACTTATTTTGGCTATTTTCTTTTCCCTTTGTTATCATGCAAGCTACCATTTTTTCCTTCCTCATCAACATTTCATGTTCATGTTGCAATCATTTTCCCGTGTCACCACTGATGAATGAGGCTGCTGCCATTTTTTATATTAGCTCTTGCATGCTTCGTCTTCGGCCACAACAAGCAGCTGAAGTCCAATTATGAGTAGTTCATCTACAAAAACTATTGTATTTTACAAAATCGTATGACAGTACGACAATACTGTAAATCATATGACTGTATTCCTTGATATATCGTGACAGTATTTGTTTAAATACTGCAGCACTCTGCCTCAAACCCATATAAATCAGTGTCGATGACAGTATAGATCTGTTATGCATCATGGATGGAGCACATCCCAATAACCAGAGCAAGTTCCAAGCTGCTGGCGCCAAGGAAAGGATCCCAATCTCTGCTCTGGCAGTTGGTACCTTAGATGGCGTATGTATGCCCATATTTCACTCATTTGATTTTGATACGGTTGTATTTTATCCTAAACTATCTCTGATGCAGCCATTTGTTCTCATTCCCAGATATGAAGTAAAATAGCTCAGATGCGCCAAGAAATTGCCACATCTTCGTGCCAGAATTGCTTTTGAGATCTTACAGGTATTTCAGTTAATTAAGTAGCGCAAGACCTTCTAGGAGAATATTTATGGATTACTGTATAATGTTTTTATTGTAATAATAATGACCCATTTATTCAGGATGAGTAGATGGCTAAGTGTACTTATGGCCGGATTATAAATATAAATGTCTTATTTGAAAATACAAATATAAATTGTGCTACACAACATAATTGTAAATAAGAAATTTATATTTATAATTGTGCCTGACAACATAATTGTGCCTGATTTGCATCTTCTGACCTGGATGGAAAAATCAATTCAAATTAGGATTTTCATTTTGATATTCATTTATATTTCTGATTTCGATAGTTTTCACTTATTATTTTTATATGTTTTTGCTCCATAAGAGCGACATTGTGTACTTTAAGCTCCTTTCTTACACAAATCACAAAATCCAGATCGTCTGTTTATCTTCATCGGTATACTACGTTTACTCAGAGATAGTTTCCGAGATTTCAATTTACTTTTATCTTGGAGCCGAACAGAAATTAGTAGAACATGGGATCAATTTAATACGAAAATACTTCGGCCATATATACGTATGAATGCTTGGGCATATCAGCTTTTTGTATGAATGGCTCGCCTTATATTGAATGCATCTACATGATTTCTAATTCAGCTTTCCATTTGCAGTCAAACATTACAAAGCCACCAACATGACACAGCAAGAAGTAATTAAATTTAAGTAAATAGTAACTTCGTTATTGCTCTGCAAACATCTCTGCTAACTATCCAACCTTCTCTAATCTGCACAGAGTTGAGCGGATATTTTGAGGCAAGTTCTGCAGTCATGGTCAAGTCAAAAAAGCCACACCTGCGCCGATTGTTTAAAAATCCTGCTTTCGTGTTTGTGTACATATACAACGATATTTCACAGAATTTTGATGTTTTCTACCCAGAGTTCAGGATTATGAAGCTCGATGGTAAAGAAGCAGGCGCGTGCACTTTAAGGGAAGGAAGGTTCTTGAAGCACGCTTTGAGTGAATTCGTAAATGAATTCCGCAAGTGCTATTGACATGTGTCAACACGACACAGAATGTCGGGTGCGATTATAGGAGTAATGACTATAATTTTTTATGCTACGGGTTCGTTTGGCATGCCAACGACAGTCGTGAATGCGGTGGTTCTGAACTGTCGTCCGTGAACGCCTGACTTCACGAAAATAACTTCATTCACTTTTATGTTCGAATGTATTAACATGTCTCTTAGTCATGGTATTACAATCTTTCAAGCATATAGTGTACAATCAATAAAATGAAGTAGCATACCCTGTTTTTACTAATACGAGCATCTTCGCACGGGCTATGCCCGTGCTCGATGCTCTTCGCAGCGACAGTACACTTGCAACGACGGTACTTCTGCCCAAAGTCACCCCTTTTCGGGCGCTCGGTCAATTGGCAGTACACCGGGAGCCCCCGTACCCAGCGCAACAGTGGCGGCGCCACTCGACAGTGTCCCAACGCAACACCCATGCTCAATGCTCTTTGCTCCGACAGTACCTCCGCCCAAACTCGCCCGCTCTAGGATGCTCAGTGAATTGACAGTGCATAGGTAGCCCCCGTGCCCCACGCGACAGTACCACCGCCTCGACATTGTCCCGGCGCGACGACGCTCCCGCCGCTCGCGAACCACCGTGTGTACGACGAAATCGAGATGGGTGACAAAATCGGGGGTTCGCGAGCGGCGTGAGCGCCGTCGCGCCGGGACAATGTCAAGGCGGTGGTACTGTTGCGTGGGGCACGGGGGCTACCTATGCACTGTCAATTCACTGAGCGTCCTACAGCGGGCGAGTTTGGGCGGAGGTACTGTCGGAGCAAAGAGCATTGAGCATGGGTGTCGCGTTGGGACACTGTCGAGGCGGCGCCACTGTTGCGCTGGGTACGGGGGCTCTCGGTGTACTGCCAATTGACCGAGCGCCCGGAAAGGGGTGACTTTGGGCAGAAGTACCGTCGTTGCAAGTGTACTGTCGCTGCGAAGAGCATCGAGCACGGGCGTAGCCCGTGCGAAGATGCTCGTATATATATATAAATACGTTTATTTTATAAAAGTACGTTTCATAGGTAGAAGAAGCTTCTATGGTCATTACCTTCTATGGTCGTTTCATATATATATATATATATATATATGTATATATATATATATATATATATATATATATAAAACTGGGTTAGATTTGACTAGTGAAGGCACAGTTTAATATTTGGCTTTAGGCCCTACACATACACATCAAGTTATCATATAATTATCAACAAATGTCCAAATGACATGCATCATGCATGACACATGCTATGGTCCCAACTGCCTCCATTCCCATGTAGAAATCTCAATAAAACCCCAGCAATTGGCAAAAGCCAGCAAGTTGCTAAATACATTTCTTGTTAAAAGCATGGAAATTGTCATCGCCTTTGACTATTCCCAAGTTGTAGTATCCGCAACGGGAGGCGTATTACAGTGCGTCGGACGCACACAGAAGTATGTGCTAGAATAAATCCGGCAGTAAAATCGAAAATTAATCTGAAAATTACAGCCGTATTTTCTCTAGCACACTGTTCTTTATGCGTTGGACGCACCAAAAATTGGATCCCGCAACGAAGAGCACGATGAAAGTTGTTATATAATGAAAGTTATTATATATGAATTTTTTTGTTATTTGTAGACTACTGCAAGGCCAATGCTCTGGATGTTGAATGAAGGAAGTATGGTTATGTGCACATAAATTAAAATGGATTCTTGGGTCTGCCCTCTCTGATGTCTTTGGCTTTGATTTGAGGGCATGATTCCGCAGCAATTGTGACGGTATAGGGGGCCACTATTTCAGTGATAATCTGTGAGCAGCCACTTTGTGCATTTATTGTCGAAGGTTCGGTCTTTCTCCTCTGAGAGAAGCCACTTTGTGCATAGGGCCAAAGGTTAGGTTTGTTTCCAATCTTCCCCCGCCCATACCTCTAATGATTGGGGACTATATGGGTTCTGCTGTTGTTGTTGTTGTTGTAGACTACTGCAAAAAAAAATTTATAACAGAAGATATTGGTTTAGCATTTCAATGGAGTCGAATCTGGGTCCAATGTTGGTGAACAATTTATGTTCAAGAGCTTTGTTTGTGTTAGTTAAGCTCGAGGAGAAAGCATTGAGTTCCGCCGCAGCGAATGATTTGTTCTATAGCCAATGGTGATTGTTAAGAAAATAATGACGTTTGAGCACAAACACCGCCGTCAAAGTTCGTCGCAGCTTTTGAAGAGTTATACAAGGACGGAAATAACATGATTAGGCAGTTTCTTTTTGAAAATCTAGCATAGATCGAGTTGTGCCTAGAAAATTAAAACAATGTATCGTCGGTTTTAAAATCACTTCTCCGGCTGCCAAATTGTTCGCAAATTTACATCTTTCTTGGTCAAATGTGCGCAGTCGAAGCACTTTGTTACCTGAAACAACCTAAAAAGGTCGCCGAATACTTATAAATCTATTTCCAAGAGAATGGTGAGGTGGAGCTGTTGGAATATTTTTCTTATATTCTAATTTAATATATATATATAAATATATTTTAAACTCTTATAATAGAAAAACAGATTTAGAAATAAAATAAAAATAAAAAAATTTAAAACGGAGAGACGAAAAATAAAGAAAACCAGAATACTATATAGTTTTAGAATTGAAAATGAGTAAGGCGTGTGATCACTGCCCTAAAGAAGTTGCACCACACTCCGACAGGGCTTTCAACTGATGCTCACTACTCCAAGGTACAACACTTGGCTAGATTCTGAAAATCTCAATGTGCGCGGACACCGAAGAAGCACAGAGCACCTGAACTCCCACTTGATGAAGCAAATGTCAAGAAAGCAGAATCACGAAGAAGAAGAAGATCGTCATGAGAGCGAGAGAGCAAGAACGAAGAAGTATTTAAAATGATTTTGAAAAAAACCCCTCATGTATAGGAGTCGTAAAAACTGAAAGAAATATATACGTAATAAATTCCAATATCTATTTTAGTAAGTTATACTTCCAACGTAAAGAATTAAAGATTAAAAACGTGTAAAGAAACGCATACAAAAAAATATGTGCTTGGTCAGCGAATAGCAAAGATCTCAACACAAGATGGAGATGTCGACGCATGGACGGACGAAGAAGTCGACGTACGTCGACTCTTGTCGATGCAGGATGAAGAGTGTGCTTGGTCTGCGAATAGCGCAGATGTCGACGTAACGAAGTCGACATATTTTTAGAAGATCTCGACACACAAGAAGACGGGATGTCGAGACATGGAAGTCGACGTACGTCTACTTATGTTGACGCACAAGCGTGGTCGATCTCGATGCATAGGAAGATAGTAGATGTCGACAGACAAGCGAGAAAGGTCTCAACGTATGTCGAGTTGAGATCTGGAGAACTCAACGTAGGTCGAGATATGTGCGCGTGAAAAACAGCGGGCATAAATTCAATTCAATTATACCCCCAAATCCCAAATCCGGATCCAGTTCGGTGCGGTGTGTGCGCGTGTGCGCGCATGTGTGATTCATTGATTCTCCTTAAGTGTAAGTGTGAGACCCCCTCCCCCAAACAGCAGCTCGGGTCGAAAAGGGGGCCTTACTGTCCAAGACGGCCACCCTACGCTGGTCAAGCAGGTAACGTACCCACTTTCCGACCGTAGAATGATCGCTTTGACCTATATATATATAAACCTATATATATATATATATATATAAATATATCGCAGGCACTCTCTCACGATGTAGCTGAGTCTCACGCTGCTCCATCTCCTAAAAAGGGTGTACGACGACACGTTAGTTATAAGACTAGTGATTCACACCTCCTCCCCCAAGATCCCTAAGGCTTGAGGACGAGTGTGAGCCTCTACAAAATATAAATAGCCAAAGCATTAGAAGTTTGCAGCAATATATAGATAAAGAGGAAGTAAAGCTAGGAACATGTGCTGAAACGAATATAGCAGTAAATAACGGAATTGTAATAAATCTATAAATAGTTATTTAAATAAGCACTACTAGCTACCGCGTAATCACACAGGTGTTCACAGCCTACAACAAATACCCTATGTCGACATAGTTTGACTCATTCTCTTCCAGCGGGGTAGCGAACCATGAGGGTCTCACCGATGTGGCAGATCGGTGACAGTGGTCAGTCCCGCCACTTCTCGGTATGGTCGTACCGCACTACTCAGGCCTTAATGTACAACCTGGAGTACTCCTGGATGTGAGCGACATCCGGCGATAACAAAATCTGACTAACCAGCGGAGGGACTCGGTGGGGCATAAAACATGGCCAAGCTCCTGTGGTACACTTCTCCCTAGTGCCTAGAGTTGTCAACCTTCCCATACCGTTACGAACGATCTACGGGCATGACCGACCCACCCCTTTTTACCGCAAAGTAATTCATAAGCATTTCAATAAAATAAGCTACTGACACCTTCCGGGTATGCGGTGACTTGCCCTACTTGACATAAATTAATTCGGGCATGCGACCGTCTTCATGTGGCTTGATCATACCGCTCAACAAGGAGCGTAGCGACCAAGTGAGCCCATTATTTATGATTAATTAGCCTTGGAGGAATGTTCCGTCTCCTAGTTAACCCTAACTAATGTCCCATCAAGCTAAACTGCTATCCGAGCGGGACCCAAAATGAAGGTGTAGAAATGAAAGCATTAGTAATTGTAGTAAATAAGATGCGGTAAAGGAAATACTGTAAGTACAGTGCAGAAATAAAATGCAGGAATAAAGAGTAGTAATAAGAGCGGAACTAAGAGAACATGTAAGTAAACAGGTGATAAGTAAAGTTCTCATGTACGCGGTTCCATCTTTGTTCAAAGAAGACATCTCCGTCTCAAGGAGGCTTCTCCGTTCCGAGGAGGCTTCTCTGTCCAAGGAGGCATCTTCGTTCCAAGGAGGCATCTCCGTTTATAGGAGACGGGTTTTACAATTCTGCTGCGAGTTCTTCGTATTTTACCGTATTAGCTAGGTTCCGACGGTTAAATTGAGTCTGATAATTACTTTAGTTGCACCTGTTATGGTGACTTATCAGATTTGCGTTGATCTGTTAGAGCCTTATTATAGTCCCGAGCATCTTTATTATAATCACCTGGTTTAATTGTCGAGACTCCAAATCTCCGGAAGGGATTTAACATAAAGCCCTTAGACCACAATCAATCTCATCGGAGTGGTTCGAGCTCGTATTTATGACCGTTAATTTCTTCTGATTTTAAATCTCTTTTATCAATAAATACCAAAAAGAGTTGGATAATTACAAAACTTGAACCAGAGGTTGAATTTGCTCTAACTCAATCCCCATAATTTTCTCAAATCATTTTGAGCTTAATTTGACCTCTGATAAATTATTTGTCTCGAATAAACTCTTATACTAAAATTCCAAGAATATTTTTACTGATCCAAAAAATTCCCAAATTTTAACTGATGGTTTATATAGTTACTAGAGGTCTTCCTTACTTTCTCATAATCAAATCATTAAACAGTAGCTCTCTTTTAAATTTAGGAACATTAATTTTCAATAATTAATTCTTCAAAAATAGATAAATTAATAATCAAGTCATTAAATTTTTACTATTGTTGCATGATACCACCAAGATCATTCCATAATTTTCGCATAATTTTATCTCTCCTTTTTGACCCTCTGAAATTCAAATATAGAGAAATCATCTTCATAAAAATAAAATATCATGACAGAAAATTCCCAAATAATTTTATTGTGTGAGCATTTGTTCCCTCTGTCAGCATGATTTTTCTCATAATTTTTTGATTAAATTAAATCCCTATGCTAATTCATAAATAGGAAAAAACTCCTTAATTTTAAATATTAAAAATACTATATCAATTTAGAAAAATCTTAATTTTTTTAAAAAGATAGTCCTTTATGTTGTGCACAAATTGCATGTCCAACACTTCCTCATCAGAGCCATAAATCAGCTTTAGAAAAATCACATGTCCCAGCTAGTATGGTTTGTGGATAGCACGGCTCCTACAGAGATCTGTCCGGCTGAGATAGAGCCAGGCAACACCATTTTTACCGGTTCCACAGTGGATCATGCGAGGATCCTCTGTGGGGAAGCTATCATTGGCTTGATTAATTTAATAAAATCATGATCGTCTGATCCCGATCACGGGATCAGACGGCATCTGTAGACTTCCGCAAGCTATAAGCTTGTGGAGCCTCCCCACCACCGTCCAGTCGGTGGTTCGCCGTGCTACCACCCCCGATCGACACGCCAGGGATTGGCACACCCTCCGACGGTGGTCCGGCGGCCTGACGCTGCTGGCAACCGCCAGAGATCCTTTTTACAGGGAGTTAAACCACGGACGTTGTCGCAGATCCCTTTTACAGGGAGGTAAACCACGGACGCCACTGAAGCTTCGTCCTCTGATGGAGCCACCGCCTTGGGGCCTCCCAGAGAGGATCTTCGAACCCTCTCCGGTGAGTTGTCGCTCCCTAGTGAGCCAAGAGGCGATGGGGAGCCTCACTCCTGCTCAGCTACTCTCCAAAGCTCAATCGAGCTTGGTGGTGCCACGACGATGCTCCGGCGGCCGGAGCCCGCATGCACGACATCCAGAAGATGGGGAGGGAGGGGAGGAGAAGGATACACGTATGTGGAGGGCCTCCGACAAGGTGGTGACTGGTTCGACTTGGGCTAGGGAGAGGGGTGAGCTTCTATAGAGGGCAGGGGTCCTATTTATAGGAGACCAAGGCCCCTCCCTCTCTCATTCTCATAGTGTGAGACTAATCTCCCTTAGGAGAGGATTTGGCTTAACCCAATAGTTATTAGGGCAGCTGGCAGCCATCAGGTAGAGCAGGTACTTTCACTTTTAAAGATCATATGGCTTGGCATGAAGAAGAAAGAATAGAGGGAAGGGAGGCTTCTTGGGCTTTGGGCTTGACCCTCCCATTCCTCCCCTTTGGGTCAGCCTTGTATGCACAAATTCCAAGCCCAATTGGGTTGAGAGGTTGGCCCATGGTGGGCTTCGTGAGTTGGCTACAATGAAGTTATTATTAAAATCTGAAAACTTCATTTTTGAAGGGTTTGACCAAACTCAACCCTAGAGTGGGTCACCCATGTCGGTCAAGGTCAATGTAGGCCCGAGTCGTCGAGTGACAAGCCAATGTTAGTGCATTGGAGTAATATTGGTGCGTACACGCTTTTCAATACACCGCATAGCTTAACGGGACTCGATTTGGTCAAATTGACCGAATGACATCGAATTTGAGCATAACAAACTCTATTGCTCTCGTATTAACCATACAAGTCCAATGTAACTGACTGGAGTCAATTATGAGCTTGTTTGGGTCAAAAGATAATATCGGTGCAGTGGCGACACACAACGATACTCAAAACGATCATCTCCACCAGATGACCTCGGATCAGAATGAAATGAATTCCGTTGCACTCGTATCAACTATATGAGTCCAATGCAACTGACGAAAGTCAATTTGGAGCACATATGATCAATATACTAACTCGGCGTCGTTGACGCCCAACGTTACTCAAAATGATCATTTTCTCTAAATGACCTCGGATCGGAATGAAACGAGTTCTGTTGCACTCATATTGACTATACGAGTCCAATGCAACTGACGGAAGTTGATTCGGGGCACATATGTTCAATATACTAACTCGGCGTCGTTGTGACGCACAACGTTACTCAAAATGATCATTTTCTCTAAATGACCTTGGATTAGAATAAAATGAGTTCTGTTACACTCGTATCGACTATACGAGTACAATGCAACTAACGGAAGTCGATTTGGAGCACATAAGCTCAATATACTAACTTGATGTCGTTAATTATGACGCACAACGTTACACAAAATGGTCATTTTCTCTAAATGACCTTGGATCGGAATGAAACGAGTTCTTTTGCACTCGTATCGACTATACAAGTCCAATGCAACTAACGGAAGTCGATTTGGAGCACATATGCTCAATATACTAACTTGGCGTCGTTGTGACGACAATATTACTCAAAATGATCATTTTATCTAAATGACCTCAGAGCAGAACGAAATGAGTTCCGTTGCACTCGTATCGACTATACGAGTCCAATGCAACTAACGAAGTCGATTCAGAGCACTTATGCTTAATATACTAACTTGGTGTCGTTGTGACGCACAACGTTACTCAAAATGGTCATTTTCTCTAAATGACCTCGGATCGGAATTAAACGAGTTCCATTGCACTAGTATCGGCTATACGAGTCCAATGAAATTGACGGAAGTCGATTCGGAAGACTAGGGATTAAACTAGGATTATAAAATTAATAATAATGAAGCATATAAACAAACCATATCATGTTAACTGTATCCCTAGTCCATCAAACAAATCAAGGAGCATGAAGACATGATTTGGGAACCTATATGGATCCAAATGACTTTGGACAATGAAGTTTTGGAAACCTAAATTTGGTAAGGTGTGCAAGATTTAGATTTATTCTTACAACATAATGATGTTTGCTTAAATTTGGAACATACATAGCACTTGATGTAAGGTGTGATCATATGATAAAATATTTTACTATGTGTATATTGGTTAACAAATTTTATAGAACTAGAAGAGGTTTTGCAAAAACAATTAGATAAACTATATATAAAAGATTTTTTTTATCCATTGAAATTTTTTGAACAAATAATTTTAATGAATCTTGTTTATTTGTGAGTGTATTATTTTTATTTATCAATTGTTAACTATGTACTTTTTCAATAGGGAGCTCCTCTTCAAAAACCTTAAATTTTTCTTTTTTAAGTTCATTACAACCAATACAAGGTATAGATTTATCAATTATAGAGCATGACGGAGAATCAATAATAGGCACATCAATATTGGATTTCACATCAAGTTTTGCTTTTAAAATTTTAATTTCTTAACACAATATAGAAATAATATTTTTCAACTTTTCAATTTTATATTTAGCAATATCAAGCGCATGAGATGTAGAAAATTACTTAGATTCAAGAAAGAAGGATTTCATTGTGCTTACTATGCAATCAGAGGAACAATCATTTGAATCATTTGATGCACTACCAATTTCCCTTCTACTTGATGTGCACGCCATAGATTGGTCCAAACAAGAATTCTTTTGAGAGATAGAACATGTGTGTACACTTTCTGCATCTAATGGATTCTTTGATTTTTGAATTCTGTTAGCACATGTGGAAAGAGAATCATAAGTATTTTTAGAAAATTTCCAACTTTTGAAAACAGTGCTAAAAGAATGAACTAGTTTAAATATATTTTTTCCCGCAGTACAAAATAAAAAATTCATAAATTTAGCATTTAGACTACATTCACTTTTCTCATTCATTAAAATCAATTGTATGCTTAAGAATTACAATATTGCTCTTTAAAATAGATGGTGTAATATACTTATGAATAGTCATATTCCACACATCAATATCAATCGAAATAAGAACATTTTTCACTAGTTCTTTTCATTTATCATAATGAATCTCGGTGAATAATGGAGTTAACAAAGATCTATCATCAATATTCATCATATCTCTAAGGGTTGCCATCTAATTCTCTAGGATGTTAAGCCTAAGAAGAGTAACGTGACTCTGATACCACTTATAGGATCGCATGGTTTCCTTAGAGGGGGTGAATAAGAAATTGTCAACTTTTAATAAAAAAAAATTTGATAATTAAATCCTCAATTATTATTAAAATGATTGCTATTGAAAATAATATTAAATATAGACTCCGTTTGGGGGGACTTATTTTCATCGGTCAAGCGGTTACGACCGCATGAACCGGACCTTAATTAAGGTTCGGTTCATGCGGTCGTAACCGCTTGACCGGTGAAAATAAGTCCCGCCAAATGGAGCCATAATCTAAACTTCAATGAAAAACATATTCATATCATTATATTAAATTTCATGAAGTTTACAAAACTTTGATCTCCATAACGCTGAAGATCTAAGGCGATGATTGTTACACGTTTTGTTTTTATACCGACTCTCTCCTAGAACTAGTTGGCCTTAGCCTCTCCTTCCTCGAATTGGCCTCAAGCCCCCTAGACCAACACCTGGTCTAGTTGTCATCCAAGAGCCAAATTTTCAACCATAAATCCTCACCAAGACTTAGTCGCCAACAAAGGTGAATTTCCACCAACCAACAAAAAGGTTTACAAAATCAAAGAAGAGAAAACAAAAGATAGAAGAAAGGTATTCATAATGAAAAACTCCCACAGATGGTTTTTGAAGGCAATGCTGAAGGAATGTTAAGGATCGTCATCATTCGTGCGCTCAATCTTCATCATGTATAATCTTTAATTCTCAAGCGCCTTCAAAATCTCTTTCGATTGATGTAAGGGAGTGTTGGATCTTCTCTGGAGATCTGGGATGAAAAGGCTCTCTGAAATATTCATGTTCGCTTCAATAAACGAAGAGAAATATTCTTTAAATAGATCTTTGTGAGCTATCTCATGTGGTAGCACTATCGTAGGGCGGTAGTGCAAATTGTTCAATTTATCGATTCCACAATCCTTCATTTGGAAGGCAGCGCATGCACTTTATGTAATCGATAGAGTGGCACGGTAGAGCTATTGCATGGCGGTAGTGAGTACTATCTTCGAGCACAAATTAGATCCTATTGCTCTATTTGCTCCTCTGATTGACGGAGTTTCCAAAAAGATATCGTCAGGCGTTATTGCTACTACCGTGTGGTAGTATAATTTATCTCTTTCCAAAAGTAGCTCCCGGATTTACAAAGTCCAAATTTGTTCATTGGTAGATAGTTGTTATTGAATGAGTGCTACCGCGGGGCGGTATCTTTATTGTCCATAATAGTTGATGTTTCTTTCCTTATCAATCATCAGATGTACCGAGCATGCTCCAGTGTACCTTTCTTCATTTCACCTATAAACCTTGTACACTATAAACACAATACAAGATAGATCAAATACAGATTTTGATTTTTTTATTCTCAAACCAAGGGATGTAGAACCAAGGTTCCAACAGATAAGTCTTAATAAGTATGGTGAGGATGAGCACCTTTATTTGAATTTATTAATCTTGTAAAACTAAATTTTGTATTAATCTTATAAAAATAAATTCAATACCACATTAACTTCTCTTTAGTAACTGGATCACATCATTACTTAGAAATCTTATTTCATATGATTTGTGATCCGACAGACACTATTTTGTATTCTTGATAAGTTTTAATGAGCATTTTGTATGTGAAGCACCTTGATAGTTGTACTTGTATGTGTAATGAAGGTGTGGAAGTGATTCTACTTTGTATGGTGATGATGTTAGTGACAATTCATTGCATATTGACATTTATTTCTTACTTATTACTTCTAATATCAATATTGTTGTTTTTCACATATGTACACTTCATTGTTTCTTATAACACTTCCGTGCATAAGAATTTGACTTTAAGCTTCATCGAATATTTTTACATTGTATATAAAGTACTAGATTGTTTGTCATGATCTCTACAATGTTTTTAACTTCATTTGTTTTTTTACGCTTATCTTTATTTATGTTATGTGCATCACGGTTATCATTTACTCCCTTATGATTTCGTTCTTATGATTTCACGATTATTATTGTTATGATCTTACATGGTCTATCGTGATTAACTTTTGTTAATGGTTATTTTTGCTCTAAGGTTGTAATAACTCATTACTGCTAATAACAAAGGGGAGAAAATTGTGATTGTGAAATATTACACTTAAGGGGAGACCAATGATTTAGGGGGGACAATAATTTAGGGGGAGTACATATATTCTTATATTAGTCATTCATGCATGTCGATTCCATACTTCATTCCTACTTAATCTGCATGTCTATCATATATTTGCACTTCACAATTTTACCACTATGAACACTAGTTCTTTTGCATTATTTACTTCCCAATCATCAGGATTTGTTATTATAAAAAACAGTTCATTGTAACCTGGTTCGACACTCTCTTGGATTGAGAATAACAAATCCTAATAAATCTCTATCTTTGCAAGTGTTTCATTGTGTGCAGATTCAAGAATAAATGTTGATAAAAGTGATGGATGTTACGACAAGAATTTGGATGAAATAAAATGTCTACGTCTGAAAAATGCAACCTACCACTAACGGCAGCTAGTACTGCCCAATGGTAGTACGCCGACTTTGAGATTTATGGGGTTATCTTGAGGAATTTTAAGAAATGTATTATCGTCAGTGGTCGCGACTATCGCCCAGTAATGGTAGTTAGATGGGTACCTAGAGTAGTCTCTAGAAGAATTCAAGGAAACATATACATACATGAAGAAATCTCATTACCTCCTTGCGGTATTCACTTGCGCTAGAGCTAATAATACAGATTTTTGACAATCCATTCCAAAGAAAACTATTGTCTGGCTGTAGTGACTATCGCCCAGCATTAACGCTAAGTTTCACATGGTAACTCTGCGGTGTGGGGGAGGGAAGAGCACAGGATATCTAAATTTACTACAGACTCATGGTAGCAACTATCGCGCTAGCTCAAACAACATATGGAAAACTCATGGTGTAGGTGATAAAAATTAGTGAGGGATATTCAAATTTCAACATTACAGCCATGCGGTAGTTCCGAAAAATGCAACCTACCACTAACGGTAGCTAGTACTGCCCAATGGTAGTACGCTGACTTCGAGATTTATGGGGTTATCTTGAGGAATTTTAAGAAATGTATTATCGCCAGTGGTAGCGACTATCGCCCAGTAATGGTAGATTAGATGGGTACCTAGAGCAGTCTCTAGAAGAATTCAAGGAAACCTATACATACATGAAGAAATCTCACTACCTCCTTGCGGTATTCACTTGCGCTAGAGCTAATAATACAGATTTTTGACAATCCATTCCAGAGAAAACTATTGTCTGGCTGTAGTGACTATCACCCAGCATTAACGCTAAGTTTCACATGGTAACTCTGCGGTGTGGGGGAGGGAAGAGCGCAGGATATCTAAATTAACTACAGACCCATGGTAGCAACTATCGCACTAGCTCAAACAACATATGGAAAACTCATGGTGTAGGTGATAAACATTAGTGAGGGATATTCAAATTTCAACATTACAGCCATGCGGTAGATCCCAGAGAACTTAAATATCATCTTATTCACTCAGGATTAATCAGAGATGATGAGATTTTCAAAGGAGGGGTACCCCTAGCCATCTTCTCTACAAGATCTTGGTGAGCTTGGCAACTCTTCATAATGTGGACGACATCTTTGTGGAACTCATAGAAGAGTTCTCAGTTGTGGTTCCCATATTTAGTTTTCAGGGGGAGGTCTCTTGAACCTTGAATGCTTTTGGATAATCTGGACAACCTCCTCCATGCAAAGAATTAAATTAGTATACTCCTCCTACGCATCATCGTATATCACATGAGGATGAGTATAGGCCTGGATAAGTCCGGCAAGCGGATAGGTAACATAGCTTGTGATGTAGGTTGTACAATCCTGTTCTGAGGAGGGGAACATGGTCGTGGAGACCTCATCAATTGTAAGTGGTGAGGCAGAGGTGGACGCTGGTGATAGAAGTTCTTCCCATATTGTATCATAGGTGTGATGAACTTAGGGAGGTCCTCTGTGGATGACCAGTGGGATGTTGGGCGAGAGAGAAGTCCCCCTCCCCTGCCATTGTACCCATTGAATGAGAGAAGAGATGAACACCGGATTGGTCATGTCTCCATCAATGAAGTGATTGGCCATGTTGATCAAGTCCCCCATAGGAACTTGGTGCATTTTATTAGGCTAACTTCAAACTTAAATAACACTTCTTAAGCTCACACATCAGGTCACTCTGATACATGGTTGGATCGACTTCATCGATCCTAAGGATCTCCTCCTGGAACCAGTCGATGTAGTGACTAAGGGTCTCAAACACCCTCTATTTAATTTGAAATAGTGACCTAGGTCCACTCTTTCGCTTCTTCGAGGTAGCAAACCTTAGAATATGTTCCTTCCTGAGCTCCTCGAAAGATTTGATGAACCTGGAGGATAGCTTGTAAAACTTGTCTCTAACTTTCCCATCAAAGGTCATGGACAACAGCTTGAAACAGATGTCGACAGAAAGGTTCTGTAGAGAGATTGTAAACTCAAAAGACTACAAGTTATGAACAGGATCTTCTCTCCTAGTGAACCAAGAGAGATGAGGTTATTTGAATTCGATTGTGACAGGTTCCAGTGGATCGCATCTGAGAAGGGGGAAGGCTCCCGCTCCTCCTCTATAGGGTCATGATTCCCTCAAAATCTAGTGATTGTGCAGGCCCATAAATCGATGCCATTCTATAGAATTCACACCTGGTGTGAGAGAATTCTTCATCATTAGGTCATATCTTAGGTACGGTTTGAACTGCGAGTGGGCGAACATTAGGTGTCGTCGTGCCCCTGGTAAGAGACTGTCCTGCTCTGAAATTCGGGTAACCACGGATAGTAGCATGTTGAATTTGCCCCTAATGATTGCCCCTCAGAGTTGTCGCGAGAATGCACGGGTGACTTCCCTGTTGCATCTCATCTAACCATTGTAACACACATGCTCGCCAACCACCCAAGATCTGAAAGGTCGTGTGTTCGTTAGGTTGGGGGGAAAATGTCTCAACGCCACACCGAGGAGATTATGAGAACCCAAAAGAATATGAGATAGGAGTGGGTACTGCATGTAGAAGAATTCTCCCGATTACGAATGCTCAGACAGGAGAAGGGTGCTGAGGACAGTGAGGTCAGGTGTCTCACAATGCGAACTCTTAGTTGTGCGAAATTGTATTTATTGAATTAGCAATTACAGAGTTTGCTTTCAAAAAAGTACAGTAAAACAGAGTTCATTCGCACTACAGAGGATAAAAATTGAGGTCGCCAAAAACTGCAGACAGTTTGACAGGATTTCAAGATGGATATCACAGTATTGCTCACCCCTATTTATACTAATAATAGGCTGCCCAAGGGAGCAGGCTCAAGAGAAAATTGCTCAGGTACTGGAGAAATAGGCAGGCAACAAAAAAACTACATAAGGCAAAAAGTTGTCTGAGGAAAAAAGAGGTCGTGAATATGAGAGTAGTACTCACGTGGGCTGTGGCAGGAGGGTGCACACAAACTCCTGAAGCTTGTCCGCCCATACTGAGGAAAAAAGTGTTTCTAGACTAACAATTCCATGAATGAGGTGGTCCCCGAATTCCGGGTAAACAATATTAATATATATATATAACTTGAAATAAAATAAATTAAAATAACATAAATTGAATTTAAAATTTAAAAGAAGAGAAAAAAAGTAGAAAATTAAAAATATATCTATTATAGAGAAAAATAGTGCAATGACTAAATATAGGGGAACGAGAGGATAAAGAACTATCCATATGAATAAAATCTTAGAGGTGCACAAAAGGCTTGACAGGCCCGGTCTAGCCTGAGCTTTGAGATTTTCATTGCCCGGGATTGGGCTTGGCTTTTGTGAGGCCCTCCTTTCTAAGGGGGGTTGGGAGGGTCTGATGGATAGACCCTTAATTCGATTTTTTTTACTAACTTTAAAAAAAGTTGCATGCATGCAAGTATGCAAGGTGACAGCATATATAGTCGTTGTCATGCAGCCGCCAGGCCTAGGCCTGATCCAAGCCAGGTCGGGCATCAGGCTTGGCTTTGCGCTTAAATGAGAACCTTCTTAGGTGTTCTAGGTTTGACCCGGACCTGGGCCAGATCTGCTCGAGCCCAGGCCTAACCCGGTTTTGGCCAAGTCGGATTTTTGAGGTCCGGTCCTTTTGCTCACCTATAAAATACTATACGATGACTGAGGTATTGCCGCTACCTGTTTGAAATGTATTGGATTTACTTATTGCTTAGCTTCTATCATACCAAAACTAAATAATGCAAGTCAGCCCTTTTTATGCATATCTCACTTCTGTCACTTGGTTTAGAATTAATATCAATAAAATAATTTTTATTGTAGAGACATAATATTGTAAGAGTTATTAATTTTATCATTTTTTTTATTAATTGAGTTTTATTAGAGCTGAAAGCCAACCTTTTGAAAACCGGACCGGACCGGCCGGTCCGACCGGTCGAACCGTCGACCGGTCCTACGGGCGGTCCGGTCCAGCTACTAAAATCGCCCTGGCTAAGAACCGGCCAGGAACCGGTAAACCGTCCGGTCCAACCGGTTGACCAGAAAACCGGGCGATTTCTAGAGGATCGGGCGATTCGCAAAATCACCCTTGATTGTAGATCTAATGGTTTAAATTAAATGTTAGAATCTGAATCTCTAGGGCTTCTTGGGTTTATTTGCATCCTCCAAACCAGGCAGTTGGCCGATCTATCTTGTTCTTCGCCTGCGATTTTCTCTCTCGTCGGTGTAGCACGATCCAGGAGCGGCATCTCTCTCGTCGGTGTAGCAAGGTGCAGCGCTCTTCTCTCTCGTTCTTCTCCCTCGTCGGTGTAAGCTTGCGCACTGTTCTTCTCCCTCGCCGACAAAGCAAGGTGCAAGCGTGCAGCACTCTTCTTCCTCAGGAAGGTAACGGGGCTGCTTTTTTATTTTTCCATTTCCAGATTTTCTCCAAATAATCATCGGCTCCTGCTCCTCTCCTCTTTCTGGGAATCGACTCACAGGGCTGCTCCTTTTTTTTTACGCACATTAGACTTCAGAGCCGATGATTTATAGGCTCCATTCATATTGCTACTAGATTATTTCAACCCAATTTATCAACTTTAGACTTGATTTCTTGGCTTGGATATGCACTACAAGTTAATGCTGTTGAAATTTATGACAAATAATGTTTTTGTTGCCCTTGTGTTTTCCATGCCTCTTGATCTCTCCCGGCATTGCTGTAATTTACCATCTGTTTTTTTAGCAGGCAGAAAGAGGAGAGGATTACCATCTGCTAAAAAACAGATGGTTACAAATTAATAGTGCATTGATGCTTTGCTTTTTTTTTCATTTTTTTGCTACATTTCTGCTATTAGACAATGAAATCAGTAAAGCACCTTCATTTTGTATGAGATGGTTATGCAACTTAGGTATTGATTATATGTATTGATCCACTTCTTAATTTTGCCTTATGTTATTAGACAATAGAATCACCTTCGCAGCCTTCTAATGTTTCTTTACAAGCTGTTCGTGAAAAAAATGATCCTGCTTGGAATTATTTTACTCTCATTCAGAGTTCTGAAGGAAAAAAAATTAAGCATTATAAATGTTTATATTGAGGCGTAATCTATAAGGGAGGAGGAATTAATAGAATGAAACAGCATTTAGCTGGAGTGAAGGGAAATATTGCGGCATGTAAAAATGTGTCTTTTGACATTCAAAATCAAATGCTAGAGAATTTAAAGGAGATTAGTAACAAGAAGCACAAGAATCATTAGACAGTGTAAATCCATATGGTGATCGTGTGAGTGATGATCGGACATCATCTCTCGTTAAGCCACAAAATTCTACTGTCCAAGAAAAAGAAAAAAAGAAAGCTTGATCAAGTTGAAAGTTACTTCGCTCCAAGAACATCTGTAGGATCACAACCATCTTTAAAGAGCGTCTTGGCTTCAAAGGAGGCAGTTCGTCGTGCTGACATGACCATAGCTCGATGGTTCTTTGATTGTTGCATACCAATAAATGCTTTAAATTCAGTTTTTGCCCAAAAAGCTATTGATGCAATTGCTTCAATTGGACCTGGTTATAAGCTACCTTCTTATCATATGATGAGAACTAATTTATTGAGAGATTGCAAAGAAGAATGTCGGCTTCTTATAGACTCATACAGAGAAAGTTGGAGAGGAACTGGCTGCACATTAATGGCGGATGGTTGGACGGATAAGAGGAGTAGAACATTGATTAATTTTTTAGTTTATTCACCCCGCGGTGTCTCCTTTTATAAGTCAGTGGATGCATCCGATGTCACAAAAGATTCTATGACTATGCATGTTATTTTCAGAAGTTGTTGGATGGATCGGTTCGACAAGTGTTGTTCAAATGGTAACTGATAATGCTGCGAACTACAAAAAAGCAGGTGAGTTACTTCATGCAAAGTATGACAATATATATTGGTCTCCATGTGCAGCTCATTGCTTAAATTTAGTTTTAAAAGACATTGGAAATTTGAGCCATGTGAGTGAAATTGTTGTAAGTGCTTCAAAGGTTACCATATTTGTTTACAACCATATTTTTCTCTTATCTTGGTTGAGGAAACGAGAAGGGTGGAGAGAAATTGTACGTCCAGGAGCGACACGATTTGCTACTACATTTATTACTTTAAAAAGTTTATATGAGCACAAACATGATTTGCAAGCTTTAGTAACTAGCAAGTATTATTCCGAGTCAAAACTTGCAAAAACAATTAAAGGAAAGGATGCAGTTGCTGTCATTTTAGATGGTAATTTTTGAACATGTGTCTGATAATGACAAATGTTGCGGGGCCACTAATAAGATTATTGCGAATTGTTAATTCCGACGAAAAGCCATCACTTGGGTATGTTTATGATGGAATGTATCGGGCAAGAAAAGCTATTAAAAATATATTCAAAAATGTCAAGAGATTGTATAAGCCATATACAATTATCATCAAAGATAGATGAGATCGCCAGCTTCGCCAAAGACTTCATTCTGCCGCATACTTTTTGAACCTTGCTTTCCAATATGATCAAGTTAATTATTCTCAAACGCCTTAAGTTGTGCAAGGTTTAATTGAGCTTATTGGAAATAAAGATATTTGCAATAAAGCTTCAATTGCGATGAATGAAGTTAGGATATATTGGGATCAACTAGAAAGCTTTGGAAAGCCCCTCGCAATCAAAATGTCAAAAGAAATGCAACCTGGTGAGTACAATTACATAAGTTAATTTACCGACCACCTTTTATTTTTTATGTTTTAACTTTTGGTTCTCTAATTTTTTAGATGAATGGTGGAGAATGTTTGGTTCAAGTGCCCCTCAACTGCAAAAAATAGCTATTCGCATTCTTAGTCAAACTTCTTAGTCATCTGGTTGTGAAAAAAATTGGAGCGTCTTTGAGCAAATACATACAAATCGAAGAAATCATCTCGAGCATCAAAGACTCAATGATTTAGTTTATGTTCGTTACAATCTTAATATGAGGGATAGGTATAAACACTTATTGGTATTTAAACAAATTCAATTTGTAATTTATTATTTTCTATTGATTAATGATTACTTGACTTATGCAATGTGGATCCTCGACAGGGCATACTTCAAGAAAAAGAAATATGATCCTCTTGAATATACTAGTATCGATTCAATGGATTTCTGGGTAGTCGAGGAAGAGCCAACTCCTGCACTTAACTACAATGAATTGGAAAATGAAATCTACGAGGAGTATGCTATACCAGTTGATGGCGAAACTCAACCAAGTGACCAACAAAATGAACAAATAAATGGTAAGTTCTTGTATTTGCTAAAAAAATGTTTGTCAATAATCTTTTATTATATGTATGTGATGCAAATATGTAATCATGTAACTGATTTATTTTTAATTTATTTTTTTGTAGATGAGTGTGCTCAGATTGGTCTCGAACATGTGGATCTTGAAGTTTTCGGAGGGGAATCATTCAGTCGTTATGATTTCGATGATATTATATGATTGATATGGAGTTGTGAAATACTCAAATACTATATATTTCACTAGTTTTTGAAAACTATTAAGTCTTAACTCTTAAGATAGTTTAATGGATATGTTTTGTAAGATTAGTTGTCCATTCTACGACTTTATCTCAAGGTATAAGTGTGTAACATTTTACTGTTATCATTAGTTGTTTTATTATTTGACTATGCTTACGTGTAAAAGCTCTACACGGTTCAAATCCGGTTCAACCCCGGTTCGACCGGTCTAACCGTTTGAACCTTGAACCTCTCCTTCCTCCGGTTCAATCACCGGTCCGGTTCTCAAAACTTTGCTGAAAGCTCTATTTATCTATGTCGTGGGTTTCGGTGTCGTCCACTCTTCTTTTTCTCTATCATTAAAAATATATATTTAATAGCTAGATATTTCTACAAATAGCAAATAAACTATTGCATTCATTGACTGAGCAAACAACTTCACTAACTAAAATATCGTCACAATTGCATTTCAATTACAGAGTTAATATGGTTACTAATAATTTTATTTTTATCAGAGAATAAATTGACACTAAATATATTATATATATAATGACAGGGATTAATTTGATTACTAAATACATATATTTAGCGACGAAATATTATTTGGTTATTAAATATAGAACTTTTGCAATCACTTTGTGAAAAAATAAATTTAATCAATAAATATTTTTAATCATCAAAACGTAAATTAGTTAACAAATTTTTCTTCACTAAAGAACTCAATTCACTTTTATGTTCAAAACAGTTTTCTTTTCTTGGTGAACGATAACTATTTTCTTGGGAGATATGCATTTTATAATGATGACATTTTTGTCCAAATTTGCGGGACCCAAAAAAGTCACGCTAAATGAAGCCTTAATGAGTTAATTCTCTCTCTCATATATATATATATATATATATATATATATATATATATATACATATATATATATATAAAGAAGTATCAAATCCATGAATTTTAAAGCCGTTGAAATGATTACGGCCGTCGAATCTGGCATAATATTTCATCAGCCGTCGGATCAAATCACTCCCTCTCTCTCCACTTTTTCATAGGTCTCCTAAACCTACTAAGGGGTGACCTAAAACTATGAAGGTATAGAGTACCCTACAACATGAAATTACGATTTTACCCCTAAATTTATTGAAAAATGAGTGTCATATGACCCGTTTTTTAATTTCACAAAATTTGTCAATGGTGAGATTTGAACCCAAGTCTCCACTATGTCAACCAAAGATAACAACCATCATGTCATATGATTTTTGTTTAACAAAATTAAATTAAGTTTTATATATACTGATATAAATATAGATCACCCCCGCAGAAAGTCACCACCCCTGCCGAATGTCGCCTCCCCTGCCGAATGTCGCCGCCCATGCCGAATGTCGCTGCCCTCACGGGGGGCCTCCGTGCCCTGTCACTCGTGTGTACATATATATATATATATATATATATATATATATATATATATATATATATATATATATATATATAGAGAGAGAGAGAGAGAGAGAGAGAGAGAGAGAGAGGCATCACTTGCTTCCAAGACAATTCCTTTTTTGTCCTTTTGTAAGTGTTTGGTAGCTATCAACTTTCCAACATATAGTGCTTACATTTGTAACTCTGCAACTTGTCTCTCTCTTTCACAAATTTTTTTATAAAAATATTAATAACTTTTGAACATCAAGAGAGGACTGATTGCATGATAATTATAATTTTTGAGTAGAAATTTTCAAAATATATAGGTGTTGTTATAAAGGCTTCTAGATATATCATCTGAAAATCCTTATCTTTATCACATGCTTCATGGAAGAGAATTGAGCTTAAAAATATTTAGAATGGATTCCAGATTCAATGGATTGAAGTTTCGGAGTTTGAATTGGATTCGAGATTCAATGAAAATGTACATCCAATTTTAACTCAATTGATCTATTTCCGTCTAAACGAACACACTACGGACCCTACGAATCTGTTGTGACACTCGAGTTTGAATTGCACGTCTATTTTCATTAGAATTAGACTTTAATCTAATTCCAAAGCCTCGATTTTGTTCAACTGAATGGGCCCTAAACAAAATTAGAAATTTTCATCATTTTCTTAGCCATGTGGAAAAAAAACTCTCCCACATGCTCATCCACATTGATTGAGACATTTACAACTTGACCAAGACATTGAAAGGCGAATAGTAAATCAAAACAAACTTAAGGGCTTCATTGTGATATTCATTATTCCACGAGTCCATAATTTTCTTCGTAATCTTTAAGGGCTTACTTATTCTCATTCTAAATTAACAATATAGGTTCAAGAGTTTGTCGGCTTGCTTCAATAGCTTGGTTTCCGCTCAGTCTTCCAAAAAAAATAATAATAATTTTTACAAGCATCAAGATCATGAGCGGGAGCACCGAGAGTGGGGAGGAGGCCCTTGTTTAGGTAGAGATTGATATGAATTATGGACGAGTAAAAAAACGGAATGAATGGTGGCGATGACGACGACCAGAGAGTTCATTTCTGGATGTAAGGTCAACCGAAGTATTTGGTCAAAGAGAGCTAACACGAGGAAAACGCCACCCGCATGCTGATATGCGCTTCTTTTCTTATCCAAATGGAAAGAGATGAAAGCAAACTAGAAAATAAAATTAAAAATAAATAAATAAAAAGAGTCATGTGGCTCCTTTCAGCTGACAACCATTTTGTCCTTCCAATCTGGAGTCTCCTAATGAAATCAATATCTACTAAGATTAGTATAAAAATGGATAGAAATTTAATATGTAAGTTAAAAAATGGATAGAAATTTATAATTATAATTATTAATATAACTATAGGGTATTTACCGGGACCTCCCCTCTAAGTTTGGAAAATTACAGATTGCACCCATCTTATTATTCAAATTACAAAAACCTCCCCTCAACATTACAAAACACAACATTTACCTCCCCTGAAGTTCATATTTCATAACATCCATGCACAAAAATACCCCCTCTCGGAATACATTTCATAACATCCATTACATTTCACATCTCATAACATTGAGGGGTGTTTTTTGTAATTTCAATAATAAGAGGGGTGCAATCTGTAATTATGCTATCTTCCAGGGGAGGTTTAGGGTAATTATTCGTATAATTATATTATAGTTACTAGATTATGGTTTTCCATCAATATTAATAAGGAAATAAAACATATCTCATCAAACATATTAGTCAGAAATAAAAACTAAAAACCTTAAATAGATAGGAGAGTTAGTGGCTTCACCCTCCAGTCTCCTTCAGGAATAAAACAAAGTAGAGTTTGAAGAAGGGACAAAAAAAGTAATAAATTCAGGTATCCTTGGAAGGAGCCTTCTTTGCTGCCTCGGCTGCAGCTTTCTCCGCTTCAATCTCCGCAACAATCAAATCGATCTCCGACTCCTCGAGCTGGCGAAGGCCGTCTTCTTTTGTCATCACCGCGATCTCTATGTTCTTACCCCCACTCTCTACGACCTGAGGTAAATATATAATGAATATGTGACGGATTCCTGAGTACAGCTATGTTTATTAGCAATATGCAAGTACTAAAAAAACATGTGCATATACATCTTATATGTTGGGATAAGTCTAGGCGATTGTTATCCGCACTACAGTTTTGGCTATCCGCACTCTTTTTTTGTGTAAGTTATTACGCGCCTTGTAGAAATATGCCTTGTACATGCATTTTTAGGAAGTGTTCAACACGAAAGTTGTACATCTTGTCGAGATCTACAACTTTCGTGTTGAACATTTTTCCTAAAAATACATGTACAAGGCGTATTTTCAAAAATTCGCTATAGTTTTGCTCATGCTTCAATCAGGGTGGCAATACATCTTGTGCGTGCATTTTTAGGATAAGTGTTCAACACGAAAGTGTAAATACAAGGCGTATTTCAAAAAGCGAGTAATAACTCATACAAAAAGAGTGCGGATAGCCAAAACTGTAGTGCTGATAGCAATCGCCTAAGTCTAATAGTAATGCTCATGATGATCTAATTATTTATTTTATTGAAATTTTGATTCCTGCAATTGAGTTTTGACAGTTCTCTCAGCTTTTTATAAGGATTTGTATGTAGAAAAAAGGGGAGAAATTGCTTCATAGGTAAACAACACCGTTGGGAAAAGATGCTTTAGCAATGAAGTGCAAACATGCATAGGCGAAGAATCAGCCACCATCTGGGAAAATAGAGCATCATTCAAGTCTGAGGTTGTGGACAGAAAAGCTGAGTAAAGACAATAAGAAAGGACACATGCACACAGATATACACACATATAGATACACATACACACACACGTGCGCGCACATTGATATATACACACGCGCACATTGATATACACACACGCGCACATATAGATATATACACACATGTCCGCGCACATTGATATATATATCTGTGCGTGCCTATATATATATATGGTCATTTACCAGGACCTCCACTATAAGTTTGCTAATTTATGGGTTGCACACCTCTATCTCTTGACATCCTTGGGAGGTTCACTACTTTAGGTCCTCTCCTTTGGCTCAGTTGTCTTGCGCCCAATCTGGAAAGAGGGACTCTTGTTTCTCTACAACTACCTCTTCACTTTTGTGGCTAACTTGGTCAGTGTTGTGGATATCGATCAACATATCGGTTTCAAAGCGAGAACACCGCGACACCATTTTAAATAACCAAAATGGTGTTTTTTTAAAAACCAATTTATACAAAATAAGGAATACATCGACCAATATTCTCATTATCTCGTACAACATAAAACAAAAACAAAATCTTGATAGGTCCTCTTTGCGCTCTCTTGAGATAAGCTTCTGGCTCCTGACTCGTACAAGATTGCCCCTACCGTCTCCTTCTCCATATGATCGGTGAATGTTCTCGTTGTCACTCAATCTCTCCGTCAATGGAAGCATCTCCCTATCTCTTGTGAATGCCTCTCTCTGAACTACCCTACATTTATGATTTCACAGCCTATAAAAGCAGATGTTCTCTAAGAGGAAGGAGAGCCAAATTAAGTTCTCAAGGTCCCCAAATACTCCAACCATCTCTTATAACATAGCTTTCATTTCTTGGGGTAGGGTGGAGTGCTTTAAACTCCTAAATTAAAGGAGGGATCTCCACATAAACTTTTCTCCTATATTTTTGTATTTTCTTCTCTTATCTATTGGCTTTTGTGTCCTATTTTTTCCTGCTTAATAATATTTTAGTCAGACTCCTCTGTAAGGATAACCAGATTTTCAACAATATCACTAATGATTGCTTCAATACTATAACTACAACTCCATATTATTATATCCTTCATAGTCTATTGATGTAAGTTTTGTTAATAAAATTTATGTTATTTTCTCCTTCTTTGCCCTAGCTTGGAGGTAGAACCTCTACTCAATTTTTGCCCCTATCTTTTGTATAATTGTTTTTAGCGATTATTACATGAACGTCTTCTTTTAAATGATTTTGTGAAGTCTTCAGTAGTGATATCTAATTTAGTGATCTACACTCTTTATTTCCCGTATGGCTCTGATCAGATTTCTTGTTTCTTCACTGAAATCTAAACAGAAATTGGACAGATTTCTTCACTGAAATCTGGACAGACAGATTTCTTAAGAAATCTGGACAGACAGATTTCTTAAGAAATCTGATCAGATTGCTTGTTTCTTCACTGAAATCTGGACAGAAATTGGACAGATTTCTTAAGAAATCTGGACAGAGATTTCTTGAGAAATCTGGACAGATTTTTTTGGTATTTTATTTCAAATACAGCTAATATTTTGTAGCCACTGTTTGCTTTATGTTTCCTGCAGTAATCATCATATAATTTATAATTACCTTCCTCAGACACTAAATTAGTGATGGATGTTTATTATATTGTTTTTTTACAACAATTATGTCTCAATCACAATCTCATATTAGTGTCACTGGTTCAACTTCTACCTCAGCAACAAGTAAATTTATTTCTGATGACGCAAGCAAGAAGGATAATGCGCCACTCTGGGCTTATGTATCTCTTATCCATAGTAGAGAAGTTGGTGGTGGAAACAGAAAATGGAAATGCAATTTTTGTGAGATTGATTTTAGTGGCTCGTATTCTAGGGTAAAGAACCACTTGCTAAAAATATCTGGGAATGGTATTAGAGTATGTCCAAAGGTGACCCAGGAGTATTTAAAAGAGCTTCAAAGAGTGATTTCTATATCAGAAGACTTCAAAGAGTGATTTCTATATCAGAAGAAAAATGCAAACCGGCTCTCAAGGTACTATCATTTCCTAATGCAAGTGAAACTTCTCAATTAGTTGGGGAAACAAAAAAAGAAGAAGAGGTGAACCTATTGATATGACATTCCAAAATAATGCCAGAGATGAGTTAAGGAGCCACATAGTTAGGATGTTTTATTCTGGTGATTTGTCATTTCATCTAGCTAGAAATTAATATTATATTAGTTCATATAAATTTTCTGGTAATCACAATCTTGATGGATTTGTTCCTCCTGGATATAATGCTCTAAGAACTACACTTTTGTAAAAAGAAAAATACAATATCACTAGAATGTTTCAACCAATTAAAGATACTTGGCCCCAAAAGCGAATCAGCTTAGTTAGTGATGGTTGGACAGATGCTCAAAGAAGACCTTTGATTAATTTTATGGCGGCCCCTGAGGATGGTCCAATTTTTTAAAGGCAGTTGATGCATTAGGAGAGTACAAGGATAGACATTATATTGCAAATTTGATGATTGAAATTATTAATGAAGTTGGTGCCGAAAATGTTATACAGGTTATCACCGATAATACACCGGTGTGTAAGGCAGCAGGAGCAATTGTGGAGGCACGATTTCCACATATTTTTTGGACACCTTGTGTTGTGCACACCTTAAATCTAGCATTAAAAAATATTTGCACAGCTAATAATACCGATCGTTGTGCAACAGTTATAGAACAATGGTAATCACAATCTTGATGGATTTGTTCCTCCTGGATATAATGCTCTAAGAACTACACTTTTGTAAAAAGAAAAATACAATATCACTAGAATGTTTCAACCAATTAAAGATACTTGGCCCCAAAAGCGAATCAGCTTAGTTAGTGATGGTTGGACAGATGCTCAAAGAAGACCTTTGATTAATTTTATGGCGGCCCCTGAGGATGGTCCAATTTTTTAAAGGCAGTTAATGCATTAGGAGAGTACAAGGATAGACATTATATTGCAAATTTGATGATTGAAATTATTAATGAAGTTGGTGCCGAAAATGTTATACAGGTTATCACCGATAATACACCGGTGTGTAAGGCAGCAGGAGCAATTGTGGAGGCACGATTTCCACATATTTTTTGGACACCTTGTGTTGTGCACACCTTAAATCTAGCATTAAAAAATATTTGCACAGCTAATAATACCGATCGTTGTGCAACAGTTATAGAACAATGCGGATGGATAACTCAAGTGGTTAATGAAGCTCAATCAATCAGGACTTTCATAATGAATCATCAATACATGTTGAACATGTATAACTCTTTTGTTTCACTGAAGTTTCTTGCAGTTGCTGAAACACGATTTGCTTCCACTATAGTGATGTTGAAGAGGTTTAAACTTGTGAAGATGGGCTTGCTTAATATGGTTGGATGTCCCGAATGGACTATGTATACAGCAGATGATGTTGAGAAAGCTGTAGAGGTTAAAAACATCGTTTATAATGACAAATGGTGGGATGATGTGGACAAGATCCTTGATATAACAAGACCCATATATGATATGCTCAGGATTTGTGATACAGACAAACCTAATTTTCATTTGATATATGACATGTGGGATTCAATGATAGAAAATGTGAAGATTGAAATATATAGACCCGAAAAGTTAACGAACTTGGAAGCTCATTGCCCTCTTTATGAGGCAATTTATGATGTCCTCATTGATCGATGGACCAAGAGTTGCACACCACTACATTGCATGGCTCATTTTCTTAATCCAAAGTAATTTTTTTGCTTATTTGATATTCAACATTTACTATGATTTATTTATTTACTATATGTTTTTATTTGTAGGTATTATAGTCGAGAATGGCTTGATGGAGGGCTAAATAGAGTTGCACCAAATACGAATGAGGAGATTTCTTTAGAGAGGAATAAATGCTTAAGAAGATACTTTCCTGATGTGGTGAAGAAAAATATAGTAATCAATGAGTTCTCTAGGTTCACGGGGCTTGGTCAAGCTTTTAGTGAGCCAGATAGTTTGGAGAGTAGAGCTTCATTATTGCCCAAAGATTGGTGGAGTTACTATGGAACTTCAGCACCTAAATTGTAAAAAATTGTTTTGAAGCTGTTAGATCAACCTTCTTCATCGTCCTGCTGTAAGAGAAATTGGAGCACATACTCATTCATTCACTCATTGAGAAGAAACAAAATTCTACCGCAACAAGCTGATGATTTAGTGTATGTGCATAGTAATGTACGCCTATTATTGAGGAGAAACGAAATCTACAATCAAGGAAGGAGTAGAATGTGGGATATAGGAGGAGATGCATGGGCAAATCCTTTTGATAGGTTGGCATGCTTACGATTGCCAACTTGTCTTTAGATGAGCCAGAAATTGAAGATGCCTTGATCTCCAACAATACGGAAGAAGATGAAGAAAATGAGTGATAAACATCATTAAATTTGAAATGATTATGAATATTTTATGCCTAAGAACTTCATGTTTAGTTATGGACTTATACTTCAATTGATTATTTATGCTTCATGGTTTATTGTTTTGAGAATTTATAATTGCATTTGTGATATATACATATATATTTAGTATATTTAATACAACGTATCACGTCGTACCCATATCTTTGTTTTTTAAATTTTGTCGTACTGTCGTACCGGATACGTATCGTACCCGGTACCCGTACCTGTGCTTCCTAGCCGTGAGGTGTTCTATTTCCTAGTAAGAGATTTTGCGAATCTGACAATGAAATCTGAAGTGTTTGAGACCGTGTGAGCTGTTTACTTTTAAGTGCTTTGCATAATTTCATGGCTTTGAAATACGAGGTGTTCTGTTTTCAGTTAGGCTGTGTTCGTTTGACAGGTTTTCATTGGAGGGTTTTGGTTTTGGTTTAAAACAAAAAATTGGTAGGTGTTGGTTGTGGTCGAAAATCATCCTTTTTTGTTCGTTTGCACTTGGTTTGCAGCAGGTAGTCGATCGCAGGTGGAAGATAAAGATGATCGCAGGTAGCATCGCAAGCATTGTTGCAGCAACATCGCTTGAAGACTCGCAAGCTTCGCCGCCGATCTCAGGTGAAAGTCATCACAAGCATCGTCGATCGATCGCAGGTGGAAGTCATCCCAAGCATCGCCGATCGCAGGTGGAAGAGGAAGACGGTCGCAAGCATCGCTGGAAGACAATGCAGGTGGAAGACGAAGATGATCGCAAGCATCCGTATCGGACATAAACGATTAAGAGGATGGCGTGTGATCGCGTATGGACCAAAACTGACCAAAATAGGTGTTTTTTGGGGATAGAAGGATTTTCAGAGACCCAAAACCCATTGGTTTTGGGCCAAAGCCAATCTCGTCCCTAAAAATAAGCTAACGAACACTCATAATTGGTTTTGGTCAAACACCTTCCTCCCAAAACCATAAGTATCAATGTCATCCTTTAAAACAGCCAAACGAACACAAATATTGGCTCTCGAATGAATAAAACCAATTCCCTCCTCCTAAAAACTACCAAACGAACACAGTCTTAATCTTTCATTGCCCTAGCTTCTTCAAAGACATTGTTCTTTATCTCTTTTGTATACTTTGGTGCTTTGCACAGCTGTGAAATATGAAGTGTTGTTTCTTTGTACAGCAATTGAGGGTCTGTTTGGGGCCAGCGGTTGCAGAGCAGAAACTGCTTTCTGATCCACAGCCGCTATTTTTGTTGTCTGAAAAGGCAGCTTTCTGAAAATCCTGTTGCTAAAACCAGCGTATTAGGGTTGATTGGAAAAGCCAGAGAGGGGTCGGGATTGCGCTCCTGAAATCTGCGCTCGCTGAAACCCGCGGCTGCTCCCGTTTCCGATTCCTCCATTTCTCAAACTTCTCGTCGATTTGCCCTCCTCCGATCGTCTTCTCCGTCGACGGGTGGCGATTTCCCTGCCGATTTGCGGCTTGATGCAGCCCGCAGTTGCCCATCTCCAGTGATCCTTCTTCGAACTCCAACGGCTGCCGATCTTCGACCTCAATGTATGCATTTCTTCTGCCATCTCCAATTTTTTTCTGGTTTTAAGATCTGTGGCATGCTTCAATACTTCTGTTCTTCGATTTTTTCCCTGGTTTTAAGATTTTGGTATGCAGTAAATGTAGATCTGTATTGACAATGTTATAGGTGTAGTTTTGTTTTCCTGGTTTTTTCCTATCCTCTTAGGTGCAGTAAATGTTTGTTATAGGTGTAGTTTTGTGCTATTTTTTCCGGGTTTGTTCCATGAAAATGTTTTCCTGCATTAATACAGTTTTCATGTGATCCATGATTGTGGCAGTCACTGCACAGGTCTCTCTTTCACAAGCATGTAATACTGACGCTTATTAAACATATTCTCTCCATGAAAATGTTTTCCTGCATTAATACGGTTTTCATGTTACTGGTCTCTCTTTCAAAATTGAACTTACTTGAATTAAGCAAGCAAGCAGCAGTCACTGCCCAGGCATGTATGTATTTTGATATTGTTTCTGAATTTGGGTTTTCTTATTATTATTTTTAGTTATACATATTTTTTTATTTTGATTAATTTTCATGGAATGCCACCAAGTTAGCAACATGAAAATGTTTTCCTGCATTAATACAGTTTTCATGTGATCCATGATTGTGGCAGTCACTGCACAGGTCTCTCTTTCACAAGCATGTAATACTGACGCTTATTAAACATATTCTCTCCATGAAAATGTTTTCCTGCATTAATACTAGGTTTTCATGTTACTGGTCTCTCTTTCAAAATTGAATTTACTTGAATTAAGCAAGCAAGCAGCAGTCACTGCCCAGGCATGTATGTATTTTGATATTGTTTCTGAATTTGGGTTTTCTTATTATTATTTTTAGTTATACATATTTTTTTTATTTTGATTAATTTTCATGGAATGCCACCAAGTTAGCAACAATGAGATATCATGTATCCTGTGAGCTTCTACCAATCATGCTCGAGTCCATGACATTTCTGAATTAATCAAAGATTCCGGGGAGATATTGTTTTTACCAGTTGTTATTGCTATGCATGTTTTTTAAATATATTAGTTGTTATTGATATGCTATCATTACACTTCATTTTGGAGGGGTAATATCTAGAGCACATAAAAAAATTTAAGTAATTATATTCTATTTTTAACTGTTATGTTTGGGTTTATAGTACAATGGGTAAACTAAAGGAGGGAGGAATTTTAGCGAGTTGGGAGTCAAACGAAGTCCTGATCTTCTGTGATCTTTGAATTAAAGAAATCGGGTTGGGTAATCGACCTACCACCAACTTTAGCAACGATGGTTGGAAAAACTTGATCTTGGCTTTTAAACAACGCACCGAAAAAAACTACGATCGAATGCAAATGAAGAATAAATGGGATCATCTCAAGAAAGACTGGAAGTTGTGGAAAGAACTAAAACATGGAGAGATGGGTTTGGGATGGGATCAGGAAAAGAGAACTATTGCTGCATCTGAAGAGTGGTAGGAGGAAAAATTGAAGCTCATCTCGAAATCATAGTTTTTCAGCAATTTTCTATATTTTTTAATAGCGTTTCACATTGTTATAATTGTTATGCATAGGTTGTTCCTGCTGCCAAAAAATTTCGATATGGAAATATTTCACCTGAGTTAGAGGAAAAATTGAATATTATGTTCAGTCAAGTTGCCGCAACTAGTGAAGATTCATGGGCACCATCAATTGGCAGTGTGCCACCTGATATGGAGCACATAGCTGAAAAAGAAAATAATGTAGAAGATGACTTGGGAGGTTCAGCGATGTGGTCTTGAAGATATAGGTGGAAATGCATCAACCAACATTGGTGTTGAAGCCAGGAAAATCCCGACCCCAAAAATTCGGATCAATGCAGCCAAAGGTTACTCGTCCAGCGATCCAGCTCGACGGCTTGACGAACAACGACGAAGGGACTAAGAGAGCAACAACAGAACCCCAGGTGATGCGGCAGGGAGATCCCACCACGTACCCAGAAGCTCAGAAGAGACTTCCCCTCCACAACCAAAGATGGACGAGCAGGGTACGAGAAAGGCACCGACTTGGCGAGTATCAAGAGTGACGATCAAGGATGACGGGTCGAAGAGTTTGAAAGTCGAGTTCCGAAAGCTCAGCCAAAGTGTTAATCCAAGTACCCCCGGGGTCCTATTTATAGGAAAACCAAAGAGGAAGGGGGGTCTTATTTATAGACCTGCCATGGCAGTTATGGCGCCCATAGCGGCTGGAACCCATCCTTTGGCGGTCTCCGGATGGTCGCCATGCTGGATGGTCTCCATGCTGGATGCTCGCCATGCTGGATGGCCGCCATGCTGGATGGTCGTCATGTTGGATGGCCATCATGCTGGATGGCCATCATGCTGGATGGCCGTCATGTTGGATGGTCGTCATGCTGGATGCTCGCCGCCACAATGTTGGATGCTCGTCATGCTGGATGGCGCCATGCTGGATGCTCTCCATGTTGGATGGCCGCCATGCTGGATGGCCGCCATGCTGGATGCTCGCCATGCTGGAAGCCCGCCATGCTGGATGGCCTCCATGCTGGATGGCCGCCATGCTGGATGGCGCCATGCTAGATGGCCGTCATGCTGGATGGCCTCCATGCTGGATGCTCGCCATGCTGGATGGTCGCCATGCTGGATGGCCGCCATGCTGGATGCTCGCCATGCTCGATGCTCGCCATGCTGGTTGCTCGCCATGCTGGATGGTCGCCATGTCGGTTGCTCGCCATGCTGGATGGTCGTCATGCTGGATGGTCGCCATGCTGGATGCTCCCCATGCTGGATGCTCGCCATGTTGGATGCTCCCCATGCTGGATGGACGTCATGCTGGATGGCCGCCATGCTGGATGCTCGCCATGCTAGATGGCCGCCATGTTGCATGCTCTCCATGCTGGCCTCCTTGAGGATGTCCAGTACTCTACTGGCGAGTTCTGCGAATAGCCATCTCCTTGGGCATTTATGATCTCGACGAATTACGGGTTATACAATTGGCAATGCATCTGCCACTTCGAGCAAAAAAAGGAGGGGAAAGAAAAAAGTAGTGGTTATATCTTACATGAGTGAGTTGCGCGATTCTGCACTTGCAGTGAAGCCTCCAACAGTTATCACAATCAAGGAGACAGTGGAGTTGATATCCAGTATTCCAAAGATACGTGATTGCTTCAGATTATACTATTTTGTTGTGAACTATATCAGGGACAAAAACAGCAGAGAGATTTTCATGAGCATTCCAGATGATATATGAGTTTGGTGGATCAAAAATGCTTATGAGAAAAGGACGCAGTGATATCTTTTTAGGCAGTTGTTAGTTGTTCTTTTATGTACTAAGTTATCAAAGGCGCAAAGAGGTCCTGGAGCCTAGGCGCAGGCGCGCGCCTGAGGCACGTGAGGCGCAAAAATGAATTGGGTGCCCAATTAACTGAAAATCAGCGAATTTGGCACCCAATTCACTAAAAATCAGCGAATTTTCATTGAATTGGGCATCCAATTCACTGAAAATCAATTCACTGAAAATCAGCGAATTGGGCATCCAATTCGCTGATTTTCAGCTGTTTTTAGTGAATTGGGCACACAATTCACTGAAAATTGGTGAATTGGATGCTCAAGTGCGCCTAGGTGTGCCTCGGGTGCATCTGAGATCATGTTTTTGCCCCTCCCAAAAAACATATTGAAGAAAACAGCTTGAAAAGCTCAGGCGCGCCTTTGGTGCGCCTGGGAGTTGGTAAGGCGCGCGCCTGGGCGAGCCTGAGGCGCATCTGAGGCACCTAGCCCACCTCTGCCTTGCAGAGGCACTGGCCGGTGCGCCTGGTGCGCCCGGCGCCTCAGGCGCGCCAAGGCGCGCGCCTTGATAACATAGTTTATGTAGCACTCACCTTATGTTATCTGTGTTATCTTATGGGACAAAAATGCTTATGTTTTATCTGTATTTTATTGTAGCACTCACATTGTGTTTTAACTGTGTTACATTTTGTCTTCTCTGTGTTTTATGATATGAACTGTGTTACATTTTGCCTTATCTGTGTTTTATGATATGCATTGCTTTCAAATTGTACTGTTTTTAAGGTGTTTAACATTTTTGATATGTTCTTTGACATCTTAGGTAATGGAAGCGGATGACTCTTCCAGTGAAGATTCTAAAGCATCTACCTGTCTTTCTCCTGAACGTGTGCAATATGTTGAATACTGCAATAAAATTATTTCAACTATTGCTGAGATAAATAATAGCATACGTGAAACTAGACCGTGCATGATTTCTACTCAGACAGGTGCGAAATGGTTGAGAGAGTTACTTGAAGGGCACCCAGATATGATTCATAGCGCATTTAGAATGTCAAAGGGTATATTTATTGATTTAATTCGAAAACTTGAACATAATCACAGGTTAAATGGATCGCAGCGCACAGCAACACGAGAAGTGTTGGCTATTACATTGTACATCTTAGCCCATGGAGGCTCAATGAGATTAACAAAGGAGCGCTTCCACACTACTGAAACTACTAGTAGATTTTTTCTAAAAGGCTTAAATCACTTTTGCTACTATCAATTGATGTTATAAAACCAATTGATCCTCATTTTAGAGATATACCTGCGAAAATAAAGTATGATGGCCGTTATATGCCATTTTAAGGACTGTGTTGGTGCAATTGACGGAACGCATGTAGATGTGACGATACCCATTGAAGATCAGGTTAGATATATTGGTCGTCATGGTACCGCAACACAAAATGCGATGGATGTTTGCGACTTCAATGTGTGCTTCACATTTGCACTCGTTGGATGGGAAGGATCACCTCATGATAGTCGCATCTTCGCACGCGCATTGACAGACGACAGACTACATTTTTCGCATCCCCCTCATGGTAAATTGTTGAATAATTAATCATATACTATGCATAATCGTTTACTATCATGCTGATATGTTTAATTTATCAATGCATGCAGGTAAATATTATTTAGTGGATGATGGATATCCATTAAAGACGGAGAATTTAAAACCATATCCGGAAACAAGATATTATTTGGCCGATTATGCACGCGGTAGTAAACCCGTCCAAGGCAGGTATGAACATTTCAATAAGCACGTTCATCTCTTCGAAGTGTGATCGAGCGGACGTTTGGTGTTTGGAAGAAAAAATGGCGCATTCTTAGCAACATGTCACAATACAGTTTCAAGAAACAATATTCCATTGTGCTAGCGACTATGACACTGCATAATTTCATTCATAGACATCTGTCGTGATGGGACCCAAAATTTAATGCTTATGATGTTGATGACTCGTTTATACTCCCAGAGGCTGATGATACTTCATCAGATGATGATGTTGAAACGGATATGTTTGATGCTGGGAGTGTTGATCATATGTCCGCAGTACGAGATAATATTGCTAGGGAATTGTATAACTCTCGCAGGTATTAATTTTACAATACAATGTTACAAATTTATACAAGCAATGACATTGAAATTTTCATTAATATCAAAATTTATTTGTTACTCAGGTGAAGAAAAACTGAAGGAAGAAGGCGATGTGCTACAAAAAATAATGTTTACTTTTATTCATGCTATGTTTGAAACAATTTATATTTTTATTGCTATGTTTAAATGTCCTGTAATATTTTTGTTTCAATATTTCAATATTGTCGTTTTTATAAAAACAGCTCTCAAAAAGTTGTTCTACCAAACAGCCTTAAATGAAAAAACTTTGTTCCATCAACACTTATACACACTCTCCAAACAGCCTGCAACTTTTTCAAAACAGCTTCTCAAAAAATTCTGTTCAATCAGCTTTATTCGATCAGCAGCTTTTCCATCAGCAACAGCTCTCCCAAAGAGAGCCTAAGTTGCTTTGCTTCGGTTGAGGTTATATGGAAATATGAGTGCAAGTTAGTTTATAACTTTATATGTGATGCAGTCATGCGTGTTATATGATATATGTAATGCAAGTTATAGTTTATATGCAATCATGCACATATATTGTTTTTTAAAGGTTGCAGCAAATGATGTTTAGCCATAACTGTTCATGATTCAAACCCTTGTAATTGGCAACATATAATGTTTGTAATTGGCAGCTTATAATGTTTGTAACTGGCAACATTATTACTTTACTAGTATGCAAGAAATGCAAATGAAGAATGATGATATTAAGTGGATTTCAGCCTATGCTGTACAAATCGGTAGAGATGTCGGTTATGTCGGTAGAGATGTCGGTTATGTCGGTCGACATGTCGGTTATGTCGGTCGACATGTCGGTTATGTCGGTCGACAAGTCGGTTCTGGGGAGAAAACACTATGACACCAATGTCTTTTTCAAAATTATCATTTTTCAATATACAACTTGATATAAGGATTGTGCTCGATCCAGCGGTTGATATACCGAGCATGATATATCGGGCTCAAATATTACTATATTATTATTATAGCGTTATATCCTGTAACAGAGCACTAGACTGCACAATACCTAAATATAATGATTTGCTTATGGCTTCTCTTCTTCTCTATCGTCAACTAAGATTTCTCAGTACTCTCAATTTTGGCACACGGCTTCTCTGCCTCTCTTTTATCGAAAATCTCATCTCTCTATGGTTTCCTCTTCAATTATCCTCTTTGCATGCTTCTCTTCCTCTTTGACATTCGACGAATTGTGAGTCTTTATGTAAAATTTTAACATATGCCCTACTCTGGCTCCTATGTGAGTAGATTGATGATTTCTGGCATTTCATGCCCTAGATGTCTGTGAGTTTATTCATTGTTGGCTCCTATGTGAATGGATTGGTGTTTTTAGTTTTATGCGGTTCTTAACTGCATATTACTGTTTGTTTTGCACTATTGTTACGGATCTATTCGACCCTATTACGGATTTACTGTTTATTATGCCATATTGCTAACTTTCTGTTACTTATTCTTCCATATACTAATTTGTTGATTTATTGTTCACGTGATCCCTAACTGCCTACTTTCTTGATTTCATGATGTTACTATGATTCTTCATAAATCATGATATTATTGTGGCTCAGTGTTCATGATATTCCCCATTAATGTAGATGTCGGTTGACTTGTCGGTACGGAGAAGGGAGAAACGTCTGTACATTTTACTAAATGTCATTTTCTAATATATCATCCGATAGATTGATTGTGCCTAATTTTGTGCCTTTTGCCCTGTTTTTGGCTACATGTGATTATATAGGTTCTTTTTGTCTTGTTTGTATATTACTTATGTTGGGGGTTTCATGACAAATTGCCCTAGCTTGACACAGGATGGGTCTAGCAAATATAGATTGATTCTAAGAATGCCTATATGAATTATGAAATTGTCTGACAACTAAGCTCGCAATAAAGAGAGTTACGAATAATATGACAACGACCACAATCAAGTAGAATTTCAACTAAGGTAACAAATACGGGTGTGTAGATACAGTTGAGAGGAGTGAAACCTAGAAAATCGTATTAAGAGTAAAAACAACCCCTTACTCATATATATTGAGTAGGGGAGAAATACAAAGACCGAAATACCCTTGCGAGGGTAAAGCAAAAAAACGAATAAAAAACCCGACATAGACTTGATTACAACTCTCCCCCCTCAAGTCGGACGGTAGATATCTGTCATTCCGAGTTTATGGATATCATCAATAAAATTATCACACCCCAAGCTCTTGGTGAAGACATCGGCTAATTGGTCTTTAGAGTGAACGAAAGGAGCGATAAGATTTCCTTTGTTCAAGTGGTCTTTGATAAAATGACGGTCAACTTCAACATGCTTAGTTCTGTCATGTTGAACATGATTGTGGGCTATGCTGATGGCCGTCTTGCTGTCACAGAATAGAGAGATGGGAATATCAACCTGTAGACTCAAGTCATGCAGTAAGGTGCGAAGCCATAAACCTTCGCAGAGACCTTGGGGCATAGACCGATACTCAGCTTCAGCACTAGATCTAGCCACCACATTTTGTTTCTTGCTACGCCACGTGACCAAGTTCCCACCAACAAAGGTACAATACCATGTTGTTGATTTCCTGTCATCACGGCAACCGACCCAATCCGCATCAGTAAATACCTCGATCCTTAAGAGGTTATTCTTTGAAAACATGAGCCCACGACCGGGAGCCTTCTTTAAGTACCGAAGTACACGGTAGGCAGCATCCTGATGTCTAATCCTGGGAGCATGCATATATCTACTCAAGATGCCAACCACATATGTAATGTTAGGGCGAGTGTGAGAGAGGTATAACAGCCTGCCAACCAATCTCTGATAACTCAACGCATCAGTGTGATCGCCATCACTGTCTTCGTCGATCCTATGGTTCTCCTCCATCGGAGTATTAGCAGGGACGCAACCAAGCATCCCAGTCTCTTCTAACAGATCCAAAACATAATTGCGTCGAGAGATAAAGATACCCTGACCAGAACGGGTCACTTCAATTCTCAAGAAGTAACGCAACCTCCCTAAGTCCTTCACTTCAAACTCAGCCGACAGGCGGGCCTTTAGATTTGAGATTTCATCTGATTCATCACCTGTGATCACAATGTCGTCAACATAGACAATAAGAACCACAATTTTTCCCTCATTTTTCCTGACAAACAGAGTACGATCGGACTGACCCTGTTTGTAGACGAATTTGATCATGGCCTTGAGAAACCTGCCAAACCACGCCCTGGGAGACTGTTTCAGTCCATATAAGGACTTCCTTAAGTGACAGACAAGTCCCTCTTGTCCCCTCTTCACAAACCCCGGGGGGAAAGACATATACACCTCTTCATCAAGATCGCCGTGCAGAAAAACATTTTTAACGTCCAGCTGGTGTAGATCCCAGCCCAAGCACGCAGCACAAGATAGAAGAACAAGCACAGAGTCCATCTTCGCTACAGGAGCAAAGGTCTCCTGGTCGTCAATTCCTTGAGTCTGGGTATAACCACGAGCCACAAGGCGGGCTTTGTATCGCTCAACTTTACCATTCTGGTTTTGCTTAACAGAGAAGACCCACCTTGAACCGATGGCTCTCTTGCCAGGAGGAAGGGAAGAGACATCTCATGTGTGGTTCTTGCCCAAGACAGACATTTCCTCCTTCATTGCTTGAGCCCATGCCGGGATACAAACCGCCTCCTGCCACGTCTTTGGAATAGTAATCTTGGACAAGGAAGATATAAAACCCTGATGAAGTTGAGAAAGGTGATCATAAGCAACATGATTAGAGATAGGGTGTTCCGTGCACACAGCCTTACCTCTTAGCACAGCAAGGGGAACATGCAGATCAGCATCAGAATCTGAGTTCAAATGCTGCATTGGCAGCGATGGAACAACGACGGTCTGTTTATCCGCTTGACGACGATGATAAACATGAGGAAGAGTGATGAGAGAAGGACTATGGTATATGTGAGAAAATGACGTAGGAGTCAAGGGAGACGAAGGAGGTGACAACGGAAGTGTAGGAAGAGAAGCTTTGGTGTACGACAAGATAGGAGCAGGAGGAATCAGAGGGAGAGGAACCGTAGGATCAGAATCAACGACATCATTCTCCCCCTGGCGAGCAGAGTGAGTCAAGTCTAAGTAATAAGGCTCCTCGCGGAAAGTCACGTCCATAGTGCAGAAAAAACGTCTGGAAGGAGGGTGATGACACCGATACCCTTTTGTGGTGGCATAGACACAACGTAGAGCCCAAGGGTCAAGCTTGTCACAATGAGGTTGATGGACGTGAACGAAACAAACGCAACCAAAAATACGGGGCGGAAGATGAGAGGTATGAAAGAACAGACGTAGAGGAGAGACGGTCTAGAGGAGTAGTATAATCTAGGACTCGTGAAGGAAGGCGATTGATAAGATGAGTGGCAGTTAAGATGGCTTCACCCCAATATGATTTCGGGAGGTGCATGGTGGTGAGAAGGCATCGGGCAACATCAAGAAGATGCCGGTTTTTCCATTCAGCGACACCATTTTTGGTAGATGTGAAAACTCAAGTGGTTTGGTGTATAATCCCATGACTAGTGAGGAAGGAGTCAAACACCCGACGATCATCGTATTCTCCCCCATTATCACTACGAAGAACACGGATATTACAATTGAACTCACCATTTTATGGAAGGTTTGAAAAACCTGAAACACTTCATTTTTTTTCTTTAAAAGGTAAACCCAAGTAACGCGGGAAAAACAATCTATAAAGGTGACAAACCAATGATAACCAGTTAAAGAAACAACAGGGGAAAGCCCCCACACATCAGAATGTATAATAGCAAAATGAGTAATACTAGGAGAAGAGAAATGCGATGATGAATGTCGAACATGTTTTGACATTTCACAAACATCATATTTTAAAGTTTTAATATGTGGCAATAAAGTCAGAAATAGCTTCTGAAGGTAGACAGGAGAAGGATGACCCAGGCGCAAATGCCAACAGCAAGCATCAGCAGCAGTAACAGCAGAAGAGGAGAGAGCGAATGACGATGAAGTAGCATCCGGATAATACAGGCCACCGCGGTTCCTACCCCTGCCAATGGTGAAAAATACAAGAATCAGGAAAGAAGGTTACAGAACAGTTAAGAGACTGAGTGAGATTGTTAATTGAAAGAAGACTGCGAGGAAAAGAAGGAACATACAAGACAAAAGAAAGAGAGAGAGAGGAGGAGCATGAAATGTTGCACTTGCCCGCAATCAGGGACAAGGTGTCGTTTGCAGAGATTACCTTGTCCTTACCAGACAAGGGAGTGTAGGAAAAAAACCTGAGGATGAACCAGTCATGTGATCAGTAGCTCCCGAGTCAATGATCCATTTAGACGGAGGAATCACAGCAGCATTCGCACTGGGCATAGCGGCAGTAGCAAAGGAAGTAGAAGTACCTGAGGTAGTGTCTGAATGAGAGTGCAGGAGGCGACGAAGAACATCCAATTCAGATGTGGTAAGGTGTCCTGGGGGCTGACCATGATGGTCGTTGTGAACTTCAGTGGAGTAAGCCGCATCATACGGACGAGAACCACTCTGTTGGGCTCCACCACGTCCTGGTCCATGACCACGTCCTGGTCCACAACCACGTCCTGGTCCACGACCACGTCCTGGTCCACAACCACGTCCTGGTCCACGACCACGTCCTGGTCCACGACCACGACCGTAGCCAGGAGGAGTGAGGTGAGGATGGAGCTTGAAGCACACCTCCCGAGTATGGCCTCTGCGACCACAATAATCACAAGTAGGAACTGCATTGGTATGGTTGGATTCACCTCGACCAACACTAGAGAAAGCAGAGCGATCAGAAGGAGGGGCAGTCGTGTTGAGGGACCTCCGACGGTCTTCATCCCCAAGTACCATGCTAAAAGCCTCCCGAAGAGATGGAAGGGGAGACCGGTATAGAATATTAGTCCGAACCATATCCGGTTCCATGTTCAAACCCATCAGAAAAACATGTAGACGAAATCGTTCGTCCTTCGCTGCAATAGAACTGCGTCAGCAGTACAGGCGGGAGTAAATTGTTCAAAATAATCCAGTTCCTGAGAGATACGTTCGAACTCAGAGAAGAAAGTAGACACCGTCATGGATCTCTGACGGAACTCCAGCATACGGCGCGTCAGTTCATAAATCTGGGTGGAACTTCCGATCTAAGAGTAAGTCTCGCGTGACCGAGTCAAGATTTCAGAGGCAGAGTCCATCAGCATATAACTACGGTACACCTTAGGTGACATGGAGTGAAGGAGTCAGGAGACAATAAGAGAATTTTCAGAATCCCACCGCTTCAAGGATCACCGGGCGGAGGTGCCACACTTGTCCCATCGATATACCCGAATAGATGATGACTGCGAATGACATGTGTCGCACGAGACCATTCAAGATAATTTGTCCCATCTAAGAGCGCAGTGGTGATCTTCAAAGAGCTTGTGTGGCCAGAGGACCGCTGAGAGTCACCCATCTGGGGTGCCACAACACTCGGCGATGTAGGGTCAACAGCAGACGAAGAATCGCACATGAGGAGCAACCGGGAGGGTCACACAATACAAACCATCAATGAACAAAGGAGGGGTAGATCTGGTTGACGTCGGTGACAGTAGCAGAGCACAACAACATTGGGATCTAGAAACAGATCTAGAGAACGACTGAGAAGTGCAGAGAACGGCGGCGGTAGAAGATCTGTAGAGAAGTGTTGTAGTAGATCTGTAGATCTGTAGAGAAGTGTCGTAGAGAAGTGCGGTAGCAGATCTGTAGAGCACGGCGGCGGTAGCAGAGAAGTGTTGTAGCAAATCTGTAGAAGGGAACGACAGATCACGGCAATGGAGGAGGCCGCGGCCGGAGCAGGGCACGTCAATGGAGGAGTCGACGCAGGAGACGCAAACGATGGCAGGAGAAGATCGCAGGAGACGCAGACGACGATCGCAAACTTGGAGAGGATCATCGATCACGGAGCCGAACGGAGAACGTGGACGACGACGGGATCGGAGCACGATTCATGAGGAGAGGCGACTATCTCCTTCATCGAGCTCCACCGCCGGCGAGAGGTCGCGGCTCACCATGGAGGGAGCGTCAAAACAGCGGACGTTGCTGCCGTCGAAGAAGCGGGAGGCGAAAGAGGGATCGGGAGACATCGCAGGAGCGGGAGGTGGATGTGGGACGAAGCCTTTTTTCGTTCCTCTGATACCAAGTTGAGAAGAGTGAAACCTAGAAAATTGTATTAAAGTAAAAAACGACCCCTTACTCATATATATTGAGTAGGGGAGAAATACAAAGACCGAAATACCCTTGCGAGGGTAAAGCAAAAAGACGAATAAAAAACCCGACATAGACTTGATTACAACTGATACAAGAGTGTGAAACAACAAACCCGTAAGCAAAATAAACACTTCAGAACACAAGAAATCTTGGCATAAATTTACCAGGTAATATCCACGGTAATATTCACACAAACTGAGAATAAATACAAGATTCAACATTGAAAATATTACAACCATGAAATGAACTCGCAATGACTACAAGATAAAAGGCTTAAAAGATGTAATGGTGAGCGTACGGTCTCTGGAGAAATAATGGTGGACCAAATCTAATAGAGGGGGAAGCAGGAGTCTGTGTGAAGGAAAGAGGGTTGTTATAGGAGGGATGGGTCGTAGTCGTATCAAGGAGAACAAGAAACTTGCATTGCATTAAACGAGCATAGAGATACAATCAGGAGATAACTCATGTCAAATATCTGGATGTTGGGTCCTCCTTGATAACTCATGTCATATATATAGAGAGAGAGGGAGAGTGGGAAGAATACAAAGTACGAACATGCCCCTAGGGCTACATAGAATAATAAAGATATTTGTGGTGGCCCGCATCTTATCAACACGCCCTGCCCAAAAAAACAACCTTGTCATCAAGGTCGAGGTCCGTACGGGTCGTCAGGGAGTGTCGGCGCATCCAAGTCCCCGAAATTAAGGTCGTCATCTTCAGAGTCAATCAGCAAACACAGGTTTCTGAGAGGGCAGACGTGGGTGGGTGAGTATGGTTGCTCGCAGCGAAAGCAGAGGCCTTTGCGGCGAAGCTCGAGGTGTTGTTGATGAGACAAGCGTTGGGGTAGCCGGGATACCTGTGGAAGCGGGACTGGCGGGGCTGGCAGTTGTGGAGGTGGGTCGAGCAGCTGGTGTTTAGGTGGTTGCAAGGGAGCCAAGTGAGGAAGAAACGGCGGCGGTGTTGGCAGATGGTGGGGAGTACGGGTCGAGGAGGATGGTGGAGCTGGGTAGAGTTCCTCGTCGAGGTGTCGAGCCCACTCCATGGTGCGATAAAGAGTAGACAGTTTGTGGGCCCGAAGGCGTGCCGGAGGTGGGTTTGCAGACCCGCCAGAAAATACCTCAGGTAGTGGTCGGGGGCTAGGTCGAGTACGGGTGTAGCGACCACGATGAATTCGTCGATGTAGGTGGCCAGGTGTCGGACTGACAGACAGAACTGAGGCGCTCAAAGGCATTACCAGCCTAGCGGTTGTCGTAGTGGTCTTGTGGCAGAGGAGTTCCTCTTTCAATGTGGGCCAAGTGAGGTCACGAACATGTTGGCGCATCCAACGCACCCAATGGAGTGTCGAACCCACCATATAGATAGTGGCTAAGGAGACCTTCTGGTTGACGGGGGTGCACTGAAAGTCGAAGAACTGCTCGGCACGGGCGAGCCACCCAAGAGGGTCAGTGTCGTCGAACGCAGGCGGAGATGGGCTGAGGAAACGTCAGCAGTGGGGTGCAGAAACCCCATGTGGTCCAGGCCGGGCCGAAGTGGTGGCGGTGGAGTGGTCGAAGGGAGAATTACCACCTTGGCCATAAGCCCTCGAAGAAGTAGAGTGAGATCAGCAAGCTGGGCTTCGATTTGATCCATGCGCTAGGAGTCAGCGGAGGCAGTGGCAGAGGCATCCTCGTCGGCGTGGAGGGCCATTGAACGAGTCGTGGGCATGGATGGAGGCTGGGTGTAGCGGCGAGAACCGCCGGAATCTGCAAGAACTGCAGGAGGGTTGCCGGAGTGCTGCAAGAGCCACGAAAGGGCAGTCGGACTACTGCAGAGGGCGGCCCTACACGGCAGGAGGCGGTGTTGGGAGACAGGGGGCAGCGAGGATAAGGGACGGACGTTGGAAGGCTGCAGGAGTGCTGGTGGGCCACTGCAGATGCGGCTGAACACGGCTAGAGAAGAAGAAGAAGAAGAATCGGATGGAGGCGCACTAGAAGCACTGGAAAAGAAAGAGAAGCACGCTGGAATCGCTAGAGAAAACGATGAGCCGTTGCAGAAGTCGGCAGATGTCGGACTCGTCGTTAGGCGCCTCTTGAATCGTCGGTAGGTGCTGCAGAAGTCGTGGAAGTCGAAGAGCATGTGCAGGAGATAGAATAACGGACGTTGGGATCGTTTCCGTCAGCGATCGAGGGCAAGGAGAAGGAATAACAGGCGCTGGAATCATTTCCGACAGCGATCAGGAAGAGGGAAGCGTCGTTGGAATCAGCGAGCCACGGGGTCGTCGGACGCGCGTCGCCAAGCGTGGATCAGGCGCGAGGAGACGCGAGCAGGACAATCGTGTGCTGATTGTCGGTGATCCGTAGGGACCAAATTATGGTTCCGTCGAAACCCTAATTGAGGGGCAGGTCGGACCAGTTGATACATCGTAGTCGTATCAAGAAGGAGAACGAGAAACTTGCATTAAACGAGAATAGAGATACAATCAGGAGATAACTCCTGTCAAGCATTCGGAGGCTGGGTCTTCCTTGACACTCCACTCTCCAAGAGAGCTTCAAAACTCTAAGACTCAAAAGATAATCCTAAAGAGACACTACCACTCATATATATAGAATGGGAATGATACAAAATACGAGCATGCCCCTAGGGCTACATAGAATAATAAGGATATGCGTGGTGGCCCGCGTCGTATCAAATTTGTTGATTTATTGTTAATGTGATCCCTAACTGCCTACTTTCTTGTGTTCGTGATGTTACTATGATTCTTCATTAATCATGATGTTATTGTGGCTCAGTGTTCATGATATTCCCCTTTAATGCAGATGTCGGTTGACTTATCGGTTCGGAGAAGGGAGAAACATCTATACATTTTACTAAATGCCATTTTCTAATATATCGTCTGATATATCGATTGTGCCTAATTTTGTGCCTTTTTGCCCTGTTTTTTGCTTCATGTGATTATATAGGTTCTTTTTGTCTTGTTTGTTTATGTTGGGGGTTTCATGATAAATTGCCCTAGCTTGACACAGGATGGGTCTAGCAAATATAGATTGATTCTAGGAATGCCTATATGAATTATGAAATTGTCCGACAACTAAGCTCGCAATAAAGAGAGTTACGAAATATGACAACAACCACAATCAAGTAGAATCTCAACTAAGGTAAAAAAATACGGGTGTGTAGATACGATAGTGTGAAACAACAAACACGTAAGCAAAATAAACACTACAAATCACAAGAAATCTTGGTATAAATTTACCATGAAATATCCACACAAACTGAGAATAAATACAAATTTCAACATTGAAAATATTACAACCACGAAATGAACTCACAATGACTACAAGATAAAAGGCTTAAAAGATGTAATGGTCAGCGTATGGTCTCCAGAGAAATAATGGTTGACCGAATCTAATAGACCGGGAAGCAGGATGCTGTGTGAAGGAAAGAGGGTTGTTATAGGAGAGATGGGGCAGGATAAGGGCCTTCCCACTGCAAGGAATGGCTGAACAGCAGCTGGGAGGTTGTTGTGGACTGCTGGACAGAGTTTGGGAGTGGTTTGGGACTGGGGTAGGGTTTTCTGGTAGTAAGAAAAAGTTTACAGGTGGTTGTAGGAGGCTATGGAAGTGGACAGAACTTGTAGGGAGGGGATGTGGGCTGCTACAGGTAAGGTTGTAAATAACGGATATCGGCGATATGTCGGATTGAGCTTTGAAATGACGGATGGCAGAAGTTGGAGACATGTAGGAGATTAAAATATCGGATTTGCATCTCATAAATACAAATATAAATTAAGTATGCATATATATTCCGAAAGTAAAAATTTTGCATACCAAATAATAAATAATGAGTCATGAATATGATAGTTCCGGCTATCGTCGAACAATAGTTTAAAGCAAAATGACGATACAAATAATGGAGATATGCTCGATACCAACTCTTGAGGGCAAGGTCCTAAGAACCAACTCTCCTATGATAGCCTAGACCTAGACAATGAACCAAGATGTTCCACTCTAATGCTAAGGGCTCCTTATATAGATAGAGGACCCGCTACAAGACAAAATACACTAAAAGACACAAATGTCACTAAGACTACATAGACTAATAAGGAGCGCGTGGCCAGACTGAAAAGTCGTCTTCATATCAACACTCCCCTCCAGAAAATCAATCTTGTCATCAAGGTTGAGATTCGTAGGGGTCGCCAACGAGCATCAGAGAATCAAAGTCACCGGAGTTAGGATTGTCATCTTCAGTGGCAAGCACAGGTCTTCGAGAGGGTATTTGTGGGTGGGAGAATATGGTTGGTGGCAGCGAAAAAAGAAGAACTTGCGCAAAGCTCGAGGTACTGCTGGTGAGATAAGCAAAACAGGGCCGAAGTGGTAGTGAAGTCGGGCTCTCTCTCGCAATCGCGCCTCTCGTCGGTCTCTCTCTCGCGCAATCGCAGCTAGGGCAGACGAATCTTCAATCGTGCCTCTCCCCGCGGTCAGCTGAAAAATCGTGAGAAGATACTCCAAATCACAGTAATCGCAGTAATTGTTTTAAAATCTGCGGCGGGCTGCTCTCAAAACGCCCCGCCAAACAAAGCTGAAATAAGTTGTGCGATTCTCTGACACTCCACCAAACAAAGCTGAAATCAGTTGTGCGAGTCTCTGACACTTCTTGCGGTAATTTACCGTTTGGGGCTGATTTTTTCACTGCAGCAGTGTGTCGTTGTTGTGGGATTTTTGGCACTTAACACCCCTTAATTATGGCCCTTTGACACATTGCACCCCAACATTTGAATTTTGGCACTTTGCACCCTTGAAATACATTAAGAGAGTACATTGCACCCTCTAATTTGAATTTTCGGATTTTTTTAACTAAACAATTTAATAAGGATGGCGAGGGTAGTTTCGGAATTATAAAAAACCCACTCTAATCTAACCTAGCCGGCCTCCCTCCCTTTATTATTTTCTCACGCGTGAACTCCAGCAGGCGAGAGAGCTTTCCTTGGCGCGATTCTCCAGTGATTCTCCGGATTCTCCCCCGATCCTCGCAGTGATCTCTCATAAGGATCTTCTGATCGACCGGCGGCGACTCTCTTGTATTCTTCCCGGCGATCTTCCCTGCCCTTTTCCTACGCCTGCGAAGATCCCTACTTTCTTAACTGTCGCCTTACTCTACTGATTTTTCCTGGGCAGGTATAAATCTATCTCATTTCTTACCGATTTTTGTAGGTGTTTGTTGTTATTCTCTTGTTCAAGACATATTTTGTAAAAAAAATTGCAGTTAAACCGATTGTTATAGGTATTCGTTTAGGGTTTAACACAGATTTTGTAAAAAATTTATATTTAAAGGGATTTGTATGTGCTTTTTAGGGTTTAACACAGATTTTGTAAAAAAGTTGCAGTTAAACTGATTTATGTAGGTGTTTGTTTAGGGTTTAACACAGATTTTTGTAAAAAATTTGGATTTAAACCGATTTCTATAGGTGCTTGTTTAGGATTTAACACAAATTTTGTAAAAAAAACTGAAGTTAAACCAATGTAGGTGCTTGTTTAGGGTTTAACACAGATTTTGTAAGAACATTGCGGTTAAACCGATTTTTGTAGGCGCCTGTTTAGGGTTTAACACATATTTTGTAAAATATTTGCAATTCAACCGATTTTTGTAGATGTTTGTTTATGGTTTAAGAAAGATTTTGTAAAATATTTGAATTCAACCGATTTCTGTAGATGCTTGTTTAGAGATTTAATACCGATTTTGTAAAATCTTTTGAGTTCAACCAATTTCTGAGCATATGTTCAAGGCAAATTTTGTAACATCTATTCAGTTCTACTAATTTTTGTTCCCCAAAACTTAAAGCATTCAATATTGAGGAACTTAAAGCATTCAATATTGAGGCATATAACTGGGTAAAAGCAAGGCGTCCAAAAAATTAGGCAAGATCTCATTTTAGCGCATGACTCGAATGTGATATGTTACTACTAAACAATTTGTGTGAAAATTTTAATAATGTCATACTGAAGGCAAGAGGAAAACAAATAATCACAATGCTTGAGATTATATGAATTATTTTGATGCTTACACAAAGGGATAAATTGTTAAAACCGGGTGGAGATATGTCGTAACATCCAAAAGATCTTGGAAAACGACAAAAAAGGGGGTTCATGATTACATATTGGAATGGAATGGTGATGACAAGTTAGAGGTAAAAATGTGGAGTGGCGATAAATGGAAAGTGGAATTAGCATGTCGTAACATCCAAAAGATCTTGGAAAACGACAAAAAAGGGGGTTCATGATTACATATTGGAATGGAATGGTGATGACAAGTTAGAGGTAAAAATGTGGAGTGGCGATAAATGGAAAGTGGAATTAGCATGTCAACGCTGTAGTTGTAACAAATGGGACTAACTGGAATTCCTTGTGTGCATGTTAAAGCGTGCATAATTTTTAAAAGAGAGAAGGTGAAAGATTATGTTGATTTTTGGTATGCAAAATTGACCTTTTTAAAATCCTACAAGCATATGTTGAATCCAATAAACGGACAAAGGGAATGGCCTGACTCTGACTTAAATCTTTTGGTGCCATGGAATGTTAAATAAAAAAAAACGGGAAAGTCATAATTGCATGCTAGAAGGTTGGAACAAGACGAGTTAGATAACAAAAAGTATGGTTTAAAGAGGCATGGGACAAAATATACATGCTCCAACTGTGGAGTTACAGGGCATAATAAAAAAAGTTGTGGTCAATCAAGCAAGAATGCCAAACAACCATTGCCAACAACAACTTCCAGATCAAAGTTACAGGTCAGTGCTCTATTAATTGTTTTAATTTCAATACTTGTTGGAGTATTAAAATAGCATAGTATTATATTCTCATGTAGGTAAAGAAGAAGGTATTTATTTCATAGGAAACATTTACTAAACCAAGAAATTCATCATTTCCAACATTTTCAACATGTGAAAATGATATGTGGAATTCCTATATTGTTATTATTTCTTTATAATTTTACCTTTGACTAAATTTGTATTTTTTTTTTTGGCAGAATTTGAAGACTTAAACTGATAATTTGGATTGTGGAGATAGATATTTAGATGAACAATTAATCTTATGTGTTTTTATTCTTGTTGATTTTTTGGTGTTATAATGTGCAAGAGATTGTGAACTTCATAATTTGTAGACATTAATGACATTGAAAAGTAGTGATTACTAATTAATGGCATTGGAAAATTGTATCTTCAAAACAAGGTCTATTTACTACAAAGTTTGTAGGCAAACATCATTTCCTATAATCTATTATAAACAACAATTTTGTAACACTATATTGATGCGGTGAGGAGTAAAACTAAATATTGATGCTCAAGATAGTTCATGTTTTCCATAATCTTTTCTAGCAGACAAAACAAAAAACCATGGCGGAGTGAGTTGCATGATCTGGAAAGGAGAAACACAAAAACTAACCTCGAGTAGCGCCCGGATAACCAGCTTGATTGTCTCCTGGCCTGATGTATCCTTGTAGTTCTTCTCTAAGAACTCCCTCATTGAATTGGAGTTCCTCCCAGTGGCGTTAGCCTTCCAAGAAGAGAAGGTCCCCGATAGGTCAATCTGGTAGAGCGACATCGCCCCAGTGTAAGTGTCTAAGCCGACGATGAGAGTCGAGAGACCAAAAGGCCTAACACCACCACACTAAGTGTATTTCTGCTGCAGACCAGCGATATATCGGGTGATATATTCGACCGTGACGGGATCCTCGAGCATGAGACGGTGGCTATGGCACTCGATCCGTGCGCGATTGATAAGGATGCGTGCATCGGCTTTGAGACCCGCACACGCTAGGGCGATGTGGCTGTCGAGGCTCGCAATCTTCTTCATTGTCCTGAGGAAGCAAAATACCGAGATAAATGGTCAGGGTCTAAAGACAGGAGGTTAGAATAAAACCTAGAGGAATGGGAGAAAGAAAGGAAACCTTGAGTCCTGTAACTTTGGGGTGGCCTTCTTCTCCACTCCGAGTATGATGGTGTCAGTGCCTCGTACACCGACGGCAGTGTTGCCCTTGCGGACAGCCTCAAGAGCATACTCCACCTGGAAGAGGTGGCCATCCGGAGAGGAGACAGTGATCGCTCGGTCGTAGCGTGTCATGGTGTTGTCACAGATCTGCCAATGATCGGTAGGTTTTATGTTTGCTTCGTTCTTGCAACTTCTTCCTCTAGACGGCTTGAATGACATCGACTTGTTCTTCGTCTTCCGATGTCGCGTCCTTGGATTTTGGGCGACTGATCACACCGCTGCTTACCTGCTTGGAGGAGAACGAAAAAGATGCGTAGGTAAAACCTATGCAGGAATAGTGCTTTCTTAAATCAAATCCAAAATTTTTTTACCAAATATCTTATCGTCGGAGAAGATGGACATGGGTCGGCGGCGTCGCTGGAGGAGAGATCTGCGTCGTCGGGGAAGAGTTAGGAGGAGAGATCTGCGTCGGCGTCGCTGGAGGATCTGCGTCGAAGAAGAGCAGGGCGTCGGAGAAGAGACCGGTCGGAGGAGATATCGGTCGGAGAAGATCGCCGGTGTTGAGGACGGGAATAAGAGAGGAAGAAGATCGCGAGTCGACGCAACGGCTAGCTAGGGCAAATCGCGAGCGAGTCACTCTCTCGCAAAACAGAGCCGAAGTGGTAGTGAAGTCGGGCTCTCTCTCGCAATAGCGCCTCTCGTCAGTCTCTCTCTCGCGCAATTGCAGCTAGGGCAGACGAATCTTCAATCGCGCCTCTCCCCGCGGTCAGCTGAAATCGTGAGAAGATATCACGACTCCAAATCGCAGTAATTGCGCGATTTTAGGGTAGCGGCGTATTCCACTGCTGGCTTCAAAATTGCGTTTGGCGGGGTTGTTTTAAAATCTACGGCGGGCTGCTCTCAAAATGCCCCGCCAAACAAAGCTGAAATCAGCTGTGCGATTCTCTGACACTCCGCCAAACAAAGATGAAATCAGTTGTGCGAGTCTCTGACACTGCTTGCGGCAATTTACCGTTTGGGGCTGATTTTTCCACTGAAGCAGTGTGTCGCTGTTGTGGGATTTTTGGCACTTAACACCCCTTAATTAGGGCCCTTGGGCACATTGCACCCCAACATTTGAATTTTGGAACTTTGCACCCTTGAAATACATTAAGAGAGTACATTGCACCCTCTAATTTGAATTTTCGGATTTTTGTTTTTAACTAAACAATTTAATAAGGATGGCGGGGGTAGTTTCGGAATTATAAAAAACCTTCTCTAATTCTAACTTAACCGGCCTCCCTCCCGTTATTATTTTCTCACGCGTGAACTATAGCAGGCGAGAAAGCTTTCCTTGGAGCGATTCTCCAGTGATTCTCAGGATTCTCCCCCGATCCTTGCAGTGATCTCTCATAAGGATCTTCTGATCGACCAGCGGTGACTCTCCTGTATTCTTCTCGGCGATCTTCCCTGCCCTTTTCCTGCGCCTGCGACGATCCCTAATTTCTTAATTGTCGCCTAACTCTACCAATTTTTCCAGGGCAAGTATAAATCTATCTCATTTCTTACCTATTTTTGTAGGTGTTTGTTGTTATTTTTTGTTCAAGACATATTTTGTAAAAAAAAATTACAGTTAAACCGATTTTTATAGGTATTCGTTTAGGGTTTAACACAGATTTTGTAAAAAAATTACATTTAAAGCGATTTCTGTATGTGCTTGTTTAGGGTTTAACACAGATTTTGTAAAAAAGTTGAAGTTAAACTGATTTATGTAGGTGTTTGTCTAGGGTTTAACACAGATTTTTGTAAAAAATTTGCATTTAAACCGATTTCTATAGGTGCTTGTTTAGGATTTAACACAAATTTTGTAAAAAAAATTGAAGTTAAACCGATGTAGGTGCTTGTTTAGGGTTTAACACAGATTTTGTAAAAAATTTGCAGTTAAACCGATTTTTGTAGGCGCTTGTTTAGCGTTTAACACAGATTTTTTTAAATATTTGCAATTCAACTGATTTTTGTAGATGTTTGTTTATGGTTTAAGAAAGATTTTGTAAAATATTTGAATTCAACCGATTTTTGTAAATGCTTGTTTAGGGATTTAATACCGATTTTGTAAAATCTTTTGAGTTCAACCGATTTCTGAGCCTATGTTCAAGGCAAATTTTGTAAAATCTATTCAGTTCTACTAACTTTTTGTTCCCCAAAACTTAAAGCTTTCAATATTGAGGAACTTAAAGCATTCAATATTGAGCCATATAATTGGGTAAAAGCAAGGCGTCCTAAAAATTAGGTAAGATCTCATTTTAGCACATGACTCAAATGTGATATGTTACTACTAAACAATTTATGTGAAAGTTTTAATAATGTCATACTAAAGGCAAGAGGAAAACAAATAATCACAATGTTTGAGATTATAAGAATTATTTTGATGAAGAGATTGCATACACAAAGGGATAAATTGTTAAAACCGGTTGGAGATATGTCGTAACATCCAAAAGATCTTGGAAAACGACAAAAAAGGGGATTCATGATTACATATTGGAATGGAATGGTGATGACAAGTTAGAGGTAAAAGGGTGGAGTGGCGATAAATGGACAGTGGAATTAGCATGTCAAGGCTGTAGTTGTAACAAATGGGACATAACTGGAATTCCTTGTGTGCATGTTATAGAGTGCATATTTTTTAAAAGAGAGAAGGTGAAAGATTGCGTTGATTTTTGGTATACAAAATTGACCGTTTTAAAAGCCTACAAGCATATGTTGAATCCAATAAACGGACAAAGGGAATGGCCTGACACTGACTTAAATCTTTTGGTGTCATGGAATGTTAAATTAAAAAGAACGGGAAAGCCATCATTGCATGCTAGAAGGTTGGAACAAGACGAGTTAGATAACAAAAAGTATGGTTTAAAGAGGCATGGGACAAAATATGCATGCTAAAACTGTGGAGTTACAGGGCATAATAAAGAAAGTTGTGACCAGTCAAGCAAGAATGCCAAACAACTATTGCCAACAACAACTTCCAGATCAAAGTTACCGATCAATGCTCTATTAATTGTTTTAATTTCAATACTTGTTGGAGTATTAAAATAACATAGTATTATATTCTCATGTAGGTAAAGAAGAAGGATTTTATTTCATAGGAAATATCTACCGAACCAACAAATTCATCATTTTCAGCATTTTCAACATGTGGAAATGATATGTGGAATTCCTATATTGTTATTATTTCTTTATAATTTTACCTTTGACTAAATTTGTATTTTTTTTTGCATAATTTGAAGACTTTAACTGATAATTTGGATTGCGGAGATAGATATTTAGATGAAAAATTAATCTTATGTGTTTTTATTATTGTTGATCTTTTGGTGTTATAATGTGCAAGAGATAGTACTCATTGTGAACTTCATAGTTTGTAGACATTAATGACATTGAAAAGTAGTGATTACTAATTAATGACATTGGAAAATTGTATCTTCAAAACAAGGTCTATTTACTACAAAGTTTGTAGGCAAACATTATTTCCTATAATCTATTATAAACAACAATTTTGTAACACTATCTTGATGCGGTGAGGAGTAAAGCTAAATATTGGCGCTCAAGATAGTTCATGTTTTCCATAATCTTTTCTAGCAGACAAAACAAAAAACCATGGCGGAGTGAGTTGCATGATATGGAAAGGAGAAACACAAAAACTAACCTCGAGTAGCGCCCGGATCGCCAGCTTGATCGTCTCCTGGCCTAATGTATCCGTGTAGTTCTTCTCTAAGAACTCGGTCATTGAATTGGAGTTGCTCTCAGTGGCGTTAGCCTTCCAAGCAGAGAAGGTCCCCGGCGGGTTAGTCTCGTAGAGCGACGGCGCCCCAGTGTAAGGGTCAAAGCCGACGATGAGAGTCGAGAGACCAAAAGGCCTAACACCACCACTCTGAGTGTATTTCTGCTGCAGACCAACGATATATCGGGTGATATATTCGACCGTGACGGGATCCTCGAGCGTGAGACGGTGGCTCTGGCACTCGATCCATGCACGATTGATGAGGATGCGTGCATCGGCTTTGAGACCCGCACAAGTTAGGGCGATGTGGCTGTCGAGGCTCGCAATCTTCTTCATTGTCCTGAGGAAGCAAAATACCGAGATAAATGGTCAGGGTCTAAAGACAGGAGGTTAGAGTAAAACCTAGAGGAATGGGAGAAAGAAAGGAAACCTTGAGTCCTGTAACTTTGGGGTGGCCTTCTTCTCCACTCCGAGCACGATGGTGTCAGTGCCTCGTACACCGACGACAACGTTTCCCTTGCGGACATCCTCAAGAGCATACTCCACCTGGAAGAGGTGGCCATCCGGAGAGAAGACAGTGATCGCTCGGTCGTAGCGTGCCATGATGTGGTCTCAGATCTGCCAATGATCGGTAGGTTTTTTTTTGCTTCGTTCTTGCAACTTCTTCCTCTATACGGCTTGAATGGCCTCGACTTGTTCTTCGTCTTTCGATGTCCCGTCCTTGGATTTTGGGCGACTGATCACACCGCCGCTTACCTGCTTGGAGCAGAACGAAAAAGATGCGTATGCAAATCCTATGCAGGAATAGTGCTTTATTAAATCAAATCCAAAATTTTTTTACCAAATATCTTATCGCCGGAGAAGATGGACATGGGTCGGCGGCGTCGATGGAGGAGAGATCTGCGTCGTCGGGGAAGAGTTAGGAGGAGAGATCTGCGTCGGCGTTGCTGGAAGATTTGCGTCAGAGAAGAGCAGGGCGTCGGAGAAGAGCCCGGTCGGAGGAGATATCGGTCGGAGAAGATCGTCGGCGTTGAGGACGGGAATGCCAGAGGAAGAAGATCGCGAGTCGACGCAGCGGCTAGCTAGGGCAAATCGCGAGCGAGTCTCTCTCTCTCGCAAAACAGAGCTGAAGTGGTAGTGAAGTCGTGCTCTCTCTCGCAATCGCGCCGCTCGTCGGTCTCTCTCTCGCACAATCGCAGCTAGCGCAGACGAATCTTCAATCGCGCCTCTCCCAGCGGTCAGCTGAAATCGTGAGAAGATTTCACGACTCCAAATCACAGTAATTGCGCAATTTTAGGATGGCGGTGGATTCCACTGCTGGTTTCAAAATTGTGTTTGGCGGGGCTGTTTTAAAATCTGCGGCGGGCTGCTCTCAAAACGCCCGCCAAACAAAATTGAAATCAGATGTGCAAGTCTCTGACACTCCGCCAAACAAAGTTGAAATCAGTTGTGCGAGTCTCTAACACTGCTTGCAGTAATTTACCGTTTGGGGCTGATTTTTCCACTGCAGCAGTGTGTCGTTGTTGTGGGATTTTTGGCACTTAACACCCCTTAATTAGGGCCCTTTGGCACATTGCACCCCAACATTTGAATTTTGGCACTTTGCACCCTTGAAATACATTAAGAGAGTACATTGCACCCTCTAATTTGAATTTTCGGATTTTTGTTTTTAACTAAACAATTTAATAAGGATGTTGGGGGTAGTTTCGGAATTATAAAAAACCTTCTCTAATTCTAAACTAACCGGCCTCCCTCCCGTTATTATTTTCTCATGCGTGAACTCGATTAGCCGAGAGAGCTTTCCTTGGAGCGATTCTCTAGTGATTCTCCAGGTTCTTCCCCGATCCTTGCAGTGATCTCTCATAAGGATCTTCTGATCGATTGGCGGCGACTCTCCTGTATTCTTCCCGACGATCTTCCCTGCCCTTTTCCTGCGCCTGCGACGATCCCTACTTTCTTAACTATCGCCTAACTCTACTGATTTTTCCTGGGCAGGTATAAATCTATCTCATTTCTTACCGATTTTTGTAGGTGTTTGTTGTTATTCTCTTGTTCAAGACATATTTTGTAAAAAAAATTGCAGTTAAACCGATTTTTATAGGTATTCGTTTAGGGTTTAACACAGATTTTGTATAAAATTTACATTTAAAGCGATATGTGTATGTGCTTGTTTAGGGTTTAACACAGATTTTGTAAAAAAGTTGCAGTTAAACTGGTTTATGTAGGTGTTTGTTTAGGGTTTAACACAGAGTTTTGTAAAAAAAATTGCATTTAAACCGATTTTTATAGGTGCTTGTTTAGAATTTAACACAAATTTTGTAAAAAAAACTGAAGTTAAACCGATGTAGGTGCTTGTTTAGGGTTTAACACATATTTTATAAAAAAATTCCAGTGAAACCGATTTTTGTAGGCGCTTGTTTAGGGTATAACACAGATTTTTTAAAATATTTGCAATTCAACCGATTTTTGTAGATGTTTGTTTATGGTTTAAGAAAGATTTTGTAAAATATTTGAATTCAACCGATTTCTGTAGATGCTTGTTTAGGGATTTAATACCGATTTTGTAAAATCTTTTGAGTTCAAACGATTTCTAAGCCTATGTTCAAGGCAAATTTTGTAAAATCTATTCAGTTCTACTAATTTTTGTTCCCCAAAACTTAAAGCATTCAATATTGAGGAACTTAAAGCATTCAATATTGAGGAGCAAGGCGTCCTAAAAATTAGGCAAGATCTCATTTTAGCGCATGACTCAAATGTGATATGTTACTACTAAACAATTTGTGTAAAAGTTTTAATAATGTCATACTAAAGGCAAGAGGAAAACAAATAATCACAATGCTTGAGATTATAAGAATTATTTTGATGAAGAGATTGCATACACAAAGGGATAAAATGTTAAAACCGGGTGGAGATATGTCGTAACATCCAAAAGATCTTGGAAAACGACAAAAAAGGGGGTTCATGATTACCTATTGGAATGGAATGGTGATGATAAGTTAGAGGTAAAAAGGTGGAGTGGCGATAAATGGACAGTGAAATTAGCATGTCAAAGCTGTAGTTGTAACAAATGGGGCATAACTGGAATTCCTCGTGTGCATGTTATAGCGTGCATATTTTTTAAAAGAGAGAAGGTGAAAGATTATGTTGATTTTTGGTATACAAAATTGACCTTTTTAAAAGCCTATAAGCATATGTTGAATCCAATAAACGGACAAAGGGAATGGCCTGACACTGAATTAAATCTTTTGGTGCCATGGAATGTTAAATAAAAAAAAACGGGAAAGCCATCATTGCATGCTAGAAGGTTGGAACAAGACGAGTTAGATAACAAAAAGTATGGTTTAAAGAGGCATGGGACAAAATATGCACGCTACAACTGTGGAGTTACATGGCATAATAAAAAAAGTTGTGGTCAATCAAGCAAGAATGTCAAACAACCATTGCCAACAACAACCTCCAGATCAAAGTTACCGGTCAGTGCTCTAATAATTGCTTTAATTTCAATACTTGTTGGAGTATTAAAATAACATAGTATTATATTCTCAAGTAGGTAAAGAAGAAGGTTTTTATTTCATAGGAAACATTTACTGAACCAACAAATTCATCATTTCCAACATTCAAAACATGTCAAAATGATCCGTTGAATTCCGATATTGTTATTATTTCTTTATAAATTTACCTTTGACTAAATTTTTTTTTTTTGCATAATTTGAAGACTTCAACTGATAGTTAGATTGCGGAGATAGATATTTAGATGAACAATTAATCTTATGTGTTTTTATTATTGTTGATTTTTTGGAGTTATAACGTGCACGAGATAGTACTCATTGTGAACTTCATAGTTTGTAGACATTAATGACATTGAAAAGTAGTGATTACTAATTAATGACATTGGAAAATTGTATCTTCAAAACAAGGTCTATTTACTACAAAGTTTGTAGGCAAACATTATTTCCTATAATCTAGTATAAACAACAATTTTGTAACACTATATTGATGCGGTGAGGAGTAAAGCTAAATATTGATGCTTAAGATAGCTCATGTTTTCCATAATCTTTTCTAGCAGACGAGACGAAAAACCATGGTGGAGTGAGATGCATGATCTGGAAAGTAGAAACACAAAAACTAACCTCGAGTAGCGCCCGGATCGCCAGCTTGATCGTCTCCTGGCTTGATGTATCCTTGTAGTTCTTCTCTAAGAACTCCCTCATTGAATTGGAGTTCCTCCAAGTGGCCTTAGCCTTCCAAGAAGAGAAGGTCCCCGACGGGTCAGTCTGGTAGAGCGACGGCACCCCAATGTAAGGGTCAAAGCCGACGATGAGAGTCGAGAAACCAAAAGGCCTAACACCAACACTCTGAGTGTATTTCTGTTGCAGACCAGCGATATATCGGGTGATATTCGACCGTGACGGGATCCTCGAGCGTGAGACGGTGGCTCTGGCACTCGATCCGTGCGCGATTGATGAGGACGCGTGCATCGGCTTTGAGACCCGCACACACTAGGGCGATGTGGCTGTCGAGGCTCGCAATCTTCTTCATTGTCCTGAGGAAGCAAAATACCGAGATAAATGGTCAGGGTCTAAAGACAGGAGGTTAGAGTAAAACTTAGAGGAATGGGAGAAAGAAAGGAAACCTTGAGTCCTGTAACTTTGGGGTGGCCTTCTTCTCCACTCCGAGCACGATGGTGTCAGTGCCTCGTACACCGACGATAGCGTTGCCCTTGCGGATAGCCTCGAGAGCATACTCCACCTGGAAGAGGTGGCCATCCGGAGAGAAGATAATGATCGCTCGGTCATAGCATGCCATGGTGTGGTCTCAGATCTGCCAATGATCGGTAGGTTTTTTTGCTTCGTTCTTGCAACTTCTTCCTCTAGACTGCTTGAATGGCCTCGACTTGTTCTTCGTCTTCCGATGTCGCGTCCTTGGATTTTGGGCGACTGATCACACCGCCGCTTACCTGCTTGGAGGAGAACGAAAAAGATGCGTAGGCAAATCCTATGCAGGAATAGTGCTGTGTTAAATCAAATACAATTTTTTTTAACAAATATCTTATCGCCGGAGAAGATGGACAGGGGTCGACGGCGTCGCTGGAGGAGAGATCTGCGTCGTCGAGGAAGAGTTAGGAGGAGAGATCTGCGTCGGCGTCGCTGGAGGATTTGCGTCGGCGTCGCTGGAGGATCTGCGTCGGAGAAGAGCAGGGCGTCGGAGAAGAGCCCGGTCGGAGGAGATATCGGTCGGAGAAGATCGCCGGTGTTGAGGACGGGAATGCGAGAGGAAGAAGATCGCATGTCGACGCGGCGGCTAGCTAGGGCAAATCGCGAGCGAGTCTCTCTCTCTCGCAAAAACAGAGCCGAAGTGGTAGTGAAGTCGGGCTCTCTCTCGCAATCGCGCCTCTCGTCAGTCTCTCTCTCGCGCAATCGCAGCTAGGGCAGACGAATCTTCAATCGCGCTTCTCCCCGCGGTCAGCTAAAATCGTGAGACGATATCACGACTCCAAATCGCAGTAATTGCGCGATTTTAGGGTGGCGGTGGATTCCACTGCTGGCTTCAAAATTGCGTTTGGCGGGGCTGTTTTAAAATATGCGGCGGGTTTCTCTCAAAACGCCCCGCCAAACAAAGCTGAAATCAGCTTTGCGAGTCTCTGACACTCCGCCAAACAAAGCTGAAATCAGTTGTGCGAGTCTCTGACACTGCTTGCGGCAATTTACCGTTTGGGGATGATTTTTTCACTGCAGCAGTGTGCCGCTGTTGTGGGATTTTTGGCACTTAACACCCCTTAATTAGGGCCCTTTGGCACATTGCACCCCAACATTTGAATTTTGGCACCTTGCACCCTTGAAATACATTAAGAGAGTACATTGCACCCTCTAATTTGAATTTTCGGATTTTCGTTTTTAGCTAAACAATTTAATAAGGATGGCAGGGGTAGTTTCGGAATTATAAAAAACCCTCTCTAATTCTAACCTAACTGGCCTCCATCCCATTATTATTTTCTCACGCGAGAATTCCAGCAGCCGAGAGAGCTTTCCTTGGAGCGATTCTCCAGTGATTCTCTGGATTCTCCCCCGATCCTCACAGTGATCTCTCATAAGGATCTTCTGATCGACCAGCGGCGACTCACCTGTATTCTTCCCGGCGATCTTTCCTGCGCCTGCGACGATCCCTACTTTCTTAACTGTAGCCTAACTCTACCGATTTTTCCTGGGCAGGTATAAATCTATCTCATTTCTTACCGATTTTCCTGGGCAGGTATAAATCTATCTCATTTTTTTACCGATTTTTGTAGGTGTTTGTTGTTATTCTCTTGTTCAAAACATATTTTGTAAAAAAAAAATGCAGTTAAACCGATTTTTATAGGTATTCGTTTAGGGTTTAACATAGATTTTATACAAAATTTACATTTAAAGCGATTTCTGTATGTGTTTGTTTAGGGTTTAACACAGATTGTATAAAAAAATTGCAGTTAAACTGATCTATGTAGGTGTTTGTTTAGTGTTTAACACAGATTTTAGGGCGATGTGGCTGTCGAGGCTCGCAATCTTCTCCATTGTCCTGAGGAAGCAAAATACCGAGATAAATGGTCAGGGTCTAAAGACAGGAGGTTAGAGTAAAACTTAGAGGAATGGGAGAAAGAAAGGAAACCTTGAGTCCTGTAACTTTGGGGTGGCCTTCTTCTCCACTCCGAGCACGATGGTGTCAGTGCCTCGTACACCGACGACAGCGTTGCCCTTGCGGATAGCCTCAAGAGCATACTCCACCTGGAAGAGGTGGCCATCCGGAGAGAAGATAGTGATCGCTCGGTCATAGCATGCCATGGTGTGGTCTCAGATCTGCCAATGATCGGTAGGTTTTTTTTTGCTTCGTTCTTGCAACTTCTTCCTCTAGACGGCTTGAATGGCCTCGACTTGTTCTTCGCTTCCGATGTCGCGTCCTTGGATTTTGGGCGACTGATCACACCGCCGCTTACCTGCTTGGAGGAGAACGAAAAAGATGCGTAGGCAAATCCTATGCAGGAATAGTGCTTTGTTAAATCAAATCCAATTTTTTTTAACAAATATCTTATCGCCGGAGAAGATGGACAGGGGTCGGCGGCGTCGCTGGAGGAGAGATCTGCGTCGTCGAGGAAGAGTTAGGAGGAGAGATCTGCGTCGGCGTCGCTGGAGGATTTGCGTCGGCGTCGCTGGAGGATCTGCGTCGGAGAAGAGCAGGGCGCCAGAGAAGAGCCCGGTCGGAGGAGATATCGGTCGGAGAAGATCGCTGGCGTTGAGGACGGGAATGCGAGAGGAAGAAGATCGCAAGTCGACGCAGCGGCTAGCTAGGGCAAATCGCGAGCGAGTCTCTCTCTCTCGCAAAAACAGAGCCGAAGTGGTAGTGAAGTCGGGCTCTCTCTCGCAATCGCGCCTCTCGTCAGTCTCTCTCTCGCGCAATCGCAGCTAGGGCAGACGAATCTTCAATCGCGCTTCTCCCCGCGGTCAGCTAAAATCGTGAGAAGATATCACGACTCCAAATCGCAGTAATTGCGCGATTTTAGGGTGGCGGCGGATTCCACTGCTGGCTTCAAAATTGCGTTTGGCGGGGCTGTTTTAAAATCTGCGGCGGGTTTCTCTCAAAACGCCCCGCCAAACAAAGCTGAAATCAGCTTTGCGAGCCTCTGACACTCCGCCAAACAAAGCTGAAATCAGTTGTGCGAGTCTCTGACACTGCTTGCGGTAATTTACCGTTTGGGGCTGATTTTTTCACTGCAGCAGTGTGCCGCTGTTGTGGGATTTTTGGCACTTAACACCCCTTAATTAGGGCCCTTTGGCACATTGCACGCCAACATTTGAATTTTGGCACCTTGCACCCTTGAAATACATTAAGAGAGTACATTGCACCCTCTAATTTGAATTTTCGAATTTTCGTTTTTAGCTAAACAATTTAATAAGGATGGCAAGGGTAGTTTCGGAATTATAAAAAACCCTCTCTAATTCTAACCTAACTGGCCTCCATCCCATTATTATTTTCTCACGCGAGAATTCCAGCAGCCGAGAGAGCTTTCCTTGGAGCGATTCTCCAGTGATTCTCTGGATTCTCCCCCGATCCTCACAGTGATCTCTCATAAGGATCTTCTGATCGACCGGCAGCGACTCACCTGTATTCTTCCCGGCGATCTTTCCTGCGCCTGCGACGATCCCTACTTTCTTAACTGTCGCCTAACTCTACCGATTTTTCCTGGGCAGGTATAAATCTATCTCATTTCTTACCGATTTTCCTGGGCAGGTATAAATCTATCTCATTTTTTACCGATTTTTGTAGGTGTTTGTTGTTATTCTCTTGTTCAAAACATATTTTGTAAAAAAAAAATTGCAGTTAAACCAATTTTTATAGGTATTCGTTTAGGGTTTAACATAGATTTTGTAAAAAATTTACATTTAAAGCGATTTCTGTATGTGCTTGTTCAGGGTTTAACACAGATTGTATAAAAAAATTGCAGTTAAACTGATCTATGTAGGTGTTTGTTTAGTGTTTAACACATATTTTAGGGCGATGTGGCTGTCGAGGCTCGCAATCTTCTTCATTGTCTTGAGGAAGCAAAATACCGAGATAAATGGTCAGGGTCTAAAGACAGGAGGTTGGAGTAAAACTTAGAGGAATGGGAGAAAGAAAGGAAACCTTGAGTCCTGTAACTTTGGGGTGGCCTTCTTCTCCACTCCGAGCACGATGGTGTCAGTGCCTCGTACACCGACGACAGCGTTGCCCTCAAGAGCATACTCCACCTGGAAGAGGTGGCCATCCGGAGAGAAGATAGTGATCGCTCGGTCATAGCATGCCATGGTGTGGTCTCAGATCTGCCAATGATCGGTAGGTTTTTTTTTTGCTTCGTTCTTGCAACTTCTTCCTTTAGACGGCTTGAATGGCCTCGACTTGTTCTTCGTCTTCCGATGTCGCGTCCTTGGATTTTGGGCGACTGATCACACCGTCGCTTACCTGCTTGGAGGAGAACGAAAAAGATGCGTAGGCAAATCCAATGCAGGAATAGTGCTTTGTTAAATCAAATCCAATTTTTTTTAACAAATATCTTATCGCCGGAGAAGATGGACATGGGTCGACGGCGTCGCTGGAGGAGAGATCTGCGTCGTCGAGGAAGAGTTAGGAGGAGAGATATGCGTCGGCGTCGCTGGAGGATCTGCGTCGGAGAAGAGCAGGGCGTCAGAGAAGAGCCCGGTCGGAGGAGATATCGGTCGGAGAAGATCGTCGGCGTTGAGGACGGGAATGCGAGAAGAAGAAGTTCGCAAGTCGACGCAGCGGCTAGCTAGGGCAAATCGCGAGCGAGTCTCTCTCTCTCGCAAAAACAGAGCCGAAGTGGTAGTGAAGTCGGGCTCTCTCTCGCAATCGCGCCTCTCGTCAGTCTCTCTCTCGCGCAATCGCAGCTAGGGCAGACGAATCTTCAATCGCGTTTCTCCCCGCGGTCAGCTAAAATAGTGAGAAGATATCACGACTCCAAATCGCAGTAATTGCGCGATTTTAGGGTGGCGGCGGATTCCACTGCTGGCTTCAAAATTGCGTTTGGCGGGGCTGTTTTAAAATCTGCGGCGGGTTTCTCTCAAAACGCCCCGCCAAACAAAGCTGAAATCAGCTTTGCGAGTCTCTGACACTCCGCCAAACAAAGCTGAAATCAGTTGTGCGAGTCTCTGACACTGCTTGCGGTAATTTACCGTTTGGGGCTGATTTTTTCACTGCAGCAGTGTGCCGCTGTTGTGGGATTTTTGGCACTTAACACCCCTTAATTAGGGCCCTTTGGCACATTGCACCCCAACATTTGAATTTTGGCACCTTGCACCCTTGAAATACATTAAGAGAGTACATTGCACCCTCTAATTTAAATTTTCGCATTTTCGTTTTTAGCTAAACAATTTAATAAGGATGGCAGGGGTAGTTTCGGAATTATAAAAAACCCTCTCTAATTCTAACCTAACTGGCCTCCATCCCATTATTATTTTCTCACGCGAGAATTCCAGCAGCCGAGAGAGCTTTCCTTGGAGCGATTCTCCAGTGATTCTCTGGATTCTCCCCCGATCCTCACAGTGATCTCTCATAAGGATCTTCTGATCGACCGGCGGCGACTCACCTGTATTCTTCCTGGCGATCTTTCCTGCGCCTGCGACGATCCCTACTTTCTTAATTGTCGCCTAACTCTACCGATTTTTCCTGGGCAGGTATAAATCTATCTCATTTCTTACCGATTTTCCTGGGCAGGTATAAATCTATCTCATTTTTTACCAATTTTTGTAGGTGTTTGTTGTTATTCTCTTGGTCAAAACATATTTTGTAAAAAAAAAATTGCAGTTAAACCATTTTTATAGGTATCCGTTTAGGGTTTAACATAGATTTTGTAAAAAAATTACATTTAAAGCGATTTCTGTATGTGCTTGTTTAGGGTTTAACACAGATTGTATAAAAAAATTGCAGTTAAACTGATCTATGTACGTGTTTGATTAGTGTTTAACACAGATTTTAGGGCGATGTGGCTGTCGAGGCTCGCAATCTTCTTCATTGTCCTGAGGAAGCAAAATACCGAGATAAATGGTCAGGGTCTAAAGACAGGAGGTTAGAGTAAAACTTAGAGGAATGGGAGAAAGAAAGGAAACCTTGAGTCCTGTAACTTTGGAGTGGCCTTCTTCTCCACTCCGAGCACGATGGTGTCAGTGTCTCGTACACCGACGACAGCGTTGCCCTTGCGGATAGCCTCAAGAGCATACTCCACCTGGAAGAGGTGGCCATCCGGAGAGAAGATAGTGATCGCTCGGTCATAACATGCCATGGTGTGGTCTCAGATCTGCCAATGATCGGTAGGTTTTTTTTTTTGCTTCGTTCTTGCAACTTCTTCCTCTAGACGGCTTGAATGGCCTCGACTTGTTCTTCGTCTTCCGATGTCGCGTCCTTGGATTTTGGGCGACTGATCACACCGCCGCTTACCTGCTTGGAGGAGAACGAAAAAGATGCGTAGGCAAATCCTATGCAGGAATAGTGCTTTGTTAAATCAAATCCAATTTTTTTTAACAAATATCTTATCGCCGGAGAAGATGGACAGGGGTCGACGGCGTCGCTGGAGGAGAGATCTGCGTCGTCGAGGAAGAGTTAGGAGGAGAGATCTGCGTCGGCGTCGCTGGAGGATCTGCGTCGGCGTCGCTGGAGGATCTGCGTCGGAGAAGAGCAGGGCGTCGGAGAAGAGCCCGGTCGGAGGAGATATCGGCCGGAGAAGATCGCCGACGTTGAGGACGGGAATGCGAGAGGAAGAAGATCGCAAGTCGACGCAGCGGCTAGCTAGGGCAAATCGCGAGCGAGTCTCTCTCTCTCTCGCAAAAACAGAGCCGAAGTGGTAGTGAAGTCGGGCTCTCTCTCGCAATCGCGCCTCTCGCCAGTCTCTCTCTCGCGCAATCGCAGCTAGGGCAGACGAATCTTCAATCGCGCTTCTCCCCGCGGTCAGCTAAAATCGTGGGAAGATATCACGACTCCAAATCGCAGTAATTGCGCGATTTTAGGGTGGCGGCGGATTCCACTGCTGGCTTCAAAATTGAGTTTGGCGGGGCTGTTTTAAAATCTGCGGCGGGTTTCTCTCAAAACGCCCCGCCAAACAAAGCTGAAATCAGCTTTGAGAATCTCTGACACTCCGCCAAACAAAGCTGAAATCAGTTGTGCGAGTCTCTGACACTGCTTGCGGTAATTTACCGTTTGGGGCTGATTTTTTCACTGCAGCAGTGTGCCGCTGTTGTGGGATTTTTGGGACTTAACACCCCTTAATTAGGGCCCTTTGGCACATTGCACCCCCAACATTTGAATTTTGGCACCTTGCACCCTTGAAATACATTAAGAGAGTACATTGCACCCTCTAATTTGAATTTTCGCATTTTCGTTTTTAGCTAAACAATTTAATAAGGATGGCAGGGGTAGTTTCGGAATTATAAAAAACCCTCTCTAATTCTAACCTAACTGGCCTCCATCCCATTATTATTTTCTCACGCGAGAATTCCAGCAGCCGAGAGAGCTTTCCTTGGAGCGATTCTCCAGTGATTCTCTGGATTCTCCAGTGATTCTCTGGATTCTCCCCCGATCCTCACAGTGATCTCTCATAAGGATCTTCTGATCGACCGGCGACGACTCACCTGTATTCTTCCCGGCGATCTTTCCTGCGCCTGCGACGATCCCTACTTTCTTAACTGTCGCCTAACTCTACCGATTTTTCCTGGGCAGGTATAAATCTATCTCATTTTTTACCGATTTTCCTGGGCAGGTATAAATCTATCTCATTTTTTACCAATTTTTGTAGGTGTTTGTTGTTATTCTCTTGTTCAAAAGATATTTTGTAAAAAAAAAATTGCAGTTAAACTGATTTTTATAGGTATTCGTTTAGGGTTTAACATAGATTTTGTAAAAAAATTACATTTAAAGCGATTTCTGTATGTGCTTGTTTAGGGTTTAACACAGATTGTATAAAAAAATTGCAGTTAAACTGATCTATGTAGGTGTTTGTTTAGTGTTTAACACAGATTTTAGGGCTATGTGGCTGTCGAGGCTCGCAATCTTCTTCATTGTCCTGAGGAAGCAAAATACCGAGATAAATGGTCAGGGTCTAAAGACAGGAGGTTAGAGTAAAACTTAGAGGAATGGGAGAAAGAAAGGAAACCTTGAGTCTTGTAACTTTGGGGTGGCCTTCTTCTCCACTCCGAGCACGATGGTGTCAGTGCCTCGTACACCGACGACAGCGTTGCCCTTGCGGATAGCCTCAAGAGCATACTCCACCTGGAAGAGGTGGCCATCCGGAGAGAAGATAGTGATCGCTCGGTCATAGCATGCCATGGTGTGGTCTCAGACTGCCAATGATCGGTAGGTTTTTTTTTTGCTTCGTTCTTGCAACTTCTTCCTCTAGACGGCTTGAATGGCCTCGACTTCTTCTTCGTCTTCCGATGTCGCGTCCTTGGATTTTGGGCGACTGATCACACCGCCGCTTACCTGCTTGGAGGAGAACGAAAAAGATGCGTAGGCAAATCCTATGCAGGAATAGTGCTTTGTTAAATCAAATCCATTTTTTTTTAACAAATATCTTATCGACGGAGAAGATGGACAGGGGTCGACGGCGTCGCTGGAGGAGAGATCTGCGTCGTCGAGGAAGCGTTAGGAGGAGAGATCTGCGTCGGCGTCGCTGGAGGATCTGCGTCGGCGTCGCTGGAGGATCAGCGTCGGAGAAGAGCAGGGCGTCGGAGAAGAGCCCGGTCGGAGGAGATATCGGTCGGAGAAGATCGCCGGCGTTGAGGACGGGAATGCGAGAGGAAGAAGATCGCAAGTCGACGCGGCGGCTAGCTAGGGCAAATCGCGAGCGAGTCTCTCTCTCTCGCAAAAACAGAGCCGAAGTGGTAGTGAAGTCGGGCTCTCTCTCGCAATCGCGCCTCTCGTCAGTCTCTCTCTCGCGCAATCGAAGCTAGGGCAGACGAATCTTCAATCGCACTTCTCCCCGCGGTCAGCTAAAATCGTGAGGAGATATCACGACTCCAAATCGCAGTAATTGCGCGATTTTAGGGTGGCGGCGGATTCCACTGCTGGCTTCAAAATTGAGTTTGGCGGGGCTGTTTTAAAATCTGCGGCGGGTTTCTCTCAAAACGCCCCGCCAAAAAAAGCTGAAATCAGCTTTGCGAGTCTCTGACACTCCGCCAAACAAAGCTGAAATCAGTTGTGCGAGTCTCTGACACTGCTTGCGGTAATTTACCGTTTGGGGCTGATTTTTTCACTGCAGCAGTGTGCCGCTGTTGTGGGATTTTTGGCACTTAACACCCCTTAATTAGGGCCCTTTGGCACATTGCACCCCAACATTTGAATTTTGGCACCTTGCACCCTTGAAATACATTAAGAGAGTACATTGCACCCTCTAATTTGAATTTTCGGATTTTCGTTTTTAGCTAAACAATTTAATAAGGATGGCAGGGGTAGTTTCGGAATTATAAAAAACCCTCTCTAATTCTAACCTAACTGGCCTCCATCCCATTATTATTTTCTCACGCGAGAATTCCAGAAGCCGAGAGAGCTTTCCTTGGATCGATTCTCCAGTGATTCTCTGGATTCTCCCCCGATCCTCACAGTGATCTCTGATAAGGATCTTCTGATCGACCGGCGGCGACTCACCTGTATTCTTCCCGGCGATCTTTCCTGCGCCTGCGATGATCCCTACTTTCTTAACTGTCGCCTAACTCTACCGATTTTTCCTGGGCAGGTATAAATCTATCTCATTTCTTACCGATTTTCCTGGGCAGGTATAAATCTATCGCATTTTTTACCGATTTTTGTAGGTGTTTGTTGTTATTCTCTTGTTCAAAACATCAACAACAACAACAACAGAACCCATATAGTCCCCAATCTCTTGTTCAAAACATATTTTGTAAAAAAAAAAATTTGCAGTTAAACCGATTTTTATAGGTATTCGTTTAGGGTTTAACATAGATTTTGTAAAAAATTTACATTTAAAGCGATTTCTGTATGTGCTTGTTTAGGGTTTAACACAGATTGTATAAAAAATTTGCAGTTAAACTGATCTATGTAGGTGTTTGTTTAGTGTTTAACACAGATTTTAGGGCGATGTGGCTGTCGAGGCTCGCAATCTTCTTCATTGTCCTGAGGAAGCAAAATACCGAGATAAATGGTCAGGGTCTAAAGACAGGAGGTTAGAGTAAAACTTAGAGGAATGGGAAAAAGAAAGGAAACCTTGAGTCCTGCAACTTTGGGGTGGCCTTCTTCTCCACTCCGAGCACGATGGTGTCAGTGCCTCGTACACCGACAACAGCGTTGCCCTTGCGGATAGCCTCAAGAGCATACTCCACCTGGAAGAGGTGGCCATCCGGAGAGAAGATAGTGATCGCTCGGTCATAGCATGCCATGGTGTGGTCTCAGATCTGCCAATGATCGGTAGGTTTTTTTTTTTGCTTCGTTCTTGCAACTTCTTCCTCTAGACGGCTTGAATGGCCTCGACTTGTTCTTCGTCTTCCGATGTCGCGTCCTTGGATTTTGGGCGACTGATCACACCGCCGCCTACCTGCTTGGAGGAGAACGAAAAAGATGCGTAGGCAAATCCTATGCAGGAATAGTGCTTTGTTAAATCAAATCCAATTTTTTTTTAACAAATATCTTATCGCCGGAGAAGATGGACAGGGGTCGACGGCGTCGCTGGAGGAGAGATCTGCGTCGTCGAGGAAGAGTTAGGAGGAGAGATCTGCGTCGGCGTCGCTGGAGGATCTGCGTCGGCGTCGCTGGAGGATCTGCGTCGGAGAAGAGCAGGGCGTCGGAGAAGAGCCCGGTCGGAGGAGATATCGATCGGAGAAGATCGCCGGCGTTGAGGACGGGAATGCGAGAGGAAGAAGATCGCAAGTCGACGCAGCGGCTAGCTAGGGCAAATCGCGAGCGAGTCTCTCTCTCTCGCAAAAACAGAGCCGAAGTGGTAGTGAAGTCGGGCTCTCTCTCGCAATCGCGCCTCTCGTCAGTCTCTCTCTCGCGCAATCGCAGCTAGGGCAGACGAATCTTCAATCGCGCTTCTCCCCGCGGTCAGCTAAAATCGTGGGAAGATATCACGACTCCAAATCGCAGTAATTGCGCGATTTTAGGGTGGCGGCGGATTCCACTGCTGGCTTCAAAATTGCGTTTGGCGGTGCTGTTTTAAAATATGCGGCGGGTTTCTCTCAAAACGCCCCGCCAAACAAAGCTGAAATCAGCTTTGCGAGTCTCTGACACTCCGCCAAACAAAGCTGAAATCAGTTGTGCGAGTCTCTGACACTGCTTGCGGTAATTTACCGTTTGGGGCTGATTGTTTCACTGCAGCAGTGTGTCGCTGTTGTGGGATTTTTGGCACTTAACACCCCTTAATTAGGGCCCTTTGGCACATTGCACCCCAACATTTGAATTTTGGCACCTTGCACCCTTGAAATACATTAAGAGAGTACATTGCACCCTCTAATTTGAATTTTCGGATTTTCGTTTTTAGCTAAACAATTTAATAAGGATGGCGGGGGTAGTTTCGGAATTATAAAAAACCCTCTCTAATTCTAACCTAACTGGCCTCCATCCCATTATTATTTTCTCACGCGAGAATTCCAGCAGCCGAGAGAGCTTTCCTTGGAGCGATTCTCCAGTGATTCTCTGGATTCTCCCCCGATCCTCACAGTGATCTCTCATAAGGATCTTCTGATCGACCGGCGGCGACTCACCTGTATTCTTCCCGGCGATCTTTCCTGCTCCTGCGACGATCCCTACTTTCTTAACTGTCGCCTAACTCTACCGATTTTTCCTGGGCAGGTATAAATCTATCTCATTTCTTAACGATTTTCCTGGGCAGGTATAAATCTATCTCATTTTTTATCGATTTTTGTAGGTGTTTGTTGTTATTCTCTTGTTCAAAACATATTTTGTAAAAAAAAATTGCAGTTAAACCGATTTTTATAGGTATTCGTTTAGGGTTTAACATAGATTTTGTAAAAAATTTACATTTAAAGCGATTTATGTATGTGCTTGTTTAGGGTTTAACACAGATTGTATAAAAAAATTGCAGTTAAACTGATCTATGTAGGTGTTTGTTTAGTGTTTAACACAGATTTTTGTAAAAAATTTGCATTTAAACCGATTTCTGTAGGTGCTTGTTTAGGATTTAACACAAATTTTGTAAAAAAAACTGAATTTCAACCGATGTAGGTGCTTGTTTAGGGTTTAACACAGATTTTGTCAAAAAATTGCAGTTAAACCGATTTTTGTAGGCGCTTGTTTAAGGTTTAACACATATTTTGTAAAATATTTGCAATTCAACCGATTTTTGTAGATGTTTGATTATGGTTTAAGAAAGATTTTGTAAAATATTTGAATTCAACCGATTTCTGTAGATGCTTGTTTAGGGATTTAATACCGATTTTGTAAAATCTTTTGAGTTCAACTGATTTCTGAGCCAATGTTCAAGGCAAATTTTGTAAAATCTATTCAGTTCTACTAATTTTTGTTCCCCAAAACTTAAAGCAATCAATATCGAGGAACTTAAAGCATTCAATATCGAGGAACTTAAAGCATTCAATATTGAGGCATATAATTGGGTAAAAGCAAGGCGTCCTAAAAATTAGGCAAGATCTCATTTTAGCACATGACTCAAATTTGATATGTTACTACTAAACAATTTGTGTGAAAGTTTTAATAATGTCACAATGCTTGAGATTATAAGAATTATTTTGATGAAGAGATTGCATACACAAAGGGATAAATTGTTAAAACCGGGTGGAGATATGTCGTAACATCCAAAAGATCTTGGAAAACGACAAAAAAGGGGGTTCATGATTACATATTGGAATGGAATGGTGATGACAAGATAGAGGTAAAAAGGTGGAGTGGCGATAAATGGATAGTGGAATTAGCATGTCAAAGCTGTAGTTGTAACAAATGGGACATAACTGGAATTCCTTCTGTGCATGTTATAGCGTGCATATTTTTTTAAAGAGAGAAGGTGAAAGATTATGTTGATTTTTGGTATAGAAAATTGACCTTTTTAAAATCCTACAAGCATATGTTAAATCCAATAAACGGACAAAGGGAATGGCCTGACACTGACTTAAATCTTTTGATGTCATGGAATGTTAAATAAAAGAATGGGAAAGCCATCATTGCATGCTAGAAGGTTGGAACAAGACGGGTTAGATAACAAAGAGTATAGTTTAAAGAGGCATGGGACAAAATATGCATGCTCCAACTGTGGAGTTACAGGGCATAATAAAAAAAATTGTGGTCAATCAAGCAAGAATGCCAAACAACCTTTGCCAACAACAACTTCCAGATCAAAGTTACCGGTCAGTGCTCTGTTAATTGCTTTAATTTCAATACTTGTTGGAGTATTAAAAGAACATAGTATTATATTCTCATGTAGGTAAAGAAGAAGGTTTTTATTTCATAGGAAACATTTACTGAACCAACAAATTCATCATTTCCAACATTTTCAACATGTGAAAATGATATGTGGAATTCCTATATTGTTATTATTTCTTTATAATTTTACCTTTGACTAAATTTTTAAATTTTTTTGCAAAATTTGAAGACTTCAACTGATAGTTTAGATTGCGGAGATAGATATTTAGATGAACAATTAATCTTATGTGTGTTTATTATTGTTGATTTTTTGGTGTTATAACGTGCACGAGATAGTACTCATTGTGAACTTCATAGTTTGTAGACATTAATGACATTAAAAAGTAGTGATTACTAATTAATGACATTGAAAAATTGTATTTTCAAAACAAGGTCTATTTACTACAAAGTTTGTAGGCAAACATTATTTTCTATAATCTATTATAAACAACAATTTTGTAACACTATATTGATGCGGTGAGGAGTAAAGCTAAATATTGATTCTCAAGATAGTTCATGATTTCCATAATCTTACTAGCAGACAAAACAAAAAACATGGCGGAGTGAGTTGCATGATCTGGAAAGGAGAAACACAAAAACTAACCTCGAGTAGCGCCCGGATCGCCAGCTTGATCGTCTCCTGGCCTGATGTATCCTTGTAGTTCTTCTCTAAGAACTCCCTCATTGAATTGGAGTTCCTCCCAGTGGCGTTAGCCTTCCAAGCAGAGAAGGTCCCCGACGGGTCAGTCTGGTAGAGGGACGGCGCCCCAGTGTAAGGGTCAAAGCCGACGATGAGAGTCGAGAGACCAAAAGGCCTAACACCACCACTCTGAGTGTATTTCTGCTGCAGACCAGCGATATATCGGGTGATATATTCAACCGTGACGGGATCCTCGAGTGTGAGACGGTGACTCTGGCACTCGATCCGTGCGCGATTGATGAGAACGCGTGCATCGGCTTTGAGACCCGCACACGCTAGGGCGATGTGGCTGTCGAGGCTCGCAATCTTCTTCATTGTCCTGAGGAAGCAAAATACCGAGATAAATGGTAGGGTCTAAAGACAGGAGGTTAGAGTAAAACCTAGAGGAATGGGAGAAAGAAAGGAAACCTTGAGTCCTGTAACTTTGGGGTGGCCTTCTTCTCCACTCCGAGCACGATGGTGTCAGTGCCCCGTACACCGACGGCAGCGTTGCCCTTGCGGACAGCCTCAAGAGCATACTCCACCTGGAAGAGGTGGCCATCCGGAGAGAAGACGGTGATAGCTCGGTCGTAGCGTGCCATGGTGTGGTCTCAGATCTGCCAACGATCGGTAGGCTTTTTTTTTGCTTCGTTCTTGCAACTTCTCTAGACCGCTTGAATGGCCTCGACTTGTTCTTCGTCTTCCGATGTAGGGTCCTTGGATTTTGGGCGACTGATCACACCGCCGCTTACCTGCTTGGAGGAGAAGAAAAATGATGCGTAGGCAAATCCTATGCAGGAATAGTGCTTTGTTAAATCAAATCCAAAAATTTTTTACCAAATATCTTATCGCCGGAGAAGATGGACAGGGGTCGGCGGACTCGCTGGAGGAGAGATCTGCGTCGCTAGAGGAGAGATCTGCGTCGTCGGGGAATAGTTAGGAGGAGAGATCTTCGTCGCTGGAGGAGAGATCTGCGTCGGCGTCGCTGGAGGATCTGCGTCGGAGAAGAGCAGGGCGTCGGAGAAGAGCAGGAGATATCGGTCGGAGAACTACGCCGGCGTTGAGGACTGGAATGCGAGAGGAAGAAGATCGCTCGACGCAGCGGCTAGCTAGGGCAAATCGCGAGCCTCTGCCGAAATCGCGAGTCGTCGTTGAGGACGGGAATGGCTGCTTGCGGTAATTTACCGGAACTTTTGGCACTGTAAGCTTCGGCACTTTGCACTTTAGATTTTAGAACTTGCACTTAAATCTTCCAAATTCTTACGTAAAAAACTGTGTACCCTAGCCGATTTTTTCTTTTTTTTCTCTTCTTTTATAATTTGAAATAGGAGGGGGTGTTTTGGCCATATTTTTTCATTATGCTTATTTTTTATTTGCAGGCAATATATCTATATTATATATACAAAAAAAACTTGGTGTAATGGTGCAGCCTAAGGATTATGGCTTCGTTTGGTTCGGCGGCGGCGGATCGAAACCGGCGGATGGAACCGGCGGATCGAACTGGAGGGGGGAGGTGGCTGCTCCAAAAGCTCCTTTTTGGGGCGTTTTTCCTTGCGGGCGGGTGGAAACAGAGCAAACGCCGCCGGAGGGGCATTTGTTTTGCCGTCTTCCGGCGGCGTTTGCCCCAAACGGGGCGGCGAAACGCCGCCCCAAACGAAGCCTATATTTCAACCGTTCAATCAACCCCAAAAAGCCCCGTCTGATGCTTCTCCCGTGTCCCCCCCCCCCCCCCCAACCCGACGCTCTACTTCATCGTCATTTTAGGGCATCTCGCGCCTCCATGCCTTCTCATCCACCACCAAGCCGCACATCGCCATCTACATCCTCCCGCCTCTCCAGACGACGACAACTGCGGACGACCGTGCCTTCTCATCCACCGCCACGCCGCACATTGTCATCCACATCCTCCCGCCTCTCCAGACGACGACAACCTCCATCGTCATTTTAGGGCATCTCGCTCCTCTGTGACTTCTAATCCACCACCACGCCGCACATCGCCATCCACAGCCTCCCGCATCTCCAGACGACGACAACTGCGGAGTGGTATTCTTCTTCTTCTTCCAGCTTCTCTCTGTTCCTCTACTGTTGTTAAATCAAATCTGTTGATCTATTACGCTTTATTTTATTGCTTTTAATCCATTTTCTGATTGATTTTCTTTCTTCAATTGATTTTGTTCTTTCGTTTGGGATTTGGAAGTTCTACTTTTTGTGGTCCTCTACTATTGGCTTTCGTTTTTGCACTTTCATACACCAACAATGAAGGCAATCGGTATGACAAAATGTTTCATAGAAGATCTTACTATTTTTATTGCTTTACAAGCAATAACCTTGCAATGTTCGTCGATTCTATCGACTCGAGACGATGAGTATGTTGAATTATAAGGATTTCACAAGTATAGAAAATTTATTATTCGTTCATACCAAATTATTTTGGCACACGACCTGTTCGATCAATTATCCTTATCAAAAGTAAGCATGAAATTTCCACTCTCTAAGTTCCTTCACGTGATGAAATAGGAGTGTGCAATTTCTTTATAGAATTATGGTAATTAGTATAAGTGTCGGTTTATAAATTTCTATACTTGTCAAATCCTTAAAATTCCACACCTGCTTATTATTCTATTTCCATTTACCTACGTTGTCAATCATCATTCTGTCCCTTTTTTATTTGAAGTCATGTTGTTCGAATAACCATGCACACCTTAAATCAATTACCTACGTGTTTTTAGGTATCAGTGCTCTTTCAGGTATTAGTGCTCTTTCAATATCGTTTGCACAGAAACAACAGCAATCCTCTGCCATGTAAGTTTCTCAAGTTTTATTCCTTCAAAATGATCATAATAGTACTATTTTCAACTGCATTACTATGACTTTCTGGGTGACTGACAGATTTGCTCACAGCGTTCCTTCATAAATTCTTAACTCCAACTATGTCTTTCGTCCATGTTCTTTTTAAAAAACATGCTAAACATTCTGTCTCTCAACTTAATGCTTAACTACAACATACATCATTGCATAACATAAACCTCACAACTACATCACCTCTCAAGATAATAATTAACAACTACTCTGACTAAGTCTCTACCTTCTCCCCATAGAACTACCTTCATACATACCTCTCAACTGAGCTTCAACCTCTACAAACTTGCTACAAATGCATTCCACCCGTCGCAAATAGACCAAGGCAACCGCTGACTCAACAACAACGGGACGCACGGAACGCGGGAAAACGTGAACTCTACGCTCTTGAGCTTTCTGCAAATCAGAACCACCCTCCTATACCTGCCTCTGCAAACATTGATGGTGATCTGCCTAGAGTACTCAACCACCAACAACAACCACATTTGCAATCACCAACAACTCGCGGTATGGATTACTCAAATCTGTATTTCAACCTCATACATGTACGCAACTGTTAATGATTAATACAACCAATTACACCTGCACAGAACAATGCGAACGAGAGCTAAATCGAGCCCCATATGAACCATCGGGAAAGGGTCATCTATTGCGATTACTACGCATACATCCTACAAGTAACCAAACTTCTCACCTTTCAGTCTACACATCAATAACATTTTCCACTAACACATTACATATATCCCTCTTCATACAGATACGTGGACGTACTCCAACAATACTTTTGCACGGCGGGCGTCTACTACAACAATACGCGGTCGACAACTACGTAAAAATAGAAACACAAAAGTTAACTTGGATTAGAACACACCAAAATGACATTAGAGCAGAATTATACCAAGGACTACAAGATTGCTTGGACTCATGCGAAAATAACGCAGGTTCGTCACTTCAACCTCTTAAAATTAAACTGATGGAAGAAAAGCAATAATCAAGGTATCTACATGTTATATTTGATCACACTACCTTCGACTAATGTCTTCTCATGAACTCAGCAAATGTTAGCATCGGACTATTCTGCCTTCCTCATTCATTGGTAGCCCGAGGGATATGTACCAAAGATACCAAGACACGATGGCTGTCGTGAGAAACTTCGGGAAGCCAGATATTTTTCCTAACAATGACATGCAATCCTTCTTGGGAGGAAATCAAAGCAGAGCTTCTCCCAGGCCAAGCTCCACATGATCGTCCAGATTTGATAGCCAGGATATTTCATGCAAAATATGTCACCTTAAAGGAAGATATATTCCAGAAGGGTGTTCTTGGTAAAGTCGTGGCACATGTACACGTAGTCGAATTCCAAAAACGCGGACTACCACATGTGCACATGTTGATAATTCTTGATGAAGCAGACAGACAAAGCACTCCAGATGACTACGACTGCATAGTCAGAGCTAAGATTCCCAATCGAGATGAAGAGCGAGAGCTCTACACTGCCGTACTAAAACACATTATACATGGCCCAACATGCGGTCCATTCAATCCTACCACACAATGCATAAAAATAAACGGTTGTAAAAAGGGCTATCCAAAACCATTCTCAGAATGCACTGTCCAAGGGTCTGATTCATACCCAATCTATCGCCGGAGGAATGACAACAGATATATTGCACTCGATAGAGATGGAGACTGTAACGCCCCTGATTTTCGTCAATTATTTTTCGTACCCGTTGTGACGTAATTTTGGCGTAAGGGCGTTACGTCAGCTCTTTTGGTAGTGTTTCGAGCCTTAGCTTAGTTGGAGCTCGTGATTCAGATCGAGCGTGCGAGATTTCGCGTCGTTTCGAGTTAAAGTGAAGGTTTGGAGTAATTATCAAGATTTTAGCTTCAGGAGGCTTTATCCGGAGTTTGGCTTGTCAGAATTGAATTCTGACTTCGCCGTTGGATTCGTAGCGCCGTGTTTTAGTTAGGGTGCGAATTTCGTAGAAATCTGAGGTGTTTTGGTCGCCCTCGCAGTTTTAAGTAATTTGGAGGATTAATTATTTATTTAAATAATAAATTAGGTTTATATATAAGCCTAAAAATCCTTCCCTTCTCCATTCATCTCCTTCCTCGATCAAAATCAGCCGCCGAAGGTTAGGGCGAGAGCGGAGTTTCGTGGAGCCTTCAACCGGCGATTTCTAGAGCTGTAGTGGTCGGAATCGAGTTTGGTTTGAAGATTTGGAAAGCTCTCGGCGAGATCTTCGTCTTAGTGGTAAGCTTGTTCTTCTTCGTGGAAGTTTTGGAGTTATGGAAATGACCTAACTCTTCCTTTCGGTCCTTAGCGCTCCAGGTCTTCGTGCTCGGGAGTTACCTTGGCATTCGGAGCGGAGTTAGGCGAGTTTTGCAAGGTTAAGGCAAGTGGTTTCTTCCTCTTTCTCTCTTGATTCTTTGACGGTTGGTTTGCTCGTTTTGAGCTCTTGTCATGCTGTTTAGCAAGAGTTTGTGTGTTTGGTGTAGTAACTTATGATCTAGAACCTTCCCTTGATCTTCTCCTCCTCAATCTTACCCTAATATCAAGTTTTTCCCCTTGTTCTTGCGGTGGCTCGAGAGACAGATTTGGATGTCTCGAGACATAGCTGATGTCTCGAGACATAACTGTCTCTGTCTTTGGGGATGTCTCGAGACATAGCTGATGTCTCGAGACATGCCTGTCTCTGCAGCTTTGGATGTCTCGAGACATAAGGGATGTCTCGAGACATAGTTGTCTCTGTCCCTTTCTTGTCTCGAGAGACACCTTTCATGTCTCGAGAGATTTCTCTTGTCTCGAGAATTACCCTTCATATCTCGAGAGGTCCCTTTCATATCTCGAGAGGTCCCTTTCTTGTCTCGAGAGACACCTTTCATGTCTCGAGAGATTTCTCTTGTCTCGAGAATTACCCTTCATATCTCGAGAGGTCCCTTTCATATCTCGAGAGGTCCCTTTCATGTCTCGAGAGGTTGCCTATTACTCGAAAATTCAACCTTCTATCTTCCGAGAAGTCCTTTGTAGTTCTCGGGAAGTCCTCATTTTGATGTGATTTTTTTTGCATGATTCCCGGTGGTGGGATTTCAAAATTTTGGACGGGGCTCTGCCCCGCACCCCGCAAGGGCTCTGCCCCTTGACCCCGCTCGCTGATCGGTCAGCGAGACCACCGCCAGGGGCGCTGCCCCTTGGACCCCGTTAGGGGCTCTGCCCCTAAGACCCCGCCAGGGGCGCGGCCCCTTGGAACCCCGCCAGGAGCGCATGTGATTTCGTCGCGATTCTCATGTTTAAATCTTGTGTCATCTCAAGCGCACAAGGATGTTGCCAGTATCCCTTCGGTGCTCCTGATCTTGAATCCCTTTTGCTTGAATTCTTTTACTCGTTGTGGTCTGTTAACGTTCGAGTTTACTCTTATGATTCGTCATGATTTATGCCTCTGATTACTTCCTCCTTCTTGAAACCTTGTGCCTCTTACAAGGGTACAAGGAGTTTTGCCCCAGTCTCTTGGGTGTCCTTGATCGTGAATCCCTCGAGCTTGAACCCCTTTGCCTTTTTGGTTCAATGACTCCGAGTTTCCCCTTATGAATCGTTTGATCAGCAGTTATCTCATGGTGACCCTATCCTTAGGGTGTTTCTTCTTAGTATTTGTGATGTTAGCAGTATGCGGTGATGTTGCTAATAACTGCATTGCGTCTTTGATCATGTTTACCTCCTATCAAAATTCTAAACCTGCTGTGGTCTTGCAAATCTTTGGTTTCGCTTGTGATCCATCTTGATCGATGTGTGCCTTGCTTTGACCCTATCTCTTAGGGTATCCCTGTTGATTGTTTCTCGGGCTTCGTCCCGTGTCTTAATGATTTAATTAAAATGAATATATGCTTTTAGCTTTGCACGGTGGCCATTTCATGGACGTGATCAGCAGGCGTTGCCTGTGTCCCTGTGGGCCGTGTTTGGGTGGTTGGGTCTAGAAGTACCCCCACCTGGATTTGGGCTTGGGTTGCGGAGGTAAGAAACCGCACCCGTTTATTTGAGCTGATCAGTCTCATGTATGAAAAATTTACAAGATAATTAATTTATACTTGCTCCTACTTATGATATTTGGTTGCACTTGGTGCTTTGCTTAGCTCCTTGTTTCAGAGCTTTTTTTTCAGTGAATCAGGCTTGGGTTGGTACCCCGTATGCCTTTATTGCTTGTCTTTTCCTTATTTCTTGCCACTTGCAATTCCCTTGCTGAGGCGTTCTTGTTTATTGAATGCCTCAGGTCCAGAGCCGTAGCGGTTGGTGGAGTAGCCCGAAGTCTTCGGGAGTTTTTAGCTGCTGTTTACCCCGCTGCTGCGAGGTAGTAGTAGTTGTGGTTGTTTGCTTTTCCTTGTGTTCAGACATGCTAGTTTGGGCCAATGGGTTAGTGTCAGCTTGTTGACGCTCATTGTGCCTCTTTGATACTTTATAGTTTACTTACCAGTTTATGCCACTGCTTTTAGATCTGATACCTTACTCTCTGGGAATGATTTATGACTAGGTGCATTATAGTGATAAAATGGCTTTTTCATTCATCTTCATCTCATCATTTTTAACTAAAACCCTTAGTTTTAAAGTCACCTAAAGATATTTTCTATACTTATACTACGCCTAGATAAGTGCATATCATCTACTTTATGTCCTGCCTTCACGTGCATATAGGACCTTAAATGAACTAAATCAAGTGTTTTCCGCTGCAGTTACATATATAATTTTCTCTGTGGACTAGTTGATCCACGAACTGAGAGACACAGTTCTGACTCTAAACCCTAATAAATGATTTCAAATAATGATTATCGTGAAATCATGTTTTCGACTATCAAGTAATAGGTTCCCGCCTGAGCGTCTGCAGTTGTCTCCTGCATGACGCGGCATCATGACGCGTATTTTCTCTTCCTCTGATATTCTTAATTCCTGAGAAAATGCGGGTTGTGACAGAGACATAATGATCGATGGTCGTTGGGTCGTGCCCTACAACCCATGGTTCTTATTAAAATATGACTGTCACATCAATGTCAAAATATGCAGTAGTATCAGAAACATCAAGTATTTATACAAATACGTGTACAAGGGACCTGACTGTGTCGCATTCGAAGTCAGACCTGGGCCTAATTACGATGAAATCAACAAGTATGTTGACGGTCGTTGGATATGCGCTCCGAAGCATTTTGGAAAATATTTAAATACAATCTATACCAGATATATCCATTAGTTGTTCGTTTGCAAGTGCATTTACCAAATCGGCAAAATGTCCAGTTCCGTAGCAACCAGTCTATAACAGTTATACTCGATGATGACCGAAATTCACGCACGATTAACCGAATTTTTCCGTATTTACAACGACGGACTAGAGGAGACCAATTACTTATATGTCGATTTTGCAAAACACTAGAGGTGATTAACTCCAACTAGAATGTGGACACGGCGGCTGACAAACCGTAGAGTAATCGGACGATTGTACGCAGCTGCACCGTCGGAAGGTGAAAGATTCTATTTAAGGCTGCTTCTCAATCATATTCGCGGACCTAAGTCATTCGATCATATTTTAACTATTTCTGGTACGCGCTACTTGACATTCAAACAAGCTGCGGAGCGTTATGGTCTTCTCGAGGAAGACAACAGCCTTCGTGAATGTTTAACGGAAGCTCGACATTCAAAAATGCCTCAAGCACTACGAAGGTTGTTTGCCACAATACTACTGTATTGCGAACCAACTGGAGTTAGAACATTGTGGGATGAGAACTATATAAGCATGACAGAAGATTACGCATCCACAAGCAACACAAATAATTCCTACTTGATCAACAAGCTTCTGCATGATTTAAACGTTATTTTCATCAACATAAACGAAATATAACCGATTTTGATCTGCCACGAATTACAGAAAGCTTCGAAGACGCTGAAAACCTCTCAACACTGATTATGCATGAAATGTCAATTGCAGTCCCGCCTGCAGATTTAAATGATATTACATATCTAAATACGGGACAGCTTCACGCATTCACAATAATTAGTGAATCAATAAGACAACAAAATGGAAATATGTTCTTCCTCGATGGTCCTGGGGTACTGACAAAACATTTGTTTACCGATCTCTACTAGCTATGTTCCGAACAGAAGGTAAAATATTATTAGCAACTGCATCGTCCGGTATTGCAGCAACCCTACTTCCAGGAGGCAGGACAGCACACTCAAAATTGAAAATACCAATTCAGTTTACACCTATGTGCATGTGCAATATAAACAAACAGTCTGATCTATGCAAATTAATCTGACGCGCATCTGCGATCATTTGGGATGAGGCCCCAATGACAAACAAAAAAGCATTCGAAACCGTCGATCGCACATTCAGAGACATTCTCGATATAAATAGACCCTTCAGGGGCAAGGTTATCATCTTAGGAGGGGATTTCCGCCAGGTAACACCTGCTGTCGTTAACGGCACGAAATCAGATATCATTTGTGCAAGTATTGTGGAGTCATACCTATGGCCCGAAATAAAGTTGTTGCAGCTTACCGAGAATATGAGAACTCGCAATGATCATAATTTCTCAAAATTTCTACTACGAGTAGGTGACGGAGAAGAGCCAACAATAGAAAATGACATGGTTCGAATCCCATCTTCAATGACGATACCATGGGAGTGGGAGAGATCTATCGACCTCCTAATAGAGCATGTGTTTCTAAATTTAAACTCAACCGCACAGGAAAATGGTTATATGGAAATAAGGGCGTTGCTTACCCCATTAAATGAGGACGTCAACACATTAAATGAAAAGTGCACAAATGTTTTCCATGGGGAAGATGTCACTTACTACTTCTTTGACTCAGTTGTCGATGATCCCCGCAATCTATACCTACCTGAATTTTTGAACTCTATTAATCTAGGAAATCTACCACCACACAAGCTTACGCTAAAAATAGGTTCCCCGATAATGTTGCTACGTAACATCGATCCAAATATTGGACTGTGCAACGACACATGACTACTACGTCGTAGATTTGGAAGAAATCTTATTGAAGCTGACATATTAACGGGACAATTCAAGGGTCAACGAGTCTTTCTGCCCCGCATACCACTGCAGACCGCAGAAGACGCAAAAATGCCATTTGAGCTAACACGCAAGCAATTTTCGGTTCGACTGTGTTTTGCATTAACTATCAACAAGTCTCAGGGTCAGACCATAGGGAATGTCGGCATTTATCTTCCAAACCATGTCTTTAGTCACGGACAACTATATGTAGCATTATCGAGAGGCATTTCAGAACAAAACACGACAGTGCTGGTCAAACATGGATTAATGAACGGACATGATGGTGTATACACGAGAAATGTCGTGTTCAAATAAATCTTCGCAAAAGTCACATTGAAAGGGTAGAACCTTAACTTGGGACACTCTCCCATAACACAACTCTTAACTTATTAATTTTTAGAACATTTACATCTACATGTACAACGTGATTGCTTACTCACCATTCTGTTGTTAATTACAAATTCAACATGTTTCAGGATCACATAAGAGCGCGAAACAAAAAATGTCTACAACAGCAAATATGTCTACATTTCCAGACTGGGTCGAAGAAATATACCAAGGATAATTTGGTGAAACTTGTTGGGGTTCAGCCCCTAAAGGTGACCGGAGTGCAGAATTTCTGTGAAATTTTTGGTTCAGCAGAAAAGGTTGCAACCCATCAAAAAGCAGGTTACAACTCTTTTCCTGCTGCACTTTCCTGAAGGAAAAATCTGGCCGATTTTTGGGTTTTGGTTCAACTGAACCGGACTGGTTCAGCTTTGGCGTGAGCAGTTTTTGGGAGGGAGTTAGGGTTGATTTATTATTATGATTCTCTCTTTCTCTCTCTCTAGATTTAGCCTTGCCGCCCCTCCCCCTTTCTCTCGATAGAAGACAGCCGCCCCTTATTTCTCCTCCTCTTCTCTCGATCTTGGAGAGCCATCGCCGGTGTTTTGGAGGAGGGGTTGTCGCCGCCTCTGTCGCTGGAAGAAGGAGGGTTGTCGCCGCCCCTTGTCGCTGGAGGAGAGCCGCTCGTGCGTGTCTTGGAGAGGGGTTTGAGCTGCTGTGTTGGTGGAAGTTGTCGTCGCCGTTGCCGCTGTTTTGGAGAGTGGTGTTGCCGCTGCCGTTGCCACTGCCGGAAAGAGGAGGGTTTCCTCCGTTTCTCTTGGATATTTCTATACCATTTCAAAGGTCTCTTCGTCTACGGGTTAAGGTGTTCTCTTTCTCATTTTCGCTTGCTATTTTGCTTGAAAAGAGAGTAGGGGTTTATCCTATTGTAGAGAAGTAGTGTGCTTAACATTGTGGTGGAGAGAAGGTTGGATTTGTTTGTCAAATCCGGTGGGCGTTTTAGGTTTGGGCAAACCTAGATATTTCTTTGTAATCCTTATTTATTATAGTGGATTTTGTTGTGTCGTGCCCCGTGGTTTTTGACCTTCAAGTGGTGAAGGTTTTCCACGTATATCTCTGTGTTATCTTGTGTTTGTTTTGTTGGTTTGTTTTTCTCATTTGTAGGCTCTATTGATCGGTGGGAGACGTCGTTATCTACGACCTTCATTCCCTACAAGTGGTATCAAAGCTAAGTTCTTTGGCTTGTCGTTTTTATTTCTCGGTTTCTAACTCGGTGCGGTAGGTGACGACCATTGGTCCGCTCCCTATCCTCTCTTGTTAATTCCTTAAAATAAATTGACTTGCGGATCGTGTTAGAGCAATTGTTGTTTGAGAAAGCAATGGAACAGAACACAAGGATGGTCAGTATGAATGGCAAGAATTGGAGCATCTGGAAGCCTAGGATGGAGGATCTTTTATATTGTAAAGATCTCCATGCTCCGTTGACAGGGAGACTGACTTCAGTTAAGGATGATGAAGAGTGCAAGAGGATGGATCAGAAGGCAGTAGGGTTCATTAGGCAGTGGCTTGATGACTCTATTTTTCATCATGTTTCCACGGAGTCCTCAGCTCAGGCCTTATGGAAAAAGCTTGAAGCTTTGTATGAGCGGAAGACTGCAGGTAACAAGACATTTTTGATTAGGAAGCTTGTTAATTTGAAGTACCGGGAAGGTTCGCAGATGACTGAGCACCTGAACCTTGCCCAAAGTATTATCAATCAGTTGGAGTCCATGAAGATTACTTTGGATGATGAACTCCAAGCCCTGATGGTTCTTAGTTCCTTACCAGAGAGTTGGGAAACTCTAGTTGTGTCGTTGAGCAACTCAGCACCTGATGGGGTGGTAACCATGGAGATGGTGTCTAGTTGTCTCCTGAATGAAGAGTTGAGAAGGAAGGATTCTGGATCTTCCAATTCGGGTGTTTTCCTCATAGAAGGAAGAGGCAGGTCTATGAAGAAGGATATGAAGAACAGGGGCACTTCCAGGAGCAAGTCCAAGGGCAAATCCAAGAAGGACATTGAGTGCTACTACTGTAAGAAGAAGGGTCATTTCAAGAAGGATTGTTTCCAAATGAAAAGAGACCTGAAGGGAAAGCCCAAGGAGGTAGGAGAATCCAGTGGTGATGCAACGACTTCGATTGTGGAGGCTGAGCCGTTATGCTTGCAGTGCAGTGGGTCGTCTTGCCAGGAATGTGTTGACACAAACTGGATCGTGGACGGAGGTGCATCTTATCATTGCACTCCTCACAGGGATTACTTCTACACATATTCTGCGGGAGACCTTGGTGTGATCCGGATGGCAAACTCCGGTGAATCGTTGATTATTGGCAGTGGTGATGTCCACTTGGAGACTGAGTTTGGGAAGATTGTTCTCAAGGGCGTCAGGCATATTCCTGACTTGAGAATGAATCTGATTTCCGTTGGTAGACTTGATGACGGTGGTTACACTAGCATTGAAGGTGGTGGTACCTGGAGGTTGCTGAAGGGCTCTTTGGTGGTAGCCAGAGGAAGGAAGTGTTGTGGCCTTTATCGCACTAAGGCCAAGATTTGTGGTTCAAGTGTGAATGCTGCTGAGGGCGACTCTATGGAGTTATGTCATCGCAGGCTTGGGCATATCAGTGACAAGAACTTGAAGATCTTGGTGAAGAACAAGGTTCTTCCGGAGCTATCAGGAGGGATTCCCAACACGTGTGTGCACTGCTTGGCCGGTAAGCAGAAACGTGTTTCCTTTGCTGATTCTGAACCAAAGAGGAAGACGGAGTTACTGTACTTGATACACATTGATGTGTGTGGTCCTATTGAGCCCAAGTCTGTGGGCGGAGCCGCTTACTTCGTCACGTTTATTGACGATCATTCCAGGAAAGTCTGGGCATATTCTGTGAAACAGAAGAGTGATGTTCTAGCAAGGTTTGAAGAGTTCAGAGCGAAGGTGGAGAAGATGACCGGTAAAGAAATAAAGCGAGTTCGATCTGACAATGGGGGAGAGTACACTGGTGACTTCGATGCTTACTGCAGAGAGCATGACATAGTACATGAAAGGACAATCCCGAGGACGCCGCAACAAAATGGGTTGGCAGAGAGGATGAACAGGACGATTATTGAGAAGATCAGATGCATGATTTCTCAAGCTGGTATTGGTAAGCAGTTTTGGGCTGAGGCTGTGCAAACTGCTGTACATCTGATAATCTGTCTCCTTCGGCACCTCTGAATTGTGATATTCCAGAGCGTGTTTGGTCCGGGAAGGAAGTGTCATACGGACATGTGCGGGTGTTTGGGTGCAAAGTTCATGTTCATGTCCCCAAGGAAGAGAGATCGAAGCTTGATGAGAAGTCTCGGGAGTGTATCTTGCTGGGATTCCCCATGAGGAGTTTGGATATAGACTCTGGGATCCCGTGAAGAAGAAAATGATCAGAAGCAGAGATGTGATCTTTGTTGAAGATCAAGTGGTTGGTGAGCAGATTGCTGCGGAGTCACATGTTCCACAGTTGCCACCTTCGGAGGAGAGGCCCTATGTTGATGATGGGCCAGTAGAGACTGTTGCTGATGATGGGCATGCTGAGGAGGAAGTTGGTGAGCTTATTCCTGATGAGGAGATGATCCCGGATGTAGGGGGAGCTCTGCCAGTTGATGTGCCACCTGTGGTGGAGGTTCCTCCTGTCAAATCTGAGAGAGTCAGAAGGCCCAATATCAGGTATTCTCCTCATGAGTATATCTTGCTTACAGATAGTGGAGAGCCTGAGTCCTATGAGGAGGCTCAGAGTGCTGAAGATCGTGAGGCTTGGATGGCTGCTATGGAAGAGGAGTTGTACTCCCTTCAAAAGAACGAGACGTATGACTTAGTCCCATTGCCTAAAGGGAAGAGAGCTTTGAAGAACAAGTGGGGTCTTCAAGCTGAAGTTGGATGAAAGTCTCTCTCAGTCAAGGTACAAGGCGAGACTAGTAGTTAAAGGTTTCAGTCAGAAACAAGGTATCGATTTCGATGAGATATTTTCCCCTATGGTGAAAATGTCCTCTATCCGACTGGTGTTGGGTATGGCTGCTTCCATAAATCTTGAAGTCGAGCAGATGGACGTCAAGACGGCATTTTTGCATGGTGATTTGGAGGAAGAGCTATACATGGAGCAGCCCGAAGGCTTTGTGGCTAAGGGGAAGCATCATCTGGTCTGCTGGCTCAAGAAGAGCCTTTATGGGTTGAAGCAGGCACCCAGGCAGTGATATAAGAAATTTGACTCGTTCATGATGAAAAGCAAATTCCAACGGACCAGGGCTGATCACTGCGTGTATGTGAAGAGGACTGAGAATGCGTTTACTATTCTGCTGTTGTACGTAGATGATATGCTGATTGTTGGGGATGACAAGGCAATCATAGCTGAGTTGAAGAAGGAGCTCGGTGAGTCCTTTGAAATGAAGGATTTGGGACCGGCAAGGAAGATACTTGGAATGAAAATCACCAGGGACAGGAGTGTTGGTCAGCTATGGCTATATCAGTCTGAGTATGTGGAGAAAGTGCTGAAGAGGTTCATGATGGACAAGGTAAAACCCGTTGCTACTCCTTTAGCCGGGCACTTCAGACTTTCTATTTCTCAAAGTCCTTCATCTGAGGAGGAAGTGGAAGAGATGAGTCATATCCCTTATGCATCTGCAGTAGGGAGTTTGATGTATGCTATGGTCTGCACTAGGCCAGACATAGCTCATGCTGTGGGGTCTGTGAGCCTTTACTTGGCAAACCCAGGGAAAGATCACTAGAGTGCTGTGAAATGGATATTCCGCTATCTCCGAGGTACCTCAGACCTTTGCTTAAAGTTTGGTGGAGGTCCACAAGAACTTATTGGGTACTCGGACTCGGACATGTCAGGAGATGTTGACACAAGGAGATCCACTTCTGGATTCGTGGTCACTTTTGGAGGGGGAGCAGTGTCATGACAGTCAAGGCTTCAGAAGTGCGTGGCATTGTCAACAACGGAGGCTGAATATATTGCGTTGACTGAGGCGTCAAAGGAGCTTATTTGGATGAAGAAGTTCATGCTTGAGCTTGGTCTTCGACAGGACGTGTACACAGTATTTTGTGACAGTCAGAGTGCTATATTCTTGGCCAAGAATCCCGCCTTTCACTCCAGGACGAAGCACATCGACGTGAAGTATCACTGGATTCAGGATGTAGTTGAGGAGAAGCTGTTGGTGGTGGAGAAGATCCACACGGATGAAAACCCTTCGGATATGATGACGAAGGTGGTCCCAAGGGAGAAGCATGATCTTTGTCGACGATTGATCGGCATGATGTCCACTTGAAGGAGTCAAGGTGGAGAACTCCCCTTTATGGTCTGAAGGGGGAGTTTGTTGGGGGTTCAGCCCCTAAAGGTGACCGGAGTGCAGAATTTCTGTGAAATTTTTGGTTCAGCAGAAAAGGTTGCAACCCATCAAAAAGTAGGTTACAACTCTTTTCCTGCTGCACTTTCCTGAAGGAAAAATCTGGCCGATTTTTGGGTTTTGGTTCAACTGAACCGGACTGGTTCAGCTTTGGCGTGAGCAGTTTTTGGGAGGGAGTTAGGGTTGATTTATTATTATGATTCTCTCTTTCTCTCTCTCTAGATTTAGCCCTTGCCGCCCCTCCCCCTTTCTCTCGATAGAAGACAGCCGCCCCTTATTTCTCCTCCTCTTCTCTCGATCTTGGAGAGCCATCGCCGGTGTTTTGGAGGAGGGGTTGTCGCCGCCTCTGTCGCTGGAAGAAGGAGGGTTGTCGCCGCCCCTTGTCGCTGGAGGAGAGCCGCTCATGCGTGTCTTGGAGAGGGGTTTGGGCTGCTGTGTTGGTGGAAGTTGTCGCCGCCGTTGCCGCTGTTTTGGAGAGTACTGGTGTTGCCGCTGTCGTTGCCATTGCCGGAAAGAGGAGGGTTTCCTCCGTTTCGCTTGGAGATTTCTCTACCATTTCAAAGGCCTCTTCATCTACGGGTTAAGATGTTCTCTTTCTCGTTTTCGCTTGCTATTTTGCTTGAAAAGAGAGTAGGGGTTTATCCTATTGTAGAGAAGTGGTGTGCTTAAAATTGTGGTGGAGAGAAGGTTGGATTTGTTTGTCAAATCCGGTGGGCGTTCTAGGTTTGGGCAAACCTAGATATTTCTTTGTAATCCTTATTTATTATAGTGAATTTTGTTGTGCCGTGCCTCGTAGTTTTTGATCTTCAAGTGGTGAAGGTTTTACACGTATATCTCTGTGTTATCTTGTGTTTGTTTTTCTCATTTGTAGGCTCTATTGATCGGTGAGAGACGTCGTTATCTACGACCTTCATTCCCTACAAAAATGACATGACAAGTTATCACAATATGCAAAGAGTATTCAAAATTAACGGAACCAAAATTACTTATCCAAATATCCCTTAGGACATGCATGTTTTTGAACAATAGAATGTATTTTTAGGAAATTCATCAAGTACTTCTGCTAGCAAAATTCAATTGTATTAGTGCAATGCTTACTCATCGATACATTCTCTCATATTTAAATATTTTGTTCACTCAATGCGTACTCATTGCCATGCAATCTTATTTAAGTTACACTTCCATTACAATTCAACTATTTTATGTGTGCTTTGAGGTCTTAATCAATTAGTAGCTAAGAAATGTATGGTGGTCTTAGTGACAAATGCTTATATGACTATTCCTTAGTATTGACCAGTTGGGTGGCCAAGCGAGCCAGGCAGTTTTTTTTTAATATCATTTACAACCTTTATGTCTGTTTTGAGACGACGGACAGCGCACGGGGGACACCCCCCCCCGTGCCCACGCGATACTACCTCGGACATCGCATTACTCATGCATGATGGTGCTCCCCAGCTCGCAAACCCCTGTGAGCAAGACGCCCGAACAACATTTCCCGGGGTTTGCGAGCGGGGGAGCACCGTTGCGCATGGGCAAGGTCGTGAACGGTGGTACTGTCGCACGGGGCACGGGGGGCCTCCCGTGCACTGTCACTCATTTTATTACGTGGAAATGTTCATTGCATGTGCCTTTTGTTGTAGTCATTTAGTTTCTTATTCGCAGGTCAGAATGAATGTGTTATCTTTTTTTTATCTCAAAGCTGATTATTTCTTATTCGCATGCTATAAGCGACCGTTTTGATTTGAAATCAATGTTTTAAACGCCATTGATTATTTGTTATTCGCAGACCAACAAGCGATCATTTTGATCTCAAAGAAATGTTTTGAACGTCATTTATTATTTGTTATTCGCAGACCAACAAGCGATCGTTTTGACCTCAAATCAATGTTTTGAACGCCAATGATTATTTGCATTTCCTGAAGATCATCACCAGAGGATCATTTGGATCTCATTCGATTTTAAAGAGAACATACTGAGTTACCAGAACGGCCTAATCGAGCCTATTAATGTTTCATAAAAAATTTTTAAGAATGTTGAGATTTGGAAATAATTTGTAATGAGTTTTTTATTTCGATTTTGACTTATTGCTACTAGTCGTTCACTCAAAGACATTCAATTTCTTTCACTTTACTGACTTTAGAAATTTCAGAATAATTTTAATCATTTTCTCATTTTTTTGGTAACCATTCATTGCTACAAGTCGTTCACTCAATTTCGACACAATATTAATCAATTAATTTCTCATAATCATTTTCAACATATACTAATTTGAGGTCCACATAATTAAATATATGGTGCAATGGCAACAACGGATCCATCTAAAGTTCACAAGTCAAAATATTCTAAACTAGTAATTAGAGATAATGATAATTTTTCATCTAAATATTAATTGAGCACACTATCACCACAATCCAAATTGTCACACTAAGTCTTCAAATCCTGCAAAAAATCATAAAATTTATTAATGTGTGTACTTATAAAAGACAATTGTTGCAATATTTGAATTCAAAATCCAATTCTAACCAGTTGTAAATGATGGAAGTGATGAATTTGTAGCTTCAGAAACGTTTCTTGCGATGCAACTTTCTTCTTTACCTATATGAGACAATTATTTTTGTAATAAAGCTAATTATAAAACAGATTTAAATGACTAATAATGAAGTTTAAAGTTAATTATAAAATACTAACCGGTAACTTCGATCTCGAACCCGATGTTATTGACAATGGTTGTTCGGCGTTTTTGCTTGTTTGACCACAACTTTTCTTATTATGCCTTGTCACTCCACAGTTTTTGCATGTATATTTTGTCTCATGCCTTTTAAACCATATTTCCGGTTATCTAGCTCATCTCGTTCTTTTCTTCTTGCATGCAATGAAGGTCTTCCAGGTTTCTTCCTTTAGCTTTCCATGGCACCAACAAATTTAACCCAGTGTTTGGCCATTCCTTCTGCCCTTTAATTGGATTGAACATGTACTCGTAGGCTTTTAAAAAAATATTTTCTTAAACCAAAAGTCAACATAATCCACAACTTTCTCTCTTTTATAAAAGTATGCAAGTTATAGCATGGACACACATGAAATTCCAGTAAGATCTCATTTATGACAACTACAGCTTTGAGATGATAATTCCACTGTCCATTTATCACCTGTCCACCCCTTCACCTCAAATTTGTCCAACCCATTCCTGTAAGACCCTTTTTTTCTTACAATCAGGGTCTTATCGCCCAGAACCGCTGCTTTGCAGTAATTCCTCCACTTAGGGAGGACTCCACCGCAAGACGCCGATTCTGCCGGCTAATCTTTCATCCAGGACACCATACATCATAAATTGATAAAAGAAACATGTCCACAACAATCAGATGATATTAAAATTACTTGTCCCCAATGAGATAATATAATAAGCAAGGTACTGAATAGAGTGCTAGAAATAGAAGGGGGGCTTAAGCCCGATACATCAAATTTTTCTTGGCCTCTCGCTTGACAAAGATAAAACATTGTAAACACTGACACGGACTGACGCCCTCACGAATGTATAACTCTTTGCTCTATCCAGGGTAGATGTGAAGAGTGGGTAACGAACGAGGGTTACACACTGGTGCCCTTCCCGCAATAACTGAGAGTCCAAGTCCTGGCCTTGCCACCGTGTCAGGTACCTCCCTCTGGTTGGGGATCCGCTCCACCTTGTGCTCCTGTTTGTTATGCCACAATCGTCCGTCTGTCTATAAGGCTCGGCATGTTCCTCACCGCCTCCACCCGCGACTCCTAAGCACCGTGCGGGAGGAGGAAGCGGAGGACATCAAGAGGTAATATATCAAGCAGGTGGCAAGCCTATTATACAAGGTTATGAACAAAATATAGTCTATCTCTAGCAGTTTCTATAAGTAAACCATATGCACTATACATCAAATCAGAGTTCTACACAGTAGTATAATGAAGTAGCAACATAGTAATCATAGTAAGAATTATCAGAATGCATAATTACATAAAGGAAGAGCAGCTACAAAAGTAACATTAACTTATATGGATGTCCATACAAGCATATAAGTTAAGGGATCTGTCACTAAGGTAGACTCATCGTATAAAAGAGCCCATACTAATTTATATGACAAAGTCTTATTTATGCAATGATGTTATGCTATGTTGTACAATGCAATGATGCAACTCACCCACTCGACTATGTACGTACATACCTTGGAAGTTCCCTCTATTCGAGTATGCCAACTCGGGTACCCCGTTGAGGCAAACAGGGGCAGTAGATCGGGCATGTCCACTTTTAGGCTTCTATCAACACCTCCGGGCCTAGACCTTACGTACGCCCCTAAGAACACACGGGGTATCCGCGTACTATGTAGTAAGTAGCCGCCTCTTATCATTATATTTTTTGAGCCTCCGCTCACTGGAATATCAAGTCCCATGGAAATGAAACACCGAGCCTACCGCTCGCAGGGCCAATCGGCCCGTACACTACTCCAGCTCATATTTGACATGTAGGTCGTCTACTATGATTCATTTAGTTATCTATTCTTGGTCATCATTTGATTATACCTAAAGGTTTACGGTGAACCTTGGACTTCCAGAGGTCTACCCGATGAAGGGCCTGCAAAGGTACTAGGAAGTATGATGGGGTGACATCCTAAATTTCCCTTTCTGAAGGCATTTATTTTTATTGGCGACTACCCAATCTTTTACCGTAATGCCTCTCGTTTTAAGTTATCTTTAGTAAGATGCTTATAATTACACTGAGAGGGAAATGACGGTGTTCAATTGAACCCGGTCCTTTCCTTGCCTTAGTAGTGGTCTGACTCTCCTGCCTGTCCTAACATTCTCTATAAGTTTCCTGACCCAATATTGGATGGGGTTCTAGTTTGTCGTATACCTCCCTTTTCCTTAACACATAGCTTGAAGTATCAGATCCGGATTTGGCAATTTTACTAATCGCACCCCAACCTCTATTTCTAGAGTATTCCATTATTGGCAAGCACATCTACCCATGCACATGTAATTACCAAGGGGTTAGAACTTCTAGGGGTGGTGACCAGAAGGGAGGGGTCTAAATCTAACATTTTAGTTTTTTACTATTCACAGACCGGCGACCTTAAACCAATTCCACATGTCCTAAAAGGGTGACTATATGAATCCTATTTAAGAATGAGTCCATTTTGGTTCCAAAGATTCATATTGATGTCAAAAGTCTTTGTATAAATTTCTATAACATTCCAGCGATGATAATTCAAGATATCAATCTTCTAAATTATATCCCAAATTCTACTTTATGAATAAAGTATGAATTTTACTCAATTATTAACTCTAATAAAATTTTCAGGGTTTCCTACTGATATAAAAAGTCTATATACAAAATTCAATAGTATTCCAGTGTCAATAGTTCAAGATATGAAATTCCTAAGTTATACTCCAAACTCTACATTGTGAATGAAGTGCCAAAAATATGTAACCATAAATTCCATCAAAATCTCCAGAAGTTCATATTGTTATCAAAAGTCAATGCACAAATTTTTATAGTATTCAAGTGTCAATAGTTCAAGATATGAATTTTCTAAGTTATACTCCAAACTCTACATTGTGAATGAAGTACCAAAAATATATAACCATAAATTGCATAAAATTTCCAAAATTTCCTATTGTTATCAAAAGCCTATGCAAAAATTTCTATAGTATTCCAGTGTCAATAGTTCAAGATATAAATTTCCTAAGTTATAACTCCAAACTCTATTTGGTTAATGAAATATAGTGTCCTCTCAATAAATAATTCTCATAAAATTTACAGAGATTTATTTCATCATACAAGATCTTATGCCCAAGCCTAAGATTTTTCCCTAAGGTTTTACCCATAAAAATTTCATTAATTCACCTATGTGACAAATATATCTAAGTTAAATATTTAGGGGAATTTTATTCCAAAAATTTCCAAATTTTCTGAGGACATGTATTTCCTCATTTATAATCATATCACAAGGTTCTGGATTTTTCCCTAAAGTTTTACCCATAAAAATTTCATTAATTTACCTATGTGACAAATATATCTAAGTTAAATACTTAGGGGGATTTTATTCCAAAAATTCCCAAATTTTCGAGGACATGTATTTCCTCATGTATAATCATATTACAAGGTTCTGGATTTTTCCTTAAAGTTGTACCCACAAATATTTCATTAATTTACCTATGTGACAAAGGTATTTTAAGTTAAATACTTAGGGGAATTTTATTCCAAAAATTCCCAAATTTTCAGTGGACATGTACTTTCTCATGTTACATGCATGGACATAATATCCCTCACATGCAACAAACAATTTGAGCTAGATTCTCAAATATGGTTTTAGTGCTATTAGCACACCATTCCCCATCATACATGAACTTGCATGAGAATAACTCCACTTGCATAGGTCCAAATGATCCCAAATTTTGTCCAGTGACCTAACATGACCTAATGATCCTTCCACCAAGATTTGGGTGGATTTGGGTTCATACAACCCAACAATCATGTCATGCAAGATTAATTAAATTATTTCAAAAACCCTAGAAAAATATCTTCCAAAAATTCTCATTTTTGGATAGGCTATGACTAGTCCTATCTCTGTTATGGTAAAATTTGTAAGACCATCTATGGAGTGGTTTTGGTTAAATTCACAAAATACACTTAAATCACATTCATACAATTTTCATACTAGGGTTCAACTAAATTTGGATTTTGCTCAACATGCAAGGGTCCAAATGGCCCAAAGTTTTTACCAGGCACTATTATCTACATGACCCACAATCCAGAGGAGATTTGACAATATTTGATTTAATTTAACCCAATATATACAACATAAGTGAATTATCAAATTATTAATAAAACTTTAAAAAAATGTGCCCAAAAAATTCTGATTTTTGTGCACATAGTAGATTTATGGTACATACACACATGGTCAAATTTTCAACTTCACATATTCTACTATTTAAAGGTTAATCATCATTTAAGTTCCGTCCTTCTCTAGGACCAGTCTTACCAAATCTACTCTGTAGAGAGATGTAGGGCACCAAATGGTGTGCTTTCAATTTCTACAGACAGTAGACACTAAAACCTACAAAAGCCATCTCAGCCTATTTTTTCATTTTATGGGCTCTAAGGGCCTCATAAATTGAGAGCAAAGTCCTAATAATCTGTGACAGAAATTCACATTTCATTTAACTGGGCTGCGTATAACAAAACAGCTGTGATCTAACGACTGAGGGTTATCGTCCCCAGCCAGCCAACGACCCAGAATTTTTGCGCCTGGGCCGACTTTGGCCCTGATTTTCCGGCCACCCACTCTTCACCATGGCCAGCCACCACTACCACCACCTTCGTCGAGGTGGGGGCTACCAGGATCGGGCTTCAGGCAGGCCGGCGGTGGCCGGAAAAGTGATCTAGGGTAGGGGACAGAAAACATCGAAAGAGAAGCTTGATCCCAACTCAATTGAGCTGGGATCTTCAATCAACTTGGATGGGAAGCTAGCACAGATGGATAGGGAGAGGATCTTGCCTCTGTTCGAGCTGTATTGTCTGTGGTGGAGCGGGTCGCCATTGCCAATCGTGTGCTCCTTGGGACCATTGCGACTTGTGGCTTGCAACCGTCGATTCCTTCTCCAAACTTGGGGTTTCGTCTCCTCTGATGGCTCTGAAGGTGATGGTGAAGGGAATTGAGGAGGGGGGGGGGGGGGGGGGGGGCAATATGGCTGCATGCCATTGATGGTGTCTCGGCCAACTCCCATGGCCTCCGAATTGGCCAATCCTGGCCACTCCCCCACTGCCCAAGGCTGATGGAATTAATTCCACAGCTCAGAGGAGGGCTTGGGGAAGGGAAGTGGGCTTCCATTTGGCACCCATCCACCATTTCCCTCCTTATTTTCTTGTCCTTTTCTAAGCTATTATGTCAAAAATCCATGGGAATTCAGCCCCCAAATTCGAATTTTCAGAGAGCATGAGGTTTTAGAATCATGTGGGCTTGCTATTGGCTCTTGGGATTACGCTAAGTCCAATTGATTTTGAGTTTGGGCTCACTTCGCCCAAATAGGCCAAATTGGGGCTTTTGAGTGGGTTTGACTCAAGCTTACCCCAACCAATGTGACTGACCTACATTGGTGCCTTATACCTTATGAACCTATTCCAAGGGGAATTAGGTCATGACGGGGTCATATGGGGTTTAATTACACAATTGAGCCTTAAGGGAAATTTCGGGGGGGGGGGGGGGGGGGGGGGGGTTTGGTGTTTTGCCCAAATCTTCCAAAATTGAACGTGCACCTTGGTTCAATTAAGTCTCATATACTCCACTTAGGGCTTAGGAGAGGTTGTGATAGGTCAATTTGGCCAATTGGGGCCAATTGAACCATATAGGGCAAAGCTGTAATTTGGGGCAATTTAGTAATTTTGTCTAATTTCCCAAAATTGGTTTATCTCAAGGGTCCAATGTGGTTCCACTAGTCTCTCCTAGTAGACATAGAGGGTTTGGTGTGATCAATTTGATCACATTAAGTCAATTGGTGGCCAATTGAAAAGGATCAATAATTAGGCCAATTGGGGCTTTTTGGAATTTTGGTCAATTTGAGTTAACTGTTGGCCCCATGATGGGGCTTTTGGCTCCATTAGGTCCCCTTGGGAGGCTGAATTATGATGATAAGTCCAATTTGATCATTTGGAGTCCAATTGACTTCATTTTGGGAGGTTTGACCTAAATTGGCCTAAGGTTGACCTTGATCAAATTGACCAATTTGGTTGACCTTAAGGGTCCCTAGTGACCTATTTACCTCCTTGAATAGTCATAGGTGTCAATATGAGGTTATTTTGACCTAATGAAGTCTCTTGGCCACTCATAGGCTATGCCATCAAGAATTGCTAAATGCACCCCAATGTGCAATTCTACATGTTCTCTTAGGTTTCTGAGGTTCTTTTAGTCCACCTAGTGTGCTTTAATTCAACCTAAGGGGTTTCCCATGGTTATATGTGATGCATAGAGTGCTTTAGCTGCTTTGAGTTACCCTTGAGTTCTCTTTAAATTGGGGTAGCCCATGGTGGCTAAGTGCACACCATGTATTTTTCACCCATTCAACTTGTCATCATGGTACCCTAGGTCACTTATCCTATTTTTGTCATGTATTGTCATGACAAAATTTCCTAGGGGCCTAGTAGTTTGGGGGATGTTACAAATCCCAACACAAAAGAAAATAATTCGTCCCCGAAATTAAGATCGTGTGTACGGGGTTTTAGATCAAGTTGAATAATCAAGAATATTTTTAGCAGTTAAGTGTTACCTGATTTGAAAAGTTCTGGCTATTGCTACTGCATCAGGTCCAGTGGTGCCCATGTATGCTCTTCTTGCCCATGATTAGACCAAAGGACCTTCACCAGCGGAACTTTCTTCTGCCGCAAAACCCGAACGGTTGTGTCATCAATCCGTATTAACTCCAATCGGACCATACAGTCGGATGCTATCGGGCCCATTGCAGTGGTGATCTGTTGTTCCGACCGAAGAAGTGCTCTCCTAAGCGATGAGACATGAAATATGTTGTGTAATCCGGCCAACTCCGGCGGTATCTCCAGTCTGTAAGCCAAGGGGCCGATCCGCTCCAGGATCCTATAAGGCCCCATGTATCTTGGATTAAGTTTCTTCAGTCGCCGCACCCGTGTGACCCCGTGTGTCGGACCTATCTTCAAAAATACTCTGTCCCCTGCCTGGAACTCTACCTTGTGATGTCGCGCGTCATAATATTTAACTTGTATGCTCTGCGCTTCTAACATTCAATCACGTATCAACCGTATTTGGGCGTCTGTGTCTTCTATGTTTCGACCCCAACGCCTTTGGGTTCTCATCCTGAACCCAAGATAGTAGGGTCATACATTTCCTGTCGTAGAGAGCTTCGTAAGGAGCCATGCCAATACTAGACTGCTGATAATTGTTGCAGGAGTTCAATGAGTGGCAGGAATCTTTCCTATGGCTCTCCGCTATCTATGATGGATAGCTATAGTAGATCCTCCATTGTACGGATAGTACGTTCCGTCTGTCCGTCGGTCTGCGGGTGGAATGCGGTGCTGAATGTCAACCGTGACCCTAGATATGCCAGAACCGCCTTCCATTCCCTTGAAGTAAACCAGCCATCTCGATCTGGGTACTCTATGGTACCTGATGAATTGCTCCACGAATAACCACACCAAGACCAGTTTCGCATTGCCTGAACCTTCGCCGGATCCACCGCCAATCCTGCCCCACTGATGATATGCCCTAAGATGGCTACTTTCCTAAGCCAGAATTGGCAGTTGCTAAAACTTAGCATATAACTTATGCTCTCTAAGCCTTTCTAGTACGAGCGTCAAGTGTTGTGTATGTTCCTCTTCCGTTCTTGAGTAAATAAGTATATCATCTATGAATACGATAACAAAGACATCCAAGTAGGTTTCGAATATGCGGTTCATTAGGCTCATAAATGCGAAGGGGATATTTGTGAGTCCAAAGGGCATTACCGTGAACTCGTAGAGACCACCGACTACTGAAAGCTATCTATGGAATATCTTCTTCTTGAATTCGTAGTTAATATTACCCCGACCTTAAGTCCAGTTTTGAAAACCGGTGTCCCTTCCAATTGGTCAAACAACTCGTTGATCCGGGGCAATGGATAAGTGTTCCGCACTGTTAGTCTGTCGAGCTTGATGTAGGCCCGACCAAATCGATCCTACACGGATGACGAAACAACGACTCTCGTTACGTTCTATGCCCTCTTTAACACACACTAACGAAATGCAGCAATCACAATATATTTTATTTATCTTTCGTGCTAACGTATGGGCAGCCACACCGCAAATGGTTCGGAGAATGGCTATAAGCCAAAATCCGCTCCGGCTAAAAGGAACAATATTGGTTCCGACGAGCTTGGAGTTGTACCAAAACAGATCCACCAAAGAAAGTCACGGTTCGAAAGTGGTAGGATCTATCCCAATTAGAAAAAGAGCAAAGGGTCGCCAATCCTCTCGAGAGTTATCGAAAAACCAAACGAAAACCACAGATCTATTATAAAAAAATACCGTGAAACTTTAAGCTTCGAAAATTCACGCAAAAATCGTCCACCATAAGACTATCAAAGAAGGGAAAAATCTCTTGAGTAGTAATTTTCGATACCCCTCTCGGAAAAATAGATCCGAGATTTTGGATCCACAAGAAATGATCGTCGTCCCTCGAGATCCACAGGAAGCGCGCCAAGGATGAAGAACACGTCCGTCTTCCCCGCTTCACGCCGTAGAAGATCACCCAAGCCTTTCCTTCTTGCACGTGAAACTTTGGAGCCGTGGATGAAAGGAGAACTAGAGAGATGAAAGGTGGTGGAGGAATAGTATTTAGAAGAGAATAGGGAAGAAGGGAGAAGAGAGAGGGGGGCGACCGAACCAAAGAAGCAAGGGGAAAACCCTTGTGGGCGGCGACAATGAGAGAGGAAGAGGGAGATAGGAGCTTTAGGTTTTGGGGGGAAAGTTTTAATATTGATCTCAATAATATTCTACTAACATAGATAGAGTTTTGGCCTTATATAAGGCTTACATCCAAAAGTCTAATAGCAGCCCATAACAGTGGCTAAACGCACACCACAAATTCAAAATGACAGAAATAAAATAATTAATTGCAAACCACATAAATGGATAAACGCCCATAAACTAGCAAGATAAATTAAATTAAATTCTTGTTGCGTGGGCGAAGATTGTAGCCGTGACCGCTACGGCGCCGCAAGTCTTTGGCCGACGGTTCATCATCATCATCTTCCGCCACTACCCCAAGATCACCAAGTGCGCCATGGACATCATCTTCATCACCAATTGGCCGTCGTGGTGACCGTCACCATCAATCCTCCCCCGCTCAAAAGGACTCATCACCGATGAGTGTGCGGGAAAGTAACTGCGTAGTAGATCCGCGTCCAGAAGGTCCACCTCCGAGGCAGAGAGCCAAGACTCGTCTGAAGCAGGGCGACCTCGGCACCAGATCAAAAACCTGTGAATGTCACCGTCGGGAGTGGGAAACACTGCATCCTGCAAAATCCTGTCAGGCAAGAAATTGGTCCGTGGGAGCCTTGGAAATGCGTTAGGTAAAGAAGAAAAACATGTTTCATCATCAGTATGCAACATACTTCCCGTAGAATCCAAAGAAGAGGGCGATCCAGAAACAATCTCACCCCCACCCCATTAGAAGATATAGTGGAAATATTAAATGGAGAGATAGACAATTCAGGTGGTGGAGCGACATAAAGCGTTAAATCAGAAACGTTAAAAACAGGGGAGATTCCCCAATCAGCGGGTAACTTTAATAGATATGCATTTTCACCTAGCTTCTTTAAAACTCGAAAAGGACCGGCTCTCCTATTCGCCAATTTCTTTATGGTGCCCGAAGGCATCCGTTCAGGGATAAGACGAACCATTACCAAATCACGATATTCAAGGAGACTGCTCGCTTATGTACGTTAGCATTCGATTGATAAATAACATATTGCTTAGCTAACGTCTCGCTAATGTGCTTATGGAGAGTGTGAACGTGCGAGACGAAGTCTTGTGCAAATTGACTGGATTTAAAAGATGGCGGTAACAAAACCAAGTCAAGAGGCATGGGCGCCTTATATCCATGTACGATCTCATTTGGAGATAAACAAGTGGACCTATTCTTAGAATTATTATAAGCTAATTGAGCATGAGGAAGAATAAGGTCCCACGTACCTTTATGATCACCCACTAGGCAACGAAGTAAACCACCCAAGCTTCGGCTAACCACTTCTGTTTGCCCATCCGTTTGGGGATGATAGGCCGACAAAAACATAAGTCTAGTACCCAAAAGCTTCCAAAGTGTTTTCCAGAAATAGCTAGTAAATTTAACGTCCCTATCAGTCACTATCATTTTGGGGACGCCCCGATGAGCCACGACCTCCTTGAAATACAACTTAGCAACATGTGATGCATCGTTGATGTCTTTACATGCGATAAAGTAGGCCATTTTGGGTAATCGATCCACTACGACCATAATGGAATCGTGTCGCCTAAATGTCAGGGGTAGGCCCAATATGAAGTCCATACTAACGTCCTCCCATGGGACAGACGGAATCAGCAGTGGTGTGTAAAAACCCGCATTGGTCTTGTTACCTTTCGCTAATTGACATACACGACAACTCCCTACGATTTTATTGACCATTGGTTTGAGGCCTGACCAAAAGAATTTGTCCTCGACTAGTGTGATAGTTTTATCTCGACCGAAATGTCCACCTAACCCTCCACTATGTAACTCCCATATAATGCAATGGCGTAGCGAGGAACAGGGAATACATAATTGCGTATGCTTAAATAGATAACCGTCACGGATGTAGTATGCAGATATAGTAGAAGGGGAATTGTCCTGAGCGGCTAAGTATATATCCTTAAAATCCGGGTATTGAACATATTCATCCTTAATTCTCTCAAATGCTATGACCGTTACTTCCATTACAGATAATAATAGGGTGACACGACTAAGAGCATCCGCCACACGATTTAACGTACCCTTAAGGTGCTTGATAATGAATGTGTACTCCTGAAGGTATGAGACCCATTTGGCGTGCCGAAGGCTGATTTTTCTTTGGGAGTTTACAAATTTTAGCGCCTCATGATCTGATAAGATTACAAATTCTTTCGATATAAGATAGTGTCGCCAATGTTGTAGACAACGTATTACAACATAGAACTCACGATCATAATTGGAGTAATTTAACTTCGGGCCCGCAAGCTTCTCGCTAAAGTAACCTATCGGATGTCCCTCTTGACTTAAAACTCCTCCGATTCCTATCCCAGATGCATCACATGATAATTCAAACACCTTGCTAAAATCCGGCAACCGTAGTAGTGGGGTTTCGGACATCCGTTCCTTAATTGTTTGAAATGCAGTAGTGGCCGCTTTAGTCCAAATAAAATCACCCTTCTTCATGCATTCAGTGATTGGTGCCATGATACTACTAAAATTGCGAATAAACCTTCGATAAAATGTGGACAATGCATGAAAACTTCTAACCACCCAGATATTTTTTGGTTCCGGCCATTCTCGAATAACTTGGAACTTTTTAGGGTCAACATGAATACCTTCGGAACTCACTATGTATCCTAAAAACTCTACGGAAGTCACACCAAATGCGCACTTTTTAAGATTAATAAATAAAGTTTCTTGGTACAATGTTGTAAGGATCATCCTTAAATGTTTTTCATGGTCCATCGGCGAGAGGCTAAATACTAAGATGTCATCAAAATAGACCACAACAAATTTACCCATATATGGTTTAAATATTTGGGTCATCAACCGCGAGAAAGTACTCGGTCCGTTGGTGAGCCCCTCTCCAAGCACCAACCACTCATAGAGCCCATCCTTAGACTTAAATGCCGTTTTCCTTATTTGGTGGTAACCACTTTTAAGATCCAACTTTGAGAATATGGTGGCTCCAGATAACATATCTAATAAATCGTCCAAACGTGGGATGAGAAACCTATATTTAACAGTAATTTTATTTATGGCCCGGTAATCTACACAATCTCCACGACTATCTTTCTTTGGGACCAAAAGTGCAGGGACGGCACATGGACTCTTACTATGGAGAATATATCTCTTTGCTAATAAATCTGAAATCAAAGTTTGCAATTCATTATGTGCGGAGGGATTGAGCCGATAATGGGGGAGATTTGGCAATGATGAGCCCGGGACAAAATCAATCTCGTGTTGGATTTCCCTCATGGGTGGCAACTTAGATGGTAAGTCCACCGGATAGACGTCTATACTCTTCCAAAAGTGTTCGCAGAGATAACGGTAGGTTCTCTAAAGATGGTGAATCATCCTTAGCTTGTAGACATACTAAAGCATAGATGACGCCATTCAAGAAAGTCTCACGCTCTAGCTCCTTCTTACTTATCAAGCCTATTGTTTTCTTTTCCGCAGGCACAATTGTGTCTTTGGAGGCAGTCGCCGGATCCTTAGGCGGTGAGGGTTTCAAGACAATGGTCTTACCATTAAACTTAAACTCGTAGGTGTTGGCTCGTCCGAAGTGGGTCACGTCATAATCATATAGCCATGGGCGTCCTAGTAGTACATGACAAACATCCATGGGGATGACGTCTCACCACACCTTGTCGATATAGCTTTTCACCGTAAGCGGCACTAGACAACGTTTAGAGACCGCAATAGACGTTTTGTTTACCCACGCTATTTTATACGGATGGGGGTGCGGTTCAGTGACTAAATGCATACGAGTGATAGCGTTCTCCGAAATGACATTCATGCTACTACCGCTATCTATTATTAATTTGCACCACTTCTCACCACTTTTAAAATTCAACGAAAAGATACTCGTCCGATTATACTCATCCGACGCACGTAGTGTGGCCAAAATACACCTCATAACCATCATATAAGAATCATCTTCAATATCACTCGGCTCAGCATCAGATTCATTGCCGGCTTCATAGACGATCTCGGCGGGTTCAGACGTGGAGTCTAATAGTGCCAGTGGTTTACTCTTAGTGGGACACTCACTAGAGCAGTGCCCTTGGATCCCGCAAGAATAACATGTGGCATTAGTCTTACTAATCCGTCCTATCGGAACTCTCTCACCAGTGGGATTCCTGATGTTCCTAGCGGTAATGACTACAGAATTCGAATCAGTCGATCGAAACTTTCCTTTGTCCCTCATGGAGGACGAAGATGGGGGTCCTAAAAGGGACTTTCCCTTCTAGAATGCTCGTCCCTTGGACTTGTAGGTGTTGTGCTTCTCTATGCCTAAGGTGGCATTGGATGTCGTGTTAAGGTCCGTATGACCATAACGCATGAGCTTGCCTTGGATATCCGGGTTGAGTCCCTTACGAAAACAAGATAGTGTAACTTCGGGCATTTCCCGGACGTCACACCGCACCGTCATATCTTTAAGGAGTCCCATGTACTCCGCTACCGATTTGCCCCCCTGGCGATGGGTGGCTAACTCGTCGAACATTTGGGTTCGGTGATACGCAGGGACATATTGGTCAGACATGAGTGCTTTCATGGTAGCCCACCCAATTGGGGGTGCTCCATTCACGGTACCTAGACGCCTCTCTTCGTTCAACCAGAACGTTTTGGCCCTACTCAGAAGCTTCATCCGTGAAACCCGCACCTTCTCACCGTACGTCAGATTTTTCCACTCAAAATAACACTCGATCTCCATAATCCAGTCTAAAAATACTTGGGGTTCACCCATACCATCGTATGACGGTAGATCAATTTTCACGGCTCTAGTTACATCGAACTCATGAGGAGCTCGAGGCGCTTGCTCATCGTCCTGATTACGGGGATGGTGTGGTCTCTCATCTCGTTGGTTGGCAGTGGGATTTCGAGGCGCCGCTTGATTTAATGCTAACCCTTGTATTAACTGTGTGAGTGCATCGAACTTAGCGTTAAACTCGCCCCGAAGCTCCGCAATCGTTGCCGGAGCGTGCTCGTCCTCATGGTCGTCTGCCATGGTGGAAGTGGTTGGGAGATACTCCGTGCCAAGCCTAGTGCGCATGAACAACAGTACAAGTGAATTTCTTGGAATTTTGTGCAAATATTTTTTTTGTTTGTACTAAATGCAGACCAGAATTTTTTAGATCATGACAAAATTTTTACGAAAGATAATTTTATTCCCGCCTAATAACTAAGGTAAGTAAAATTATTTTTTGATTTTCTTACATGAAATAATAAGTAGAATTTCCAGAATTTTTTTTTGAATTTCGCTAAAAAATGAGAATTTTAGACCGCTATTCGCAGACCGGCGAAATTTTATTTTTAAAATTTGAGTGCCAAATCGTGTGAAAATTGTGAGTGCCGGCATTCTACGAAAACCTAAGGAATGCATCAATTTAGAAATTGACACGAACCTAGCTTTGATACCAAATTGATGTAGGCCCGACCAAATCGATCCTACACGGATGACGAAACAACGACTCTCGTTACGTTCTACGCCCTCTTTAACACACACTAACGAAACACAGCAATCACAATATATTATATTTATCTTTCGCACTAACGTACGGGTAGCCACACCGCAAATGGTTCGGAGAATGGCTATAGGCCAAAATCCGCTCCGGCTAAAAGGAACAATATTGGTTCCGACGAGCTTGGAGTTGTACCAAAACAGATCCACCAAAGAAAGTCATGATTTGAAAGTGGTAGGATCTATCCCAACTAGAAAAAGAGCGAGAGTCGCCAATCCTCTCGAGAGTTATCGGAAAACCAAACTAAAACCACAGATCTATTATAAAAAAATACCGTGAAAATTTAAGCTTCGAAAATCCACGCAAAAATCGTCTACCACAAGACTATCAAAGAAGGGAAAAATCTCTTGAGTAGTAATTTTCGGTACCCCTCTCGGAAAAGTAGATCCGAGATTTTGGATCCACAAGAAATGATCGTCGTCCCTCGAGATCCACAGGAAGCGCACCAAGGATGAAGAACACGCCCGTCTTCCCCGCTTCACGCCGTAGAAGATCACCCAAGCATTTCCTTCTTGCACGTGAAACTTTGGAGCCGTGGATGAAAGGAGAACTAGAGAAATGAAAGGTGGTGGAGGAATAGTATTTAGAAGAGAATTGGGAGGAAGGGAGAAAAGAGAGAGGGGGGGCGGCCGAACCAAAGAAGCAAGGGGAAAACCCTTGTGGGCGGCGACAATGAGAGAGGAAGAGGGAGAGAGGAGCTTTAGGTTTTGGGGGGAAAAGTTTTAATATTGATCTCAATAATATTCTACTAACATAGATAGAGTTTTGGCCTTATATAAGGCTTATATCCAAAAGTCTAATAGCAGCCCATAACAGTGGCTAAACGCACACCACAAATTCAAAATGACAAAATAAAATAATTAATTGCAAACCACATAAATGGATAAACGCAGACCATAAACTAGCAAGATAAATTAAATTAAATTCTTGTTGCATGGGCGAAGATTGTAGCCGTGAACGCTACGTCGCCTCAAGTCTTTGGCCGGTGGTTCATCATCATCATCTTCCGCCATTATCCCAAGATCACCAAGTGCGCCATGGACATCATCTTCATCACCAATTTGGCCGTCGTGGTGGCCGTCGCCATCAGAGCTCCCGGTAGTCGATGCACAACCGAAGAGTCACATCCTTCTTCTTTACAAACAACATCGGAGCTCTCCATGGTGATAAGCCCGGCTGGACAAACCCTGAGTCCACTAACTCTTGCAGTTGGGTGCGGAACTCCGCCAACTCCTTCGGGGCCATCCTGTAGGGTGCTCTGGATACGGGTCTGTCCCCTGACACTAACTGAATCTGAAAGTTTTTCTCCCTGTGCGGCGGTAACCCGGGTAGTTTTTTTGGAAATATGTCAGGGAAGTTGCGAACTACGAGGATATCAGTTAGGGGAGTTTCTACCTCCTTCATCTCGAAACAAATCATATAAACTTCGTCTCCCTATAAGTGGGCCTTGACGACCTGAGTTGATGAAATTAAACGTCAGGAGGTCGGGATAGTACCTTCGAAGGTTGCGTAGGTGGTGTCGTATCTCAGCATGACCTTCCTTGTTGGGCAGTCAACCTGGGCGTGGTTCCAGGTGAGCCATGTCATTCCCAAAACAATGTCGAAGTCTGACATCTTCAAGATTATCGCCGGAGCATCGAGTGTTAGGCCGTCGATGGTCACCTTTAAGATCCATTTTGTCGTCGACTCCATCTCTACCCATTAGGAAGGCGCACTCTCCTGGCAGCTCCCGTGTAGAGTAGAACCTAACCCAAACTCTTGATGAAGTCCTCTGAGACGAAGTTATAAGTGGATCCTGTGTCGAACAAAGTATAGGCATGATTGTCGCACACAGTTACTATTCCTGAATTATGGTTTAGTTTTAAGGAGCTAAGTTTTCTACTATCAAGTTCTATACCAAATCTACAAATCTAAGTATTTAAAAAGAACTTTTAAACCATAAACATACCTGCTATAACTCTTTCCGAGTTCCGCGGTTGAGCAAGGTCCAGAGCATATATCTGGTCTCCTTGCTGCCTGCGTTCTGCCAGTGGGGTCCTCGGCCTCGACCCCTTGCAGGGTTGGTTGTAATGGAGGTAGTGGTGAACTCTTTGGGGACAGTTGATGTGAATGTGGCCCGGTTGGTGGCAGTGGTAGCATAGCTGTGGGGGAGGTGCTCCTTCACCTTGTCTAGGTGGCTCTCTAATCTGCATCGGCTGGGGAGCCAGCATTGTCAGAGGCCTCTGCTCCTGCCTGAAGTCGGGATGGGGTCGTCCCCCACCGCTCCTGTATTGCACAAACCTGCCCCTTTGTTGTCCTTGCTGCCCGAACCTACATCTTCCGCTGGCCTTTTTTCTCTACTCCTCACCATCAGCTGATCTGCTTCCAGCCTCCTTACTACTACGATGATCCGGGCTAATTCGGAATCTGCCACACACTGTAGGGCTTGTCTGAGGTCGTCTCGGAGGCCCTTAAAAAAAAAAATCTCTTGGCGTACCCAGAGTCATCTAACTGGTGGGCTGTGGTGAAGCGGGCTAGGAGAGAGAACTCCCGCTGATATTCCAACACCGAAAGGTTCTCCTGTTTCAAGTGCAGGAACCGTTCCTCCAAATCGTCTCTAGCTGTCTGCGACACGAAGTGCTCCAGTAGTTCCTCCTTGAATTCTTCCCATGTGACATCGGCATACTCTAGGCCGGCAAAGGTGGTGTCTAGGGCCGACTTCCACCACCGCTTGGCATGAGATTTCAAGGCAGAGACGGCCAATGACATCGCCATATCAGCCGGCCGGATAATGAACCCCGACCAACATTTCCTGAATGGTGTCTAACCATTCTTCCATCTGCACCACCGACTCGGTTCCCGCATAAGATGGTGGGGAGAGGCCTCGGAAGACACTCAACCAGTTTTCCCCTGGGTTGAGGGCCTGGACCGGGGCCTGCTGTTGAGAAAAGGCCTGCAGGATAGCGGCCAATGTCTATCCTAACTCTGTTTGTTGGAATGGGGTGGGAGCCGGTGGGGGGAGGGACTGTATTCTGAATGAAAGGGACCACATTCTGCACAAGTGGGATTATATTATCACAGGAGGAATCGTCGCCCAGGTGGGGACGTTCACCGGAGACTACATAAGAAAAGGATTTAATTAGGAGGGTTGGCCTAAACATCTCATTTTGATGGACAATTAAACGTGATTTTTTTATGGGCACACCATTACTTCCGCTGCTAGTTTGTCCACAAACTAACTCGAGCGGGGTTGCCCTAGGGTTGTGGACTTCCTTACTTTGGATCGAAGTTGGCTTACAATCCGGGTCTTATCGCCCAGAACTGCCGCCTTGCGGTGATTCCTCCACTTAGGGAGGACTCCACCGCAAGATGCCGATTCTGCCGGCTAATCTTTCATCCAAGTCAGCCATACATCATAAATTGATAAAAGAAACATGTCAACAACAATCACATGATATTAAAATCACTTGTCCCCAATGAGATAATATAATAAGCAAGGTACTGAATAGAGTGCTAGAAATAGAAGGGGGGCTTAAGCCCAATACATCAAATTTTTCTTGGCCTCTCGCTTTGCAAAGATAAAACATTGTAAACACTGACATGGACGAGGGTTGCTCACCGATGCCCTTCCCTCAACAGCTGAGAGTCCAAGTCTTGGCCTTGCCACTGTGTCAGGTACCTCCCTCTTGTTGGGGATCCTCTCCACCTGGTGCTCTTGTTTGTTATCCCACAACTGGTCGCCAGTCTATAAGACTCAGCATGTTCCTCATCGCCTCCACCCGCGACTCATAGGCACCTTGCATGAGGAGGAAGTTGAGGACATCAAGAGGTAATATATCAAGCAGGTGACAAGCCTATTATACAAGGTTATGAACAAAATATAGTCTATCTCTAGCAGTTTCTATAAGTAAACCTTATGCACTATACATCAAATCAGAGTTCTACATAGTAGTATAATGAAGTAGTAACATAATAATCATAGTAAGAATTATCAGAAAGCATAATTACATAAAGGAAGAGCGGCTACACAAGTAACCTTAACTTATATGGATGCCCATATAAGTGTACAACCCTCATTCTCCGAGCATGGACCCATTCGAAGCCACGCAGGCATACGTCAAAGGTCAAAAGGTCAGCACAGAAACCAGTAGTCCAAGACACAAGACAAAGCCAACCAGCAGGAGCCAAAAAAGCCCTGGGCGAGTTTTGCCAAAGCTCGCCAGGTAGGCGAGTATTGGCTTAATACTCGCCTCAAGAGTTCGTCGAGCATAGAGCCCTCAGAGTTCGTCGAGCGTAGAGCCTTCAGAGTTCGTCGAGCGCAGAGCCTTCAGAGTTCGTCGAGCGCAGAGCCTTTAAAGTTTGTCGAGCGCAGAGCCCTCAGAGTTCGTCGAATGCAGGAAGCAACAGAAGACCTAGGCGAGTATTGGCCCGACGTGTGCGAGCAGCATCCAATACTCGCCAGATGGGCGACTATGGCATAGTGCTCGCCGAGTATCTCATAGTCGCTAGACAGGATGGGGGCTATAAAAGGCCCCCCTCCCCTTTGGTTTTCCTATAAATAGGACCACAGGGGTACTTGGATTGGCACCTGGACTTGAGCTTTTGGATCCCAATTTCCGAACTCTCGAACCCGTCACCCTTACTTCTAGCCAAGTCGGTGCCTTCCCTGCACCAAGCTCGGCTGTTTTTGGTTTTGGAGGGGAAGACTCTCTTGAGCTTTTGGGTACGTGGTGGGACCTCCCTGCCGCAGCACCTGGGGTCCTGTTTGTTGCTCTTCTAGCTTCTTCGTCGTTGCCAGCCAAGTCATCTCGTTGGGCTGCTGGGCGAGTAGTCTCCGGCTGCATTGGTCCGAATCTTGAGGTCAGGATTTTCCTGGCGTCAACACTTTGGTGCGGTGAGCGTAGATCGTAGTTAGAGAAGGAAAGTTCAGCAAGAAGGCGAGATGTTGATAGTCAGCGACCATGAGGAGGTAGTCGGCAACACGTCTGGGAGCGGCGAGTTCGTGACACTGGCAGTTTTTGAAGAGTTCACGCGGCGCATGGAAGGGACTGTGCGAGCAGCGCTTCAGCCTCGCGCCGAGGTCACGGTGACCTCGCCTCATCGCCTGGTTTTGACCGAGGATGAGGACCCCCCCAGCGAGCAGGAAAGAAGCATGTTGAAGAGGAGCCCAAGCGACCGAGGAGGTCATAGTTCTATCCGCAGACCTTGCAAAGAATCCGCTTCCGCGAGGTAGAGGAGCAGGCGAGGTACCAGGATACTCGGCCTTATGGCGAGTTTGGTGGTGATGCTCGCCAGTGGGAGGATCATCGCCAAGTAGGTGGGAGGAGCCCATTCTGCGAGGAGATCCTTGCCGCGCCCGTGCCGGAGGGGTTTAGAGATCCCGTGCTGAATTACTATTCAGGGAGGGATGACCCTGTCCGTCACATCCAGTGGTTCAAGGATATAGTCTCTATCTGAACCATGTCGGATGCCTTCAAGTGTAGGCTTTTCGCCATCACTTTCCGAGGGAAGGCCAGGGACTGGTTCCACCAGTTGCCAGTCGGCTCGATCTACTACTTTGAAGACCTATGCCTTGGAGTGATGACCCGGTTCGCCATGGCCCGGAAGCTGAAGAAGGAAGCAACGACCCTATTCTATCTGGTATAGGGGCCGGATGAGGAGTTGGGAACCTACATCAAGCGCTTCCAGGAGGAGGTGTTGCAGATCCCGGAGGTGGATAGCAACATCCTGCAGCTGGCCTTGACGTTCGGCATAAAGCAAGGCCTCTTCAAGCTGGAGCTCGGCAGGAATCCTCCCTATTCCTACGACAATCTCATTCAGAGGGACAACAAGTTTGTCCAGGGAGAAGCTTCCAACCCCGACTTCTTGGCCAGGCTTGTTAAGCTGACCGGAGAAGAGGTTGAAGAAAGGGATAGGATCCCTGAGAAGAGGAAGAGAGAAGAGCCCCGAAGGGCGGAAAGGAAGAGGCCGAAGCGGAGGGAAGAGCGGAGAGGAGAAGAGAAGAGAAGGGAGGAGCCCCGGAGAGAGGAAGCTAGGAGGAGCGATGAGAGGAGATTCATCGTGGCTCAGAGCGTCAGGAGGAGGAAAGGCGCTATCAGGTCCCCGTCAACCGGCCACCTTGGAGGCCGGCTGGACGGCACCAGCGTCGGGATCAGAGGGGGATATCCCCAGAGAGAAGACCCTTTCGCCAGCCGGAGAGGTGTTAGGAGAGGAGGAGAGATGAAGCGATGACGGTCGCCAGGCCTGGCCACCCTCAAGGAAGGAAGCAGCGGCGAAGGAGGCAGCAGGCGGAAGAGGTTCCCCTCTACTGTGACTTGCATCAGGTAGAGGGACACGGGAAGATGGCTTGCCCAGATTTTTGGGAAGACAGGAGGAGATTAGCAGCAGGAGAAGGTGGAGGGGAGCAACAGAGAGTAGAAGCCCCTGTCAAGCCGCTGGCAGTGCAAGCCGTCGCTCGAAGGAGGAATGAAGACTGGGTCGACCATGGGGGTCGAGGAGATCTGGTCCAAGGAGGCAGAGTCAGAGTGATCCACGGGGGAGCAAGGCTGGATGCTTCCCGCAAGGGGAGCCTCCATCAGATTTACCGCAGGAGCGTCGCCTCGACCTCGCAAGCACCGCCTCCGTTGGAGGAGATCACCTTCTTAGAGGAGGACATGTTGGGGAATGAGAATCCTTTCCATGATGCCCTCGTGATCCAAGCCGCAGTGGAGGACTTCACCATTGATCGAATTCTGATCGATAACGGTAGCTCCGTAAACGTCATTTTCAAGGGGATGTTTGACGGACTGGGAGTCGGAGCGGAAAGGGTTCGGGCAGCAGATGGTCCCCTCTTTGGCTTCTCCGGAGAGAAGAAAGAGGTGGAAGGAGGAGCAGATCTCCTTGTAACTCTTGGTGGCAGCTCCATCAACTGTCGATTCGTCATCGTCGACGCCCCGAGCTGCTACAGGGCTATCTTCGGGAGGCCACTTCTCAATGCCTTCAAGGCCGTCCCATCCTCCTACCATCAGTGCCTCAAGTACTGCTGCTTAGCGGGTCTTAGCCGCTTCCTGTCAAAGGCCGGGGAGAAGTGCTCTCCATTCTTCAAGACACTCCGCAAAACTGAAGATTTCGAGTGGTCCGAAGGATGCGAGAAGGCGTTCGAAAGGCTGAAGGAGCAGTTGACTCAGACACCTCTCCTTCAGAGCCCGAAGGAAGGCGAGGACCTGCTCATCTACCTGGGAGTAGGAGCAGAGGCAGTAAGTTCCATGTTGGTCCGAGAAGAAGGAAGGAAGCAGCTGCCCATCTACTATGTCAGCCGGGTACTAAAAAAGGCAGAATTGAAATATCCGATCTTGGAGAAGCTTGCCTTCGCCCTGGTGGTGTCAGCGCGGAAGCTCAGACCTTACTTTCAAGCTCACTCCATCCGAGTCGTAACTGAGCATCCCCTCCGAAATGTCCTAGAGGGAGTGGAGCATTCAGGGAGGCTAGTGAAATGGTCGGTAGAACTCAGCGAGTTCGACATTTCCTTCTCGCCCCGGGTGGCGATCAAGGCCCAGGCGGTAGCAGACTTCTTAGCTGACTTTTTGGTGGAAGCGGAGCCAGGGGAAGAAGTTTTCAATCCAGTTTTATGGAAGATGTTCGTGGACAGAGCTTCGGGTAGAAGTTCTGTGGGAGTGGGCATCGTGCTTGTCAGCCCATAGGGAACGAGGATCGAGCAAGCCGTCGAGATCCTCTTCCCCATCACCAACAATCAATCGGAGTACGAGGCCATAGTGGTAGGCTTGTGCCTCGCCAAGGAGTTGGGGATCCGTGATATCCGGGCTTTCACGGATTCGATGGTGGTCGCGTCGCAGATTCGGGGAGAGTTCGAAGTGCGCGACACCATCCTGCAGAAGTACTTAGTGAAAGTGAAAGGATTGATTGGAGGCTTTCAGTCCTTCTTCATCGAGCATGTGCCAAGGGAGGAGAACACGTTGGCAGACCGTTTAGCCAAGTATGGGCCGAGGGCCGGAGGAACTATTACCGAGCTATTTCGACCATCCATCGAAGAGGGAGAGATGATGGAGATCGAGCAACGCCCTTCGTGGATGGATCCATTAGTGACGTTCCTAGCCGGCGGCCAGCTCCCAGCAGAGGGTGGGGATCAAAGGAAGTTCCGGTACAAAGCGGCATATTATCTACTGCAGAACGAAGAGCTATATCGAAAGACCATCTCGGGCCCCCTGGCCAGATGTGTTTTTGAAGACGAAGTACCCCGAGTGTTGGAAGAGATCCACTCGGGAGAGTGTGGAAGTCACTTTGGGACTCGCACTTTGGAGCAAAGGGTCTTGAGGCATAGTTACTTTTGGCCTACTATCCTGAAGGATGCTGAGGTCTTCTCGAAGAAGTGCCAGAAGTGCTAGCTCCTCGCCCCCCTTCAGTTACAGCCATCCCAGCTGCTCCGTTCAATCACCGCCCCATGGCCGTTCGCCATCTAGGGGATGGACTTGATCGGCCCTTTCCCTCAAGCTAGTGTCCAGAGGAAGTTCGTTCTCGTCATAACACAACACAAAGAAATATAGTGGTTCCCCAAACTTTGGGTAGTCCACTCTTCTACCTCCTTGGTAGGAATTCACTATCTTGCACTGAGTCTTTTGATATTGAGACTCTTAGAACCAGCCTGAGTCTTTTGATAAGGAGACTCTTAGAACCAACTGAGTCTTTTGAAAGGAGACTCTTTGAACCAGTACAACTGAATTTTTTGAAGAGAGATTCTAAAAACTCTTTTACAATATTTGAGAGTGAAATGAGAAAGAGAAGAAGAAGTGTTTGAGACAAGAAAGAATCTTCTTCCTAGCAAGAAGATTAGAATCACAAGAAATAGTGAATGAGATCTCTCTTCTATAGTGAGAAGGAGTTTGAAGGCCTTTTCTCTCTTTTAATGAGAGCTATCAGAGTTTGCAGAAGAATGGCTTCAGAAGCAGGAGGAGAAGGAAGCTTGATCTTTGCTGCAGCACTATTTCTCAATTCTCTCTATTTTCACTTGGGAGCTCTTCCTCTTTTGCAAATGTGTATGGTGGATCACTTGTGTTGTTCTCTGCCGACCTCCTTATCATTTTATAGCTCTGTTCATTCAAGTAATAATACTATAGGAGGATAATCAATTAGCAGTCAGAGAAATTAGAAAGATAGAAAAGTTTCCATAATAACTATTTAAATAGAAGGAAAGAGATTATTCTGATTTCAAATAATGTCCAAATAAATTTCATCAAATTAGCCAAGAATCAGATAGAAGGAAAGAATGATTCATAACGCCTATAAACGAATAATATCATTCCATATAAATCAGATCAATAGAAAGAGGAAAGAGATCTGACGATTTATAGTAATCGACGTGTGTTGATTACTATTCGACGTAAGCGTCGAATTCATCCTGTCTGGACGTCGAGAGGAGAATAAGGAAGGAGCATAGACTAAGATGCGTCTACTACACTAGATGCGTCGACTGGAAGTCAGAGTAACGTCGACATAAGATACGTCGAATTCTGCTTAGAATTGCTTCGACTCATTCTGAGAGAAACGTCGATTTCATTTCGACGTTGCGTCGAATTCTATTCGACGCATATTTACTTATCTTAATTTTTCATCTATAGAATATATATTCTACTCATTTTGGGGGTTAAGATAAATCATTTTCCAAACAATCTCCCATATTTATCTTAACCCTATTCAGAGAAAGATTGAATCAGCATTTAATCAGCCACAACAAAGCATATATATAGAAGAGGAATATGCTTAAACAATCAGAAGAAAATAGAATAAGAAATCATATAATAAGTAATTGTCTTTCACAAGATTTAAACCAGAAACTTCTTATTGTACATGAAGTTGACAAAGGCAGAATAAAGTTTTCTAGATAGATTCTCAATAGCATCAAACATATAGCCCCTGGCTTTATCAGGATGCTTCTGGACATTTCTGATGATTGTGTGTAGTTTCTCTAGGATTTTGTCACCATCAGGAAGACTGTCATTTATAGAGTAGCCCTTGCTGATGATAACTGCTGCCTTTTCATCAATCATCTCTATTGTAATGTTCTGAGGTTTCTTTTCTGTAGGCTTGGGCTCAGGTGGTCCTTTGTTATCAACCTTTGGCCTATACTTCTCCTTTTTCTCTAATTCCTGTTTCTTAGGGATTTCTGGCATCTTTTCTTTCCCTTTCCAGTTTGAGCTATGCCACTTGTGTAATCCTTTTGGCCTTTCAGGCTTCTTATAGGGGATGTAAACATCTTCTGAACATCCTACACCCCTTTTGTGCTTCTGTCCTTTTTCTAGGATAAGCCCTGCCTGAAGATTTTTCTTCAGATAAGCTTCAACATCAAATAATTTCTTTGGAATTTTGATGGTAGATTCAGCAAGAATTTGTTCCTTGGTCATTTCCCTGTTGATCTTTTCCATAAAGGCTTTCCTCTTATCTTCTACTTCCTTCATGGCTGCTTCATATTCATACAACTCTCTTTCTCTTATTTTTTCATGCCTCTTTTCCATGTCAGGGTCATGGTACTCCTTTACAGGGCTGTTAGGTGTAATGACAGGCATCTTATCAAACCTTTTTATCTCCTCACAGGCTTTTCTATACTTCTTTTCCTTTGCATACTCTTTCCTTTCTTCTTTGGAGAATTTTTGCTAGTAGGGGCTGACTTCTCTTTTCCTTTTTATTTGTCCTCCTGGACTTTGCCTTGGTAGGATTTGGGTAGATGCTTTAAGCTGCTCAGTAAGTTTTGTTACTGGTGGAGGTAGAGGTAGCAGTGGAGGTAGAGAGGAAGGTTTAGGAGGAGGTGGAGGAGAAGAAGGAGAGGGAGTTTTCTCTTTAGGTGGAGAAGGAATTTTTTCAAGGAGAGGAGTTTGTTCTTCAATGGAAGGCAGAATGTCCTTTGGTAGGGCAATTTCTGCTGAAGGATCTTTGTTTCCTTCAATCTCTCCGGAAGGAATATCTTCAAGTAGGGGTGTCTTCAGTTTGATATAACTGGCAGAGAAGCCAGGAGAGTGATGCTGAATTTCTTCCTCACAAGGGGTTGCATCAATCCACATTTGTCCTCTCCAGTCATCAGAGGAGGCTGCTTCTTCCTCCCCCTGGACTTCTGTGTTCTTTACCACAGCAAACTCCCCCTGGGTATGTGGGGCATCTGCTCTGAAAGCTGAATCCACAGCATGATCTCCTTCAGTATGGTAAGATGAAGTCTCTCCAAAGTTTTTATTGAAGGTGTAGTTAGAGTGATTGGAGAAGATTGGAGCCTATTGAAGAAAAGAAGTTGGTGTAATACTTTAGATATAATATTTAGAGTTTGAAGAAGAAATTAATCCAGAGCTTTTAAGAAAAATAGAGAACCTGACAAGGGGGGTTTCTGGAGCAACTCTCCCCCTGGTTTATATCCTACAAGAAGGATTTAAACCCTTCTGGCGACAGAGGTTGTTCTTGAATAAGAGCATTAAGCTCAGGAAGAGAAGCAGAGAGAGATGCCAGTTTGGCCGCACAGGTGTTGAGCATAGCAGCACATTCGTTGGAGAAGTTGTTCAGTCGAGTTTGGAAGCCATTTACTAATTGTTCAAGAGCATCGTTCATCGCTTTGATGAGGGCAGATTGATCAGGAGTTGGGGCCATTGACGCAGAGAGAGAGAGAGAGAGAGAGAGAGAGAGAGAGAGAGAGAGAGAGAGAGAGAGAGAGAGAGGTAGAAGACGAAGTTTTGGCGGGTGAGGAGAGTATATGTTATGAAATAAGAGGGATTATTTAAAGAAGGTGAAACGTCGAGAAAGGAAACAGAAATCAAGGTAATCCAATCGTCAAAAGAGGAAGTAAGGATTTGATTCTAATTTTGACAAGAGGTCGACGTTACGACGAATTGTTGTTGACGCATGATCATTGATGTCGACGTATGCGTCGATATGGAGTCGACGCTCCGTGGAGATTTGTTAGCCTAGCGTTCTGTCGACGTGTTCATAGACTTGCGTCGATATAAATTCTACGTTGCGTCGATAATAGATCGATGTAACTTTTTCTGGAAGAAATCAATGCCAACATCGAGTTCTTCTCGACAGTGCGTTGATATGTATTCGACGTATCTCCAAATACTTTCTTGGATTTCCTGGTTTATTTTAGATTTCCCAACAATGGTGGTTACAGACTTCCATCAAGCATTCCTAAGGTGTTGATGAAGTAATTATGCTTATTTTCATCCAAGGGTTTTGTGAAGATGTCTGCTCTTTGATTGTCTGTAGGAATATATTCTAAGGTTATCTTTCCCTTTTCTACATTGTCTCTAAGGAAGTGATGTTTGATCTCTATATGTTTGGTTCTACTATGAAGGACTGGGTTGCATGATATGGATATAACACTAGAGCTATCACAATAGATCTTAGAGTTATGGACTTCCAACTTGTAGTCAAGAAGCTGATTTTGCATCCATAGGATTTGTGAACAACAGCTCCCAGCAGCTATGTATTCAGCTTCAGCTGTTGAGGTTGAGACTAAGGTTTGTTTCTTACTAAACCATGATATTAATCTGTCACCTAGGAATTGGCAAGTACCAAATGTGCTTTTTCTATCAACCCTGCATCCAGCATAATCTGCATCTGAGAAACCTATTAATTTAAAATTGGTTTCTGCTGAGTACCACAGACCTAGTTCAGGGGTTCCCTTTAGGTATATAAGAATCCTTTTTACAGAGGTGAAATGGGATTCTTTTGGATCAACCTGAAATCTAGCACATATGCAAGTAGCAAACATAATGTCAGGTCTGCTAGCTGTTAGATATTGAAGGGATCCTATGATTGCCCTATATGTCTTTTGATCTACTGATTTTCCCTTGTCATCCTTTTCTATAATGGCATTAGTTGTCATAGGTGTTTTCATAGTAGAGGCTGATTCCATACCAAACTTTTTGATTAACTCTTTAGTGTACTTAGATTGTGAGATGAAGATTCCCTCACTACTTTGTTTTACTTGTAGTCCTAGGAAATAAGAGAGTTCTCCCATACAACTCATTTCAAATTTAGATTGCATTAGATTAGCAAATCTTTTACAAAGTTTGGGATGAGTTGAGCTAAATATGATGTCATCTACATAGATTTGAACAAGAAGGAGTTGATTTTTATGGAACTTAGTAAAAAGTGTTTTATCCACTTTTCCTCTTTCAAAAGAATTGTCTAAAAGGAAGTTAGAGAGAGTTTCATACCAAGCTCTAGGAGCTTGCTTAAGACAATATAGAGCTTTGTTAAGTCTATAAACAAAGTTAGGAGAGGAGGGATTTACAAAACCTGCTGGTTGTTCCACATATACCTCTTCTTGAAGGTCACCATTCAAAAATGCACTCTTGACATCCATCTGGTAGACTTTCATCTTCATGAAAGCTGCATAGGCAAGAAAGAGCCTGATTACCTCCAATCTGGCTACTGGAGCAAAGTTTGATTGTAGTCTATTCCTTCTTCTTGTCTATATCCTTGTGCTACAAGTCTTGCCTTGTTCCTGACAATTACTCCAGTGGAATCTAGTTTGTTTCTGTATACCCACTTGGTACCAATCACTGGTAGTTTCTTGGTCTTTCAACTAAGTTCCACACTTTGTTTCTCTCAAATTGGCCTAGTTCTTCTTGCATGGCCATAATCCAGTGAGGATCACAATTTGCTTCCTCAAACTTCTTTGGTTCAACTTGTGATAAGAAGCATTGGAGCATCATCCCATTTGAGACTTGGTGTCTTGTTCTTACTCCTGTATTGGGGTCTCCAATTACTTGAGATTGTGGATGATCTTTCAAATTGACCCCTGTCCTGCTTGGACTTGTCAGATGTTCTTCTTCCTCATTATCAATGGGATCATTGTCCACCTGTTCTTCCTGAACCATGTTCTTTTATGGAAGTTGGTTTTGAATGCTCTTTTATGAACCCTCTTCATGGTCTTGTTCAGATTCCTCACTTGGTTCCTCTAGCTGGTTTTCTTTTCCATTATCTGTCTTCTCTAGAACCAGTTGCTCAAGCTGACTTTCTATGCTGCTATTTTCCTGTGGAAAAGAACTGGTGGGAGTTTCCTCCCCCTTAAACAGCATGTTAGTTTCATCAAATATAATGTGCATGGATTCTTCAATTTTAAGAGTTCTCTTGTTATAGCACCTATAGGCTTTACTAGATGATGAGTATCCCAGAAATATTCCATCATCAGACTTCTTGTCAAATTTGGCAAGATGATCTTTCCCATTATTTAGAATAAAGCAAGCACATCCAAAAACTTTAAAATATTTAACAATTGGTGTTTTTCCTTTTAGGAGCTCATATGGAGTCTTTGATTTAGTTTTGTGTATGCGGCTTCTATTTAGAACATAGTTGGCAGTGTTGACTGCTTCATCCCAGAAGGTTTTTGGTAGACCTGATTCTGCAAGTAAGGTCCTTCCTGATTCAATTAAAGTTCTATTCTTTCTTTCAGCAACTCCATTTTGTTGAGGAGTTCTAGGGGCTGAGAAACTTTGTTTAATACCTATATCCTCACAGAAACTACGAACCAACTGATTTTCAAATTCAGTCCTATGATCACTTCTGATAATTGAAACATGAGTGTTAAACTCAGATTGAATTTGTCTTATGAATTTTGAGAGAATCTTATGGGTTTCAGACTTAGCTCTTAGGAAGAATACCCAGCTGAATCTAGAATAGTCATCCACAATGACTAGAGTATAAGATTTTCCACCTAAGCTCTGAGTGGATATGGGACCAAAGAGATCCATATGCAGTAAGTAGAGAATCCTGGGAGAGTCATCCTTACCAATTGGTTTAAAGGATGATTTGGTCTGTTTTCCTAGTTGGCAAAGTCTACATGGAGAATCCTTAGAGTACCTACCCTTTGGTAGGCCTCTGACTAGGTTATTCTTTGCTAGTTTACTGATGGTTTTGTGGTTTAAGTGACCCAGTCTCCTATGCCATAACTCACTTTTCTCAATAATATTGTTAAACAAACAAACTTCTGTGGGTGAGGAGCTAAAATCCACTATATATACTTTCCCTTTTCTAATTCCATTGAGTACTATGGCACCAGACTTGACATCAATAATATGGCAAAGTAGTGTGGTGAATTTTACCTCATACTTACCACTGTCACATATCTGACTTATACTTATCAGATTGTGCTTCAGTCCTTTGACTACTGCCACATTCTTGAAGGTAACCTTTCCTTCTTTAAAATCTCTAAAGCCCCTGGTTTGCCCACAACTAGAGTCTCCAAAGGTCACTGGTGGTCCATGTCTATCCTCAAAATTGGTTAACAGGTTTTTGTACCCTGTCATGTGCATGGAGCATCCACTGTCCAAGTACCACACCAGCCTGGAGGTGTGATACATCTGCACATAAAATTTTAAACATTAGTTTGGACCCTGCTGAGCTGGGGTCCCTTCCTCCCATCAGTGAAAGATTTAATGAAAGAATAAGTGGGTTTTTTCAGGATATCCTTCTCCTTATGGGGTACTGGCTTATCATACCAATCTTCTTGGATAATATCACATAAATAGTGTTCATAATAAAAGGACATGGATTGAGAGGACTGTTTGGAAGAGGAGAAATTTATGTCAGATTGGTTGCGTCGATATGAATTCGACGTAGGCTTATGGTTGCGTCGATATGAAGTCGACGTATGCCCAAGGTTGCGTCGAGTAGAAGTCGATGCTTCCTTCATTCTGCGTTCACTTTAGTCGAAGCATGTGAGAAGTTGCGTCGGGTAGAAGTCGACGCACTTTGGTGTAAGCGTCGATTAGAAATCGACGTACGTTGATAAGAATTCGACGCATGTTTGTTTCTTTTCTGTGGATGTTTTTCTAGGATTCCTTCATATATAGTGGGATTATTTTTATTAAAGACAGTGGTTGTTTCTGGATTTTCATATGACCTTTCTCCTGTTGGATGATTTTCCCTAGTGAAGTGAATATGATGTTTCCAGACAGATTTGTTGGATGATTGAGGTTTGGGTTTTTCATTAGTGTTAAACTCTAGTTGTCTAAATCTATTAGTGAGATTCTCAGAAATATTCTTGAGCTTCTGACTTCTCCCATTTAGAGAGTCTTCAAAGGCTTTTGCCTTTGCTAGCTCATTTCTTAGTGTCAGATTTTCTGTATAGATTTTATCTAGTTCCTCCTCTGAGAGTCCTAGACTGAGCTCATATTTTTTATATTGTGTATTCATTTGTCTGAGATTGTTTAATTTATTTCTTAGTTCTTTTATTTCTCTTTCAGATTTGATTAGATCTAAACAGAATTCTTTGAAATTGTTTTTGAAATCAGTGGAAGAAAAATCTATATCATCAAGTATATTTACCATAGATGTATCTTCAGGCTTCTTAGTGGCCATCAAACAGGTTTCCTCTAGCTTGGCCTCTTCCTGATCATTGTCAGATGAGGTACTTTCTTCAGTTTCTGAATCACTCCATGATTGAGCAATGAAACCTTTCTCTTTCTTCTTCTTCTTCTTCTTTAGATCTGTTCTTTTAAGATCTTTCTTTTTGCTGGTCCCTTTAGGACATTCAGGTGTAATGTGTCCAGGTTTCCTGCAAGAGTAACATATAATCTCTTTAGTAGGTGTTTTATTATACCTGGCTTTTGAGTCTCTTCCTCTGGATCCTTCTGTTTTGATCCACTTTTTGAACCTTTTGGATAGTAGACTGATCAGCTCCTCATCACTTGTAGAGGGTTCACCTTCAACAGCCTTTAATGCAATACTCTTTTCTTTTGAGAGTGAAGGAGCTTTTTCTTTCTCTTCTTTCTCAGCTCTTGTTTTCAACAGATGTTCATAAGATTTTAATTTGCCCAACAGGATATCTGTTGAGATTTCTCTTTGACTTCTGGAGTCTCTAATTAGCCAGATTCTTGAATCCCAAGAGCTAGGGAAGCAAGTTAGCAATTTGTTATTTATCTTAGTGAGAGATATGTCCTTCTCAAGTATTCTCAACTCATTTACTATGAGGCTGAATCTGGCATACATGTCAGCAACACTTTCACTTTCTTTCTTCTGGAAGTTTTCATATTGAGAGATGAGAAGTGCCTTTCTATCCTTTTTCTCATCAGCACTTCCATCTACTATTTTGATGAGAGCTTCCCATACTTCCTTAGCTGACTCACATTCAGCAATCTTTTGGAAGATTTCATCTGAGAGGGTTGAGACTAAGATATTCATAGCTTTGGCATCATATGCTTGGGCTTTCTTTTCTTCATCTGTCCATTCAGCCTTTGGAGCAAGTGTTTCAGTTACATTTCCACTTGAGTCCTTTCTGAATGGCTTGGGGGGACCTGTCATGACAACATTAAACAATTCATCATCAATAGAGTTTAAGTAAATTCTAATTCTTGTTTTCCAAAGTGCAAACTTTTCAAGGTTGCAAATTGGTGGTCTGGTGGAAGCATAATCTTTGATTTGAGCCATCAAAAATAGTTTGGTAAATATATATATATATATGAGGTAGGATCTTTTTGATCAAGGAGTTAACCTTTTTAGATCAACCTCGCTTTGAAACCAATTGAAAGTGCACAGTTAACCTCACTAGAATTCTCTAGAGGGGCGGGGGGGGGGGGGGGGGGGGGGGGGTGAATAGAGATTTAAAAATATTCTTGTGCAAAGTTAATAATTATATATATATGTGTAGTGATCACAGATTTAAGCTTCCCACACACCAACAAGAATTAAGCAAGTAAACAGAGTAAATGCAAGAAAAGAAATCACAGCACAACACAAAGAAATATAGTGGTTCCCCAAACTTTGGGCAGTCCACTCTTCTACCCCCTTGGTAGGAATTCACTATCTTGCACTGAGTCTTTTGATAAGAAGACTCTTAGAACCAGCCTGAGTCTTTTGATAAGGAGACTCTTAGAACCAACTGAGACTTTTGAAAACGAGACTCTTAGAACCAGTACAACTGAATTTTTTGAAGAGAGACTCTAAAAACTCTTTTACAATATTTGAGAGTGAAATGAGAAAGAGAAGAAGAAGTGTTTGAGACAAGAAAGAATCTTCTTCCTAGCAAGAAGATTAGAAGCACAAGAAATAGTGAATGAGATCTCTCTTCTATAGTGAGAAGGAGATTGAAGGCCTTTTCTCTCTTTTTATGAGAGCTATCAGAGTTTGCAGCAGAATGGCTTCAGAAGCAGGAAGAGAAGGAAGCTTGATCTTTGCTGCAGCACTATTTCTCAATTCTCTCTATTTTCACTTGGGAGCTCTTCCTCTTTTGCAAATGTGTATGGTGGATCACTTGTGTTGTTCTCTGCCGACCTCCTTATCATTTTATAGCTCTGTTCATTCAAGTAATAATACTATAGGAGGATAATCAATTAGCAGTCAGAGAAAATAGAAAGATAGAAAAGTTTCCATAATAACTATTTAAATAAAAGGAAAGAGATTATTCTGATATCAAATAATGTCCAAATAAATTTCATCAAATTAGCCAAGAATCAGATAGAAGGAAAGAATGATTCATAACAGCTATAAAAGAATAATATCATTCCATATAAATCAGATCTATAGAAAGAGGAAAGAGATCTGGCGATTTATAGTAATCGACGTGCGTCGATTACTATTCGACGTAAGCGTCAAATTCATCCTATCTGGACGTCGACAGGAGAATAAGAAAGGAGCGTAGACTAAGATGCGTCGACTACACTAGATGCGTCGACTAGAAGTCAGAGTAACGTCGACATAGGATACGTCGAATTCTGCTTAGAATTGCTTCGACTCATTCTGAGAGAAACGTCAATTTCATTTCGACGTTGCGTCGAATTCTATTCGACGCATATTTACTTATCTTAATTTTTCATCTATAGAATATATATTCTACTCATTTTGGGGGTTAAGATAAATCATTTTCCCAACAAAGCAGTAATGTCTCCTGAAAATGATGAGCCTCTAAAGATTGCCCCAAGGAAGGTAAACCAAAACGTCTTCTCCAGAAAAAGGAAAAGTCTTGATCAAGGACAGTGAGGTTCAGGTACTCTAATTTCGAAGAGTTCAATACACTTCCTGTTTCTGGTGGATACAATTATTACAAACAATATGGTTTATTAGCAATATATGATATGGTCTGAAAGTCCATTCATTTATGTTTTGTTTAAATATCTTGTGTTTGCGTTGCTTTTTTTAAGCATTATGTCAAAACTTGTGTAAAATCACTATAAAAATAATCTGTAAAATTTGTTAAGATAAATAGGGGGAGATTGTTGGGAAAACCCCTTTGATTTAACTTAACAAATTAGCTATAAGTGATTTTACCTCTTAGGTTTTATTATCCATTGTATAGAAAGGGTAAATTGGTCATTAGATGTCTTAGGATGTCACATTCACCATATAGTGTCATGATCAAGTCAAGACAAACTCAAAGTCAACTAATTAGATACTTGCGTCGAATGAAAGTTGACGCAATGTCGAATTGAAGTTGACATAACATCGACTTGATGTCGACGCAACTCTGACTAGAAGTCCAAGCAACTAAACTATCTGTCAAAGTATATCAAGTCGATGCCACGTCGAAAGGAAATCGACGTAAATGAATCAGCATGTCAAAGAAACCTTAGAAGTCGACGCATCTTTGACTTCAACTCAACGCAGAAAGAAGAGTCTATCGAAGTCATCTGAAGTCGATGCAACTTCAACTACAATTCGACGCAGACAATGAAGTTCAAATTCAAGTCATCAATTTGATGGGTACGTCGATAATGAATCGACGCAATGTCGACTAAAGAGTTCAACCAGAGCTAGAAGGATTTCGAAGCTGCTCTTACAAGAACTAGAAGGTGCGTCGATAAGAGAGAAGATGAAATCGACACAGCATTGAATACAATTTGAAAAGAAAACCTTTTCAGCTGTCCTTTTAGAACTCTCTCTGAAGGCCCACAACACTGAAGACCATTCTACAACGGCTCGTTTATTTTCTAGAATGGAAAGGATCATTCAAGAAGACAGGAAAAGCTTTCTTGGAATGTATTCAAATAGCTGATAGACGGGTCATGAACAAAAGAAGAAAGGAAGATTAATTGTCCAACACTATGCCTTTTCAGGACAACCCAAAAGTGGAAACAAATTCAAAATTAATCATGGACAATAAATAAGATGAGAAGAGAAGAAAGATGTAGAGTATTCATTACAATTTTCTACAGCTTGTTGATTAGGGTTTCTTTTTCTTCTTCCTCCTCTTGGAACCCTAAAAGACAAGAAAGAACAGAAGTGCACTCTTAGCACACAGAAATATGATGCTGCTTCATCATCTTCATTATACAGCAGCAGAACTACAACAAGTGCTGATAGAAAAGGATCAAGCAAAACAACCCTTGCAAATCATCATTATCATAAGCAGGGTACATCATTTCAGTTCCAATGAAAGAAAGACAGAAGCAGTCAAAGCTTCTGAAGAATTCTGAGAACAGAGTTCTTATCTTCTCCTTCTTATCTTCTTCTTTTTATTTCCCTCAACTGTAAAGAGTTTTAAGAATCCCTCTTCCCAAGGATTCAGTGGTTCAAGATCTCCTTATCAAAAGATCATTGGTTCCAAGAGTCTCCTTATCAAAAGACTCAGTGGTTCAAGATCTCCTTATCAAAAGATCTTTGGTTCTAAGAGTCTCCTTATCTAAAGACTCAGACACAAGTTGGGCATTCCTACCAGGAAGGTAGAAGAGTGGAGTACCCATATTTTGGGGAACCACTATAAAATCTAGTGTCTTATGTGTGTGAATTTTCTGTGCTGTCCCATATAAATCTTATAGCTTTTCTGTTTTTATACTTATAGCATTTTAGTTATTTTGTCTTTGGTTTTGATGTGTGCATAATCCCTTAGTATTTTTATTATATGCTCTGTTAGGATAGAAAAGATTTTAAATCTCTATTCACCCCCTCTAGAGAATACTCAGAGGCACAATGTGCACTTTCAAATCCCCCTTTTTTTGGGTTCTACATGAGCCCGAAAAAAAAATGGATAACGCATTGTTCAGAGAGACCAGTGATGAGAACTCGGTGATTGAATTTTTAAAAATGATTCAAACTGAACTATACGTAAGAAATAAGATCCTTTCTCCACTCCACTTCCCTCCCGTGAACCGAGCTCAAATGGAGGGGGAGGAAACTCCTCACCTCTCAAGGAGTCGAGCTCACCTGGAGGGGGAGGAAACTCCACACCTCCCAGGGAGCCGAGCTCACTTGGAGGGGGAGGAAACTCCAAACCTCCCAGGGAGTTGAGCTCACACGGAGGGGGAGGAAACTACACACCTCCCAGGGAGCCAAGCTTGCTTGGAGGGGGAGGAAACTCCACACCTCACACGGAGCCTAGCTCACCCAGAGTGGGAGGAAACTACACACCTCCTAGGGAGCCGAGCACACCTGGAGGGGAAAGAAACTCCACACCTCCCAGGGAGATGAGCTCACCTGGTGGTGGAGGAAACTCCACACCTCCCAGGGAGCCGAGCTCACCTGGAGTGGGAAGAAACTCCGCACCTCTAGTCGAGCTGGGCTCAACCTGAGGTGGAGGGGACTCAACACCTCCTAGGAGCTTAGCTCAACCCGGGGTGGAGGAGACTCAACACCTCCTGGGAGCTTGGCTCAACTGGGGGTGGAGGAAACTTGCAATAGCCAGCGCACCGATCTATCTTCTCGAGGGGTTAACCAAAAATTCACTTTTCGCCTATCGAGTGAGTGCATAAGCCCTGCCGGCATCAAGGAGCCCGATCAACATTCTCTTCTTGGGGCCTCAGTCAATAATTCACTTTCCACCTCTCGAGTGAGTACATTAGCTCTGCCAAAATCAAGGAGCCCAGTCAGCGGTCTCTTCTCGAGGCCTTAACCAAAAAATCACTTTTCATCTCTCGAGTGAGTGCAGCAGCCCTGCCGACATCAAGGAGCCCAGTTAGTGGTCTCTTCTTGGGGCCTTAGCAAAAAATTCACTTTTCGCCTCTCGAGTGAGTGCATCAGCCCTGCCAGCATCAAGGAGCCTTGTCAGCGGTCTCTTCTCAGGGCCTTAGCAAAAAATTCCCTTCCTGCCTCTCGAGTGACTGCATCAGCCCTATCAGCATCAAGGAGCCCAATCAGCGGTCTCTTCTCGCGGCCATAGCCAAAAATTCACTTTCTTACTCTCGAGTGAGTGCATCAGCCCAGCCGTCATCAAGGAGCTCGGTTAGCAATCTTTTCTCGGGGCCTTAGCCAAAAATTCACTTTCTGCCTATTGAGTGATTGCATTAGCCCTGCCGGTATCAAGGAACCCGGTCAGCGGTCTATTCTTGGGGCCTTAGCCAAAAATTCACTTTCTTCCTCTCGAGTGAGTGCATTAGCCCTGCCGACATCAAGGAGCCCGGTCAGCGGTCTCTTCTCGGGGCCTTAGCCAAAAATTCACTTTCTGTCTCTCTAGTGAGTGCATCAGCCCTGCCAGCATCAAGGAACCTAGTAAGCGGTCTCTTCTCGGGGCCTTATCCAAAAATGCACTTTCTGTCTCTTGAGTGAGTGCATCAGCCCTGCCGGCATCAAGGAGCCCCGTCAGCGATCTTTTCTCGGGGCCTTAGCCAAAAATTCACTTTCTGCCGCTTGAGTGAGTGAATCAGCCTTGCCTGCATCAAGGAGCCCGGTCAGCGGTCTCTTCTTGGGGCCTTAGCCAAAAGTGGACTTTCCTTCTGGGGGTACCTGGTTCGCTGTCTTGTAAGAGCCCATACGACGACTTCTCTCTAGGTGAAAATAAAGGATAAAGAATAACAGACCCATTTCCACGTCTTAGGCGCAAGTCCAAAACATAGGCGCAAAGCATATATCAGAAGATACTCAAAATTTATCAAGGATAAAACCCTTTTAGGTCATCGCCACTCCATGTGTTACCTAGGGGAGTCCCCTCGGCGTTTTGAAGGCAGTTTCCCCCCAACTTTAGAGCTTTCAAGACTACATAAGGTCCCTCCCAATTGGGATGGAGTTTTCCTAGATTTGCTGATCTTCCCACGACGTCGACCTTCTTTAGGACTAGGTCTCCTGGGATGAACTGCTTGATTCTAACATTTTTATCAAAGTACCTGGCCGTTTGATGCTTCACCTCCTCTTGCCGAATTGCCGCCAGGTCCCGGAGCTCCTCAACCATGTCCATGGAGAGTCGTTGTTCTTCCTCATTATCCATCCTCCACTCTTCATCCCCTTCCCCAACAGCTGTAACCTGGGGGGTCTTGACCTCGAACTCCACATGTAATATTGCCACCAATCCATGGGAGACTTTGAACGACATTTCTCCCGTTGCCATCTCGGGTGTCATTCTCAGGGCCCACAAGACTGAGGGGATCCGCTCCACCCTCTTCCCCTTCAAGTTCTCCACCTTTTTTCTAGTAGGTTAACTATGACTTTGTTTGTCGCCTCCACATGCCCGTTGCTCTGAGGATGATGAATAGAGGCGAAGCGGAGGTCAATGCCTAAATGACCACAAAAGCTAATAAGTTCCTCGCTGGTAAACTTCGGCCCATTGTCAGTTATAATGGCTAGGGGGAGCCGATAATTGCAAATTATTTCTCCCCAAATAAAATTCTTTATTACCTGCGAGGTTGTTTTCGCCAAAGCCTTAACTTCCACCCACTTGGAGAAGTAGTCTATCATGACTAATAGGAACCTTCTTTGACCGCTAGTTGAGGGAATGGTCCTACCAAGTCCATTCCTCAAATGGTGAAAGACCATGGTGCCGTGATGGTCCTGAGCCTCTGCGCGGGTTGAAGCTGAAGTGGCGCGAAGAGTTGACAGTTATGGCATTTTTTTGCAAACTCCATGGTGTTCTTTCGGAGAGTCGACCAAAAGTATCCCTGTCTCAGTACCCTCTTCTCTAGGGTTCGACTCCCGGAATGGCTGCCACACTCATAGAAGTGGATTTCCTCCAAGACCTTTAGAACTTCATCTTCTGTCACACACCTTGATAGGAGCCCAGTATGGGTCTTCCTGTATAAGCTTCCTTCGCGCAATAGATAATAGGCTGACTTGTACCTGAATCGCCTTTTATCCGGAACCCCCTCTGGGAACTTGCTTGAGGTCAGAAAGACAATGATCAGATCCACCCACGAGAATCTCTGATCGATCTCCATCAGCTCTCCTTCCTCGATGGACGGGCAAAACAACTCTGTCATTATCCACCCGGCCCGGGGTCCGTATTTTACTAGGGAGTCTAACTGAGTGTTCTCCTCTCTCGGCACATGCTGTATTGAGAAAGTATGGAACTGGCTGATGAGACCCTTGACTTTCACCAAGTACCTTTGGAGGGTAGACTCGCTAGTCTCGAACTCCTCCCAAACCTGGGACACCACCACCATCGAATTTGTGAACACTTTAACATCCTGAATCCCTAGCTCACATGCTAGGTGAAGGTCGACCACTACCGCCTCATACTTGGCTTAGTTGTTGGTAACCGAGAAACAAATGTCAAGTTCCTGTTCGATTCTTGTCCCTTGTGGGCACACCAGGATCAACCCCACTCCCAGGGAGTGCTTTCCTGACGCCCTATCTTCAAATAACTCCCAGGCTGCCACTTCGGGGAGCTCCGAATCAACTACTTCAACTACATATTCTGCCAGGAAATCCGCCACTACCCGTGTAGGTTATAGAACGATCACCTAAGGGGGGGGGGGGGGGGGGGGGGGGGGTTAGGTGATTTTGGCTGTTTTAAAATATTCTTGTAAGAGATGTATTGAATGTAAACACAACACAGAATAATCACACAGAAAGACTCAGCACACAACACAAGATGTACAGAGGTTCCTTAATACCGGGTGTCTTAAGTAGTCCTCTGTCCATCTGTGCCTATCTAGCAGTGAGCTAGACTCGGCAAACTCCGCCAATGTTTCCTGCCCGCAAGCCTTACAACTCAGACCCGCAAGTCCTACAACCTAGGCCCGCAAGCCCCACATATCTCAAGCCCTCAAGCTCGACACTTAGATCTGAAACCAGATCTTACAAGTTCTAGGCCCGCAAGCCTTACAAGAGATTACAATAATGAATATTGTTTCTTCTGCCTGGTGGAGATCTACAACTTGACTTGAAGAAGATGCTTCTTGATTTATCTTTTTCATCACTAGATCTTCTTCAGTCCCTCTTCTTTGGGCTGATGTTGATCGAATTCTTATCAATCAATGAGGATGACTGAAACTTTGAGAACAATGAATGATGATCAAATTGTTCTTCAGTCTTCTTTCTTTCTTCAGCTTTTTACGTCACTTTACTGTGCTATTAGCTCTTGCGTAAATTCTTTCTCGTATTCTCACTTTTTTTCTAGGGCAGACACATATAAGACTAAGCCGCTTAACTGTCTTCTTGTGACATCCTTTACTGACAGATGCCCATTCCTTAAGAGCACGCGCTGATTGGACAATCAGGCGGTGCAATTAAATGCTAACAGTGCGTCATGCAACATTTGAATCTGTCCCGACGATATTCCCATTGTTATGACGATATGGACTGTCTTCTGGACATATCGTCGTAATCTTCTTGAGTGCTTGATATTGTGGTGATCACCTTATCTTATCGACGACATCATTACGTCGATAAGCTGTTCTTCAACCCCTGCTATCTTCATAGTATCTTCCTTAGCCTTTTTGACGTCAAAGCTTCTTAGCCTTCTCGACGTCAAGGCTTCTTCTTGACGATACTGCTTGCTTAGCCTTCTCGACGTCAAGGCTTCTTAGCCTTATAGACGTCAAGGCTTCTTCTCGATGATATTTCTTGCTTAGCCTTCTCGACGTCAAGCCTTCTTAGCCTTCTCGACGTCAAGGTTTCTTCTCGACGATATCTTCGACATTCTACATTGCCTTTGTACTTGAGTTTCCTTCTTCATCTCAGCTTTCTGATATCGTTGTGAGGTGTTGTAGAGTTGATGTCATAACGATATCTTACTTAGAAGGATTCTTCTTCTCTCACGACGATATCATCATGTGTGCTTTGTCACAACGATATCGCCGGAGGGGCATGTTGTCACGACGATAAATAACATGATCCTTCTGCTTTGCACTGCACATCATTTCAATGACATGCATACTTTGTCGACGATATGTCCTGTCCTTTTCGATGATATGCGTCAGCTCGACATTCTTAGTACTTGTCTTCTACTGAGATGACAAAGCTAAGAAGGTAATCGAATACATAGTGAAGTTCTCTTGAATTTGTGACTTCTCCAAATCAGGAATCATGAGGGCAAGATTCCCAACAATCTCCCCCTATTTGAAAAAGTCAGAACTCTAATTCAAGATTACTTTCACTTACCAATAAATGTTAGTTTATAAATTTAACATAAGTACCATTCCCTTAGCTTTTTCATCTTCTTGAGCAGTTAGCTCCCCCTTGACTCATGCATCTTCTTGAGATGGTAGCTCCTTTCTTGAGCAGTTAGCTCCCCCTTGACTCCTTGACTCATGCAGCTCCTTGAGCAGGTAGCTCCTCTTTTCCTCTTTCCTCCCCCTTTCTGACTTTTTCATTATAGGACCTGTATTATTACCTGATTGTTCTAGCACATGTCCTACAGATTCTTCTTACTATCATGTGTGGGGTGATTAGTGATCAACAAGTTGAGAAATTACTCTAAGTTTAACATCCCCAATTGGAATTTGAAGAATTTAAACTTAGCTTCATCTAGGGGCTTTGTGAATATATCAGCCACTTGTTTGTCTGTGAGAACAAACATAAGGATGATATCTTCATTCTCCACATGCTCCCTAATGAAGTGATACCTAATCTCAATGTGTTTAGTCCTGCTGTGTGAAACAGGGTTCTTAGCAATTGAGATTACATTGGAAGAGTAACAAAACAAGGTTGTTTTGATCATCTTTAGATTGTAGTCTTCAAGTTGATGCTGAATCCATAGCAGTTGAGCACAACAGCTTCCAACAGAGATGTATTCTGACCTTGCTATTGAGATTGCTACACTTGCGTGCTTCTTGCAGCTCCAAGAAATTAGTCTTCATCCAAGGAATTGGTATGTTCCTGAGGTACTTTTCCTTTCTACTTTGCATCCTACATAATCTGCATCTGAGTATTCTGTCAGTTCACACCCATTGTTCCTAGGGTACCATCGACCAAGATTTGATGTACCCTTTAGGTATCTTAGGATTCTCTTTACAGAGACATGATGAGATTCCTTAGGGTTCACCTGATATATAGCATAGACACATGTGAAAAACATTATGTCAGACCTACTTGCAGTTAGGTACAACAAAGATCCAATCATGCATCTGTACTTGGTTTCATCAAAGGGTATGCCCTTCTCATCCTTGTCCAGAGACACATTGGTTCCCATTGGATTCTTCATAGAGGATGCATTCTCCAATCCAAACTTCTTGACTAGCTCTCTAGTGAACTTGGTCTGAGAGATGAATATATCATCTTCAGATTGTTTTACTTGGAGACCTAAGAAGTATTTAAGCTCACCCATGCTGCTCATCTCAAATTTTCCCTGCATTAAGCTGGCAAACTTTTGCAGAGATTGTTATCTGTAGAGCCAAAGATAATGTCATCTACATAAATATGTACTAGTAGACTCTTCCCCTTAACTTCCCTTAGGAACAATGTCTTATCAATCTTTCCCCTGGAGAATTTATTCTCAATGAGAAAGCTTGACAAATTCTCATACCAGGCTCTAGGTGCCTGTTTTAAGCCATATAGGGCTTTTCTAAGAAAATTGATATAGTCAGGATAAGTTGAATCAACAAAACCTGAAGGTTGATCTACATAGACTTCTTCTTTGAGGTCCCCATTGAGAAATGTTGACTTCGCATCCATCTGATAGACTTTAAATCCTTGGTAGGCTGCATATGCCAAGAACAGTCTGATGGCTTCCAGTCTGGCCATAGAGGCAAAGGTATGATCAAAGTCAATCCCCTCTTCCTGCCTGTATCCCTTTGCCACTAGCCTTGCTTTATTCTTAGTGATGATTCCATTCTCATCTAATTAATTTCTGTTGACCCACTTAGTCCCTATAACATTCTGTCCTTGGGGTCTAGGAACCAACTTCCATGCTTTGCATCTCTTAAATTTGTTCAGCTCCTCCTGCATTGCTGCAATCCAAAATGGATCCTGATTTGCTTCCTCAAATTTCTTGGGTTCAGTTTGAGAGAGAAAACTCAGGTACAATGCTTCATTCACAGCTCTGCTCCTTGTAAACACTCCTTGGTTGACATCTCCTATTATTTTCTCTTGAGGATGGTCTCTCATATGTCTCAAGGCAACTTGCAGTATTCTGGGAACTTCTGCTGTGGCAGGTTCTTCAGGTTCCTTGTCCTCTGTTGTTTCTGTTCCTTCTATAGCCTCTTCTTCAATGTTGACTGGTGCTGAGTGGTTGTTATCTTTAATTGAGGTCTCAGCCTTGTCTTCAATGGATAACTTCTCCATTTTCTCTATTGTACCTGCAGGATGGATTCAAAAATCGCCAGATCTCTTTCCTTCTTTTATAGATCTGATTTATATGGAATCAATTTATACTTTATAGCCGTTCTGAATCATTCTTTTTCTCTAATAGATTCTTGGCTAAATTGATTAAATCCATTATGGACATTATTTGAAATCAGAATGAATTCTTTCCTTCTATAGAAATAATAGTTATGGAAATATTTCTCTCTTTCTAATACTCTGTCTACTAATTGATTTCTCTCCTATAGTGTTATCTTAATACACAGAGCTATAAATAAGGAGAAGGTCGACAGAGAAGAATAAGAAGTGATCCACTATTTTTACATTTGAAAAAGAGGAAGAGCTCTCAAGTGAAAAAGAGAGAATTGAGAAATAGTCCTGCAGCAAACATCAAGCATTCTTCTTCTCCTGCTTCTGAAGCCACATTGCTGCAAAATTCTGAAAAGCTTACAATCTCCTTCTCACTATAGAAGAGAGATTTAACTCACTGCTTCTTGTGCTTCCAATCTTCTTGCTAGGAAGAAGATTCATTCTTGTCTTTATTATTCTTTCTTCTTCTCATTCTTATTTCAACATTGTAAAAGAGTTTTTAGAATCTCTCTTCTGGTTCTAAGAGTCTCCTTTTCAAAAGACTCAGTTGGTTCTAAGAGTCTCCTTATCAAAAGACTCAGGGTGGTTCTAAGAGTCTCCTTATCAAAAGACACAGTGCAAGTTAGTGAATTCCTACCAAGGGGGTAGAAGAGTGGACTACCCAAAGTTTGGGGAACCACTATATTTCTTTGTGTTGTGTTGTGAATTTTCTTCTTGCATTTATTTTCTTTATTTGTTTAATTCTTGTTGGTATGTGGGAAGCTTAAATCTGTGATCACTACATATATATATAATTATTAACTTTGCACAAGAATATTTTTAAATCTCTATTCACCCCCCCTCTAGAGAATTCTAGTGAGGTTAACTGTGCATTTTCAGTACCCATCTATAGGATCTTGACCCTGTTGACGGGTTCTATGACAAGCCCCCTATTGAGCCTCCTGATGAACCACCACGTCTTGGTGAGGATAAGATTCAGGTGAACCAACCACTCAATTATGAGCATCGATTTATTGACGTCTCTCCCATTATTGCCTTTGATCTTTCCCCATAGAATGGATCTTGAATGAAGCATCAAGTATGTAGGGCTTTCCTTAAGTACACTTGAGCATAGTCCCGTTATTTCGAGAGCCTACCATATGACGTTACACACTCTTGATGAGTTTTGGGACACACCACCTGCTGACACACCAGATGAGTTCTTTCTTTTCAGGGACACTTGCCACACTCTAGAGTCACGTCTTCTAGTCGTTGTACATGATTTTCACTCAGGTGGTCGTCGCATACACGATGACTTTTCATACATACCTCATGGTGAGCCCCCTGATGTGTCACGTTCCCTGAGAGACATTTGGCTCTTTATGATCTCGTATTTGAGTGTTGATGTCTCACGCAGTCATTTGGATACTCGTTGCACACTCAATGTGCTTTTATACTCTCCACCGAATGAACCTCCTGATAGGCCACCACATTCTAGAGATATCCCGATCATTATTAGATTTTTCCCTAGTGAGTGTATCGTGTCTGTCGTGTTTCTTTTGCGTCATTTGCATGAGTCTGCCTAGTAAACTATTCATCATTTGCATGTGTTTGTTGAGTCGTCTGTTCATCGTTTGCATGTGTTTCATGAGTTGGTCCAACGGAGGATCAATATTAGTGATAAATCTTATAAATCGCATGCAGATGTTCACTGACAAGAGCAGGTATTTCAGGAAGGTGAGCAGGTGATGGTGAGAATCTGCGTTGTGAGGCTCCGTGAGAGGCCTGCTAAAAGTTTGAGCGTTAGGCGAATGGATCCCTACACAATCATAAGACGGATCAGAGCAAATATCTATGATCTTGATATCCCGACGAGCATAAGTATCCGCCCCATATTTAATGTTGAGGATTTCACGTCGTACTATAAGCCTCACGAGCATGTGGACCCATTTCGTGGAGATCCTTTTGAGCCTACACCCCTACATCCTTTGGAGCCTACATCTCCACATCCTCAGTCCTGCACCAAATCCACTTCTGAGCCCCACCTGCCTTTGGGTCAGTCGCCTATGGCTTCACAGTCTGCACCGATGATCGCACCGGACTCCAGCACATCAGTGGATTATAGAGAGCATTAGTGATATCATGGCTCATGCATGCATAGCCGCACCAGTCAGTCAGACACTGGAGTACCATTGGCGAGGATACTTTATTATTGACGATACTTGGACGACCTCTGGTGGACCTCATCGAGTTTTACCTGACATACACTGAGAGAATTCTGATCTCTATTCATCAGGAGATGAATTTTTTCAAGCCGGGGAGAATGGTGCGGATCGGAGACACGGGCCCGCAGCGGAGGATGAGTTTTGGGCCCGTTCGGAGCCGATTAGCTACTTACCATATACGGCGTACTCGGATCGATGATCCGACTCCACGGATGTGCTCGGCCCATCATTCCAACACGATTTCATATATTACATTGTTATTTTTGCTTTATTTTTATGTAATCGGGTTACCCCATCTCTGACCAATCATAGCCGTCGATGGTGGGATGCCCTAATATCTCTTTATTATAAATAAGAGTGTATGGGGCTGCCATGAGCTATTGCAGATTTTGGAGAAGAGAAATCCTGAAATCCCACGATCCCTCCTCGGTGTTGACTCCGTGGAACCTTAGGTGAAGACGCCTAGGCGCTATCCTTCCTCCCAAAGGTAATACCCAACCCTAGCCTTCATTTTCCACCATCAAATCCCTCCACCGCCACCTCCACCTCCACAGCCCTCCAAACAGCCAGCCCCCCTCCATTTACTGCTGTCCAGAAACTGCAGCCAGATCCCCCAGCTGCCGCTGCCCATCCAGCCCCCTTCTCCCCTAGACGCCTCCCACACCAGCCCCCTTTAACCCCGCTGCCACTACCCAATACAACCCATAAATCCAACAGCCTCCCCTGCTCCACCGCCCCAGCCGCTGCCGCCCAGATCCAGTCCACCTCCCTCAGTTTTCCCTACCAAAACTCGCCCAAATCTGCCATCCAGCCCCTCCACATCCAGAATCTGTCCCCCTCCACTCAGATCCGCCCAAAACCAGTCCCGCATCTTCCAAAACAGCCACTCCCATTCAGATCCAGCCGTCGACACTCAGTTTTCAGCCGCCACATTGTTGCTCCTCGTCGGATCTCCCGTCCTACAGCAGACCCGCAACTTTGTGAGTTTTGTTTGTTGTATGGACGTTTATTTTCAGCACTATTATATGGTATTAACTTGTGCTTAATTGGATCTATAGCTTCGTAGTGTTTTTCTTTGAATTATTCTCATGCTTTGCAGGATTTATTCGCTGCACGCTCTCTTTGGGCCTCCACGCGGAGGAAAGCCGAAGCTTGCCCCTAGAGAATTATTTTGCGTTTGCTTAAATTATCTAAGTGTGATTTAATTATTTATTGCTTAATTTGATTTTGCATCTTACATATAGTAGTTTAGGGTTGTCAAGTTGTTTCCCCGACATTTCACCTAGGGTTGCATGTTAGTCGCGCACCTATGTAGCCTACCCTACATCATCTAGCATTTCTCAAGTAGTCTTACTTCTGCTTATTTCTAAACATGACTTGATTATGAGGGTTTTCTTTTTCGTATATATTGATTTCATTGAAGTTTTTATTTTCACTACATTTCTACTGCTTTATTGCAGAATTTACTATTTGTTTCCATTATTTCTTTTGATTTTCTTTTTTTAACTACCCAAACCACACAATAGTAGAAGTATTATCCGTTTAGGTTCATCCCATCCCATAGTGAGTTGAACTACACAATTTTCTCCTATTCCACAAGTGGCCTACGAGTACCACCCAGGAGATCACTCATCTCTGGACTACTCTCACCAGTGCACACTTAACTATGAAGTTTCCAACACAACTCCATTTTCTCTGAAAATGCGCTTCTGATATTTAGGATTCAAACTATTACGTAAGCCCAACAATAGTCCCTCCAATTCTGATGTGTGATTCAGTTCATTCTTGCTTCTTTCACCTAGAAGTTTGCCATCCTAGAAGCCTATCAAGAGCTGATATGTTTAGGTTTCCCTGCCCCAAAGCACACCACCCTCATCAGATCACCTTCATCGGATTCTGGAAGTTACAAGCCTACCAGCTTCTGCATGGTTCGTCCCCGAAGCACATCGTACTATAGTAGGTCTAGCTCTGATACCATTTGTAGCGACTCAAACCACACAATATCAGATGTATTGTCCGCTTTGGTTCATCCCAGCCAAGGTTGCAGATGTCGGGGACAGGTTGGTTTGGGTTTTTCATGTTTGTTTTAATATGTTGGAGAATATATAGGGATATTTCATATATCAGGTTTCAATATTTAAGTATTTATATGCATAATTATATATACATATCATCATTTTTTTTAAATTATTTGTGTTGACATATTAACAATTTTACATCTATTGAAATTCTAAATCTATCAAATTAGTATAACCATTTTATGTTGCATAAGTTATAACAATATGACACGAGAAAGAAAGCCAAAAGAAGCAGGAAACCCATAAGTCGTTAACAACCATCGAGGATAAAGATTCCCCATTCCAAAATCCAAAGGTCAAGCAGAATTGACGTCGACAACGTACACGCGTATGGAAGAAAGCTAGAGGAAGCAGAAAGTGGGTCGAGAGCTAAGTGACAAAACAACTAAGACAACGAAACAATTTCATTTATACGATAAATAAAATAACTTAAAATATCAATTGATATATCGTCAGGATATATCGGTCGATGGCTGATATATCGGCTGATATATTCCAAAAGGATATTTTGGAAAACAATATCGGAAACGTGTCGTTTTGTCTATGAAACCTTTATGTCGAACATGTCGGACGATGTCCACAACACTTCCTAACACATACTGAGCTGAACCACACAGTTTGGCCTCTTCCACAGGTGGCCTACGAGTACTTCCCAGGAGGTCACCCATCCCAAGATTACTCCCATCAAAGCACACTTAATTATAGACTTTCCAACACAACACCATTTGTTCCGAAAAGGTGCCTCTGATATTTAGGGTTCAAACTATTACGAAAGCCTAACAACATTCCCTCCAATTCCAATGTGCGATTCGGTTCATTTTTTGCATTCTAGAAGCCCGACAGGAGTTGCTATTCTGGGATTCAGGATGTTACACTTTCTAACTTAGATTTGTAGCTGTTTATTTCTTCTTAAACATCTCTACAAATTGACTTAGGCTTCGTTTGGCCCGGCTTATTTGCTCCGGTGAGTTGGGTCAAAAACGCCATTATCATAGATTGTATGTTTGGCAAGACAAAGGTTATGACCGCTACCAAGAAAATAAACTAGTTTTGAGCATAAAATGCATGAATTTTTTTAGGTGTGGTCGGGTGTTCACGAATGACGGTTCATGACCACTGCGTTCACGACCGCCACCACCGCGCCAAACGAAGCCTTAGTTAACTAGAGTCCCATTGAAGTGATATCAAAGCATCCGAGGAAACTAGTCATTGCATGAAACATGCATTTCATTGGGTCATGAAAGATGACATTTTCCCTTGGATGCACCTAGAGCGAGTTTTATTGTTGGCTTTTGATGATTGGATTCATAGAAAGACCTTATTTGTCATTTTAAAGTTTATCGATCAGATTTGTGGAAAAAAATTGATATCAAAATAAGAACACCCTGAATATTAAAGTATCATTTTAGTCTGTGTTTTTTTTTCTTATGATATATGGTTGTTTAGTCTTTAAAAATTGGTGCGCCACTACTCATGTAGTTATGGTATAGCTTTATGTCTTATTTTGCATGCATAGTTTGATTCTCTCCCTGTGTTGTGTTGCATCTGCTGTGACTACTTATTTTCTCATTGGGATGGATGATGTTAGGCCGCTGAAGATTTATTACTCGGCAGCCACGTTAAGGGTTTTTTAAGGAGAATTCTAAAACTTTTATTATGTTCAAAAAATTGAAGGCACTCAAGGAGAAAGTAAATAACACCCAATTAAGGGCATCTGATATCAGCGACGTGGAGTATCCTCAGCCCATGCATTTGAAAAATAACATTGTAGTGAAGAAATTTCATCCCGTTATGTCCTATTCTTCGTTGAGTTTTCCCCTTCTTTCGTTGCAATACAAGTGCCAATAGTATTCTATAACGGGTCTTTAGGATAGAGTTTTCTCTTTTATGTTGGCCTAATCACGACATTTGGCATAATTCGTATCTTGGTTTTTTGCATATAATCTTATATCTTCAGTCTCATTGGATGCTACCGTAATTGCTATCAAATCAATAACTCACAATATCAACTCCCTCATTGTTATTTCTTCATTTTAATCATTTACGTGCACGTTAAATATGCGAGAACTCGTACCAAACCTCCTTCTAAAACTTGTCTCAATCCTACTGCTACAAACAGTTCTGCCAAGCATGTATTTACTCAAAATTATGATGGATTCAGTGAATAATAGATGGATAAGGCATCATTCCATTCTGGGGAATGTGAAGCCCTGAATTTTATAGCTTTCTGCTGTTATCTCAGTTCTCTCAGGTCCTTTTTCTTAAAATCAATTTTTGATGACTTTCTGATAGGAAGGCATACTTTGCTCTTCTTTTATTTACTTATATATGTTTTTTCGTACATTCTCCAGAATCAGGCGATGAACGAGAAATTTGGCTCCTTCAATGGCTTGAGTTCGTCCATCACTCAAATAATTACCGAGTACAAACCATCGATTAGATGGTTCAGTTCCCAAACTACAGGTGTTCTTGACAGAGAAAAAGATGTGAAACATCCAATTAACCAAGTTCATTCTCCTGATCACATCAGCCCAGATTGTTTAGAAGAAGACGATTTGAAGCAGGAAATTGAAGATGAAATAGAAGATTGGTAGCCTGGCTAAAGTTTTCGCAGCTCCAGATAAGCCTGTTTCACAATTTCGTCCTTTGAGTTCGAATTTTTAATCCACGAAGACGATTAGGTTTTCTCGAAGGCTCTTCAAAGTTGAAATTCATCATGTGCATAGTTGCTGAGTTGAGGCAGTTTCTATTAGAATGAGGATGATAGGGGATAACAGCTTTGTAAATTTAGGGAATTTCTATTAATCAAAATGGTTAAGTATTATTATTATTCAAGAGGTCTGAAAGCTGGTTTAGGGTTTGTAATGTAAGTACTGTGGACATGGGGTGGCCAAGTTTTTTTTAAGTAAAAGGTTATATAGTTTTAACTGAAAATGAGGGTATTCTGCCAGTGAAGGATGAATGATATAATTGATATAAAAAATAGAAAAATGGATAATATGCTTGTATGATTATTGGCTTGTTAGAATTTATGCATCAAATTCTTTTGTATGTATTTAACTTAATGTGTTATTTTTAATTAGTTAAATAAATTGTCATCTTAATGGATTTTATCATCTCAGTTATCCAATGTGTAACGCATAAATTGTCATCTTAGGCTTTGTTTGGCGCGGTGGTGGCGGTCGTGAACGCCGTGGTCATGAACTGTCGTTTGTGAACGCCCGACCCCACCTAAAAAAAAATCATGCATTTTATGCTCAAAACTAGTTTATTTTCTTTATTGTATTGCCAAACATACATTCTATGATGATGACATTTTTGACCCAACTCACCGGAGCAAATAAACCACGCCAAACGAAACCTTAATGGATAATATGCCTTGCTGCTCAGTTCCCTTCAAAATATTTGGAATACCTTGCTTGGCTACAAAAGGGAAATATCTTGCTTGGTTACAAAAGCAATATGGAATAATGGAAGCAAGATTAGGACACAACATGTGTCATTAGAACACTTGAGGATGACACTACTGAAGAGGCGTCCGTTGATCTCACTTGCAGTGATGGTCAGTGTTTGTGGCAAATGTGTAGATGTGAATGGAGAGATGGATGAGACAAGAAAAGATATCTAGGTTTAGATAGGATATTGAGTGCTTATATTGTTATAAGAAGCTACACATCAAAAGTAAATATCTTGCTTGGTTGAAGCTAGAAAAGCAATATGACATAATGGAAGCAAGATTAGGACACAACATATGTCATTAGAACACTTGAGGATGACACTACTGAAGAAGCGGTTGCTGATCTCACTTACAGTGATGGTTTGTGTTTGGGGCAAATGTGTAGATGTGAAGGGAGAGTTGGTTGAGACAAGCAAAGATATCTAGGTTTAGATAGGATAGAGTGCTTCTATTGTTATAAGAAGCTACACATCAAAAGTAAATATCTTGCTTGGTTGAAGCTACAAAAGCAATATGACATAATGGAAGCAAGATTAGGACACAACATATGTCATTAGAACACTTGAGGATGACACTACTGAAGAAGCGGTTGCTGATCTCACTTACAGTGATGGTCTGTGTTTGGGGCAAATGTGTAGATGTGAAGGGAGAGTTGGCTGAGACAAGCAAAGATATCTAGGTTTAGATAGGATGTTGAGTGCTTCTATTGTTATAAGAAGCTACACATCAAAAGGAAATATCTTGCTTGGTTGAAGCTACAAAAGCAATATGGTATAATGGAAGCAAGATTAGGACACAACATATGTTATTAGAACACTTGAGGATGACACTACTGAAGAGGCGAACGTTGATCTTACTTGCAGTGATGGTCAGTGTTTGGGGCAAATGTGTAGATGTGAAGGGAGAGATGGCTGAGACAAGAAAATATATCTAGGTTTAGATAGGATATTGAGTGCTTCTATTGTTATACGAAGCTACACATCAAAAGTAAATATCTTGCTTGGTTGAAGCTACAAAAGCAATATGACATAATGGAAGCAAGATTAGGACACAACATATGTCATTAGAACACTTGAGGATGACACTACTGAAGAGGCGGCCGTTGATCTCACTTGAAGTGATGGTCAGTGTTTGGGGCAAATGTGTAGATGTGAAGGGAGAGATGGATGAGACAAGAAAAGATATCTAGGTTTAGATAGGATATTGAGTGCTTATATTGTTATAAGAAGCTACACATCAAAAGTAAATATCTTGCTTGGTTGAAGCTAGAAAAGCAATATGACATAATGGAAGCAAGATTAGGACACAACATATGTCATTAGAACACTTGAGGATGACACTACTGAAGAAGCGGTTGCTGATCTCACTTACAGCGATGGTCTGTGTTTGGGGCAGATGTGTAGATGTGAAGGGAGAGCTGGCTGAGACAAGCAAAGATATCTAGGTTTAGATAGGATATTGAGTGCTTCTATTGTTATAAGAAGCTACACATCAAAAGGAAATATCTTGCTTGGTTGAAGCTACAAAAGCAATATGGTATAATGGACGCAAGATTAGGACACAACATATGTCATTAGAACACTTGAGGATGACACTACTGAAGAGGCGACTGTTGATCTCACTTGCAGTGATGGTCAGTGTTTGGGGCAAATGTGTAGATGTGAAGGGAGAGATGGCTGAGACAAGAAAAGATATCTAGGTTTAGATAGGATATTGAGTGCTTCTATTGTTATACGAAGCTACACATCAAAAGTAAATATCTTGCTTGGTTGAAGCTACAAAAGCAATATGACATAATGGAAGCAAGATTAGGACACAACATATGTCATTAGAACACTTGAGGATGACACTACTGAAGAGGCGGCCGTTGATCTCACTTGAAGTGATGGTCATTGTTTGGGGCAAATGTGTAGATGTGAAGGGAGAGCTGGCTGAGACAAGCAAAGATATCTAGATTTAGATAGGATATTGAGTGCTTCTATTGTTATAAGAAGCTACACATCAAAAGGAAATATCTTGCTTGGTTGAAGCTACAAAAGCAATATGGTATAATGGAAGCAAGATTAGGACACAACATATGTCATTAGAACACTTGAGGATGACACTACTGAAGAGGAGGCCGTTGATCTCACTTGCAGTGATGGTCAGTGTTTGGTGCTACGACTTTGATACATGTATCATGCAATATGTGATTTTTTATCCACTTATACCTTTGGTGAATTCATGTTGTTTGAGGAGGGAAATGAGGGAGTATGTCCAGTTGTTATTGGAGAGGTTGAAGAAGAGTCTTAAGGACATTTAAGGACAATTATTAAGTTCCAAATATCTGTTAAATGCCAGTTGGGAGATTTGCCGATGTGCATGTCGCATAGAGCAAACTCTCATTTGGAAGTGCACAACGAAACATCTTATCCTTGGTTCATGTGCAAACATTGAGAGATTTGTGATTGATATGAGGTGGGCATGCAGTGTTAAATCTATATGCGCTCTTGGGGGGGGGGGGGGGGGGGGTAAGGGATTTAGTTTTTGACTCAAGGATTAGATCTCGAAATATATTTATGAAAACTTGAATTAAAACTCTTTTAAAATAAATATATCTTTATAAAAATATTCTTTCAAATCAAATTTATTTCATAAATAAATCATTTCATAAATAGAAAACAACAAGACGTGATTTATATTAATTTAAACATGATTACAAAATTGTGATTTTTATGACGCTAGCAATCGTCGCGACGATGCTTACTATTTTTATTTTCTATACTGATCCTTCTCCTTAAGGATCTGTTGGCCCTAACCAATCTCTCCCTAGATAGACCTCAAGCTGCCCCTAGACCTAAACCCTAGATCTAGTCACCAACACTCACGACGAATTCCTCTGTAAGCCGCGCACGAGCTAGTCGCCAACACACGTGGCGAGTTCCACTACTGTTACAAAAAGAGTAACAAAAGAGAAGACAAATACAAAAGAGATGATCAATATAAAATATGATGTAGAACTCCCTATGAAGAACTTCTGAAGGTGTAGAAGAAGGAACGAGCTGAATCATTGTTGTTGGTGCGCGACCTTCGCGTAGAATTATCATTGATGCTCTTCCCCTTCAAGTTCTCCTTTTCATCATCATAATAGCCCAAGGGAGTGCTCTGGAGTTCTGAGACGAGGATCTGGAAATAATTTTGAGTGGTGGTGCTATATGTGTTGTTGTCGTCATCTTGGAAGTGAGCGAACACGCTCTATTTATAGCTCTGAGAGCTAGCGCCTGCGATAAGACTTATCGCCGCGCGGTAGCACTGTAGGAAAAATATTCATGCGCCGGATCGAGCAGACTTGGTAAACGATTTTCTGCATTTTAGGCAACATTCATTTTAGGCAACGCCTACCGCGCCGCGCTAAGCTACCAGGCCGCACTAGCTTCTTTCCTTAGTTGCTCCTTTGCTCCCGCTAGTATTCTCATTTGAATGCATTTTGACGCTCGTCCCCAAATTTAACGCTACCGCCAACGGTAGGTGTTATCACGTTGTGGTAAGACCCTGAGATTTGAGTGATGGTCAATTCGTCTGGCCGTTCAATTCGTCGCTTTAGTTTGTCATACCTGTTGATTCCTGCACACTATAAACACAAAACAAATTTGATCAAATACATGATGAGATTTGTTATTCTCAAACCAAGGAGAAGCGGAATGCATGTTCCAACATGCACATCATGTGTTGATGTTGGGAAGTGTACGACTACAAGAAAGGTAGAGGATGATTATTGCAGGACTGCATAAGTGTTCGAAGAAATAGCTTGGGTGAATCACTTTGTTTCAACTTGGCTGTCTTCATAGGTACTTGTGCATTTTCTTCTTTCTATTTTTTTACTAAGCGTAGTTGGGAGATCCATCTGTGAATCTAGGGTGGAAAATCAGTGTAGCATGCTTCATACTTTATCGATGGACACTTTTGGAGGATTTGACTAGGATCTTCCTTTGTTTTTTTACCTAAATTGCATTTTTTCATGTTAAATTTGTTGGGCATTTTTGTTTGTGATTTTGTTTGCATTACATGTATAGCTATTTGCTAGTTGCAGGTGTATGAAGACGATCCTCGCAAATGCACATTTATAGGATTGAAATCTTATGTGATGATTGCCATATTTATAGAGGGGAGCAATCTATTTGTTTGACAACGATGGGAGGCCACTTGCATCCTAAAAACAATTCAAGGAGAGACCTACTCGATACCCTTATTCTCTTACTTTTGTGCTTGCAAGTTGGTTAAGATAAAAACATAATTACCAATGCTTTTAAATCGTGTCTACATACTCAATTTTAGTTACACTAGCGAAACATGCTAATGTTTTCGCTAGCTTTACAAGGAGCTATGCTATTTTTCTTGAGGTGTCAATGGCTAACAAGAAGGAAATATTCACTTGCATCTCATAGGAAATCAGCATTACTCTTTTTGGATTTCCCTTTTCCCTTGCAAGGTGTCTTCTCTTGTGTGAGCAATGCTTGCATAGCTTTGTCTTGTCTTAGATTACTTATTTTTGGGTGTACATAATCTCTATACTTTTGTATTTTGAAATTGTTTTGTTATTTTCTAGTTGTTTTTTGATATTTTCAAAAATAAAGAGTTAAGCAAAAATAAAAGGATTTTCTGAAAACACGGAAGTCTTTAACGATCACATTAGTAGAATAATCTTCTATGCACCCCAAAAAATAAAGAATTGAAAAGGACAACAAGATGGATTTTTAGTGTTACCGCTGACGTTATCTCCTACCGCGCAGCGCTAACAGATAGAGAGTTAATATTTCATTTAAAAAACATGTTTTTTTTGATAATTTTTTGTTCCAATTGTTCTTAATTAATGTTTTACATGATAAGGGGCAGCAACTACAGTAAGGGGTTTTGAAAAAGAATTAAAAAGTTGCGGATTTTAATTTTGTAACCTAGGGTGTTCAAAAGATTATTTTTCAATTTCTCGTGTTCTCCAAATTCATGAAAGCTCAAAAAGATGAAATAGTGAAAATGATGAAAAACACAAGATAGGAGATTTAAATATGAGCATGTTCCAGCAAACCAAATATGCATGAAATGTATAGTTATGTAGAGTGCATGCAATATATAATATACAAATGCTCAAGACCAAACTACCCCAAATACACATTGACACAATACTCTCATACTAAGTAACGGATGGGCATGAGGAGCTGCACACATGCAGTAGGTTAGAATGTGAGTCCCATATGCATACATAAAAGGTCGCTCAACCTAATGCTCCCCCCCAGTGCCACGCAAGGCCCACTGGAACCCTCCCCGGTCAAGGACAAGACATGACTTACAAGCTAGCACCTTTAATGCATACAATCCTACGCCCACGCTATTGTGAGACACATAATAAGTGGAGATGATCACAAACATACTAAACATTTAACCCCTACTTAAGCACAAACATTGGCTTTGATGTACGCTGATTTTTAGAATTAGAGTTATAGCTAAGATAGTTAATTTGAATGCCATTTATAATATTTTATGTGCATGCTTTTGAATCATAATATAGTCATTTTTGAAGAACAAAACATGATAGAATTCAAAATAATGATGTGACATGTCATGATATCATGAATGAAAGCTAACATTGTTAACGAGAACTAATAATATGTATGCAACATGACAGTGCTAAAGAAATCATTCCAGATGTCAACATAATGATTTCAACAAGAGTTTCAATTCAAGATATCACAAGAGTTTCAATTCAACATATCACATAGAGTTTATATTGCATGTATTCAAAAGATTTCCACTATACTTTTCATAGACCTAGAATGAATTGACTAATCTTTTGATTTGTTTTGATAAATGCATGATTGATTCTATAGTCTAAATACTAGATGAGATACATGTCATCAATATATGTGAAATGAAATATTCATGTATAAATAGTGAAGCACATCACACAAGATGAAGATAACACACAATAAACCAAAAAAATAAGAGACAATGATACCAATAGCCATTATATCATTTATAATCGTAAGTATGATAGAATAATTGATTTAGGATTATAACGATAAATACATGATAGTCCAAGAATTATGACACATGATTAGAGACAATCAAGCATTGGATATCAAGTATTCATAATCATGAGATTAATAATTCATGGGGATGTATGTGAAGTACTACATGAATATTCATATTCATCATTTTTAATTTATTACAGTGAAAGCTTCCAAGGTGAATATGTCATATATATATATTAAATGTGAACATGTTTGGCTCAAAGAAAGACAACAAACAACAAAAAATGCACAAAGCAACAAAGAAAGAAAAGGAAAAAGTTGTTTTTTGTTGTAATTGACTAGGGAGCAAAAATAGATTTGATAAAATAGTAATCATTTTAATGACAACAAACCATAACATGATAAGCATCTCCCTAGACAATCAATAATCTCATGGTACATGAAGACATGATTTGGGAACCCATATTGATCCAAATATTTTGGATAGTGAAATTTTAGGAACCCAAATCTAGTGAGATGTGCAAAGTTTAGATTTGTCCTTACAACAATATGATATATGTCCAAATTTGGAACATATGGTGCATTTGAAGTAAGGTGTGCTAACATGATTAAATATTCTACTAGGTGTATGTTGTTTTATATGTTTAGTAACACTAGTAAAAACCTTGTACAAATTTGTAGAATAATGAGTAGTATTTTGTACCTATTTTTAGTATAGTATTTAGTATAATTAGAATTAGTAATATTTTATGTATTTTACTAAATAAATCGTTTGTTTTTATATTTATTTACTAATTTAAGCTTAATTTGCTTTTTATAGGATTTCTGCCTGGTCACGACGACCTTTTTTCCAGGTCACGACGACATTTCTGCCTGGTCACGACGATATGATGCCTGTCTCAATGATATGCAAAACCTTTCAAGAAGATATGCAGTCACGCTTGTCTCGGCGATAGGGAGCCTAGTCACGACGTTAGACACACCCATCTCGACGACATTTCAAGGCCCGTCTCGACGACATTTCAAGGTCACGACAAAATACACGCCCTTCTTGACCACATTTCAAGGTTACGACGATATACATGCCCGCCTCGATGATATTTCCATCCATCACGCTAACTGAGCAAAGCCCATCTCGACGATATTTCAAGCCAGTCTCGATGATATTTCAAGCCAGTCTCAACGACATGTTTTGCCAGTCTTGATGACATTTCTTGAAGTCTCTCCCATGAATGTTGTTTCACGCCACCCCTTATCCATGTTAACACCCCATGCAAACTGGGCCCACTTCTTCAATATAGCCGAAATCCACCTCATTTCCCATGCATGCACACCAACCCCCCCAATCACGTGGACCCTTCACATTCAGCCCACTTATTCCATTCATTCATCTCCCATTTAATGCAGCCTTTCACATTTATCTCCATATGCTAGCCGTAAGTCTCTTTCTTCCTCCCCTTGGAGCCACCAAAATTTATTCCTCCACAAATTCCCTAGCATTAATTCCCTTGGATGATTCTAGAGCTACTTTAGCATCTATAAAAGGTCGGTTGGATCTATGATTGAGAGCTCTCTCTCTCTCTCTCTCTCTCTCTCTCTCTCTCTCTCTCTCTCTCTCTCTCTCTCTCTCTCTCTCTCTCTCTCTCTCTCTCTCTCTCTCTCTTCCCATGCCCGCTTGGGCAGGTCTGCACTTCATTTTCTTGTATTTCCTTTTTATAGCTTAGTTTTACTTTTTGTAATTTCCTTCTTATGCAATTTAGTTTAAATTTTCTTTCATGTACTTTTTCTTTCTATGCAATGAATATTTCTATTTTCAGCAATTTCTTTTCTTTTTCTTCCATGCACTTCTTATTTCATGCTTATTAGTTAGTAATGTAGTTCTTGTTCCTTGCAAAGTTTGAATGAAGTTATCTGTTTCTATTCTCTTTCTTTTATTCCTTAGATTTATTCTTGATTAATCTTGATTTCATATGTCTATGTATGATTTCATTTCTACTTTTGTGTTGCTTAGCCGAGAGGCTCATGCACGAATCAATCACTCAAGGATAAAGAGAGTTGAACGCATGCCTCGAGAGAGGATGTCTATGTGTGATTTCATTACTTCGACTTTCAGTCAGAGTTGCGTCGACATCTAGTCGAAGTTGCGTCGACTTCTATTCGACGCAAGTTTTAACTCAACTGAATTTATTCTTCTCTTAGGTCTGGTCTTGACACTCTAAGGTGAGTGTGACATTCTAGGACATCTAATGACCATTTTACCCTTTTCTATACAATGTGGGTAATACACCCTAACTGATGAAATCACTTTAAGATAATTTATTTAGATAAATCAAAAGGATTTTTCCCAACATGGTGCCATGATAAAGTTTTGTCAAGAATTTGGTATCGCCCAAGAGTTCTCCTCTCCGAGAACTCCACAACAAATTTGAGTGGCTGAGAGAAGGAATAGGTCCTTAATTGAGGCTGGCAGAACCTTGCTTAGTGACTCCTCTCTCCCAGAATATTTCTGGGCTGAGGCAGTCAATACAACTTGTTATGTTCTGAATAGAGCATCAATCAATAAGGCCCATGGGAAAACCCCCTATGATGTTCTGAAAGGCAAACAACCAACCATTTCATATTTTAAAATCTTTGGTTGCAAATGTTACTCTTTAAATTAAAAAAAATGTTACTCTTTAAATAATGGAAAAACTCAACTTACAAAGTTTGCTGAAAAATGCAATGTTGGTGTTCTTGTTGGATATAGCTCACATAGTAGAGCATATAGAGCATTCAACAAGAAGACTCAAGTAGTTGAAGAATTAATGCATGTAATTTTTGATGAGATTAGCCTGCTTTATAAGGGCTGTTCTAGCACTCCTATTCTTGCAGGAAATGATCAACAGTTGCAGGAGCTGTCTATATAAGACAGACCCAGCTCTAGCAGGATTACTTCAGAGATTGAAACAATTCAAGATGAAGATGTTCAGATTGATGATGAACAAGCTCCTGCAGAAGAAGACCAGCCAGGAGTTGATAGATTGCCTGCAGCCACTAGACATCTAAGGGATCATCCAAGAGATCTAATTATTGGAGATGAACACCAAGGTGTTATCTCAAGGAGCAGGACTCACAATGAAGCCTTATTCCTGAGCTTCTTATCTCAATTTGAGCCAAAGAATTTTGAGGAAGCCAACCAAGACACCTTCTGGATCCATGTCATGCAAGAGGAATTACATCAATTCAAGAGGTGCAGATTATGAAACTTGGTGCCAAAACTACATTGACACAACATCATTGACACCAAGTGGATCTACAGAAATAAGCTAGATGAGTATGATGTCATCATCAAGAATAAGGCAAGATTGGTAGCCAAAGGGTATAGGCAAGAAGAAGGTATAGACTTTGATCAAACCTTAGCTCCTGTTGCAAGGTTGGAGGCCATAAGGTTATTCCTTGCCTATGCTGCCCACAAGGGGTTTAAGGTCTACCAAATGGATGTAAAACCTGTATTCTTGAATGGAAATCTGAAGGAAGAGGTATATGTGAAAAAGTCCTCAGGAAGAGTACATGTGGAACTTGTCAATTCCTTGTCAGGAGATTGATTTCATGGAGCAGTAAAAAGCAGACAAGTGTGGTTATATCCACCGCTGAGTCTGAATATATAGCTGTTGGGAGCTGATGTGCACAACTACTATGGATTCAGCACCAGTTAGAGGATTACAACCTCAAGGTAAGTCATTCTCTTTTGTATTGTGACTCATCCAGTGCAATTTCCATTGCTAAGAATCCTGTCTCTCATAGCATGACAAAGCATATAGAAATTAGATATTATTTCATTAGGGAACATGTAGAGAGTAAAGATATCTTCCTTGAATATGTCCCCACTGACAATCAAGTTGTTGATATCTTTACAAAGCCATTTGATTAGGCTAAATTTAATGGTTTTAAAATTAAGTTAGGAATGTTGAATAGCAATTTACATTCCATTCAAATTTTTCATATGCATTACTTAACACCTCAATCTTGCTGAATAATAGTGACTACTTAAACACATAATGACATGATAGGTCTACAATTAATCATACTTAACTAGTTCACTGTTAGGCAGTGAGGTCAGCTGAGAAAGTTTCAACTGAACCGCTGAGACAACTGAGATGGTCTCACCGGATGATAATACCCTATCCCAGCAGTTTATTATCCAGTCCCAGCGATTTTTCTTTCCGTCTCAGCAGATCCACTAAGATGGGCTAGGTTAATTAAATCAATTAAAATCAACAAGTCAAATAAACATCAATCATTTGGGAGATCTTAAGACTAAATCTCTATAAATAAGAGCAATGTTAATTAACCTATTACAACCCTAAACCCAACTAGCCGGCGAGACAAACTCTCTTTTCCCCACGTCTCAGCGACTCGACTTTCTGAAATAATGGAGCCAAAGAATGCTAAGGATCTGTTGGAAGTGTATGAGATAATGAGAAATGGATTTCAGCATGCCCCAGAGGAGATTAAGGAGGTGATTCATCTACTTGATTCCCAAGGCTTGGAACACATGCTGTCTGAACCTTCTCCAATTCTCAGAACTAAAGTTCTGGAATTCTACAGTAATGTAAAGCTATCTTCTTCCAAGTCTTCTCTAAAGTCTAAGATTGGAAGTGATACGATTAAGATAACCCCAAGGAAATTGGAGAAAGCATTGAAGTTGCCCTCAACCAACAAGGATGAAGACAAAACCTCTGAACAAGACAAAGAGAAGGTACTGAAATGGTGTGAGTACAGTGATGCTAGGGCAAGCTCACTGAAAAGGAAAACTTCAACCAAAGAGGAAAGCTACTGACAAACATTATTAAGAAAGCAACTCTGTGCAAGCCAGGGTCACATGACACCATTTCCCAACACATGTTTGAATTAATAGAAAGGTTTGTTCTGCAGAAAAGGACTTCCTGGGCTAGTGTAGTCTTTCAGAGAATAAAATAATGTCTTCTAGCACCAAATCTGGGAAGAATAATATCTCTCTACCTCCTGAACACTTACCCTGCACTGTTTGACAGTTCAAAAGGCACAAAGATTCACTATCTGAAAAGAATGGACATTAAGACATTGGATAGGTTCACAAGGGTGCTTCCTGTTGGAGCCTATGTTCCGCATCTCTTGGTTTGATAATAACAAATACCGTGTTGCATTTGATCTAGTCTTTTGTGTGTTTATAGTGTCCAGGTTGTACAGGTTCAATGAGGAGACAAGTTCTCGTTCATGGGCATGATCCAAGAGTGTGTACACATTAGAAAAAGCAAAAGGATGAGTTTTGTGTGCTGATCTTAAAATGGCCATAACGTTCAATCCAGGAAGAGTTACAGAATGGTCCACCCCATTTCGGAGATGAGAACGACTCAATCTATAGTCTAGAGAAGTTTTGGATGGCAAAAATGAAGAGGAGCTGTCGGAATTCCGACAGCGATGTCTCCCAGGCAACAACGCAGAAGTTACAGCAACTGCCCGCACGACAGCACGACGAAAAATAGTTTGGGGCTGTCGGAATTCCGACAGCCATGTCGCCCAGGCGACAGTGAAAATCTATAAATGGGTTCGTTTTGTTCGTGCATTCAGAGTTTTGAGAATTCCAAGTCCTTTCCTGAGTGCATACGAACTAGAGAGCTCCAGAACCTCAAGAACTCCCATTTGTGCTGAGAAGGTTGGAAATTGAAGACGAGATCGGACGCGCTTCTACATCAACGATCATATCGAGGCTTCAACCTTCCTTTCAGAGATCTGAATTTCTAGGGAGTTCTTCATTTTATTTTATATTTTCATTTATATATGTTGGATCGTGTGACGCCCTTAGAGGGGGGGGGGGGGGGGTGAATAAGGGTGTGTTTAAAAATATGATTTTTACTTAACAATTTTAAACCAATGTAATTTTTGTATTTAACCAAACACAAATTTCTAACCACTAAAGATTTAAGCAAACAAAATTGCAATTAGTGAAAAGAGCATAATTATATTAATCATGAAATTTGCATACAATAAAAATGATCTTAACAATGCTTAAGATCAAGGCACAATTATGATAATAAAAATACAATAATTTTGGTTTACCAATCCTTCTCCCAAGGATCGGAAGGCTATCGCTTGTCTCTCCCAAGACCAAGCCCAAGCCTATCCTCTAGATCTTCCCAAGATCTAGACGTAGCACACAAGGCCACGATTTCCCACCAAGCCTCGCAAGGACTTGGACGCTCCGCACAAGGAAGCGATTTTCCCCTAAGCCGCGCAAGGACTTAGACGCCGCACGCAAGACGACGATTTCTCTACCAATGCAAAATGAAAAAGTATGTGAATGAAAGTACAATATGAAAAGAACAACTCCCTAGAGGATCAGATCTCTGAATGGATTGTTGAAGCCTCGAGATGATCGATGATGTAGAAGCACGCCCGATCTCGTCTTCAATCTTCAATCCTTCTTTGCACAAATGGGAGTTGAGGAGGTTCTGGAGCTCTCTGGTTCGTATGCACTCAGGAAGGGACTGGAATTCTCAAAAACTTGGAATGCACGAACCAAAGGAACCAATTTATAGAAATTCACTGTCGCCTGGGCGACAGTGACTGTCGGAATTTTCCGACAGTGCTAAACTGCCGCTGGAGTGCCGTCGTGGGTGGAGTCTTGGGCAGTTGGTATAACTGTCGAGCTGTCGCCTGGGCGACATCGATGTCGGATTTCCGACAGTGCAAAACTGCCGGTCGTGTGTGGAGACGTGGGCAGTTGTGGTAACCGCCGAGATGTCGCCTGGGCGACATCGCTGTCGGAATTCCGACAGCACAAAACTGTCTTTCGTCGATCTGCCGTGGAGGGAAGTAGTTGTAACTTCTCTGCTGTCGCCTGGGCGACAGTGGCTGTCGGAATTTTCCGACAGTGAAATTTTCCCACATTCAATTTTAGCTCCAGCAGCAATGTGAACATCTCATACCTGTTATCTGCACACCATTAATGAAAATAGAATCAAATACAAAAGGGACTTTGTTATTATCAAACCGGAGGAGTGCGAAACGCATGCTCCAACAATCTCCCCCTTTTGATAATAACAAATCCGTATAAAAAGAAATCATGTCTATTTAGATTGTTGATTTTAACCTTTGGTGTGTGCACAAAATTAACATAATATATATTTCTTGAAAATAAATGATCTATCTTTAGATGAAAACTCCCCCTAAATGAAAGCTCCCCCTACATATACGCTCCCCCTAAATATATGCTCCCCCTAAATATATGATGTATTGTGTAGGTGGAATATTTAGGTGTAATAGATTTGTGATTGTTCTTTTTATACTTTTAATTCTCCCCCTTTTGATATTAGCAAAAGTTAATATTAGATAAAAGAGTAGTTCTTGATGGAATGGACATAGGATATAGAAAGAAAGAGTAAGCGGAAGCAATTTGTTGGTAATGATTGAAGTCCATGAAATAATAGGAATATGCCATAGTATGAATAAACTCATGAAGTGACAGTATAGCCATATGTAGTAATGAAAGAAAGAACTTAAACATGAGTAAGATCATTTGAAAGTATCATAGAAAGACACAATAGTGTATAGAATTATGGAATATTTTCGGTCCAATTCTCAGAGGAATATTTATTTAACATAATGATGTGTACATGTGATACTTAGATCAAACATATGAAGCTATTTAATTTACATGATCATTGAAATGTAGAACATAATAAAAGCACATAAAGGCAACTTTGACTTTGAAGATATAGCACAAGATGAATAGAAAACCATGTTTCTTTTGCACAAGACACTTTACAATTCTGTCCAAGGTGCTTAACCTCACAATGCTCATTAAGACTTATCAGGAGGGTAAGTAGTGCTTGGTGGAGTATCCTTGTCTTTATTTTTATTTTTTTGATCACAGACGTTGTGATATCTTAATTGTGATATATTGATATATTTTTTTTAATTGACCAAGGATCTCCGAATTCACTTGAATCGCAAAAGATGGTGTATATTTTGTTGTGCTAACAAATCAATGTTGAAAGTTGTATTTAAGAAGTGCTATTTTATTATGTGAAAGCAATTATGATCCATGTATATATTAAATAAAAAGACATACGTATTGATCAAAAGAAGTGAACGTGATAGTTCATTATGATAGATAAACAATTTCTCATACTTAGAGGCATGCGAAAACAATTTCCAATGGTCTAAACAACTAAGTAGAAGTGTCAATACGATGATAGCTTGGAAATGAAATCATATAAACATGTAAGTCATTTTTTTAAAAATAAATAGCACATGGTTTGTCATCAAGTCATGAGGTGTAGCATTAATAATGACATATAACTATTGTAGATCATCAAAGGGACCTTAAATTGGAGTTTTGTTAAAATGGAAGCTGTCGGAAATTTCCGATAGTCACTGTCGCCTGGGCGACAGTGAAAAATATAAATAGGGATGGGGACCGAGTCAAACCCTATTGTGCATCTTTTCCTGGAGTTAAAAACGAGAGGAAGGCTGTCGGAAGTCGGCGACATCCCTAGATCTAAGGTATGGGTTTTTGATTTTCGTGTTTTTAACTCAAAAAAAAAATTTTAGGGATTTGTGATTTTGATAGTAGAGAAGAAGGAAAATGTAGTGTTCATGTTGATTTTTGATGAATGGTGTAGGTTTTGAAAATTTTGTAGATCTAGTTTAAAAACAAGTGGATCTTGGTGGATCTTTGCTAAAATTTTTATTTCTTTTTGAGTTGGTGATGAAGGTTTCCATTTGTTCATTTTCTAAAGGATTTTTGTAGATCTAGTTTAGAGAAGAAGGTGGAAGATGATGAATAGTAAAGGATTTGTAGAATATGTTGATTTAAAAAAAAACATATATATATTTTTTAAAAACTTGATGTTGAAATAACATTTATTTTGAGTAGATCTGGAAGTATATGTAAAAATTTTGAGAGAAAATCACTTGGAGGGCTGTCGGAAATTTCCGACAGCCACTGTCGCCTGGGCGACAGTGTTCCAGTGCACAATGTGATACCTTGTTTAATCAAAATTTTTGTATGTTATTGCAGAATGGCTTCCAGTTCCAAAGCTCGAAAGAGTACTTCGGAAGATGCACATACTTCATATCAAGTTTTTCCGGGGGTGGAGAAGGCTATTGTTGGAATAGTGAAGTATGTGGAATTTGAGTCGCCAAAGCATGATCATATCTATGATCAGCTTGCGAACGCAGGTATAATTTCAATAATCACACCAGAGGGGTTTTCTTCCCTTTTCATTCGTGAATTTTATAACCATTTGGAAGACCCAAATTTCACTGAATTGGATGGCGGAGTGAGATCAAAGATCCAAGGTCAACATGTGGAAATAACACATGTTGATCTACGAGAGGAATTTGGACTAGTGATGAGTGAGAATATGCCTGATATAGTGGAGAATTATCGAAAGGATAGAGATTGGACCCTTGTAAACATGAGTTTACATGGGAATCAAAAGAAGACTCTTACCACTGAAGTTACCTCACTTACTCCGGATGCGTTCTTAGTCCAAGATATATTAAGGAATTCAGTGATGTTGAAGAGTGGAGACACAAGAAGTATTACAGCTCAGTTGACCCTCTTTACATACTATATTATGGAGGATGAGCTTTTTGATATGGCGGACTTCATTCTCTCCCAGATTAGGTATGCGTATAGATTAAAGCATCCAAGATGGGTGAAGGTTCATACGCTACCAATGGGGGCGGTAATACAGCGTGTACTCTATAAGAAGTATGGATGGATAGTGCAAGATGCTTATTTGGATGATTGTTATCCGGAAATATTTTATACGGGTTCAATGAAGGTGAAGAAGCCGCAGAGAAAAGCTCATCCGGGGATTGAGATTAGAGAGACGACGATTTCTAGGGCAGGATCACTACGAGAGTCCATTGATGATTTGCGTGATTCATTAGAGGATCACAAGAGGGAAGTGAAGAAGGACCGTAGTCGAATGCAGAAATTTATGAAGTTTCTCGTCAAAGGTCTGAAGTTGAAACCAACTCCGGAGGAAGAGGCCGAATGGCAAGTTCCGGACGAAGAAACGCCACGCCAATCGGTGAGGCGAACTCGCCGTGGCAAAGCCGTGAGACGAGGACTTCCAGAAGATTGTCCAGAGAGCAGCGGGGCTGGTTATGAAGATTCAGAGTAGTTTTATGTTGCTGCTGCTGCTGGGTGATGTCGGAAAATTCCGACATCCACTGTCGCCTGGGCGACAGTGAACTTCTTTAGATTTCTGTTTTTATTTAAAGAACTTGATCCTTAAGTTTGTTCTACTGTTTTTATGTGAACAATATTGATGTAATATTAATGATGTTGAATTTTTGTTAAGTCCTTTGAAATTTTATGTTTTGATTTTTAGAATTTTGGCTTTTTGTTTTTACATTTGTTTATGTTTTGTGATAATAAATTTTTTTTATTTTATAGGCTTTAAATTGTGATATATTCATTGTGAAATGTCTAGAATGCCCAATTCTAACCTAAGCATAGAAAAATGGGAATCCGGTAACGGCTTAGTGAATATATCCGCTAGTTGATTTTCTGTGCCTATAAAGTTGATTTTTATATTACCCTTCTTAATGTGATCCCTTATAAAATGATGTCGGACGTCTATATGCTTAGATCTAGAATGTAATACGGGATTGTTTGTTAAGTCTATATCACTTTTATTATCACACTTTAATTCTACACTACTTTGTTGTATGCCAAAATCTTCTAACGTTTGGGACATCCAAAGTGCTTGGGCACAACAACTACCGAGTGCAATATATTCGGCCTCGGTAGTAGAGAGGGCAACAGAATTCTGTTTCCTACTCGACCATGAAATAAGTGAAGGGCCGATAAAGTGACAAGTGCCACTAGTGCTTTTCCTATCTAAAGAACATCCCGCATAATCAGAATCCGAAAAACCATGCAAAATAAAAGAATCATTATGTGGATACCATAAACCTAATTTTGATGTTCCAATGAGATATCTAAAGATACGTTTCACCGCTTTTAAATGTGACTCTTTAGGATTAGCTTGAAATCTAGCACATAAACAAACGGCAAACATAATATCAGGTCTAGATGCGGTTAAATACAATAAAGACCCTATCATACTTCTATAAAGGGTTTGTTCAATTGAAACACCACTTTCATCTTTCCCTAATTTTAGAGAAGTACTCATAGGAGTGTTTGCATGCTTAAGATTTTCAAATCCAAATCTTTTTAACATATCATGAATATACTTGGTTTGACATATAAAGATTCCATCATGTTTTTGTGTAATTTGAAAACCTAGAAAATATGAAAGTTCTCCAACCATACTCATTTCAAATTCATTTTTCATAATTTGAACTACTTCATTACACAACTCTTCATTAGTGGCTCCAAAAATAATATCATCAACATAAATTTGTAAAATGACTAAATCATGATCAATTTGCTTAATGAAGAGTGTAGAATCAGCACTTCCTATTTTATAATCGTGCTTTAACAAATATTGAGTTAATCGATCATACCAAGCACGAGGCGCTTGTTTTAATCCATAAAGCGCTTTATCTAATTTATAAACATAATTTGGATATTTCTCATTTATAAAGCCAGGGGGTTGTTCTACATAAACTTCTTCGTTTATATACCCGTTTAAAAATGCGGTTTTGACATCCATTTGATATAATTTAAATCTTTTAAAACAAGCAAATGCAAGAAATATTCTAACCGCTTCTAATCTTGCTACGGGTGCAAAAGTTTCATCAAAATCTACCCCTTCAATTTATGCATAACCTTTTGCAACTAATCTGGCTTTATTTCTAACAATTCTAGATTCATTATCCATTTTATTTTTAAAAATCCACTTAACACCAACTACAGGACGATTTTTTGGTCGTTCTACAAGATTCCAAACCTTATTACGTTCAAATTGATTAAGTTCTTCATTCATAGCTAAAAACCAAAATTCATCATTTAAAGCGGTGGAAACATCTTTTGGTTCTATTTCAGAAACAAAACAAAGGTTTGAAAATAAAACATGTAGTGATGAACGAGTACTAACCCCTTTTTGCGGATCCCCAATGATAAGCTCCTTTGGATGATCCTTTGAGAATCTCAAATCACTTGGAGGCACATATCCTTCTCTTTCTTCTTCTTCTCTATCTTCTTCTCCTCTTTCTTCTTCTCTTTCTTCTTCTTTTTCTTCTTCATTTTCTCTAAGTTCTTCTTCATCATTCTCCACCAATGGAAGGGGTTCATCTTCTTTTCCTGTAATTTTCTTTTCTACACATGAAGCAAACTCATCAAACCTAACATGAATCGATTCTTCAACTATTTTTGTTCTTTTATTAAAAATCCTATAAGCTTTACTAGTTGAAGAATAGCCAATAAAAATACCTTCATCACATTTTTCATCAAATTTTCCTAAGGAATCTTTAGAATTTAAAATAAAACATTTACAACCAAAAACTTTGAAATAAGAAACATTTGGTTTTTTACTAAATATTAATTCATAAGGAGTTAATTTTAAAATAGGGCGAAGCATTACTCTATTAATTACATAACATGCCGTGCTAACCGCTTCAGCCCAAAAAGATTTTGGTAATTTAAATTCAGATAACATCGTACGGGCTAACTCTTGAAGAGTTCTATTTTTCCTCTCCACTACACCATTTTGCTGTGGTGTGCGTGGAGCGGAAAATTCATGTTTAATTCCTAACTCCGTACAAAAAGAAATAAACTTTTCATTTTCAAATTCTCCTCCATGATCCGATCGTATGCGTTTAATTTTCAACTCAAATTCATTTTGGATACGCAAACATAATTTTGAAAATTCTGAAAATGCATCGGATTTGGAGGTTAGAAATAAAGTCCAACAAAAACGAGAATAATCATCAATCAAAACAAATGTGTATTTTCTACCTCCTAAGCTTGAAATTCCAATTGGCCCAAATACGTCCATATGTATTAATTGAAGTGGCCTAGTGGTAGAAATAATGTTTTTACTTTTGAAAGATGATTTTGAAAATTTTCCTTTTTGGCAAGGCACACATAGTGAAGAAGATAAATTTCCATTTAGCAAAGGTAAACCTTTAATTAATTTATCTTTTGAAAGTTTTGAAATTAACTTGGCACTAGCATGTCCAAGTCGCCTATGCCATAAATCTAATTCATCATTTTTTGATAAAAAACATTTTAAAGTAGAATTTGAAAAATCAAGAAATTTAATCATATATACATTATGACATCTAGGTGCGGTAAAAAAAATTTCATTTGTTTTGGAATTAATAATTTTGCACAAATTTGTAGAAGATTCAAATAAAACATTTAAACCCTTATCACATAATTGACTAATAGAAATCAAATTATGCTTTAATCCTTCTACAAATAAAATATTTGAAATTGAAAAATTTTCGTTACCCACAACACCGATGCCGATGATTTTTCCTTTTCCATTGTCACCGAATGTAACAACTCCTCCTTTCTTCATCTCCAGGCTAAGGAACTTCTCTTTATTGCCCGTCATGTGCTTTGAACAGCCCGAGTCCAAGTACCACACGTCTTCTTTGTCCTTAGCCTGCCAACACACCTAGAAAGAAGAGGTGAGTAAAGATCTGGTTACCCAAGTGGTTCCACCCATAGTATAGGTAGAAGCCTTAGGCACCCAGATTTGTTTGATTTTACTTTTTCCTTCTTTCCAGCAAGAGTCCGTAGTGTGACCAAATCTATTGCATTTGGCACAAGTAATGTATTTAGAAGAGTATAACTTTTCTGGACTTTTACTGGATGAGTATGCAGTATTTGATATTTCATTAATTTTAGAATTTTTAAAAGTAAATTTTCTGGACTTTTCACTGTCGCCGGCGACAGTGGTTGTCGCCGGGCGACAGCTTCCAGACGTGTATCCGAGTCCAAACCTTCCAGATCCATGGCGTTGGTATCCTAAGATCATATCCAGTGATCTTCGGCCCATTCCAAATTTTTTCATGGCTAGTATTAAGTCATGAATCTGGTTTCTCATTTTTGTATTCTCAGATACTAGATTTACGCATCTCCGATCAAAAGATTTCTTTCCCTCATGGACTTTGGAAATTGAAGATTTTAGATCTCTCTCTAAAATCTTATTCTTTTTAGTAAGAATTTTTATTGTAGAATGAGATTTGGAAAGAGATTCTTCAAGTTCTTTAATTCTTCCCAAAGAGTGATCACACTCTTGGCAAGAAATATCCCTTTTTCCAATAGTCTTAATTTAATTTAACAATTTTTTGTTTTCTTTAAGTAAAATTCCATTTTCAGATTTTAGAAGATCATTATCTTTTAAACTTTTTTCAAAAAATTTGCAAGTCTTTAAAAATTCAGAAAACAATTCATCATAAGTTGGAGGAGTTACCTCAGTGTCGCTTTGGACACTGCATTCGTCATCAGATATGACGCTCTTTCCCATTAAGCAAATGTTGGCCTCCTCCTCTTTACTTGAGTCGAAACTGCTTGCATCCTCTGAAGTAGTATCATCCCAGGTTTCCGCCTTCAACACCTTCTTCGACCCTTTGTGCTTCTTTTCTTTAAGTTCTTTCAAGTACTTTGGACACTTGCTTCGAATGTGTCCTAACTTCTTGCAGTGATAGCACTCCGGTGGCGGTCTCTCTTCCTCCTCATCACCCTCCTTTCCTTTTTTCTTCCTAAAGGTCTCCTTCTTAAAATACTTCTTAAACGAATTTCTTCTCTCCGGATTTTTCATAAATTTTCTAAATTTTTTAACAAATAAACTTTCCTCATCTTCTTCATCCTCCTCAGAATCACTAGTTTCTTCCTTCTTTGATCTTAGAGCCAATCCCTTCTTCCTTGGCTCCATATACTCTTGTTGTTGAATTTTCAATTCAACTTCATGAGTTTTCAAGTTCCCAATGAGGCTCTCCAATTGTAAGGTCTTAAGATCATGTGACTCGGAAATTGCAGTCACTTTAGGATTAAACTTCGGGGGAAGTGATCTTAAGATTTTCCTTACCAAATCTCCATTTGAGAACACCTTTCCTAGCACCTTTGAGTCGTTCACGATTTTTGTAAACCGTGTGTACATTGTATCAATCTCTTCATCTACCTCCATTTTGAACCTTTCAAATTCAGATTCCAGTTGAAATAGCTTTGAGTCCTTTACCTGCGAAGTACCTTCATGAGTGATTTCTAATAAATTCCAAATTTCAAATGCAGAATTACAAGCACAAACTCTATTAAATTCAGTGCGATCTAGTGCGCAAAATAAAGCATTCATGGTTTTTGCATTGTTCTTGCATCTTAATTTATCATTATCATCCCACTTATCTTTGGGCTTATCCATAGTTACATCTCCTACAACAATTGTTGGAGAAGTGTAACTAGATTCTACCATATTCCAGACTTCTATATCTAGTGCAATTAGAAAACAACGCATACGTGTTTTCCAATAATTATAGTCTGTGCCCGTGAAAAGTGGTGGCCTACTAATTCCTTGCCCCTCAACGAACGCGTGATCGTTGTGCGCCATTACTCCCGGTGGTAAAACCGTTTTCGGAGTAACCTACGCTCTGATACCACTTGTTGGATCGTGTGACGCCCTTAGAGGGGGGGGGGGTGAATAAGGGTGTGTTTAAAAATATAATTTTTACTTAACAATTTTAAACCAATGTAATTTTTGTATTTAACCCAACACAAATTTCTAACCACTAAAGATTTAAGCAAACAAAATTGCAATTAGTGAAAAGAGCATAATTATATTAATCATGAAATTTGCATACAATAAAAATGATCTTAACAATGCTTAAGATCAAGGCACAATTATGATAATAAAAATACAATAATTTTGGTTTACCAATCCTTCTCCCAAGGATCGGAAGGCTATCGCTTGTCTCTCCCAAGACCAAGCCCAAGCCTATCCTCTAGATCTTCCCAAGATCTAGACGTAGCACACAAGGCCACGATTTCCCACCAAGCCTCGCAAGGACTTGGATGCTCCGCACAAGGAAGCGATTTTCCCCTAAGCCGCGCAAGGACTTAGACGCCGCACGCAAGACGACGATTTCTCTACCAATACAAAATGAAAAAGTATGTGAATGAAAGTACAATATGAAAAGAACAACTCCCTAGAGGATCAGATCTCCGAATGGATTGTTGAAGCCTCGAGATGATCGATGATGTAGAAGCACGCCCGATCTCGTCTTCAATCTTCAATCCTTCTTTGCACAAATGGGAGTTGAGGAGGTTCTGGAGCTCTCTGGTTCTTATGCACTCAGGAAGGGACTGGAATTCTCAAAAGCTTGGAATGCACGAACCAAAGGAACCAATTTATAGAAATTCACTGTCGCCTGGGCGACAGTGACTGTCGAAATTTTCCGACAGTGCTAAATTGCCGCTGGAGTGCCGTCGTGGGTGGAGTCGTGGGCATTTGGTGTAACCGTCGAGCTGTCGCCTGGGCGACATCGATGTCGGATTTCTGACAGTGCAAAACTGCCGGTCGTGGGTGGAGACGTGGGCAGTTGTGGTAACCGCCGAGCTGTCGCCTGGGCGACATCGCTGTCGGAATTCCGACAGCGCAAAACTATCTTTCGTCGATCTTCCGTGGAGGGAAGTAGTTATAACTTCTCTGCTGTCGCCTGGGCGACAGTGGCTGTCGGAATTTTCCGACAGTGAAATTTTCCCACATTTAATTTTAGCTCCAGCAGCAATGTGAACATCTCATACCTGTTATCTGCACACCATTAATGAAAATAGAATCAAATACAAAAGGGACTTTGTTATTATCAAACCGGAGGAGTGCGAAACGCATGCTCCAACAATATACATTTCACTTTGTATTGGTAGGGAAATCGTCTCCTTGTGCGTGACGTCTAAGTCCTTGCGTGGCTTAAGGGAAAATCGCTTCCTTGTGCGGAGCGTCCAAGTCCTTGCGTGGCTTGGTAGGAAATCGTGGCCTTGTGTGCTACATCTAGATCTTGGGAAGATCTAGAGGATAGGCTTGGGCTTGGTCTAGGGAGAGACAAGTGATAGCCTTCCGATTCTTGGGAGAAGGATTGGTAAACACAAATTGTTAAAAGTTTATTTTCATATTTGTGCCTTGATCTTAAGCATTGTTAAGATCATTTTTTATTGTATGAGAATTTCATGATTAAAAATTATGCCTTTTCTTTAATTGCAAATTCGGTTGCTTAATCTTTAACTTAGAAATTTGTGTTTGAATTAATTTAAAAATTTCATAGTTTGAAAACTTTTATAAGTGATTTTTAGAAGAGCAAAATTTGTTTTAAAAATTCTTAAGTAAAAATCATATTTTAAAAAGGCCCTTATTCACCCCCCCTCTAAGGGCGCCACAAGATCCAACACGTGGTATCAAAGCGAGGTTATTCCAAATCAGCTTAACAACCGGGAATAATGGCGTCTCTTGATCATGATCTCGCTTCTACTAGTTGGGAAAATTTTAATATAAATGAAAAAGTATTATCACCACCTTTATTTATGGGCAAAAATTTTAAAGGGTGGAAAATATTAATGAAAAATTTTCTTAAGGCCTTAGATGAAAAAGTTTGGAATATTACTATTAAAAAGCCATCAAGCGTACTAACTAGAAACGAAATTATTTTAAATGCAAAATCTATGAATAGTATATTTTGTGCGTTAGAACAAAATATTTTCAAACTTATTTATACTTTACCTACCGCATATGAAATTTGGAGTTTTCTTGAAAGAACTTATGATTCTCCTTCTATAGGTACGGAACATTCACAAGAACTGGAGAATATGCAAGCCTATGCAAATATTCAAGAAAGCTATACAAAGGATGGATCCATAGAATGCTCATCAAGCGAAAAGGATGATGGAAACTCTTGTTTGGAAGAGGAAGATGAAGAAGACAAAGGAACACAATGTTCAAATCTTGCCTCATCCACGAGCGCTGTAAGGAAATCAAAATCTCCTATATTTTGTACATCTATTTCTACACTACAATTGCTACAAAATACTAAACGTAAGATTAAGAAACTAAAAATGGCTAATGCAAAACTACGTTTAGAAAATAAAACTTTGAAAGCAAATGTGAATGTAGAATCCAAAAATGAAATGTTTGTATCTCCTGCATGCTCTTCATTTGAAAACTCTATATCTTGTTTTGATTGTAATAATATTAAAGAAAAATTCAAGGAACTTGAAAAAGAGCTTACTTTCATAAAAGAACAAAATGAAAAATTATGTTTAGAAAACTCTTCTCTAAAAAATGATTGTGCTAAGTGTAAAGAATATAAAATTGAAATTAAAGAGATGGATGAAACATTTGATGAATATAAAAATAACTATCAAGATCATATTGATTCAATTGTTTCCACTCTTAAAAATAGCACAATCGCTTATAATAAAGTTAGACATAATTTAAAGATTAAGAATGATGAATTAAAATCAAAAATCAACTTGCTTAAGAAAATGGTAAATACAAATTCACAATATCAAACTATATCTAAAAACAAGTTGAATATGAATATGAACATCTTAACTAAGTTTAATAATGGAAGTAAGAAACATAAAGGATTTGTAAATCAAAATCAAAATCACCATTATGTACAAAATCATGTTTCTCCCAACCTAAAATTAAATGCAAACAAATTTCCTCCAAATTATAAATTCAAAAATCATTTTGATCAAAATATTCAAGTAAATGATTATGGAAATTTGAAAAATAAAAATAACATTTTTCCAAGGTATGAATGGAGACCCATAAAGAAAAATGACATCATCTTTACTTGAAAAAGACCATTCATCATTATCTTCCCAAAAGCCACCATGATGTATTTGGGTACCCAAAGGAACCATCCCACTTGGTCCCCTTTGGATACCTAAATCTCTTATTCATTAGTATCCTATCATTTGCAAGAAGTAGAAACAAATAAAAATGAAATATCACTACTCTACTTCATGATATGCTTATTGTCACTTTTCTTTTGTTTATTTTTTATTTTTTGAACAAACATGCTATGATCACTTTATATATCATGAAATATGACTTTCATATATTAAGCCTAATGTTTATATCAAATCAAATTTGTATTAAAATTGAACATTAAGTCATATATATATTTTTTTCAAAGTGATCTATCTCTCATCTTTGATCGGTCTATATTCTTTTTAAATCCTTTACCCTTAATTGTCTTGAATTATCATTAGAAATTGAATATTGAAATTATTATCAAGACTATTGAAACTATTTTAAAGATAGGATTTAAATGGTTTATTAAAGGGCTTAAACAAAAAATTAAAATGCGCAACGTTTTTGATTCTTTTCTATTTTTGTTTGCTGCATATGATAACCCTTATAATGAAGAATATTATCTAGAAAATTTGAAACAAAAATTCATCTAAACGCATATTTTAATCTTTCAAAAATGCGAGTTTACGATCAAAACTTCAAACATCCATATCTTTTGATCCGCTCGCCTGATTTTCGCGTTTAATATATTTTTGGAAAGAGCATAAAAATCTCCATACAACGGCAAACTAGACTTGCTCATTTGAGTTCTTTTGGTGCTGTCAACTTGCCCAATTTCAACTCTGTTTTAAAAGCTATCTTAGTTCGCTTGATTTGGAAATTTCTGTGTTTATGGATTTTTCATCACATGCTATTCTTAGTATAATTGATTCATATATTAATTTAGATATTATGTGTGTGATGTGTGTCACCAATGTTTGCATGAAATTTAGACCTTAGAATCATCTCGTATCATCAAGATCAAATCAAAAGATTAATCATTTCATTCTAGGTCTAAAGAAAATTAATTTGAAAACTTCTCATATTACATGCAACTTTATCTCCAATAATCCTAGGTAATAACATTGCATTCAAACTCATAATTCTAGCATCACTTCTTGGTCTACGCTTATATATTTATGCTAGGTATAACATGTACAATGTTATTTAAATTTGATGATAACTATGTGATTTGAAATTATAATAGAATACTAAAATTCCAACAACCACATAATTTATGGATTAATCATTAGAATATATATGAATATTGTATCATGAATCATATATTATCATGCAAAACCAAAGATCAATAAATTTAATTATTAAATGCAATTTTATTAAACAATTTCAAAACATTCTATATGTGATCTTTGTCTTTGATATGATTACATGATCATCTTTTTCTAGACTAAAAAAAAATCAAACATGCTTATTTTAACGAAAATCATCAAATCGTATTGTCATATGTCTAGAAAGAATAGAATTCACATAAATCATGGTATCCAACAATTATTCTATGCAAAATTCTCTGTAATCATAAATCATAATTCATGTTCTATCAAAAAATATCTAAGATCAATAATGTCTATTAGCTAGGAATTATGAATATTCTGATAGAAATATGAATAATTGTTTCTTCGCATTTGGTGCATAGATATGCTTTGTTATTGATTGCATGTATCTCACATATATATAAATTCTAGAATCAATTGTGTAATAATAAGAATAAATTAATATCATCACCTTATTCTAGATCTATAATTTGAAACTCTAGTTTGGAATACATGCAATATAAATGTTAATCTTATGACATGACATTAAACCCAAAACTCATCACGCTAGCATTGTCACTTATTGAATATTAGTAATTGTGATAATTATCTCATATCGTCATCTCATAATAGTAGAAAAACTATGTGGCTTTATATACTCATCACATTAAACAAAACCCATAGTTTATAAATCAACCCATAGTTTAAAAGCATAGGTTGTACAAAGATTATTCACCTATGACTTGATATCTCACAATAGCGGGGGCGTAGGGCTGTATGCATTAGAGACCTAACCTCTAAGTCATGTCTTGTCCTTAACCGGGGAGAGTTCCAGTGGGGCATTGCGAGGCACTGGGGGGAAAGAGTGCTAGGTTGAGTGTTCTCTAGTGTGTGCATATCGGACTAACACCCCAGCCTACGACATGTGTGCAGCTCCTCATGCCCATCCGTCACTTAGTACGGGGCTAGGGTGTAGACATTTAGTCAGGGTAGTCTTGAATCTTAGGACATATTTATTTTACTCTTTTCATGATCATTTTATTTAATTATCACTTAAATCATGCATATTTTGGGTTATTTAATAAAAAAAATGTTCTCTTGTGTTTGCATAATTTATCTTTTTCTGATTTTTAAAATTTCTAAAAGTCTATAAAAATATTTTAGTTCATATGTACTACTTAGTTTTTGTGTTTCTGACTTTTTGTTATTTTGTTTTTATTCATATTATGAAAAATCAAATAAAAAATTCAAAATTCAAAAATTACAAAAATATTTTTTTTGTGATTTTCTATTTTTTTAATTGATTTAAAAATGATAAAAAAAAACTGTATGATATTTATTGCCAATATCAAGCATGAATGAATTCTATTATTTAGAATTTTTTACAATGTTAAAATTTATTCCTTCAAATTACTATGAACATTGTTTTGTTTATCATGTTTTGATATATCTATTTAAAGTGCATAAATTGTATTGAAAAATATGTGTAGAACCAAGCTTAGCATGCCTCTAAGTATGAGTAAATGTATTATGATTGATAATGATACCTTTCACTCACTTATTTTGGTAATCAACATGTATGTTTAAATCTAAAAATGCTTGCTTGTGTATTGTATTTGTACAATGAATTAAATCTTGCATAAGTTTATTGCCTACACTACATTTGAATTGCACTTGTGAAATTTAGAAAAGTGGTTAAGTTAAAAAATTTTGGGTTTGCAAAACAAGTGTATTCGGAGAATGTTGTCTCACAAATGTTAAAAAAAATTATATATGTAGACAAATATAACTCCACCAAGCACTACTTGAACCTCCTGATAAGTCTTCATAAGCATTGTGAGGTTGAGCACCTTGGAAAGAATAGTAAAGTGTCTTGTGCAACCCTTGATTAGTACACCACTTTTTAAGAAATAGTGTGCATTAAAATGTGTGAAAGTAAATATACTTGTGTTTTATTGTGCACTTTACTCTACATATGTCTTGTATTTTGTGTTTTAAATAAATTGTTAACATTGCCCAAAATACACTTATGTGCACATCATTATCTTTCATAACACTTCTTCTCATGAATATTGGATTCTAATGCTTTATCTATACTACTCTTTATATAAGAAATGCACTAGATAACCTAGCATGATCTCTACAATGTTTTGGTATTTCTTGAACTTAAAATTAAGTAACATTGTAGTATATTTTCTTTTTGATGTGTTCATTTCATGCTTGGTATATTTATGAAAAAAAACTTTAGATTTCAAAAAGGTTAAAACATCTTTACATTTTGCACTTAAACTCAAATTTATAACACTGATTTTCATGCTTACAAAAAAATGTTTCTTATAATCTTTCGCTTGCTTACAACTCTTATTTTTTTTAAATCTCTTATATACTATGCTTAAAATCTTTATCAATATCTATATTACAAAAGCTCGATCATGCTTTATCATTTATAAGAAATGCCCCCTTACTACCCTCACCTAAACCCTCTTTTGATTCTACCAAAAGGGGAGATTAAATTGCATAAATCTAATATTTAGGGGGAGTGCATTATAATGATATTAAACTCAAAAAATGGGTATATTTGTAGGGGGAGTAATCATTAGGAGGTGCATACACTATCATATGCTCGATCATGAAAATCCTTCAATAAATGGTTCCTTACCTATCTTAAAAGATATACACTCATCCCTACCCACTTTTGTTAATAACAAAGGGGGAGAAGAAATTGAGAAATCTAGTAAAATAGATATTTAGGGGGAGTAGTTTATAAGAGACACTAATGTAGGGTGAGGACTTGATATAGAAAGAGTAGGCATTATCGCTTTCAATTCTATCACGCTCTTAATATGTTATTCATGCATATCTTATTACCGCACTTATCTATAAACATAAATTGTCTTAATCTCACTAATTTCTCATAGGGGTATTTGTTATTATCAAAAGGGGGAGATTGTTGGAGCCTATGTTCCGCATCTCTTGGTTTGAGAATAACAAAGACCGTGTTGTATTTGATCTAGTCTTTTGTGTGTTTATAGTGTCTAGGTTGTACAGGTTCAATGAGGAGACAAGTCCTCGTTCATGGGCATGATCCAAGAGTGTGTACACATTAGAAAAAGCAAAAGGATGAGTTTTGTGTGCTGATCTTAAAATGGCCATAACTTTCAATCCAGGAAGAGTTACAAAACGGTCCACCCCATTTCGGAGATGAGAACGACTCAATCTACAGTCTGGAGAAGTTTCGGATGGCAAAAATGAAGAGGAGTTGTCGTAATTCCGACAGCGATGTCGCCCAGGCGACAACGCAGAAGTTACAGCAACTGCCCGCATGACAGCATGACGAACATCAGTTTGGGGCTGTCGGAATTCCGACAGCGATGTCGCCCAGGCAACAGTGAAAATATATAAATGGGTTCGTTTTGTTCGTGCATTCAGAGTTTTGAGAATTCCAAGTCCTTTCCTGAGTGCATACGAACCAGAGAGCTCCAGAACCTCAAGAACTCCCATTTGTGCTGAGAAGGTTTGAAATTGAAGACGAGATCGGACGCGCTTCTACATCAACGATCATCTCGAGGCTTCAACCTTCCTTTCAGAGATCTGAATTTCTAGGGAGTTCTTCATTTTATTTTGTATTTTCATTTATATACATTTCACTTTGTATTGGTAGGGAAATCGTCTCCTTGTGCGTGACGTCTAAGTCCTTGCGTGGCTTAAGGGAAAATCGCTTCCTTGTGCGGAGTGTTCAAGTCCTTGCATGGCTTGGTAGGAAATCGTGTCCTTGTGTGCTACGTCTAGATCTTAGGAAGATCTAGAGGATAGGCTTGGGCTTGGTCTAGGGAGAGATGAGTGATAGCCTTCCGATCCTTAGGAGAAGGATTGGTAAACACAAATTTTTAAAAGTTTATTTTCATATTTGTGGCTTGATCTTAAGCATTGTTAAGATCATTTTTTATTGTATGAGAATTTCATGATTAAAAATTATGCCTTTTCTTTAATTGCAAATTTGGTTGCTTAATCTTTAACTTAGAAATTTGTGTTTGAATTAATTTAAAAATTTCATAGTTTGAAAACTTTTATAAGTGATTTTTAGAAAAGCAAAATTTGTTTTAAAAATTCTTAAGTAAAAATCATATTTTAAAAAGGCCCTTATTCACCCCCCCCCCCTCTAAGTGCGCCACAAGATCCAACACTTCCCATGATCCAACCAACTCAGGTAAAAGAAAAGAAGAAAAGGTTAATCAAAGGACCTAGGAAAGCAAGGATAGTGAGGTCAGAATCTGAATCTGAACATAAAGGAGAAGATTTTTCTGCCCAAGCTGATCTTGAATCAGAAAGCAGTCAAGATAAAGAGGATCTTTATGGAGAAGACCAAGTCCAAAACAAGACTGATCTTCTAGTTGATGATACTGCACAGTAAGTGCATGCTGCCTCAGAAAGAGATGATGAGGAGCAGTTGGATTCTTCTCTACAAGGTAAAATTGATCGGATCATTTTTAACCTTGAAAGAAGGATTAGTCTAATTCCTGATAATTCCTCAGACTTCTTGGATTCACCAAATCAAGAAAAGAGTGATGTTCCATCTGAGGGGAGCAAGAGATATCAATTGAAGATGAAGGACAGAAGGTTGATGATGATGTTAATGATTGAAAGTGCACAGTTATCCTCTCTAGAATTCTCTAGAGGGGGGGGGGGGGTGAATAGAGATTAAAATTACTTTGTGCAAATATATATATATATGTGTGTGTGTGTGTGTAAGAATCACAGATTTAAACTTCCCACACACCAACAAGAATTAATCAAGTAAAGAAGACAAATAACAAGTAGAAAATCACAGCACAACACAAGAAAATATAGTGGTTCCCCAAACTTTGGGTAGTCCACTCTTCTACCCCCTTTGGTTGGAATTCACTAACTTGCACTGAGTCTTTTGATAAGGAGACTCTTAGAACCAGACTGAGTCTTTTGATAAGGAGACTCTTAGAACCGCTACAACTGAATTTTTTGAAGAGAGATTCTAAAAACTCTTTTACACACTTTGAAGATGAAGTAAGAAAGAAAAGAAGAAGTAGAACAAGTAGAAGAACAAGAAACAATATATGTAAGAAGGAATCTTCTTCCTAGCAAGAAGATTAGAAGCACAGGTATAGTGAATATGATCTCTCTTCTATAGTGAGAAGGAGATTGTGAACTTTTCTCTCTTTTGTGAGAGCTTTCTGAGTTTGCAGCAGTATGGCTTCAGAATGAGAAGGAGAAGGAAGCTTGATCTTTTCTGCAGCACTATATCTCAATTCTCTCTTTTCACTTGGGAGCTCTTCCTCTATTTGAAAATGGATGAAGTGGATCACTGGTTGTTATTCTTTGCCGACCTCCTTCTTATTTATAGCTCTGTTTGAAATATAATGCTAAAGGAGAATAATCAATTAGCAGACAAAGAATTAAAAAGAGGTAAGAGTTTCCATAATTAATATCTCTGTAGAAGAAAAAGAATTTATTCTGATTTCAAATAATGTCCATAATAATCTGAATCAAATAAGCCAAGAATCAAATAGAAGGAAAGGATGATTCAGAACGGCTATAAAAGAATAATATTATTCCATAAAAATCAGATCTACAGAAAGAAGGAAGAGATCTGGCGTGTTTTTGAATTACTTATAGATATCGACGTGCGTCGATTACTATTCGACGTAAACGTCGATTTCATCCTGGCTGGACGTCGAGAGGAGAATAAGGAAGGTGCGTCGACTAGGATGCGTCGACTTTATCACATGCATCGACTGGAAGTCAGAGGTACGTCGACTAGAATTACGTTGAATTCTTCTAAGAGTTACTTCGACTCTTCCTGAGAGAAACGTCGACTATATTTCGACGTTGCGTCGAATACTATTCGACGCATATTTACTTAGCCCAATTTTTCATACTTAGAATTTATGTTCTACTCAATTCTAGGGGTTAAAATAAATCATTTCCCCAACAATCTCCCCCTATTTGTCTTAACCCTATTTAGAGAGAAGTTGTGTCAGTATTTAATCATCTCAATAAAGTATTTATATAGGTAAGGAATATATAAGCAAGTAGAAGAGAAATTAGAAAAGGAAATCTTATAAACAAACTGCATGTTCAGATCAATCAGTATTCAACCATAAATATATCAGTCATTGTTTTAAGGCATTATTCAGGAGGGGTAGAAGGAGTCTTCCTTTTTCTAGTGAATACAACTGTTTTAAGAGAGAGGGGTTGCTCCTTCTCAGCACCAGGTAGTTCACTCAGCTCCCCCTGAGTTACATCAGTTTGCTCCCCCTGGGATGGAACTTCCATGGTTGCTTCTACTTCTGCCTCTTCAGTTTCTTTTTCAGTTCCAGCTTCAGTCATAGCAGTACCCGGCTCCTGAGCTCCTGTTTCAGCTATCACAGTATCTAGTTCCCCCTGAGTTTCAGCTTCTTTATCTTTCTCACCATCTGCCACATCTTCCTTTTCAACTTTATATTATGCTCTGCATGCCTCCCCTTGTAATAGTACCACTTGATTTGCAGCTTCTCTTGCTATATTGAGTACCTCTATTATTTGTTCTTCAGACTGTAGCTCAGGTACAACTTCATTTCCAATTGTCTTGAGCAGTGCAAGACTATCAGTTTTTGAGGTAGGAGGGGACTTGTGGGAGAGAGATTTATGACTGGAGAGCTGCTCTTCATCTAACTTCTCCCCCTTCTTGACCTTCTTAGCTAAGGAGGTTAAGAAAGATTTGGTGACCCTAGATGAAGAGAAATATGTCTTTAGACTTTGCACAGAGGCACTTACCCCATCTATTTGGGTATGCATGTGCATTATGGAGGAGTGAAGGAGGGAGCAATGCTCATCCAGCATTGCCTGAAATTTTTGGGCTGCTGATGCAATGCACTGAGTGAGGAGAGCTTCAGTGGATCCAGATGGTTCATGTTGTGATGGAGGAGGAGATAATGGTGGAGGTGATGAAGCTGGAGAGAAGTTAGTTGATACATGAGGTATGAGTGATAAGGGAGGAAGAGAGGATGAGAAAGTGGGAGGAGGAAAAGATGGAGAAACTGCTGTTTGAGCAGGTGTTTGAGAAGAGGTAGGTAGAGTAGGAGTTGTGAGGGTGGTAGAGAATATTGGAGTGGATGATGGTGGTAGAGAGGGGATGTTTGTTTGAGGAGGAGGAGGAGGAGGTGAAGAAGGATGATCAGGAGAGTTAGGAGGAGAGGGAGTCTTTTCAGGGATGGAACCAGGCTTAGGGATTTGCCTGGTCCGTTTAGAGAATAGGGCTATTGACATCCTTTTTCCTGGAGGAATATGGATTCCTTTTGACCTACATAGGTCAGGGAAGGAATGGAAGAGTACTTGACTCATAATTCTCATGTAGGCATTCTCTTTATGAGAGTATTTGTAGCCTATCATTCTGAGCAGGAGGCTGGCCCAGTCTATCTTCTTCTTCAACACAAGGGCCCCCATGATGTTCAGTTGCTGCTTGGGTACTGCATCATGCGCTGAGATCTTGCATAGTAGAACTTTTCCTACTATATCTGCCAATAGTCTATACTCATAAGAAAAATCTATTTTCTTTAGGTGGATTGGTCTATCTTTAGAGAACTTCATGGTGGTTAACAGATTCTTGGTTTCATCAGGGGTCAGTTCCACAGGTTCATCACCTAATAAGGGAGTGATGAAGGAGTCTTATTTAGCTACTTCTTTAGAAACTTATTTTCTTTCTCTATTTGAGTTTAAACAAAGATAGAATGTACCTGATGGAAGATCAAAGGTGGTCCTAATATGTTATGTAGAGATTAAGATAGGTGTCTCATGGACTGTTCCTTGGATTTCTCCTTGTTCAGATATCTAAACATGAGTCATGAGCTCTGTGAGTTCTGTCTCCAGAAGCTTGCATCTAGTGGAGATGAGCTTGTCTAATCCAGCTTCAGAGAACAGAGCTATGCTGCTCTTGTATTTTTCGGCTGCGGCTTGGAAGGATTCTAGGTCAATGTCGAAGCCAGAGTTGGTCTTGGGAGCCATTTTTAGGTTAGTGAAAGAGAGGAAGAAATGGTTTGGACTGAAGAGCAAGAAGGATGAAGGATGCAGACGTCGTGAAGGTTTCTAACTGAAGAGTCTCTTTAAGTCAGGTGAAACGTCAAAATGCGACACAATTCGAGGCTTATTCGGCACTTCAGTGGATGTGACCGAAAATATTTTAGTATTGCCGCTCTTTTTCATGAAGTCGATGTTACGTCGAGTGGAGTTCGACGTGAGCATCGATACAGACAGAGTTAAGATGTTAGGGTTTTCTGTATGCATCGATTGGAGTCGATTGGAGTCGACACATGCGTCGATTTCACTTATTGAGTTGAGTTATCGAGGGTGCGTCGAATAGAAGTTGACGTGACTTTTAATTTACCTGAAAAATTCTAGATTTTCATTTCTCTTTATTTCTTCCTAGTCCTAATGTTTTCTAAGTCAGCCTTGGGCTTAATTTTTTACAAATAGTTTGATTGATTGTGCCAACACTGTTTGGCAATGTGGCCAGTTTTGTTACATATATATCACTTGATTATCTTAAGATTATGAGAATTTGAGTTTAGAGAGGAATAGTGGTGTTGATTAGAATAAACATTTTGATTAGGATAAAGTTTTGGTTAGGATAAAAGTTATAGTCAGGATAGTAATTTTGATTATGAAAGGATTTTTGATTAGGATAGAAGGGTCCTGAACAGGGGTTAAGAAGATGGAAAGTTTTTGAAGAATAGCAATGTCCTGTATTTAAGTTGCTCTGAGGATTTATACGTCGATATCCATTCGACGTATGTTGAGAGTTGCGTCGAATTACATTCGGCGCTTTCTCTAGATTGCGTTGATCTGGAATCGATGCATGGAAGAAGTTGCGTCGATTGTAAGTCGACACAGTTTTATTCATGCGTCGATTTGAGGTCGAAGCGTCTGAGAGATTGCGTCGAGTAGAATTCGACGTACTATCATTGATGCGTCGATATGAAGTCGATGCAATTGCATCTTCACAAATTTTATTTTTCCCTTTTTCTGATTTTATTTCTTTATGAGTTATTTCTTTTGTCTTAGTTGTCTTCTTAGAAGTAGTTTGAGAGTCTTCATCTTTATAGTATGATTGTTCATAAAAATGGTGTATCTCATTGAAGGAGTCTTCTTCCTTATTTTGTGAGTCTTTTTCTTGGTTTATTGTTTCAGTGGGTTTAGTGAATTTTACAGGGCTCATGCAAGCAGGTTTGTTGGATGGAATTGGACTGGCTGAGGGATCAGCTCCTAGCCCAAGATTTTTATGTCTTTTTGTTTGTTTATCCGTAATTTCTTTAAGTGTTTGGCTTCTCATTTTTATTGATTCTTCAAAAGCTTTTGCTTGGGATACCTTATTCTTAAGAAGCTGGTTTTCTATTTTAGCCCTCTTTATTTCTTTTTCTATGATATTAGCCCTTAACTCATGATTTTCAGAACAAGTATCTTCTATATTTCTCTGGTTTCTAATGACATTAATTTGTTCTCTTAGATTATTAATTTCTTGTTTAGCTTTTAGTTGATCTAAACATAATTCTTTAAAATCATTTTTGAAGTCATCATACAGAAAATCTATGTCATCAAAAAATGCTTACCTCATCCTTATCCTCAGATTCCTCTATGAGAATAAGGCTATTTTCTTTACCATCTTCAGAAAAGATGCTTCCTTCTGATTCTGTCTCACTCCATGATTTGGCATCATGTTCTTCCTTTGAGCTTTCAAAAGCCATTAGGCATAGGTCTTCTTGCTTAGATTCTTCATTGTCACTTTTGGATGATGTGCTGTCCTCAGAATCTGTTTCACTCCAAGCTTCTGCAATGAAGCCTCTTTCTTTCTTCTTCCCCTTTTTCTTAAGATCTTTCTTTTTCAGGTCTTTCTTTTTCTCAGTATTTTCTGGAGATTCTGGTGCTATGTGTCCAGGTTTCCTGTAGGGATAACAAATGATTTCTTTAGTAGGAGTTTTATCATACCTTGATTTTGATTCTCTCCTTCTAGACCCATCTGTCTTGACCCATTTCTTGAATCTTCTGGCCAGGAGGCTGAACAATTCTTCTTCAGTGACAGGGGTCTCTTCTTCTGTTGCTTTCAAAGCAATGTTTCTATCTTTTGAGGAGGATGAAGTGCTTCCTCTTCTTTCCTTCTCTTCTCTGGTTTTCAGCAGTTGCTCATAGGATTTGAGTTTTCCTAAGAGAGCATCTGTTGAGATTTCCCTTTGTCCTCTTGTATCTCTTATTGCCCATATTCTTGAGTCCCAAGAACTTGGGAGACTCATTAACAGTTTGTCATTGATCTCTGTGAGAGAGATCTCTCTATCCAGGCTTCTTAATTGATTGATGATCAGACTGAATCTGTCATATATCTCAGATATGCTTTCTTCCTGCTTCTTTTGAAAGTTCTCATATTGGGAGATCAATAAAGCCTTTCTATCTTTTCTTTCATCAACACTCCCTTCTACCATCTCTGTAAGAGCTTCCCAGATTTCTTTGGCTGATTCACATTCAACAACCTTTTGAAAGATTTCATCTGAGAGGGTTGAGACCAGAATGTTCACAGCCTTTGCATCACATGTTCCTGCCTTCTTCTCTTCAGCTGTCCACTCAGCCTTTGGGACAAGTGTTTGAGTCACTTCACCACTTGAGTCTCTTCTATAAGGCTTGGGAGGACCTGTCAAGATAACATTAAATAATTCTTCATCAATGGAATTCATATAAATCCTAATTCTTGTTTTCCAAACTGCAAACTTTTCAAGATTGCACATTGGTGGTCTGGTGGAAGCATAATCTTTGATTTGTGCCATGTGAAAAGATATAGTTTTCAGAAATATATATATATAAAAAGAGGTAGGATCTTTTTGATCAAGGAGTTAACCTTTTTAGATCAACCTGCCTCTGATACCAATTGAAAGTGCACAGTTATCCTCTGTAGAATTCTCTAGAGGGGGGGGGGGGGTGAATAGAGATTAAAATTACTTTGTGCAAATATATATATATGTGTAAGAATCACAGATTTAAACTTCCCACACACCAACAAGAATTAAGCAAGTAAAGAAGACAAATAACAAGTAGAAAATCACAGCACAACACAAGAAAATATAGTGGTTCTCCAAACTTTGGGTAGTCCACTCTTCTACCCCCTTTGGTAGGAATTCACTAACTTGCACTGAGTCTTTTGATAAGGAGACTCTTAGAACTAGACTGAGTCTTTTGATAAGGAGAGTCTTAGAACCACTACAACTGAATTTTTTGAAGAGAGATTCTAAAAACTCTTTTACACAGTTTGAAGATGAAGTAAGAAAGAAAAGAAGAAGTAGAACAAGTAGAAGAACAAGAAACAATATATGTAAGAAGGAATCTTCTTCCTAGCAAGAAGATTAGAAGCACAGGTATAGTGAATAGGATCTCTCTTCTATAGTGAGAAGGAGATTGTGAACTTTTCTCTCTTTTGTGAGAGCTTTCTGAGTTTGCAGCAGTATGACTTCAGAATGAGAAGGAGAAGGAAGCTTGATCTTTTCTGCAGCACTATATCTCAATTCTCTCTTTTCACTTGGGAGCTCTTCCTCTATTTGAAAATGGATGAAGTGGATCACTGGTTGTTATTCTTTGCCGACCTCCTTCTTATTTATAGCTCTGTTTGAAATATAATGCTAAAGGAGAATAATCAATTAGCAGACAAAGAATTAAAAAGAGGTAAGAGTTTCCATAATTAATATCTCTGTAGAAGGAAAATAATTTATTCTGATTTCAAATAATGTCCATAATAATCTGAATCAAATAAGCCAAGAATCAAATAGAAGGAAAGGATGATTCAGAACGGCTATAAAAGAATAATATTATTCCATAAAAATCAGATCTACAGAAAGAAGGAAAGAGATCTGGCGTGTTTTTGAATTACTTATAGATATCGACGTGCGTCGATTACTATTCGACGTAAACGTCGATTTCATCCTGGCTGGACGTCGAGAGGAGAATAAGGAAGGTGCGTCGACTAGGATGCGTCGACTTTATCACATGCGTCGACTGGAAGTCAGAGGTACGTCGACTAGAATTACGTTGAATTCTTCTAAGAGTTACTTCGACTCTTCCTGAGAGAAACGTCGATTATATTTCGACGTTGCGTCGAATACTATTCGACGCATATTTACTTAGCCCAATTTTTCATACTTAGAATTTATGTTCTACTCAATTCTAGGGGTTAAGATAAATCATTTCCCCAACAATGATGTTGACAACAATGATGATAATGAAGTCACAACTAAACAGATCAGTGATCAAGTTGAGGGGGAGCATACAAGGGTCCTTGCTCAGGATGAGATAATTCCATCCACCGTAGCAGCTGAGACAACCACTCTAGTTGAGTGTGTTGGTCTAGGAAATCAAGAGGAAAACCTACCTGCAGCTCTGCCAACAACTTTCAAGCAGCCAATAATTGTTGACCAGCCCTCGACCTCCACAGTTTCAAATGAACATCTTCTCAGTTCAATCAAGACACTTAATGATGGGCACATGTCTGCAATCAAGTAGTACATAGATACATCTGTTTAAAATATAAAAGTTGAGGTGATGACTGAGATCCAGGTCATCAAGGAAGACACAACTCACCTTAATAGACAGATGATCAAGTGGTTTGAAATGGCAGAGAAATCTGTGGTTGCTCAAAGCACCATTCTAAGGTCCATGGACAAAAGTCTTAAACTCTCATAGCAAGATATGACATATGTCAAAAACTATGTAAGCAAGACTGATGAGGTAATTGAAAAGGCCTCTAATCATATTGAGTAATATGTGTGGTCAACAACAACAACAATGATAAAAGAAGCTGAGAACATGAAGGAAGAGATCAAGTATGATTTGGAAAATGCCTTTCAAACCTTATCTGGCTCAATAAAAACCACCTATCAAGATCTTGAAAAGAAAGATAATTGAAGAAGCCAGAAAGTGGGAGAAGAACAATGCTCAACAAGCACTTAGGGTACTTCAAGGAACCAGAATTGTACTCAATCTCTCTCTCCTGAACACCTCAAGGCCAAAAGATTTTGTCTTCCAGGCTCAAGCAAGGGTTGCATAGGATGCACATCTTGCAGCCAGAAGAAAAAGGGAAGGAGTGTTGTTGACAGAAGAATTCATGGAAAAGACTAGAGCCGATCAAGCCAGAGATCCTGATTTTGAGTATTGGAGTGATGATTCAAATAAGATAATCATCAATGCCTGGTTAAATCACGGTCGGCTGTGTAAGAACATTGATAGCATCTACGCATACAAGTGGTACCAAAAATATCTAGCTACACACCTAATCCATACATGAGGACTTAGGTTTCGCAAGCACAACTGACGTAGGAGGTCCAAGTCAACTCCGCTACAAATTTGTGGTGAAGGTTTGCGTTCGAACATAACACAATAATGGGGCTTCTGTTAGGTATTCCAAGAGACACCTTAATCTCAAGTCCCATAACACGATGACATATTTCACGGAGTCATTCTCCTGCACCCATACTAGGCTTAACCTAAATGCAACGTCAAAATCAAGTATCACCGATCTGGGCAAACGACCACGGGTAGGCTTCACACAATGCCTAAATCCAGTTCGAAGCATCTTTAAAGTTTCGTCGAGTTCTATTCGATGCATAATTCTTTTTATTAAAAGTTCGATTGTTATTCATGGATTTCTCTAAAGGTTCTTTGCCTAGAATTCCTTTTTGATTATTAATGTCCACCCTATTAAATGCAGTGATTCTATCAGGATAATCATGTAGTTCTTCACAAGATTCTATATTTTCATTTAGTTGATTCTCACTGGATCTAACAAATACTATAGGACTCTCCCAAACAGGTCTACTAGAAGCTACATTACTAACTGAAGGATTTACCTATAATCCAAGATATCTAAATCTCATAGAGAGATTCTCTGTGGTATCTTTTAGCTTTTGACTCCTCCCATTGAGTGAATCTTCAAAGGCCTTTGCCTTTATAAGCTCTTCCTTTAATGTTAAATTTTTAGCAGTTAATTTATCTATTTCCTTTTCCTTCTTATATACGTCACCCCTTAGTTCATAATTTTTAGAATATACATCTTCTTCCTTAAGATCTTCTAATTCTTTTCTAAGCGTTTTAATTTCTTTCTGAGACTCTAGATGATCTTCACAGAATTCTTTAAAACATTCTTTAAATTCATCTATAGAGAAATCAAAATCATCAAATAAAGTTACCTGATCCTCTTTAGAGGGATCTTCAAAGGCCATCAGGTAGGGGTCTTCAATATTTGTTTCCTCTTCACTTTCTGAGGAGCTGCTGGAGCTAGATTTAGTCTCACTCCATGTTTCAGCAACAAGCCCTCTTCCTTTCTTCTTATCTTTTCTTTTAGAGATCTGCTTCTTATAGTCCTTTTTATGAGACTTCTCCTTCTGAAGATCAGTGCACTTAGTTGCAATGTGCACTGACTTCCTACATGCAAAGCATGTAATCTCCTTGTTGGGAGTCTTATCATACCTTGGCTTCCTGGAGCTTCTGTCCTCCTTCTTGAGTCTTCAGTTCTGACCCTCTTTCTGAATCATCAGTCTAGAAGATTGAACATATCTTCTTCTGAAGTTGATGGTTCAGATTCAGAAGCTTTTAGAGCAATTGTTCTTTCTCTTGAAGGAGTTGAAGCTTTGTCTTTAGCTTCTGTTTCAGCCCTGCTTTTTAACAACATTTTATTGGACTTCAGCTTGCCTAGTAGAGCATCTGTGGAGATCTCCCCGTGGCATCTGGACTCTCTGATGTCCAAGATCCTTGAGTTGTAAGTGCTTGGGAAGCACATAAGTAACTTTTCATTTATCTCAGTCAATGAGATCTCCTTGTCCAGTCCTTTGAGCTCATTGATTATGATGATGAACCTTTCATACATTTCGGCAATATTTTCTTCAGGGTTCTTCTGAAAGTTCTCATATTGGGATATAAGAAGGGCCTCTTATCCTTTCTTTCATCAGAACTTCCAGCAACAAAACTGGATAGAGAATCCCAGATTTCTTTTGCAGATTGTCATTTAGCCACATTTTGAAATATGTCATCCGACATAGTGGATACTAGTATATTCATAGTCATAGCATCACAAGCCTTTACCTTCTTCTCATCTTCAGTCCACTCTGATCTGGGAACCAGTTCTTGTGTTGAGGCTCCACTGGTATCCTTTTTGTAAGGCATTGGAGGACCTGTCAACACAGTATCAAAAAATTGTCTCGGTTACACACTGATGGTCTAGTGGATGCATAGTCCTTAGAACTCATTTTCTTAAAATGCTTTTGAAATAGAAAAATATGAGTGAGAGGATCTTTTGATCAAGGTGTTAATTTTTTTTATTAACCTCCCTCTGATACCAATTGAAAATGCACAGTTGCTCCCCTGAGAATTCTCTAGAGTGGAGTGAATAGATATTTACAAACTTTTATTAAGAAGTGTACGGAAAAATAATCCTAATTCCTAAGCATCCAAGATTCCTACCAGAATTTAATCAAACACAGAATAATAAAAGTAGACAAGAGATAATCACAGAAAATTCACGACACAGAAGACACAAAAACTATAGTGGTGCCCCAAAATCTGGGTAGTCAACTCTTCAACCACCTTGGTAAGAATACACTATCACATTTCCTGAGTCTTTTGATAATGAGACTATTAGAACCACTGAGTCTTTTAATAAGGAGTCTCTTAGAACCAGGGACTGACTCTTTTGATAAGGAGACTCTTTCAACCAAACCAGATCTTTGGATAAGGAGATCTTGAACCAAAAATTAGATATTTTGATAAGGAGATCTTGAACCAAGACTAAATCCTTTGAAGAGAGATTCTTAAAACTCTTTACTCAGTTTACAAAAATGAGAATTAGAGTAAGAAGAAGAAGACGATGAAGTGTAATCTTCTGATTTGAATTCTCATTCAACAGTCACTAAGGATTCTAGGCACTAAGTGTTATGAATCCTTTATTAGATGATGAATCCTTGCTTAGAAGAAGATGCAAGGATTATAAGCACTGATCCGACATTTTTCAATTTGATCTTTGTATCTTTGATTAACTCCTTTCAGGGAGGGAGGAAGAGGAAGCTTTCTGTAGCTTAAGGAAGAAGAATTGTTGTGCAGAGATCTGTCGGGTAGAGTCAGAGAGAGAGAGAGAGAGAGAGAGACAGAGAGAGTGAGAGACCAGTCGATAGGCAGACAACCCTTTTGAATTCCTTATGTATACAATCTTCTGTCGAATTACTTTCCCTTCTGATCGACTATTCAATTAGAAAGTATAGAATGAGAATTGTAGCTTTCCATCTATGCTTGTTGACATTTCATCAATATCTTTAATATATATTCCAATTATATCACCTCTGAATATTTAATACATTTCTTTCTCTTTAATTACATCCTGTTGCGACCCGTTAGAATTCAAATATCTTTCATATATATATTTTGAATAACTTTCAGAATCCATTCCAGGATGTTTCCAATTCTTTGTCTGTATTCGACGTTGTGTCGAATTCCTTCTGACTTCATATCGACGTGTCGTTGAGTTTTATTAGAAGCTACGTCGAAATCTGCTTCAGAAAACCCTAGCTTTTAATTGAGCTCTGTTATCGACGTTGCATCGATTCCCTATCGACGTATGTGTGACCTTCAACTTCTGGCTTCTGCGTTGAATACTAATCGGCTTTGCGTCAACTTCATCTTGAAAGAATGTATGCATCGACTTCTGCCTTCTGTGTCGATATCTAGTCGACGTTGCGTCGACTACCGATTAAATGAAGCGTGGACAGTCAGTCTGAGTTACTTCTACTTCTATTCGAAGTTGCTTTGACTTGTAATCGAAGTTGCATCGACTTCTATTCGACGCAAGTTTAACTCAACTGATTTTTTACTTCCTTTTGACTAGGGTTTGGCACACCTAGGTGGATATGACAATCTAAGATATCTAAAGACCATATTACCCAACATGGGTAAAGAATCCTAGAGAATGAAATCACTTTTACAGAATTTGTAAGGTAAATCAAGAGGGTGTTTTTCCCAACAGGTGTCGTGAGAATACTTATGCATGATGTGTAAAGCATGATTAGCTAGAGAGCGTTTACTAACTATATATGGAATGAGAACTGGCTGCAGGGCTTATTATTATAGAGGAGTTCTTTGTTGCACTCGTTGTTTTGTTTTTCAATATGAAAAGGACTCGTCGGTATGACATATTATTTAGACAGCGAGAGAACACTTGCATGCATTATTGACTAGATTGGAAGGCTTAGCATGAGACCTGTTGATTTGATCTATATTTGGCAAGATGTGTTTTACTGCAGGAACAATGACTAAGTTCGAGTTTTCTATTGATGTAGTAGCTTAGGACATGGTTGCCTACCCTTAGGAGTAGAATTGCATGGATACGACATTCATACTCTAGCTCATGATTGCATAGTAGGCCCCCTTACTTCTTAACATAGAGACATGTATGTATGCAACATCTAACCTTGTTACTTCTTTACTATTTTCTACCCTGGATCCGCTAGGATGCCAAGGGATACTAGGATCGTTATACAGTTTTTGGCCAGTTCTAGCTGAATATCGTTTTCTGGTTAATTGTATTTGGCTGTGGGGTCTTAAGCTCACTTGGAACTGCTTTGTTGCAAAATATAAATATAAAGGTGGATGTATTTTATTGCATAATTTCTTATAATACTTTGGTGTTCAATGTATTTATGAGATACTGCCTATGAGGTCTTCAAAATTTGGCTCAGTAAAAATTACGGTATTTAAAAACAGCCATTTTAATAGTTTTATTATCAACTTTGGTTAAGGTTTTGAGGGCCATAGAGTCTCTTGATAAAAATGCTTTGAATATCAAAGTTGTAGCCTATATATAGGGATACTTCTTTAATGTTCATTATTTTCTTATCATAGGTCTTTATAAGGTTCAAAAAGTTGATTTAAATTTGAATAAAAATTGATTAACAAATTTATTTATTAACAAATTTATTTATTGAATAAAAATTGATTAACAAAGTTGATTAACAAAGTTGATTTAAATTTAAATATCAAAGTCTTAGCCTATATATAGGGACACAATTTTGAGGGTTTTAATTTTCTCCAACTAAAACATGGTCTGCATATAAGTTGCAGAGACTAAAATTCTCTACAGCTTCTATGTTGATCGCTTTTACAAAATTGGCCTCTATATAATTAATATTTAGCTCAAGAAATTGGTATAGATGGGGTCTGCCCTAATTTATAAGAATCACGAGCTGCAATTAGCTGGAATTTCATAACCTTCATTATCTTAATGAGGAGTTATAGGAGAAACCACCGCACGCACGATCTCCCGATCCACGTGGGATCCGCATGTTAACCACCGCATGCGTGATCCCCCCCCCCCCCGCTCGGCCGCCCTCCGCAAGGTCAGCCTGCGCTCGGCCGGCCTCCGTTCGGCCTCCCGCCATGGGGCCGGCCTCTAGCCTCCCTCCTTGGCCGGCCTCCTGGTCGGCCCCCGCCGACCGCGCCTCGTCGCCAACCGCCCCCTCCGGGCCGGCCTTCCTCCGCCGTCCGATCATTCTTACGCGATCTCCATCGTCCGATGTATGGTAACCACCCGCGTCACCACCAGCATAACCACCCATTATGGGTGGGTGTTTTTAATACGAAATTATATCGATAAGCATACAGGAAAATACTTGAATAATGCGCAGCGTAAACCATATGAAATCGGCCTGTAAATAACAATTAAGGTGGTTACGAACTGCAAATAACCGCATAACCATCCCAGGGGCCTATAAATTAGACCCCATGGCCCTTCTTCATTCCCATCTTTCTCCTCCTCAGGTTTTCTTCGAGGTGCGCCAGAGCTCTCCTAGGAATACCTTGAAGATCTCCGTCTTCGAAGATCTTCGAACGCCTTGAAGATTCTTCGAAGGGTTCCATCATCCTCTGAGCGCCCCCATGCAACTTCTTCTCCACTACAAGGAAGGCATGCTCCGCAACGCCCGCAACTCGACTACAAGTACGAAAGACTTAGCCTCGAGAGTGGCGACCTGTTACCCTCCGAGCGCCTCTCTCTCTCCACAAGTTGTAAAGAGAAGCAGCATGTCGCCCCCGCCTTCCCCTAAAAGCTTTGTACAATAACCCATAATAGTGAAGTTTGGTCGGCACCGTCCCGGCCACGTGGTTTTTCACCAATTTCCAATGTTTTCCACGGTAAAAAAGGCTCTTGTCATCCGTCTCATCTTTTATTGACTGTTTGTGCGCTCGACCGCTCCCGAGCTAAGAAGCTCCAATCTAGATCGGTTTTAGGAGCCTCGAGTGTTCAAACCATAGAACTGGTCTCGATGTTCGAAAGGGGGATGCATCCAACCCTTACTTGACCCGAGCTAGAACTCCTGACTGGTTGCTAAGAACTGGAAGATCCTGCACTTGAAGAACACCTGAGTCCACAAACGAACCCCTTAAGCTACAGCGTGGAGGTCCCACCACACACCCGGAAGCTCACAAGGAACTTCCCCTCCCAAGCCAATGCTGAGTCTGGGCACCTTGGAGGGCACTAAGGACCACCTCACAGTCAACCTTCACTGACAGGGGGAGGGGGTAGTGCTTGCTCACAAGACACACACGCGGAGAGGGGTGGAGACCAACCCTTCCCAAGGTGCCCATGGGGGTCTATTTATAGACTTCCCAAAATTGGGTTGCGGATAGCCAAAATTCTGCTATCTGCAGGTCAACCACGAACCTAGACAATCAAAACAAGAGGGGGGGCGAGTGGAGTACGAGACGTCCACTCCCCCCTTGCTGGGGGTCGAACGAGTGGACCGAGGTCCACCGCCCTAGCTGGGCAAGTGGACCTCGCGGTCCACTCTGAAGTATCTAGTTACCAACCTAAATCACCTAGAGGGGGGGGGGGGGGGGGGGGGGGTGAATAGGTGATAACTGCGTCTTTTGCGGAATTAAAAACTTGATGAAATAGAACGCACAGAAAGCAAATCACAAACACAGATAACACAAGGAATTTATAGTGGTTCCCCATTCTCCGGTACTCCACTTGCCGGCCTCGCCAATCTAGCACCACAGCTAGACTGACTACTTCACTATAACTCAGATCAAGAATGATCATACAATCTCGGAGTCAACACTCCTACAATCTCAGAGACAAATCTCCTACAAACTCAGAGAGAATCTCTCTCTTACAACTCGGAGAATAACCTCTCCTACAACACGGAGAAAACTTCTCCTACAATCAAATGTGATAATAGATTTGATACAAAATTATCAAAACATAACCAGATCTGAAAGGCTTGAAAGATCTTCTTCCTTCTTGTGGCTTGAAACGCTTTGACTTGATGTCGATGAGGAAGAACAATAAAAAACTCAGACCTACCTTCTTCGATTCGACTTGATCCAATAGATTCTGTAGAGGATGGAGCAACGATCAATCGAACCTTTTCTTCCACTAGAGACAATAGATTTAGAACAGCAGATCAATCTCCAACATAGGTGACAGGAGGCGGCACTTTTTCGTTCTTGGAACGGGAGGAGAGTTAGAGCTTGATCAGAATAGAATAATGAATAAGAATCTTAAGAACGAGAGCCTTATATAATCAAAGGCTTAACGACATCAAATAAGGTAGAATAAACCTTAAACGAAATCAAGAGAGCCGTCAGAATAGACAGAATGAATTAACGTCCCGTCATAAAGGATTAAAAAAAGATTTCAGGATATGAATAAATTTCTCGAGAATACAAGGACTTTTCGAGAAATAAAAGAGGCTTCTGATAAAACAGGATTAAGAACATAAGGAATTAATTTCTCGAGAACAAAGAATTTCTCGAAAAATAAAAGAGCTTATGAGAAAAAGGAATTAAGAACAAAAGAATTAATTTCTCGAGAGCAAAGAATTTCTCGAGAAATAAATAGGCTTCGGCTTCGAGAAGGAATATAGAAGGATTTTACATGAGAGAAAAACTTCTCGAGAGATAGATAATAATCTCGGGAAAAGAAATGGAGAATCAAAACATCATTGAGTCAATTAGTCGGCCTCAGAAGATTAGTCGAACTGGGCTCACAGAAATACTTCATTTTCAACAAAATAGCGATCGACGAAATTTTGTTACTTCGTCGAACGGAGATCGACGAAAGACGATCAAAGAAAAACACTTCAAATTTCAGCTAAACAGCGGTCGACGAAATTTTGTCACTTCGTCAAACGGAGATCGACGATCGACAAAATTGCTTTATCTTCAGCAAAGATTGAGATCGACAAAATAAATTCAGTTCGTCGAACTGAGATCGACGAACGCGATCGACGAAAACAACTTCAACTCTGGCGAAACAGTGGTCGACGAAAACTTCTTCTGTTCGTCGAACGGAGATCGATGAACGCGATCGACGAAAACAACTTCAACTTTGGCAGAACTGAGATCGACGAAATGTATTCAGATCATCGAACTGAGATCGACGAAAGCTGAACTTAGATCTTCAGCAAAAATGAACAACGAACAGAGTTCGACGAAAATACTTCCGTTCGTCGAACTGAGATCGACGAACGCACCAACTTTCATCGAACGCAGAATTACTTAGAAAACTTTGTTTCTTCCTTGAACACAGAACAACAGCACCTTCCTTTAGCTCTTCCTTTGTGTTTGAATAAGAAGTACATCCCAATAGAGAGATTTCACATGAGTCAACACCTTGGTCCATACAATGAGGAATTACATTCCATAGGCCTGTGTTTGATGACCCATTAAAACCTGACATTGGTTTGTACTTATCCATATAAAACCTGCAAACACATTACTAAAGAGCAACATCAAATACAAACTCAATTCAACTTAGTTCAAGGGAACTTCTTCAAATCAAGGTAATTGTGGATACAATTCCCAACAATCTCCCCCTATTTGTAGAAGTCAGAACCCTATAAACTAAGATGAATTGCAACAAAATAAAACCAATATGCTATACATCACAAAAGAAAAAATATGAAGGCAAAATAAGCAGCAAAATAAAAAACTATATATGATTAAGATTGTCAAAATGATTTAATGTTCACACAATCAGAATTATCAAAAGATTTGATTAAGCTCTGCCATTTTGCTTCAGGCCTTGCCTCTATTCTTCTGTTCTTGTCTTGCAAAATAAGCATAAGGCTTAGGATAGTACTTTGGAGGAGGGGCTGGAACTGAAGGATTGTTATAACCATGATTCTTGTAATGAATCCTTCTCTTTGTTAGACTAGTCTCATACTTTGTCCATTCAGTTGAACTGTAATAGTCTGAGACTTTCATTCCTCCTTCATCTACAAGCTTGAGTGAGTCAAGAATAATTATTTTTGAAACTGGACTCCACACTTTTGGAACTACTTCAGCAGCAACAGTTTTCCAGAGCCAGCTGAGCTTGATCCAGGAACTGACCTGCTAGCAGATGGTTCTTCTCCATACTTCCTCTTCCTTGAGCTTGGCACCTGGGACTGAATTTCTGATTGCTCTGCAGGCCAAGCCTGGTAATAGTCAGTAGGAGGTACATATGCAGGTTGCTCTGTGGGTCTAGGTGAAAACTGAGGTTGTAGAGCAAAATATGGAAAAATTTCATTATGAATCCACATAACAGACTTTGTAGTATGAGCATTGACCTCTGCAATCTGTTTCTGAACACCAGAATTCAATTTTTCTAACTGATTTCCAAAATTCCTTTGCAATTCAGATAAAGAGAAATCTAATAATTTTGTCATCTTGTCCTCCCCCTTTCTGACTTCTACAGTAAGGGTTTGGATAACAGATTTTTTGAACATTCTCATCTCATCAATAATCTTGAAAGAACATTCTTCAGCCTTAGAAGTCATTGATTCCTGAGTTTTTCTGACTTCAATAACTTCTTCCAGAACTCTTGCTACACCCTGAATGGTGTGATCTATGGTCTTACCACCCTGAATGATAAGCTCTTTGAGCTGATCAGTACTGGCATTGGATTCAGCTAGTTTTCTATTCATTTCTTTTTCAACATCAGTAATTCTAGCATGAATTTCTTTAAATGAATAATCAAACTTATCACTTTGCTTTTTAAATAACATCTCGATCTTACCAATAAAAGAGTTTTCTTCAAACAATGGAGGAATGATAGTAGGTTGGACATCTTCAGGAAGTTCTTCAAGAATCACAGAACTGACAACTTTAGACTTTGATCACATCACCTTCTCCACCAACTTGCTCTCCTTGAGCATCCTTGTTTGTGTCCAAAAATAACTTTTTCTCCCCCTCAACATGTACTGGGGGAGGAGATAAACCATGGACTGAATCATCATCTGCTTCATTGTAGAAATCAAAATCAGCACCAGACCCTGCCCTTTGGACACTGGGACTGTGCTCTTCAAGGGCATCTTGTTGAATTTCACTTACAATTTCTGCAATGGAGGCATCAACAGAATCTGCCTGAGCATTTTCAATGCTAACATCTGGAGGAGGAAGAGGTGATTGAACAACTTCATCTTGTATAAGAGGAGTATCTTCCACATGAGTGTATAGATCATCTTGTACATTGGGAACAGCTGGATCAGCAGAAACAACTTGATCAGATGGAACTTGAGCTGAGTTTGGAGGAAGAATTGGATCTGCAGAAAGAATGAGATCTTAAGGAACTGATGACTGAGGTGGGTCTGGAACTTGTTGCTAAACTGGTGGCTGTGCTGGAGTTCAATTAACAACTTGAGGAGATGTATCAGAAGGAGGAGCTGGATCTGAAGTCACATTCTGATGTTCAGAATTGACAGAGGGAAGAGGCTCCCCCTAGGAACTTGCACCTGCATTTACTGGCTTTGTAATTCTGATGTCCCACCTCTGAATTGTGGAGACATTGATCTTCTTCAGATGATGAATGACTGCACCTTTAAACATGTCAAACACTACTGGGTTCATCTGATTCAAATACAAAGAAAGTATCCTTGCATAGTTTGGAGCAAGGAGACTTGCTTTAATCTTTGAAAGAAGAAGAGTTGCCTAGTCACAATTCTTCCCAGCACAATTGCCATCATAAAAAAAACACATCTTCAGAAACATATCTTAAACTGCCTGTCCTGCAGAGAAGGACCTTAGAAACAATGTCTACCAACGACTTTCCAACATCATTCATCTTCTATCTTCTAACAGAAGTATATCCCTTTTCTAAACCACAAAATGTCATAGTTCTGCCCAATCAACATCATCTAGGTCATCTTCAGAATCTATCACTGGAAGCCTTAGATATTTTGTCAAAGATTTGGTGGAAATCTTGATCTTCAGATTATCTACAAAGGAGATTAACATTCTCCCTTCCTTGACAACTTTCACATTTATAAAGAAATCCTCTACCTCTCTGAACAGAATACAACAAGGATGTTCCAAAATAAAAGATAACCCAGCGGCATCTAAGAGATAGAAAAGATTCTGAAAATCGTCTGAAAGATCGATCAGACCTAACCTTTCGAGCTCGCAGTCGACGCCAATCTTAGCTCTAGGACATGGAGCCATTGATTTGAATCTGAGAATCTTGCACTGGCTGGAAGAAATTGCGAGAATAACTGAAGTGGACGCTGGATGACGTGAGAAGAAGATGAACAGTCGAGGGGTTTCGAGAAGAACGAGAAGGGTTTTGCGTGAACATTAAGTCATTCGTTTTTCTCTATTTATAGTTTTGATTTTAATTAACAGCTAATTAAGTCTATTTAATTTAAAATAAAATCTACGTACCTGCCCTTTCAAAACCCCGAAAGTAAAAGTTTCTGATTTTTCGAGAAAGATAATCCAATAATCGAGAGCTAATTGATTTCTCGAGAAATCAAGGATTTCAGCAGATTCATCTGCGCCTTATCATTTCTCGAGGGATTACCCATTTCTCGAGAAATTAATTCTTGACTTCATTCCTGACTTGATTATTACTCCATGTTGAGCATTACAAGCTCTGTCTTGAAGAAAGAAAACTTGGTCTCATCCAGCGGCTTTGTGAAAATATCTGCAACTTGCTTATCCGTAGGGACATAACATAGATTGATGTCCCCATTCTCCACATGCTCCCAGATGAAATGATATCTCAACTCAATATGCTTTGTCCGGCTGTGCGAGACTAGATTATTTGCAATTGCTATAGCATTGGACGAGTCGCAAAACATTGGAATTTCTTTGAACTTCAAGTTGTAATCTTCAAGCTGATTCTTTATCCAAAGAAGTTGTGCGCAACAACTGCCTGTAGAAATGTATTCTGACTCGGTGGTTGAAATTGCAACACAATTCTGCTTCTTGCTGCTCCAGGAAATAAGTCTTCTTCCAAGAAATTGGCATGTCCCGAAAGTGTTTTTCCTGTCATCTTTACTACCTGCAAAGTCTGCATCTGAAAAACCTATTAGCTCACTATCATTACTTCTTGGGTACCATAAGCCAAGATTTGGTGTACCCTTAAAATATCTCAAAATTCGCTTTGCAGCAGTGTAGTGAGATTCCTTAGAGTTCACCTGATATCTAGCACATACACATGTTGAGAACATTATATCAGGTCTACTAGCAGTAAGATAGAGCAGAGAGCCAATTATGCTTCTGTACTTGGTTTCATCGAAAGGTTTCCCTTTCTCATCCTTGTACAGAGACATAACTGAGCTCATTGGAGTCCTCATAGAGGTTGCACTCTCCATTCCAAATTTCTTAATCAACTCCTTGGTGAATTTTGTCTGTGAGATGAAAATTCCATCTTCAGATTGCTTCACCTGAAGTCCTAAGAAACATTTCAGCTCACCCATACTGCTCATTTCAAACTTCCCTTGCATAAGTTTGGAAAACTTCTTGCAAAGGTTATCATCCGTGGAGCCAAAAATAATGTCATCGACATAGATTTGCACTAGCAAAAACTTGCCTTTTACTTCCCTAAGAAATAATGTCTTATCTATCTTTCCTTTTGTGAACTTGTTCTCAAGAAGAAAGTTAGACAGCGTCTCATACCAAGCTCGAGGAGCTTGTTTCAAACCATATAAAGATTTTTGTAATAAATAAACATAATCAGGATGTTCAGGATTAACAAAACCTGGAGGTTGTTCAACGTATACTTCTTCTTTTATATTACCGTTAAGAAAAGCTGACTTGACGTCCATTTGATATATGGTGAATCCTTTGAATGCAGCATAAGCTAGAAACAACCTGATCGCTTCGAGTCTTGCTACAGGAGCATAAGTCTGATCGAAGTCGATCCCTTCTTCTTGTCTGTATCCTTTTGCCACAAGTCTGGCTTTGTTCTTTATTATCGTTCCTTCTTCATCCAACTTGTTTCTGTATACCCACGTTGTTCCAATGATGTTCTTATCTTTGGGTTTTGGAACAAGTGTCCATACTTTGCAACGCTTGAACTGATTTAGTTCCTCTTCCATAGCAATTATCCAAGAGGGGTCTTCATTTGCTTCTTGGAATTTCTTTGGTTCAACCTACAAGAGAAAACTCAAATGCATGTTTTCATTAATAGTACCTCTTCTGGTTCTTATGCCTCCATGAGGGTCTCCTATGATCTGATCAATAGGATGATCCCTCAGATGTCTGAATTCAAGATTCCTCGCATTATTTGGAGCACCAGGAGCTTCTTCTACAACTTGAGTGTCTTCCTCCACTTGGATTGGCTCTTCATCAAGCTGATTTTCCTCTTCAGTTGAGGTTGGGGGAGGGATCTTGACGAAGGTTTGAGCATCTTCTTCAACTGGCTTCTCCAAGCATAAGTCTTGCAGCCTTGAACCTGCATCTTCAACAGAAACACTAGAGGAGCTGCTATGTAGCATACTCGTCTCATCAAATACAACATTAATGGATTCTTCTACAACCAGAGTTTTCTGATTAAAAACTCTATAAGCTCTACTATGGCTACTATAGCCTACGAAAATACCTTCAAAGCTCTTTTCACTAAACTTGGTTTTGTAATGCTTTCCATTATTAAGTACAAAGCATTTACTGCCAAAGATTCTAAAATAAGAGATGGTTGGTCTCTTGCCTTTTAGTAGTTCATAAGGAGTCTTTTCATGGTTCTTATTTATGAGTGCTCTGTTTTGCACGTGGCAAGCAGTGTTGACGGCTTCAGCCCAGAGGTATTCGGGTAGTGAAGTGTCGCTCAACATTGTTCTGTAGGCCTTAATGAGTGTTTTATTCCTTCTCTCAGCTACCCCATTTTGTTGTGGAGTTCGAGGAGAGGAAAACGCATGAAAGATACTAAGGCTTTCACAGAAATCTGTCATAGCTCCAGATTCAAATTCTGTTCCATGGTCACTTCTGATTTTGACCACTGAACAATCTAATTCATTCTGAATTTGCTTGAAAAATTTAGTAAAAATATCAAATGTATCTGACTTGTGTTTTAGAGAGAATACCCATGCAAAATGTGAGTAATCATCTACAATAACCAATGTGTAAGACTTTCCTCATAAACTTCTAATTTGCAAAGGACCAAACAAGTCCATATGAAGTAGGTATAAACATCTGGTTGAATCTTTGGCAATAATGCTCTTAAAGGTATCTCTTGTTTGCTTGTCTTTTACACAAGCATGACAAGGTCTATCTTTAATGCACTTAATATTTGGCGCATCACGCACTAAGTTTTGAGAAATTAATTTGTTTATAGTTTTGAAATTTATATGTGTTAATCTCTTGTGGCATTGGTCAGCAAGAGAGACACTATCTTTTGCTAAAAGACACACTGGTGTAGAAGAGGATAAACAAAGAAAATTTAAACAAAATATATTTCTACAACGAGTGTCTGATAAAATTGTTTTCGAATTTTCCGCCGACTTTATCAAACACTTATCTTTACGAAAATCAACTACGTATCCTTTATCACAGAGTTGACTTATGCTTATAAGATTATGTTCTAATCCTTCCACATAAGCCACATCGGAAAAGGATACATTACCATTTGAAATCATACCGTAGCCTTTTGTTATTCCTCTGTCGGATCCGCCAAAAATAACTTTTGGACCGTTCGCAACTGGAATAAAATCCTGCAATAAACTCCTAGTCCCGGTCATATGCCGAGAGCAGCCACTATCAAAATACCAGATTGGATTTTTGTTGGCCTTTGGACATACCTGCAAAAACAAATTATCTTGCCTTAGGATCCCAAACAAATTTGGGTCCTTGGTCCCGTGTTAGTTGAGAACCACGCTGAATGTTAACATTGCGAGTGATCTTTCTTGCAATGTTTACTTGTGGTCTATTAACATAAGTAGAATTGAACCAACAATCTACGACAAAGAGACATATTTTGCCGCAACACCAACAGTCAAACCTATTGTACCTTCTCTTAGTATTCTCCTGCTTAACTTTTTGAATGTTAGTTTTGGCAGGGGCATTCCTTCTAGATGAGGATGCCTCATGAGTACAGCACACACATGGTAGTGCTTTCTCCTTAGGCTTAGGTTCAACAACCTTCACTATTGGTGCTCTCTTAGCACTCGGACCATGAACAAAAGGACCATAGTCTTTCAGATTTATCTCTTGATAAGGTGCTTTGAAAGCACTTTCACCGAGGTTTCGAGGACGAGTCCACCCCTTATAGTCATTGACAGGCGCAAAATTAATTGGTCGTGTCAAGTGACCATAAGTGCTCTCCATATCGTAGACATTTGTAGGAAAGATAACTTTCTTAAATGCCATTTGATCTTGATGGGCTTTCCCTTTCTCTTCGATGGTAGCTTTCTTTGCATTCTTATCTTTCTTCTTGGCATGGGTGCCCTTAGAAGAATTACTAGGACCAGCCACATGAACTAATCCACTACTACTTGCTTTAGCAGAGAATCTATCAATGATTGGAAGAATACTTTTAGGTTGAGAAAACTTTTCAACTAGCTTCTTCTCAGAGGCTAGCTGTTCTTCCAGCTCTTTGATACTTTCCTCTCTCAGGACAAGGAGCTCATCCGAGCTTTTGATCTTGTCTTGCAAGACTTGGATTTCCTCTCTGAAAGAAGAAAGTTGTTCAACTTCCTTTCTCAGATTAGATTCCACTTCCTTGAGAGATATGATCTCCTTGGCCTGAGTTTTGACTACCTTTCGGCATTTGTCAAAGCTTTTAAGCATGTTAGTATATTGGGTCATGAGTTATGAGTCATCATCTGAGGGGTAATCCTTTTGCTCAGCTGAGGCATAATCAGAATCAGATAAGATGGTGTGAGAATTTACCTTCCCGGTATATGGAGTTTCTTCTTCATCATCAGTCATGGCCATCAGCCTGAAGTAGGCTTCTTCTTCATCACTTGACTTCTCAGAGTCACTATCGCTTAGAGTTTTGGACTTCTTTGCGACTAGACTTCTTTCAGTCTTCTTTTTCCCATAGGTGGATTTCTTATCTTCTCTCTTTCCACCTTCTTTCTTCTTATGAGGGCAATCATCGATCATGTGCCCTGGCTTATTACAGCAATAACAAACAATGTCAGAAGAAACATGTTTATTCGGTTTAGTCTTATACCTGTCATGGTTGCTTGAGCCCTTTCTGTGATGATCACCACCACGTCGAGAATGTCTATAGTCTGAGGAAGACGGCTTGTTCTTCATGTGCCTTCTTTTGCTTAGTAACCTCTTGAATTGACGAGAGATTAGAGAAAATTCCCCATCAGACATTTCGGAGCAGGAGGAGCAAGCTTCTGATTCTTCTTCATTGTTAGTTTCTTTTTCTCTGATCGGGGACACAACTTTGCTTTTCCTTGAACTTTCAGCCTTCGGTGCCAAGGTCCTTTCCTTGCTTGAGGCCCGATTCACATCCTCTTCAGATTTGCGGATGTTCATTTGCAGTTCATGTGATAGCAGCTTTCCGAACAGATTTTGCGGGTCAAGACTTGGTAGTTTTCCAAACTCCCTGATTGCAACTATCTTGCTATCCCAGTCTTTCGTCAGGGATCGCAGGAATTTGTCATTTAGCTCACCATTTGTAAAGACCTGGCCATAGTTTCTTAGGCCATTAACAATTTTGAAGAATCTTTCATATGCATCGACAATGCACTCCTTCTTACCCTGCTTGAAGACCTCATACTCTTGGTTGAGTAGAGATCTTCTATCGTCCCTTACCCCTTTGGTACCTTCCATGAGAACAATCAAGGATATCCACATCTCTTGAGCAGATTGGCAGTGAATTAAGTTTTGCAACATCGAATCGTCCACTGCACTGGCAATTATGTTCTTCGCCATTTTGTCCAAGGCAACGATGGCGATCTCATCCTTGGTTAAGTCCATCATCTTTTTAGGAACCCTTACAGTAGGGTCAATTGTAGAGGCAGTCATAGGCACTTGAGGGACTTCTTCCACAACTTGAAAAATTCTCGGATCTGCGGCCTCCATGTAGAATCTCACTGTTTCTTTCCACATGGGGAAATTAGCCTTTGTGCAGATAGGCAACTTTAGCGAGGAGGATTTGCTAGCAACTAGAATGGATAGATCCTGTTCAATGTGTTAACCTAGAAACGAACAATGACCCTATGATACCAATTGAAGTATCTAGTTGCCAACCTAAATCACCTAGAGGGGGGTGAATAGGTGATAACTGCGTCCTTTGTGGAATTAAAAACTTGATGAAATAGAACGCACAGAAAGCAAATCACAAACACAGATAACACAATGAATTTATAGTGGTTCCCCGTTCTTGGGTACTCCACTTGCCGGCCTCGCCAATCTAGCACCACAGCTAGATTGACTAATTCACTATAACTCGGATCAAGAATGATCCTACAATCTCAGAGTCAACACTCCTACAATCTCAGAGACAAATCTCCTACAAACTCAGAGAGAATCTCTCTCTTACAACTCAGAGAATAACCTCTCCTACAACTCGGAGAAAACTATTGGAACAACCCAATTACTGATTTGGGCTAGGATTACTACGTGTTGACTAGGATTAAGTTGACCCCCAATGTATAGTCTAAGGGTCATAGTTTTAGGCTGATAAGATAGCTAGAACTTAGGATTTCTCTAAGTTTCTGCGTTCGACGAACTCAATACTGGGTTCGACGAACTGCTCTCTGCGTTCGACGAACGGCCTCCTCTCTGCGTTCGACGAACGACTTGCTCCAGTCTCTGTGGTCGACGATCTTCAATACTCAGCGGCGAAGCAGGCTCAGCGGTCGACGAATTCTTCAGTTCGACGAAGTCTAACTTGAGATCGACGAACTCCAGCCTGAGTTCGACGAATTCTTTATCAGATGTTCAGTTCGACGAACTCATCCTTCAGGTCGATGAAATCTTATCCCAGATCGGCGAATTTTCTCTCAGTCTATTCAGATCAGTTATTCTATTTCTCTGAACTCAGTTCAACTATCAGATTCAGTTCAATTCTTCATTTGGAGTTATTCTTCCAGATAAGACAAGTTTTATCCTTCCTTTATTTTATTCTCTTTCCAATTCCTTCTCTCGAGAAAAATAGTCATTTGTCTTATTGGAAAAGGATATCATTTATTATTGAAAAGGAAAGGAATTAAGTTTGGCTGAATCAGTTGAAGTTCCAAGGAAAGATTTAATGCAGATTATTCTATTCCTATTCAGAGATATTTGAAATTCAAATCATTCGTATTCCAAAAAGAAAATATAGAATACCAGAAAGAAAAAGAAGACAGACACGGACATAGAAAATATCAGAGCATCTATCAAGAAAAAAAAAATTCAGAAAGGAAAAAAGAAAGTTCATCTTCCTCAAGCAGCATCTCATTCTCTGAGAACATCTTCAAGATCAATCTCTCAGTCTTTCTGCTGCAAGTTTCAAATCTTCATTAGAGCAACAATAATTTAAGGAACTTTTGTCTCTCAGATTCATCAGCTTATCAAGGAAGATATTTTCATTCAAGAGAAACCTCCATCCTCAAGCTGTCAAGTACCTCAACCAGACAGGGGGAGCTTTACACCATCAATCCACTAGAGTTGTCTCTCAGATTGTTGACAGAGAAGAACTTCTTAACCCCTTTATTCCATCTTGTACAGGTTCTAACTCCCTTTAAAAGTTAACCTCTTGGTGACAGGGCACCTGAAAAAAAACCTGTGGTTTGCTTAGAGCACCTGATCAAAAGCTCACTTGGCGTGTGGACACCTGATCAAAAATCCCTTGGTGATAGGGCACCTGATCAAAAATCTAGTGGATCCTACCAAGTGTGGTAGAAGAGTAGACGTACCTAGATTTATTGGGGAACTACTATAAAATCCTTGTGTCTCTGTGCTTGTGATTTTCTGTGTTGCTGTGTTGTGCTGTGTTGATTTCTTTATTTAGTTTTTATAACTCACTCAATATACACATATATATATCACTATTTTAATTCCGCTATAAAATTAAGGGAAAAGTTTTTAATACTCTATTCACCCCCCCCCCTCTAGAGTAACATTAAGATCTAACTTCCACTTTCAATTGGTATCAGAGGGTAGTTGATTTTTACAGGCTAACACCTGAATCATAAAGATCAATTAGATCTTAATTTATTTTAGAGTTTTATTTTCCTAAAAACTCATGACACAAAACAAAGAATATTCTAGCACAAGACCTCATATGTGCAATCTCAGTTAGTTTGCACTATGGAAGGCAAGGATTAAGTTGTACATGAATTCTATTGATGAAGAAATTTTCAATGTGATTTTGACAGGACCTCCATCTCCAAAAGCAACAATAAGTGCTGAAGCACCAGTAAACAACAATGCCGTTCCACCACCTGAGTGGACTGAAGCACAGAAAAAGCAAAGAAGTGCAGATGCAAAAGCTATGAACATTCTAGCACAAACAATGTCTGATGACATTTTCCAGAAAGTAGTGGAATGCACTTCAGCTAGAGAAATATGGATCTCACTCAACAATATGGTTGAAGGATCAGCTGATGAAAGAAAGGACAGAAGATCCCACCTCATTTCTCAATATGAGAATTTCTAAAAAGGGAGAATCTGAAACAGTTGCTGATATGTACAATAGGCTCAGCCTCATAATCAATGAGCTGAAAACTTGGACAAAGTGATCTCTATCACTGAGGTCAATGATAAGATCCTTATGTGCTTCCCCAGCACATGTGACTCTAGGATCTGGCCAATAAAGGAAGCCAGAAACCTTAATGAGATCTCAACTGAGAGCTTGTTAGGCAAACTAAAATCCTATGAGCAGCTTATCAAAACCAGAGAAGCTGAACAATCAACTTCATCTTCAGCATCCAAGAAGGAGAGGAATATAGCTTTCCAAGCTACTAAAGAAGAAGAAAAGGCTCCAAGAGATGAGTAGTTCATGAGCCTTCTAGCCAAAAGGTTCTACAAGATGGCTAGAAAGGACTTCAGAAAGAAGGACTCCAGATCAAGAGAAAAGCCAAGGTATGATAAATCAAATTCTAAAGAGATTATCTATTTTGGTTGCAGGAAACCTGGACACATTCTGCCAGAATGTCCAGAGAATCAGAAGAAAGAAAAGAGAAAAGAGAAAGAAGACAAGAAGCACTCCAGCAAGTCTTCCTCCCACAAGCACAAACACAAGGGAAGAGGATTTGTAGCAGAAACTTGGACTGAAACTGAATCACAATCTTCATCAAGCTCTTCTGATGATGAAGAAGAATCAAAAGAAAAGGACTAATGCTTGATGGACATTTATGACTCAAGCAGTGAGTCAGTAAGTGCATCTTCATCCAGCTCTTCTGATGATGAGGATGATGAAGAAGAAAAAAAATTCTGCATGATGGCTATCAATGCCTCAACAAACAACTCAGATGAAGAAGAATCAGGATCAGAAGCTGACAATGATACAGATCAGGTAATTTCTAATTTTGATTTCAATTCAGTTGAATTCAAAGATGAATTCAAAGTTCTTTGCTTAGACTTAATAAAATCTGAGAAGGAAATAATCACTCTCAGAAATAAGCTAGCCGAAATGAACAAATTAAGTGTAGAAAATGCTAATTTTAAGAAAGATTTGGCTGCCTCTAGAGAACAAATTATTCTCATTGAGAATAAACTTTCTGAGGCTAAGAAATTTGAAGAATCCCTAAATGGGAGAAGCATCAAACTGATGGACATTACAAGCACAGTAAATGCCTGATTAAGTGGCAAACTAGGCTTGGGTGCATCATCAAGTGAGTGTCCTCTTATTAAGAAGAACACACTCTCTACACCTATAAAATTCATTTCTGCTAAGAGCAAAGAGGTTGTAGATGCAAATAAAAATATTTCAAGTAAGGCTGTTAAGAATAAAGGAATTCAACAGAATTCGTCGAACGGAGCTCGACGAAATCAGACGAATTCGTCGAACGGAGATCGACGAACACTGACGACGGATTTTCTGTATAGTCATTATTCGAACGGCGCTCGACGAAAGCACACCCATTCGTCGAACGGCGATCGACGAACTCAACCCAGTTCGTCGAACACAAAACATACAGAAAAAATGAAGAATTCTTATTCTAAGCATACTATCAATCCTTTCACTGAATGGATAATACCTCCAAGGAGATATCATCCAAAAGGTTATAAGGATCAACCTGAAATGCCTTTTATTTCATAGTTTTGTTGTAATACAAAAGGACCCAAGGTAGTCTAGGTCAAAAACAACTAGTTTATTTTTCTGTTTTGCAGGTACATATAGCTATCCAAGCAAGAATGAACAATGGTACTTGGATAGTGGATGTTCAAAGCACATGACATGAAATAAGGCCAACCTGAACAACTATAAGGCAAAGATTGGACCCAAGGTGATCTTTGGAGACTCCAACTGTGGACAAACCAAAGGCTATGGATAGATCAGGGTTGGAGCAGTGACCTTCAAGGAAGTAGCCTATGTCAAGGGTCTGAAGCACAACCTCATCAGCATAAGCCAGTTATGTGATGAAGGTTATCAGGTAACTTTCAATCATTCCTTATGTCTTATTACCAATAATAAAAATATTACTGTATTATCTGGTATTAGACATGGAAATATTAATTTAGTCAATTTTGACTCTGCCAATTCTGATATTTGCTTATTCAATTCTATAAGTAAAATAAATGAATTATGACATAAAAGGCTTGGAGATATTAACCTTAGAACTATATCTAAGCTTTCTAAGGACAATCTTGTTAGAGGACTGCCTTCTGGTTCATACAAGAAGGAAGGACTCTGCAGGGCTTGTCAATTAGGTAAGCAAATTAGAAGTAGTTTTAAGTCTTTATCGAAGAGTGATTCACCTAGGATTTTATATTTGCTGCATTTGGACCTTTTTGGACCTACTGCAATACAAATTCTAGGAGGGAAGCATTACTCTTTAGTGATTGTAGATGACTTCTCAAGATTCACTTGGGTGTTCTTTCTTAGGAACAAGTCTGACACCTTCAGTGTTCTGACAGACTTTCTCAGGTCCATTAAGATTGAGTACTCTACTGTAGTTGCATTGATCAGAAGTGATCATGGCACTGAGTTTGAGTCTCTTTTGATGAGAGAATTCTGTGGAAAAGAAGGGATCAGACAGTGTTTCTCTGCTCCTAGAACTCCTCAACAAAATGGGGTAGCTGAAAGGAAAAAATAGAACCCTAATTGAATCAGCAACTACATTACTTGCTGATGCAAACTTGCCACTCTCTTTTTGGGCGGAGGCAGTGAGCACAGCTAATTATGTATTTAACAGAAGCCTGATACATAAACTTAAGGGCAAGACTCCCTATGAATTACTTAAGAATAAAAGTCCTAATGTTAACTATTTTAAGATATTTTGATGTAAATGCTATGTGCACAACAATGATAAGAAGTATCTCAGGAAGTTTTAGGCAAAAGCTGCTGAAGGCATATTCCTTGGGTTTTCTCTTTCTAGTAAGGCATACAGAGTTTACAACAAATCTACTCTTAAGATAGAAGAGTCCATGCATGTATCCTTTTGTAACACCCCAAATCTGGTAGTTCCGCGAAGTAGGCGGAGTGGTAGTGCGGCACGTGAAGCAGGCTAGAATTTTCCCTGTCTGCTCTTAGCGCGCGATCAGTGGCCTCATCGCGCACGACCAGTGATCGTGTGCCAGCGATCGTGCGTTAATTCAGAAGAGAATCGAGTTCTGTCTCGGACAGTGCGCACGACCATTTCCCTCTTCGCGCACGACCAGTGATCGTGCGCCAGCGATCGTGCGCTTATTAGCAAGAATTCAGAGTTCTGTCCCGGATAGTGCGCACGACCATTGCCCTCGTCGCGCACGACCACTGACCGTGCGCCTGTGATCGTGCGCCCTGTTTATTCTGTTCCGCGATTTTGAGCGGAGAAGAAGATCGGGCCGTCCAAATCTTTTGAGATCTGATCCGATGGCTAGGATTAGATGCTGGAGGCTATTAGGGCTTATGAGAGGAGATTAATCCTCATTATTTTGAGGTGTTTCTCTCTCCTAGGCTAGAGGAAGAAGAAGGAGGCAAGGAAGAAGAAGGAAGATCCCGCCATTGACGGAGCTCCGGAGCTCCGTTTCGCGAGCCGTTTCCAGATTTGGAGAGTGCAGCCCGGTGCGGTCGTTTCTCTCCGTATAGAATCTCGGATCCATGGCGAAAAAGAAAGCGCCTAGGGTAACGATTCTTCCTCCCGAACTTTGGACTTGTATTTGTCCATTCATTCCTCTTTCTATGCTTGCATGAGGTGTCTCTTTCACCAAATGAGTGAAGTGTAGGATTTCCTCAAGTTCTTCGGAACTCCGGGTAGATTGTGTCCGTCCCCGGCATTATTGCATGTAGAAAATCCGGTAGTCGTGCGGATTTAGGCATTTTGTGTGAAGCCTATTCGTGGCCGTGAGCCCGAATCGGTGATGCTTGATTTGCGACGTTGCATTTAGGTTAGGCCTAGAATGCGTGCCGGAGAATGACTCCGTGAAATCTTCTATAGTATTGCGGGAATTAAGCGTAGGCGTCTTGCGAAGATCCTAACGAAAGCCCCATGCTTTGAGAGTTGGATGAAGGCAAACCTTCACCACGAAATTGATGCGGAGCGAGTTGTATCTCCTTTTTGGTTACGTGTAAAGCCTATGTCCTCGTGAAGGCTTGGGTGTTGTAACTTATGTTTTGTGTAGCACTAGCAAGTGCTAAACCCTTACGGGCCGAGGTGATGTCATACCCGCATCGTATGTGTGAACTCGACGATGAGAGCTCGGGAATTGACTGAACTGAACCCGTTCCCATGCAGTATCGGTAAAGGGATAGTTGTCTCTCGTAAAGCCGTGTGATCGTGGGAGAGGTCGCGGAAGGTGTTTACCTAGACGGGCCATAAGCTCTTTTCCCATCTCAAGTTTTCGGACTCATGATGGTGTTGGTGCTCGGGAAGAAGTACCTTTGATCCATGCCTTGTGAGCATGGAGCGTGCGGTTGTTGTACCCACGTCTGTGATAGAATGATGTCATGTTTAGCCTCATGCGGTGGCTTAGGCGGTTGTGGGGAACCTTCGGGTGAACCCAACCAACATCATGTGCATACCTAGGTTCCCTTCTTTTGATGCTCAACTTAGAAGATTGATTGTGCTTGAAACCTCACATCGTGTAGTTGCACTTTCTTTATATTAGTACTTGTGCTAGTATGGCTTGCTTGCAGGGTAGAAGCTCCGCCACCCCGGGTAAGGGGTGGGGTCGTTATAATTTGGTCAGCTGTGCTGACCGTTACCTTGTTTGCCACCGCTTGGTGGAATGTTCTTATGCAGGTGCAGGTGAGCCTAGCGGGAAGTAGCGGGCGTTGGCCCTTTTGCTGTGTTGGCCCTCGAAGGCCAGCCTTTTTCCTGTTTTCTCATGTATTGCCGGCCTGCGTGCCGATGTATGCCTTTTTGGAGTTTTGTACATTGTTTGATGTAAGGCCCTAAGGCCGTAACTCTTACTTCTGGACTCATTCCTATGATAGTGGACATGTCTTTTTGAATGGTTTAATTAATGCTTCCGCTTACGTTTTCGTACTCTCGTTTTGTGGTTACTTTTCTGGTTATCACCTTTTAACTCCTAGCTAGTGTGGTTTGTATGGCGTGGGGTCCCGGCCGGACCTGCTGTTATACTTTTCGTACTGGCAGGGTGTTACACCTTTGATGAGACTAACATGTTAATTGAGGAGAGGAATACCACCTCTACCAAGAATATTTTGCAGGTACCAGCTCTATATGAAGAGCTAAATGGATTAGATCTACAGAAAGAAGAATCACCACTTCCATCAACTCAAAATCTTGAAGACAGTGAAGAATAAGATCATCCAGATCTTGCTGACATCTCAAATCAAGTGACAGCTGAACAAATTCCCCAAATGGATATCATTGTTGAACCAACTCCAACTGTTGACCACATCACAGTTAGAGATCATCCAATATCACAAGTGATTGGTGGTATTTCAGCAGGTGTTCAAACAAGGCATCAACTACACCAAAATCAGATGCATACTTGTTTCCTATCACAAGTTGAACCTCAAACCATAAAAGATGCAGAACAAGATCCAAACAGGATTCTTGCAATGCAAGAGGAGCTCAACCAATTTGAAAGGAACAAGGTTTGGGATTTGGTTCCAAGACCAAAAGGCCATCCATTTATTGGCACCAAATGGGTCTTCAGGAACAAGCTTGGTGATCAAGGCAACATAGTCAGGAATAAAGAAAGATTGGTAGCTCAAGGATATTCACAGGAAGAAGGCATTGACTATGATCAGACCTTTGCTCCTGTTGCAAGACTTGAAGCTATCAGGATCTTTCTAGCCTTTGCTGCATTTGAGAAATTCAAGGTATATCAAATGGATGTGAAGAGTGCATTTCTTAATGGAGACATTAAAGAAGAAGTCTATGTGGAACAACCACCAGGTTTCATCTCTCCAACTCACTCCTCCTATGTATTTAAGCTTAATAAAGCTCTCTATGATCTCAAACAAGCTCCCAGAGCATGGTATGAGACATTACCTAATTTTCTTTTGGAAAACAAGTTCTGTAGAGGCATAGTAGATAAACCCTTATTTTTTAGGATACACAAAAATCAAACTCTACTAGTTCAAATATATGTAGATGACATAATTTTTGGCTCTACTGATTCAAACTTATGCCGAACCCTGCTCTACGAAAGTGTGCGCCCTTCTCCGATCTCTCTATATAATCAAAGCTTTTATCTTATTTCATCTTTGCGCCTACAAAATTTGCTCTTTCCCTCAAGTTCCCCTTTGCACTTGATCGCTCTCTCTTTTGCAGGTAACAATGGCGATTTCGCAAGCAGTGTTTTATTCAATCAAGTTTGACGCCGGATTCGACATTGATTTCAAGTCGATTGAGCATTCTGATTAAGTCTTCCAGGATATTCTTCATCTGTTTGAAGAACAACAGCTAAAGAAGATCATGAAAACCAGAATCAAACTACAGTGACTGAAATCAAGGAATGGGCTTATACAGTAAAGCCAGAGAATGATGCATTATCAGGAACCATATCAGGAAATCAGGTTATTCTAACCCCAGTAACATTATCTGAAGTTTTTGGTTTAGCAAATGGAGATGATGATTTAGATATATCTTCTTCTGAATTCGACAATGCTTTGGTTAAAATGGGTTATTCCTGTGGAAACCCTAACCACCTTTTAAAGAAAAACTTATCGGTGGAATATAAGTTTTTGGCTGATGTAGTGGGCAAGGTATTGCTAGGGAAAGCTTCTGCCCATGACTACATTACAAGGCACCAATTTCTGGTGATGGTGGCCTTGGTTGAGAAGAAAAAGATTAACTGGGGAATGATTATTTTTGAATCAATAAAGAAGAAGATAAGTAAGATAAATGTTGGTTATGGTAGAATTTTGGGAATCTATCTTCAGGAAAGGCGTCCAGACCTATTGGTCTCTCCAAAAATTTTCATCAATGCCAGTAAGAGGTTGACCTCAGCTTTGTTTGGAGGATGGGAAAGGATTATCCCAAAGAGGACTCCAAGAGCAGAATCATCAAATACAGCTTCAGAAGGCACCAGGACTGTGCAAGACACTCCCCTAACCCTTCCAGAAGTTTCTCCTGTTGTTTCTCCTCCTCCTCTCCCTTCTCAACCCTCTACTTCTTCTGAAGAAATTCCTCCTCCCAACTCTCCCATTATCCCTTCATCATCCTTTCCATCTTCTCCTACTCTTCAGATTCACCCATCTGAAGAGCCTTCATCCTTCAATGAAATTCATTCTACCATAAACATTTCATCTCCACCTCAATCACCAACCCTTCCCCAATCTCCTATCCACCAAAATATTTCTCCACCTCAGTCACCCATTAACCCTCAATCACCTATACATCCACAATCACCTATCCACCCTCATTGCCCTATTCATCCACCCATAGCTTATGCTACTAACATATCTTTCCCATACTCCATCCCATCTTCTTCAAATCCTAATCAAGACTTTATCTATATTGAATTCTCATTTGCTGCTGACCAAATCTATCAACATCTTGCTCCAAGGCTGAATGATCTCCTGGATGCAAAACTTGCTCCAGTTCTTCAAGCTCTTGTTGATCTCTCTACAAGACTAGCTTCCTTGCCTTCACCCTCCTATTCTCTCCCTTCTTCTAGGGGCCTATCTTCAGGATTTCCTGAAACTAGGCAGGGGGAAATGTCTGATGAAGAAGCTCCAGATCTTACAGCTTTCAGTGCAGATGTAGTTCAGGAAGATTCAGAGATGACAAAGATGTTAGATTCAGTTGTTCTTCCAGCAATAGAAGAAATAAATAATATCTCTATTAATCCATCTATAGATATTACTTATTTGCTTTCCAAGTTCAATACAGTTTTCAGAGATTTGCCAGAGTATCAAGGTTATTCAAAGGCAATTATTCCTTATACTGCTCCTATTGATAAAGCCATACTGAAAAAATTTCTCAAGAGTTTTGAAATACCAGTTCAAGTTCCAGTCATTGTTGAAAGTCCAGCTCCTCCAGCTCCAGTTCAAGTTGAAAATGTTAATGCGAAGAAAGATATTTCTAAAACCCTGAAATTGATTGATGACTTCTATGATAATCCCCAATCATCTGATGACAGTGATAATGATGACAATGATGATGATGATTCTGATGATAGATCATCAAAGAAAAGAAAAGCTAAGCATATGTCAAAGGCTGCTCCTAAGCCTCCAAATCCCAACAATGATATTCCCTACTATATATTGCATAATATCACTCTCACTAGGGACTCTCCTGCTTGGATGAGAATTTCAAGGAATGAAGCAAATAGAAGGAAGAAAATGAGGAAAACTGGTTATTACCCTGATAAGCCAGTTAAGTTCAATCCTCCTCCTCCAGCAGCACGTGCAGCTGGCTCAGCAAAGTTCTCTTCTTCCTCTCAAAGTTACTCTTCCCAGCAGTCCAAGAGACCAGCTAGTTCTAGTGGTTCTCAGAGTTCTAGGTCTTCAAGACCTCCTTCAAGCTCCTCTAGTTTAATATCCTCAGAGTAAAAATATCATGTCTCTGATGGCTCTTCTCACAGAAACAAGAATCCTCAAGATCTTTCTTCTGCTCAAGACAATATTTCTAAGTATAGCCCTTTTTCTCCCAATCCAGAAGAAGAAAGGTTAGATCAAATGGCAAGATTCAGAGAATCCATTGCAGTAGCCCAGATAAATAAAGCAAAAGCTGAAGGTAAAGATTACTCCAAATTCTCAACTATGTCAGATTTCAGAAAGAAAGAATTTGAAAAGTACAAATCCAGAAAAGTGTTCAATGCTGAAGAGTACTTAGAAAAGCACCCAGAAGCAGTAGTTCCTCAAGCCAAATCTCAAACCATTCTGGGAGCTCAATATCTGTATATGAGCAAGAAAGAATCAGAAAATCCAAACAGACAAATTATCTTCAAGCCTTCATCAGCAAAGAAGTAAAAGGTTTAGACTTTTTGGTTTTGTTGATATTTCTGTTTTGTTGTAATATTGGTAAACTCAGAGCACTATTTATTTTATCTGCTGAAATGCTTTTACATTCTGTCATATATATTTATGCTCTGCTGTTTTTCTGTTGTTTATTATTTGAAATTTGTCAAATAGTATCCTAACCCAAATAGGGGGAGATTGTTGGAACAACCCTATTACTGATTTGGGCTAGGATTACAATGTGTTGACTAGGATTAAGTTGACCCCCAATGAATAGTCTAAGGGTCATAGTTTTAGGCTGATAAGATAGCTAGAACTTAGGATTTCACTAAGTTTCTGCGTTCGACGAACTCAATTCTGGGTTCGACGAACTGCTCTCTGCGTTCGACGAACGACCTCCTCTCTGCGTTCGATGAACGACCTCCTCTCTACGTTCGACGAATGGCTTGCTCCAGTCTCTGCGGTCGACGATCTTCAATACTCAGCGGCTCAGCAGGCTCAACGGTCGACGAATTCTTCAGTTCGACGAACTCTAACTTGAGATTGACGAACTCCAGCCTGAGTTCGACGAATTCTTTATCAGATGTTCAGTTCGACGAACTCATCCTTCAGGTCGACAAAATCTTATCTCAGATCGAGGAATTTTCTCTCAGTCTATTCATATCAGTTATTCTATTTCTCTGAACTCAGTTCAACTATCAGATTCAGTTCTATTCTTCATTTGGAGTTATTCTTCCAGATAACACAAGTTTTATCCTTCCTTTATTTTATTCTCTTTCCAATTCCTTCTCTCGAGAAAAATAGTTGTTTAGCTTATTGGAAAAGGATATCATTTATTATTGAAAAGGAAAGGAATTAAGTTTGGCTGAATCAGTTGAAGTTCCAAGGAAAGATTTAATCCAGATTATTCTATTCCTATTCAGAGATATTTGAAATTCAAATCAGTCGTATTCCAAAAAGAAAATATAGAATACGAGAAAGAAAAAGAAGACAGACACAGACATAGAAAATATCAGAGCATCTATCAAGAAAAAAAAAATATTCAGAAAGGAAAAAGAAAGTTCATCTTCCTCAAGCGGCATCTCATTCTCTGAGAACATATTCAAGATCAATCACTCAGTCTTTCTGCTGCAAGTTTCAAATCTTCATTAGAGCAACAATTATCTGAGGAACTTTTGTCTCTCAGATTCATCAGCTTATCAAGGAAGATATTTTTCATTCAAGAGAAAGCTCCATCCTCAAGCTGTCAAGTACTTCAATCAGACAGGGGGAGCTTTACACCATCAATCCACTAGAGTCTTCTCTCAGATTGTTGACAGAGAAGAACTTCTTAACCCCTTTATTCCATCTTGTACAGGGTTCTAACTCCCTTCAAAAGTTAACCTCTTGGTGACAGGGCACCTGAACAAAAACCTGTGGTTTTGTTAGAGCACCTGATCAAAAGCTCACTTGGTGTGTGGACACCTGATCAAAAACCCCTTGGTGATAGGGCACCTGATCAAAAACCTAGTGGATCCTACCAAGTGTGATAGAAGAGTAGACGTACCCAGATTTATTGGGGAACTACTATAAAATCTTTGTGTCTCTGTGCTTGTGATTTTCTGTGTTGCTGTGCTGTGTTGTGTTAATTTATTTATTTAGTTTTTATAACTAACTCAATATACACATATATATATCACTATTTTAATTCTGCTATAAAATTAAGGAAAAAGTTTTTAATACTCTATTCACCCCCCTCTAGAGTAACATTAAGATCAAACCTCCACTTTCAAAAACTTCTCCTACAATCAAATGTAATAATAGATTTGATACAACATTATCAAAACATAACCAGATCTGAAAGGCTTGAGAGATCTTCTTCCTTCTTGTGGCTTGAAAAGCTTTGACTTGATGTCGATGAGGAAGAACAATAAAAAACTCAGATCTGACCTTCTTCGATTCGACTTGATCCAATAGATTCTGTAGATGATGGAGCAACGATCAATCGAACCTTTTCGTCCACTAAGACAATAGATTTAGAACAGCAGATCAATCTCCAACATAGGTGACAGGAGGCGACACTTTTTCGTTCTTGGAACGAGAGGAGAGTTGGGGCTTGATCAGAATAGAATAATGAATAATCTTAAGAACGAGAGCCTTATATAATCAAATTCTTAACGACATCAAATAAGGTAGAATAAACCTTAAACGAAATCAAGAGAGTCGTCAAAATAGACAGAATGAATTAACGTCCCGTCAAAAAGGATTAAAAAAAGATTTCAGGAGATGAATAAATTTCTCGAGAACACAAAGACTTTTTGAGAAATAAAAGAGGCTTTTGATAAAACAGGATTAAGAACACAAGGAAATAATTTCTCAAGAACAAAGAATTTCTCGAAAAATAAAAGAGCTTCTGAGAAAAAGGAATTAAGAACGAAAGAATTAATTTCTCAAGAGCAAAGAATTTCTCGAGAAATAAATAGGCTTCGGCTTCGAGAAGGAATATAAAAGGATTTTACAGGAGAGAAAAACTTCTCGAGAGATAGATAATAATCTCGGGAAAAGAAATGGAGAATCAAAACAGCATTGAGTCAATTCGTCGACCTCAGAAGATTAGTCGAACTGAGCTCAAAGAAATACTTCATTTTCAACAAAATAGCGATCAACGAAATTTTGTCACTTCGTCGAACGGAGATCGACGAAAGATGGTCAAAGAAAAACACTTCAAATTTCTGCTAAACAACGACCGACGAAATTTTGTCACTTCATCGAACGGAGATCGACGATCGACAAAATTGCTTTATCTTCAGCAAAGATTGAGATCGACAAAATAAATTCAGTTCGTCGAACTGAGATCGACGAACGCGATCGACGAAAACAACTTCAACTCTGGCGAAACAGCGGTCGACGAAAACTTCTTCTGTTCGTCGAACGGAGATCGACGAACGCGATCGATGAAAACAACTTCAACTTTGGCAGAACTGAGATCGAAGAAATTTATTCAGTTCATCGAACTGAGATCGACGAAAGCTGAACTTAGTTCTTCAGCAAAAATGAAGAACGAACAAAGTTCGACGAAAATACTTCCGTTCGTCGAACTGAGATCGACGAACGCACCAACTTTCGTCGAACGCGGAATTACTTAAAAAACTTTGTTTCTTCCTTGAACACAGAACATCAGCACCTTCCTTTAGCTCTTCTTTTGTGTTTGAATAAGAAGTACATCCCAATAGAGAGATTTCACATGAGTCAACACCTTGGTCCATAAAATGAGGAATTACATTGCATATGCCTGTGTTTGATGACCCATTAAAACCTGACATTGGTTTGTACTTAGCCATTTAAAACCTGCAAACATATTACTAAAGAGCAACATGAAATGCAAACTCAATTCAACTTAGTTCAAGGGGACTTCTTCAAATCAAGGTAATTGTGGATACAATTCCCAACACACTCCCCACTTCGGGTGAGTGGATCCTTGTTCCACTGGCCCAACTGCAGGGGGCAAGTGGGCCACGGGTCCACTCGCCCACACCCTTGGGCGAGTGGACCCTTAATCCCCCCACCCCCCACTCTGGCGAGTGGACCAAGGGTCCACTCGCCCGGGGCCTTGGGCGAGTGGACCCAAGGTCCACTCGACCAAGGAAATCTGCCCCCCCCCCCCCCCCGCCTTCTCTTTTTGGTCTTTGACGACCTCCGATGGGTCGTTCCACTGAGCCACGGTCACCCTCTCTATCACGACCTCATCCACGTCGGGCCACACCGACTCGGAAAATATGAGGGTTGTACACAATCCCCGCTCTTTTCGAGCTTGTCTCAAGCTCAGAAAGAAAATCCAACACACCTATTTGACGAGTAGGTGGGGCTTTAGAATAATCCACGGAGGGCTTTGCCAATGGGTTACTCTTTTCGAGCTTCCCAGCTGAATCTGACTCGAGGCGGAAGGAGAACCCTTCTCCACTTAACAACCCTTCTGCGAGCCGAGTTCAGCTGAGGGTGGAGAAAGCTCAACACCTTAGGTCGAGCAAAACTTGACCTGAGGTGGAGGAAAACTCAACACCTCTTGTCGAGCCGAACTCGAACTGAGGTGGAGGGCGAACCTTTCTCCACTTAACAACCTTCCTGCGAGCTGAGCTCAGCTGAAGGTGGAGAAAGCTCAACACCTTAGGTTGAGCTAAACTTGACCTGGGGTGGAGGAAAGCTCAACACCTATGATCGAGCTGAACCCGACCTGAGGTGGAAGAAGGAAACTTCACACCTACCAGGGAGCCGAGCTCACCTGGAGGGGGAGGAAACTCCACACCTATTAGGGAGCCGAGCTCACCTGGAGGTGGAGGAAACTCCACACCTACCAGAGAGCCGAGCCCACCTGGAGGTGGAGGCCACACCTACCAGGGAGTCGAGCTCACATGGAGGTGGAGGAAACTCCACACCTACCAAGGAGCCGAGCTCACCTGGAGGGGGAGGAAACTCCACACCTAACAGGGAGCCGAGCTCACCTGGAGGTGGAGGAAACTCCACACCTAACAGGGAGCCGATCTCACCTGGAGGTGGAGGAAACTCCACACCTACCAGGGAGCCGAGCTCACTTGGAGGGGGAGGAAACTCCACACATACCAGGGAGCCGAGCTCACCTGGAGGGGGAGGAAACTCCACACCTACCAGGGAGACGAGCTCACCTGGGGGGGGGGGGGGGAGGAAACTTCACACCTACCAGGGAGCCGAGCTTACCTGGAGGTGGTGGAAACTCCACACCTACCAGGGAGCCGAGCTCACCTGGAGGTGGAGGAAACTCCACACCTACCAGGGAGCCGAGCTCACCTGGAGTGGGAGGAAACTACACACCTAACAAGGAGCCGAGCTCACTTGGAGGGGGAGGAAACTTCACACCTAACAGGAAGCCAAGCTCACCTGGAGGTGGAGGAAACTCCACACCTAACAGGGAGCCGAGCTCACCTGGAGGTGGAGGAAACTCCACACCTACCAGGGAGCCGGCCTCACCTGGAGGTGGAGGAAACTCCACACCTACTAGGGAGCTGAGCTTACCTGGAGGGGGAGGAAACTCCACACCTAACAGGGAGCCGAGCTCACCTAGAGGGGGAGGAAACTCCACACCTACCAGGGAGACGAGCTCACCTGGAGGGGGAGGAAACTCCACACCTACCAGGGAGCCGAGCTCACCTGGAGTAGGAGGAACTCAACCATCTTACCAAACCAACTGGGGGCGGAGAACCAGTCCACGTCCTAGGTGCTTACCTCACCTGGAGGCGGAGGAACTCAACCATCTTACCAAACCAACTGGGGGCGTAGAACCAGTCCACGTCCTAGGTGCTGACCTCACCTAGAGGCGGAGGAACTCAACCATCTTACCAAACCAACTGGGGGCGGAGAACCAGTCCACGTCCTAGGTGCTTACCTCACATGGAGGCGGAGGAACTCAACCATCTTACCAAACCAACTGGGGGCGGAGAACCAGTCCACGTCCTAGGTGCTTTCCTCACTTGGAGGCGGAGGAACTCAACCATCTTACCAAACCAACTGGGGGCGGATAACCAGTCCACGTCCTAGGTGCTTACCTCACCTGGAGGCGGAGGAACTCAACCATCTTACCAAACCAATTACCCTTTCTGAGGTCTTGCCCGCAACGAGTCGACCTGATGAGTCTCCCATCAGCCGGCATGACTGAGCCCGGTGAATGGTCTCTAGTCGGGGATCTTACCAATTGGGGGCAGAGTACCCGTCCGCGTCCTAAGTGCCCAACTTACCTGGAGGCAGAGGAACTCAACACCATCCCAATCCAATTGGGGGCGGAGTACCCGTCCACGTCCTAGGGGCTTAGCTTACCTGGAGGCAGAGGAACTCAACACCTTCCCAAACCAGTTACCGTGTAGCCAGTCGACTCGATGAGTCTCCCATCAGCCGGCATGACTGAGCCTGGTGAATGGTCTCTAGTCGGGGATCTTACCAACTGGGGGCGGAGTACCCATCCACGTCCTAAGTGCTTACCTTCACCCGGAGGCAGATGAACTCAACACCTTCCCAAGCCACTTATCATGTAGCCAGTCGACCCGATGAGTCTCCCATCAGCCGGCATGACTAAGCCCAGTGAATGGTCTCTAGTTGGGGATCTTACCAACTGGGGGCGGAGTACCCATCCACATCCTAGGTGCTTACCTTCACCTGGAGGCAGATGAGCTAAACACCTTCCCAAGCTACTTAGCATGTAGCCAGTCGACCCGATGAGTCTCCCATCAGCCGGCATGACTGAGTCCGATGAATGGTCTCTAGTCGGGGATCTTACCAACTGTGGGCGGAGTACCCATCCACGTCCTAGGTGCTTACCTTCACCTGGAGGCAGAGGAACTCAACACCTTCCCAAGCCACTTAGCATGTAGCGAGTCGACCCGATAAGTCTCCCATCAGCCGACATGACTGAGCCCGACGAATGGTCTCTAGTCGGGGATCTTACCAACTGGGGGTGGAGTACCCATCCACGTCCTAGGTGCTTACATTCACCTGGAGGCAGAGGAACTCAACACCTTCCCAAAGGTTTTACCTAAGGTTCTATCTCTACCTACTTTTCATTCAACATGGGGAGGTTACTTATCTATTACAACGCGCCTTCTTGTGCCTACTCGGCCACATGCACCTCGACCATCTCTTTTATCACCTCCTCCACTTTCTCTGCATTCTCATTCCTTCTCTTTCTCCTGGTCCCTCCTGCTTCTTCGGGGTGGAGAACCTCAGCAAAAATCTCCGGCGCAGGTCCTCGAAGCTGAAGATAGTATCTGATGGGAGCTGATGGAACCAGTCTCTTGCCTTTCCCTTGAAAGTGATGGAGAATAGCATGCACTTGGAGGCATCTATTATCTGCCTGATCGATACCAAGTCTTTGAACCCCGGAGGTGCTGAAGAGGGTCGTCCTTCCCTGCGTAGTAATACATTGCAGGCTCGTTGAACTCATCCGAAATGGGAGCTGAGGCGATCAGCTTGTAGAAGGGACTTCCCCATCCTCCCCGGCGAGTCGAAGGCGTTCTCTCTGCCTCCCTACTGGGGTAGCTGGTTCCAGGAGAGCTGTTGAAGAGCACTCTCGCCTGGGGACCCGAGCCCTCCCCTGTAGCTAGCTCCTTCCCTTGTCGATGTGCTTGCTCTGCCTCCATCAGAGATGGCGAGGCGAGCACGGGTGCGGGTGGTGTCAAGCATTCGCCATGAGGGGGGAATGCGACCCGCGAGAGCTCTAGAATCGACTTCCTGAACTCGTCAAAATCACCCTTCTTCACGCGCTTGCTGGTATAGGGTGAGTCCCCCAGCTCATCGCTTCCAGCCATGGGACTTGCTCAGAGCTTTCCGAACTAGCTTCTTCCACGCTCACCACACTAGAATGTTGAAACCAGAGAACTGGTCTCGACGTTCGAATGAGGGATGTAGTCAACCCTTACTTGACCCGAGCTAGAACCCCTGACTGGTTGCTAAGAACTGGAAGATCCTGCCCTTGAAGAACACTTGAGTCCACAAATGAAACCCTTAAGCTGCAGCGTGGAGGTCCCACCACACACCCGAAAGCTCACAAGGAACTTCCCCTCCCAAGACAATGCTGAGCCTGGGCACCTTGGAGGGCACTAAGGACCACCTCACCGTCAACCTTCACTGACAGGGGGAGGGGGTAGTGCTTGCTCACAAGATACACATGAGGAGAGGCGTGGAGACCAACCCTTCCCAAGGTGCCCATGGGCGTCTATTTATAGACTTCCCAAAATTGGGCTGCGGGTAGCAAAAATTCGGCTATCCGCAGCTCAACCACGAACCTGGACGATCAAAACAAGAGGGGGGGGGGGGGGAGGGGGCGATTGGAGGACGAGACGTCCACTACCCCCTTGCCGGGGGTCGAACGAGTGGACCGAGGTCCACCACCCTGGCTGGGCGAGTGGACCTCACGGTCCACTCGCCCAACTGCAGGGGGGGGAGTGAGCCACGAGTCCACTCGCCCACACCCTTGGGCGAGTGGACCCTTGGTCCACTGCCCCCCCCCCCACTCCGGCGAGTGGACCAATGGTCCACTCACTCGGGTCCTTGGGCGAGTGGACCAAGGGTCCACTCGCCCGGGGCCTTGGGCGAGTGGACCAAGGGTCCACTCGCCCGGGGCCTTGGGCGAGTGGACCCAAGGTCCACTCGACCAAGGAAATTTGCCCCCCCCCCCCTCACAAGGAACTTCCCCTCCCAAGACAATGCTGAGCCTGGGCACCTTGGAGGGCACTAAGGACCACCTCACCGTCAACCTTCACTGACAGGGGGAGGGGGTAGTGCTTGCTCACAAGATACACATGAGGAGAGGCGTGGAGACCAACCCTTCCCAAGGTGCCCATGGGCGTCTATTTATAGACTTCCCAAAATTGGGCTGCGGGTAGCAAAAATTCGGCTATCCGCAGCTCAACCACGAACCTGGACGATCAAAACAAGAGGGGGGGGGGGGAGGGGGCGATTGGAGGACGAGACGTCCACTACCCCCTTGCCGGGGGTCGAACGAGTGGACCGAGGTCCACCACCCTGGCTGGGCGAGTGGACCTCACGGTCCACTCGCCCAACTGCAGGGGGGGAGTGAGCCACGAGTCCACTCGCCCATACCCTTGGGCGAGTGGACCCTTGGTCCACTGCCCCCCCCCCCCCCCCCACTCCGGCGAGTGGACCAATGGTCCACTCACTCGGGTCCTTGGGCGAGTGGACCAAGGGTCCACTCGCCCGGGGCCTTGGGCGAGTGGACCAAGGGTCCACTCGCCCGGGGCCTTGGGCGAGTGGACCCAAGGTCCACTCGACCAAGGAAATCTGCCCCCCCCCCCCCTCCCCCCCCTCCCCCCCCCCCCCCCCCCCTCCCCCCCCGACCTTCTCTTTTTGTCTTTGACGACCTCCGATGGGTCGTTCCACTGAGCCACGGCCACCCTCTCTATCACGACATCCACGTCGGGCCACACCGACTCGGAAAATATGAGGGTTGTACATCGAGTAGGACGCAATAGTTTGGCGCCATATGTGGGCAAAGTTTCCCAAAACTCTGAAGATCCGGAAGATAGTATCCGCTTCCCAGCGATACTCGCGACTAAAGACCATGGCAAGGAGAAGCACTCACATAACCCATGGTTCAGTTGACGAAGGACGTGTCGATCCTGGTCCTTCCCACTCCCTCATCAGCACACCTTGGCTGGAGGAGACAGTGATCACGCTAGTAAACATACTGGCAGGGCGCGTCATCCTAATAGAAGATCAGCAGACTGAAATGCTGAACCTCTTAAGAAACTTGAGAGCAGTTCGGATCAAGCCCCAGGGAACAATGTGAAAGAGGACACCGAGTTCTCCGGAGCAGCAAGCACCGTGCACCCTGCCCGTCTATACAGGCCCGCCAAAGTTGGCCCGCAGTATAGTCACCAGAGGGCGGGTGGCCCCGAGAACCTCCAGGGAAGGTTAACCCGAGAAGACATAAGGGAGATGATAGGAGAATTGTACCGCCAGGTAGGCCGCCAAGCAATGCACGCGTATCATCCCGTCCGCAATGGTTTCCCGCTGGCACCTGAGGTCTTGGCACATCTGATCACAGGGGATTCAAGATTCCAAGCATGGAGTCCTACGACGAGACGGAGGACCCCCTAGAGCACATGAATCACTTCTCCACCATCCTGTAAATTTACAACGCTCCCGATCAATTACTTTTGCCAAGTGTTTCCGGCCATCTTGAAGGGCCAGGTGAGAACTTGGTTCCACTATATGTGGGGTGGAACCATCAAAAACTTCACCGAACTGACGCAGCAGTTCCTGGACCAGTTCATCGCAAATCGCCGAATAGTAAAGAACCTCTCCCATCTCTCAGGGATCAGGCAGATCCCGCTCTCTGCAACATGAAGATCCCAATAGAAGAACTCCAACCAGCCACTGAACCAATCTATGGTTTCAACGGCAGTCCCGTTCCAGTCAAAGGAACCTTCACTCTCCCAGTAATCCTGGGGGAGTTCCCAAAGCAGGCTACTCATAACATACAATTCGTAGCAGTTGAGTCAGAATCGCCTTACAACGTGATTTTTGGTCGACCTCTCTAGGCGTCGTTCGGAGCTATCCATTCAATTTCACACCACGCGATGAAGTTTTTCTCCCCAAGTGGGGTCGGAGTTGTCCGTGGGAACGAGGAAGCAGCGTGCACGTGCAATTTACGATAGATACAACCCATACGAGGAGCAACCCCGTACAGGTACAACCGAAACCTGAAGCGCACCCCGAAGAAAATCCAGGAATCGGGCAGAAGTGCCCTACCATATTTCGGCTTTGTTTAATTTACTTAAATTCTTTTGTTTGTATTAAAACAATCGCTAAACTCCAGAAAGTCACAAGTTTGCACTTGCGCACGAACTACTATGTGTTTAAATTCAATATATTTTATTTGCTTCTAACTCTACCATCGCAGGAACATTTTTGGGCCAGCCCCCCTCGCGCTCTCCAGCAGTTTGAAACGTCTGCCCTTCGCAATCTCTTCAGGGCCACGCCCTTGTGACCTCCTCACCATCGTGGCTTGAAGGTCAACCCTTTGCACCCGCAGTAGGTTACAGCCTCGCCAGGACCCGCCCCACTCGCGCTCGCCAGTAGTTCAAAGCGTCTTCCCTTCACCGTCTCTCTGCGGCCACGCCCCAGTGAAATCCTCACTGTCGTCGCTCGAAGGTCTGCCCTTTGCCACCGTAGTAGGTCACGACGTTGTTAGCTGTTCGAATCCTATGTAGTTCACCATCTCTTCAGCACCACGTCCCAATGACCTCCTCACTACCGCAACTCGAAGGTCTTCCCTTCACCCCTGCAGTAGGTCATGGCGTCTCTAGGTCCTACCCCATCGCGCTTGCCAACAGTTCGAAGCATCTTCCCTTCACCGTCTCTCCTGGGCCACGACACAGTGACCTACTCACTATCGCGGCTCGAAGGTCTGCCCTTCGCCCCCACAGTTGGTCACGACGTCTCCAGGACCTACCCACCTCGTGCTCACTAGTGGTTTGAATCGTCTTCCCTTCACTGTCTCTCTAGGGCCACACCCCAGTGAACTCCTCAATGCTGCGGCTCGAAGGTCTGCCCTTTGCCCCCATAGTAGGTCACGACGTCGCCAAGGCCTATGCCCCTCGCGCTCTCTAGCAGTTCGAAGTGTCTGCCCTTCACCATCTCTCCGGGGCCACGCCCCAGTGACCTCCTCACTGTCACGGCTCGAAGGTCTGCCCTTCTCCCCCGCAGTAGGTCACGACATCGCCAGGGCCTGCCCCCTCACGCTCGCCAATGGTTTGAAGCTTCTTCCCATCACTGTCTCTCTGGAGGTCACACCCTTGTGACCTCCTCACTGTCGTGGCTTGACGGTCTGCCCTTCTCCCCCGCAGTAGGTCAAGGCATCGTCAGGGCATGCCCCCTTGCACTCGCTAGAGGTTTGAAGCGTCTTCCCTTCACCGTCTCTCCGGAGAAACGCCCCAGTGACCTTACTATTGCAGCTTAAAGGTCTGCCCTTCTCCCCCACAATAGGTCACGGTGTCTCCAGGTCCTGCCCTCCTCGCGCTCTCCAATGGTTTGAAGCCTCCACCCTTCAACATCTCTTCGGGGCCACGCCCCAATGAACTCCTCACTACTATGGATCGAAGGTTTACCCTTCTCCCCCGCAGTAGATCATGATGTAACCAGGGCCTACCCCCCTCGCGCTCGCCAGTGGTTCGAAGCGTCTGCCTTTTACCGTCTCTCCGGAGCCATGCCCCAGTGACCTTCCTTTTTCATGGATCGAAGGTCCTCCATTATCCCCTGCAGTAGGTCACGACACCGCCAGGGTCTTCCCCCCTCACGGTTTCCCAGGTTCGAAGGTGTGACCTTCACCGTCTCTCCAGGCCATGCCTCAATAACTTCCCTTTGCCACGGATCGAAGGTCTGCCCTTCTCCCCTGCAGTATGTCATAGCACCACCAGAGCCTGCCCCCCTCACGGTTGCCCAAGTTTGAAGGTCAGACAAGAAAACACGCAACATGGTGGCCTCGATCTCACACAACCCCGGCTCGAAGCATCCACCCTTTGCCCGCGTAGTAGGTTGCGACAGCATAAGGGTAATGGCCCCCACCCTCCTGACATTCGAATGTGAAGAACGCAAAACCATGCCGCGCATAAAATAATAGTGTCGGCACCACTAATACAAAGTCTTTACACAAGTAATGACACAAGATGGAGCAATCCACAAACAGTTATACAATCAGCAAAAGACATTAAAAATGTTACAACTACATGCAAATACAAAGTACAAAGGTACCAACTCATTACAAGAACACCACCAAAGGGTGAAACATACAAAATATAAGATTCAAATACAAAAAGCTACTCCTTGCCCTCGACATCAGAGGCAGAGTACTCATCCTCAGAAATATCCCTGACACCCAATCCAGACACATCCCAACCACGCGTTCGCGCAACTATGCGAAAGGTCTTCACTATCCCACACATAAAATCCATCTCACGCTCGTCTTCGAGATGGGGATCCACCTCCTTACTCCAGATCTCCTCACGAACCTCCTCCGAGAGTAGAGAACAGTCACACATATTGTCAATGGAGTCCTTGTACTCAGCAACTCCGGTGTCCTTCTGCTCAACAGTCCGCTCTTACGAGGAAATACGCTCCACCTCGGTCTTCAAAGACTCCAGTTCAGCGTCTTGACAAACCATCGTGGCTTGTGAATCTTCCAGCAGACAGACCATATTATCCACGAGGCTCATCTCCGTCCAGACCTCCGTTCGAGACTGCTCCAGTTCTGCATGCAGCTCAGCCTCAATATGCCGAAATTGGGACACGGTATGATTCCGTCTCCCCTTCAAGTCCGAAAGGAACCTTCTTACTCCACAAAGCTCCTCCAAAAGCGCGAGATTCGTATCCTTCAGGCCCACGTAGTAGTCGTTCCACGTAAGAGTGATGCTAGTCTGAACTCCAATCTGCAAGAAGAAGGAAGAAGTCAGGTTCTTTAAAAAGATGAACGACAAAGGCAAAGCCATAACACTTACCATGACATTCATGACCTGAAGAGAAGAAGAAACCCGACTCGCCTTAGCTGGCAGTGGCGCAAAATCACTTTCAGGAGTCTGGGGGGCAATAGAGCCAAGGGCCTCTACGTCAAGATCAATGGGCATATCAACAACCCTTGAAATACAAGGAGCCACCTCGTCGGTGCACCCCTCCGACCGAGATGAAGGACGAGGCACCAATTCTGAACTACCATTCTTGAGCACCAACTTTCTCTTCCTGCCACGATCCAACGACACTGCAGAGCGCTTAACATCGGTGGAAAGACAACATAGTAACAAATGCTTCTCCTCCACAAACACAGAGATGGCGAACAAGGGGTTCGCCAATATATGAGGCTCAACAAACCCCAACACTGGCGTAAACTACCGCTCATTACCCTTCAAGCAACGACAACGATCAAGAAGTGACTTCCAATGCTCTGGCAAGCCCTAGGAGTTCTTGACGTAATCAAACAAGGTGTTCCCATGGCGACGGTCTGCCCAGTTCTCAAACTAGTGCTAGTGTTTGTTGCTGTAAACTTCGATACGACCGCCTCCATTAGTGCGCACTGCACACCATTCTCTAAAAAGGTCCAAGGTGAACCTTGAGCCGTGCTCCCTAAAGAAAGCAATCATGCCCATGATTCGCTTCATCCCGGCAGGAATGATCTGAGACACCGGCTCGCCGCAATGCTTCAAGATCTTAACCACCTCCCCGCACGATGATAAGCAGAACGCGGACCTCAGCGACGACTCGCACAACGTCGTCCAACCTATCGGGAGATTTTGTGCACGCTCCTCAATATGCGTGATTTTTATCTCGAGCCCGACAGGTATCCCATACCGCTTCCTCCAGATGTCAACTTGGTCGACACTAAGAGAGGAGCGCAACCACATCAGACTACCTTACGAGCAGCGCCGCGGAACCTGAAAAGGAAAATACACGTCAATAATAAAAAACAACGCTCTAAGTACGCCAAACACCCGCCGCTACACCGCGCACAAAAGCACACATCGAGCAATACACATCACCCCGCACAAGGCAATGGGGCACGCCCCGCGCGCATAAGGCGCGTGGAAACGCACACCGGGCAAGAGTGCACAGACGCAACCCCCGCGGGCGCACATCCCATGGGCGTCAGCGTGCGGGCGAAAACCCCGCACGCGCACCCCGCGGAGAAGAAGAAGGCGAGGTTGCGGCGGGCTGCAATGATCGAGTGCGGCATGGCTGTAGTGCGGCAAGCAGTGCAGTGAGTAGCGGGATTACATGTGAGCTGGGCATTATTCCGCGTTGACTTCTCCGGTGGCGGCAGTGGTAGTTGGTCGTCTGACGACGACGAAGGTTTGCCAAAGCGAACCTTGTGTGTCCTTCTAAGGATTGCAATCCAAGATCATTGTCCACCCGCGAATTAATCTAATTTGTCTCATCTTTGGTATACTTGTAACGGATTGATACTTTCGTCTCCTCTATTTGTAGTTTTTGATTAACTATCGTTCGTTAAGTTGAATTTTTCTCCAGATTATTGTGTGTTCATTGTACCCATACAATTATTGTGATTGTCCTGGGAATTGTGAGAAATCCCAACAACCCCGCCCCGAAGCAGAGCTCCGCCCGACAGCTCCCGTTCTCCGGGCTAAGCTCGCTTGATGGTGTTCATTCCGCAATGAAACCCCAAGTATCTGTGTAGATTATATATGCCACTTGTCTCCCCTCCATTTGAATTCTCCTGCTCTTGTACTAAAGCAATGCAGGCTTAACATTACAAAATTGTAAAGGTTACAGCAAGAGAGAGAGTCAACATATGAGAAAACAAAAGCTCCCGATCCCTTGGATGCATGACCGAGGAAGAAAAAAATGATTCAGCAAACAATGATCAAATATATGTAATCCTTATAATTTACAACTGCATTCAAATATAGCCTCTACATAATTATAGTGGGGGAGGTTTTGTATTCAAATATAGCCTCTACATAATCCTTATAATCTACATAATTATAGTGTGGGAGGTTTTATAATTATAGAGGTGAGGAAACCCTGCAATAAACCCCATTTGAGTCAACCGCGAGTAAATTCTGAACCAGAGAATGATAATATGGCAAGAGAGATGAAGATGAGAGGAAGATCATGGGTTGGCGTATACTCAAGACGACACGCGTCTTTAGGCAAGATTGGAAGGCTAAGAAAAAATAGCGCAGGGCTCAACGATCCATGGAAACGACGATAATCGGGATACTATGAGAAGATAACTAAATAAATTATTTACGAGTTTCCGTTTTACAATGTTGTTATGGATGTTCCTTTTGGAAAAGCCAATAATAAACCCAACCTAAAGCATATGGATATTGCTGTTGGATTGTGGTGCCTGACTGCGTTGGGAGTACTGGACACTCACCACGATTTCGCCGGTCGAGCTAGGGTTTACGGTTATAATTTTCGCTTGTAACTATGTATGTTTAAAAGGCCTTGGATTTCGGCCTAGGGTTTACGGTTGTTTGAAAAACTGAAGGAGGAGCGGCAGAAGAAGAGTGGTGTAATTTCTTCTTTGATTCTTTCATAGTGGATTTTTTGGGCGCGGGTGGTTGTGGTTTTTTCCCCGGATTTGGGGTTTTTCCACGTTAAAATACTTGTGTTTTTGTCTTCGTATTTTTCTGCGATTCTTGTGATTTCTGTAGGCGTCGTTTTTCCCTAACAATTGCTATTGCGAAGAAATAAGAATGCATTGCCTAGAATTATACTCTAATATGTTCATTGGGGATATTTTCTGATAAGGCACTACTAGAAAAAGGAGTATTAGCTACACTTTTTTTCGCCATGGTCCAAAAATCGTGGCTAATACATTAGTATTAGCCACGGTTTAAAAATTGTGGCTAATAGTTATGTTTTAGCCGCGGCAAAGAAAATGCGTGGCTAATACATAAGTATTAGCCACGACAAACAAAATGTGTGGCTAATACGTACATATTAGCCACGGCAAAAATAATTGTGGCTAATACTTATTTTAGCGACGGCAACAAAAACGCGCACGCCCCTATTTTTCGCAAAGCCCGCTCGGTTTCTATTTTCCCCTATCATATTCATCGAGCGCTTCTTCTATCCCGTCTTCTCCTCCATAGCGATTAGGGCAGGAGCCGCACGACGCGCTGAGATGACGACGAGCGGAGCAACGAGCAATGGTTCGATTACACAGGTATTCTTTGCGCTGGGCTTTGGAGTCTTCTCTCCAGGCTCCTGTGATTGTGTCCATTCCTCTTCGTCCCTCGCTACAAGCCGACGTCGACTTCGCTAGAAGCCTGGATCGTCCAAGTCGTGGCCCTCCCCATATGCATTTCTTCCTCTCAAAACTGCTCAGAGTATCTCCTCTTCCTCCAGCGACTTCGATCTGCTCTTCCTCGGATTGATGTTTGAGAGATCTGCTCTTCCTCCACTTTAGCTGCTATCTCCCATGCTCTCTCCTGCAGAAATCTGGCCCTTAACCCCAGGTAGAACTTCCCCTCCTATTCTTTCTTTCGTTTACATTCAATCCCTTCTTCTATTTAGATTTTGTTTATTCTTCTGTCCAAATCCAGAGTTCTTGTGTTTATGATGTTCTCAAAATCTGAATCAAGAATGTTCTCAAAATCTGAATCCAGAGTTCTTGTGTTTATTGTTCTAAATTATTTTTTCTTATCAAGTTTATCATGTTTATTTTTTGTTATTAATTATTGTTTCTCCTGAAAAGTAAAAAACATGACAATGAATCTGTTATTCAATATTGTAAAATTGTATGATTGGTTTATGGGTGAGCCACGGCATTATTTGTTTGTGGCTAATACTATTTGCCACGGCCAATCCGTGGCAAAAAACCTTTCTCCACGCGACCTTTAGCCACGAATTTTTTCCGTGGCTAGACCGTGGCAAAAACTCTTTAGCCACGGTTTTGGACTTTTTGCCAGGGCAATTTGCCCTGGCCAAAAGTCTATTTTCTTGTAGTGAGGGAATACTAATGCTATAACTACTCGTCATTTTTATATGATATATACAAATAAAAAACCCGGCAAGAATGGTATAGATTTCTTCAATCCCAGAAAATCTAATTTCACTGTGAATTCTGCATGTATAACCCGTAATTCGTCGAGGTCTGGGATGACCGAGGACAGCTTAAAATATCTCGTCCACCTGGAGCGAGTAGAGAAGATCTCGCATGTCCCGCCCCATCTTTGACCGAGAACTCCTCGTTGGGCCTGAATGACGGTTTCAACACTGCAGGTATGATAAATATTGTCAATAAGAGTCATTGCTGTCAAAATTAGGTATCTCAATAAGAGTTCTCTTGGACTCAGAAACTGTGATTGCAGGACTGAGAAGAAAACAAGAAAATCCAAACCTCCTTTTCGTGGATCACCGATGCGAAGTTAAACTCATCGTTTATACGACGGTGGTGTTTTTATCCAAACTCACGGGAGAAAAAACTCTAACAAACAGTAATGAAAACATTGGCTATTCAAAGCTTGAAAAAATTCTAACCAAAGGTTATGGCAAGAAAAATGCCCGTTGCAGCTCAATTGGTGATGAGAAGTAGAAGAACTTCATAGTTAAGCGTGCTCGGGCTGGAGTAGTACTGGGATGGGTGACCTCTTGGGAAGTCCTCGTGGTGCATGCTTGACTATCGAGTTTGCCTCATCAAAGGGAGGCTGTGACCACCAACAACCCGCTAGTGGGCTGGAGAGGGGTTGGGGTGCTTGGGCTGCAGCCCGGTAACGGTCGCCATGCGAGGCTGTCGGTGGACGTTGTCCCGATGGTAAGTCCGGGGCCTTAGGACGTTACAATAAAAAGTGCAGCTCAATTGGTGATGAGAAGTAGAAGAACTCCATAGTTAAACGTGCTCGGGCTGGAGTAGTACTAGGATGGGTGACCTCCTGGGAAGTCCTCGTGGTGCATGCTTAACTATCGAGTTTGCCTCATCAAAGGGAGGTTGTGACCACCAACAACCCGCCAGTGGGCTGGAGAGGGCTTGGGGTGCTTGGGCTGCAGCCCGGTAACGGTCGCCAGGCGAGGCTGTCGGTGGACGTTGTCCCGATGGTAAGTCTGGGGCCTTGGGACGTTACAGCTGCAGGGATCCCGCCACCACCTGGAAAATACGGCCGACAGAAACCCTAGTGAACGTTGTGTCAACAACAAAAGACACAGAAAATTGCAAACATGAAATTCAGATGTCGGTAGCGTGAAGTTTAATTGGAATCAGAGATGAAGACTAACAAAAGGGCATATAATATGGACAAATTTCCAGCCTAGCCCTCTTATTAAACAAAAGTAGCAAAATAGCCCTCTTATAATAAACGTTTCCAATATAGCCCTCTTTTGCAGGAACCGACAGAAAATGGCAGGCGTGACAAGCATAGTTGCAGCTTTGATTTCAGGATTAATGTTAACAGTTATATTAGAATAATTATTAACAATCATTGCATGGTTTCTGAATAACAAATATTGGTTATGATTAATAGTTTTTTGCACAGTACAACCAAATTTAGTCTCACACAGCTTGTAGAATTTTTTTACTGGTTTGAGAGCCTATAAAATAAGTCATATGACCTTAAAATAAATCACACAAAATACAATTGCATTTCTTTACCCAAGGATTTGCTCCCTCTACAACCTGTTTGCAGGTTAGTTATTTAATATTTTAAATGTGTAGTTTTTTTTTGTTTTAATAGATATGTTTTTATTTATTAATAAATGTTTTATTTTTTTAATAATATGTAGTTAATTCTTTAATGTTTAGTTTTTTTTTCTATAATAATTTAGATGTTTAGTTTATTTTTTGATGCTAATAATTTTCTTTAATTCAGTTATTTTGAGGTGTCATAATCATGTCGGGTAGTGTTGAATTTGAACTTGATGAGTGCGAAGTGTATCAACAACAAGAATTAAATATTGATCTAAATGAAATGGACGATGACAGCAGTGACGGCTCGTTTGATAATGATGATGAAAATATTTTTGAAACTCAAAGTAGAGTTACAGAAATTTTTGAACGATCAATTTCAGTTGATCGTAGTTGGGTTGATCGCATAATCGTTGATAATCCATTCATCAATTTGCCAGAACAATAAAAGAATGGGTGGTTGAAAAAGATTTTGATGGAGAACATTCACAAGATAACCAAATCATGGACTTTTTAATACCTCGCGATTTACAAGTTGGAACTTTTTTCAGAACAAAATGGGAGATGCACTGCACTATAAGTGCATGGTCTATACACAGAGGTGTTTGGTTGATTTCCAAAATATCTGGCTCGCATATATGCACAAATGCGAACATACAAAACGATCACAAAAAGTGCACTGCAATGTTTATTGCAAGATTTATTACTCCCGTACTTCTGACACAAATAAACATTAAACCGAGCGAGATAAGAGGCCGGATAAATGCAAAATTCAATATCATGACGAGCTACAAAAAGGCATGGGACGTCAGACAGAAAGCAATAAAAACTATTTTTGGGGGTTGGTCTGAGTCTTATAAAATTCTACTTCGTTATCCAGATACGATTTGCATGTATAACCCAGGTACAGTTTTTGATATTGTATTGGGCGGGCAATGCATCTGATTTTGTAATATTTACACAAAAGATGGAACACATTAAAATTATTGATCAAATAGCATATGATTGGTTGGTGGCTAGGGATGTTGAAAAATGGACTTTATTATATGATGGTGGCGCTAGATATGGCACTATGACGACAAATGCGAGCGAAAGTTTCAATGGAGTACTTAAACGAGCGAGAGGGTTGCCCATACAAGCACTTGTATCAGCTACATTTTATCACTGTATTGCATTATTTCTTAAAAGAGGTGAAGATGCGCTAAAATGGGAAAGTGATGCAGTGTCTAGATTTGTGCCTAAAGTATTGACAATGTTAGGTAACCGAGAAGCAGCTGCAAGAAATTTATGTAGGTCAGTCCAGATAAATCACACTGAATTTTCATGCTACGATGACAAAAATATAGCACATCGTGCACTGCTCACTGATGATGGATGCTCCTGCAATTGTCATACTATGGTCTTATATCATGTCTCATGTGCTCATATAATTGCTTCACTTGCGTCAATACATTGTTCACATGAGCAGATGATATCAGACTTTTATACAATATCTTGTTACAAAAATACGTACAACGGAAATTTTCATGATATTCCAGATATTACAGGGTGACAACCATTAGACGCAGCACGGGGTATTATTGAGCTTCAGCCGCCCACTTTAATAAGAAGGACTGGACGCCCTCAAATTCGTCGACATCATAATACAATGGATGAACACATTGAGCGTAGTAATAGAAAATGTAGTATTTGTAAACAATTGAGACAAAATCGGGCAACATGCCCCGCAAATCCAGAAAATTGAAGGTAAGAATGTATTTAATTTTGAAATAATATTTCTTTCAATTTTTTGCAATAATGTATCTTTTAATTTTTTGCAGGTTTTATGAAGGGATGCACTAGATATAGCAAGGAAAAAATCGCTGGCTGTTTTCAGACGTTTTGGATGATTTGTTTCTCAGTCATTTTGTTTTAATTTTGACGTTATCTGATGTTATGAGGATGCACTAGATGTGTATTTAATTTATTTTGAGAATGTTAATGGTATTTTGAGAATGTTAATTAATTTTGGAATGTTAATTAATTTTGGAATGTTAATTAGAAATCATGCCTGCTACTTCCTGCCGTTGGTATAGATGTTAATAAGAAACCATGCAATGATTGTTAATAATCATTCTAATATAACTGTTAACATTAATCCTGAAATCAAAGCTGCAACCATGCCTGCCAGGCCTGCCATTTTCTGTCGATTCCTGCAAAAGAGGGCTATATTGGAAACGTTTATTATAAGAGGGCTATTTTGCTGCTTTTGTTTAATAAGAGGGCTAGGCTGGAAATTTCTCCATAAAATCTAGCTTGAGATTGATGTGCGCTCTAAAAATAGGCAATACCCTAAAACCTTGAGATTGATGTGCGTTCCCCCTGATCCGGCACCGTCGCTCTCTCACACGCGAGGATGTTAGGGATCTGAGAGGTCGCTAGCGGCTGCGAGAAAGAGCAGGGAAAATGTCGGGCTTGCTCCTAGCAAAATCGAAGAGAATGGCACCCCACTTCACTGGCGAGATTGAGGAGTAAGATACGCGAATGGTGGAGACTCTGAATGTCGCTTCAAGAACCTTCAACAAATCTCAAATTAGGGGGAAATATTTGGGTCCGCATCTCGTTCCGAGATTTCTGTCTGGGTTGGTTTAGGAACCGTCAGATTAGGGGAAAAGTGAAATACATTTTTGTGCGTGGGCCCGGGCTGATTTAGGTGGCGGAACATTATTGGTCTCGGACGGTCCGAGCATCGGAGCCAAAAAAAATCGCCAAATTAGGGCAGCTAGAGGAATTAATAGCGCCCAAAATGGGCGCTATTTTTATTTCAATATGTTTTGGACCAATCACCACGTTTTTTCGAAAATCGTCGCCAATAATACGATCTACCGCGACGCTTTTACAAAACACCGCAAAAATAAAAAATCTACAGTGTCATTTTAAAAAACGCTGTAAAAAACACGTTGCCATAGAACGAAAATGTTGTAGTGTAAAAAACTAAAGCAAACATCTTTTTTCAAAATATGAGATGCCTGTGGCGATTGGGGAGGTGTGTGATAACCAGCATGGGAAGCTAGGGCACAGGACTATGGCTCTGCAAGGGAAGTAGACATAATTGGACGTCAAAGGCTAGGGAACCTATGATGGGCATAGCTAGGGCACAAGTTTACAGCCTGCAAGCGAATTGACGAAAGAGACTTGAATCGCAAGTTGTGTAAAATAACACCGGGTGCGTGCCCAGGTATATCTTAAGGTTGGTCCGCCAATGGAGGTAGGCACCAAGGATTTCGAAGGAGGAATAGTTCCGGGAATGGGCGATGATCGATCGATGATGTCGTTCGAAGAGAAGATAGTTGATTGGGATAATGAGTCGAACAACTTTCATGCATTGTGGATGTTCCCAGACCGGCCAAAGAGGTTCTACGTATAGCGTCTTGGGATACATTTATAATTTCGGGGTCTATAAAAAGAGCGAGGGACTACAAATAGCTAAAGAGGATCTGCGAATACCACCACCCTAACTAAATTCAACTTTGACATACCTCGACGAGCAAGCATTGATTCCCAGTTCGATGGCAACTGTTGCCGATTTGTGGGTGGTTCGAGGCAAAAGCCATTGTTTGAATACTAAGGCAGGTTATTTAACCAGACAGGTTGGCTGACCGATTTAAGATAGTTGAACTAAGTAAATCCAACCGGATTTTCAAAAGTTTGTATGTTGTCATATATTCAAATACACAATATAACAAGAGTGCATGAATCTGTGTTTTAATGATCACACCTAACAGTTTAATTAAAAGGCATGTGAAACATCCTTTCTCCTTTACTTTCCACCAAAAACTATCTACATTATTAGTCTTTATATGAGCACTCATAATTATTAACTTTTATACATACACTCATAATTATTATAAAATTATATATGTGTACTACACTACTACATTAAAAAAAAGTTCTTTAAATGATTTCATGCCCTCATAAAAGACCATCAAAATGATCTAGATCATCCAATTTTAATACTTCCTATTCTACTTTTGTTGTGGGGGTACATAGATAAAAAAAATGTACCAACCAGCCTTCCTACTAGCCCCACTATAACCTTGCATATATATTATTGGACCACAAAAATAAACATCACAAATTATTGGGATCAATTCTATGCCTTGGCACACCGATTGCAGTATTGTCGTGTGACTTAGAATCGAAGCAGACTCTTGCAAAAATGCAGGGTAAGGTTTTCCTAAATTTTCACACTTGTGATGGGACCCTTCTCCGAACTCTCGCTGTGTGGGGATGCTTCGTGCACCTGGCTGCCCTTTTAGTATATCACATATAATATTTGGAACAAATTATTTAAAATATACTTCCATTTATTATATATTTTTAATGTATAAAATTCACAAATTATTATCCTTAATTTGTCAAACATATTTTGTTTAATTAGAAGGTAGCAATAAATATCATTAGTTTGTTGATTAGGTGAAATCTTCTAGAAGTTATGAAGGCAAACTACATGCGGACTCAATGATGTCTATGTCAGATGGAGGTGGTTCATGATGGAGATATTTACCTTGTATGATTCATAACTAATTAACCTAACTTGTTGTGTACCAGACATTTACACCCACCAACATTTACACCCACCAAGAAGGTAGCCACTACCACGTTTCTAAAACTAGTAATAAATATTAAATGCTATTGATGGCCTCACATGCCAATTATATATATATATATATATATATATATATATATATATATATATATATATATATATATATATATATATATATATATATATATATATACACACACACGAGCATCTTCGCACGGGGATGCTCTCGGGCGGCCTTCGGCCACATCAATGCGGGCTTCGCCCGCAACCAAGCGGGCTTCGCCCGCTTGACATTCAATGCGGGCTTCGCCCGCCCCCTCGGCGTCGGCGGGCTTCGCCCGCCCCTCGTCGGTATTCGCCCGCCCCTCGCCGGTCTTCGCCCCCGTCACCTATTTAAAATTTTAAATAATTTTACATTCATTAAATTTTAAATAATCTTCGCTCTCTCGCCGATCTTCGCCCTCCCGACACGCCGTCCAAGGCTTCGTTTGTTTCGTCTGTTGCTAATCGAAAAGTTACTGACATTAGTCATATTTCCTAACATTTGAGCCCCGATGAATATTATTGTTCCCTGCGCATAGGAGGAACACGCCGACTGCTTGTGCCGGTGTGATCTTTTAAATTAAAGTTATTTTCGCACTTAAAATGCGCCGAAACATATTTTCTAGCTTCCAAAAAACCAAATGTATTATTAAACAAAATATTTAGGTGAAATAGACCTAAAACATTCTGCAATCTATTTGTATTAATATATTTTACTGATAATATATTAATAATACCGGATAGGATAGAAAAAACACGTAATCTTTTCACATAATAAAACTAAATTTACTGACATGAGCTATTATAACAGAATAAGATAGAAAATAATTCAGGTGACAATCCCCGCCCACATCAACTAATGGCGATGTGGGACATTATTAGTCCCACATCGCCGAAAACAGGAGCTCTTCGCTGTTTATAAGGAGAGAACGTTCTGTCCTGAACTGTAGAGCTGGCTTGGCAAAGTGGCTTGCCTCGGCCAGCCCTGGCCCGCGTGACGCCGCCAGCTGGAGCCCGTCCGCCCTCCCCCTTCCCCGTCAGCCCGCCCGCCACCCCTCCTCACATGTTTAAAATTTTCACCCCCCATAGGGGGTAAATTTGTAATATCCTAGTTTTAGGACACCCTATAGGGGGTAGGTTTAGGAGATCTAGGAAAAACTATGGACGGACCTGATCGTTCCTGCGATTGAACGGCCGCGATTAACGATCTGTTTCTTCTTCAACGGCCACGATTGATTCCATGGTGTTAGCAGAGATATCTATATTCATTTAATAGTAAAAGATATATATATATATATATATACACACACACACGAGTGACAGTGCACGGGGTCCCCCCGTGCCCCACGCGACAGTAGTCGCCCGCCTCACGGCGGCTTCGCCCGCCCATCGTTTCTTAACTTAAAAAAACAGATTAAAAATTAAATCTGGTTTTTTAAATTCAATTTGTTATTTTTAATGTTTTTTTATTTATTTATTTATTTAAAATAAATCTATTTGTTTTTCAAATTAACTATTATTAATATAAATAAAGGTACAGAGATTGAACATAAAGTCATCTTGGCATAGTTGATAGTAGTTATTAAAGTTCTGTGGTTGGTTCGGGTTCGAAACCTGACAAACGCATTTTCCCCGGATTTATTTTGACCCGACCCACCCGGCCCGAGTTGCCCGCCCGCTGCCCGCCCGCCCGGCCGCCCGTCCGACCCGCTCCGCCCACCGGCCCGCCCAGCCTGAGTTGCCCGCCCACCCAACCCGCTCCGCCCACCGGCCCGGCCCGCCCGATTTGCTTTGTAGGGTAGGGTACCCTACAAAAATTATAGGTTTAGGACATCATGGTAGGTTTAGGAGACCTAGGAAAAAAAATATGAACGGTCCTGATTCATTCATGCGATCGAACGGCCGAGATCTTATGATCTGATCAAATCGAACGGTTCAGATTGATCTGATGGGCTGCAGGTGTTACACCAAGGTTCAAAATATATTTCTTTGTATATGTAGTATAGATATATATATAGACACACACACGAGTGAGAGGCACGGGGCTCCGCTCCTAATGTCATGCGCGACAGTACCTGGCCGGCTCCGCCCCTAATAATTAGTCTCTCGAGATGTGGTCTGTCACCCTCGAGGTTTACTCTTTTTTACCATTATAACGAGCAGCGGCCTGTTGCGCTCGAGTTCTTAGTTTTCAATTGTAACGAACCAGAAGATAGTGGAATTTGGTCGGCACAGCTCTGATTGCGTGGTTTTTTATCCTTTCTGGGTTTTCCACGATAAAAAGTGTTCGTGTTATTTATTAACTCATTCATTAATTGTTTGCGTGCTTGGCTCGCTTGTGAGCTTAGGTGATTCAATTCGACCGGTCTACCAGAGCGTCGAGTGACCCGCAACCATGCTTAAAATCAATAGAGAAGAAAGTTCAAAATCGTCTCCAGAGAAACCAAAATATTCAAAGAGAAATCTTTCCGAGAATGAAACTTATTATTCTCATCCAGCCAAATTCCTTCAGTTTATATGAGTATATAGAACATGTTTTTCATCGTATTATGTTGAAAGAATCATACAAAAATATATAAATCACACGCACGCTCGCTCTTATTTGATCGAGTCTGGATTCGGATGTGGATTCAGATGTAGGCTTCGTTTGAGGCGACGTTTGAGCGCCCGTGCGGGAGTAGACGCCGCCGCAAGGCGGAAATCCAAATGGCGCCTGAAGGCACGCGGCGGCGTTTGCTCCCGCTGCTCTTCACAAAAGCCGCCCGACTGCTTCGTCTCCAATCCTGCCTCCCCACCTCCGGTCTGAGCACTCCCTTCCCAGCCGCCGGTTCCAGCCGCCGCCGCCGCCGCCCCAAACGAAGCCTTAGATTGGGATTCAGACTAGGATTGAGATTTAACTTGGGATTGAGATTGAATTCGGGATTTGAGATTTTTGATTGGTGATTTGAGGTTACGTTTATATCCATTGAGATTAAATTTGATAGTTATCTCCTATTAATATTTAAACGTTAAGAATGTCGGTTTTTATGCTATGATATTTCTTATTATGACCATGAAAATTATTTGTATGATTGATTGTTGCGGGTTTACTATAGTTCTTTTATAAGAGTTATTTTCTCGCGTACAATACTCTTTGAAGTTTTTGTTAAAAATTATGTAAATAAATATTTAGTTATAATGTTTTATTAGAGCCTTTTTGGTGTTGGTGAATGACTATTCATATTTGATGAAAAGCTTCAAAATCAAAATTGGAGGGAACCCAAAATATTTGGAGGGAAATCTTTCATGAATGAAAGGATGATCCCTTTAGTCCCACCATGCTCCTTTGTTTTCTAGCTAGATGGTATATATATGTCTTCACTATCTCTTATTTGTTCAAAAGAACATAAGGAGAAACTATGAACCACACACGCGCGCGCGCGCGCACCAGACCCGGACCCGGATTTGGGGAATAATTGAATTGTTAATTTTGCTCCAAATATTTTTGACTTATCCGAACAGTAATTTCGTCGACCACTACCTCTACCCTTTTTGTCGAGCAGTTCGCCAGCGATTTGTCGAACGCCTTTTTGTCGACCGCCGTTCGCCAGCGATTTGTCGAACTCCTTTTCGTCGACCGCCGTTCGCCAGCGATTTGTCGAACGCCTTTTCGTCGGCCGCCGTTCGCCAGCAATTTGTCGAACGTCTTTTCGTCGACCGGTTTGTTAAATGTTTTCTTTGTTTACGCCGACGTTTCCAACGTTCCTTTCTTTTAATTTTCTTACCATTCATAACCGTCAAAATTAATGACAAATTAATTTGTTGCTATTTACCGAGATTTCTGACAACGCCTTCTCTGGAATCGTTTTAAATACGATATTTCATTCTTCCTCGCAATAAAAAAAAAGCATGTGATTTGCATCTGGCTCTCGAGCTGTTCGGTTTTTACTCTGCTTCACGTTTGCTTCATCAAGTGGTTGTTCGGGGTGCTCTGGCTTCTTCGGTGTCCGCGCACATCGGAGGTTACGGGATCTAGCCGGGTGTTGTACCTTGGAGGAGTGAGCATCGGTCGAAAGCCCTGCCGGAGGGTGGTGCAACTTCTTTAGGGCAGTAATCACACGTCTTACCCGTGCTCGATTCTAAACTAAATATTTTCTTTCTCTCCTTCTCTGCTTAGATCCGTTTTGTTCACCGCTGTTATTTCTTAATTTTTGAAACGAAAATAATATATATATATATATGTATATATATTCAGGTATAAATAGATAAATTTTGCAACAGTTTTATGTCTTCTCCTTGTTGTGGAATCTTTATTCAATACATTTTCTTGTGTTTTCTTCAACAAGTGCATGTTCGGATGCTCTGTTTTTCTTCAGTGTCCTCCCAAATCATAATTTTTGAGATCTAGTTGAAATTTGCACCTTAGTGAAATGAGCATCAGTTAAAAGCTCTGACAGACGTTGATGCATTATGTATGCCAATGATTGCATGCAATACTCATGCTCAATTTCACTACTAATCTCATTATTATTACAATTTTTACTTTCATTCAAATATATTTGGTTTTATCTCAGAATGCTATTATTACCATCTTTGAAAGAAACATACAAGATGTCAATTTGACTCTGAATATATTATAAATAATTTAACAATCTAAATAAGTAATTTTCACACCAATACTATAGCATCCCATAAACCGTCTAATATTAGTGAGAACTCGTCATTCAACATTTTTTGAGATATCTAATATAATAAGATGTAAAATCAAATAAGAAAAACAAATATGTATGCTTATATTTTTATATGTACTGCACTTTATTTTTAATATTTTAAATTTCAGCATTTTTAATAGCATCTCACAATTATGATGACTCAAAGGGATCAAGTCCACACATGGAAATGGTTTTAGCTTTTTGCATCCCCATGTCAAATATTAGTTGAACTCTCTTGGTCTTTTATCGTCCATTCAAACCTGCAATAGTAGAGCCTGAGAATTCTAATAGTGGTGCACATGTAATCATCTCTTCCCGTCGATCTACAACATCCTCTATTTCTAACAACACGAGAATTTATGTTAACTTTTGAAGATCCGGTAGGCATGGATTACAATTGTATAAATCAGATTCTTAGTGTCTTATATGATAATGATATGTTCCTTTTTAATATTGTACCGCTAATGATTTGTGATACACAATTAAAGTGCGCTATAACCTTGGCAATGCAGCTATAAAATGCTACATTGTCTCTAATGTCCACAAATTTAAGATCGATGCCTCCAAGACTATAAACCCATAACTTCTCAAACTTGACAAAATCTTAGCTAAGATTCAAGTGGATGGTTTAATCTTTTCTGAAAACTATTTAGTAGAATGCCTTACTAATTCCCGACCTAATCCATGGCCCAGTTTCAACAAAAGAGCTAGATAGTTCCAAGACTCTCAATGTTCATGCACCTAAAATAACCTCACCGAATCTCATCGTAATTTTTCCACCAATCATTTATTTCAAACCTGAGGGTAAAAATCATAAGCGCCTTTTTGTCAAGGCCTCTATCATCAAAAACACAACCATCGTAAACTTAGTCACTCGAATCAAAACCTTGGTAGGAAAGGTTGCTTTGTCTATAGCTGTATGATCCAGCGCAAACCCAACTGGTACATAAGCTCAATCATATGAGCAAGGTGCTATTGTTTCCTTTAAATAAATAGCACATTGTATAACATCCTTCATGCACAAAAAATATAACATGGGTCCGGCCGTGGCCCCATGACATTCCATACACACAAGATAGACATTAAGAGATGATAAACAAAAATACTACTCAGAGAAAGTGAACACTAGCGGAAGCTTGATTTTAAAACCAACTATGAATGTCCACATTTACTAAAGGAATGTTTCAACATAGTTTCGGCCTTATGGACTTACATGAAATCAAGTGACAAAGCAATAAATAAATACAATGATCAAAACATAAGCTCGCAGGCCGACAAATGAAAAAGCAGTAAAAGGAGTGGCTTTCTTTTTCGATCCAACTTTGGGCTTTAGGCCTACTATTTCTTGTTATGCTCTATGACATCTGCACCAAACACAAATAAGAGGTAAATAAGGGTCATCTATGAGCTGACCACAAAATGCAAATCAATCCCTCCCCTGGCCATCCAAGCGCACTCCGGGGCGAGACACCGCTCACCTGCAAGTACACTGCAACACACAATATATAACAAAATAATGGAAGTGTAACTAAGCTACATAGGTAAACATTCAAGCACAATCAATCTTCTAGGTTGAACATATACAAAAAGGGGACTTAGGTATTCAAGTGATGATGGCTGGGTTCACTTGAAGGTTTCCCCGCAATCGCCTAAGCAACATTGCATGAAGTTAACAAACCATCATCCATCAACATCGCATTGGTGGGTACTCATGACCACATGAGTTCATGCACTCATGTCATATACACAAAGTACTATATAAGGAGGACAAGAATGACCCCGACACAAGTATTCCATAAAATCTAGAACCTAGAGTCCCAAGATACTGTTTGAGCATTTGCTGGTCCGATCATTCACGTCAGACACAATCTATACCAGGGTCCATCAACATTCATGAGGATCATGCCTCGTGCAGAATTGCATGTTGCGGGTTCGATTTTGCATGTGTCTGTTCCTCAAGTTATCGTGATTTCACCATGATGCGGGTGCATCTTTACCTCAACCCGTAAGCATTTAACATACACTAACCATAATACACATGCTATCATACTACACACCTAATCCATACGTGAGGACTTAGGCTTCGTATACACTACAAGCACTATCATAATACACACCTAATCCACCAAGAGCACATAGGCTTCGTATGCACTTCTCGACGTAGGAGATTCAAGTCAACTTCACTATGAAATGTGGTGAAGGTTTGAGTTCTACCATAAGCACGTTCTCATTTTCACGGTCGTCGTATATCGACACCTACACAAGTAGGATTCGCTACATGGTAACAACGAAGGGCCAAATATGAGGCCTCGAACTTAGGGATTTCGATAAGAACACCAAGCATTTCCACATTCCCAAATCCTGCAAACCACATGACGTATTTCACGAAGAAATTCTCTAGTGTGCAAACTAGGTCAACCATAAATGCAACATCATTGTAATAAGCATCACTAATCTGGGCCTGTGGCTACGGGTAGGCTTCACACACCATGCCTAAATATGCAACGATTGCTAGATTTATAAATGCATATCATACTAGGGATGGTCACAATCGACCTCGGGTTCTAACGAACCAAAGGAGGTCATGCCCTCCACTAATTTGCGGATGTCACTTTTCCTATGCAACCAAGAAAAAATGTGGAATGAACATACATCATCCTAAGACTGGATAGAGGAATCGTTACCCTTGGAGCTTGCTTTGGCACCATGGAACAAAGATTGAGAGAGATGAAATCGACCGCAATGGACTCCTCTCCATGGATTCGGGTTTGGCTCGATGTTTGGAGCTTCAGAGCTCCTCTAATGGCAGGATCTCTGTAAGATCACTCTCCTAAAGGCGGAGAGACAACTTATGCCCAGTTAACCGTCATTTGGTAGTGCCATCACTCAAGGAAACCACTATCACGTGGCGCTTACCCTGCCGGCTAAATCGTCACCACAACGCCACATTAGAGTATACATGTAACATAGCGAAAGTAAAAGGCATGGGAACCCACTCACATAGCAATAATAACACCAAGTAGTATAACCATAACACATGTAAATGCAGGAAGTTAAGAAATGAGGGCTAACACATGCCCTGACTAATACAACAAGACATAAACATAATCAGTCTATAATAATAACTTCAAAGATGTTCACATCCATCATATCATCTGAAGAATCTGTAGACAAGTCTAGAGCATGCAGTGGTGCAGGAGTCATCTTGACAACAAGTATTCTACCTTAGTATAGGTGGTACCTCAACGACTTCTCCTGTCGAGACTCTACTGGTTCCTGTTTCTGGAGTGGTTGAAAATAAAATATTAGTCATCAACGATTAAACAACATCCTCTCTCCGTTGGTACCCCCTAGAGCACGAGGAAAATGAGGTCAACAACTGTTATCATTTATTATATCAAGTGAACAAAGTTAGATACCATCATTCTTGTGAAAGAACATATATTCAAGGTTATACAACATCATTCATAAATAACTTATTATATAAGAACGCCCATACGAACTTATATAAAAAGGGACCATGTCACAAATCAACAAATAATAAGTAACTTATCTTATCAGGGTGCGCATACACTATAAGATAAGGGTCCAGGAATTCATGTCATTAAATAAAATTAGCACTACTTTAACTAAGTATTCAAGTCTATGGAAAGAACTATGCATAAATCTGTGCACCATGCCTACTGCAATTTTAGACACTAGAAACCCAATGTCGACATAGTTAACCTATTTAAGTAGGTAGCGATCCTACATGCCTCGCCATAGTGTTAAAACAATGACAGTGATACGGTTGCCACCGCTTCTAGGAAAGTAACACACAACTCATCCTAGACCCTCATGTATTGGTCATACCTGTACTGTATCGGAGTACATGACTATGTCATGTGCACACACTTTTAAAGACTCCTAATTATCATGAAAGCAAGGCCTACCAGGGTAAAGAACCCTAGAAGGTAGCTAAGGCTTCCCTCAAGACCCAGTGCTCTCAAGAGTCACATCCTAAGTTCCCGGTCATTGTGCTTTGTTCGGGAGAGTCGAATGGACCCTCCACACAACTACCCACACATCATAATTATGATGGTGGTATATGTATGAATACAGTGATAAACATGTTACTAGTTGAAACCAGACTATACCTTACTCTAGTTATATGCATGATTAGTCTATCAAAAGCTAGTACAAGGATTTAACAATCTCAAAGTAAAAATGGTTTGTAGCACAAAACATGAACAAAGATATTCACAATCATTAACATGTAATATTATATGCAAACCCATCATGTGATTAGTATTTAGATACAAAACTTGTTCAAGTAAAGATGTATTATTCCTCAAAAGTACTATTAGCAAACCAACACTTGAAAATTGTTCACAATGTTCATACTTGCTAAAGACTATCAACATAGGTGACATGGTTCCCTAGAATTCAGAGAACATACATTCCAAGAATCAGGATTTATGTTACTACACACATATAATGGACATTACATAATTATAGGCCAATGAGTGTAACCTACATAGTGTTACTGACACTTTGGAACTAGGCAATTGCCTCATCCAAATGCTCTCAAAGTCTAAACTTACAAAGATAATGTGACTACATTGGTACCGTAAAATTCCAAATTAAAATACTTGATATATAAAGAAATATTTAGAAAAATATAATTTTTTAATGTTAAGTGTGACAGAATTATACAAAATCATATATATGTGATAACAAAGAAAATGAACTTGAAATGGCGCCATATTTTGGTCACACAGGTTCATGTCATGCTTAAGGACATACCAAAATTTGGGACCAAAATATTTAGAGTAGGTCCATATTATTTCATTTATATAAATCATGTCATATGGTCAAATATTAACCAAAACTTTAGGAAAAGTTTATCCAAAAAATCTGATATTTATACGAGAGGTTCCTAGGCAAATTTATATTATATATACAAAATTTCAGACCATAATAATTAAAATATAGAGACAAATACATTTTATATGAATTTTCCTAAGTTAAGATTACCCTAACTTAGATTAATTATTCTAGACTCTACATGTATCACCATAAGTGATGCCTCCTCATTTTGGAAAGCTATTTGTGTCCTCTACAAGATATTTTCTATTGAACACAATTCATGATAATGACTAGAAGGTCCTCAAATTTTCATATTAATAAGACTGCACATAATTATATATTATTTCATATTTAATTTATTTCATTTCATATGTATGGTCTGCGGATAGTGCTCAACACGCATCTTAAACCAGATCGAACATCACAGATTAAATCAAACCACAAACATTACAACAAATACAACATTTCGTTTGTAATTAACACAATTTTGTATATCTCCACTGCACCGAATACCAATCATTATTGAGGCTATCCACGATTGTGATTTCGTCTTCTTCGTTAGATCAACGACTCTGATTAATCACCGGATAAAACTCGATTGCTACTCCATTTCGGCGATCCCCATTTCGGGGCTCCACTGTCATTCTCTTCGCTTCCAGTCGCTGGCGATGGTCTCAAACTCCTCTCATTTGGTCTCGAGTATTAAAGATAGTTATGGATTAAACAAAGCACAGTAATCCTTATTTAAGGAGACATAAAGGCTTTGCCATGGGAGGCATCTCTCCAATAGGTGGTGGTGGTCAGTCTGACCCCATCGCACCTCTTGGTGGTGTATTTCCGGAAGGTAGTGGAGGGAAACACCTCTTGGTTCTAAGAGGGTGTCGGGTTAGCCGGGATTAGACCAAAGCTTAAGGGAATGAGCTTGGTCAATACTTCCATGGTCAGGTTTGAACATTCATGGTCAACCCTTAACCAAATTAGTGACATGGCATCACCATTAGGTGGAGTGAGTTATGGTAGGGTCCAATTGAGTCTAGGCACAAACCTAAGATCTTAGACCACTCAATTTGACCTAGATTGACCCATGTTGACCTTTGTTGACTTCTAGGGTGAGGTGTCAACTTATGATTGGCTATAGATGGACATGATGTGATTATCTTGACCATGACCTAACTTGGGCTAGCTAGGGCTATATGGAACTTTACTTTGTGACCAAATGGTCCTAACACACACACATAGGAACCCATGTGGGTTAGTCAAGTCAACTAGAGTCAAGTTTCACCAAGGGTCTCCCTTACACTCTTTCAATGGGCTTGTTGGACCTTTTTTAGCTCATTGAGCTAGCCTTGGTGCACTAAAGCAAGTTACCTATACTTGTAATTTCCCTAAAAGTTTAGGATGTTACAAATCAATCCACCAAAGAGGAATTTCGTCCTCAAAATTAAATCAGGAACACTCTTTTGTAATGAGTAAGTAACATAGAAATTAAACAACAACAACACTCAAGCCTTTATCCCACTATAGTGGGGTCAGTTATATTAATTCTTGTACTTATTCCATGATAAGTATATACTGTTTCAACGATTTTGTATGGCTTTTTCTCAACGATATGTCCACCCTTTCTCAATAATTTTGTACTTAGAGAAATATGAGAAATATTGGACACAATGTCAATATACTGCAAACATATATAAGATATAACATCAAATACATAGTGCTTTTATCATTGACATGAGCACTTCTTCAAATCAAGAACATTGTTGGGCATTGTTCCCAACAATATCCCCCTATTTGAAGAAGTCATAACTCACTTTAATGATAAATGCCAGATAATAAGCAGGATCAAAATTAAGGATAATTAAGAAACAGAAGAATTTAACCACCAACATAGTATAAATAAAAGATGATGTCTTAAACAAAATTTTAAAAAGTCATTTTCCCTAGTCAGTTTGAAGACAATCATTCTTGTAGATTTGATTCTTCTAGCTCCTGCTTGTACTTCCCTTTCCTTTCCTCCTCTACCTTTCATAAAAGTTGATTGGCTTAGGGATCTTCTTAGGAGAAGGAGGAGGACATTGGGGAAAAGCCAATTTGTGATTCCTTCTCTTCTCCTCCTGTCTTAAATGAAGTTGCAATCAGCAGAATAGTATACTCTTTCTGATCCATCCTTAGGATACCCAAATGCAATCCAAGCTTCTGTGATAAGATTTCTGGAAGTTGGGCTCCCGCTGCTGAATTGGGGGTCTTGCTCAATTTCCCTTTGCCTTCTTGATTTGTACTGTCTGTTCTCTGATCTTTTCCTTTTCCTGGAAGTTGAGGACTCTCCAACTTCAACAATATCATCCTCTGAGGCAGTGCTTTTTGAGGGTTCTTCCATTTCAAACACAGAGGGAGGCTTTTGCATGGCTTTCTAAACTTGATTGACTGTCCACAAGGCTTGATGGGAGTTGTCATTTATCACAACCTTCTCCCCCTTTAGGACTTCTTCAACAATATGATTATCTAGGGCCACTTGCACCATGTTGATCCTTTCATGCAGATTCTATTCATCCTCATTTAGATTGTTTCTGATCTGCAGCAGGTGACCATCTAGCACTTGAGAATTAAAGTCCATTCTGCCAACAATGTGATCTCTGTCTTCACACATGAAATTTGTGACCACTTGAAATGCATCCTGCAGATTTTGTGAGGTGGCTATTTTATTCTGGATAACTTGGAGGGTGGATTGATGAGATACATGCATCTGTTCAGAAATTGTCTCCATTGTTGGAGCTGGAAGGTGTAGAAAATGGGTTTCTTGAGCGTTGAGATGATGGATGTCATCCTTTATAACCTGTAGCTCATCTTTCATCTCTTTCCTCAATCCATAAACTACTTTCAGAACAAAGGCTTCCATATTTTCCTGTGCACATCCAGAAGTGTTGACAATATGTGAAACATGGATCCTGACTGGGTATTAGAGGACCCAGCAGTAGTATCTTCAGGGGAAGAAAAGCTCCTGGAGATGCTTTCAGGATCATTATCACCAAACAGAAAGCTAGGAGAGTCTGTTTGCATTTTCTCTCCATCTAGTACGACTACTTTTCCTTTGAACATCACTAGGTCAAGTCTTTCATTCTTTTCAGGCTCTCTTGTGGTTCCTTCCTTGGCTTCTCCTTCAAGAGTGGTTCTGACCTCTTCAGCAGCAAAACTTTCACCCTGCTCATCGAGGGCAGAGCACCCTAGATGGGTCTCACCCTCAACCACTATAATATGTTGGGTTGAGCTCCCTTGTAGGGACTCCCCCTCAACTGGTACTCCATCTTCCTGGCTGTTCTTTCATTTACACAATATAGGGATGTCACCCAAAGGTGCTCTCCTTTCAACCATAACCTCTATAGGAGCAGGTTAAGCAAAAGGCTCTGGGGCCATCTGCAGGTGAGCGCCCTCCCCCTCTGTCAGAGTAGGGTTTGGGACAGATGGGGCTACCTCATCTTCAGAACTACTGGAAGAACTGTCCTCCTCAGCATGACCAGCTTGCACATCCTTCTTCTTTCTCTTCAAAACTACTTGACTGTCTTTAGGCGATTTTGAAATCACCCTATCCCATTTCTCCAACATCTTGGAGTCCAGCTTTTTGGAGTAATGAAGAGGTACTCCCATTCTCTTCTTCAGAACATACCCAAGAGAATTTAGAAGGAAGAGATAGAATTCATCCAAAACTAGGGGTCTTTAGGTTTTCCTTGATCCTTTGAAACATCAGATCTCTCCACTCTATTATCTCGGAGAGTATGATTCTGCACATTATTTAAACATTTCTTTTGAGATCCTGTCGTGAGAGCCCGACTTGTAGAGCATCACCTTCCCCACTATATCAGCTAGGAGCTTTCTCTTTTGATTAAATTCCTCCCTCTTAATGGAGCCGTAGGTCTTGCCACTGTGACCACACCAAGTATAACCTGTCGTGTAGTCCTCTCTAGTCAAGTCTTCCTCTTGCTCTCCTGCCTCCAACCTTGGTATACGTAAAGCCTTCCCAAGGCTTTTGGCCGACACCTTGACCTTTATTCCACTCACTAGCAACTTTACAGAGGTCTCAGAATGATTTACCTTTGCTTCATAAAATTCTATCAGCTCTCTACGCAACAGAACGCGCGGCTCACTGAGCATGTATTCAAACCCGGTCACTTCTAGAAGTCCTATTATCGATTTTATTTCTTCTGAACAAGAACTGAAGCCTCCTCGCTGAAGCTCACAACCAGAGATCACTAAAGCCTCATCCTTTTACTTGTCTTTCTTGGGAGCCATTGAATCAGGTTGGCAGTAATGAGAGAATGTCAAGGACGGACCAGAAGATTGTCGTAGAGATGACTCAGGGCAAACGACAATGTTATTTTATCCTAAGTAATCATCTTATTTATACTAGAGGCAGATGAAGGGGCGCGTACCTTTTCATGCTGTTGATTATCTTAATTAATCATCAGACAGCTTAGATTGAAAGATCCAATATTGCATTAAATAGCTGGTTTGTGTTTCAACGATACTCATTTTGTCTTCAAAACTTGTCGTCGCCAAGCCTCCCTCCAGCTGAGTCCTTGTGTCGTTGAGATTCGTACAGTGTCGTCAAGACAACCAACAGACATTCATCTGACTGTAGTGTGACCTCATCATTTCTTGAGGGGTACCTGTAGCACTCAACATACATGTCATCAATGACTACTAATGAATGATATTAAGATGAAGTTGAGTTAAAATTTACTCTAAGTTCAACATCCCCAATTGAAACTTGAAGAAGTTAAACTTAGCTTCATCTAGATGCTTTGTGAATATATCAGCAACTTGTTTATCTGTGGGGACAAACTCAAGTATGATATCCTCATTCTCCACATGCTCCCTAATGAAGTGATACCTGATCTCAATGTGCTTAGTCTTGTTGTGTGAGACAGGGTTCTCAGCAATTGAGATGGCACTTGAAGAGTCACAAAATATGGGTGTTTTGGTCATCTGAGATTGTAGTCTTGGAGCTGATGCTGGATCCACAATAACTGATCACAGCAACTCCTAGCAGAAATGTATTCTGATTCTGCTGTGGAGATTGCCACACTAGTTTGCTTCTTACTGCTCCATGAAATAAGTCTTCCTCCAAGGAATTGGCAGGTCCCTGAAGTGCTCTTTCTATCTTCCTTACATCCTGCATAGTCTGCATCTGAATAACCAATTAGTGCACAAACATTGTTCTTATGGTACCAAAGACCAAGATTGGGTGTACCCTTCAGGTATCTTAAGATCCTCTTGATAGAAGAGTGATGAGATTTCTTAGGGTTCACCTGGTATCTATCACAAACACATGTGACAAACATTATATCAGGCCTACATGTAATTAGGTAAAACAAAGATCCAATCATGCATCTGTACTTGGTTTCATCAAATGGTATTCCCTTTTCATCCCTGTACAGAGATACATTAGATCCCATGGGAGTCTTCATGGAAGAAGCAATCTCCAAAGAAAATAAAAGTTAGAATAAACAACACATTCATAAGCATGCTACCATCCAAGGGGACTTCAGGGACCAAATACATGCATGCAAATAGAAAAACTTGAAGAAGTCACACATGCATGCAAATAGAAAAACTGAAATGAAAATATGGATAACATTGGGGTGCCTCCCAAGGGCGCTTTGTTTAATTTCCTTGAGTTGGACCAAATACCTATAATAAGCAGTTATAATATTGTCTATCTAGGAAAATCAAAAGAACTTTTATGCAAACGAAGTCTCAAAGCCTAACTAACTCAGGAACTCCAGAATCTAGGAAGGAATCAACTATACGCTGATTTGGAATGCATTTTAGCTAGGAGGAATGGGGACGACACTGTGTCGGTGTGTTTACATGGGTGAGAAAATCCCCTCAGCTTTGCACCGGGTAGCACATTCCTCCGCACCAACAAAAGAGCTATCATCAAAACTAAGGATAACACCTTACTCCACAAGAATGGTAGAGACAAGGTCTGCCCAATGGACTTTCTTCGAAGAACTTGGCTTGGCACTCCTCCTAGCTCTGGCCTCCTTGCCAACAAAAACTATCTTCTGATCTGAATCTTCTTCAGCTATCGTGATCTTCTCCTCAATCTCCGCTACTAGCCCCTTCCCTTCAACACCATCCTTCACGCTCTCATCCACCTCCTCAATCTTTCTTTCATCTTCTTCAGCTACACCTACACAAAAAATTGACATAATATTAGATTCATCACTACACCAGGGTGTAGTGTCAACAAAAGGAGGGAGTCGGCAGGAGTGACACTAGATGGGAAGGAGATGCGTCCCTTTGCAAAATGCAAAGTGGTGCCTAGAGTTGTAAGTAAGGGAAGCCAAAAAACGGTGGTGAATCCTTTTCCGGCGGTCCCATTACTTGGAACTCTGATGTTATGGTGCTTCCTTCTAATGTAATCTCCACTTCTTTATCTGCCCCAACTGTTACAACACATTCTCCATTCGCTAGCATTAGAGGCACGACCTCCTCCTCATTTGTATGAATATTGAACTTGCCAAACTCCTTAAAGGCACTTATATTCGCGGAGGATTCCGTGTCTACTAGCACCTGCGTTTGCACACTATTCAATTTACAATCAATCATGATACCCCCACAGAAATTTGGAGGAAGGTCAGAGGAACCCCGACCTTGCTCGCAGAGATTATTCTCTGATTGACTTGGGAGGGTACCTGGCATTCTTTCAGTCATTAATTTAGCAAGTAGAGAGATTTAAGTTTCAAGGATTTTCACCGTGGCACTTTGATTTGCAAAGAATGTCTTGGTGAAGTCAACGTGCTGGTCCAGTTTGTATTCCCATGGTGCTCTCTCGTCCTGTCTGCTTTGATGATGGGGTGGAGGTGCAAAGGGTTGAGGTGGTCGACTACCACTTGCTTTCCCACCTGGTACTTGTCACGGGCTATCTCTCTAACTGAAGTTGGGGTGACTTTGCCACCCTGCATTATATGTGTTGGAGAAGGGAGGCCCCCTCTATTGATTACCTGTATAATTTACATCTTCAAAGCAATTAGAAACAAAAGAATCAGCAACGGTGTTTCCCTGCTGACACTCAATGGAGTAGTGCCCGTGGACGCCACAACTTTGGCACGAAACAACAAGCACGGGGTGGCAGTAGGTGTGTTATTCCCTAATAAACTCAATTCCTCAATCTTTTTGACATAGCCCCCAATTGGACTGAAATGACAGTGTAAGGATCGACTTGGTGTAGTCCCGCCACTACCTTCCTGGTGGTACCTCTTCCATCGCCCCATTGGGCAATCTGCTGTGTCAGGTTCTTCATAATGCTCCATATCTCATCTGGGGTCTTCCTCATCATAGATCCTCCTGCAGCCGAGTCAACATTCGCACGAATGCTGGAATCAAAAGCCCCATAAAATGTGTTAACAAGCGACCAGAGAGACCTCGTGTGGAGGACATCTCCTTAGAAGCTCATTAAATCTCTCTCATGCCTCCGCAAGGGACTCTTGGTCACGCTACTTAAAGGTGTAAATTTTGGTGCACGGCGCTAAAATTTTAGCGATGGGGAAGAATTTGCTAAGAAACGCATTCATAAGATCAGTCCAAGATGCAACCCGTCCAGGGGGAATAGAGAAAATCCAAGATTTGGCTTTATCCCTTTAAAAGGGAAAATCTTCATCTGCATTGTGTCGTCAGCACCCCATTGAGGTGAAAGGTCTCGCAAATCTCAAGAAAGTTAAAGATGTGCTGGTGCGGGTTTTCTAAGGGAAGACCGCCAAACTGAACAGAGTTTTTAAGCATATTTAGGATGGAGAGCCTGATTTCAAAATGTTGGTTAGTGATGGTCGGGCTCAATATATGATATACACTACCCATGGTGGGGGCAGTGCATTCGTACATTGTGCGAGATCGCGGCTGCAACACTTCATCCTCCACATGTATATTAGGGTTAGGGATCACACATCCTCTAAAACCTGATGGTTCGGATTAGGGTCAATATTTGTCATGACCCGAGCCTGCTCTCATCTCCAAGTTCACAGTGTTCGCTCTATTTCGTGGTCAAATGGAACCGAAGTACCCTTTCTCCTTTCTATAGAAGAAAAAAAAAGGCAATCAATAGAAAAACAAACAGAACTGAAATCTGAAAACGGAATATGCGAAAAAACAAAAAATGAATTTTACAGAGAAAAGACTTTCGTTCTCTTGACTCTTAGACGAAAAAAAATCACATGAATCGTGTTCCGCGGCAACAACGCCAAAAACATGATGTGCATGCAGGCAAGTGCACCACAGTCGTACAAGTAATAAAAATTGGGAATGAATACCCGAGTATCGAATTTCTCAAGGAGCACGGACGGAAAGGTGGATTTTACGATTAAGGAAAGACTTGAGATCGACATCCCTAAAACGTCGGAATCACAAGGGGGGGGGGGGGGGGGGGGGGGTTGTTCGGTACACTAAATAAGAAAAACAAAAAACTAAATTACTATGCAGGTCGTAGGCACCGCTTCGCATTTCCGCAGGTCGCCAACCTCCGCTTGACACTTTCACGGGTTGCCGACCCTGCTTCACACTTATCGACTCATGTCTAACTCAATGGCAATGCAGCCACGACACTCACTCCACCAAATCTCAACAAAAGCTTATGGAAATGACTAACAAGAGGTTAAGCCTCCTAAGCTACTCCAAAGGAAATGGACAAACAAAAAATATATTTCAAAGAGAAACATTCATAACATTTATACATCAAAAATCCATTCTTACCATCATCAAAACAAGAAGAAGTGAAAGCCTACTCAACCTATATTTGTGGGAGATAAAGAATGAAATACAAACGACGCTTGAGACTCTTTCGTGGAGATGAAGGTGCTACCGAGTGTGACTCTGTGATGGCTTTGCTCGTCGTGTATCATCTAGGATAGAAGAACCGCTGCCACCGGCTCCCAATGGACCTATCTTCTCAAGAATTTTGCGCCACCCACATTTCTTCTTCCAAATACCTAGCTTGCAGAGAGAGAGGGATGATTCTTCTTCACTCTTGAGCTCTAAGATGATGGAAATATCTTAAGGGATGATCCCAAGCCCTTGGGAGACAAAAATGGCAAAGTAGGGCGAAAAATGACGGAAAAGAGCGAAAGAAAATCAGGCTCTCCGCTGAAACCGCAAACTTACGTATTTATAAATGAACAAAAAATTGACCAGCACACGAGTAGACGCACGACTAGTGGTGGTGCGCGAAGGAAAGTCCTCTACTCGTGCGAGAAGGAACCTAGACTGGAAGGAAATATTTTGCATTTGGTGGGGGGGGGGGGGGGGGGGAATTGGTTGAACGTGCACGACCAATGGTCGTGCGATTTCCCTCGTGCGTACCCTCGTGCATTTTCAAGGGGGTGCTCGGGTCAATTTTATCAAACGGTCTCGCATGACCAGTGGTCATGCGCAGAGGGGGCCACTGCTTGTGCGAGAAGAAAAATCCACGAGTAGTAGCCTCCTCAATGGAAAAGGCTGAGACTCCCGGGGAAAACCACACAAGCACTGTACCTGCAACAAACACATTCAACAACTCTAGAAAATAATATCGGCATAGCGACACTCATAGTATCAAAGTAAGAAAATGAAAAAAGAGGGAAAACAAGTCTCCATCATGCATGAAATGGCTCACACTAAGCTTTATCTAGCTCAAATGCGCTCACAAGACACTTCCACACAAATTAAGTAAATGACAATTAGAAACACCAAATAATGAGCTACAAGAAGGGAAAACCAAGCTAGAAAAGAGCCTAAGTTGTTATACTAAATTTTCTCATCACCCATTACCAAAGGTTATGGCTGCCAGTTGGGAATATGGCTTCCGCAGGGTTCTCCTCCGCAAGTAACGTCTGGATACGTCCTTGGGGTATGAAGCACCAGTGAGTCAGGGCGTGTCCTCAGAAAGGCACAAATAATGATAGTAACGCCTCTGTTGATGCGCGACATGCTATCACATTCATGTCCTGCCATGTATGTCAGGTGCGAATTCTTTAAGCCAGGGAAATTTTGATGGTCTTAGGGCGGAGTAAGTAGTCCATGCCGGCAATGAGGGTCGGAACGCAAGAGACGTACGAATACATTCGAGGGGGTCCAAGCAAGTTCTAGTGGCGCCCCTTACAAGAGTGAGGAAGAAAATGAGCAGACATGTCGTATAGCCCACTGTCATAGAGATGCCTCTGTTGATATGCGGCCGACTATGACGTTCTTGACCTGCCAGGCGTGAATTATTCGAGCGAGGGCAATTGTGGTTGTCTTAGGTTGGAGAAAGTAGCCCGCACCAGCAAAGAGGGCTAAAAGAATCTTAGGAACTCCTTGCCAATAAAAATGTTAGTGATGCATAGATAGATAGCTTAGGCATTGTGCCTCAACAAAGCATAAGAGATCTAAATCATAAATTGAAATGAGAAAAGGGGGATACTTCAAGCTAATCGCAGTATCATTTCAAGTCGTCTCCACTCCAGGTGTTCGGCACCTCCTCCCCCTCATGGGATTGTAACCGATAAGCACCGTTTCCAAGTGCATCCCTAATGATGAAAGAGCCCTACAAGTTTGGATTGAGTTTCCCAACTGAGGCGGCTCTTCCTGCTGCATCTACCTTTTTCATCACGAGATCGCGCGCCCTTGGTGAACTGCTTGACTCTGATGTGTTTATCAAAATGCTTGGCCATTCCTCACTTGGCCTCCACTTGCCTGATGACAGATTGATCTCTGAGCTCCTCGATGAGGTTGAGTTTTCATCTCATCTCCTCATCATTGCTTTATATCCACTGCTCTCCAGCTTTCTTGGAGAGGAGAACTCTAGGACTCATGATATCGAACTCCACTAGGATGAGCGCCTCAAAATCGTGTGCCATTTTGAAAGGTTTCTCCCCGGTGGCCGACGAATGAGTGGTTCTTAGAGTCCACAACAGTACTGGAAGTTGCTCTGCCCAACTTTCGTGGGTGTTCTCCACTTTATTCTAAAGTAAATTTAGAATTTGCTTATTTGCTGCTTCTACCTGCCCGTTACTGTGTGGATGATGAACTGATGAGAACTGAAGCTCTATTCCGACCTGGTCATAGAAATATTTGAGTTCTGAACTTAGAAACTGAGGACCATTATCAGTGATGATGGCCATGGGGATCCCATGACGACAGACAATCTCTCCTCAAATGAAGTTCTTAACTACCTAGGTTGTTCTAGCCAGCACATTTGCCTTTATCCATTTGTTGAAGTAGTCAATCATCACCAAAATGAAGCGTCGTTGCCCGCTGGCCATCGGGAATGGGCCAACCAAGTTCATTCCCCTAGACGGTGAATAGTCATGGGACAGATATGCTTCTCAACTACTGCGCGTGCTGGCTGAGTTTAAAGAGGGGCAAACTTCAGGCATTTGAAACACTTCTTTGCATATTTTTTGCAATCTTTCCCAAGAGTTGGCCAGAAGTAGCCTTGACAGAGGATCCTTTTCTCGAGGGTTCTAGCCCATGAGTGACTGCCTCATTCCCCTACACGCACTTCTTGCAAAATTCGGGAAATTTCTTCCTCTATCACGCACCTTGCCATGGGGGATAGAAAAGTCCATCGGTAGAGAACTCCGAAGATCTTGGAGTAGTGCACCGCCTTGAGCATGAACCTTCTTCTGTCAGTAACTAAAGAATGGACTTCTCATGTGGTGAAGTAATGGACAAAAGGATCTATCCAAGACGGACGTCGATCAATCTCCATGACATCTGCTTCTTCTATTGCAGGGTGGAACAACTCTGTGAGAGTCCCTCCAGCTGGGAGCCCATACTTTACCAATTTATCAGCCTCGGTGTTTTCTTCACTTGGTATATGCTGGTTGCTGAAAGTGCGAAAGCGTCTGATTTGCTTTTTAATGAGGGCCATGTATTTCTAGAGGAGGGGCTCCCTGGTTTCAAAGGTACCATTTATTTTTGATTCCATTACCAGAGAATATATCATCACTTCTAGGTCATCAATACCAATTTCTCGGGATAAATTTAGCCCGACTATCAACGCTTCGTATTCCGCTTGATTATTAGTCGCAGGAAAATGAAGCTTAACAACTTGCTCAATTCTGAAGTCATTGGGGCTAATCAGGACAATCCATGCTCCAACGGAGTTCTTCCCAGAAGCACGGTCCACGTACATCTTCCAGCACAACGGAGAGGGGATTTTCTGCTTAACAAGACGTCATCAAGGAAATTGGTGAGGAAGTCCGCCAATACTTTTCCCTTGATGGACGTTCTCGACGCATAAGATATGTCAAACTCGCTGAGATATATGACCCATTTTGCTATCCGTCCTGAGTGCTCCGACTTCTCAAGGACGGCTCTTAATGGATGATCAGTAACTACCTTCACTAAGTGGGCCTAGAAGTAGGGGTGAAGCCTTCAAGCGGATATTACTAAGGCCAAGGCAAGCTTCTCCATACTGAGGTAGGGTGTCTCGGCGCTCTTCAACACATGGTTGACATAATGAATTTGAAATGGTCTCTTACATTATTCCCGAACTAGTACTGAACTAATGGCTTCAGTGCCAACCCCAAGATACATGAACAAATCTTCTAATTGACGAGGGATCTGAAGGAGAGGAGTTGTCATCAGCTGACGCTTCAACTACTCGAAGGCTTGGCCACACTCCTCGGTCCACTCAAACATAGCTCCCCCTCGAAGGGTCTTGAAGAAAGGTGCACACTTAATGAGAGATGAAGCGGCTGAGCTCCGATATCATCCCTGCCAACTGCTGAACTTCTTTCGGATTCTTTGGAGGCTGCATCTCGAGGACGTCTTTCACCTTGTTTGAATTAGTCTCCATCCCCTGAGAGGTGAGTAGATGACTAAGAAACTTTCCTTTGCTATCCCCGAAGACACACTTGGCTGGATTCAATCTCATGTTGTACTTGCGGAGGGTAGCAAACGTCTCGGTTAAAGCATTGATATGATCTGTCAGCTTGTGACTTTTGATGAGGAGTTCGTCGACATAAACTTCCAAGTTACGACCATTTTGATGCTTGAACAAATGTCCATCATCCTATGGTCTATAACACCAGCATTCTTCAAACAAAAAGGCATGACCATATAGCAGTAACAACCTTCATTCGTGATGAAAGATGTATGAGGGATATCGGGCACATGCATTCGAATCTGATGATATCCTGAGAAGGAATCCAGGAAACTCATCACTAAAAAATCAATTGCGGAATCGACTAGAGAGTCTATCTGGGGCAAAGGGTAACAGTCTTTGGGATACGCCTTGTTGAGTCTGGTGAAGTCTACACACATTCTCTACTTGTTGTTGGTTTTACTAACCATCACAACATTGGAAATTCAATCCGGATACTAGATTTCCCTGACGAAGTTCGCTTCGAGCAGTTTAGAGACTTCCTACCGAATGGGTTCGACAAGGGTTGTAGCTACAACTCGCTTTTTCTGCTTCACAGGCCTAAAGTCGAGGTTAATGTTGAGGCGATGGCAGGCCACGACCGGGCTGATCCAGAGCATGTCCGAAGCGGTCCATGCAAAGATATCAATATTATCCATGAGACACAGTATGAGCGCGACTTTGTCTTCTTCTTTCAGTTTTGCGTTTATGGCGAAGGTACTGTCCTCATCACCTCCTGCGACTTTGACCTATTGAACTTCCTGGGCGGGTCCAGATGGGATCCATCTATCCGGGAGACTAATCGCGCGGGTGCACTCAGGACTTCTTCGCGGATGTCCGCTGGTGACCAGTCATCTTGAGGAGTACTCGCCTGCATCTGCTTTTTCGGAAGCTTTGGGTGGGCTCTGCTGCTTGCGCCCGCACGCCGGGCGATTTCATCGGTTGATGGCCCGCGGGTTCGAACTGTTGGTGCAAAATTTGTCACCCCACTATCCACACTCAACGACCGGTACATGGAGTCCGGCGAGGAGATCGAGAACTGCAATCAACCGGTTACTGGCCCACGAGGGCTTGGCGAACAGAGCACAAAGACGAGAGCTCCTCTAGCAGCGGCGGACACCAGACTGACCCGCATCGGCAAATGCCACTTGATGAGGGTTAATGATATTTCACAAAGGTCTATTACAAGCTATTACAAGAGTATATGCAGAAAATAGAAGACAACCAAATGACAGACACTTGTAACTGCACGTACAATAGGGTAGACTATGGTCCGAGTTCTGCGTGACTTCCAAGCACCCATGACCCATTATTTATACTTGACGGTAGGCTGCTTGACCGGTGGGGAGCATTTAATGCTATATTAAATGCTCCACAATCTAAGGGAACGAAAACGTAAATAGCGGAAGAGAGAAAAGCGAGCGCGCGGGCATGATAGACCATAACCGCGTGCACTACTGCTGCTAGAGGGAGAGAGGGACCCAAACGGGCTCTAAAAGGCACCCGCCGCGACCTATCTGGGAAGCTGATGTTGCTTGTTGGAAGGTGCGCGCACTTCGGGGAGTAGCTGAATGCACGCCTTTGCTGAGGAGAGTACTCACCCACTTGGAAAGAGTCCGCGGGTACTGCTGAGGTGTCTGCCTGGGACCTTTGCTGAGGGCGTCTGCGGGCACTGTTGGGGTGTCCGCCCGGACCTCCGTGACTGATACGAAGAGCGATGGGCGCGGTCGCAGGATTTGAATTAGCATGCAAATATATATGTTGTTGCATAAACAAATAATTTGATCTTCACCCATAACCTCAAATTGTTTATAGGCAAATAATAATTTCATCATTATATATCAAAGTCAACTTTGTTTTCATACACGCCTCCTAATTTATACATTTCTGTCTTTGTGACCTAACATATTTAAGCTATTAATAAAATATATAATTACCTTTAGTCACAATTGCTATTACAAATGGAAGTTGCAAATATTTCAAGCATTAATATTTATGTCATCCTCATGAGCAAAATTTTATTATTATCAAGGCAGCACCATAGATGACCAAACAAATTTAGTTTATTTTCTTAATGATAATCAAACAAATATGTAAATAAATAAATGCTAAAGAAAGTCCACAGAAAATTCAAACAATATTATCCCCCTATTTTGATAAACGTTAAATATAATGTAATTAATACTAGAAATAATATTTGTTTGACAATATCATTTGGCAACAAAAAATGATAAAAATAAATACATTAGTACAAAATTATTAAATTTTAATAAATATTTATTTCTTCATTATCTTAAGAAATTCACAGGATTCTAAGATAAATGATGGATGAAGTGCTTTTCAAAAAAATAAAATTTAGGATCCGTTTGACGAGAGGTGGCGGTCGTGAACGCGGTGGTTATGAACCGTCGTTCGTGAACGTCCGACCTCACCTTAGAAATTTCATCCACTTTTGTAGTCTTTTTTCTTGAAGACCTTTTGCGGCGTTTGATTCGATGGCGCTTGGAGGCTTCGATCTCGCCGGTCAAGGGACGGGAGTAACTCACCGGCAAGAAGAAACGAAGGGGGCACGGGTCTGGCACTCTGCGTCAGCTTCAATAGCGGCGGGGGGAGGTTTTACGCCTAGGTTAATTATGGCGCGCCAAAGCAAAATATAGGCAGAATTTTGGTTGCCACGCTTTATCACGAAAAACGTCGCAAAAACAAGCTTTACAACGACGTTTTCCTAAAAGCGTGACGCAAGTTAAAATATTTTCGCCGCGTTTTCTAAAACGCCGCAAATAAAACGTCGTGGTAGACACTTTTTCTTGTAGTGTTGGGTTGTCAAACATACATTCTATGACAGTGGCATTTTTGTCCAAACTCACACGAGCAAAAACGTTGCGCCAAACGAAGCATTAAACCGGGATTGAAAATATCTTGGGTTGTAACATTCATCAAAGTAACTATTGCAATTTTCTTTTATAATTAGAACAACAAACCTTGTGTAACCATTGAGCGTGCTCGGGAGCAATCTGGAACGTTGAATGCGGCAATGAGGGCTCTGAGCTTGGAGCTGGACGAGGTCTTCGAGCAATCTTCAGAGGAGCCTTCGAGGAGCAAAGGAGATTTTCGAGGCTCCGAAGGGATCTTCGAAGGCCGAAGGAGATCTTCGAGTCATCTTCAAAGGCCGAAATAGATCTTCGAACCGTCTTCAAAGGCTGAAGAAGATCTTCGAACCGCCTTTAGGAAATCTTCGAGGGCTCAAGGAGATCTTCAAGCGTCGAAGGAGATCTTCAAAGGGATCTTCAAGCACTCAAGGAGAACTTAGGGAGATCTTCGAAGAAAGACTCTTGAGCTCTCTTAAGCGTAGAAGACCAGGTCCCCTCAAATGAGAGCTTTGGGTCCCTTTTATAGATTTTGAGAATGGCACTTTGGTAATTAAGCTACTAGGGAATCTGGTTAACCGCACACCCATAACCATATATTCTACTACGCGCGCCCCCATGATGGGGTATTTTACTATGTGCACACCCATAACCATATGCCCCCAAGAAGTTTGTAAAATTATTAGTAGATTTGGATTCCTCTCGTCGAGCCAATGAATTTTGACTACTTATACGTCAAAAACAGTGTCCGGATGAGGGAGAAATGACTCCAAGAAGATGGAAGCCTTCAAATTTTTTTTGACGAGAGGAAGGTGATGCTTGACCCCCCCCCCCCCCCCCCCCCCCCCCCTTATACAAAGGCGCTACCATTTTGATCTGCACTACTTCGGTTCCTGCAAGCGTGTATCGGCCTCTACGCCAGTAGACGAGCACAAAAACTTTTGTGTCTACAACAAGCACGCCTACGCCTCCTAGCACGGCCGATGCATCCGTTCCCTACATCTGCCGTCTCCAGCGCCTCCACAATCCCTATCGTTATCGACGAAGACATCCATTTTGTAAATGACGCACTTGTCAAGGGGAAGCAACACCGCTCGTCATTCCGTTTTCATCCTGTCATTGTCTCGTCGTCCCTAGCCACACCTGAAGCCTCCATCAATCACTCGCTTGTGACGTCCTTGCTGACCGCATAGGGAAGAGCGGCCTTTTTCGAGCCCTGAGCCATCTGCCCTCTACACGCCTGTCATTTCTTCTTGAGCCACCCGCTGCTTTTTCCATCGAGTTCAGCCCCTTTTGGAAAATCGTGTCAACCCATCAGTCAGACCGCAGTTTTCTCTCATGGACGCACCACCACCGCGACCCGTTATAGCTCCACTGACCCCTGTTCTACCAGCCAATGCCATCTCTCCGCCTCTTTTGCCTGCCCCCCCCCCCCCCCCCCCCCCCCCCCACCCCCCATCACTTGTTGAAATTCCTAGATTCGCCCCTGCTGGGAGACATCAAGCTTTTATTTCTATTCATTACTTTTAATTATGTATCTATGAACTCCAAATAACATTCTTAAGTGAAACCATATAATATATCCCAAAAATTTCAACCTGCTTCTGCTCTCAAGTCTATGATTAGGGGTGTAAGTTGGAACCAACCAAATCGCCTGTCCGAGCTGAACCAAACCACATGATTCGATTTTAGAAGACTGTGGTTCAGTCATAGTTCCAATTTTTGAAAAAACGCGTGGTTTGGTTCACAGTTTTGAATACCATATTGGAACATGCTTTTCACATCTCTTGATTTGAGAATAACAAATCTCATTGTATTTGATCATACTTGCCATGTGTTTATAGTGTGCAGGAACTTCATCTTTCAAGACCCAATGAGTATGAAAAAGAAAGACGACGATCCTCTATCATTACGATGCTCTATTGCTAACGCGGCACGTTAACGCCATCGCTGGTGGTAGCGACGGGTTAATTGGAAATATCGTCGAGATGGTAATAATGTCGAGAATGGAATATCGACGTGACTCACATATAACAAGTTCTACCACAACACATTAACGCTGTCGCTGGCGATAGCATCGACATATTTGGAAACAACGTCGAGATGGCAATATCGTCGAGAAAGGAATGTTGACCTGACTCTGATATAGTAAGTTCTACCGTGGCGCATTAAGGCTAACGCCCGACGGTAACTTATGGAAGTCCCGCCATCATGCTGCTGATTGTGGAGCAAAAAATGAAGGAGATCTGATTGCAAGGAAATATATTGTGTTAACGCGTCGCGTTAGTATTACCGCGGCGCGGTAAGAGGGGATATCAAATTTGGAGCAAGAATGTTGCCAAAGTTGACTCAATCTGTTTGCCAGCCTGTTGCCTAAAGAGGCTACCTCTCGGCGGCAACACTACCACTGACGTTAGGTCCCGAGTCAATTTAAAGAGCGGTCCTCCTCCTTTTAACGGTGATGATTAACGACGCAACAAAGCCACAACTCTCATACCCTTGTAAGAGCCTCCTCCTTGCATCCAAGATGACTCCATCAATGCCCGTGGTTGGCGACTAGGGCCTTGCGAGGACTATAGAGAATTCGTCGCGTGTGTGTGGCGACCAGGTCTATGGTTAGATCTAGGGGCGTCTCGAGGTCTCATCTGGGAGAGATAGGCTAGAGCCAACCGGTACTTGGGAGAAGTGTCGATATAGAAAACCAAAAAGGGTTTTGCATTCGCCACAATTCAAAGCGTCATTGGGATTAAGTTTTGTAATCATGATTAAAGAAATAATTTTTTTTCTCTAGTATTGACTTGTTATCTTCGATCTTTGGAATCTAAACAAAAGGGGAGTTTTCTGTCACTAATGCCGAGCGGTAACTTCTACCGCTGGCGGTAGCAACAGAGTCTCCATCTCTCTTGCTTCGTGCAACACAGTTTCATAAAAGCTTACATCATTGTCTTGACTGATATATTTTTCATAAAAAATATACAACTTATAACTATAATTTCACTTGAACACAAAAAGTTTTAAAACACTTATCCCCCCCCCCCCCCCCCCTCTAAGGGTGCATACAGATCCAACATGGTATCAAAGAGAGGTTAATCCAAAACGGTCTAACAACCGGGAATAATGGCGCTCCATGATTTCGCTTTTCAGGAGGAGCAAGGGATAAGTAGACCTCCACTTTTCGCTGGAAATGATTATAACTACTGGAAAACACGAATGCGTTATTTTCTAATGAATTTAGATTTAGATGCCTGGACATGGGTAGAACAATATTATACTACTCCTACATATGTTGTTGGAGATGTTATCATGGAAAATCCTAGAGATAAATGGGATGAGTGAGATAAAAGTAGATGCAAAAATAACGCCAAAGCAATGAACGTCTTATTTTGTGCTTTAGATATTACTGAATTCAATCGAGTTAATGCTTGCAAAACTTCTTATGATATCTGGAATTTATTGGAAAAAAATCATGAGGGTATTTCGCAGGTTAAAGGCTCAAAGCTATTCCAACTGGAGTCGGAGTTTGAAAGGTTCAAAATGGATACAGACGAGGACGTATACTCGATGTACACTTGCTTCACCAAGACCGTCAACGCCTCAAAGATACTCGGGAAAACCTTCTCAAACGATGACTTGGTGAGGAAAATCCTTCGGTCTCTCCCTCTGAAGTTCAATCCTAAGGTGATGGTCATCTCCGAGTCACATGATCTAAGACGGCTCTAGATTGAGAGCCTCATTGGGAATCTCAAAACCCATGAGGTTGAACTCAAAATCCAAGATAAAGAATACAACGTAGAGCCGAAAAAGAAAGCCTTGGCACTGAAGTCAAGAAAAGAGGATAATAAGGAGGACGAAGAGAGCCTTTTTGTTAAAAATTTCACAAAGCTCATGAAGAATCTGGAAAGGAGGAACACCTTCCGTAAGTATTTCTGAAAAGGCTCATCATCCAAAAGGGAGAAAAAGGAGAAAGCAAGCGACAAAGACGATGAGCGGCCTCCACCAGAGTGCTTCCACTGTAGGAAGACCAGGCATATACGAAGCTAGTCTCCAAAGTACCTAAAAGAACACAAAGAAATGCATCACAAAGGAAAAGAAAAGAAGAAGGTTCTGAAGGCGACAACATGGGATGACTCTTCATTCGAAAGCTCAAACTACTCTACTTCAAGCGACGACGAAGAGGCAAATCTGTGCCTCATGGGAAGAAGCCATGAATCATCAGACGACGATTGCAATATATAAAGTGACAGTGAGGTTCTTTCTTCTACTTATGAAGATCTCTATATTGAATATATGAAAACCTGCAAATTTTTCAATAGAAGTCTAAAAGATCTTGATCTTTTAAAAATTTAAAATAAAATTCTTTTAAAACAAAATCAAAACTTAACTAGGGAAGTAAAATCTTTGGGAAAAGAGAAGGAATCTTGCCAAGAGAATGATCATTACTTGTCAAGGATAAAATAACTAGAAAATAATCTTTCTAAGGCTCTCTCAAATATTGAATTTCTTTCAAAACAAAAAGGAAGACTTAGAAAGAAGTTTAATAATTTCTCATTCTCAAATTGAAGTTGGAAAGAAAAATTTAGCAAATAGGTGTGGAAATCTTGTTAATGAAAACACCTTCTTACAAGACCGAATCCATGACTTGAGCATGGCTATAGAAAAATTTGGAGTTGGCCAGAAGATCCTTGACATGATTTTGGCTAACCAAAGACATGGAAGGGCAAAATTTAGGCTTGGGAATGGCTCTGGAAGTTACCGCCCGGCGATACCTCTTATCGCTAGCGGTTGTAACAGAAATATTAATTCTTATAGCAACAAATCTATAATGTTTTCTGCTGGTTCCCTACCTTCCAGCAAGAGTCCAAAGAAAATTTTGAAAAAGATCTCAACCCCTTGTGTGTCGTATGTTAAGTGCTTTCACTTTGGACACACCGTGGACTCTTGTAGGATGAAGCGACGCTGTGCTTTCAAGCAAGTATGGGTGCCTAAGGTTTCCACCTACTCTATGGGTGGAACCTCTTCGGTATCCGGATCTTTACTCTCATATTCTTTTTAGGTGTTTTCAGGATAAGGAAAAGGAAGACATGTGTTACTTGGACTCGGGATGTTCCAAACACATGACGGGCGACAAAGCAAAGTTCCTTAGCTTACAAAGAAGAAAGGAGGAATGGTGCCTTTTGGTGACAATGGAAAGGGAAGAATCTTAGGCATCGGTACAATGGGTAACGAATTTTTCTCTAATACAAATGTTTTATATGTAGAAGGTTTAAAACATAACTTAATCTATATTAGTCAACTGTGCGATAAAGATCTTATTGTTCTATTTGAATCTTCTACAAATTTGAAACTAATGATATTGTACTCACTGCACCAAGAACTCAAAATGTCTATTTTGATTCCTTTTCATGATCTTTCACGTGCTTCACTAAAATGTTTAATCTCAAAAAATGAAAAACTAGAATTATGACATAAGCGCCTTGGTCACTCTAGCACCAAGTTGATTTTAAAATTGTCAAAAAATAAAATAATTAGGGGTTTGCCAAAGCTTAATGAAAACATATCTTCACATTGCCCGCCTTGCTAAAAAGGAAAATTTTCAAAACCTTCATTTAAAAATTAAAAAGAAATTTCTACCACTAGACCCCTACAACTAATTCACATGGACCTATTTGGACCAATTAACACTTATAGGCTAGGTGGTAGAAAGTACATGTTTATGTTGATTGATGATTACTCTTGATTCACGTGGACTTTATTTCTTACCTCCAAATCTGATGCTTTTTCTGAATTTACAAAATTATACAATCATATTCAAAATGAGTTAGAATTAAAAATTAAATACATTTGTTCAGATCATGGAGGGGAATTTGAAAATGAAAATTTCACCACTTTTTGCAATAATCTAGGCATCAAAAACAAATTTTCTGCTCCACGAACCCCTCAACAAAATGGTGCGGTGGAAAGGAAAAATAAAACCTTTCAGAAACTTGCACGCACTACAATATCTGAGTATGGGTTGCCTAGATCTTTTTGGGCAAAAGCGGTAAATACTGCTTGCTATATAATAAATCGAGTCATGCTTCACCCAATGTTAAAATTGACACCATATGAACTATACTACAAAAAAACCTATTGTATCTTACTTTCATGTTTTTGGGTGTAAATGTTTTATTTTAAACACCAAAGATATCTTAGAAAAATTTGATGAGAAATGTGATGAAGGATTTTTTCTTTGATACTCTTCAACTAGTAAAGCATATAAAATATACAATAAAGGATCTAAAAAGGTTGAAAAGTCCGTTAATGTTAGGTTTGATGAACTTGTTCCTTATGTAGATCCTAATATTACATAAAAAGGAGAGGAACCCCTTTCCCCCTTGGAACATGAGGATGATGAACCGCTTGGAGTTCATAAAGAAAAAGAGGCGGTCCAAGAAGATTTTGTGCCTCCAAGCGTGCTTAGATTTACAAAAGATCAACCAAGGGAGCTTATAATTGGAGAACCATCAAGAGGGGTAACAACACGTTCTTCTATTCATGAATCTTTTTCCAATTTATGTTTTGTTTCCGAAACTGAACCCCAAAACATTTCAATCGCGTTAAATGCTGTATTTTGGTTTATTGCTATGAATGAAAAACTAAATCAATTTGATTGAAATAGGGTTTGGAAGTTAGTTGAAAGACCATCTAATCACTCGGTTATAGGTGTAAAATAGATATTTGAAAATAAATTAGATGGAGATTCTAAAATCACTAGGAACAAAGCTAGATTAGTAGCACAAGGATACTCTCAAATCTAGGGGGTAGATTTTGATGAAACGTTTGCAACCATTGCTCTCTTAGAATATGGTAGTTTAGGGTGTAGTCAATTACCTAGTGGGGGTGAATATGTGTTTTTAAAATTATTTTGATCTTTTAGAGTTTTGCAAACCAGAAAGCACATCACCGAGAGCACACCAATCAGAGAGGCAATGAATCTCCCTCCTATCTTCTATGATGAGCCTACTAATATGTCTGTTGATGCACATGCTGCTGTTGTTGAACAAGGGAAAGGAAAGGAGATTGTTGATGAAGATGAGACAAAGTTAAGAAAGAAAAGATATAGAGAAGAGATGGAGAAGAAAGAAGATTATGAGCAATGGAGCCATAAATAAAGGGAAATTATTTTAAATGCATGGGAGCATGTCAAAATAAATAAGACTGAAAGAAACAAATTGTATAGCACCCAAGAATGGTCAAAATATGATAATCAAGAAGAGCTAAGAAGAAGCCATGGAAGAGACAAGCTGGCAGGAAGAATTATAGCAGATGCACAAGAGCCACTCTGATATCATCCTAAGCCCAATGGCTATTTCAGTAGGTAATCTGAAAAGAAGCGGAAGGCTGCTTCCAAGAGAGCAAGGAGTGGAATAACTATAAAGGAACCAGAAGCATAATTGACCTTCTTTGTTTTGGGGCAAATGTAAAAATGCTGAAAATTTCAAATACATTTCAATTTTCAGTAAAAGAAACATCATCAACACATTATGAATTTATAAATATTGAAATGTATTAGAAATTTTCTGCAGTTCTACATTTGCCTCATTAGCCTTGATGAATTCGCTGCGCACCAGCTCATATCCAGTATTGCAGGTGTCGTCATTCTTCATAGGTGCCATTTCCTTGGAATCATCGAGTTTGTAGGGCTTCGGCGTCGCGAGAACTCGAGAACTCGTCATGATGGCTTAGAGCAAATGTAGGTTGTACTCTATTTCTAAACATGTGATCTATTTATATATTTCTTACTTTAGAATATGAAGAGGCGCATACCTGACCTGGCAGACTTACTATGTTGATCTTAAAATCAACGGATGTGATTGCAAGATCCAATATACTTGTCAAGACTAATGTTTTTCTTTAATATAGTGCTTCTTAATCCAGACTTATGTCTGGACCATCTATTGTCCATCATCCACATTTGCCTTTGGCTGGACATTGGACAAACATGCAAGACAAAGATTAGAATTCCTTAGGAACCCAAATGAATTTGGGTCCTAGGTTCTTGTTAGCCTTAACTACTGGAAGTTTAATAACCAAACTACTTACATGCTCCTCATACTTTGCTCTAGGAACTGTTGGGTTGAACCACAGTCTATAGCAAAGTGCCCAACCTTGCCACAGCACCAGCATTCCAATTTATTATACCTTCTTTTCTGAGTCACCTTCTGAATGGAGGGCAGATAAATAGAAGAGCAGGCTGCTTTACAACAAGCATTTCTACTAGTCATGTGGTTGTGCATTGACTTGGGAGTTGGATGCACAGTCACTGACTTTACTTTAGGAATAGGCCTTTGAGGTAAGGCTTTTTCCTTCTCTTTGGCTGATGGCGCATATGGAGAAACACCCTTTTGGAAGACAGTTCTAGATTGAGAAGTCTCTCCCATTTCCGTATTATAACATAGTCCTCCTATATATTGAGTGGTGAAGCTATCTATAATAGGCAGAGCAATTTTAGGCTTAGAGAAGTCAGCAACAAGCCTTCTTTCTAAACTGAGCTTGTTCTCAAGGGACTTAATTGTCCTATCCTGAGCTTCAGACTTCCTCTGAAATAGGATAAGCTCATTGGTCAATTTAATCACCTCCTTGGTCATCTCACCCATTTGTGATCTGAATGGCTTGAGGATCCTTATTTCCCAAGCTTGAGATTTGACCAACATCTTGCTCTTATTGAGAGTAGCCAAGAGAGTACCATATTGTTCCATTATATCAGTATGGCCCTCTTTGTTGTATGATATACAGTCTTCTGCTTCTTCATCAGATGATGAGCAATCATCTGATGCACTCTTGGTCTTTTCAATTGAAGTAGATAATGAAAATGTGTGAGGAGTGCATACCTGAGCAGGATATGAATCATCTTGATCTTCTTCATCAGATAGGGCAATAAGCCCATATAACTCCTCATCCTCAGATTCACTATCTGAGAGAGAGAGAGAGGTGCACTTATCCCTCTACTAGCTACAGAGCATTGTTCATCCTCAGACTCACTGTTGAGAGAGTAATGGGTACTCTTATCACTCTTACACTTAGCAGCCCCATAATTACTTCTTTTTCAGAGTTTGAGGAGCAACAACTGCTTTCACTTAGAGATCTAAACTTCTTGGCATTAGATCTTCTTTCCTTCTTCATGGAGCTCAACTTTTTGTAGTTTACTCCAGGAGCCATGGTGATAACTTGACACACACAAGGGCAGATCTGTTAAAATTGTTAAGCTTTCTTTGAACAACCTCGCTTTGATACCACTTGTTAGTTTAGGGTGTGGTCAATTACCTAGAGGGGGGTGAATAGGTGTTTTTAAAAATTATTTTGATCTTTTAGAGTTTTAGCAAACCAGAAAGCACATTATAGAGACCACACCAATATTTATAGTGGTTCCCTAGTATGGGTACTCCACTGTCCCCCTTCACCTATCTAGCAGTATGCTAGACTCGACCAACTCCTCCAAATATCAGATCTCTTTCACAGATACTACACCTCAGGCACAAAGGCCCTACAACTCAGGCACTCCAGGCCCTACAACTCAGATATATCAAAGATCCTACCTCGGGTTCCAGGAATCCTACAACTCTGCACAAACGCCCTATAACTCAGGCACTCCGACCCTATAACTCAGACTCAAAGAGTCCTATAGCTCAGGCACTCTGACCCTATAACTCAGACTCAAAGAGTCCTACATCTCTGGCACTCTGTCCCTACAACTCAAACTCAAAGAATCCGACACCTCAGGCACTCCAACCCTACAACACAGACTCATAGAGTCCTACAAAAAATATGTTGTTTTACAAGGTTGAAAATACTCCACACATCTCTGGAGAGTTCTTCTGAAGCCTGATGCAAATGGCCTCTGTACTTGAAAAGAAATATTTAAGAGAGTTTTACTAATGCATGAAAGATTCTATTCTATTCTTTTCTTCTTTTTGGAACCCATCTTACCAGTCGACGATGCTTGACTGGGACTTAGAGAACTAAGAGTATGAGTGTATTGTTCTCACGAAATTGTTCCTTCTTCTTATAGCCTCTCTGTGTTTCTATTCTATTCTCTGTAATGCGTAATCAATTAGGGCATACACTTTGTCTTTTTGTATGACAAGGCCTTCTAACGGTCTATTCTGAGCACTCTTTATTGTCAGAAGCCCATTCCTTAATGGCATCTTGATGTGCGAATCCTACACACCGCTATAGGCGATAGCAAGACTGAGGCACGAAATGGCGGTGTACCGATATTTCATGTAATATAAAATGAGGAGTGAATCCTCGAGTATCGAATCTCAAAGGAACACAGTAAGATGGAGTTTACTTTTGAGGAAGGACTTGAGATTGAAGTCTTTTAATCGGATGTAATGTGAGAGATTTGGTTTGGATTATGGAAAATAAAAGAAAAGAAACTAAACTACTCCTATGCAGGCCGATATGTGCTGCTTCGCTTGGCGAGATGGAAACTAGACAGGCCTTGAGCGCACTGCTTCGCAAGGCGGATGGCCGGTAGGCAAGCGGATGAGGTGAATAAGTGCGGAATTGAACTGTGCAGGCCATGAGCGCACTACTTTGTGAGGCGAAAGGATTACATGGGCCGCTACGCCACACTTCGCTAGGCGGATGGACGAGTAGGCTTGCGGAATGTATGAGTAGTCAAGCAGAATGGAAGAGAAGGCTTGTGGAATGGGCGAGTAGGCTTGCGGAATGAAGTGGAGGGTGCAGTGGATTTGGTGGCGCACATCAAATACACAAATAAACAAGATAATTTCATAAAAATGAAATAAACATTACAAAGCAAGGTTTACAGTGCACATCATCAAATAATGAAGATTACATTCATATACATCTACACAAATAAGAGAAAAAGGCAAGAGATTCGACCGAATCCGGAAGCTTGTTGTAGATTGTAACAACCCTAAAAATATGATAATAATAATAACTTATTATTTCCTTTCTTAAACCCCTAAACCGAGCCAGCCCCCCTATATTTTTCCCGATGCCGCCTGTCTCCCGATCCTGCATAGCTGCTCGACTAGGTTTCCCACTCCCGTCCCCGCTTCTGTCTCCCGCGCGCAGTGTCGCCTCCGCCTCCTGCTCCTCACGTCGCTTCCTCCTGCGCCTCCTCCAGCCGTGGCCGCCGCCCCCTTGCTCTCCCTCAGGCCGACGGGATCTACCTCCCCAAGCTGGCAGCTGCCCACCCCCTTCTGCTCCTATTCTTCTTCGATCAGCAAGGGCAGCAGTAGTTCTCCAAGTACCGCCAACCTTCTCCTCTCCCTCCGGCAGCCACCTCCTCTCCCTCCAGCAACCCCTTCCTCTCCGTTTGGGCCGAGTTTTTGTGTGAGGAACGTCTAGGGTTTCCTCCCTCTCCTCCTTGGGCTCAGATTTTGGTTTTCTCGGGTAAGGAACTCCTCCTTTCCGCCTTTGTTTAATTTTTCTCGAATTATTTTGCAGATTGTGCACTCCAAATTGCGGATTTTCTGTTGATTCAAGGTTTTGCCCGCTCGTAATCATATAATTCCTAGGTTTTCATGCTCTACGGCACCGTTCGTCACTCTAATTGGTGGGATCTCTTGAAGACCCTTCCGAATTAGGGTTTTCCTAGCCTAAAGCGCCGACAAGTCTCCGTCTCCGCGTGGAATCTCTTCTCCCCTCACTTTTGAGGGAGGTAATCTGCTAAACCCTCTTTGTTTATTTTTCGCGTCGTAGAATGCTCATGTTAGCATAGTGAATTAAGATATGTTGCTTTCATCATTCTTATACAGGTTTGAAATATGATTTCTGATTTTTGCTCGCGCTATTTGCCCGCCCCCGTCAGCTTCAGCTTATTTAAGGCAAGTAGAGATCATCCTCTCTTGCAAACATTGAACTTAATTGCCTTGTCTGTTCTTATGTTTATATGAATTCACCCTTGAATGCTTGTTTCGTCGAATAAATTTTGACATCGGATCCCTAAATAGACTTGTTATTAGTTCGAGGTTCACTCGATTGGAATAACAACGAGTTGTGAATGTAAATGATGATTTTTGGATAACTGGAAGACAAGTTAATGAATGATGGTTACTTGAATATTCAATTAGATGAATTTTGTCTCGGTTGGTGAATAATTGGAAGACTAATAGTTCTTTTTAACTATGAGCATTAATTATTATAATGATAAAATGCTAATATTCTTGCTAACAATTAGGTGAATTGTGTTTGATATAAAATATTTGGCTCGTACACATGGTTACTTAGAAGATATTCGTGTCTTGGAAATGACGTAAGCTAAATGAATATTTGGTATTCTAGAAATTGATGAATAATAATCATAATACTCGTGAATACTTGAATCCACAAGTTTCTAAACTCTCTATCGAGTTCTTTGCGTCATCAAATCCTGTTTCTTATGTCTGTCTGGTTCTAAGACTTGAGTAAATAACGTTCTATAACTTGATTTCTCCCGTTTCACGTTTGTAAAATTACTCTTGTACATCTGAATCAGTATCTTGGTTACATGTCTTGATATGCTAGAATCCACGAAATCCTGCACTAAGTCTTTGATAACGTAAGTTAACATTGAAAGGTAGGGTTTAATTGATGAAACTCCTTGACTTGGGTTCCCTCTTGAATCCCTAATGGGAACAAAGGACCGGTCATAGCTGTACAACCCTCATTCTCCGAGGGTGGACCCCCCCAAGGCCACGTAGGCAGAAGTCAAAGTCAAAGAGGTCAACACAAAGACCGGCAGTTCAAGGCGGAAGTGGAGAAGACCTCGGCGAGTAAACAGCCAATACTCGCCAGGCTGGCGAGCATGGAACAGAAGACCTAGCGAGTATTGGCCCGGCGTGTGCGAGCAGTCCCCAATACTCGCCAGATGGGCGACTATGGCATGGTACTCGCCGAGTAACCCATAGTCGCCGGGTCGGGGGGTGGGCTATAAAACCCCCCCTACCCCTTGGTTTTCCTATAAATAGGACCCCAGGGGTACTTGGATTGGCACCTGGACTTGAGCTTCTGGAACCCCATTTCCGAATTCTTGAGCCCGTCACCCCTGCTTGCTAGCCAAGTCGGTGCCTTCCTCGTACCTTGCTCGGCCATTCTTTGGTCTTGGAGGGGAAGTCTCTTCGGAGCTTCTGGGTACGTGGTGGGACCTCCCTGCCGCAGCACCTGGGGTCCTGTTTGTTGCTCTTCTAGCTTCTTCGTCGTTGCCAGCCAAGTCATCTCGTTGGACTGCTGGGCGAGTAGCCTCCGGCTGCATCGGTCCGAATCTTGAGGTCAGGATTTTCCTGGCGTCAACACTTTGGTGCGGTGAGCATGGCAAGGTTGGCGCGGGTGACCAGGGGCGATCGTGGAGAGAGGGATGAGATCCCTGGAAAAAGAAAGAGGGAGGAGCCCCGAAGGGAGGAAAGGAAGTGGCCAGAGCGACAAGAGGAGAAAAAGAAGGAGGAGCTCAGGAGGAAGGAAACCGGGAGGATCGTGGAGAGAAGGCCCGTTGAATCCCCTGAGCGTCAGGAGGAGGGAAGACGCTACCAGGTCCCCGTCAACCGACCACCTTGGAGGCCGGCTGGACGGCACCAGCGTCAAGACCAAAGGGGGAGGTCCCCGGAAAGAAGGCCCTTTCGCCAGCCAGAGAGGCGTCAGGAGAGGAGAAGAGATGAAGCAATGGCGGTAGCCGGGCGAGGCCGCCGTCAAGGAAGGAAGAAGCAGAAGCCTAGGAGGCGTCAGGCAGAAGAGGTTCCCCTCTACTGCGACTTCCACCAGGTGGCGGGACATGCCATGGCTGCCTGCCCAGACTTTTGGGAAGCCCGGAGGAGGCTGGCAGCAGGAGAGGCTGGAGGAGAGCAGAGGAGGATAGAGGCCCCTGCCGAGCCGCAGGCAGGGCAGGCCGCAGTCGTTCGCAGGAGGAACGAGGATCGGGTCGACCAGGAAGGCCGGGGAGACCTGGGCCAGGGAGGCCGAGTTGGAGTAATCCATGGGGGAGCAGGGCTGGAGGCTTCCCGCAAGGGGAGCCTTCATCAGATCTACCGCAGGAGTGTCGCCTCGACCTCGCAAGCACCACCCCCGATGGAGGAGATTACTTTTTCCGAGGAGGACATGCTAGGGAACGAGAATCCCTTCCATGATGCCCTCGTGATTCAGGCCGCGATGGAGGACTTCACCGTTGATCGAATTCTGATCGACAACGGTAGCTCTGTAAACGTCATCTTCAAGGGGACGTTTGACGGACTGGGAGTCGAAGCTGCCAGAGTTCGAGCATCTGATGGTCCCCTCTTCGGCTTCTCCGGAGAGAAGAAGGAGGTAGAAGGAGGAGCAGATCTCCTGGTAACACTCGGTGGCACCTCCATCAGCTGTCGATTTGTTATCGTCGACGCCCTGAGCTGCTACAGGGCTATCTTTGGGAGGCCGCTTCTCAACGCCTTCAAAGCCGTCCCATCCTCCTACCATCAGTGCTTGAAGTACTGTAAAGGAGACGTCCAGGTGAGGATCAGGAGCGATCCAAGAGCCGCTAGGGAGTGCTATCTTAGCGCCGTCAGTACCATCAGCTGGATGGCTGACGCGGAAGAGTTCGGAAGAGTGTTGGAGAGCCCGGCCAGGCTGGAAGTGGCTGAAGAGGTCGAGGAGATCGAGGTACTCTCTGCAGCGGGAGTGCCGGGGCTGCTGAAGATTGGCGGGTCGCTGAAGACCGAAGAGAAGATCGAGATGGCGGCGTGTCTGCAAAAGAACGTCGACATCTTTGCTTGGAGCGCAGCCGAGATGCCAGGAGTCGACCCTGAGGTTGCGTGTCATCGCCTCAACCTGGATCCCACTGTCCAGCCCGTCCGCCAGAAGAAAAGGAGAACCGCCACCATCCTCGCCAAGCCAATTAGGGAGGAGGTTAAAAAACTGCTCGATGCAGGGTTTGTGTCAGAGATCCAGTATCCAGGCTGGGTCTCCAATGTTGTAATGGTGGCAAAGGCGGGGGGAAGCTGGAGAATGTGTGTGGATTTTTCCTTAATGAATAAAAGCTGCCCGAAGGATTGTTATCCCTTGCCTCGAATCGACGCGCTGGTTGATTCAGCCGTCGGTTTTTCTGTGATGAGTTTCCTTGATGCGTTTTCAGGATATCACCAGATCCGGATGCATCCCCCCGATTGCCGCGATGTCTCCTTCATCACCGACGATGGCTGCTACAGCTACAAGATGATGCCCTTTGGTTTGAAGAATGTGGGAGCCACCTATCAACGGATGATGGACCATATTTTCAAGGAGCAAAAGGGGAGGAACCTGGAAGTGTATGTGGACGACCTCTTGATCAAAAGCAAGAGTGTCCAGGAACACATAGCCGATCTGGTAGAGACCTTCGCGACGCTAAGAAGATTCAAGATGAGGCTCAATCCGACGAAGTGCGTCTTCGGAGCAGGCAGGGGAAAGTTCCTGGGACATCTCCTTACTCCGAGGGGAGTAGAGCCTAACCCCGACAAGGTTAAGGCGATCCTAGAAATGTCGTCCCCGAAGACGATGAAGGAAGTCCAAAAGTTGACAGGAAGGCTGGCGGGACTTAGCCGCTTCCTCTCAAAAGCCGGAGAGAAGTGCTCTCCGTTCTTTAAGACGCTCCGCAAAACAGAAAGCTTCGAATGGACCGAGGGATGCGAGATAGCATTCGGAAGGTTGAAGGAGCAGTTGACTCAGACACCTCTCCTTCAGAGCCCAAAGGAAGGCGAAGACCTGCTCATCTACCTGGGAGTGGGAGCAGAGGCAGTTAGCTCCATCTTGGTCCGAGAAGAGGGGAGGAAGCAGCTACCCATCTACTATGTCAGCCGGGTGCTGAAGAAGGCGGAACTAAAGTATCCAATCCTGGAGAAGCTTGCCTTCGCCTTGGTGGTGTCGGCGCGGAAGCTCCGGCCTTATTTTCAGGCTCACTCCATCCGAGTGGTAACTGATCATCCTCTCCGCAATGTCCTGGAGGGAGTGGAGCATTCGGGGAGGTTGGCGAAATGGTCGGTAGAACTCAGCGAGTTCGACATTTCCTTCTCCCCCCGAGTGGCGATCAAGGCCCAGGCAGTAGCAGACTTCCTGGCTGACTTCTCGGTGGAAGCAGAACCCGGAGAAGAGGTGCTCAACCCAATCCCTTGGAAGATGTTTGTTGATGGAGCTTCGGGCAAAAGTTCCGTGGGGGTGGGCATCGTGCTCGTTAGCCCACAGGGAACGAGGATCGAGCAAGCCGTCGAGATCCTCTTCCCCGTCACAAACAACCAAGCAGAATACGAGGCCATAGTGGCAGGCCTGCGCCTCGCAAGGGAGCTAGGGATCCGTGATGTCCGGGCTTTCACGGACTCGTTGGTGGTCGCGTCACAAATCCGAGGAGAGTTCGAGGTGCGTGACACCACCCTGCAGAAGTACTTGGTAAAAGTGAAAGGACTGATTGGAGGCTTCCAGTCCTTCTTCGTCGAGCATGTGCCAAGAGAGGAGAACTCGGCAGCAGATTGCCTCGCCAAGTACGGGCCGAGGACTGGAGGAACTATCACAGAGCTATTCCACCCGTCCATTGAAGAGGGAGAGATAATGGAGATCGAGCAACGCCCCTCATGGATGGATCCCTTTGTGGCATTCTTGGCCAGCGGTCAGCTCCCAGCGGACGGAGAGGATCAGAGAAGATTTCGGTACAAGGCGGCATACTACCTCCTGCAAGATGGGGAGCTGTACCGCAAGACCATCTCAGGCCCCCTGGCCAGATGTGTTTCCGAAGATAAAGTACCCCGAGTGTTGGAAGAGATCCACTCGGGAGAGTGTGGAAGTCATTCTGGGACTCGCACTTTGGAGCAGAGGGTATTAAGGCATGGTTACTTCTGGCCTACTATCCGGAAGGATGCTGAGATCTTCTCGAAGAAGTGCCAGAAGTGCCAGCTCTTCGCCCCCCTTCAGTTGCAGCCGGCCCAGCAGCTCCGATCGATCATCTCCCCATGGCCGTTCGCCATCTGGGGGATGGACTTGATCGGCCCTTTCCCTCAAGCCAGTGGACAACGAAAGTTCGTTCTCGTTATGATCGACTACTTCTCCAAGTGGATCGAGGCCAAAGCCCTGGCCAAGACTACATCTCAAGTCGTGAAGAACTTTATCTGGGGAGAGATCGTCTGCAGATTCGGGATCCCTCTCGCCATCATCACCGACAATGGTCCCCAGTTCGCCAGCTTAGAACTGGAAGACTTTTGTAGGCAGCTAGGAACCGACCTTCGGTTCGCCTCCGTACATCACCCAAGGAGCAATGGCCAAGTGGAGGCCGCCAACAAATTGATCATCAACCTACTGAAGAAGAAGGTGGAGAACCTAAGAGGTAACTGGGCGGACCAGCTCCCCTCGGTCCTGTGGGCTCTGAGGACCACTCCTAGCTCAGCCACAGGGGAAACGCCGTTCAAACTCTCTCACGGGTCGGAAGCTCTCATTCCAGTAGAGTTCGAAGTCAGAAGCCCAAGGGTGGTAGCCGCGGAAGACGGAACCGAAGAATGGCGACTAGAGAACGAAGAGGTTCAGAAGCTATCTCTCGACTACATCGAGGAACTCCGAGATTTAGCTTCAGTCAGGCAAGAGGAAATCAAGCGCCGAATGGCGAAACATTTTGACAAAAATGTCCGCCTCAAGCACTTCCAAGCAGGTGACCTAGTCCTGAAGAAGGTGGACGCAGCAGGAAGGTCCGCCGCCGTCGGGAAGCTCAACCCGAACTGGGAAGGACCTTTCATCATCCAGGAAGCACTCCTAACAGGAGGATACCGCTTGCAGAACCAGGAAGGCGAGCTGCTAGGGAGCACCTGGAGCGGCGATGACCTGAAAAGGTTTTATCCCTGAGGGGGAATGTGTATACCCCATCCTTGTAAATTCATTTCTTTGAATAAAATCTGCATCTCCCTGAAACATGGGACGAGGCAGCTTCTTTCGCATCAACAAAGTTTTCATAATAAAGAAGTCAGGTGAAGTCAATCTCCACGCTAGGTTGGAAAATGAGCCTCCGACTTAACCCTCGTAAAAAGTCAGAACGGATGATGGGACAGTGCCTCGGGTGTGCGTTCCCTTAAGACCAAGCCTCTGCAATGACGGCCGAGATCAGCTCCCCCCTTGCATGTTGGCCGCGGTTCCCACCGACTGCATTTCTCGTCCGACTGTAGAGATTACCAGGAAGAAGTCTGGACGCCGACCTTCCGATTCGGCGAAGGGATGATCGATTTCACTAGCTCAGGGAACCCTTGAAAAAAAGGCGTCGTGTACCCTCGAGAGCTAAAAAGCTCACAACAAAGCATTTCATTTTCTAAATTATTGTGTTAGATCATATGAGTTATTGTGCCTAAAGTGTGCTTAACTCCTTGCTAAACTCAGTGAGCAACATGAAGCAGGTCCGATCCACATCCAGCATCCAAGTAGGATGGAGGCCTCGGGATGGTGTGTCCCCTTGGATCTCCCCGACTGCCACTCCCTGCTTGACGTCGTCCTACATCAACATTCGCCGCCGCAGGTTGGAAGACGAGCCTCCGACTTGACCCTTGTAAAAACTCAGAACGGATGATGGGACAGTGCCTCGGGTGTGCGTTCCCTTAAGACCAAGCCTCTGCAATGACGGCCGAGATCAGCTCCCCCCTTGCATGTTGGCCGCGGTTCCCACCGACTGCATTTCTCGTCCGGCTGTAGAGATTACTAGGGTAAAGTCTGGAAGCCGATACTCCAACTTGATTCGACCGGCCAAAGGATGGAGATCTCGGGAGGGTGTATCCCCTTGGATCTCCCCGACCGTCATTCCCTACTTAACGTCACTCTTCGTCGACGTTCCGGCATCCAAGTAGGACGGAGGCCACGGGAAGATGTGTCCCCCCAGGCCTCCCCAACTGCCCTTCCCTATCTCTTTCCCCTTCAAAATTTATTGAACGAGTCTGATGAACTCTTCACCAGGTACAGAGCGAGGCCTTGAGAGCATGTGTCCTTCGGAACCCTCCAAGTCGCCTCCACAGCTCGACTCCACCAAGGGAGATATTGAAGAGTACGAGTATACATACGCGAGTACCTAGGCGAGTATACATGTGCGAGCATGATGTGCGAGTATACAGGTGCGAGTATACACATGTGAGTATACACATGCGAGCATGCAGGTGCGAGTATGCAGGCGCGAGCATTCACTCCCGCCTCGAGCCTAAGAGCCTAGCGAGCATTCACTCCCGCCTCGAGCCTAAGAGCCTAGCGAGCACTCAACCTCGCCTCGAGCCTAAGAGCCTAAGCGACATTCAAGACAGGAAGTAAGGCAGAAGAAACAGGCGAGCGAAATCTTGTCCCTTTTTTCTTTTTATATCTGGTATAAATTACAAAAGAATCTTCAAGATGTTTACAAAAGGTCGCCGGGCGAGCAAAAAGGGAGCCCAGGCGACTAGGCGACGTCCTCGCCCAAAATGTCTACATCTGGCTCGTCGCCCCCATCATCGTCGCCATCATCAGCATCATCATCTTCATCCTCCTCAGAGTCGTCATACTCGGCATCACTGGACGGCGGCGAGGATGCTCGCAAAGGGGAGGAGGACTCCTCGGCGAGCAGCGCCGGGATGATGTCCTCCACCCTCAACTCCATTGCGGCCGGCTTCAGGAGATCATCTGCCTTCAGCTGACTCAGGATGACGGTCCCCGTAGCTCGTGCGATCTCTCGACGAACTCGTGGCATGTCGTCGCCATGCATCCGAATCTGCTTACCGACCCTAGAGGGGCCCGCCACCGCTGGACGTTGCTCGGCAGGCCGAGTTTCCAGCTCAGCGATTCGCACCTGGGCGGCCTCCAAGGTTTGCCGAGTATCCTCCAGCTCCTTCTCCAGCTGGGACATCTTTGTCGCCATCTCCACCTCGGCGACCTTCAAAAGCAGGAAGACACAAAGTCAGTAAGTTATTCGGCAAAGGGGCGACTATCCCGGAGGCGAGTATCAAAGAGAAGCGAGTACCTCATGCTCCTTCGCCTTGAGTCCCATGGCGATCATCTTCTTTGTACTGATCCGGATGGTCTCCTCGTACTCCAGCAACCTCCTCGCCGTCGAATGAGCCAGCTCGGCAGATCGCAGCAGGGATCGCGAGGTTTGGTGCGCCAGATACTCGGAGGATTCCTCCCGCAGCCTCTCCGCATCCTCGCGACCATAGACGGCATGGAGCACGTCAATAGCCTCGCCTTGATCCTCCCAGTCCTCTGACCAGGGCGGGAGGTTGGAGCTCAGGGACACCACATGGTCGCCCTCCGACCAGGCGACTAGGCGGCGTCCATAGCCGTCCTCGCCACGAACACCCAAGTTGAAGTTTGGGTGGGTATAGGGCTCGCCGGCCTCAGAAGGATCCGCCTTCTTGCCCTTATCCTTGTGGGCGAGCTCCTTCTTCTTCCTCGAGGGCTCGGAGTGCTCGCCCCTCTCCTTCCGCTTCTTCAGCGGCCCAGAGCCTTCGCCGGCGACCAGGGTCTCATCACCTCCCGGCGACAAGTCGATGGGCGAGTAGGCCCCATCCCCGCGAGCAGAGGTCCCTGTGCCTCCCTGGGTGGAAGTAGTCGTCTTCACCACCGCGGGAAGAAGCTCGCGCGGCAGGACGTGGACTGCTGCAGGAAGAGAAGTGATAAATCCAGTTAGTCGCCAAGTGAAAGATGAAGAACGAGTATTGCGAATACTCGCACAGTAGATTACCTTCACCTACGAAAATCTCGGCGAGCTCATCTACTCGCCTCCTCCAGTGCACCACATCAAGACGGCGATTCTTGAAGGACTCGAGCAGCTTCACGCCACCCTCGCTTAGGAAGGAAGTCCCGAAGACGCTCTCCGGTGGCTGGAAGGATTTGTCGGGGATCGCTTGAAAGTCGCCAGAAATGACGACTAATCGCTCTCCCCAGCGATGATTCTTGTTCGCGGTGCCGACCAGCGTGCAGACATGGCTGCAGAAGAAGATGACGCCCTCGCCTGTCGCCATGAAGTTGAATACTCGCCGAAAGACGGAAAGGTCGAAGGCGATCCCCTGGTCGCGCAAATAGCAGAGGAAGCCCACGATCATCGCCACCCCGTTAGGGTTGATCTGGGCAGGGACTATCCCAAAGTAGCGGAGTATCTGGGAGAACTCCGTCCACAGTGGTAGTCGCAGGCCCACCTCGAAGTGGCGAGTAGGGAATACTCGCCCATCACCCAGAATGGAATTTAGTCGTTCTCCCTGGCGAGGAAGCCTGACGATGTACCCGGGCGGGAGATACTTCGCCCTGACGACCTCCAACTCCTTCTCAGTCGTGATCGACTTCTTGAAGGTGGTCGCCGCAAAGTTCTGGGCGTGATTGGCACGCCGGATGGTCGCCTCATCGGCCATCTTTTGAAGAAAGTGAAGAAAGGCGAGTATCCAAGAAAGCACGAAGAGGAAAGGGAGACGGAAGATACTCGCGCGAGAGCTCAGAAGATCGCCAAAAGCGTATTTAAGACTCACCCACCCCCCCTATTTATAGTGGTCGGGTAGCTTGGCGTATCGAGCACGACGGCGCGATTAGGAATAAGGGGGTGGCGAGTATTACGTTGTAATCGCCAACTCAGCAACGCGCGTCAGCAAGAAGTCGACCTCCTAAGCGAGAAGACCTGCAAGGAAAGGCGCGGAAAAAGCTCGCTATGCATAAGGCGAGGAACAGATAGCTACTCGCCAAAATAAAAGAAGATAGAGAAAAAATCAAGATAAAATCCATCACAGAAAGAAGAAGGCAGAACAAGTAGTAAACGACGAGTTTTCTAATACTCGCCGAAATAATATTCCATCAAATCAGGCAATAGTTCAGCAGTGCAGAGCTACTCGCCAAAAGGCGACATAGCGTAGAAAGAAGAAAAATGGAGAAAAAGCAGCGTCTAGGGAGGTGCTTGGAGATTCGCTTGAAAATCCGGAGGCTGAGGATGTCGCCCAACGAAGCCCATGCTGCGAGCACGCTTGAAGTGCTCAAAGGCCAGAGACATCGCGTCCTCGCCCTGGCGCAGTTGGTCTTCGATCCTCGCCAGCCGACCAACCGAGCCCATGCTCGCGCGCATCCCCACCAACTCGTCATGATGCAGCTGTTGGCGATGCTCGATCCTCGCCAGTCTGCGCTCCAGGTCGCCAACCGTATGAAGGCGAGATTCTGCACCAGCCAGGCGAGTATCGAACTCTTCCAGCCGCGATACTCGCACCTCCAGCTCGGTCAAACGACGATGAGCGTCAGAGCTCGCCAGGCGCTCAACTCGCGATTCAACCTCGGACAGACGGCGATGAGGCTCACAAATCGCCAGGCGCTCCAGCTTGGACTCCAGCTCCAGAATTGCGCGAGTAGCCCTCTCCTGGTACTCGCGAGAAGGAAGCCCGACCGCGTCGATCAAGGCTCCAATGGGGGTATGGGCGCGAGCTTCCAAAAAAGGTAAGAGTGTTAGAACTTAGATGACGAAGCAAAAAGCGAAGTGAAGACAGTAGCGACTATTGAAAATGACGACCAAATACCTGGCCTAGGACTGCGTGAACGACGGCGAGGAGAGACCCTTGCCCGGCGAGGAGATGTGCTGCGATGATGGTCGTCTCGCCGCGAAGAGCCCCCAATCGCCGGATCCCGGCTGGGAGGCGCGTTCCCCCGACCGCGATTATCGCCTGGTCGCCCTCCCCCTCTGGGAGCGAAGAAGCCCGAAGAGCCCCCAGTCCCGCCACGGCGCGAGGATTCGCCCTGGTGAGTCGAAGGTATAGTAGAAGTCGAAGGGCGCTGATCGCCCTGGAGGGTAGCAGAAGGAGGAAACGAAGGAGGTGGTGGAAGTCCACCTGCGGGCAGCTGCGAGCTGCTCGCCGTCTCTACAGATTGAAAAGGCGGTGGAGGCGGAGGCACGATGCTCGCCAAAGGAGCATGTTGCTCGCTCATCGGCCTCCTCTCCAGCGAGGAGCTGTAAAGAACTCGCCCTGAGCGACCTCCACCCCGAGGCGAGACCATGGGCGACGACCTCAGAGGAGCTACGTCAAGAGGACCCTCCTGAGCGCCAAGGGTAGACGACTCTGTTAAAACAGAAAAGGGGCGATTAACTCTGCAAAGCAAGACGAAAGAAATCAAAACTTGACAATGGCGAGTATATTACTCGCACCTCGCACAGGAGCGAGATTCTCCGGCAGATTCTGGGTCGAGGTCTCGGGAATGCTCGCCCCCTCGACGACCTTAGAAGCAGGAGGTTCCGTGACCGGCGAGTCGCCCTCATTGGAAAGTCCCAGATCGTCCAGCAGCTGTTGGTGTTGGTCGCCCAAGGGAGCGGCGACCTCCTCCTCGGCGGCTTTCTTCTTTTCCTTCTTCTTCTTCTTCTGGGCGAGTCTCTTCCTCTTCTTAGAAGATGGAAGATCGCCGGATGTAAGATCTGGGTGAGGAGGGAGCGAAATACCATCAAACAGGCCGACAAGACCAGCCATGGCCGCCTTAGCCTCAGCAGCATAGTCGCGCACCATCTTGAGCGAGTTCAGAAAGGGCGTGCCGTCAGAGACCCTTGCCCCTCTATTTATAGAGTTCGAGCGTCGACCAGCGAGATGCCGATTATCAGCTAAATACTCGCCCATAAGGCTGCTCTTCGAATAAGGGTTGGATGATTCTTTCCGAGCAACTGCGTTACTCGCAAAGAGCGGGGATTGTGTACAACCCTCATTCTCCGAGGGTGGACCCCCCCAAGGCCACGTAGGCAGAAGTCAAAGTCAAAGAGGTCAACACAAAGACCGGCAGTTCAAGGCGGAAGTGGAGAAGACCTCGGCGAGTAAACAGCCAATACTCGCCAGGCTGGCGAGCATGGAACAGAAGACCTAGCGAGTATTGGCCCGGCGTGTGCGAGCAGTCCCCAATACTCGCCAGATGGGCGACTATGGCATGGTACTCGCCGAGTAACCCATAGTCGCCGGGTCGGGGGGTGGGCTATAAAAACCCCCCCTACCCCTTGGTTTTCCTATAAATAGGACCCCAGGGGTACTTGGATTGGCACCTGGACTTGAGCTTCTGGAACCCCATTTCCGAATTCTTGAGCCCGTCACCCCTGCTTGCTAGCCAAGTCGGTGCCTTCCTCGTACCTTGCTCGGCCATTCTTTGGTCTTGGAGGGGAAGTCTCTTCGGAGCTTCTGGGTACGTGGTGGGACCTCCCTGCCGCAGCACCTGGGGTCCTGTTTGTTGCTCTTCTAGCTTCTTCGTCGTTGCCAGCCAAGTCATCTCGTTGGACTGCTGGGCGAGTAGCCTCCGGCTGCATCGGTCCGAATCTTGAGGTCAGGATTTTCCTGGCGTCAACAATAGCGAGCTTAAATTTTTGAATCACTTAGGTCCTGCGTGTCATAAGCAAATCTTGGAAACTAGGGTTTAGGTGGTGCATCGTCTTATTTGCATGGTCGCGGTAAGAAGGAAATACTCTTATTATAGTAAGACTTACACTTGGACTTGAGTGTGAACCATGCGCACCCACTATAAACACCTACGCATTTCAACGATTACAGCTTATGTCGTTGCAAGAATGTTTATGCTATACTTCAGAGTAGTCTAATAATTCTAGATATTTCTGCTTGTCTCACTTGCTTGCCTGTCTTTTTAGCTCTGCTTCATGAAAAGCGGTACACAAATATTCTGTTTCTCCTGCTCGTATTTTATTTTGCTTGCTCTTGTGTATTTCAATGTTCTGAGGCTTTTCCTTCTGTTTGGATTTGCCTTAGTGTTCGTGCCTGCGCCGCCTGCTTCCTGAGCCGATCTGCGCCAAGTTTCAGGTTTTGTGTTTATGTTTCATTTCTTTTACTGTCGGATATTTCTGTTATGTAGTAATTACGATCAGCCATTTTCTCTTGTTTCATGGACAACTGCTAGGCTAAATATTATATGTACTAGAATTTGACATGTTTTGCATGTTCATTCATTTGCGATATTCACTGCATAAATTTCTGTTCCAAAACTTGTATCTTGAGCTTTTACTAAAATGCATGTGCACCTGTTTCAAATTATCATGTTTTAAAGCTTCCGCAACAAAACAACCTGTTTTTACTCAAAAATACTTATTTTGTAGTATTTCTGTTTCCGCCTTAGCAGACATGGATTTCTTTTCGCTCATGCCAGTGGCATCACGGCCCACCCCGAAGCGCACTCTGACTCTTGTCGAGACGGGTCGTGACAGTTGGTATCAGAGCCAGGTTTGTTTCTAAAGATAAAGTATTTTACAATTATCAAATATTTTGAATATTATTTTATAAATATTTATGCATGCATCATTTCTTCACGCACCTTGTCATTATGTGTTGTTCGCGGCTGAAACACGCACACACTCACTCATAAGCATGAGTAGTATGCACACGAATGTTAAGGGAGTATGGGCAAACTTAACATTTTTGTGCATATGAATTCCACTAGGATATATATACCGCTTGCGAATATTAAATGGTTTTGGGCAGTTTAATATTTTCAAGTGCGACGGCATTAGAGTCTTAATATGCATGACATGTTAAGTGATATGGGCGCTTAACATGGCATGCGTATCCATTCATTGCATTCATATCATAAATCATTGCACAAGTGTGAAGCCAAGAACAACAATAATGATTACACACGCATGGTTTTTCTACTTGCTTAACATCGCACATGATTCCAATTTTGCACTTGCATGATCATTACCTAGAGTTGTCTAATGAAAATGTTGTAATTATTACATAATTTATGTACCTGACAGTAGGAAATGCGTTAGAATCTCTAGTTTCAAATCTCCGATATTCATAATCAGTGCTTCCTGTTCTGCTTGTCTATCGATCTCGTATGATTCTCCAGTATCTCCTTCTGGTTAGCTCTTAAGCGTCAACATCGCAAGTAAGTTACCCCTTCGTGCAAAGATTGTTCGCTCTCAAATTCTTGAGTCTTATCTCTCAATTCCGAGCTAAGTGAAGCAATTCTTGTGTTCCCTGAATCCAATCCTTCGTACCTTGCCATACCCGCTAAGATCTTAAAGTATGAAGTACGCAAGTTTCGAAAGAAAAAGCATCCCGATGATAACTGTGTTTTGAATGCATGAAAAATCTGAATAATTCTCTCGAGAACTTGAATCTGATATGCGAAGCAAGTATCCAAAATTTTTTATCTTGATCTTGGTAAATCTCCGCGCTTGTTTTCCTTTCTGTTTCAGCATATTCATAGTTAGCTTCCATGTCTTGATCTGCAAATCTTGTTTGGAATGAATGACATATGAACCTTCGTCATAAGAGCCATCATTCAGAGAATTCTCAGAAAGTTTCGGGACGAAACTTCCTAAGTAGGGGAGAATGTAACAACCCTAAAAATATGATAATAATAATAACTTATTATTTCCTTTCTTAAACCCCTAAACTGAGCCAGCCCCCCTATATTTTTCCCGATGCCCCCTGTCTCCCGATCCCGCATAGCTGCTCGGCTAGGTTTCCCGCTCTCGTCCCCGCTTCCGTCTCCCGCGCGCAGCGTCGCCTCCGCCTCCTTCTCCTCACGTCGCTTCCTCCTGCGCCTCCTCCAGTCGTGGCCACCGCCCCCTTGCTCTCCCTCAGGCCGACGGGATCTCCCTCCCCAAGCTGGCAGCCGCCCGCCCCCTTCTGCTCCTATTCTTCTTCGATCAGCAAGGGCAGCAGCAGTTCTCCAAGTGCCGCCAACCTTCTCCTCTCCCTCCGACAGCCACCTCCTCTCCCTCCGGCAACCCCTTCCTCTCCGTTTGGGTCGAGTTCTTGTGTGAGGAACGTCTAGGTTTTCCTCCCCTCTCCTCCTTGGGCTCAGATTTTGGTTTCCTTGGGTAAGGAACTCCTCCTTTCCGCCCTTGTTCAATTTTTCCCGAATTATTTTGCAGATTGTACACTCCAAATTGCAGATTTTCTGTTGATTCAAGGTTGAAAGTGGAGGTCAGATCTTAAATTACTCTAGAGGGGGGTGAATAGAGTATTAAAATTTTTAATACGCTATATAGCGGAAATTAAACTACTGTTTAGGTATATGTGTATTTAGTGTGAGTTATTAAAAACTACAGAATTAATAAAAAGGACACACAGCACAAGCACAAAGAAATAATCAAGCACAGAAGACACAAGGAGCTGTAGTAGTTCCCCAATAAATCTGGGTACGTCTACTCTTCTACCACTTTTGGTAGGAATCAACTAGGTGGGTTGATAAGGTGCCCATGCACCAAGGGATTTTTGATAAGGTGTCCACACACCAATAAGCTTTTGATAAGGTGCTTAAAAACCACACTAGGATTTTTTGATAAGGTGTCTTGCCACCACTGGGCAAACTTTTGAAGGGAGTATTAACCCTGTACAGAATGAGATAAAAGGTATAGAGTGTTCTTCTCTATCAATGATCTGAGAGAAGACAAAAGATGTTGAAGCAGAAAGCTCCCCCTGTCTGATGAGAGTTAATGACAGATTTTTGGACAGAGCTTTCTCAAATAGAAGTCTTTGTAGCAGATGATCTCGATGAAGAAAGCTGAGAAAGAATAGTGTATTTGCTTCTTCTTCTTCTTCTTCTTCTGAAAGACTTCTTCTATCCTCCTTGTTATATGATCAGAGTGAAGAAAGTGATAGTCAAGTCTTTCTTTTTATTTTTCACAGAAGACGACTATCTCAGTTCCTTTTTTTTGTTGTTCTCTATATCTTTTTCTTCTAATAACTGTATGTATATATCTTTTCAAATTCAAATCTTTTTGTCTCTTTAAGGAATGCCTTTTTCTGACTTAAATCCTTCTTGGAACCAGGCAGCCACCCAAAACGATTTTGGCAGGTCCTTTTAATTCATTTTGTCGAGAAAGATGCCTTTGGCATTAAATGTCAACGGCTATACTTCTTCATGGAATAGAGGGAATATAAGGATATAATAAATGAGAAAGATATCCTTACTTGGCTGTCTGAATACGTCCAAGGAGAAATAAATATATCCGTTATGTTGTTGATTTGAGTTCAGAGAACTGACATCCACTTAGAATATAAATTTGAACGACATAAGTCAATTTGTCGAGCGCTGGCTAGAATTCGTCGACCACTATTTGTCGAGCACTGGAATAGAATTCGTCGACCACTACTAGTCATTTGTCGAGCGCTGACATAAAATTCGTCGACCACTGCTAGTCATTTGTCGAGCGCTGGCATAGAATTCGTCGACCACTGGAACTGTGAATTTCTTCAGACTGCTGGAAGCAATTTGTCGAATGAATCTGGTCATTTGTCGAACACAACTTGCCATGTGTTGATCTTGAATTTTCCAAGTTCTGCCAATCTAATCAGCCTAAAATTTGACCCTAAGACTATACATTGGGGTCAAAACAAATCCTAATCAACATATAGTGATCCTAGCCCAAATTAGTAATAGGGTTGTTCCAACAATCTCCCCCTATTTGGGTTAGGATACTATTTGACAAATAATCAAATAAGTACAACAGAAAGTATAAACAACAGAGCAACAATGAAATGAAATATATCTGATAGATAAAAATAGATAAGATAGAAAATAAATGCTCTGAGTTTAGAAAATTTACATTCATAATCAAGCAATTTATTTAAGACTTTTTATCCTGAGAAGGTGGCTTGAATATGATTTTCCTGTTGGGGTCTTCTGATTTCTTTTTGCTGATATATAAATCTTGAGCTCCAATGATTTTCTGCATTTTTACATGAGGGATAAATGCTTCTAGGTGCATATCACTGTATTCCTCAGCATTGAATGTTTTAACAGATTTGTATTTTTCAAGTTCTTTTCTTCTGTATTCTGACATGGTTGATAAACCTGGGAAATCTTTGCCTTCTGCTTTAGCCTTTTTAATATGTGCATATGCAATTGTTTCTTTCAGCCTTGCCATCTGACAGATTTTCTCTTCTTCTGGATCTGGACAGTAATAAGTATCTTCTGAATCATTTTTGTCTTGAGTGACCTTTTGAGGTACTCTATCTCTGTGAAGAGATCCATCAGATATGTGAAGTTTGTATTCTGAAGATATTTTAAGAGAGGAAAAGATTTGACTTTCTTGATGGATAGGTGCTGATCTCTTAGAGAAAGGAGCACTGGCTGGTCCAGAGGCTTGAGAACTACTAGAACTACCAGATCTCCTAGAGTGTTGAGAGCTTGGCTTCTGAGAGAGAGATGAAACACCTGAAAATCCTGTTGCACCAGCTGCTGGAGGAGGAGGAGGAGGATGATTGTGCTTGACTGGTTTGTCAGGGATGTAGCCAGTCTTTGTAAGTTTCTTCCTCCTATTGTTCTCATTTCTGGAGAGCTTCATCCAGTGAGGAGTTTTCTCATCAAGAGGAACATTATATAAAATGTACAGAGGAATGTCATTATTTGGATTTGGGGGCTTGGGAGCAGCTTTTGACTTAGCTGTTCTTTTCTTTCTTTTCTTTGAAAGTGTATCATCAGAATCACTGTTGTCATCATTATCTTCAGAGTCAGAAGATGAGATTGGCTTATTGTATAAGTCATCAATTCTCTTGATTGCTTCACGAGCCTTTAATATTTCTTCTTTAGCTTTGTCAAACTCAGCATCTGCTTCTTTCCAAATTTCATCAAAGCTTGGCATTGGTTCTTCATTCCATACAGGATTTGGAGGTGAAGAAGTAATTTGTGAGGCTGTTGTATCATCAAGAAATTCTACAAAATCATCTTCATATTCTGCAGAGTGATCCTTTATTTGAATGTCTTGATCAGTGAATGAAGGAATGGAAGAGATGTAATTTTGTATGAAATCAGAATAGGTCTTCTGAGGAAGGCATATCAGAGCCTTTGATAGATCCTCTATGTATACCTTTGGTGATACCCTTGAAGTATATGTGACATCAAATTTTGATAATAAGCTATATAGATCACAGGATGGATGAATGCATATATTATTTATTTCTTCTATAACTTGTGTAGCTGAATCAACTATATCTGTATCAAAAATTGTAACTTCTGCATCTTCTTCTGGAGGTTCTTCTGTTCCTGGAACTTCTTCATAGGACATCTCCCCCTGCCTAGCTTCAGGGCATCCTGAATCTAGGCCCCTTGAAGAAGGGACAGCAATGGAGAATGAAAGAGAAGTTATTTTAGCAGATAAAGTAGAAAGAGCCTGAAGAACTGGAGTAAGTTTTGCATCCAGGAGCTGGCTTATTTTAGGAAGGATAAGATCAAAAACTTGATCAGCACTAGAGGAGAGGTTGAGGGATGAATAATCTGGTGGATTACTAGAGGATGGTTGTGAAGTGGATGGAAATGATATTGGAGGAATGATATTGCTGATGATAGAGGTATGTGTGGGAATTTCTAGATGGATTGGACTAGGAGAATGAATAGGTGAATGATATTCATTATGTATTGGTGAGGGAGGTGTGGTTGGTAGTGGTTCTGGAGATAGAGGAGGAGGTGTATCATCATTGATATGGGCAGGGATATCATTGATGAGTGTTATTTCAGTTGAAGGAGGGGATGAAGAATGAGAATGTGTAGGATAGGGTTGAGCAGGTGGAGATAGAATATGAGAGGAAGGAGGAACTGAGGAAGGATCTTCTAGAAGGGTAGAGGGAGTGACTTGATCAGTCCTTGTGTCCTCAGAAGCTTTCCTTTTTCTTGATGCCTCAGCTCCTGTATTCTTCTTGGGAATTACTCTATCCCATTTAGCAAAGAGAGCTGAGGTCAGCTTCTTGCTGGCATTTATTGTTACTTTTGGTGATACCAGAAGCTCTGGATGCCTTTCCTGCAGAAAAATCCCTAAGATTCTTCCAAAGCATACATTGTCTTTAGAGTTTTTCTTCTTAATCAATTCAAAAAGAATTGATCCCCAGTTGACTTTCTTCTTCTCCATTAAGGCCACCATTAACAGAAATTGGTGCCTACTGATATAGTCATGCCCAGAAGTCTTGCTCAGCAAGACCTTTCCAACAATATCTGCTAGGAACTTGTAGTCCTGAGACAGATTCTTTTTCAGAAGGTGGCTAGGGTTTCCAGTCAGATGCCCCATTTTGACTAAAGCTTCATCAAATTCATTTGAGCTTATGTCTAAATCATCTTCACCATTTTCAAAGCCAAAGATATCAGAAAGGATGGTGGGAGAGAGAGACATGATGACCTGAGATTGTTCCCGACAAGCTTTCATCGACTGGTTTTGCAGTATAAACCCATTCCTTTATCTCTGCAACAGCTATCTTCTGCCTGGTGCTTAGAAGCTTCTGTAGATATTGTTCATCCAGCGTTTGAAGAATGTCCTTGAAGATTTGGTCTGACTGTGCAAACGAGTCCATGTCAATGTCGAAACCTGCGTCAAACTTCATGAGGTGCAGAGAGGCCTGAGGAGTCGCCATTGTTCCTGCAAAGAAAGTTGAAGATCAAGTGCAGAGGGGAACTGGAGGGAAAGACGATTTCTGTAGGAGCAAAGCTTAGAATAAGATAAAATAAAGCTTATATAGAAGGGTCGAAGAATGAGGGTGCATTCGTAAACCACTGTTCGACAAAACCTAATAAAATTAGAAGTCGAAAAGGCTTTATTTCTTTGTCAGAAAGCGTTCGACGAGAGCATCTTTTTCGTCGACCGTCGTTCGACAAAAGATATTGCCTTAACTTACTCTGCCTTTAAGAGGTTTCAGAGGCCACCGTTCGACAAATGATTCAAATTTGTCGTTCTTCGTTTGACAAATTTTTTAAAAGAAAATAGAAATACTTATTTTTTAGCAGATTGAATCTCCATCTATCATTCCTAGTTGATTTATAAAGAAGATGTGCTTCTTTTCATCCAAGGGCTTGGTGAAAATGTCAGCTCTTTGCAAATCACTAGAAATGAACTGTAGGCAAATTTTGTTTTTATCCACATTGTCCCTAAGGAAGTGGTGTCTAATTTCTATGTGTTTAGTCCTACTATGGAGAACTGGATTTTGTGCTATAGATATTGCACTAGTGTTGTCACAAAATATAACTGAATTATTTAAGTTGACACCATAGTCTAGGAGCTGATTTTGTATCCACAAGATCTGTGAGCAGCAGCTGCAAGCAGCTAAGTATTCAGCTTCAGCTGTTGATGTAGACACAGATGTTTGTTTCTTACAAAACCAAGATACAAGTCTATCACCAAGAAACTGACAAGTTCCTGATGTGCTTTTCCTATCTACTCTGCATCCAGCATAATCTGAGTCTGAGAATCCAGTTAATTCAAATTCAGATGTTGTTGGATACCAAAGTCCCAGATTAGGGCAACCCTTTATATATCTTAAAATTCTTTTTACAAAAGTAAGATGAGATTCTTTAGGATCAACTTGAAACCTAGCACAAATGCATGTAGCAAATATTATGTCTGGCCTACTGGCTGTTAAATAGAGTAGAGAGCCAATAATTGCCTTGTACAGTTTCTGATCAACAGGTTTCCCTGATTCATCAATATTAATAACAGCATTAGAGGCCATGGGTGTTTTCATAGTAGAGGAGTCAGACATCCCAAATCTTTTCACTAATTCCTTAGCATACTTAGATTGAGAGATGAAGATTCCTGATGGGGTTTGCTTCACTTGAAGACCAAGAAAGTAGGATAATTCACCTATACTGCTCATTTCAAATCTTGATTGCATTAGATTGGAAAATCTTTTGCACAAATTTGAATCAGTAGATCCAAAGATAATGTCATCTACATATATTTGAACCAGTAGAGTTTGATTTTTATGTACTTTATAAAATAATGTTTTGTCTACCATGCCTCTACAGAAATTGTTTTCCAAGAGAAAGTTAGCTAAGGTCTCATACCATGCTCTGGGAGCTTGTTTGAGACCATAGAGAGCTTTATTAAGTTTGAATACATAGGAGGAATGAGTTGGAGAGATGAAACCTGGTGGTTGTTCTACATAGACTTCTTCTTTGATGTCTCCATTGAGAAAAGCACTTTTCACATCCATTTGATATACCTTAAACTTCTTGAATGCAGCAAAGGCCAAGAAAATCCTTATAGCTTCAAGCCTTGCAATAGGGGCAAATATCTGATCATAATCTATGCCTTCTTCCTGTGAATATCCTTGAGCTACCAATCTTGCTTTATTTCTCACAATATTTCCTTGTTCATCAAGCTTGTTCCTGAAGACCCACTTGGTGCCAATTATTGGATGGCCTCTTGGTCTTGGAACCAAATCCCAAACTTTGTTTCTTTCAAACTGGTTGATTTCCTCTTGCATTGCAAGAATCCAATTTGGATCTTGTTCTGCATCTTTTATGGTTTGAGGTTCAACTTGTGATAGAAAGCAAGTATGCATCTTATTTTGGTGTAGTTGATGCCTTGTTTGAACACATGATGTGATATCACCAATCACTTGTGAAATTGGATGATCTCTGACTGTGATGTGGTCAGCAGTTGGAGTTGGTTCAGCAGCAGTGTCTTCATTGGGAATATGTTCAGCAATTGCATCATGTGGAGGATGTTCTGTTGTTGCTTGATTCAGGTAATCAACAAGATCTGGATGATCTTCTTCTTCACTATCTTCAAGAGTTTGAGGTAATGGATGCAGTGAATCTCCTGTCTGTAGATTTAGCCCTTTAAGCTCTTCACATAGAGCTGGTACCTGCAAAGTGTTCTTGGTAGAAGAGTTCTTCTCCTTGTAAAACATGTTAGTTTCATCAAAGGACACATGCATAGACTCTTCTATTTTAAGAGAGGATTTATTAAATACCATATATGCTTTACTAATTATTGAATATCCTAAGAAGATTCCTTCTTCAGATTTTGGTTCAAATTTCTTAAGATATTTCTTATCATTGTTATGAACAAAACATCTACATCCAAAAGTTCTAAAATAATCAACTTTGGGTTTCTTCCCTTTAAGCAATTCATAGGGAGTTTTACCCTTAAGTTTGTGTATCAAACTTCTATTCAGAACATAATTTGCTATGCTGACAGCCTCAGCCCAAAAGGATAGGGGCAAGTTAGCATCTGCAAGCAATGTTCTTGCTGATTCAATTAGAGTTCTATTCTTCCTTTCAACTACCCCATTTTGTTGAGGAGTTCTAGGAGCTGAGAAGCAATGCCTGATACCTTCCATCTCACAGAATTCTTGCATGAGAAGAGACTCAAACTCAGTGCCATGATCACTTCTGATCAATGCAACTACAGTAGAGTACTAAGAACTTTAAGGTTATCTGACTTTTCTCTCAAAAAGAACACCCAAGTGAATTTAGAGAAGTCATCCACAATAACTAGAGTGTAAGTCTTCCCCCCTAAGCTCTTTATTGCAATAGGTCCAAAAAGGTCCATATGTAGCAAGTATAAGATTCTAGGTGAATCACTTTTAGATAATGATTTAAAGCTGTTTTTGGTTTGCTTACCTAATTGACATGCCCTACAAAGACCTTCTTTCTTATATGATCCTGATGGTAAGCCTCTAACAAGATTATCTTTAGCTAGTTTAGCAATGGTCCTAAGGTTTACATGTCCTAATCTTTTATGCCATAATTCACTAGATTTGCTTAACTCATTAAATAAACGATGAGTTGAAGTTTACTAAATATATATTTCCTTGTCTAATTCCTGATAGAACAGTAACATTATCAGATGATTTAATGATGCATTCTGATTTATTAAATGTTACCTGATAACCTTCATCACATAACTGACTTATGCTGATGAGGTTGTGCTTTAAACCCTTGACATAGGTTACTTCCTTGAATGTCACTTTTCCAATTTTAATTTGACCATAACCTTCGGTTTGTCCACAGTTGGAATCTCCAAAGATCACCTTGGGTCCAAGTTTTGCCTTGTAGTTGTTCAGGTTGGCCTTGTTCCCTGTCATATGCTTTGAGCATCCACTGTCCAAGTACCATTTTTGATTTAGTCTTGGATGGTTGTGTACCTGCAAAGACAAAAATATAAACTAGTTGTTTTTGACCCAGACTACCTTGGGTCCTTTTATGTTACCACAAAATTCAGAAATAAATGTCATTTCAGGCTGATCCTTGTAGCCTTGTGGATGATATCTCCTTGGAGGTATAGTCCACTCAGTAAAAGGATTTTTGGTATATTTAGGATTAGAATTCTTAGAGTTTTCTGTATAGTGCTTGTTCGAAGAATTTGAATAAATTCGTCGATCATTATTCATTTTATAACTATACTGAAAGTCTGTTTTCAGTTTTCGTCGAGCCTCGTTCGACAAATTTGAATCCTTTTGTCGAATGTCGTTCGACGAATTCTTCTGAATTCTTTTATCCTTAACAAACTTCTTTGAAATGTCTTTATTTCTTTCTGCAGCTTCTTTGCTTTTAGCAGAAATGAATTTTATGGGTGTGGAGAGGATGTTTTTCTTAATCAGAGATGGCTCTCTTGATGAGGCACCCAAGCCCAGTTTGTTATTATTAAATCTAGCATTGACAGTGCTTGTGATGTCCATCAACCTGATACTTCTCCCATTGAGGGATTCTTCAAGCTTTTTGGCTTCAGATAACTTACTCTCAAGAGTAGTAATGTGTTCTCTGGAGGCAGCCAAATCTTTCTTAAGATTTTCATTCTCTTCACTTATATTGTTCATTTCAACTAACTTAGTTCTGAGAGAGATTATTTCTTTCTCATATTTTATTAAGTCTTGGCAAAGAGTTTTGAAATCATCTTTGAATTCAATAGAAGTGAAATCAAAGTCAGATAATACCTGATCAATATCATCTTCTGCTTCTGATTCTGATTTCTCTTCATCAGAATTGTTAGTTGAGGCATTGATTGCCATCATGCAAAAACTATTTTCTTCTTCATCATCACTGGAACTGGATGATGATGCTGATTGTGACTCATTGTCTGAGTCATAAATAGCCATTAAGCATTGGCTATCTTCTTTTGTTTCTTCTTCATCAGAGGAGGAAGATGAAGAATCTGATTCAGATTCTGTTTCACTCCAGGATGTTGCTACAAATCCTCTTCCCTTCTTCTTGTGAGAGTGGGAGGAAGATTTGCTGGAGCCCTTCTTTTCTTCCTTTTCTTTTCTTCTTTCCTTCTTGTCCTTTTTGTGTTGAATCTCTGGACATTCAGGAGCAATGTGTCCTGGTTTCCTGCAGCCAAAGCATATGATTTCATTAGAATGTTTTTTGTCATACCTTGGCTTGTCATGACTTCTGGATAGTTGTTTTCTGAAGTCTTTCTTGGCCATCTTATAGAATCTTTTGGTAATCAGACTCATAAACTCCTCTTTGTCAGGAACTTTTCCTTTATCTTCTGCAGCCTTGAAGGCTAAGCTTCTTTCCTTCTTGGGTGCTGGGGATGAAGTGGATTCTTCAGTTTCCCTGGTTTTGATGAGCTGCTCATAAGATTTGAGCTTGCCCAACAGGGCTTCAGTGGTGATCTCATTTAGACTTCTGGCTTCTTTGATTGGCCAGATTTTGGAGTCCCATGTGCTGGGAAAGCACATAAGAATTTTGTCATTGATCTCTGTGAGTGAGATCACTTTGTCCAGAGACTTCAGCTCATTTATTATGAGGTTGAGCCTGTTGTACATGTCAGCTACATTTTCTGATTCTCCCTTCTTGAAGTTCTCATATTGAGAGATCAGGTGAGATCTTCTATCTTTTCTTTCATCTGCTGAGCCTGCCACCATATTGTTGAGAGATTCCCAGATTTCTTTTGATGAGGTGCACTCAACTACTTTCTGGAATATGTCATCAGACATAGTTAGGGCCAGAATGTTCATGGCCTTTGCATCTGCATTTCTTTGCTTCTTCTGAGCCTCAGTCCACTCAGGAGGTGGAACAGCAGTGTTGTCTGTTGTTGCAGCAACACTAGCTGATGTTGTAGGTGCTGGAGGTCCGGTAAGGATGACATTAAAAAGTTCCTCATCAATGGAGTTCATATAAAGCCTAATCCTTGCTTTCCATAGTGCAAACTTATTGAGATTGCACATAGGAGGTCTTGTGCTGGAATACTCCTTGTTTTGTGCCATGAGTTTTTAAATAAGATAAGATTTTAGAGAAGGAAACTCCTAAAAAAAAATTAAGATCTGGTTGATCTTTGTGATTCAGGTGTTAGCCTGTAAAGAATCAACACCCCTCTGATACCAATTGAAAGTGGAGGTCAGATCTTAAATTACTCTAGGGGAGGGGTGAATAGAGTATTAAAATTTTTAATACGATTTATAGCGGAAATTAAACTACTGTTTAGGTATATGTGTATTTAGTGTGAGTTATTGAAAACTACAGAATTAATAAAAAGGACACACAGCACAAGCACAAAGAAATAATCAAGCACAGAAGACACAAGGAGCTATAGTAGTTCCCCAATAAATCTGGGTACGTCTACTCTTCTACCACTTTTGGTAGGAATCAACTAGGAGGGTTGATAAGGTGTCTAGGCACCAAGGGATTTTTGATAAGGTGTCCACACCAATAAGCTTTTGATAAGGTGCTTAAAAACCACACTAGGATTTTTTGATAAGGTGTCTTGCCACCACTGGGTAAACATTTGAAGGGAGTATTAACCCTGTACAGAATGAGATAAAAGGTATAGAGTGTTCTTCTCTGTCAATGATCTGAGAGAAGGAAAAAGATGTTGAAGCAGAAAGCTCCCCCTGTCTGATGAGAGTTAATGACAGATTTTTGGACAGAGCTCTCTCAAATAGAAGTCTTTGTAGCAGATGATCTCGATGAAGAAAGCTGAGAAAGAATAGTGTATTTGCTTCTTCTTCTTCTTCTGAAAGACTTATTCTATCCTCCTTGTTATATGATTAGAGTGAAGAAAGTGATAGTCAAGTATTTCTTTTTGTTTTTCACAGAAGACGACTATCTCAGTTCCTTTTTTTTTGCTGTTCTCTATATCTTTTTCTTCTAATAACTGTATGTATATATCTTTTCAAATTCAAATCTTTTTGTCTCTTTAAGGAATGTCTTTTTCTGACTTAAATCCTTCTTGGAACCAGGCAGCCACCCAAAATGATTTTGGCAGGTCCTTTTAATTCCTTTTGTCGAGAAAGATGCATTTGGCATTAAATGTCAACGGCTATACTTCTTCTTGGAATAGAGGGAATATAAGGATATAATAAATGAGAAAGATATCCTTACTTGGCTGTCTGAATACGTCCAAGGAGAAATAAATATATCTGTTATATTGTTGATTTGAGTTCAGAGAACTGGCATCCACTTAGAATATAAATTTGAACGACAGAAGTCAATTTGTCGAGCGCTGGCTAGAATTCGTCGACCACTATTTGTCGAGCGCTGGCATAGAATTCGTTGACCACTGCTAGTCATTTGTCGAGCGCTGGCATAGAATTCGTCGACCACTGCTAGTCATTTGTCGAGCGCTGGCATAGAATTCATCGACCACTGGAACTGTGAATTTCTTCAGACTGCTGGAAGCAATTTGTCGAACGAATCTGGTCATTTATCGAACACAACTTGCCATGTGTTGATCTTGAATTTTCCAAGTTCTGCCAATCTAATCAGCCTAAAATTTGACCCTAAGACTATACATTGGGGTCAAAACAAATCCTAATCAACATATAATGATCCTAGCCCAAATTAGTAATAAGGTTGTTCCAACAAAGGTTTTGCCCACTCATAATCGTATAATTCCTAGGTTTTCATGCTCTACGGCGCCGTTCGTCGCTCTAATTGGTGGGATCTCTTGAAGACCCTTTCGAATTAGGGTTTCCCTAGCCTAAAGCGCCGACAAGTCTCCGTCTCCGCGTGGAATCTCTTCTCCCCTCTATTTTGAGGGAGGTAATCCGCTAAACCCTCTTTGTTTATTTTCTGCATCGTAGAATGCTCGTGTTAGCATAGTGAATTAAGCTATGTTGCTTTCATCGTTCTTATACAGGTTCGAAATATGATTTCTGATTTTTGCTCGCGCTATTTGGCCGCCCCCGTCAGCTTCAGCTTATTTAAGGCAAGTAGAGATCATCCTCTCTTGCAAACATTGAACTTAATTGCCTTGTCTGTTCTTATGTTTATATGAATTCACCCTTGATTGCTTGTTTCGTCGAATAAATTTAGACATCGGATCCCTAAATAGACTTGTTATTATTTTGAGGTTCACGCGATTGGAATAACAACGAGTTGTGAATGTAAATGATGATTTTTGGATAACTGGAAGACAAGTTAATGAATGATGGTTACTTGAATATTCAATTAGATGAATTTTGTCTCGGTTGGTGAATAATTGGAAGACTAATAGTTCTTTTTAACTATAAGCATTAATTATTATAATGATAAAATGCTAATATTCTTGCTGACAATTAGGTGAATTGTGCTTGATATAAAATATTGGCTCGTACACATGGTTACTTAGAAGATATTCATGTCTTGGAAATGACGTAAGCTAAATGAATATTTGGTATTCTAGAAATTGATGAATAATAATCCTAATACTCGTGAATACTTGAATCCGCAAGTTTCTAAACTCTCTATCGAGTTCTTTGAGTCATCAAATCTTGTTTCTTATGTCTGTCTGGTTCAAAGACTTGAGTAAATAACGTTCTATAACTTGATTCCTCCCGTTTCACGTTTGTAAAATCTACTCTTGTATATTTGAATCAGTATCTTGGTTACATGTCTTGATATGCTAGAATCCACGAAATCCTGCACTAATTCTTTGATAACGTAAGTTAACATTGAAAGGTAAGGTTTAATTGATGAAACTCCTTGACTTGGGTTCCCTCTTGAATCCCTAATGGGAACAAAGGACCGGTCATAGCGAGCTTAAATTTTTGAATCACTTAGGTCCTGCGTGTCATAAGCAAATCTTGGAAACTAGGGTTTAGGTGGTGCATCGTCTTGTTTGCATGGTCGCGGTAAGCAGGAAATACTCTTATTCTAGTAAGACTTACACTTGGACTTGAGTGTGAACCATGCGCACCCACTATAAACACCTACGCATTTCAACGATTATAGCTTATGTCGTTGCAAGAATGTTTATGCTATACTTCAGAGTAGTCTAATAATTCTAGATATTTCTGCTTGTCTCACTTGCTTGCCTGTCTTGTTAGCTCTGCTTCATGAAAAGCGGTACACAAATATTCTATTTCTCTTGCTCGTATTTAATTTGCTTGCTCTTGTGTATTTTAATGTTCTGAGGCTTTTCCTTCTGTTTGGATTTGCCTTAGTGTTCGTGCCTGCGCCGCCTGCTTCCTCAGCCGATCTGCGCCAAGTTTCAGGTTTTGTGTTTATGTTTCATTTCTTTTACTGTCGGATATTTCTGTTATGTAGTAATTACGATCAGCCATTTTCTCTTGTTTCATGGACAACTGCTAGGCTAAAGATTATATGTAGTAGAACTTGACATGTTTTGCATGTTCATTCATTTGCGATGTTCACTGCATAAATTTCTGTTCCAAAACTTGTATCTTAAGCTTTTACTAAAATGCATGTGCACCAGTTTCAAATTATCATGTTTTATAGCTTCCGCAACAAAACAACCTGTTTTTACTCAAATGTACTTATTTTGTAGTATTTCTGTTTCCGCCTTAGCAGGCATGGATTTCTTTTCGCCCACTCCTGTGGCATCACGGCCCGCCCCGAAGCGCACTCTGACTCTTGTCGAGACGGGTCGTGACATAGATTCACGGTAGGAATCGTCGGGTTGCCAATTCGCGTCCTAGCTCGGTCCCAACTATTGTTCGGGGAGAGGAGGGATGTCACTTCCTCCCAATGGACCCATCTTCTTCGATAAACTACAATCCAGCCACGTCCGATGAGAATAACTCCTAGCTTGGCGATGAAGATGAGTGTAGAATCCTCTCCTTGAAGTACTTGGATGATGGAGGCAGACGAGAGGATGCTCCAGCTTTAGATTTGCAAGGAAATGGTGGACGGAGCTCCTCCTTAAGGTGGGCGGCGATGGAGCGGCAAAAATGGCGGAACGTGAACCCTTCGGGCGCGGGAAAGAAAATCGATGATCTAGGGCGGATCCTGCGGCTTAAATAGAAAACAGTCAGAAATTGGTCACACGCGGTCGAACGTACGACTGTGCGTGAATCGTGCGATATTAATTAAGAAGGAAGCCCAGGAAGACGACCCAGAGCGCCCGTGCATTTTACTTATGCACGGTCAGAACAGACCGTGCGTAAAAATGCTCGGGAAAATTCAGAAAGGTCGAAATCCGACAAATAACATGAGGTCGTGCGTTTTGTTCGTGCACGGTTTAGGCCAAACGTGCATGAAGAAAATGCATGAGCGGGGCAAATCACCATATTGACCAGCCGATCATTGCGCACGACCGCATCCAACCGTGCATCAAGTAAACGCATGACCATGCAATTCATACAGGATGAATTCTGGGCAGTGTGGACGATCTGCCCACCTGCACAACAAAACACAATGCTGGGAACACACCTCCAGCACAATCATAAAAGCATAAAAAGAATGGGGAGCACATTGTGCTTGCCCCGCAACAACAAAGCGCAAAATTGCACACCACAAAAGGCCAAAAAGTGCACTTCGTGAGAGAAGAATGAACCAGTGAAATATAAGCATTAATGAACTAAAAGTGAAGTGAATGCATGAAAACTAACCCAGATGAGTCCAAAAATGGGTATATAACTGGGACTCATCACATCCACGGATTGGTCCCTTAGACGGCGACATTAAATGCAGACAGCGCATTTCAAAAATCTCAGTCTGTCTCGATGATATGAGCAACATCTCGATGATAGAACTCGTTGTCTCAGCGGTCCATTTGGGACTTTAAACATTTCTTTAAGTCTTAAAAAATCTTCACCAGAGGAAGATATTTTGACGATATGGAATATCTCAACAACATATGCATTCACAGTGACATGAAGTCTTCCCGTCGATATCGTCGAGATCATTCTGACTACTACTTCAGCTGCAAGCTGTAACACCCCAAAAAATCGTAGGTCAGCGAGGTAGGCAGAGTGGTAGTGCTGGGCTCGGGATAGGCTAAAAATTCCATAGCAGTTCTTCGTGCACGTTCATAGGCCTCTTCGCGCACGACCTGTAGTCGTGCGCCAATGATCGTGCGTTAATTCGCAAGAAAATCGGAGTTCTATCTCGGGCAGTGCGCACGATCAGGGGAAGTTCTTCGTGCACGACCACTGACCGTGCGTCGCTGCTCGTGCGCCCTATTTATTCTGCTCCGCAAAAACGTGCGGAGAAGATGATCCGACCATTCAAAAACTTTGGGATTTGATCCAACGGCTGTGATGGTTCGCTGGGGGGCTTTAGGGCATTGGATAGGGGATAATCCCTCACATTTTTCAAGGGCTTTCTCTCTCTTAGGTTGGAGAAAGGAGAAGGGGGCTAGGAGGAAGAAGAAGGAGATTCCGCCATTGTTGGATCTTCGGAGCTCCGTTCGCCGATCCGAGACCGGCAACGCGTAGTGGGCGTCGAGGCGCTTCTTCTCCTCCGTTTTTTTTGCAAGTTTCTCATGGCTAGGAGGAGATCTCAAAAGGTAACGACATTTCTCCTCCCGGTCTTTAGGATGCGTGCATGGCATCCCTTTATTTTCTGCATTTTTGGCACCAGATCCGTCGAGTGAGAGGGATCCGGGTCGCCTTGGTTCAAAAGGAACCATCGGGTTGATTGAGTCCGTCCCCGACATGTTTTGCACTAGAGATCCGCTCCGTTAGCGGATTAGGCATTGTGGGTGAAACCGGATTTGCGACCGTTGGTCCGATTCAGTGATGTTGATTGACGCGCATTTTAGGGGTTTTGTTAGAAATCCGATTACAGCGAACTCGTCGTTGTGATGCCCTTGTAGCTTCGTGTGGTAACGAATATCGGGTTTTGGACGGGGAAATGATGTGCGGAATATGGGGCTTGTGATGCCTAGGGTTGTGCGAATGCGCGATTGGTCTTTGTGGTCGGCTGGCTATCCCGTGAAGACTGAGATTGACGTGTGGAGAGTGTCCCGGCAAGATTAGTCCCTTCCGTGTTGACTGACGAGAATGTCTGTGCTACGGATGAGTCCGGTAACGGTCGCCAGGCGAGGCAGTCGGTAGACGTTGTCCCGAGTGTAAGTCTAGGGCCTTGGGACGTTTTGCTTAAGCCAAAATTCTTAGCATCGGTTTTGTGTGTTGTTAGCGGCCTGAGCATGTGAGCTGTTAGACAAGCCCGATGGCATGGTGAGCCAGGTGAGGTGGGTCTCAGCGAGAGCTCTTGGCCTTGGGCTATGATGCCCTCGTGGGGAAATGATGAGTACCCTTGTGTTTGTGATGTGATGATGATGTGATGATGTGTTAGATTCATACGCCTTAGGGTGCCTTGGGTGAAACCCGGGTTTGCATTCACTTTGCATTGGTAGGCCCCTTTTATTATCTGCTCAACATAGAAACGTGGATGATGTTTGTGACACTCATGCCTGTATTTATGTTGCTTTTCATTATGTACATTTGCATACGAAGTGCTGACTTGCAGGGTGAAGTAGTTCCCCGGGGTCCGCTAGGACGGTCGGGAGGAGGGATGTTGTTACACCGTTTGTGGTCAGCCATAGCTGACCCTCGTTTACCGCTCTTTGTGATTTGGATGCAGGGCAAGGATCGCAGGCTGGACCCAGCTCGCCGGCCAAAAAGTCCTAAAGCCTCATGAAGTGTTTACCTTGTTTTCATGCACTTCTACTTTATTATTTTGTTGTAACTGGCTTGCATGCCGAGGTAGTTTAGGGAAAACTATTATTCCCACTTTTGTTGGGATGCCTCTTTGTGTTGAATGTTGGGTGTTTTGGACTTTGGTTTTGTAAGGCCTTAAGGCCAGTTGGACTCCTATGTACTGTGGACAATCTCTGTGGTTTTAGTTTGTTTCCGTTGTGTTATCTGAGTTTTGAGATTGGGTAGTTAATATCATCTTTTAATACTAAAGCTGTGGCGGTTATATTTTGTGGGGTCCCGGCCGGACCCATATTATATGGTCATTACATGGGAGGTGTTACAATTTGGTATCAGAGCTAGGTTAAGTATTCTTGCGAGGTCTAGTGTATTTGGATTGCGTAAGAGATTGTCCACATAGGAGCATTGTGCAGGATCACGAGTATCCCTGTGTTTGAGTCTTGCGAATAGAGCTTGATGAGTCTTTTTCCTTGCTTATGCTAGGATGTTGGCGACGATGCGGGGACGTCGAGGAGGCAAGAGGAGCCTTGGGAAGCAGTGCTACTGCTCCGGGCCTCATGAATGTGGGCATGTCCCCGACTGATTTCTGTCGCATGCTAGCGGAAGCAATGGTAGTGGCTCAAGCTGGAGCGATGCCACGGGTTCCTACGCCGGTGGTGCAAGTTGCGACTCCTGTTACTCCGGAGGCTACGCCGGCTACACCGGATGTCGAAGTGAGGCAAGCAGAGCCTTTAGCGGAGAGAGATATTCTGATGGGTGATCGATTCATGAAGTACTTCTTGAGTTTCCACCCTCCGACATTCAAGGGAGTTGGCACTCCCACGGATGCCAAAGATTGGCTTTCGAGGATCCAGGAACTCTTGAAGGCAGCTGAGACCACAGAGGAGAGGCAGTCTCACTATGCGAGTTTCATGTTAGAGGGCGATGCGAAGTTGTGGTGGGCGAACCATAACGGTCGCCATTTTGTTGGGCGTGTTCCGTCCATGGAGGAGTTCGGGAACGCTTTCCTCAAGCGTTATATTCCGGCCTCGACAAGGTTAGCACTGCAGTGACAGTTTTTGCATTTGGTGCAGCGTGAGAAGACAGTGGATGAATATCTGCAAGAGTTCACTCGGTTGGGTCGTTATGCGAGGACGACTATGGCAAATGATGAAGAGAGGGATAATCTCTTCTATCAAGGGTTTAGGGAAAATTTAAGGCAACCACTCATAGCCTTGAAGAATGCGGGATTTAATGAATTGGTCGAAGCCGCTCGCACACTGGAGAGCGACATGGAGCGAACCCAACGGCGAAAGGGTTTTGCGGCAAAGCAGGGAGAAGGAAAGCCTTCTCAGTCTCAGTTTCAGTGGAAGTCCGAGGGCAACCGATGGAAGAAGAAGCCCCGTCCTAGTAGGCCTGGGGAGAGAAGTGGCACACCTTCAGGAGATTTTCGCTCCAAAGGTCCGTTGACTTGTTACAAGTGTGGCAAGGTGGGTCACATAAGTCGGTTTTGTACCGAGGGCGGAGCTGAGCCAGAGCCGAGGCAAGAACAATCGGTGCGTTCCGGTCCCAGTGTTGCAGAGAGGGGGAAAGCGGCGGAGTCGAGTGCTTCGTGGTTCCCTCCAGTGCAGCCTAGAGCATATAATCTTGGGCAACAGGAAGCGATACGTCAACCCGACGTGGTGACAGGTACGAAAAGTTTAAGTTTTCGTTTGTTACTATAATGTAGGTTGCGGCCTTTCATGTTTGTTTTGCACATGGTTAGGTTTCGTGCTAGTTTCGGGCTACCCCTCTCGAGTGTTGTTCGACACGGGAGCGTCACACTCTTTTCTTGCGGAAAGTTTTATCTGGAAGATTGGTGCTGAGTCTGTAGAGGCAGAGGTGGAGCTGAGCGTGCATAGGCCGAATGGGTCTTTCATGACTACCATGAGGAAAGGACGCATTGTGTTGCAAATTGGTAATTGTGATTTCGTGATAGTAGCAACGATTCTGCCACTAGCCGAATTCGACGTTATCTTGGGGATGGACTGGCTTGCAGCGCAGCGAGCTAGTATCGACTGCCAGTCGAAGGTGGTAACCCTGAGAGGAAAAGGTAGAGCAAAGGTCAAGTTCGAAGGCCTAAGCGGAGTGGCCTGCTCCCTGATTTCCGCTATGCAGATGAGGCGTGCGGTAAACCAAGGAGGCGAGGCGTTTTTAGCTTTGTTGGAGACTCACTCCACAAAGTTGGCTATTGGAGAAGTTCCGGTGGTGGAAGAATTTGAGGATGTATTCCCCGAGGAGCTTCCGAGAGCACCTCCTCAGCGTGAGATCGATTTTTCGATCGAATTGGTACCTAGTGCGAGGCCGGTGTCGCGTCCTCCGTTTAGGATGGCACCGAAGGAACTGGCAGAGCTAAAGGTTCAGTTGCAAGAGTTGTTCGAGCAAGGGTATATTAGGCCCAGCTCTTCGCCGTGGAGCGCGCCGGTATTGTTTGTGAAGAAAAAGGATGGAAGTATGCGGCTGTGCATTGACTACCGTGAGCTAAATAAGTTGACCGTCAAGAATAAATATCTGATTCCCCAAAATGATGATTTGTTCGACCAGTTAGTGGGGTCGGTGGTATACTCCAAGTTGGATTTGAAATCGGGGTACTACCAGTTGAAGATTCGAGAAGAGGACGTTGCCAAGACAGCATATGGGACTTGGTATGGCCACTACGAGTTTTCGGTGATGCCGTTCGGACTGACGAACGCGCCATCTGTGTTCATGGATTTGATGAACAGGGTTTTTCGCCCATTCTTAGATTCGTTCGTGGTGGTGTTCATAAATGATATTTTGGTGTATTCAAAATCGGTGGCAGAGCATGAGTATCACTTTAGACAAGTATTGCAGACTCTAAGGGAGAATCAGCTTTATGCTAAGTTCTCGAAGTGTGAGTTTTGGATCGAGAAGGTGGCATTCTTGGGTCATGTGATCAGTGGAGATGGGTTGGCGGTAGATCCAGCGAAGATTGAAGCCATTAGGGATTGGCCTGTATTGAGAACCGTGGCGGAAGTCCAGAGCTTCCTTGGACTAGCCGGTTATTACAGAAGGTTCATGGAGAACTTTTCGCGGATGGCGTTTCCCCTCACCACTCTCACTCGCAAGGACCAAAGGTTCGTATGGACACCGGAGTGTGCCCGTGCATTTGAGAATTTGAAGGAAAGGTTGATGTCTGCTCCGATCCTTAGTCTTCCTACTGGGACGGAAGGATTTTAGATTTTCAGCGATGCGTCAGGTTGCGGGTTGGGTTGCGTGCTGGTGCAACACGACAAGGTGATCGCTTATGGGTCAAGGCAGTTAAAGACTCATGAGAGGAATTATCCCGTCCATGATCTGGAGTTGGCGGCGGTAATCTTTGCGCTAAAATTGTGGCGGCACCACGTTTATGGTGCGAAGGTGGAGATCTTCACGGATCACAAAAGCCTGAGGTATCTCCTAGACCAAAAGGATCTGAATATGCGGCAGCGTAGGTGGGTCGAGTTCCTTGGGGACTACGATGTGGAGATTCAGTATACGCCGGGTAAAGCCAACGTGGTGGCAGATGCCTTGAGTAGGAAGTACTCCGGGCAAGGTAATTGGATGGAGGCGCATGACGAGCGTTTGATTCGAGACTTGGAGTCTCTTGAAATTTCTTGTGTGGCAAGAGGTGAGTCTGGCGTGGCTCATTTGAACTGGATTGAAATGCAGTGTGATATAACGGATCGAATCTGAGAGGCGACCAGTGCAGACGAGGAGTGCCAACAGTTGGTGTTGGAGGCTCAGCAAAGCGAAGGCACTGCTTTGGAGATGGTTGGTGGGATTTTGAAAAGAGACGGAAGGGTTTGTGTTCTGCGCATTGGCAAGCTTCGCAAGGAGTTGATGTTTGAGGCTCACTTTACGAAGTACTCCGTTCATCCAGGAAGTACAAAGATGTACGCGGATATGAAGAAATCTTTTTGGTGGCCTGGGATGAAGCGGGATGTAGCTGAGTACGTAAGCCGATGTCAGACATGTACCTTGGTGAAGGCTGAGTGCCAAAGGCCCGGTGGGTTCTTAAAGCCTCTTCCCATCCCCGAATGGAAATTCGATGACATCTCTATGGATTTTGTGCATGGTTTGCCTCGATCGCAGCAGGGTAACGATGCGATTTGGGTGATAGTGGATCGCCTGACCAAGGTGGCTCACTTCATTCCGAATCAGAAGGGCGATGGCGTGGAGAAGCTCGCGGAGCTTTATGTTCGAAACATAGTGCGGTTGCACGGGATTCCGAAGAGCATCGTTAGTGATCGCGATGGGAGGTTCACTTCGAAGGACTGGAGGTTAGTGCAGAAAAGTTTAGGCACAAAGCTCAAGTTTAGTACCGCGTTCCATCCGCAGACCGATGGTCATACAGAGCGAACGAACCGTACGTTGGAGGACATGTTGAGGATGTGTGCTCTCGACTTTGGTAAAGGTTGGGAAGACCACCTTTTCATGGTGGAGTCCGCCTATAATAATTGCTTCCAGGCGAGCATCAAGATGGCGCCATACGAAGCTTTGTATGGAAGGAAGTGTCGAACGCCGATGTCTTGGGCAGAGGTGGGAGACACTAAGCTTTTGGGAAAGCAAGTGGTGGAAGATGCTTGCGAGATTGTGCGGACGATTCAAGAGCGCATGAAGGTTGCTCAGGATCGACAAGCGAAGTATTTTAATGCGCGCCACAGAAATGTGGAGTTTGCAGTGGGCGACATGGTCTACTTGAAGATCAAGCCGTTCAAGGGTGTTTCGCGGGTGCGGCGACTCAAGAAGTTGAGTCCGAGATATTTGGGTCCGTTCGAGGTTACGGAACGTATAGGCGAAGCAGCCTATCGTTTGGCGTTGTCCGCAGAGGTGAGTGGATTACATGATGTTTTCCATGTCTCTGTGCTGAGGAAAGCTTTGGTGGAGCCGAGCATCGTGGTCGAAGCGGCGGCGGTGCCGGTGATGGAGGATTTGGGGACGAGGGTTCGTCCGGTTTGCGTGGAGGATTCGGAATTCCGAAAGTTGCGTAACAAGGAAGTCAAGCTTGTAAAGGTGCGATGGGACAACTGCGGGCGAGACGAATTCTCTTGGGAGCGTGAGCAAGCGATGCGGGAGGATTTCCCGGAACCTTTTGCACCAAGTATGCATTATGAATTTCCTGTTTCAATTCTGAAATTTCGAGGACGAAATTCTTCTAAGGGGGTGGAGTTGTAACACCCCAAAAAATCGTAGGTCAGCGAGGTAGGCGGAGTGGTAGTGCTGCGCTCGGGATAGGCTAAAAATTCCATAGCAGTTCTTCGCGCACGTTCATAGGCCTCTTCGCGCACGACCTGTGGTCGTGCGCCAATGATCGTGCGTTAATTCGCAAGAAAATCGGAGTTCTGTCCCGGGCAGTGCGCACGATCAAGGGAAGTTCTTCGCGCACGACCACTGACCGTGCGCCGCTGCTCGTGCGCCCTGTTTATTCTGCTCCGCGAAAACGTGCGGAGAAGATGATCCGACCATTCAAAAACTTTGGGATTTGATCCAACGGTTGTGATGGTTCGCTGGGGGGCTTTAGGGCATTGGAGAGGGGATAATCCCTCATATTTTTCAAGGGTTTTCTCTCTCTTAGGTTGGAGAAAGGAGAAGGGGGCTAGGAGGAAGAAGAAGGAGATTCCGCCATTGTTGGAGCTTCGGAGCTCCGTTCGCCGATCCGAGACCGGCAACGCGTAGGGGGCGTCGAGGCGCTTCTTCTCCTCCGTTTGTTTGCAAGTTTCTCATGGCTAGGAGGAGATCTCACAAGGTAACGACATTTCTCCTCCCGGTCTTTAGGATCCGTGCATGGCATCCCTTTATTTTCTGCATTTTTGGCACCGGATCCGTCGAGTGAGAGGGATCCGGGTCGCCTTGGTTCAAAAGGAACCATCGGGTTGATTGAGTTCGTCCTCGACATGTTTTGCACTAGTGATCTGCTCCGTTAGCGGATTAGGCATTGTGGGTGAAGCCGGATTTGCGATCGTTGGTCCGATTCGGTGATGTTGATTGGCGCGCATTTTATGGGTTTTGTTAGAAATCCGATTACGGCGAACTCGTCGTTGTGATGCCCTTGTAGCTTCGTGTGGTAATGAATGTCGGGTTTTGGGAGGGGAAATGATGTTCGGAATATGGGGCTTGTGATGCCTAGGGTTGTGCGTATGCGCGATTGGTCTTTGTGGTCGGCTGGCTATCCCGTGAAGACTGAGATTCACGTGTGGAGAGTGTCCGGGCAAGATTAGTCCCTTCGGTGTTGACTGATGAGAATGTCTGTGCTATGGATGAGTCTGGTAACGGTCGCTAGGCGAGGCAGTCGGTGGACGTTGTCCCGAGTGTAAGTCCAAGGCCTTGGGACGTTTTGCTTAAGCCAAAATTCTTTGCATCGGTTTTGTGTGTTGTTAGCGGCCTGAGCATGTGAGCTGTTAGACAAGCCCGATGGCATGGTGAGCCAGGCGAGGTGGGTCTCAGCGAGAGCTCTTGGCCTTGGGCTACGATGCCCTCGTGGGGAAATGATGAGTACCCTTGTGTTTGTGATGTGATGATGATGTATGATGATGTCTTAGATTCATACGCCTTAGGGTGCCTTGGGTGAAACCCAGGTTTGCATTCACTTTACATTGGTAGGCCCCTTTTATTATCTGCTCAACATAGAAACGTGGATGATGTTTGTGACACTCATGCCTGTTTTTATGTTGCTTTTCTTTATGTACATTTACATACGAAGTGTTGACTTGCAGGGTGAAGTAGTTCCCCGGGGTCCGCTAGGACGGCCGGGAGGAGGGATGTTGTTACACCGTTTGTGGTCAGCCATAGCTGACCCTCGTTTACCGCTCTTTGTGATTTGGATGCAGGGCAAGGATCGCAGGCTGGACCCAGCTCGCCGGCCAAAAAGGCCTAAAGCCTCATGAAGTGTTTACCTTGTTTTCATGCACTTCTACTTTATTATTTTGTTGTAACTGGCTTGCATGCCGAGGTAGTTTAGGGAAAACTATTATTCCCACTTTTGTTGGGATGCTTCTTTGTGTTGAATGTTGGGTGTTTTGGACTTTGGTTTTGTAAGGCCTTAAGGCCAGTTGGACTCCCATGTACTGTGGACAATCTCTGTGGTTTTAGTTTGTTTCCGTTGTGTTATCTGAGTTTTGAGATTGGGTAGTTAATATCATCTTTTAATACTAAAGCTGTGGCGGTTATATGCTGTGGGGTCCCGGCCGGACCCATATTATATGGTCATTATAGGGGAGGTGTTACACAAGCTGTCTCCACAATCTTTGACTTAGTCTTCAAGATAATATACCCTCTTTACGACGATATGTCTTGACTTGGTTGATTCTTCTTGTTCTCACAACGATATCGTCGTGTGTACTTTGTTGACACAACGATATCGTCGTGCTATTCTTATTGTCACGATGATCGTTGACTTATTTCTTCAGTGGTCTTCTGCGAGTAATCTCACTGATATCGGTGTGTGTATCTTGTTAACACGATGACATTTGCTTTAGTTATTTTTGCTTGATCTTTATACATTATACTTAGTATGTATGATGTTCTAACCTGCTCATGTCACCTCAAATGAACATCAAATACAGATTGCACTTATCATTGAATTTGGGACTTCTCCAAATCTGTAACATTGTGGGTAGTGTTCCCAACAGAATCGATTAGAATATTTTTTGCTTTTGCGAGTTATAAGAAGTTTAAATTATTTCAAATGGATGTAAAAAGTTATTTTTTAAATTGTATAATAAAAGAAGATATTTATGTTGAACAACCCCCCAATTTTATTGATGAAAAATTTCCTAATCATATAAATAGATTAGAAAAGGTGCATTATGGTTTAAAGTAAGCGCCCCGTGCTTGGTATGAGCATTTAACATCTTAAAGCATGGTTATAAAATGGGCAGTGCCGATAACACACTCTTCATTAAGAATATTAATTGTGATTTGATCATTTTACAAATTTATGTTGATGATATTATTTTTTTAGTCACTAATGAAGAGTTGAGAAATGAAGTAGTGCTAATGATGCAAAACGAATTTGAGGTGAGCTTAGTTGGAGAACTCACATATTTTTTAAGTTTTCAAATCACACAAAGAAATGATAGAATCTTTATTTATCAAACTAAATATGTACATGATATGCTCAAACATTTTGGATTTGAAAACTTGAAATTAGCTAGTACACCAATGAGCGCATCACTAAAATTAGGAAAGGATGAAGTCGAAATTTCAATTAATCAAACTTTGTATAGAGGAATGATTGGATCATTATTGTATTTGAGTGCTTCTAGACCCGACATTACTTTTGTCGTATGTTTATTTGCTCGATTTCAATCTAATCCAAATGAATCTCATTTAAAAGCAGTCAAATGAATTTGTAGATATTTAATCGGAACATCTAGATTAGGTCTATGGTACCTAAACAATGATTTTTTTCTTTTACATAGCTATTCTGATTCTTATTATGCGGGGTGTTCATTAGATAGGAAAAACACTAGTGGGACATGTCATTTCTTAGGTTGTTCGCTAGTTGTATGGTCAAGTAGAAAACAAAATTCGGTTGCTCTCTCTGCCACCGAGGCCAAATATATCGCACTAGAAAGTTATTGTGCACAAGCGTTATGGATGACTACAACCTTAGAAGAATTCAGAGTTTAACTAACCAATATTGAACTAAATGTGACTACAAGAGCACTATAAAGAATAACATGAAGTATAAATGAGATCTCCGTCTGTTTGAAAGTAGAAATCATTATCTCTCGAATCTCTAAAATTTGTTTATTCTTAACTCCCTTAGTTATCTCTAACTTAGACAAAATAAAGAATAACATGAAGTACACAAATCGATGTTGCTAACAAGAAGATGAAATCTCTGTCTCTCTTCTATGTTATATTGAAACTTATGATACACTTACGCCACTCCTCTCTCGAATCTTGCAGTGTAGTATAAAGGTGAAAACTTCAATTGAAAATTTGCGCAAGTCTTTTCTCGAATCTCACCGCGTTGAATAAAACATTCATCACTAAATTAGCATAACTCCTCTCTCAAATCTTGCCATGCAATTTAGAAGATGAAAACTTAATCTGAAATTTTCAATAATAAAATCATAAGTTCAATAAAGATAGTGTCTCAAACAATCATAATGGAAATTAAAACTATAACATCACAACAAGACAAAGTTCTCTCAACATACAAGACTTAAAGTTTTAGTTCATGATGGAAGAAACACACCACATAAATAGAAAGATCTTACTAAGCATGAGGAATGGAATTCAAGTATGTCAAAATTCTCCTCTGATTTATCGCCCAAAAGCCTTCTTCTTCCTCAAGCCAGTGTTTCGTCTAGTGATGCCCTAGCCTCCTTTTCGCCCAATATGAGATCTCCGTCTCCAAATTCGATTCTTCTTTTCCTTCATTGTCGCCCCTCCTTTTATTTTGAAAAATCCATCTGAAAAGATGCCCCTTTCCATTTCAACAACTAATGCCACTTTAAATCAAAGTTTAAATTTTGAATTTTGGAATTCCGACTTGTTGCAACAACTGTTAAGTTGTTGCAACAACTTTCCCAGGCAGAAGTATTATGTTTTGCTTTACAGCTTCAAGTTGACTTCTTCAATATTTCTACAATTAAAAAATAGATAAATGATGATAATATCCAATCATACCTTAATTCAAGAATTACTAATATTCCAAGCTTCTTATGATAAAGTTATCGAATATAAGTGGCATAGACTTCAAAACATAGGTCTAAATAACTTCTTTTTGAGAAGTTATCATAAAGGATTTGAGTTGGGAAAATCAAAATTTGCCTAAGGCAAATATCATCTTGGTAAGCTTAAATATCATCGAGTGAAGGTCTCGATATCATCTTGAAGACTCTAAGCTCTAAGATGATATTGTCTTATAAACTCATAGCATCATTTTTATCATCTTGTCTAGAAGAAGAAGGTGAATATCTAAATATCATCTTGGTACAATACTTTCCAAGAAGATATCATCTTGATAAGATTGATATACCTTCATATCGTCTTAGAAGTATACAACATAGATCTTGAAGTAAATATATGAAGGAAGAAATTGACTAAGGTAAATATCATCGAGGTCTCTCGAAATGACATCGAGGAACCAAGGTGACATTTCATGAATACCAAGACGATTCGTCTAGAAGAGTTCAAATATCATCTTGAAGATTATAAGGAGTTATCTAGTCGATTCGTGTAGAAGATTCGACTAGAAGAGACAAGTAGTCAAATATCGTCTTGAAGACTATGAAGATATATCAAGTCGAATCGTTTAGAAGATTCGACTAGAAGGCACAAGCAGTCAAATATCGTCTAAAATACTTTGAAGAAACATCAAGTCAATTCGTGTTGAAGAATCATCTAGAAGACTGAAGCAATGAAATATCATCTTGTGGAAGAGACAACAAGACAATTTGTGTAGACAATTCGTCTAGAAGAATAAAGTGTGAAATATCATCGTGTAGACCACCAGTCACCCAAACGATTCGTGTTGACAATTCGACCAGAAGATTACACTATGAAATATCGACTTGAAGACTATCAAAGACATCAAGACGATTCGTGCAGAAGAATTGAACTAAAGCTATACACATCACAAATTTGTCTAGAAGAAGAAAATTCGACTAGACATCTAGTCGAATGGCGAAAAGGCATGAATGCAAATTAAAACATGATTTTGGTGTCACGTCATTTATTGTCACCGCAGATTAAGGTAATGAAAGCTGACCTTTATGGAAAGTTGAGAACTAACATAAAGGACATACGAGGAAGAGACCATTATCAAGGGCCCTTATAAAAGGGTTGAGATGATTTCAGAAAACCCTAATCTTTAATTTGCAATCATTTTCCTTTATTATTTTGGAATGAAGAGCCCATCATTGTCAACACTTTTATTCATTTACCGAGCTCAAGAGAAAGAAGAAATGCATTCAAGCCGATCAATACTTTTTTCTGAAGAAAAGATTCAACCTTCTTGTCGATTCTGATATTCAACATCCATTGCAAGAAGATCTGTGAAGAAGCCATTTCCGCTAAAGGCTTCAAGAAGACTCCAGCGTTGCAAGATAATTTTCTGAGTCTAAGTTTTTGTAGGTAAGAATATTGCTTTGTCATATTCAACTGTAGGATTTCTATGGAATTCGAGCTGTAGGATCAATTAGATCTGAGTTGTAGAATCCTTGCTGGGGATCTGAGGTAGAGGACTTTGCACAGTTCCTGAGCTATAGGATCCAGGGATTGGATCTGAGATAGGGAATATGGAGTTATTCCTGAGTTGTAGGAGTCGAGGACTCTGAGTTGTAAGATCTGATTAATCTAAGTTTTGGAGAAGTTAGCCAAGTCTAGTACACTGCTAGATTTGTGGAGGGGGAAAGTGGACATTCCCAAATCGGGGAACAACTATAAAATACCTATGTAATTTGTGATGTGCTTTATTTTCTATGGTATATGTGCTTTAACATTTAATATTCGAAAAAGATCAAACACCTATTCACCCCCCCCCCCTCTAGGTGATTAGGCATCCCTCGATTAACATGATTGTCGCCGGCTTGGAGTACATTTTATCTGAACTATCATTACTCATAGAGAACTGTTGGAGTTATATTCCAAGCCCCAATAAGCACCTCTAGCAAGGCCATCAAAACAAGGGTTGGTGATACCTTATTAAGAGTGACAATACAAGACCTGACGAGAGCACTCTATCTACCAAAATTTGAAGAGGATGATGAAGAAGATGGCATTACCAATGAGGATTATTCAGAAGGTCTACCGTGGTGTGGACATAATGCAGAATGTTATGGTTCACTAAAAAGGGCCAACTTCAATTCAAAAGGAAAACTGCTAACATACATCATTGGGAAGGTATTAATCTGTAAGCCTCGGTCTTATGATAGAATCTCAAGAGAAATGTTTGAGATTATGACAAGGGTCATCCTGACCATGAAAATTAACTGAGCTCAGATCTTATTCGACAAAATTTGGGAAATCTTCATTGCCCCAAATTTTAGAAGGATTCTATCTTAGTATCTGCTGACTACTATGACTGATAAACTGAACAAAAAGCAAGGCACTCTCATCCACTATATGAAGAAAATGGACATAAGAACCCTAGAAAAGTTGGAAAAAGTGTTCTCTAAGGCTCCTAAGAAATCCAAGGAAGTCAGCTTAGTAAAGAGGAAGAAAGTTGTTGTGGCTGAAAAAAAATCTTCAGAAGAGGAGGAACATGTTGACAGATCTACCCCTACACACACTAAAGGGGATACTGGTCAGACCTCAATTCAAAGTTTCACACCAGAACCAGCGGGTTTGCCCATGGTCACTGATGAGGTTGTTCCTCCTGAGTCTACTGCAATAGCTAATTATGGGCAAAATGCTACTCAAGAAGGTGCTTCAGTTGAGGGGGAGATTCAAAGTGAGCTCCCTGATCTAGTGGTTGAGGAAGCAACCCTCACTGGGTTGAATGTCCAAGAGAACCTGGAAAATTCTCAGACAATCATGGATGATGTTATTCTTGAGAAAGCAGGACTAGGAGTTATTGTTCCAAGATAGGAATTCCCTGACATTCTTTTTGATGATGAAGTTATGGATAACATATATCAAGATCTACAAAGAAGAGTGATTAGGAAAGAGCAAGATGTCCCAACTACATTTGCTCCACAGCCTCAAGAAGAAGCTACAGGCTCCATCATCACTCCGATAAAAGCCTTGCTAACAAAAGAAAGAATATACTATTAATCATATAATAACAAGGTGGTAAAGGACATCAAGGAAGATATATCTTCTCAGATGAAAGAGATGAAGGCTATGATTGACCATGTCAATGCTCAATTCACTGGCTGGTTCATCAAAACAAGAACAGCAGTGGATTGTAACAAGAATGCACTTCAATCTCCAGGTACCGGGTTGGATTCCACCGGTACAACCCCGTGTTCGTCGAAGGGTAAAATTGAAATCGGGCATAGGCGAGGCGAGTGAGGGCTCGCCACCTCACGATGAGCGGATCGCATGTACGGGGCAAGCCAGACTCACCACCTTGCGAGGGGAGGAGTATGAGGGGCGAGGCTAATGTATGATGGCCGCTTTGGGGTACACTTAGCAACAGCTGGGCAAGCGGGGCTCGCCGCTCTGCATAAGCGACTCTGACTAGTAGAGGGGGCGAGCTCATTCTTCATTAAGCACTTGCCCACCCAGGCTTTTGGATGCGCGGGCCACCAGGCGAATGAGGGGCGGAGCCCCACTCACCTAGGAGGCCAGGGGTATAGCGAGTGGTACCTTCACAGACCACTCGCATATTAAGACCTCACAAACTCGGCTCGCGGGAAGACTGGCGAGCGGTGCCTTCATGGACCACTCGCCCAGTGGGGTATAGAGATGAATTTAGCTAGATACCCTTTGTGGGATGTCAATAGACCTTCATAACAGCTGAGTTTGGCTGTTAACAGACAAGTTTTGGGTGAGATTAGTAAAACCATAAGGCGGAGTTACGCTATTAGCAGACTAGAGGAGAAAAACTATATATGGACCCTGAAGGGCACCTTTGGAGGAGAAGCCGATTCTCTGGCTTCCTCCCCCTTAGTACATCTTTGAAATGACTTAGCATTGGAAAGGATACAGACAAATACTACTCCACTGATGAATGGAATAAATATATGAAGACCGAATCCCAAAGGAGGATATACATGAAAAAGCAGAGGGAGGGAACATTGCCAAAGAATGCTACTCCTATCCCTAACTGATACGTTTTAATGTCATTCAGTTTCTTTGATAGTCAAAAGCAAAAGGAGAAAGTTGAAGAAAATAAGAAGGGTACTTATGTTTTAGATGGGCTGAAGGCAAATATAGTTATTATTTATCTGCTTACAAATATTTGACATATTTATATATATGATATTTTGAATGTCATCTCTATTCTCTGTGTCATTACCTTAATACTTGTTATGTGTAGTTTATATTTGATTGAGGTTCTGACTTCTTCAAATAGGGAGAGATTATTGGGAACCTTACCTACAATGTTCCTAATTTGAAGAAGTCCTCAAGTCAAAGGTAAATACACTTTTTATTTGATGCACTTGGTTAGAATATTGTTTTTAGGTACTAGATAGTGCAAGCCTAACATAGGGCTAGACTTAGTGTCATCAGACATAATTTTGCCAATGTAATCCCTCATTGTGCAAAACACCAGGTCGACCTATGATCTATACTATATTAGACTTGTCACTAACTTATTAACATCAGGAATAAAAGTCTGGCAAGTCACAAAAAGCAAAGGTTCTGAATTAAGAATGTTCAGAAAATGACTAAGTAATATAGTCTTGGAAGATCCAAATATCATCGAGTAAAGGTTTCGATGTCGACTTAAAGACCATAAGCTTCAAGCCGATATCACCTTGTAGACTCTCAGCTGAAGTCCAATGTCATCTTGTTTAGAAGAAGCACCTCAAGCTCCAAATATCTTCTTCGTAATATACTATCCAAGACGATATCGTCTTGACAAGGTTCAGCTATTCTCATATCGTCTTAGAGGTGATCAACAGATATTTGGAAGCTCTTAATAAAGGAAGAATTTGGCTAAGCTCTTTGTCGTCAAGACTAAATTCTTTATCGTAGAGACAGTTCTTTATCGTCAAGGTTATCCCAATTATCATCGAGGACAAGTGAAATGTCGTCGTGGAGTCAACATGATATTTCAGAAATATAGAAGGCGGATATCGTGTTGAACATAGAATTTGACTTGATAGGTTTAATATTCGGCTAGAAGGCAGTTATCGTGTTGAACACAGAATTCGACTTGATAAGCTCCTTCATTCGGCTAGAAAATAGTGGCAGTTAAATATCATCTTGTAGACTATAAGTATCATCAAGACGATTCATGCAGAAGATTTTAACTAAAGAATTTTGCTAAGTCCAAATTCGACCAGGAGATCAACTTTAGACTACACATCAAGAAAATTCGGCCACATCTAATTGAATTGAGGCAAGGCCAGATTTTAAATTAAGGCGTTATTTTGGCGTTAACACATTTATTGTTGTCACAGATTTGGCCAATCAGAGTTGTGCTTTATGGAAAGAAGATATCTGACTTAATGGCTATCCAAGGATTCGACCGTTAGTGAATATCCCTATAAAGGGATAAGATGGAAATTAGTAAACCCTAATGTTAAGATTCACAATCATATTCTCAATCATTCTGAAGAAAGAGCTCACCGTCGTCATCGTGTTGTTCATCCAAGAGTTGAAGTACAAAGGAGAAATTCCGTAAAGCAAATCAATCTATTCTCCTTAAGAAAAGAAGAATCATCTTGCCGATTCAAAAGGTCAATCATCTCTTTGCAAGAAGATTTCTGAAGAAGACATTTCCGCAACAGGTTTCAAGAAGACTCATGATATTCATGATAAATTTCAGAGTCTAATGAATCTTTGTAAACTTTTATATATTCTTTTGTAGGATTTCTAAGGAAATCTGAGTGGAGGGTTTTTTCTGAGGTCTGAGTGTAGGATCCTAAGTTAGGCTCTGAGGTAGGGAGATTGGTATAGTTCCTGAGGTAGGATTCAAGTTGAATCTGAGTTGTAGGAGTGGAATACTCTGAGTTGTACGATCATGTAATTGGATCTAAGGTAGGGAATCTGTTGTTATTCCTTAGTTGTAGGATTCTTGGACTCTGAGGTGTAAGATCTATTATATGTAATTTTTTTGGTGGAGTTGCCGAGTCTAGCACACTGTTAGATAGGTTGAGGGGGAAAGTGGACGTACCCAACTTGGAAAACCACTATAAATCTCGGTGTACTCTGTGATGTGTTTGCTCTTCTATGGTGATTTACTTAAATTTTTTCTTGTAGCTCAAAAAGACGTAAACACCAATTCAACCCCCTCTATGTGATTAGCTTACCCTAAATTTATAGGTTCCCCTAAAATCCAAGAAAGTCGTCTGATGCTCATAACCCGCAACCCCGACTGGCCCGCCGAAAAGGTTTGCCTCAACTAAATAGACAAGCCAAGCAAGCCCGGCGATAGGAACCAGTGCGCACGTGCTCCCTTACAGGGCACTGGAGCGTGCATGGATGTGGGCTCTTCTGTGCGTGCTCTCCCTTGCTCGCGCGCGGTTGTGCACTCCCCTACATGCATGTTACCCTACGCCCGTGTTCCACTACATCAGTGCTCCCTTGCATTCACGCTCCCTTATGTGCACGCACAGAAGCTCGCTCCCCTATGCTCATAGATCTACGGACAACCTTGTGCGTGCACGCAGCCGTTTGCTCCCTTGCACGCATGCGGGCAGTGAGACCTTGCACGTGCAACGCGCTCCCTCATGTGTGTCCTCACCATCGTCATCTCTGCCTCCATCAGCGGTTGTAAGACCCCCCCCCCCCCCCCCCCCCCCCCCCCCCCCCCCCTCCACTTAGAAATTAGTCACGACGAAGGGATCTTATCGCACACCAACACCAATCTGCAATAAAGATGGGAATAACAAAAGAGTAGATGTATGAACGTCTCAACCCTCTCCCGCCATTCTCTTCTAACGCTATAAACTGACGATGGTGTTAAGCGAATCACTATCACACCGCAAATTGAGTACACAATGAGCAGTGGCGGAAAAAGTACTAGTGGAAGACTAACTGCCACATAATAGTTCACAGAAACATATATGTAATAAGAGAAGACAGAATGCAACCACAACCGCGACACAATGGCCACACAATCCTCTATAATCCTTCTATCTCCACGTTAAGTCTACGTCATGTCCACGTCGGGAACACCAAGGGGGGGGGGGGGGGGGGGGGGGGGATCAACAGATGGTGAGGGTTAGAAAATACTATATGTATAAGCTAGGTGGTTTCTCGTCTCTCCCCATAAGCTCCTAATAGGCTCAAGGGAGACGGTAGGCTGTCCTGCAGTAAGTGTCAGTACACTGCAATATATATACATATACATAAATATGAAGCAGTATGAACAATTGCATATTTTAAGAAATACAGTAATAGAGTAATAAGGAATGCTGTAATAAATAATGACAGTAAGTAAACACATTATTATTTCTATTCTAGCAGTGTCCATAACACACGCACTCTCGAATGCACATTAACTAATATAAGTAAATAGTGTCAATTTAAATAATCAATTTGTTAGTCTAGGGTGTAGTCTAATTACCTAGAGGGGAGTGAATAGGTGTTTTAAAATGTTTTAGTCTTTTGGAGTTTAAGACTAAGTTGCTTGAAAGAATACAACCAGAAATCACAGCACAGAAAGCACACCCGAATTTATAGTGTTTCCCCAGTGTGGGTACTCCACTGTCCCCCTTCACCTATCCAGCAGTATGCTATACCCGGCCAACTACTCCAAATCTCAGATCTCTTTCACATATCATACACCTCAAGCACAGCTGTCTTATAGCTCAGGCACTACAGGTCCTACAACTCAGATCCACTCAGGATCCTACCTTAGATTCTCAGAACCCTACAAATCAGGCACAACATGCCCTACAACTCAAATCCACTCAGGATCCTACCTCAGGTTCCCAGAACTCTACAGCTCAGGCACAACCGACCCTATAACTAAGATCTTCAGCAGGTCCTACCTTAGAGTGCAAGCACTCCTACAACTCAGATCTCAAAGTGATCATACAAAAGATGTTTAGAGGAAGATTTTATAGACTTTGACTCTTAAAGATAAGATTTTAATAGCTTGAGTCTTCTTAGGCCTTTCTATATAATGAACCTTGAAATCTTCAATATAATGAACCTTGAGATCTTGAACTGTGTTGAGCTTCCTTGACTAAAGAAGTCTTCTTTCTCTCAAGAATGAGAGTTTACTTGTGGAAGCCTTTTCTTCTTCTTCTTCTTCTTCTTCTTCTTCTTCTTCTTCTTATTTTTCTTCTTTCTTTCTTCGAAAAAGCTTTTATTTCTACTGTTCTATTTCCTTTTTGTCGTCCAGCCTTTCAAAGAATACTAGGGCTCGATATTTTCCAAGTCGTTAGGGTTTACTGCCCTCTCTTCTGCTTTTTTAGCTCTGACCCATCAAACGGTTGAAACCTTAAAATATTGATGTCATACCACTTTATAGAAGTGGTTGATTTGACATATGACTTTGTTGTCTTCATAAGTTTGAATTTCCGCCTTCTGAGCTTGACAAGACGATATTGTCATGTAAAGATAGTTAACACGACGATAAAGGACTTAACAATCTTTCTTGAGTCTTCACAACGATATCATCGTGTGATACTTGTTGTCACGGTGATATTTAACTTAGCTACTCTTCTTTAGTCTTCACAACGATATTGTCGTGTGATACTTGTTGTTACGATGATATTTGACTTAGCTAGCTCTTCTTGAGTCTTCACAATGATATCGTCATGTTCTTCTTATTGTCACGAAGATTCTTGGCCTAGTTGTTTCTTCTTGTTCTCACAACGATATCATCGTGTGTACTTTGTTGACACAACGATATCGTCATGTTCTTCTTATTGTCACGACGATTCTTGACTTAGTTCTTCTGCTGTCTTCTGCGAGTGATCACGACAATATCGTCGAGTGAGTGTTATATACACGACGATATTTGCCTTAGTCATTTTTCGATCTTAAAACATTATACTTAATTGTCTCAACCTGCTGACGTCACATCAAATGAAGATCAAAAACAAATTGTACTCATCATTTACTTAAGGACTTCTCCAAATCTGGAACATTGTGGACAATGTTCCCAACAAAATCATGTAAAAACACAAAATAGTTTATAATTTAACTTGAAATGCGGAGGAAATGAGGTCTTACAAGGGTTATAATGTTTATCTTAGCTGCATTTGAAATAAAAATGTGGACGAAACATGGCTTTCTCGCAATGTTCGGACAATCAAGCACCGCTAATAAAATTAGCCACATTTTCTATTGAAAAATGCCGCGAAAAACAAATAAGTACGACGACATTTTTAAAAGCGTCACAAAATAAACGCCGTTATAGCTCTAATTTGTTGTAGTGCGACGACTTGAACTCCCAGGCGGACACCCGGGAGTGTCTCCGGGCACTTTCCAATAAGATTTGTTCTCATCAGCAAGGGGCACGTGCATGGTTACTCATGAAAGTGCCCGCGTCCTCCAGCCAGCAGCTTCATCCTCCCAAACAAGTCGCGGCGGACACTTTCCAGAGCCCTCCTGGACCTCTTTCAGCAAGCAAGTGTGCGCAGTTACGACCCGGCGTACCCTCCCCCCTCCCCCTTTCTCTTCCGCAACCGACTCTTCGGTTCCCTTGGGTTGCGGAGCATTAAATGCAGCATTAAATGCCCCTCACTATCCAGGAAGCCTAACCTCAAGTATAAATAAGGGGTCATGGGTGCTTGGATGGGAATGAAACTTGAGCCAGAGTATACCTTAATGTAGGTGCGGTTACAAGTGCCCGTCACTCGGTTCCTTTCTATTTCCAGCACATACTCTTGTAATAGCTTGTAATACTCTTTGTGAAATAGCATTGCCCGCAGCAAGAGAGGCATTCGCCGCTGCGGGTACGTCTGGCGTGCGTCGCTGCTAGCGACATCCGCTTCTCTGTGTCAAGCTTCATGGGTTAGTAACCAGTTGATTGCGGTTCCCGGTCTCTTCTCCAAGTTCCCCGAAGTGTTCGTTGAATGTGGAAAGTTGACTACAAATTTTGCACCAACATAAATGAGCATTGATTAATCAATGGCTTTAAAATTTTATGAATTTCAATGCCACCGTACTTCTTCTTTAAATAGTATGTATATAACTTTAAAATTGTATGAATTTTGATGGCACTGTACTTCTTTTTTGAATAGTATATATATATATAATCACCCATCTTACTGGAACCAAAAATGTTCCAAGTCATGTTCAAGAGAAATAACAAAATTTAACAAAAAAAAGAGAAATTATGGCTCTGTTTGGGGGGACTTATTTTTATCGGTCAAGCGGTTACGACCGCATGAACCGGACCTTAAAGAGAAATTATGATTCTGTTTGGGGGGACTTATTTTTACCGGTCAAGCGGTTACGACCGCATGAACCGGACCTTAATTAAGGCCCGGTTCATGCGGTCGTAACCGCTTGACCGGTAAAAATAATTCCTCCCAAACGAAGTCTAAATTATATAAATCCAACTTATAATCAGTCCCTAGTATGCTCAGCGTCAAGTCGATGATTTCGAAGCTACGGACAGAGACCTAATCCGATGAGAATAGAATTGGACCGTTAACCGTCCCCATGCGCGCACCGCCCCCACCACTGAGCTCCATACATATCAGACATCACTCACGGCCCAACCATGCATGCGGCCCACACCTATGCGACCGCCGTTAACACCACGCAGTCAAGACACAAAAAAAATAACTTGGGGTCAGGCCTCCCCTTCATCCCACTTTAATTAATTAGGTATACCATCCTCATACCTACCGTTGCCTAATATTCTATTTCTCCATCAATTTGGTTTCTCCTTTTTGTCCTCTCATTATATCATCAGCAAGAACCAGAAGGCCATTAACCTACCACCTCTCTCTCTCTCTCTCTCTCTCTCTCTCTCTCTCTCTCTCTCTCTCTCTCTCTCTCTATATATATATATATATATATATTATTTATTTTCGAGATTTTAACCCAAAAATCATTTCTTGATATTTATGTTATTTTTTTATTTTAAAAATTGTGCTATTATATATATATATATATATATATATATATATATATATATTTAAGAGTACGTAGAAGAAGTTGCTTTACTTTAAAATAAATTTTTGTTACAATATATAAATGTTTTTGGAAAAAAAGTACAACATATTAATTAAAATGTTTGTGCGGTCATTTTGATACTCATATGTATATGTTGTGGGCGCAACCGGCTTGATGCTGGTGTAGACCGGAGCGTCATGGGCGTAGCCCGCCGGGGGTCGGCGAATCACGGTTGGCCTGGTACTGTCGCGCTTGGCAGTAGAGGCTGTGTGTGTATTTTTACCATATATAAAAGAAATATCAAAACCATGAATTTTAAAGCCGTTGAAATGATTACGACCGTTGAATGTGGTATGATATTTAATCAGCCGTCGGATCAAATCACTCCCTCTCTCCACTTTTTCATAGGTCTCCTAAACCTACTAAAGGGTGACCTAAAACTATGAAGATGTAGAGTACTCTACGACATGAAATTACTATTTTACTCCTAAATTTAATGAAAAATGAGTGTCATATGACCTGTTTTTTAATCTCACAAAATTTGTCAATGGTGAGAATTGAACTCAGGTCTCCATTATATCAACCAAAGATGACAACCATCACCCCATATAATTTTTGTCGAACAAAATTAAATTGAATTTTATACATACTGATATAAATATAGATCGCCCCCGCAGAAAATCGCCGCCCCTGCCGAATGTCACCCCCGTCAAATATCGTCGCCCTTACCAAATGTCGCCGCCCGCACGGCCCCGTGCCCTATATATATATATATATATATATATATATATATATATATATATATATATTAAACTCCTGTGAAGATCAACCATTTTCTTACCAACTCGCTTCCAGAAGTCCAGAAATAACTCCTCTCTGTCCCTCTCTCTCCCATGGTCAAAACTCTTATATATCTAATCTCCGTTGGTTCGAAGGAGGCTTACCACCATGGGGAGATCTCCGTGCTGTGAGAAAGCACACACGAACAAGGGAGCTTGGACAAAGGAGGAGGACGAGCGTCTCACTTCCTACATCAAAGCCAACGGAGAGGGCTGCTGGCGATCGCTCCCCAAGGCCGCCAGCCTCCTCCGCTGCGGCAAGAGCTGCCGTCTCCGGTGGATAAACTACCTCCGCCCCGACCTCAAGCGCGGCAACTTCACCGAGGAGGAAGACGACCTCATCATAAAGCTCCACACCCACCTTGGCAACAAGTAACTAGCTAGCTACTCTTATATTAATATATGGGGGGACAAAGATAGATTTTGATAAGTTATATATGAATGTCACAGATGGTCGCTGATCGCAGCGAGGCTGCCTGGGCGTACCGACAACGAGATCAAGAATTACTGGAACACGCACATCAAGCGGAAGCTGATCGCGCAGGGCGTAGACCCCGTGACTCACCGATCTCTCCACGACACGCGCGATCAGACTAAGATGATGTCCTTCTATAAAGATAACGGTCAAATTTTGGATTTTGTGAAAAGAGATGAGGAGGAGCTGCTTTCTATGTGGCCGAAATCGTCCTCGTCGGAGGAGGCGGCGCCGGCCATGGCGTGGCGGTGCCCGGACTTGAATCTGGAGCTGCGCATAAGACCGCCTTCTGATCAGAAGCGGCCCCAGGTCTCTGCTTTGAAGGGGGAAGCTATGGCTGGCACTGAAGATCAGAGCTTCTTCACCTGGTTATAGTTTTTTTGGTGGTGATTTTTTTTTTCAATTTTTTGTTAGATGGTGAGAGGAAGGTAGGAATAGATTATTGTAGTTTTTAACCTCTTCCTTTCTTCCTATTTGTATAATTACTTGTCTTAATTAATTTCTGGATCATGAGCTAATGTGTCTAATGGATTTTTTTTCTGTAGCATTACCCTTTTGGGGAAATTTTTGAAGGTGTTTTTTTTTCAGCGGATTTTGACATGCGACAAAATTTCCTCTCTTGAAGCTCTGAAAATAAAACCTAAACCATGATTTTTGTTTTTTTTGGCAATTTTAATGTAGAGTTTGTGATTTTAAGATTATCTTCTTCATTAATTAATCTCTAAAAAAGAAGAAGAAAGAAGAAATAACCAGAAGCCAAAAAGAACAGAAGAAAATTGATGCGAGGAGATCATTTTGCACATCGAGGAGGAAGATAGGATGATCTCTCAGAGATCAAATTTTGATTTCTAGATGTCAAAATGATCCCCCCTGGCGAATTTTGCCGCGTGTTAAAATCTATTAAGTCACAAACATGAATCCGTAACTAGGTCGAGGAGAGTCTTGAGCTCATTATTACTCAGATTTGTTTCAACATTCATTAATATTTCATTTCTAAATGGAAAGGAGTAAAAATGCATTACAGTGAAATGCACTGATCTGATGGTCCGCGTGAATCAGTGCAATGCACTTTAAGATGTGGGCACTTTAAAGATGTGTGCACTTCACCGTAAAGTCAAAAAGTCCAACCCCTTTTTCCTTTCTAAGGAGAGGAAGAGATTATTGGAGTTGAAGGGCAAGAGAGAGAGAGAGCACTTTTTGTCCCTCTTCTCTCTTTTATGCGAATTTTGCCTCTCTTTTATGTTTGGTTCGGATCTATTAAGATTATATATATTATATATATATATATAGAAATTGGTCTGCGTGGTCTTTTTCTTGGAACCGCCTGGGAGGATTTCATTTCTACCGTGAGAAATAAAATCATTGTGTGACTGCTTTTGATATTTTGGTTGGCGTGGATTTCTTTGGAGAAACTGCCTCGGCAGAATAAAACTGAAACCGCCGCTGGGAGCATTTTAGTTGGCCGGGGAGAAAAGAAACAGCATTTCAGAAGCAGCCTGGGAGAAAGCCCACCGCCAACCTCCTCCTCTCTCTCTCCCGTTTCTCTCTCTCTCTCTATCTTGTGCGACGGGCAGGCCGCCGCCGGCCTCGGTGTTTCGTCGTTGGAGAGAGTAGTGTCGCCGGTCTTGGAGGTGAGCCGCCAGCGTTGGAGAGGGAGTCGTCGTCGGGCTTGGTGGAGATCGTCGTAGACGTTGAAGGCGTGCGCGTGTGCAGTTAGCCTTGACGGCGTTTTGATCTCGGTGGTGGCGTTTGTCTTCGGTGGCGGCTTTGGTCTCCTGTGGTGGTTGCGGTTGAACGTCGGACTTCGACGTTGAAGGTTTCGGTGAACCTTGTGCGTTCGCAAGGCGAATTGCAGTCCAAATCTTCTACTCTCTCGTGGATCGTGCGTGTCGGACGGATCCGCGTATATTTCATCGGACGGTTAAATTTTCTCCTGTATTGCATTTGTATATTGTTAAACTTAATATATATTTGTGACTGTGCGCCGGCGGGTTTTGCCGGGCGCAGTTTTTGCCTATATTGTGTTCTTGTTTACCTGCACTTTTTATAGCGGTGCACTGCAGTTTGCACCCGATTTTCCAACAAGTGGTATCAGAGCCAGGTTCGGTAGACGATCGTGATTGGACGTTCTAGAAAGGGTTTGACTGCGGTGGTGAACGACTAGGTCCTCTTCCCACTCTCTCAGATCCGACCTTTGAACAAATCAGGTCCTCTAGTTTGCTGAGGGAAACTATGACAGGAAAGAATTCAGTGTTGGCAAGGTATTCAGTGGAGAAGTTTGACGGCAGCGGGAATTTCCGCCTATGGCAGATTCGGGTCAAGGATATGCTGGTTGAGCAGGGGTTGATCCAAGTGCTGCGGGGGCGTGATTCTTTGCCCGATCCAGTGAAGGATTCTAAGTGGACTGAGATGGATGAGCGCGCAACTAGCGCTATTCGGATGTGCGTCGACGACAAGGTGTTGTTCAACATCGGTATTGAAGAGTCCGCTGTCATGTTGTGGGAGAAGCTTGAGGGACTCTACATGAGCAAGTCGTTGATCGCGAGGCTGTTACTGAAGCAGAGGTTGTACGGCCTGAAGATGCAGGAGGGTGGTAACCTGCAGGAACACTTCAATGTATTCAATGGACTTCTTAACCAACTGCATGTGGTTGGTGTGATGGTGGAGGAAGAAGACAAAGCCCTCTTGCTTCTTACCTCGCTCCCAGCGTCATACAAGCACATGGTGACTACGCTCCTGTATGGGAAGGATACGGTGGGGCTGGAAGAAGTCACGTCGGCGCTGTTATCCAGTCAGATGTTAAAGGACCCCACTCCTAGGGGTGACCAGATCTTGGTAGCTCATGGACGCGGGAGGAGTTTTGACGGAGGATCGAGCGATGCACGAGCTCGGTCGGCGTCGAAGAAGGCAGTGACGTGTTACCACTGCAGACAGGTTGGTCACATTAGGAGAAATTGTCCGCAGCGTGCAGGAAGTTCTGGAACTTCGAAGGATGTCCAAGATGCGGGCTTAGTGACATTGGACCTGGAAGGAGATGACGGATTTTATTGCATCACTGAGAGTCAGAGTGACTCTGATAGCTGGATATTGGATTCTGGTGCTTCGCAGCACATTTGCTCAGATGCAGGGATGTTCAATTCACTGGAGGTGACGACTGGGTCGGTCTTTCTGGGTGACGGCTCAGCATGCGAGGTCACGGAGACAGGGACGGTGGACATCAGGACGCATGACGGAGCAGTGCGTAGGCTCGAGCGGGTACATCTGGTACCCAAGCTACGCAGGAATCTGATATCGTTGGGCAGATTGGACTCCGATGGGTGCAATTTTGCATCGAGAGGTGGAGTTCTGACGGTGAGGCGAGGGAGCACTGTGCTCATGCGAGCTATGCAGCGCAGTAGCTTGTATTGGTTGATGGGGACCACGATGCGAGGTGGTGTGCCCATGATTTCTGCGGCCGACAGAGTGGATGGTCGAGGTGGTGCAGGGAATCGCCCTTCTGGTAGTCTGACTAGGCGAGTCAGATTCAGCGATCTGGTTGCGTCGACATTCAGGGGTTGAGCCCGAGCAGGGATGAGTCGACTGGAGCAGGTCGGCTGATGCCTCAGGACTTTGGGGCGGTGCTTTGTGCAGAGAGTGCTTCGTGCAGGTGGTGGCTCCGGATCCCGAACCAAGGTGGTGATTTGTTGAGATTTGTTTGGTTCAGATCTATTAAGATTATATATATTATATATATAGAGAAATTTGTCTGCGTGGTCTTTTTCTTGGAACCGCCTGGGAGTATTTCATTTCTACCGTGAGAAATAAAATCATTGTGTGGCTGCTTTTGGTATTTTGGTTGGCGTGGATTTCTTTGGAGAAACTGCCTCGGCAGAATAAAACTAAAACCGCCGATGGGAGCATTTTAGTTGGCCGGGGAGAAAAAGAAACAGCCGCTGGGAGCATTTCAGAAGCAGCCTGGGAGAAAGCCCACCGCCAACCTCCTCCTCTCTCTCTCTCTCTCTCCCGTTTCTCTCTCTCTCTCTCTCTTGTGCAACGGGCAGGCCGCCGTCGGCCTCAGTGTTTCGCCGTTGGAGAGAGTAGTGTCGCCGGTCTTGGAGGTGAGCAGCCGACGTTGGAGAGGGAGTCGTCGTCGGTCTTGGTGGAGATCGCCGTAGACGTTGAAGGCGTGCGCGTGTGCAGTTAGCCTTGACGGCGTTTTGATCTCGGTGGTGGCGTTTGTCTCCGGTGGCGGCTTTGGTCTACGGTGATGGTTGCGGTTGAACGTCGGACTTCGACGTTGAAGGTTCCGGTGAACCTTGTGCGTTCGCAAGGTGAATTGCAGTCCAAATCTTCTACTCTCTCGTGGATCGTGCGTGTCCGACGGATCCGCGTATATTTCATCGGACGGTTAAATTTTCTCCTGTATTGCATTTGTATATTGTTAAACTTAATATATATTTGTGATTGTGCGCCGGCGGATTTTGCCGGGCGCAGTTTTTGCCTATATTGTGTTCTTGTTTACCTGCACTTTTTATAGCGGTGCCCTGCAGTTTGCACCCAATTTCCCAACACTTAGCCCACTTTTTATGTTCAAAACTAGTTTTGTTTTCTCAGTGGCGTTTATAACCGTTGTCATCTGAAGCAGAGACGGGTTGTAGGGACGTGACCCCCAAAGAAATTAAAAAATAAAATAATATTAGTATATATATTATATATTATTTGTCACCAACACTGCAGGCCGCATCCTCTTGAATTCATGTCAATTTTCCAACTTCCACATAACTAAGCTCAAGGAATCCAAAATTTTGAGGCCCCGCCCAACATCCTCTCGCACGACAAAAGAATTGGCTCAAATTTTAAATCTATTCATGTCCGATCTTTGTCCATCGAAAATACATGTGAGACACACTCCTTCGTCTCCGACTTCTATGGTGTCATCTTTGTTGTCAAACTGATTCAGGAAATAGCCACCACATTCCAAACTCCTCCCACTAAGGTAAGCTCTCTCCTGCTCTATCGTCTTCATTCTCCTCCCTCCCTGCCTATCTCCCTCAATCGGAGTAGTTCTCACCACTCTCCCCCTATTACGGTTGTCAAGCCCTCTCACTCTTTTCGGTCTCGCAGAGCTTCCAGATCTTGCAAGCTACTTTATTTTAATTAAAACAACACTGTGTTGTCTACTTCTTCGCAGAGCTTCCACTGCTCCACACCTCCCACTTCGCTCTTTTGTGCTCGCCTCTTCTGGAGACTCAGTCTCAGCACTGTGGTGAACTCCCTTTTCATCGCTATTTAAATTTCTTAGTAATTTTTTCATTTGAGTTGTTCAGCGCATGATATTTGTCCTAATACACCAAAACGGCATGATTTAAAACATTGTATTAGTTTCCACACTCAGCTTAATTTTGTGTATCATTGTTTTAATTTCTTAATAATTTGTTCATTTTGTACTGCCAAAGAGCATGCTGACATGTCCGTGTAACAATGCAATACAAAATCAAAGAAAAATTCTTAATCTCTCTCTCTCTCTCTCTCACTATTTCAATGGAATCTCAATCACAATTTCCCCTCCATTTACTTCATTACCTTTTCTTAATTTTTCATCTTGGTTATTTCTTGCTCCCTCCGTTGCTTTTAGGTTAGGGATTCACTGGTATTTACTGCACGCATTGAAAAAGAAAAGAGTGATCAACAATGCACATCAAATTCTTTTCACTTTGGGAGCTTGCTAACTATGCCCCTCTTGGCCCTATGAATCATACAACGAAAATCTCCTTAGAGAAAAAAATGAGGAGTTGCATGAGCTGCCTGACTACTATATATATAACAACTCTCTCCCTCGGCCATCCTACTGGACTCAGGGGCAAGTTATCTCAAGCCATACAAGTACGCAAGTGAAATAAGTACACAATATGTATGCGCACTAAGTAAATTAAATAGATACTCTACGTACAACCCCGTGTTTGCTGAGTGGATTCATCAAGCCACATGTGACCTGGATCAAGATTAGGCTTGGGCGAGTAAGCCGGGCGAGTGGCGGGTTCCAGCTCGCACTCACCCCTAACATGCACTCGCCCCTAGCTCAATAGAGAGTGGCGAGTCCCGGCTATGGAGGGCACTCGCCACTCCGGCGAGTCGGCGCAGGATGGCCTGGTCTCGCCTGGTTGACTGGTGGTCTGTTTTTCCCAAGTGATTCCATTTTGGCCTGTAGTTAGCCATTCCAAACAGCGGGATTCCGTTGTTGGCAGACTATTTTGGGCAGCATTTAGTAAAACCAAGAGTCGGGATTCCGGTATCCGCAGGTCGTTGTAAGAAAACTATAAATTGACCCCCAATGGCACCTTTGGAGAAGATCTCGCATTTGTTTTTCGCTGCTCAGGTCAACTTTGGTCTCCTAGGGAGGTCCGACTTGCTACTCACCGAGGTTTCTGGGTGGGTGGGCAAGAGCTCTCTAGCACCCTCCAAGGTGCCCAGCTCAGCAATTGGCTTGGGATGGGAAGTTCTTTGGATCTTCTGGGTTAGTAACGGGACCTCCTCACTGCAGCCCAGGGGTCTGTTTCTAGTTTTCCACCATCTGTGACTGAGCTTCCTAGTCTGGAGTGCCCGGTCTAAAGATTGAACCCGAGAAATGTAAGAGCAAACTACACTAGTCTGAACTCCTCGAGCCGTGGTTTTCTGGCTCAAAGTGAAAGTGCACAGTGTGCCTCTGAGAGTTCTCTAGAGGGGGGGGGGGGGGGGGGGGGGGGGGGGGGGGTGAATAGAGATTTAAATATTTTTACCCTAACTGTGCATGCAATAAAATTATACTAAGTATTATGCACTTAACAAGACCAATACAGAATAAATAAGTGTTCTAAGTATAAAACAGAAAAATTGTAAGCTATAAGTGGGACAACACAGAAAATGCAAAGCACAGAAGACACAAGATTTTTATAGTGGTTCCCCAAAATGTGGGTACTCCACTATTCTACCTCCCTGGTAGGGTTGCACAACATGTGTCTGAGTCTTTTGATAAGGAGACTCTTAGATCGAAAGATCTTTTGATAAGGAGATCTTGAACCACTGAGTCTTTTGCTAAGGAGACTCTTAGAACCACAGATCTTTTGATAAGGATGTAAGACCCCATTTTTTTTTCAAAAACCCGGGTCTTATGCCCAGAACCGCCGCTTTGCGGTGGCACCTTCACTCGGGAAGGTCGCCACTACGAAGTGCCGATCCTGCCGGCCATATCGATCACAGAAGAAGAAAAGTATAAGCGAACAAAAAGAAGTTCAAGTCCACAATCACATGCTATATATAATAAGTGTCCACATGGTATAACTGAAATAACAATGTTACAATAATAAAGGGCTCATGCCCTGTACATCATGTCCTCACTACAAGATCACTCGCGGAAGCTAATTACTAATCACTCACTGATCCTGAAACTTGTGCTCCTGTGCTAGACTGGCCCGCCTCCGTCTGCACCGGCCTCTGGTGCTGCTGCGTCTCCTCGGTCCCCTAAAATGATATGGTCCACCGACCGTTAGTCAAAAAGACTAAGCCTTATGTTCCCCACCCCACCCTCAATGGCTCTTAAGCACTGTGTGGGAGGATGAAGCAGAGGACAACAAGGGGTACAACAATAGCAGGTGACAGGGGTACAGGGAATGTTTCTACACTACACAAGTGTATATAAATAATTGAAGCAGTAAATAAAGTGAAGTACAAACAGGTAAAGTAAACAAGTAGAGCAAGCATATAAAGGTAAGGAAGGAAAAGTAACTGTTGATTTATAGGAATGCCCATACAAACCTATAGACCAAGGGGTCGTTTAGCAAGGCCTATCGTATAAAGAGTCCCATAACCAATTTATACGATAGGGGTAGGGGTTGAAATGCAATGTTTATGCCATGACATGCAGAGTTATGCAGTTTATGCTATGTTCATACAGTGCAACTCACACACTTCGATTTTATGCCCGCAGACCTTTAGTTCCCCCTTTTTGGAGCTAGCAAGACTCCCAGGATACTCCCATATTGGCAAACGGGAGCGGTGGGTTGGGCCTCGCCCACCTCTAGGTTGGTATTCACACTACCTAACCTAGATATATCGTACGCCTCAACGCAAAACCGCGGAGCATCTGCATACTCTTACTGGCTGGACCACCAGACATTTATGGCTAAGTGCAAATTCCACACTTGCCGAGTCAACGTATTGACGTCGGTGTGAATGATCGTCCAATACCGAAGACCCACCACCTTCATGCACATGCAAACATGTTCTGCTATATCTCGAGCCATAAACTCCCTGGGCTAACCTGCCCGACATCATAACCTTCCGGGCCAACGGCTCGCCGGACCAACCCGTCCGTACCATCAAGCATTACTGAGTCACAAGCTCACTTGACTAACTAGTCTGCTGCTACAACCACCGAGCCTACCGCTCATACTGTAAAGAAAATACGTTGTGCCGAGACGAGATATTCGAAAGAAATCAAAACACAAAACACAACAAAACACAGAAGACACAAAGATGTACAGAGGTTCACCCCAATCCGGGCTACGTCCCCTCTCCCCTTCCTCTTCTCTTCTTTCTATTTACCAAGACGGATTACAGCTTACAAGGTTACAAGGATCAAATCCGATCCTACCTAACTTAACCCTCTCAAGATAAGAACAGAGGAACCGCCGCCAAGGAACACCGTGCAAAAACACTATTGCACTCTCTTGGGCTTAGTGACCTTAATCCTAAACCAGGGTTATGGACCCTTTAAATAAGGCGCCAAACCGGGCTCAGACTAAACATCCGCTGAGACGGTTCAATAACATCAGCTGAGACGGAACCTGCTGAGACAACATGTACATCAGGCATCGAGCGTCGAATGCAGGCGTCGAGCGCAGGCGTCGAGCGTCGAACGCAGACGTCGAGCGCAGGCGTCGAACGCAGGTGTCGAGCGTCGAACGCAGGCCTCTCCCATTCGACGAGCCGCTGAGACGGGAGTAATAAAGGACCCGTTCGTCGAACGCAGACGGAGTTCGACGAACCCTTCTCTGTTCGTAGAACGCCATTCGACGAACCCTTCTCCGTTCGTCAAGCGCATGCGGAGTTCAACGAACTCTTCTCTGTTCGTCGAACGCCGTTCGACGAACACTAACCAAAAGTGTTCCCCAACTCCAACATTCTCCCACTTGGTGAACATCTTCCTCCGATGAGAGCTGCTCCTCCAACCTTCCTCTTCAACCCTACGGCCGTTGCACACCACTGAAATTTGGCAACAGGAACCGCCTTGGTAAGAAAATCAGAGCTGTTCTCCATCGTGTCTACCTTCTCCAGTTGAACTACCTTCTTCTCCACCCTCTCCTGGATGAAATGATACTGGATGTCAATGTGTTTGGTTCGTGCGTGGAAGGCTGGATTCTTGGCTAGCTGAATAGCCCCTTGGCTCTCACACCACAGCTTCACTGGCCCCTGCTCAAACCCGAGCTCCAGACATAGCCTCCGCAGCCATATGACCTCCTTGCTCGCATGAGTAAGAGCCATGTACTCTGCCTCCGTCGATGAGAGTGCCACCACGCATTGCCTCCGACTCATCCAACTGATTGCACCTCCAAACAGTGTGAACACATACCCACTGGTGGATCTCCTGCTATCCAGATCACCTCCCCAATCCGAGTCCACGTGTCCAACCACGTCCAGGACTCCTCCTTCACCATCTCCTTCAAAACATAGGGAATAATTCGAAGTGCCTCGGAGATACCTGAACACACGCTTCACAGTGTTCTAGTGTTCCTTTCCTGGTGTAGCCATATACCGGCTCAACACTCCCACTGCTTGAGCAATGTCAGGGAAAGTGCAGACCATGGCGTACATCAAGCTTCCCACAACACTAGCATAAGGGACCTTCGCCATATCCTCGACCTCATCTTGTGTCTTCGGGCTTAACTATGCAGATAACTTGCACCCAACTGGCATTGGTGCTCCCACTGGCTTGCAATCCGTCATATTGAACTTCTTCAACATCTCCTCGACGTACCTCTACTTCCCCAACCAAAACTTCTTCTTGCTTCGATCCCTGGAAATCTGCATTCCCAAGATGACACTTGCTGGCCCCAAATCCTTTATCTCAAATTTGGCTGAGAGCAGCTTCTTCACATGTTAGATCATCCTGACACTATTGCCCACCAGTAGCATATCATCTACATAGAGTGTCAGGAAGATGAATTGCTCTCCCTTTCTCTGGATGTACACACAGTGGTCCGAATTCGATCTTTCAAAACCTAACTCCAACATGTAGGTGTCAAATTTCTGGTACCACATCCTCGGAGATTGTTTTAGTCCATACAAGGACTTCTTCAGCCTGCAGACCTGATCCTCCTTGCCCTTAGCTTCGAATCCTTCCGGCTGCTTCATGTATATCTCCTCCTCCAGATCACCGTGAAGAAACGCCGTCTTCACATCCATCTGCTCGATCTCTAAGTCATGCACTGCTGCAATAGAGAGAACCAGTCTGATCAACGTCATCTTGGCTACCGGTGAGAAGAACTCATCATAATCAACACCTTCGACCTGGGAGAATCCCTTTGCAAACAACCTTGCCTTGTATTTCTCCAAAGTGCCATCACCCTTCACCTTCTGCTTGAAGACCCATTTACTTCCAATGGCCTTCCCCCCTTTGGAAGCTTACACAGACTCCAAGTCTGATTCTTCCTCAGAGACTCCATTTCATCCACCATGGCTAGCTCCCACTGATTTGAATCAGCCCTTGATCTAGCATCTCTGACAGATATTGGATCTTCACCAAGCATACTCAGGCAACATTGTGCAGCCACTACACATTGGGGATATCTCACTGGTGCCTTTCTTTCCCTTGTCGATCTCCTTAGAAGTGGAATTTCCTCAGCTTCATCTTCTGACTCATCATCACTTCTCACCACCTCCAAATCATCTGATTCAGAATCAGATTCAACCCCAACAATGGTAGCTCCTTTCTCAAAGCTTCCTTCCACCACCACTGTCTCTTTCTCTGCTTTTTTAGCCTTCTCAGCTTGTGTGATAGCCTGTGGACTGGTTTCATGAAACACCACATCCTTGCTAAATGTTACAGTCCTGGTCACAGGGTTCCAAAGCTTGTACCCTTTTATTCCATCTTTGTAACCCACAAAGATGCACTTCTCAAATTTAACATCAAGCTTCCCCCTCTTCTCCTTTGGAATGTGAACATATGCATCACACCCAAACACGCGAGCATAGGCCAAATTTGGCTTTCTCCTTCCACCATCTGACCAGATGCCATGGCCTACATCCCCTTCTCACTGATATGCCCAAGCCGATGATGCCACAGCCTGGACACCCCCTCCTGGTCAACCTCCTGGCTCTCAGAGATAAGAGCCCCACTTGGAACCACTGTATCAGCAAGCAGAGTATACAGTGTTCCATGTCTCACTCCACTGGCAATCACCATTGCCCCCCTTGACATCTTGCAAGATCGCTTGTCACAGCTGAAGTGCACTCCTGCATCCGCCATGGAACCCACCGAGATTAAATTTCTGCTCATCCCAATAATGTGCATCACATTTGGAAGAGACCTTGTGGTCCCATTAGACAACTTCAACATCACCTTGCCACGCCCAATAATCTGCACAGCAGAATCATCTCCCAGCATGACATCTCCACCATCAAACCTCTTATACTCACAGAACCAGTGCCTATGAGGGGTCATGTGGTATGATGCTCCTGTGTCTACATACCACATATCAGAATCTCTCTGAGCAACGCACGCGGCAGCGATGTACATGTCACCGCCGTCGCCCTCCTTCGTACCAGAAGTTGTCGGTGTCTCCTTGTTCTGAACGGCCTTATTCGGACATTGAGACTTCACATGACCAGTCTCATTGCACTTCCAGCACCGAACGGGCTTCTTACTTTTCTCCCTCTCCTGGCTCTTGGATCTACCTCGAGACTTATCTCGATATCCACCATGCTTGTTCTCCCTTCGTTGAGGACGGGATCTAGATACACTCAAAGCACCTTTGCTCGTCGCCTCAGAACCTCCTCTCCTGGTTTCCTCAGATAAAAGAGCTGCACATACAGTATCATATGACAGTTCCTTGTCTCCACTCCCCCCAATCATGACAATCAGATTGTCCCATGAATCTGGCAGCGAGCACAACAAGGTGATGGCTCTATCCTCATCCGAGATCTTCTCACCAATAGAGATTAACTGGCTCACAATGGTATTGAATTGAGTCAAGTGCTCTGAAAACGAATTGCCCTCATGTATCCGAAGTTTATACCACTTCTTCCTCAATAGCAATTTGTTTACAAGGGACTTGCTCTGGTAGAGGGATTCTAACTTACGCCACAGACTTCGTGCTGAAGTCTCCTCCATGACGTTAGTCAAGATTGAATCTTCTAGGAATAATCGGATCAGGCCCTTAGCCTTCCGATCGGTTTTCGTCCAGGCCGCAGCCTCCACTGCAACATCTGCAGTCGCGTCTGCAGATTTTCCCTTCGATGCGCTCGCATCCTTCTCTGCAACCTTAAGAACGGGAGGATCATCTTCGATCGCAGGCCATAGATCTTGATCAATCAACATATCTTTAATCTTCATCTTCCATAGATCGAATCGACTTCCGTCAAACTTCTCGATCTCGATCCGCACGCCGCCAGAACCCATTTTCCAGGATCAAGAACCTGGCTCTGATACCAAATTTAAGGAAAATACGATGTGCCGAGACGAGAGATTCGAAAGAAATCAAAACACAAAACACAGCAAAACACAGAAGACACAAAGATGTACAGAGGTTCACCCCAATCCGGGCTACGTCCCCTCTCCCCTTCCTCTTCTCTTCTTTCTATTTACCAAGACGGATTACAGCTTATAAGGTTACAAGGATCAAATCCGATCCTACCTCACTTAACCCTCTCAAGACAAGAACAAAGGAACTGCCGCCAAGGAACACCGCGCAAAAACACTATTGCACTCTCTTAGGCTTAATGACCTTAACCCTAAACCAGGGTTATGCACCCTTTAAATAGGGCGCCAAACCGGGCTCAGACCAAACATCCGCTGAGACAGTTCAATAACATCCGCTGAGACGGAACCTGCTGAGACAGCATGTACATTCAGGAAATGAGCGTCGAGCGCGGGCGTCGAGCGCGGGCGTCGAGCACAGGCGTCGAGCGTCGAACGCAGACGTCGAGCGCAGGTGTTGAGCGTCGAACGCAGGCCTCTCCCGTTCGACGAGCCGCTGAGACGGGAGTAATCAAGGACCCATTCGTCGAACGCATGCAGAGTTCGACGAACCCTTCTCCATTCGTCGAACGCCGTTCGACGAACCCTTCTCCATTCGTCAAGCGCAAGCGGAGTTCGACGAACTCTTCTCCGTTCATCGAACGTCGTTCGACGAACACTGACCAGAAGTGTTCCCTAACTCCAACACGTACAACCAAACCAACTAACCTCCCATAACTACGGGGTGTGGGTGTGTGCGTTATTAAGTTAATCTTGTACAACAACTTATCCCTACAATTTATGGTTTATCTTGGACTTCCCGAGGGTTACCCTGTAAGGGGCTCGCTACGGTACTAGGAACTATAATGGGATGACACCCCAAAGCCCCCTTTATCAAGACACTTAGTGTTGTTGGTATTTACCTATACGAACACCCTCCTTGTTATTACACTTGGATTACCCTAAGTATTTTATGACAGGCTAAGGGAAAGATGATCTTTCGTCAATCCCGAGCACAACTTTACCCTTAACTCACCAAGCACACCCTCATCACCTAAACTCCTTTTGGTGATCTTCAATCTCTTCATCCTGACCATGTACACCAATTGCATGCCACTTCCACTTGGTAGACCCCTAAATATCCAAATTTCATATTTTTACTATACGCAGACCAAACTAACTATATGAAGCTTATAAGTAGAGGAACTCCAAATATTCATCCAACTGACTCAAGATATTTACTGGAGGTCTATCATGATGTTTCAAAACTAAATCCAGAGAATCATATTTTCCCTTAATTATTTGCATTTATTATCATTTCTCCAATATTTGCCAAGTATGAATATGAGCATGAAGTGTAAGGTATTCCTATGATATGGCTCCCATAAAATTAAGATAAATCTATCATGCCAAAATAACAGTAAGTACAGTGTGTAACAATTTTACAATCAAGAATTGTCCTCTAATTATAATATTGACTTCTATCCAAACTTGAAGATTTATGAAGAAACTACCAAGAATACTTATGCCAAAATTATAGAAAAATTACTAGACCTCTATTATGTCCAGAAAAGCTTAATTACAGAGCTTCACAATTTATGGGAAACATTTCCTCACTGAAATAATTAATCAAAATAATTCCTAATTTGCACATGTTGTGAAGTAGCCTACTGATAACAATTTCCAAAAATTCTATAAAAATTCACAGAGCTTTCTAGTGCTCTGAAATGTCCTATCACCAAGTTGCACATTTTTCCAGAGATATTTGGACCCTTAATTATATTTCTTAAGATTAAGACAAAATAGGTGCCTCGAGGATGAAGTACTAGTTAAATCATAAAATAAATTATACCAAAATTACCATGGGTCAAAAATATGATTAAAAAGGTACCACCAAGATTTCATCTTCATCCAAGGTCATTTGTGCATGTAAATATCTCTAACAAAAAGTTTACCTAAATGGGTTATGACCTAATTTAGGGGGAATAAGTTCTCCTAAAATTCTCTCAAAATTTCCTAGAGCATAATCACACCCCATGAACATATATCCTAGGTTTCATGGCCATTTTATGTCTTTTGACCACATGTCCTTCACAAAGCTCTATCTGCACCCCAAGGGGTAAAACTAGGGTCCTAGGGCATATCCACCTCTACACCACCCCATCTTACTCATGAAGGTGTTTTAAGTGATCCTAAACCAGTGGCCAAGGTTTAAACTCATGGTGATGAGTTTTGACCACCATACCCCAAGATAAACACCATGCCCTAACTTTGACCCAATTTGACCTATCTTGGGTTGACAAATTACTCAACCAAATCAGTCCTAGTTGGGCTGAGATTTTTACCAGGGTCAGGTGATAACCCTAAGAAGTACCCACCAAATTTGGAGGGCATTGGAGGTCATTTGACCCACTAATTAATTAATATTTAATTTATGAAATTATTACGAAAACCTTAAAAAACGTTTCCCCTAAAATTCCCATCTTTTTGTATGATATGTGGGTAGGTGTAAATAGCCTAGGTTTTAAATATCAAGGTCATACCATTTACCAATAGGAAGATATTCAAGAATTTGTGACTGTCCAACCCTAGGGACCAGTCCTAGCAAAACGACTCCAAAGGGATCTATAGTGCCCCTATTGACCTGAAACAAATTTTCACTTAATCTAGACACCAAGGGCTACAATATTCATGTTGGACACTTTTTCATTTGATGGGTCCTAGTATTTTTAGTAATTAAAATGAAATACTGCAGGAAGCATGACAAAATGTGTCGGAACAAATCTCTGCGCTTGACGAACTTCCAATCTGCGTTCGACGAACTATGTTCTACGTTCGGCGAACGCCGTGTTTTAGTTCGACAAAATCCGATCTGCGTGCGTTCGACGAAATGTGTTCCGCGTTCGACGAACAACGTGCTTCAGTTCGACGAAATCAGTTCTCCAGCCAGTTCAACAGATCAACTCTCAGTTCGACGAATTAATTCAGTTCGGCGAATTAATTCCGTTCGATGAACTCCGGGTTCCGTTTGAAGAACTCAACTATTCGTTCGGTGAACTAATTTCATTCGACGAACTCCGGGTTCCGTTCGTCGAACTCAACTATCAGTCCGACGAACTCTAGAGTGTGTTTGACGAATGAATTTCGTTCGACGAACTCCGGATTCAGTTCGACGAACTTCTTCTACTCAGATCGACGGATCCGACGGCTCAAGTATTTTTAACAAACTAATCTATGCACAACAAAATATGTGACAGAAATACATATATCATAACATTTAATATGAACATTTTGCACAGATCTTGAAGCAGAATGGATGACATCCGTTTGTCTTCTTCCTCTGGCCGACGACCAGGATTAACCGCACCTGGAGCTCCTTCATCCTTGTTTTACCGGCCACCTAAGCGCCGCCCTGGCCGGCCAATGCCACCACCACCTTCGTTGAGGTGGTGGCCGGCGATTTGCGGTGGTTGGCCGGCCGGAGGTGGCCGGAACAGGGGCATGGAGGCGGGATTAAAGCTCAAAAAATGGAGCTCTTGGCCTACCCGATTGGGGACCAATTGGCCCAAGTTCTTGCAGGCAACCTGATGGGATTTATCCACAGAGAGAGAGAGAGGAGAAGAACCAGACCTTTAATCGGGCTCGAGGGTGGTTGTTTCCCGGATTTGCCATGGCCGCCCCCTTCAAGTTGTGCTCATTGCCGATCTCTTGATTCTCCACCAAATGCAACGATCTAGGACTCGATTTCAACTGATATCCCCCTTCTGAAGGTGATGAAAGGGTCAATTTGAGGAGGGAAAGGCTTAATGGTGGAGTTCCATTAATGGCCATTTCGGTTTCACTTGGAAACCTCTTGAATCCTCCACCGGATGGCATGGGAAAGGTTGTAAAACATCATAGAATTCAATGGGGAGATGAATGGAGGGTGTGGGGAGATGAATGGGGGTCAATTTGCCTTGAATGCCATGAATTCACCTTAAATGACCACTTTCTCTCTCTTCTAATTGGGGGAAACTCCCAATTTCTCTCTCCTAGTCACCCCCTCCAAAAATTGGATGTCATTTCATGTAATTTCAGTGGTGAATAATCATTTGGGCCATTGAAATTGGGCTTAGCCCAAAGGGATTGAGCTTTGGGCTTAATTAACCCAATTTGGGAAATATTGACCAAGTGTTGACTTTGGTCAAATTGGTGAAATTAATTAGGCCCAATGGGTCAATGTTTACCCATTGGCCTCCCTTAGTGACCAATGGAACTTGGGGAAAGTCAATTGGTCCAATTGAACCCTAATTGGCCCTAAATATCGTGGTTTGACTTATTTGAGACTAGGGTTGACTTTAGTCAATTTGGCCTCTTTGGTTGACCCCAATGGGTCCTAAATGCTCTAAGGGACCCTCCAAATGGTTAGGTGTGCCATGGTGGGGTCAAAAGGTCAAGGTGCGGCCCTTAAGTACAACCCTATGCTTGTTAACTGGAAATTACTATTTACAGACCACTGTGGTTTCCTTTTTCCTGGCTAAGGCCAAGTGGTCTCTTGAAGCTTCCTAGGGTTTTGTCATGACCTAGTGATGACAAAACCACTCTAGGGGTCTACTGTTTGGGGATTTTACAAAGGAGATCTTGAACCACTGAATCCTTTGGAAGAGGGATTCTTAAAACTCTTTTACAGTAAATAGTAAGAAGAAAATAAGAGGGAGAAGAAAAGAATTCTGTTCTCAGAATTCTTCAGAAGCTCTGATGATGCTTCTTTCTTTCATTCACTGGATCTAAGATGATGAACCCTTGCTTATGATTCTGATGATTTGCAAGGGTTGCTTTGCTTGATCCTTTTCTCTCAACACTTGTTGTAGTTCTGCTGTTGTGTATTGATGAGGAAGAAGTAGCAGTATATCTTCCTGTGTAGAGAGAGATTACTTCTGTATATCTATCTTTTAGGGTTTGAGAGGGAAGATGATGTATACCCTGTTGTTAATAGAACGTTCACCTAGAGGGGGGGGGGGGGGGGGGGGGGGTGTTAGGTGATCTTGCTTCTTTTCAAAATATTAGCGCGATTTATGACTACTCAAACAGACCACACAAGTATTGCACAAGAAAATCACACCAGACGACACAAGATCAATAGAGGTTCCTCAAGACCGGGTGTCTTGAGTAGTCCTCTGTCCCTCTGCGCCTACCTAGCAGTGTGCTAGGCTCGGCAAACTCCGCCAAATCTTCAGGCCCGCAAGCCTTACACCGCGGACCCGCAAGTCCTACAGCCTAGGCCCGCAAGCCCCTACTGCACCCGAGCCCGCAAGCTCGACACTCAGGCCCTCAATCCCTACCTAGCTCAGACCCGCAAGTCTAGCCTCTTCCCTGGCCCGCAATCCTCACAGGTCTCAAGCCCTCAAGCTTTACAATCAGGCCCTCAATCCCTACCTAGCTCAGACCCGCAAGTCTAGCCTCTGCCCTGGCCCGCAAGGCTCACAGGTCTCAAGCCCCCATGCTTGACGATGTCAGACCCGCAAGTCCACTGTCCTGTCCCTCAAGCCTCACAGCTCTACAACCCTCAAGCTAGACACTCAGGCCCACAATCCTTACAAGAATGAAATTACAGTAATGACAACTGCTTCTTCTGCCTGATGAAGATTGGCAAATTAGCCTGATGGAGATTGGCTTCTTGAGGTTGAAGAAGATGTTTCTGATTCAGATCTTGAAAGTGCAGTTCTTCTTCAATCTCTTCTCTTAGACTGATGAGGAACAACTTCTTATCAGTCGATGGAGATGACTGATTCTTCTGAGAATGCTTGAATCTTGTTCTCTACTTGTTCTTCTTCTTCTCCGCAGAATGTACTGTTGTATTGAAGCAATGACGAGATTCTTTCTTATTGATGATCATTGCTTTAGGGCAACCTCTTATCTCTTTTATAAGACTGCGAGGCTCCCAACGGTCTTCTGAAAAAGTTCCTTAAGTGTCAGACGCCTCATTCCTTAAGAGCACGCGCTGATTGGACAATCAGGCAGCGACATTAATTGCTGACAGCACGTTTGCAACATTTGAATTCCGTCTCGACGATATTTCCAGCTTCATACCGATACTGACAGCATCACGACGGTATGGATAATATCTCGATGATAGGACTTTGTCGATGCCTTAGACCTTGGTGGATCTTCAAGTCTTCTATCTTCTTCCTTTGATGCTGGTATCTCGACGATACGAGATATCCCAGCGTTTCTGCATATACAACGATATGCTATTCCTGATCGCGTCATCGTAATCTTCTATCTTGTAGTCTGTCGTCATAATCACTATGTTCTTTCGACGACATGACCGATATCATGTCGACAGACTATGCTTGTCTTCAGCTGTCCTTCTTCAGTCTTCTCGACGTCATGACTTCATTACGACGATGTCTGTTCTTCTCGACGAAAAGGCTACTTTGATGATGTCGACGATACTACATCTTCTCGACAACATTCCTTTCTTTGATATCTTCATGTCTTCTCTGCGTTCGACGAACTTCATTCTGCGTTCGACGAACAGCATTTTGCGTTTGACGAACTTCACTCTTCTATCCTGTCTCTGCGTTCGACGAACAACATTCTTCGTTCGACGAACTTGCCAAGTCTCAGCGTTTGCTTCTGTCCCGTCTCTTCGTTTGACGAACTTCATTCTGCGTTCGACGAACTGCATTCTGCGTTCGATGAAATGCATTCTGCGTTCGACAAACTCGCCTATTCTTCCTGAGATTTTGAGCTAGAGAAGTAATCAAATACAAAGTGAAGTTTTCTTGACTTGATGACTTCTTCAAATCAGGAATCATGTGGGCAAGATTCCCAACATACCCTATTCGACAGACAAAATAATGTAATAACTATGTTGTTCTGTTTCTTCTCCTCTTTTTGCATACTTATTGTGTATTATTGAGTTTTTAAAAACCTTTCTCTTTTTGGCTTGTCATGAAAAGGAATTCCTCTAACCCACCTAATTTCATTTCTCCTTTTGTTCTCGACCCGTTCATTCATTTTGAATACCTTCCAAAAGTGATTTGTTGTGTCCTGGAAAGCTTTATTCTACTCTTGGCAACAAACGAGTCGTTGGAGAACTGTCTTTAGCCTGGTGGTCCTTCTGAAAAGGTCCCAAAAGGACAGCTGAAAAAGCTTCCTTTTTCTGACTGTATTCGACGCTGCATCGACTTCATCAATCTTCATGTCGAGGCACCTCTAAGTTCTTGTCGACGTAGCTTCGAATTTCTTCTTAGCTTTGGCTGAACTCAGATGTCGACGTTACGTCAATTCCTTATCGACGTGTCCGTCGAGTTGAAGACTTGGACTCGAACTATATCTTCTGCGTCAAGTTGAAGTTGAAGTTGCGTCGACCTCTAAGATGGCTTCAACAAGCTCTTTCTTCTGCGTCGAGTTCCTTTCGATGTTGCGTCGACTTTGACTTATACTTCGACAGGTTGATAAAGTTGCTTCGACTTCCAGTCAGAGTTACGTCGACATATAGTCGAAGTTGAGACAACTTCTATTCGACGCAAGTCTTAACTTAACTGAATTTAAGCTTGTCTTGACTTGGTCTTGACACTCTAAGTTGAGTGTGACACACTAAGACTTCTAATGACCAATTTACCCTTTCTATACAATGTGGGTAATGGTACGCCCGTGATAGGTGTATATAAATACGCAAGTGCACGTGCCGTACAAGTAATAAAATGATGAGAAAGTGATCGTTCCCACGAGGAAGTTCCTAACTTAGTGCTCACAAATATTAGTTCTACCTTTTCTCTAAATTCAAGCAAGTAATAAATGATTGGTAAAGATAATTAAATAATTCAAAAGCAACAATTACAACTCTAATTACGGTTACTTAAAATACTTTTACTTCACTTGGAAAGATAGTCTCACATGTGATTTTCCCTTGCTATGATGACAACCAACAAAAATGATAATTCATGAAATATTAGCAATGATCTTGCAACGATTCTAAAATGGATAACTTTATCTCTCGATCACCATTATCCGTTTATCCCAAATCCTCTAGTTGCCTCCAACTTAGATGAAATTAGAATAACAAAAAGTGCTAGAATCACGGTTGCTAATTTAAGAGAAGATCTCTCTCTCTCTTGGAATTATATTAAGATTTATGATACACTTTCAACGCTCCTCTCTCGAATCTCGCGATGAAGTATAAATACGGAAGTTTGGTTAAAAACTACACGACTCCTCTCTCGAATATCGCCGTGCGAATAAACGTTCATCTAGCCCGACTCATCTCTCGAATTTTTGCCAAGCACTTTAAAGATGAAACTTAAACCAAAATCCCAAGAATAGATCATAAATTTAATAAAGATCAACATCAATACATTCACAAAGTATAAATGAAAATCAAGTCATCATCACAACTAAGGTACTTCACACATGCAAGACTTAGAAAATTAGTTCATGGAGGAAGAGAAGAGTAGCAAATCAAAGTAGATCTTACTAGACATGATTAAGGGAATCAAAAACGCTGTAGGAATGTTTCTAGATTCAGATCTTTCTCCTTGGTGATGATCCACGCCTCCTTTCTCCAAACCCTAGCCGAAATCTCCAAGAGAGAAGAAGGCCTCCAAAAGTTCCTTCCTTTTCTTTTTCCCAGTTCTCCCTCCTTGAATATGCGCCCCCTCTCTCCTTAATTTCGTGCTCATAACTTCCTTTCCAAAACTGAAGGGTTGCCTCCTTTGGAATTTCAAATAGGCGCCACTTTTAAAATTCAAAAATCTGAATTTCCGTCGCCACGTTGCAACCTGCAAATTTCTGGCGTTGCAACTTATTTTCTGCATCAGCAATAAATGTTCCATTGCTTCCTCAACTTGAATCCTTTGACCAATCTTAGATATAAAACATGGAAAATGACCGAAATCAGCCCAACATTGATTAATAAAATATTTAAACATATTTTCTATAATTGGGGATTATTTTCCTCTTTTTAAATGAATATTAGAATAAAATAAGTAGGGAAATAACTTCCTTTTGGGAAGTTATCACACCCCCACACTTAGTCATTTGCTAGTCCCTAGCAAATATAATCAATTCAAAGCTTGGATAAAGAATTGATGAAATTGTGCAAACTCAGATAATCACACATCCTTAACAACAAATTAACTAAGGCATATTAATGAAATCCGCTTTACTCAACTGATAAGCCAATAAATCAACACGAATTCAATCATTCACAAATCCATTAGCTCGAATGAAAGGTAAAGCTCAAATAAAGTCATAAGTGTTGTGTGTGCTTTTCCTTAAAATTAGTTACTCCTAAACATCTTTTAACATTGGATTTCCGCAACATAGGGAAGGATAAGAATAGCTAAATTATTGATTGAGCCTACACAAAGATCTGTAGTTTAAAAGAGAGTAGAATTGACTTGGATAAGCGTTCAAGGATGATGTTGATAGTAGAAAGACATTCCCTTAGTTCGTAATCTTAATAATTCACCAAATCATGGGGTTTATTGACATTTTCACTTTTTTTTATATTCATAGTAGGGATCATTCCAAGTATAAGTGTACATACCCAGGCCACATAATCACTATGATGCAATATTTTCTTTTTTTTTTATAATTTATGATTTGCTAACATAGTAGGGATCATTCCAGGTATGTATACATATACTTAGGCCCATATCACTATGAATCTCAATCATTTTTTTTATTAAACACCCATAAAATGGCTAATATACTAAGACGTAACTAATACGAATATTGGGAAGGTAAGCGTGGAATAATACGTCTCAACATGAAAAGAGTTCAAGTACAAAGATTGTAGTGGAGGGTCAAATTGGTTTAACTACATAACCCAAGTTTCAGCCAACATCGCTAACTCAGTTCTTACTCACCCATTCCCATAGTATTTTAGAAAGCCATATCAAAAGCTAGGTTTTTTGAAGTAAAATCTTTCAAGGAAAAATGTGCTTAAATCAGACTTAAGAGCGCTTTACCAAAAAAAATTCTCACTAATTTCAAATTCTGTGACTGAAATCGTTTGATTAACCGGCAATACCACTCGATTATCATTGGATAACAAGAATGTCCTATAGGTTAAATTGCAAAAACAAAGACGGAGTTATTGAGTTCGCATATATAAATAAATAAGTCCTTATCCAAGCGGTAGGGGTTGAACACTACCCACCCCCACACTTAAAATATTGCTAGTCCCTAGCAATGAACTCAATGAAAATATAAAAGAGGAAATAATTGACAATTTAACGATGAAAGAAATAGAGTAAAACTAAAACAAATACTCCCCTCATATTTTTTTTTGTACTTTTCGTTGCAATCTCCCAAGGAAGGCCTAGTCCAAGAGTGTTCCGTTCAAATCATAGCTCAGTAGTCCAGAGGATCTGCAAATAGCATCACAAAACCAAACAGAAACATATCCCAAATAAAATAGCTTTAGCCGTATACCATAGATATTGGATGGAGCCATATCTTAACCAAGCAATTCGAGTAACCAAAGTAAGGGGATGCAAGTAATTGGGCAATAGAACTTATGCAAAAATCACAGCAGTAATGTTCACATCAGTCACAAAAATAAAGCAAACATCACAGCAATAATTCCACAAAAATATTATCCAAAACGAAGGAAGCAAAAGGAAACCGAATATTGTCCAAACAGCAGTCAAAAAGTAAACAGGATATCCAAAAAGATGAAACTGGTCAGCACCCGGCTACTCGCTTGCAGCTTCGTCCATCTCTTCCTCATCCTCGTCAGGATCATCTTCCTCGTCCTCGTCATCAGCATCAGTATCTTCATCAGCAACATCACTGTCATCTTCATCATAGGCAGTATCCAATCTCTCCCGACCTTTAGTCATTAGATATCCTCTCTTGTCAAAATTATTGCAGTAAGGGTAACTTGGTATCGGCATCGGGAGTTTTGCCTTGTACATGAGCTGAGCAAGCACATTACACACATAGTCCTGTCGGGCATCAAAATAACAATGCTCAAGGCGTTGGTACGTCTTCATGTACTCTGTATCCTGCAAACAGAGCATGCTAGCCTGGGCTGGGTTTCCTTCATTTAGAGTAACTGATTCCGGTGATCCCGGAGGTGGCCTTGTGTATTCCCCCCAAAGAACTGATTTCATTCTTTCATTTGTCTTCTTCGGGGACTCCTCTGTAACTTTGATATTCTTCTCTGTCACCGTCACCGTGATATGATGACCTACCTGTGTAACTGTGTCTCCTCTCCTAATCTCCACGCCAGCATTCTTGCAAAGTTCAGTAATCAAAGTGGGGAACCAAAGGTGTTTTGCTTTTTCTTCTCCTACTTTCTTCCGGATGCTACTATGAATTAAATGGCCAACATCAAACTTTATGCCCTTTAGGATACTATAGATGAGGGCAATTCGCTCGAAAGATACAACATTTGCGTGCCTTGTTGGCACGATACCTGCATTAATAAATAGTAGCCACACTTTTGCCTCTCTAGATAAACACTGGGAACTCAATGCTTTTTTTTATTTTAAAACCCAATCCGGTTTCGTACCACCACAAACTACTGCAGCAATGTCATCCAATGGGGCAGTGATCGCTAATGCATCATAAGGAGTAATTTCATTGTCTTCCAACTCGAACATTTCATTTATTGCCTTTGGGGAATAATTGATCATGCGGCCACGAACTAAGACGTCATCCCTTTCGGAGAACCTAGCGTTCGCATAGAACTCGTAAACCCACTGATACACGGCCTCAGTTCGCGGGTGGCATAACATCTCCCAACCTAACTGATGAATTAGGTCCTCATAAGCTATTCTCCAACCTCTGAACTCCATTTTGAAACCCCGTTCATGTATAAACGATATTGACTGTAGGGCATCACAGATCTTGTGTGCCTCATCGTTTACAAACCGGACATCACCCTTGTGAGCACACTCTTTCCCCCTTCCTCGTTTCCCTTTTCCTTTTGATGACATTTCTAATGTTTCGTAGTCGAGTTGCTGGAATGAGAGGACAAGCGCAGCCCTCGTGGTGGCTGGAGAAAGTCGACGCCGATACGTCGTCGAGCGTCGATCGTTGGGATGGCCGCTCGCGACGCCGCCCTCCGCGTGCAGTGCTCGCTTCCGCCCAACCCCTCAGCAGTGTAGTGCTCACGAGCCCTAAATGAGAAATCGGGGTTGGGGATTTATCTTAACGCAGCATTCAGAGGTTTAGGTCGACCGGTTTAACTAGACCGGACCCCGCCGCTTGTGTGTAATCTGAGAAAATCGACCGGTTCAACTGAACCGGAGCGCCATTGCAACTCTTGAGCTCCCACCGAAGCCAGCCGGTTGCAACACCTGCTTTCCTTGCGTTGCAACGCGGAAATAATTCTGTAGGAATTTAACATTACCACCGAGCCAAGCGAGTTACAACGCGCAGAATTTTTGCGTTGCAACCTAAAATACAAAGCTGCCAGAAATTGTACACAACCGAGGCCAGCATGTTATAACGTGAAAAAAAATTGCGTTGCAACCTAAAATCTAGAAAATTTTCTTTCTTAAAATTTTTATTAACAAAATCTACTTTGACATCTCTTCATCACCTATTGTCCTCCAAATGATAAAAACAAACATAAAACAAACAAAACAACCTAAAAATGATAGAAAAATAACAAAGATGGTGGGTTGCCTTCCACCTAGCGCCTCGTTTAAAACGTCCCGGCCGGACGCTTTCCCTATTTCATTTTCAATTGAAAGTTAGCACCATCGCCTCGCGCTGGTCACTACCTTCATAATATTCCTTCAACCTCTGTCCATTTACTTTAAACTTGGATCCGTCTCTCTCATTACAAATCGTGATAACTCCAAACGGATGTACCTCCTCCACCAGAAAAGGTCCAGACCATCGTGACTTCAATTTTCCGGGGAATAATCTCAGTCGTGAGTTATACAAGAGGACAAGTTGCCCTTTTTTGAACTCCTTTCTTCTCAACCTCAAATCATGCCATTTCTTCGTCCTTTCTTTGTACACCCTAGCATTTTCATACGCATTAGATCTGATCTCCTCCAGTTCGTTCAAATGAAAAAGTCTCTTCTTGCCCGCTTCTTGGAGATCAAAATTCAATTTTTTTATTGCCCAATATGCTTTGTGCTCCAATTCAACTGGAAGATGACATGATTTGCCATAGATCATTTTATACGGAGTTAGGCCTATCGAGGTTTTAAATGCTGTTCTATATGCCCATAATGCTTCGTTTAGTTTTCGTGACCAATCCTTACGAGTTGCGCTTACCATTTTTTCTAGGATTGATTTTATCTCTCTATTAGAAACTTCAGCTAAACCATTTGTTTGAGGATGGTACGCAAGGGCGACTTTATGAGTGACTCCATATTTTCGAAGGAGCGATTTAAATTGATTATTACAAAAACGTGCTCCACCGTCACTTATTATGGCCCTCGGTGTACCAAATCTAGAAAAAATATTAGCCTTAAGAAATTTCAGTACTACCTTAGCGTCATTCTTCGGTGTGGCTACAACTTCTATCCACTTCGAGACGTAATCCACAGCTAAAAGTATATAAGGGTTTCCATTTGAGTTTACAAATGGGCCCATGAAATCTATTCCCCACACATCGAAGATCTCCACCTCTAGAATATTAGTCATTGGCATGCTATCCCCTCGATTGATGTTTCCTGTTCTTTGACATCTATCGCAACATTTTGCGAACCTATGAGCATCCTTAAATAGTGTTGGCCAATAAAAACCAGCCTCTAAGACTTTTGTTGCTGATCTCTCTCCCATAAAGTGTCCACCATAAGGTGAAGCATGACATTTCGCTAGGATACCTTGTACTTCTACCTCGGGGATGCATCTGCGGATCACTTGATCAGCACTAATCTTAAACAGATACGGATCATCCCAAATGTAAGATTTCACCTGATGGAGAAACCTTTTTCTTCGTTGATAGTTCATGTCTGGGGGAAATACATTGCTCACTATGTAGTTCACAATGTCTGCATACCATGGCGTACTCGCCTCAGATATTGCAAGCAACCTCTCATCAGGAAAATTCTCTCTAATCTCTATATCCACATCTTTCTCACACTCATACTCTAGACGTGATAGGTGGTCCGCTACCGGATTCTCCGCTCCCTTACGATCTTTAATTTCTAAGTCGAACTCTTGCAAGAGGAGAACCCACCTAATCAATCTAGGTTTCGCGTCCTTTTTCTCCACTAAAAATCGAATTGCTGCATGGTCCGTATAAACAATCACCTTAGAAGCTACCAAATAGGATCGAAATTTGTCAAAAGCGAAAACGATAGCTAATAACTCCTTCTCGGTAGTTGTGTAGATTACTTGTGCATCAATCAACGTCTTGCTAGCATCGTAGATTGTGGGAAAGACTTTGTCACGCACTTGTCCTAAAACCGCGCCCACAGCAAAGTTGCTAGCATCGCACATAATGGTGAATGGTAAAGACCAATCGGGTGAAATAATAATAGGAGAAGAAATCAGACTTTGCTTCAAAGAATGAAAGGCGGTCAGACATTCCTCATCAAAGTTAAAATGTGAATCTTTTTCTAATAAATGACTTAGTGGCTTAGAGATTTTCGAAAAATCCTTAATGAAACGACGGTAAAAGCCGGCGTGTCCTAAAAAACTTCGCACTCCCTTAACATTAGTTGGTGGAGGCAGTTTCTCTATAACCTCTGTCTTAGCTCGATCTACTTCCAATCCCTTCTTTGACACCTTGTGTCCTAAAACAATTCCTTCTTTGACCATAAAGTGACATTTTTCCTAATTTAGGATCAAATTGGTTTGAATGCACTTATCCAAAGCTTTCTTCAACACTTTCAGACATTCATCAAATGATCTCCCAAATACTGAAAAATCATCCATAAAGATCTCGATCCCCTCATCAATCAGATCAGTAAAAATAGCGATCATGCAGCGCTGAAATGTGCCAGGAGCGTTACACAATCCAAAGGGCATTTTCCTAAATGCAAATGTCCCAAAAGGGCAGGTGAAGGTAGTCTTCTCCTGATCCTCGGGAGCTACCATGATTTGATTATACCCCGAGTAACCATCTAAGAAACAGAAATACTCATTTCCTGCTAACCTATCAAGAACCTGATCAAGGAATGGAAGTGGGAAATGATCTTTCCTAGTCGCCTTATTCAACTTTCGATAATCCATACAAATCCGCCATCCAGTTACTGTTCTAGTGGGGATCAACTCGTTGCTCTCATTCTTAACTACCGTAATGCCTCCCTTCTTTGGAACACATTGAACAGGACTTACCCACCGGCTGTCGGAGATAGGATAAATAATACCCGCATCCAACCATTTGATTATCTCCTTCTTAACCACTTCTTTCATTGGTGGGCTAAGTCTTCGTTGGTGTTCAATAGACTCTTTTGCTTCTTCTTCCAAAAGAATTTTGTGCATACAAATTGAAGGACTTATCCCTCTAATATCTGCAATGGTCCAACCCATTGCCCCTTTATATTCACGAAGAACCTCAAGCAATTTCTCTTCATTTTCCTTAACTAGAGATGCATCAATAATAACCGGTAGTGTGTTATCCTTACCTAGAAAAACATACTTTAAGTTTTCGGGTAGCGGTTTCAATTCAAGCGTAGGTGGCTCTAAGATAGAAGGCTTCATGACCTTAGACTCACTTGGTCTACTTATTAATTCAAACATGTTAGCATTTGGTATATGCTCATCAATACTTAAAGCTTCTACAGTTTCTGTTAAGTCTGGGTCCTCGTCTATTTCTTCATTTGTTAACACACTCAGGATTTTACGCTCCCAATCATTCTCATCATACATCATACGTGTAGGTGCATTCACTTCCTCAATAGAAAAACACTCCTCCTTATCATCCGGAAATTTCATAGCCTTGAGGATGTTGAATGTCACATTCTCATCATTAACTCTCATTGTAAGCTCACCCTTCTGGACGTCAATAAGTGTTCGTCCGGTGGCCAAGAATGGTCTACCAAGAATGATGGGGACATCCTTGTCCTCATCCATATCAAGTACCACAAAATCGGCGGGGAAAATGAATTTATCCACTTTAACCAATACGTCCTCTACAATTCCCTTTGGAAATGCTAGAGACCTATCGGCCAACTGTAGAGTCAGAGATGTAGGTGTGATCTCCCCTAAACCAAACTTCTTATAGATAGATAATGGCATCAGATTAATGCTCGCCCCAAGGTCACATAGAGCTCTCCCAACAAAGTTTAAACCGATAGAACAAGGAATTGTGAAGCCACCGGGATCCTTAAGTTTGGGTGGCAACTTCTTCTGCAATATAGCACTACACTCCTCAGTCAACGCCACTATCTCTTTATCAACAAACTTTCTTTTCTTTGCCAAGATATCCTTCATAAACTTGGCATAACTTGGCATTTGCTCAAGAGCCTCAACAAATGGGATATTTATAGTTAACTTTTTGAAAATCTCCATAAACTTTTGGAATTGTGTGTCAAGTATGGATTTAACAAGTCTAGACGGAAATGGGGGTGGCGGATAGACTACTTCTTTCTTTTGATTTAGTTTCTCTTTTTGTTTCTCTCCCACCTCATTTTTCTCACCCAACTCGTCCTTCTCTAATATGCTTGACTCACTTGGCTTCTTACTCGTCTCTTCTTCCCTAACTTTCTCAAGCAACCCCTCCGCACTTGGGATCTCTATACCACTCCTTAGTGCAATAGCCTTGCAATGGTTATTATGATTATCTTTTGTTGGATTGGGTGTGGTATCAGAAGGTAGAGTTCCAATGGGCCTTTGACTTAATGAATTTGCAAGTTGACCCATAGTAGTTTCTAGTGATCTTAACGTTGATTCTATTCCTACCATTTTTGAGTCATACTTTTGGAACATGCTTAAGATAAACTCATCAGTCACCTTCCTTTGGTTTACTTGTTGGGGTTGAGAGTTGTTATTGATAGGTAGTTGATTCATATTTTGATTAAAACCTTGTGGTTGATTCATCCCTTGATTATTCTTCCAGGAAAAATTAGGATGATTCCGCCACTCGGGGTGATAATGATTGGCAAATCCTGGCGGAATTTGTCGTGATTGCCCTCCCACATAATTGGCTTCTTCAGTTATTTGATTTAGTTGTTCAACTGTAAGCGGGGCACTAGTTGTAGGGGTTGAGAGTGAATCTAATCTTTTGTTAATTAAATTGAACTGCGACGCCATCTGAGCGGCCAAAGAAGTGATTTGGTCCACCTGATGGACTCCCGCTGGATTACAATTAGTTTGCCTCTCATATGCTTGATAATTATTGGATGTTAAGTCTTCTAAAATAGCATACGCATCTTGAGGATACTTTTTCATTAATGAGCCCCCAGCGGCTCCATCGACTAAAATCATGGTTGCAGTTTGCAGCCCATTGTAAAATGTGGACACTTGCTGGTGCTGGTGCAACCCATGATGAGGACATTTTCTCAACAACTCTTTAAAACGTTCCCATGCGTCGTAAAGAGTTTCCCCGTTACCTTGTAAAAATGTTGTAATATCCCTTTTTAGTTTTGCAGTCTTAGAGGGTGGAAAATATTTGTTCAGGAACCTATCGACTAGTTCGTCCCATGTGGTGATACACTCATGTGGTAACGAGTCTAACCAATCCTTAGCTCTACCCTCTAAGGAGAACGGAAATGCTCTCAACAGGATTGCATCTTCCGATGCTCCATTGAACTTAAACATATCGCAAATTGCTAAGAAGGTTCGTAAGTGGGAATTTGCATCTTCATGTCCTAGACCCCCAAACTTATTGTTTTGCACTTGTTGCATAATTAGTGGGTCCATTTTAAAATTGTTAGCAGCAATTGCTGGTCGAGCAATGCTGAAGTGCAAACCTCCCCTTAGAGGTGTGTTATAATCGTGACAAGTCATACGTGGTGGTGCTGGCGGTTGGGCATTTTGATCAACCTGACCATCATTATTATTAGCATTATTTGGCTCCGGATCATTCATCGCAGGATGAATAATGTTAACGGTCCTAAAGTCTCTCCTGTTTCGTCTACAGGTACGCTCAATTTCAGAATTCAACGGCAATAGTTCTACTTGCCTATATCTGGACATACACCGAACAGTATTCAAAAAGACAAATAAATTAAAACAAATAACACGAACAAACAAATGCTTGATCTCTAAGTACTAAGGTTTCACAAATATTGTGAGAAATAAAACACTAAATTAGCGCGCCTTCCCCGGCAACGGCGCCAAAAACTTGGTACGCCCGTGATAGGTGTATATAAATACGCAAGTGCACGTGCCGTACAAGTAATAAAATGATGAGAAAGTGATCGTTCCCACGAGGAAGTGCCTAACTTAGTGCTCACAAATATTAGTTCTACCTTTTCTCTAAATTCAAGCAAGTAATAAATGATTGGTAAAGATAATTAAATAATTCAAAAGCAACAATTACAACTCTAATTACGGTTACTTAAAATACTTTTACTTCACTTGGAAAGATAGTCTCACATGTGATTTTCCCTTGCTATGATGACAACCAACAAAAATGATAATTCATGAAATATTAGCAATGATCTTGCAACGATTCTAAAATGGATAACTTTATCTCTCGATCACCATTATTCGTTTATCCCAAATCCTCTAGTTGCCTCCAACTTAGATGAAATTAGAATAACAAAAAGTGCTAGAATCACGGTTGCTAATTTAAGAGAAGATCTCTCTCTCTCTTGGAATTATATTAAGATTTATGATACACTTTCAACGCTCCTCTCTCGAATCTCGCGATGAAGTATAAATACGGAAGTTTGGTTAAAAACTACACGACTCCTCTCTCGAATATCGCCGTGCGAATAAACGTTCATCTAGCCCGACTCATCTCTCGAATTTTTGCCAAGCACTTTAAAGATGAAACTTAAACCAAAATCCCAAGAATAGATCATAAATTTAATAAAGATCAACATCAATACATTCACAAAGTATAAATGAAAATCAAGTCATCATCACAACTAAGGTACTTCACACATGCAAGACTTAGAAAATTAGTTCATGGAGGAAGAGAAGAGTAGCAAATCAAAGTAGATCTTACTAGACATGATTAAGGGAATCAAAAATGCTGTAGGAATGTTTCTAGATTCAGATCTTTCTCCTTGGTGATGATCCACGCCTCCTTTCTCCAAACCCTAGCCGAAATCTCCAAGAGAGAAGAAGGCCTCCAAAAGTTCCTTCCTTTTCTTTTTCCCAGTTCTCCCTCCTTGAATATGCGCCCCCTCTCTCCTTAATTTCGTGCTCATAACTTCCTTTCCAAAACTGAAGGGTTGCCTCCTTTGGAATTTCAAATAGGCGCCACTTTTAAAATTCAAAAATCTGAATTTCCGTCGCCACGTTGCAACCTGCAAATTTCTGGCGTTGCAACTTATTTTCTGCATCAGCAATAAATGTTCCATTGCTTCCTCAACTTGAATCCTTTGACCAATCTTAGATATAAAACATGGAAAATGACCGAAATCAGCCCAACATTGATTAATAAAATATTTAAACATATTTTCTATAATTGGGGATTATTTTCCTCTTTTTAAATGAATATTAGAATAAAATAAGTAGGGAAATAACTTCCTTTTGGGAAGTTATCAGGTAACATAACCTAATAGATGAAATCACTTTAAGTAATTTGTTAGATAAATTACAAGGGTTTTTCACAACAATCTCCCCCTATTTATCATAACAAATTTTACAAGATAAAGTAAGTGATTTCAAGCATGTTTTGACAAAAACTCATAATACAAACAATTATACATGTATAATAGAGACTAAAGATATGGTAAACTCAACAACATCTGATTAATACAAGTGAATATTTGTTAGAGATAGTTACCCCAAAAGAGGATCTACTTTCTATTTTCGAGAAAGGTAGATAAGGCCTCATAGACCTTTCTGAATTTTCTTTCTACATATTTGAAATTTGCAGGAGTGTCCTTCCCTGGGTTATTCTGTATTTTATCATGTCCTTTGAAGAGCTTTTCCAGATCAGTTTCAGCATCAGGATAGACCTTATTCAACTTTAGCCCCAGACCATAGATTTTAGCAGATAGCAAATATATTTCTTCTAAGTCCATCTCTTCTGCGTTAGGGTCTGGTACAATGAGCATTGATTGTGGATTATCATAAGTTGGAGCTGTCCTGAATACAATCTTCCTTTTCTTTTGAGATGTCCGTTTTGCTTTATCTGGATCACATCCAAGACCCCTTCTGTGAAGTTGCCTTTTATTCTCCAAAATTTTGGTTTGAGGATTTTTGGCAGCATACTTTGTAAGGTCCAAGAGTGTGCTTGGAATTTGGATTGCCTATTTCAATTGTCCTTTTTCAATAGAATCTTTGCCCTTCTTTAGTCTTTCAATGAACAACCTCCTCTTTTATTCTATCTCTCTTTGAGAAGCCTCATACTCATATGTATCCCTTTCCATGATCTTATCTAGGGCTTCATCAAGTGCTGGATTAGTGTATGTTGTCATTTTATTCTCTGGAATTTCAATCCTCTCATAGGTCTTATTGTAGGATTTGTCTTTCTTGAATTGTTTCCTCTGTTCTTTTGTATACTTTTCTGATATTGGTAGCTTTCCTCTTTTCCCTCTCCCTCTTCCTCTATATGGAGGTCTTCCTCTGAACATTGGTGCCGGAAGAGTTGGAGTGGGTGTTGGGTAGGATCAATAGGAGGTAAAGCTGGAGGTGACGAGGGTGGAGCATTTACAAGGACCAGATCAGCCACCTTGAATGGAGAAGGTGTTGTTGTAAATTCTTTAGAAGAGACCCTGAATTTTTGTACATCAGTAATGGATGGATCAGTACCCTCATTGAATTCTTGCAGACTTTTCAGATAGGCCTGATCATCTGAGAATAGAGGAATCTCTAGAGCACTCTCCCCCTGAATTGATGACTCCCCCTGTGTTGAAGGCTGAGTCCTTGGAGGAGATAACTCCAGATGTGCTACTGAATCTTCAGGTAGTATAAGAAGCTTAAAGGTAATGGTTGGCTCTCCTTCAGATTCAAATGATAGAGGGAGAGTTGTAGTGTATACCAACTCTTGAGGTGGTTGCCTGCTGATACATCTCTCCACCTGCATTATATCGTTGATCAAAGATATAAAGACTTCGGCAGGCACAACTGACAATCTCATATCTACATCAAAAGCCTTGATTTCAGACGTGAGGTCTCACAATCTTCTGTGTTGGGCGCACAGCTTGCAATTGCAATCCCTTCAGAAGTCAAGATAAAGAGTACTGAACTGAGATATTAATGTTTCGAGGGCAAGATCAACTGCTTCAATAACATCTCTTTGATTCGAAGGAGATGCCATTGAAATCCTACGGGTACCTGCAAGGAAACAGAAAGAGAGAAGTATAGGAGAAACGGAGGAGAGTGAAAGGGAGATAAGTTGAAAAAGCACAATAGTGTCAACTGCCTGAGTTGCTATGAATAGAGGAATCATCACAACTTAGGGTTATATTCAAAGGGACGTCGAAAAGAAATGAATTCGGCGCGCCAAAATATGTCAATGTCGCTTCTGCGCGCCCTTGGCATAGTCGACGTAACATCGAAAAGAATTCGATGTGGCTCCAAATATAGTTCAGCGACCATGATGTCGACGTGAGCGTCGAAATATCGACACTACGCTGAGTGCTATTCAACGGAACTATCCCAATCTGCTCTCGAAGCTAACGTCGAATAGAAGTCAACGATGCGTCGATTCTTATTCGATGCAGCTCTAAGTTAACAATTTTTTTGTGAATTTTTTTGTTGTTTTTCGCATCAATACCTTTCTATGGAATATAGGTTTGAATACATAATATAGTGGGAGTGTCCTAGAGAGTTCCTTCAAGCATTCCCAGTGAATTGATGAAGAACTTGTGCTTACTTTCATCAAGTGGCTTAGTGAAAATGTCAGCTCATTGAATATTAGTGGAGATGTATTGAAGGTTAATCTTACCTTTCTCAACATTATCCCTGAGAAAGTGGTGCCTTATCTCTATGTGCTTAGTTCTCCTGTGAAGAATAGGATTGGAAGCCATAGAAATAGCACTAGAACTATCACAGAATATTGTGGAATTGACAAGAGAAAAGTTGTAATCTAACAACTGATTTTGCATCCACGGTATTTGTGAGCACCAGCTCCCTACAGCTATATACTCAGCTTCAGCTGTATAAGTGGAGATTGAGGTTTGCTTCTTGATAAACCATGAGATCAGTCTAGCCTCCAGGAACTAACATGTTCCTGAGATGCTTTTTCTATCCAGTCTACATCCAGCATAGTCTGCATCTGAATAACCAACTAATTCTGTAACATCCCTCAAACAGATAGACCCCTAAGTTGGTTTTCTCATGACTAGGTCATGACAAAACCATAGGAAGAGCCCAAGACCTTGTGAGCATAGGTGAGAAGGAGAAAACCCAAGTGGTCTGCAAATAGCAATTTTCAGATATCAAGCCTAAGATTGTGTTTAGGGGCCCCACCTTGAACCTTGACCCCACCATAGCATCCCTAACCCATTAGAGGTCTCCTCGAAGCACCAGTGACCCATTGGGGTCAACCTAAGAGGCCAATTTGACTAAAGTCAACCTTAACCGTAGATTGGTCAAACTAGCTCAATTAAGATCAATTGGCCCCCACCATGCCAAATTGACCATGCCCCTACCCTTGTATGGGTACTAGGGTCCTAATCGACCAAAAAACCCCATCATGGGGCCTTCAATTTGACCAAATTGCCTTAAACCCTAATTTGGTCAAAGTCCCCTAATAAAGGGCAATTCACCCTCACCTTGTCAAATTGACCCCACCTATACCTTCCTAACCCTTGGGGGAAGCCAATGGAGCTCAAGTCACCCTTTGGGGTCAACCCAATTGGTCAATTTGACCAAAGTCAAACTCAAGCTTAATTTAGGTCAACATACCCCAATTTAACCTAATCTAGCCCAATCCACTTGGGCTAGACCCAATTAAGGTGGTCCACCACCTAATGGGGTTTGAATGTTGGTGAGGTGGCCATTCAATTTGGAGAGTGTCAGCTAGGAGAGAGAAAAGGGAGGTTTCTCCCAAATCGGAGAGAGAGAAAGAGAGCTTTTATGGTGATTAGATGCAATTGATCCTTCATATCCCTCCCAATTGATGTGCATTCATCTCCCCCTTCAGTTACCCACGAATTTCTGGAGTTTTCCATGGCCAAGGGGGCTGTTTCAGAGAGAATTTAGCTGTAACCGAAATTTGGTTAATGGCCATTAATGGCTTTTGGAGATAAAGCCATCCTAGCCGAATGAAACTCCTCCCTTTTCCTTCAGTGCTCAGAGAGAAAGAGATCCCCCTTTTTCCCAGTGAATTTCGTGCAGAGAAATCTTAGATCGGCATGGCATCACAAGCTCCAGCACCAACAATGGCAACTCGCCGGTATTCACGCCGCCAAGCCCCTGCTCAGGTCCGATCCTCTTCTCCTCCATTGGTGCTAGATCTCTTCATTTTTCGGGGCTTGATCCGAGCACAATAAGGCTCGGATTGTGCTTCCGAAAGGGTGCATTTCGTACCCATTTTTCCTCCCTCAAAAACCGGATCCGACCACCTCCGGCCGGCCAACCACCTCCTATCGCCGGCCACCACCTCAACGGAGGTGGTGGTGGCATTGGCCAGCCGGAAAGAGACGCAGGTGGCTGGGAAACCACTCCGCAAAGAGGCCCAGGACGGGCCATCGCGAGCTGTCCAACGTTCGGGGAAGATGATGGAGAGCCGTCGGATCTATTTATTTACGTTTATGATTATATCATTTGATTCGTCGAGCGCCGCAAGAAGTTCGTCGAACGAGATAGTTCGTCGAACGAGAAGTTCATCGAACGAGATAGTTCGTCGAATGAAATATTTCGTCGAACGGGAGTAGAAGTTCGTCGAACGAATCTGTTAGTCGAACGCTGATATAAGTTAATTTAGTCAAGCGCTGTTATACGTTAAATTAGTCGAACGCAGATACTTAAGAAATTGGTCGAACGCAGAGTTGTTCGGTTTTCGTCGAACGCAGACTTGATCTGTTTTCGTCGAACACAGAATTGATCGGCTTTTGTCAAACGCAGTTTGCTTTGCTTTCGTCGAGCGCAGTTTAAATTTCGTCGAACGCAGTAACCGTTATTTAATTAATTATTTTCAAGATTTCTGTCATATATTTTGCTGTACTTAGATTTAATTGTTAAAAATACTTATGCCCCTCTACAGAAAAAGTGGTCAACGCCAAAGTTGTATACCTTAGGGTCTACTTTATTTCAAAATTTATTTCACCCCAAAAGGAGTTTTGTAGCTCCTTGTAGGTCCATTTTAGTGGGGCTGGTCCCTAGTGTAGGACAACCACCAATTCTTGAATAACTTTTGATTGGGAATTGATATGGACTTGAGATTTGAAACATAGTCTACTTATACCTACACACACATCATATCCAAAGATGAGATTTTTAGGAGAACCTTTTTCTAAGGTTTTTGAAATAATTTCATAAATCATCTAATAATTAATTAGTGGGTTAAGTGACCTCCAATGCCCTCCAAGTTTTGGTGGGTGCTCCTTAGGGTTACTGTATGACCTTTGTAAAATTATCAGCCCAATTGGGACTATTTTGGTGGTCAAAACTCATCACCATGTAGTGAAACCTTGGTAACTGGTTTAGTATCACCTAAAAGAATCCCCATGAGTGATTTGGGGTGGTGTGGAGGTGGATAAGCCCTAGAATACTAGTTTAATTCCTAGGTGTGCATTTAGAGCCTTGTGAAGGCCATGTGGTCAAAATCCCTGGTTGGTTTTGAAATTTGGTGGATAGATTCATAGAGTGTAATTAGGCACTGGGTAATTTTATAAGAATTCTAGGAGCCTATATTCCCTTTGGATTAGGACATAACCCCTTTAGGGAAACTTAGTATAAGACACATTTACACGCTTAAAAAGTCTTGTATGATGATGAGACTTTGGTTGTGCCATTATAGTCATGATTTAGACCTCTGGTAATTTTTGTGAATTTTATTAAATAATTTAATCAGTACTTCTTTCTCAAGGCACTTATTTTGATTTAAACTTAAGAAAAATATTTGAGGGCCCAAAACTCTTTGCTAAATTGTGAAAACTGGTGATAGGCCCTTCCTGGACATTAGGAACCTCTGTAAATTTTTATAGAATTTTTGAGGACCTAAATCAGTAGGCTACTTCACAGTTCATTGAATTTGAGATTTTATTAATTTAATTATTTTAGTGAGAAAATGATATTCTTAAATCATGAAACTTAGTCCGTAGCCTCTTCTGGTGAATACCAGAGCTTGGTAATTTTCCCATAATTTTAGTGTTGATCTTTTTGGTAGTTCCTTCTTAAAACTATGATTTTGGATAGAAGTTAAATAATTAAATTAGGGGAAAATTTCTTACTGTAAAAATATGATATGTTGTTTCTGGTGTTGTTTAGCCACCATAGAATTATCATAAATTTTGGAAAGCCATATCATAAGATTTACTTATAGTTCATGTTCATTTTCATGCTTGGCAGATGTTTGGAGAAAATAAAATAAATATTAATTAATTAGAGAAAAATATGATTCTCTGGAATTAGTCTTATAACATCATGATAGACCTCCAGTAAATCTCTTGGGTCAGTTGGATGAGAATTTGGAGTACCTCTATTTGTGAGCTTCATATAATTGGTTTGGTCTGCGTATAGTAAAACTGCGAAACTTAGGTTTTTAGTAACCTACTGGTGGAAATGTTGTGCAGATGGTGGACATGGGTTGATTAGATAATTGTTAGTCCACCCAAGGAATTTTATATGAGGAAAGTGTCTTGGTGGGTTAAGAGTAAGGTTGTCCTGGGGATTGACGGAAGATCGTCTTTCCCCTAGTGTGTCCTAAAGCACTTAGGTCTAACTCAAGTGAAACGGTAGAAGAGAATTCTTAAGGGTAGATACCTATAACAGTAAGTATCTTGAGAAAGGGAACTTTGGGGTGTCAATCCATTACAATTCTTAGTACCGTAGCGAGCCCCTTACAGGGTAACCCGCGGGAAGTCCAAGGTTAACCATAAGTCGTAGGAGTATAGAAGATGCTCAAGACTAACAAATAACACATTCACTCACACTCTGTTGTCACGGGAGTTTGGTTGGTTTGGTGCCCCGGGCTGTATGCTCGTTGGTGGTAGGTGCGGATTGTTGATCCGGAGAGTTTGTGACTCAGTGTGGTTCTTGGTTGGGCAAGTTAAGCCCAAGAGGTTTATGTTGGAATTTGTAGATAGATAGTAGAACATGTTGCATGTGCACAAGGTGGTGGGTCCTTAGTGTCGATAGTTGTTGCACCGACGTTGATACTCGGGCTCGGCAAGTGTGGAATTTGCACTTAGCCATACAAGTCTGGTGGTCCAGCCAGTAAGAGTACGCAGATGCTCCGCGATTTTGCGTTGAGGCGTACGATAGGTCTAGGTTAGGTAGTGCATATACCAACCTAGAGGTGGGCGAGGCCCAACCCACCGCTTCCGTTTGCCACTACGGGAGTATCCTGGGAGTCTTGCTAGCTCCAAAAAGGGGGAACTAAAGGTCTGTGCTCACAGAGTCGAAGTGGGTGAGTTGCACTTGTATGAACATAACATAATTGCATACATTACCTGTCATAGCATAAACATTGCATTTCAACACCTACCCCTATCGTATAAGTCAGTTATGAGACTTTTTATACGATAGGCCTTGTTAAACGACCCCTTGGTCTATAGGTTTGTGTGAGCATTCCTATAAATCTATGGTTACTTTTCTATTACTATTGTCTTTACTTACTGCACTTTATTTACTCTTTACCTGCTCTTACTATGCTTTATTACCCGTTTCATTTATGCATATATACTTGAGTAGTGGTAGAACTCTTCCTGTAGAATATACCCAGTCATCTGCTTTTGCTATTACCCCTTGTTTGTCCTCCGCTTCATCCTTCACGCTCGGTGCCTGGGAGTCACCGAGGCAGGGGTGGGGGATTGGCTTAGTCTTTTGACTAACGGTCGGTGGACCTTATCGTTTTAGGAGACCGCGGCGACGGAGCAGCACCAGAGGCTGTTGCAGATGGAGGCAGGGCAGTCTAGCACGGGAGCACCGATGACAGGATCCGTGAGTGGCTATTAGTTCTAGTTATTTTGCTTCCGCGAGTGAATTTGTAGTGAGGCTTGATGTATCGGGCAGGAGCCCTTGTTATCTCTTTCCTTATTTCAGTTACATTTATGTGGACATCTCTTCGTGGATGTATTACTTTTCTATGTGATGTGGACTTGGCTTTCTTTTAGCTTATTTCTTCTTTGCTTCTTCATGATCGATTTGGCCGGCAATATCGGCGTTTTGTAGTGGCGACCTCCCCGAGTGAGGGTGTCACCACAAAGCGGCGGTTCTGGGCCTAAGACCCAGTTGTTTGGAAAAAAAATGGGGTCTTACAAGTGGTATCAGAGGAAATCTCGATCCGAAGAAAAGAAGTCCACAAACCCTGGGCCACCCTGCGCGAGCTTAGTTTGAGGACAAACTAGCAGCGGAAGCAATGGTGTGCCCATAAGGGAAATCACATGAAAAGGTCCACTTATAACTGATCGTTCTTTAGCTAAGTTCCTTACGAGTGTAATTTTCTTGTACAGCCCGCGATGAACCCTACGCCGCAGCATGGAGTCCCACCGACTCCAGACGTCGTCCCACCACCACCGGCTCCTACCCCGTTCCAGTAGACAGAGTTGGGACAGACACTGACTGCCATTCTGGAGACTTTCAGGGCACAACAGGCACCGACTCCTCAGCAAAACCCTGGGGACAACTGGCTGAGCATCTTTCGAGGTCTCTCCCCGCCATCATACATCGGGACGGAGACCGTTGTGAGGACTGAGGAGTAGGTAGATATCATGGAGGAGATGTTGATAGAGATCCAGTGCCCGACAGACATGGAGGTTCCACTGGTGGTTTCGTGCTTGGAGTCTCATGCTAAGAGGTGGTGGAAGAGGTTCCTAGTTACAACTTATCCGGGACTGGAGGCTGCGGACGTTTCGTGGGAAGATTTCAAGGTGGCACTGCTGGAGCATTTTGTGCCGCAATCTGAGAGAGACGAGCTGGAGGATAGGTTTTTGCAGTTGAGGCAGGGGAGCAGGACGGTTCTGGAGTATCACCGGGAGTTTACCCATCTATCCAGGTTTGCGGTTTCGTATCAGCTGAATGACGCAGGATTTGCAAAGAGGTTCTACAAGGGCCTCCGTGATGAGCTGAGGCAGGACCTCCTCTTTGTCTCCGACGGCAGCATGACAAAGATTCTAGAGATGGCCAAGAAGCTGGAGATAGACCAGCAAGCTGTTCATGTGAGAAAGAGACCGATGGAAGATCTGGGACGAGGAGGTAGAAGGGATCAGCCGAGAGGCCGAGACGCTGGGGAGAGAAAGACGGAGGTCCGACCCCGCCAGGAGGAGAGGCAGGAGCAGAGAGAGGAGGTAGTGTTGGCTCCTCAGCCTCTACAGATGCGGGAGATGCCAAGGATTGGAGGAGGTGGACCACCGCCAGAGTGCTACCACTGCCGCCAGATCGGCCATATCAAGAGAAACTGCCCTCAGAGGAATGCTCCACCGACACTACGGGCAGCACCACAGGGCCAGCATTTCGGGGGCCGAGGAAGTGGACGAGGTCGTGGATTTCAGGGCGACGATCAGAGACAGTACAGGGAGCAGGCATACGCCCTAGACCTGGCAAGGCCCCGGGATCCAGCAAGGGTCATCACAGGTACTTTGATGCATTTCTTTTAATTATTTGTACCTTATAAATTTCAGTTTTACCTTAGCATTGAACCAAACAACAAAACCCTCAGGTTTAGTACGCGTTTACGGCAAACCCGCGTTTACCTTGTTCGATACGGGTGCCTCGCACTCGTTCATCTCCGCTAAGTTTATCGAGGACCTAGACCAAGTCCAACACTTCAGAAGTGATTACAGGAGGGTGCGATTCCCGGACGGATCGGAGGTTCTAACAAATGCCACGTGCAGCATGTGGGTGGAGATTGGAGGAAGACTATTCGAGGCCCTGACAACTGTCTTGAAGATGAAAGATTATGACCTGATCCTGGGCATGAGTTGGTTGTTTGGGAACCAGGCAAGGATTGACTGCCCGACAAGGAGGATCATTCTTAAGCACGAAGACGGTGAAGTAGTTTTCGAAGGTACTCAACCCACCTCTCGTCTCTTCTTATCATCTATTCAGGCCGTCAAGGCCCACCTGCAGGGAGACGAGGTATATCAGGTGCTCTTCGAGGCGACTGAAGTCAAGGACTCAGTGTCAAGTATCCCGGTCGTACAGGATTTTGCGGACGTGTTTCCGGAGAAGCTTCCCGGACTGCCACCGCACCGCGAGAAGGATTTCCAGATCCAGTTGGTGTCAGGGGCTAAGCCGGTGTCCAAAGCTCCTTATCGGATGGCCCCGAAGGAGTTGGTAGAGTTTCGGAGCCAGCTGCAGGAGCTGGTGGAAGCTGGGTTCGTTAGGCTGAGTTCCTCACCCTGGGGAGCTCCGGTGTTGTTCGTGAAGAAGAAGGATGGCACACTCAGATTGTGCATCGACTACAGAGCTCTGAATAAGCTGACGGTGCGGAACACGTACCCTCTGCCAAGGATCGACAAGTTATTTGACCAGCTAGAGGGAGCCCACTGCTTCTCGAAGCTGGATCTGAGATCAAGATATTATCAGCTGAGGATCCAGGAAGAGGATATCCCGAAGACCGCTTTCAGCAGCCGATATGGATTATATGAGTTCAATGTGATGTCGTTCGGGCTCACAAATGCACCATCTGCATTTATGAGTCTGATGAACCGGGTGTTCGAGCCTTATATCGACATCTTTGTCATTGTGTTCATTGACGACATCCTCAATTACTCGAGGACGGAGGAGGAGCATGCATGACATCTGGCACTAACATTGGAGAAGCTTCGGGAGCACCATCTGTATGCAAAGTTCAGCAAGTGTCAGTTTTGGTTGAAGGAGGTGGCCTTCCTATGCCATATTATCAGTGGAGCTGGTCTAGCAGTGGATCCATCAAAGATTCAGGCAGTACAGGATTGGCCGCCGCTGAAGACGACCATCGATGTGAGGAGTTTCTTGGGACTTCCCGGCTACTACCAGAAGTTTGTTCAGGGGTTTTCTCAGATAGCCCTCCCGCTCACATCCCTAACAAAGAAGGATGCTACTTTTACATGGACGCCGCGGTGTGAGGAAGCCTTCCAGGAACTGAAGGGTCGGCTCACTTCAGCTCCCATTCTTGCCCTGCCATCGGGGAGGGAAGGGTTCCAGATGTATACGGATGCGTCATATCAGGGGATGGGTGTCGTCCTGATGCAGAACGGGCATGTGATAGCTTACGCCTCCCGCTAGTTGAAGAATCACGAGCGGAACTACCCGGTGCATGACTTGGAGATGGGAGCAGTCGTATTCGCTCTCAAGATCTGGCGACACTACCTTTATGGTGTCCACTGCGACATATTCTCAGATCACAAGAATCTGAAGTATGTAGATAGGCAGAAGGAGCTGAATATCCAGCAGAGACGATGGGTGGAGTTCTTATCAGACTATCAGTACACGATGCATTACCACCCAGGGAAGGCGAATATAGTAGCAGACGCACTAAGCCGGAGAGCTACGGCGTCAGGAGCAGAGCCTAAGTTGATGGCCATGGAGTTAGTGCGGATGTTCGAGGACATGCAGATCTCTCTAGTATCTGAGGACAATCCGGAGATGTACGAGGAGTACTTAGCAGCGATGGGTGCCACTTACGACATTCGAGACCGCATCAGGGATGCGCAGAGGCAGGATGCCAAGTTGGAGCCGATATTCAGAGCCTTGGAGGCAGGCTCGGCTGGAGATTATTCGCTGAAGGACGGCCTGTTGAGTTTTAGAGGCCGAGTGTATATACCGGAAGGGGGCCGGATTCGGGAAGATATTATGTCAGAGGCTCATTGCAGCAAGTATTCCGTGCACCCGGGCATTACCAAGATGAATGCAGATTTGAAGAGGACCATGTATTGGCCAGGCATGAAAAAAGACATCGTATATTTTGTGACCCACTGCGAGGCTTGCCAACTCGTGAAGGCGGAGTGTCGAAACCCAACAGGATTATTGCAGCCACTTCCGGTGCCGGAGTGGAAGTTCGACAACATCGCTATGGACTTTATACACGGTCTTCCCCGATCTCGTACGGGAAATGACTTGATTTGGGTGATCGTCGACAGGTTGACGAAGGTGGCCAGATTTATTCCGATCAGGAAGGACGAGTCGGTCAGTGTTTTGGTGCGAAGATTCGTGGAGCAGTTTGTTCGATATCATGGTGTGCCGAGGAAGATCGTGTCGGATCGGGATGGACGATTCACGTCGAGGGAGTGGAGAGCAGTGCAGGCCTATCTGGGCACCCGATTGACTTTTAGTACAACATTTCACCCTCAGACAGATGGGCAAACAGAGCATACCAACCGGACCCTAGAGGATCTTTTACGTCTTTGCATTCTGGACCGCGGGGAGCCATGGGAGAGACTGTTGTCATTAGTCGAGTTCTCGTACAATAACAGTCATCAGGCTAGTATAGGCAGGGCAACTTATGAGGCTTTATACGGACGGAGATGCAGAACACCATTGTCTTGGATTCAGGATGAGGATCCCAAGGCACTTGGCTCAGAGTTCGTGGAGGACACAGAGGCTCAGGTGAGGCTGATTCGAGATAGGATGCTGGAGGCCCAGAGCAGGCAGGCCAAGTATTACGATGCGCGTCATCAAATGGTGGAGTTCCAGGTGGGAGACCGGGTTTTCTTGAAGATACGTCTGATGCATGGAGTCTCGTGGGTTCGCGGGCGGAAGAAGCTCAGTCCGAGGTATATGGGACCTTATAGGATCCTGGAGCGGATCGGTCCCCTGGCTTACAGACTGGAGCTACCGCAAGAGTTGGAGGGACTGCACGACGTTTTCCACGTCTCCTCACTTAGGAAGGCTCTACTTCGTCCAGAGCGGCAGGTTTCTACTTCAGAAGGGCCAGTAGCTACTGATCGGTCGGTTCACCTAGAGCCAGTTCGGATAGACTATACAGAGTTACGAGTCTTACGGCGCAAGAAGGTTCCGCTGGTCAAGGTTCTATGGTAGGAATCATGGACAGGAGGAGCATACTTGGGAGCCACTGGACTTGATGCAGCAAAAGTACCCACAGCTTTTTACGACAGGTATAATTTAATTTTTCCGGGATGTTACTTTTCTTCAGTAGAAACCCCCTCAGGCTTAACCTGAATTTCGAGGACGAAATTTTTATTTTTATGTATTGGGATTTGTAACATCCCTCAAACAGCTAGACCCCTAAGTTGGTTTTGTCATGACTAGGTCATGACAAAACCATAGGAAGAGCCCAAGACCTTGTGAGCGTAGGTGAGAAGGAGAAAACCCAAGTGGTCTGCAATTAGCAATTTTCAGATATCAAGCCTAAGATTGTGCTTAGGGGCCCCACCTTGAACCTTGACCCCACCATAGCATCCCTAACCCATTAGAGGCCTCCTTGAAGCACCAGTGACCCATTGGGGTCAACCTAAGAGGCCAATTTGACTAAAGTCAACCTTAACCCTAGATTGGTCAAACTAGCTCAATTAAGATCAATTGGCCACCACCATGCCAAATTGACCATGCCCCTACCCTTGTATGGGTACTAGGGTCCTAATGGAACAAAAAGCCCCATCATGGGGCCTTCAATTTGACCAAATTGCCCTAAACCCTAATTTGGTCAAAGTGCCCTAATAAAGGGCAATTCACCCTCACCTTGTCAAATTGACCCCACCTATACCTTCCTAACCCTTGGGGGAAGCCAATGGAGCTCAAGTCACCCTTTGGGGTCAACCCAATTGGTCAATTTGACCAAAGTCAAACTCAAGCTTAATTTAGGTCAACATACCCCAATTTAACCTAATCTAGCCCAATCCACTTGGGCTAGACCCAATTAAGGTGGTCCACCACCTAATGGGGTTTGAATGTTGGTGAGGTGGCCATTCAATTTGGAGAGTGTCAGCTAGGAGAGAGAAAAGGAAGGTTTCTCCCAAATCGGAGAGAGAGAAAGAGAGCTTTTATGGTGATTAGATGCAATTGATCCTTCATATCCCTCCCAATTGATGTGCATTCATCTCCCCCTTCAGTTACCCACGAATTTCTGGAGTTTTCCACGGCCAAGGGGGCTGTTTCAGAGAGAATTTAGCTATAACCGAAATTTGGTTAATGGCCATTAATGGCTTTTGGAGATAAAGCCATCCTACCCGAATGAAACTCCTCCCTTTTCCTTCAGTGCTCAGAGAGAAAGAGATCCCCCTTTTTCCCAGTGAATTTCGTGCAGAGAAATCTTAGATCGGCATGGCATCACAAGCTCCAGCACCAACAATGGCAACTCGCCAGTATTCACGCCGCCAAGCCCCTGCTCAGGTCCGATCCTCTTCTCCTCCCTTGGTGCTAGATCTCTTCATTTTTCGGGGCTTGATCCGAGCACAATAGGGCTCAGATTGTGCTTCTGAAAGGGTGCGTTTCGTACCCATTTTCCTCCCTCAAAAAGCGGATCCGACCACCTCCGGCCAGCCAACCACCTCCTATTGCCGGCCACCACCTCAACGGAGGTGGTGGTGGCATTGGCCGGCCGGAAAGAGACGCAGATGGCCGGGAAATCACCCCGCAAAGATGCCCAGGACGGGCCGTCGCGAGCCGTCCAACGTTCGGGGAAGATGATGGAGAGCCGTCTGATACGCCCAAAATAGATTTACGTTTTAACGCAAGTGCACGTGTCGAATCAAGTAATATAAAGTGATCAGAAAAGATCGTTCCCTCGGAGAAGTGATTAATTTAGTGCTCGCAAGTACTAGCTCTACGTATTCTTTAAATTCAAGTGGGATGATTAAAGTGAGTTTTTAATAATGAAACATTACTTAATACTAATAACAAAACTAAACAAGAATTACTTATAAATACTTTTATCAACTTAATTGGAGAAATATCAGTTTGGGAAATAATCTTGTGTATTATTTTCCTTTGCTTATGGTGATGATTTCTATAATGTAATCTTATGAAATGCTTGATTAATTATCTTGCAACGATTTAAAAGCGGATGTCATTATCTCTCGATCTCTGAAATCCAATACTCTAAATCATCTAGTTATCTCTAACTTAGATGGAAGAGATTAAAATAAAGCATACAAATCAAAGTTGCTAGCAAAAGGTGAAATCTCTTTCTACCTTTATGCTATATTTAAATTCATGATAAACTTTCACCGCTCCTCTCTCGAATCTCGCAGTGTAGTATAAAAATGGAACTTTGGTTAAAGATTTACGCGACTCCTCTCTCGAATCTTGCCGCATAAAATAAAGCAATCATCTAGCCCGACTCCTCTCTCGAATCTTGCCAAGCAAATTAAAGATGAACTTACGCCAAACATTCAAAGAGTAAAATCATAAATTCAATAAAGATAATATTCCAAACATCCATAAGAAATTTAAAATCAAAACATCATAACAAACAAAGTACTAACAACACACAAGATCTATGAGATTAGTTCTTGATGGAGGGATGAAACCAAACAAGAAAGATCTTACTAGTCATGCTTAAGAGAGTGAAATGATGCAGGAAATTCCACTCAAAGATGTGATCAATCCTATGTCGTTGAAGATCCGGTCCGGTCTTATTCTTCTTCACTAGGATTTTCGCAAACTCTAGTTTTCCTCTTCTCCCAAAACTCCCTCTTTCCTCTCCAATTTTCGTATCCGTCTTACTGGAGGTTATTTCCTGCCTAAAAACGAGCAGCCCAAGCCCAAGAGACGCATCCTTCCATATTTGAAAATGGAGCAAATTCGGAATTTTAAATTTGAAATCCGTCCAGAAATGTTATAACATCCAAAATTGGATGTTATAACAATATTGTGCAGGCTAAAATATTTAAGTCCAGCTTTTCTTCTCCGAGTTGATTTCTTCGTCATTTCTAATAAGAAAACATATAATTTTAATCAAATGATCCATAATTAAAATAACATGAATTTTTTTATATTTTATATTCATTTAGATCATTTATTCCATTTATAGTAAATTAATAAGTCAAAATAAAAGGCTAGATAACTTCTTTTTAGGAAGTTATCACACCTCCACACTTAAACTTTTGCTAGTCCCTAGCAAAGATCATTCAAATTACTGGCTTGAATGAAGAACTAATAACATAACATAAATTCAAATGATCTCTCATCCTTGTAAAAAAAATTAATCAAAGCATACTATAGAAATTCGCTTTACTCAATTGATAAGCCTACAATCAATAAAAATTCAACCATTCATAACTCCATTAGCTTGAATAAAAGATAATGCTCAAATAATATTTTAGTGTGGTGAGTGCTAAAAAGAAATTTACTCCAATGCAATATTTCTTATTGAACCTTTGCATTTATTGGAAAGGGTAAGAATATGCTAAGTTATTGATTTTAGTCTCCACATAAGTTAGTAGTTCAAATGAATATCAGAATGACTTTGGCTTGGTTTGAAACGTATTGGTAACTTTGATAGTGGAATGACATTCCCTAGTTAGTAATCTTAACAAGTTTACCATAATATGGGGTTTATCAACATATTTTTTTTTTCATAGTAGGGATCATTCCAAGTACAAGTGTACATACCTAGGCCACATATCACTATGATGCTCTTTTCTCTTTTTTTTTAATATATATCACAGTTGGGTTCATTCCAAGTATGTATACCAATACTTAGGCCACATATCACTATGAAATTTAACCCCTTTTTTAGATTAAACACCCATAAATGGCTAACTTACTAGGATACAACTAGTAGGGACATAGGGAATTTAAGCATGAAATGGTGTATATCAAAGTGGTAAGGATAAGGCTCAAAGTATTTAGTGGATGCTCGAAATGGATTAACTTCCTAAACTCAAGTCTTGACTTACATCGTTAACTCAGTTCTTGCTCACCCCTCCCTGGTATTTGCAGAAGTCAATATCAAAAATTGTCTTGGTCGTAAACAAAAATTTTGTGCATGAAATAATTGCATAAATGAGCATTATCCAAAAAAATTCTTACTAACTTGAAATTCATGAATTGAACTCCTAAGATTGTAAAACCATACCAATTAATTATCATTGAACACTTGAGTAACTTGTTGATTAATAAAAACAAGAATTAAGATCATAAAATTCATGTAAGGTTGATTTAATCTTCACTCAAGTGGTAGGGGTTATATTACCCCCACCTCCACACTTAGGCATTGCTAGTCCCTAGCAAAGAAATTAGATTATAAAAATTCTGTAATGGAGCAATATATAAATATAATGAGAATCAAAATCGAATTAGGAAACTCCCCTGAATTGAATTGAATGCGTTGTAGTGGATGATCCAGACTTCATATTTATGCTCCCATGTGACTCCCACCTCCACACTTAATCATAATAATCATGCATGCATACTTATAATTTCTATAATGGGTAGGCATTTAAGCATGGGATGTATTATAGATCATCAACATGAAACAGTGCATAATCTCAGAACATCATGATGAATGTAGAATAATATATATTAATCTCAGCAGAAAGAATCAACACCAACCAAAATAATCAAAATAATATAAATTAATCTCAGCATATTCTCAGAACATCAGTAATAATCAAGCATATGTAGCAGCAGGAATAATCAGTTCATATATAGCAGGTGGAATAAGCAGTGCATATTTAGCAGGTGGAATAAGCAGTGCATTTTTAGCAGCTGGATACATGCTTAGAGCGAAATAAACAAGCCCTGGGACTCACCAAAGAATACCAACCAGAAATTTAAATTAGATCAACACCCACCAAAATGTATCATGTCTAATAGCATAGAGGTAATTAATTGAAAATAGCATGCTAATAAGCATTCAAGTTAGTCTAGGATACTTGCATTTATAAAAAGTAACCAAACTTTGGCTTCTCTATTCAAACAAGTGGCCTTAACTGCTTTTTGCGCCTTGCTTACCCATGTCGGTTTTGGTGTACAAAAGAGTATACACACCATCTCCTCCTCACCGACTCCATTTAAAAGTTCTGTATACTCAGGACATTCATGATCCTCAAGACTGAACATATCAGATATAGACACAGCGGAAAAGTTGACTTCCTTCCCTCTAACAGTTACAATGTCACCACCTTGACTCTTTGCATTTGCATAAAATTCGTACACTAGAGAAAGTAAAGCTTCTGACCTAGGGTGACAAAAAGTTTCCCATTTCATTTGTTCGATTTGTTCGGCATAATTCATACTCCATGATTTTTTTTCTAACTGAAAGCCTCTCTCATATATGCAAGGAAGATCCTTAACCAGTTGGAACCATTTTGATGCAACTGGATTGCAAAATTTTTTGGATGGTTTGACAACTCTCTTTCCCTTCCTCTTTTTATTTCGCCCCTTAGATGATTCGGCCTAAAATAGATGTTATGCTAAGGATAAATCGCTTCAGAAATAATGTATATGAAACATTAGGAAGGGGGTTGGGTTTTCACCTTCATTCACGCTTCAGTAACTTCACGATCGCTGATGGGGACGCTGGCGAGACGCTGTGGTCGTCGATGATGTCTTGCGCCGCGACTTCACGAGACCGACCGCCGACGCGTAGATGATCGCCTCCGCCTCTCTGCGCAAGGACGCTCACAGATGTCGCAAGAAATCGCCGTTCGCACCCGCAGTCGCCCCGTGTGATCCTCAAAATCGCTTTTTCTAAACCTAGCCGGCGGTTCAGGAATCGCGTAATATATTAGGGAGGGTTTAATTCGTAAATAGTGTGAGTGTCGGTTCAGTTAAACCCAAGCTAAACCGCCGGTCGGCGAAATTCTGAAGAAAGATGCAGAGATTGAGTTGTGATAACAATTTATTTTCAGTTGTCATAACATTCAACTTAGAAAAAAAAATTGAATTAAAAAAAAAATTTGAATTAAAAAAAAAATTTCAGCCAACTTTTTTTTAGTAATTTTTTTAGCCGATTTTTTTTCATATTCCCTTGGTCATCCTCTTGTGATTTCCCTCTCTTCACTCACATTTCTTATACTAAATTACAAGCATAAAAATGATATATCTATTATATTATGTTATATTATATTATATGGGTTTCCTCCCACAAAGCGCCTTATTTAACACGTCCCGGCAGGACGTTCCTCACACAACTAGTCATCGACATATTATGACCATCACATCACGATGATCAATTCCCTCGTAATACTCCTTGAGTCTTTGCCCATTCACCTTGAATATAGAACCATCGTTCTCGTTACAGATTGTTACCACCCCGTACGGAAATACTTCCTTGACTCGAAATGGACCAGACCATCTAGATTTCAGTTTTCCAGGAAATAAACGCAGTCGCGAGTTATATAAAAGGACTAATTGTCCTACCTTAAAGTCTCTTTTCTGCATTCTAGAATCGTGCCATTTCTTTGATCTCTCTTTATAAAGCCGAGCATTCTCGTACGCATGGAATCTAATCTCGTCTAATTCATTGAGATGCAATAGTCTATTCTTACCCGCCTCTTGAAAATCAAAATTTAATTTCCTAATCGCCCAATAAGCTTTATGTTCTAATTCAACGGGAAGATGACACGACTTTCCATATATCATCTTATAAGGGGTCACTCCTATGGGTGTCTTAAATGCAGTTCGATACGCCCATAATGCATCATTTAGTTTCATTGACCAATCCTTACGATTTATGCTCACCGTCTTCTCAAGAATTGACTTGATTTCCCGGTTTGAGACTTCAGCTAAGTCGTTAGTTTGCGGGTGATATGCAAGGGCGACTTTATGCATTACACCATATTTTTTTAAAAGTATTTTGAATTGTGAATTACAGAAATGCGACCCTCCATCACTGATTATTGCTCTCGGTGTACCAAACCTAGTGAAGATGTTGGTCTTTATAAATTTCAGTACTGTTGCAGCATCATTCTTTTGTGTGGCTATGGCTTCTACCCATTTTGAAACATAATCCACCGCTAACAAGATATATAAATTACCATTTGAATTTATAAAGGGTCCCATAAAATCAATACCCCATACGTCAAAAATTTCAACTTCAAAGATGTTAGTCAACGGCATGCTCGCCCCCCGATGGATGTTCCCCGTCTTTTGACATCGGTCACATTTCTTGACAAACATATGCGCATCCTTAAACAGAGTCGGCCAGTAAAAACCAGCCTCTAATACTTTCATAGCAGTCTGTTCCCCCATAAAGTGTCCTCCGTAAGGTGATGTGTGACATTTTTCTAGAATACGATGTACCTCTTCTTCTGCTACACAACTACGGATAACCTGATCAACACAAATTCTAAACATATATGGAGTATCCCAAAGATAAAATTTCACTTGGTGAAGAAATCGTTTCCTTTGCTGGTAATCCATATCTGGTGGGAATACGTTACTTACTATAAAATTAACGAAATATGCGCACCAAGGAGTGTTCTTAATGTCAGATATCGCTAGTAGTTGCTCATCTGGAAAGTTTTTGCTAATCTCAATGTGCATATTTTTCTCATTTTCATTATCTAGTCGAGATAAATGGTCGGCTACTGGATTCTCTACTCCCTTTCGATCCTTGATTTCTAAATCAAATTCTTGGAGAAGGAGAACCCATCTAATGAGCCTAGGCTTTGCATCCTTTTTATCAACTAAATACCTTATTGCCGAATGATCTGTATAAACTATAACCTTAGAGTTTATCAAATACGAGCAGAATTTGTCAAAGGCAAATACTACAGCTAATAATTCCTTTTCCGTAGTGGTTAGTTTATCTGAGCATCCATAAGCGTTTTGCTCGCATAATGGATGGTATGGAAAACCTTATTGTGCACTTGCCCTAGGACTGCTCCTACCGCAAAATTGCTAGCATCACACATAATAGAGAATGGTAATGACCAATCAGGAGCAATGATGACCGGTGATGAAATCAGACATTGTTTTAAAATATTAAATGCATCAAGACATTCATTATTGAAAGTAAAAATACTATCCTTTTCAAGCAGGTGGCTTAGAGGTTTAGAAATTTTTGAGAAGTTCTTTATAAATCGCCGGTAGAATCCAGCATGACCCAAGAAACTACGAATTCCCTTAACATTTGATGGTGGTGGGAGTTTTTCAATGACTTCTATCTTTGCTCTGTCTACTTCTAAGCCCCTTTTTGACACTTTATGGCCAAGCACAATACCCTCTCATACCATGAAGTGGCACTTCTCCCAGTTGAGAATCAAATTGGCTTGTATACATTTATCTAAAGCTTTTTTTAATACTTCTAAACATTCATCAAAAGATTTTCCAAACACAGAAAAGTCATCCATAAAAATCTCAATACCATCATCAATCAAATCCGCGAAAATAGAAATCATGCAACGCTGAAATGTAGCGGGGGCGTTACATAATCCAAATGGCATTTTTCGAAATGCGAATGTTCCATAGGGGCATGTAAATGTAGTTTTCTCTTGATCTTCCGGTGCTACCATAACCTGGTTATACCGGAATACCCGTCCAAGAAACAAAAATACTCGTTACCTGCCAATCTATCCAATACCTGATCGATGAATGGTAAGGGGAAATGATCTTTTCTAGTTGATTTGTTCAACTTCCGGTAGTCCATACATATTCTCCACCCCGTTACAGTTCGAGTGGGTATCAATTCATTATTGTCATTTTTCACGACTGTGATACCTCCTTTCTTTGGCACACATTGAACAGGGCTTACCCATTTACTATCGGAAATAGGGTAAATAATACCTGCGTCTAACCACTTTATGATCTCCTTCATGACTACGTCTTTCATGGGTGGGCTAAGTCTTCGTTGGGGCTCAATAGATTCTTTTGAATCTTCTTCCAACAAGATTTTATGCATACATATTGATGGACTAATTCCTCGAATATCAGCAATCGTCCATCCCATTGCACCCTTAAATTCACGAAGCACCTTAAGTAGTTTTTCTTCATTTTTTTCTTCTAATGATGAGTCTATAATGACAGGTAATGTGCTCCCTTCTCCAAGAAAGACATATTTTAAATTTTCAGGTAAGGGCTTTAACTCTAGTTTTGGTGGGTCAAGAATGGATGGTTTCATTATTGTTGATTCGCTTGACCTATTTAATACTTCAAACTTCTTACCAAAAGGTAAACGTTCATAAGTGTCTAACGCCTTCACACATTCAACTATATCTAAATCTTTTTCACTCATTTCTTCATTTGTTAAAATATTAAAAAGTTGATGATCTAGATCATCTTGATCATGCATCAATTTAGTGGGTACATCTACTTCTGTAATAGAATAACATTCCTCTTCGTCATTAGGAAATTTCATGGCTTTAAGAATGTTGAATGTTACAGCCTCATCGTTGACTCGCATTATTAATTCACCTTTTTGGACATCTATTAGTGTTCGTCCCGTGGCTAGAAATGGTCTTCCTAAAATGATAGGGACATCCTTGTCCTCATCCATATCTAGCACAACAAAATCGGCTGGAAAGATGAATTTCTTAACTTTAACCAATACGTCTTCAACGATTCCTTTAGGAAATGCTAAAGACCTATCGGCCAATTGAAGAGTGAGAGATGTTGGTGTAATCTCTCCTAAGCCTAATTTTGTATAAATAGAAAGCGGCATCAATTGATGCTAGCACCCAAATCACACAATGCTCTCCCGGTAAATTTCACTCCTATTGAACATGGTATTGTAAAGCTACCCGGGTCTTTTAATTTTTTAGGTAATTTCTTTTGTAGTATTGCACTGCACTCTTCGGTTAATGCTACTACTTCCTTATCAACGAACTTTCTTTTCTTAGATAAAATGTCCTTCATGAATTTAACATAAATAGGCACTTGCTCAAGTGCTTCGGCAAATGGAATGTTTATAGTCAATTTCTTAAAGATGTCCATGAATTTCTGAAATTGTTTATCAAGCTTTGTTTTTGCTAGTCGAGACGGAAATGGTGATGGAGGATAAATAATTTCTTTCTTTTTATTATTATGTTGTGCAATCTCCACTATGTCTGGTTCCTTATTTTCTATTATTTGTTCTTCTTGTGATTGCTTTAGATGAATGATTTTCTCTCTTTGCTCCTCCTCTCTAGCTTTTTCTAACAACCCGTCTCCACTAGAAATTTCCACTCCACTCCTTAAAGCGATAGCCTTACACTGACTAGTTTGTTCATCTCTTATTGGGTTAGGTGTAGTATCTGAAGGTAATGATCCAACTGGCCTCTGACTTAGCGCATTTGCTAGTTGACCCAATGTGGATTCCATTGATCTTAAGGAAGATTCAATGCCTCCTATTCTGGCCTCATTCTTTTGAAACATCCCTATAATCATTTCATCAGTTAATTTCCTAGGATTAAATTGAGTGTTTGAAGGATTATTTTGCATTTGATTGAAACCCGGTGGTTGATTCATCCCTTGATTATTTTTCCACGATAAGTTAGGATGATTTCGCCACTCCGGATTATAGTGATTTGCAAAACCCGGTGGCATTTGTCTTTGTTGTCCCCCCACATAGTTTGCTTCCTCAGTTATTTGATTAAGTTGTTCCACGGTAAGTGGTGCACTAGGTGTAGGTGTAGACAAGGAATCTAACCTTTTATTAATCAGATTGAATTGGGATGTCATTTGTGTGGCCAAGGATGTTATTTGATCAACTTGATGAATTCTAGCCGGAGTATTGTTTCCTTGTCTTTCAAACGCTTGATAATTATTAGATGTTAGATCTTCTAATATTGTATGCACATCTTCCGGATACTTCTTCATTAAGGAACCCCCAGCAGCTCCGTCTACTAAGATCATAGTTGCAGTTTGTAACCCATTATAAAACGTTGAGACTTGTTGGTGTTGGTGTAATCCGTGATGTGGACATTTTCTTAATAACTCTTTGAAAAGCTCCCAAGCATCATAAAGAGTTTCACCGTAAGTTTGCATAAATGTGGTTATATCTCTAATTAGCTTAGCAGTCTTAGAAGGTGGAAAATATTTCCCCAGAAAATTTTCCACTAATTGATCCCATGTAATTATTGATTCATGTGGTAATGAGTTTAGCCAATCTTTTGCTCGACCTTCTAAGGAAAATGGAAATAACATTAGATAGATTGATTCTTCAGTTGCTCCATTAAATTTAAACATGTCACAAATTGCTAAGAATGTCCGTAAATGAGAATTTCCATCTTCATGATTGAGTCCCCCAAATTTGTTATATTGTACTTGTTGCATCACCAAGGGATCCATTTTAAAATTATTAGCAGCAATTGCTTGTCGGGCTATGCTGAAGTGCAAACCTCCTCCTAAAGGTGTGTTATAGTCTCTACATGTCCTACGTGGTGCAGCAGGATGACCATTCTGATCAACTTGACCCCCATTATCATTGACGTTATTTTGTGCGTTATTATCCATCTTAGGATGAATAATATTGACCGTTCTAAACTCTTTTCTGTTTTGTTTGCAAGTGCGTTCAATTTCTAAATTTAACGGCAATAGTTCAACGTTACGATATCTGGACATGCATCAAGCAGAACCTTAATAAAACAAAACAAAATTAAACAAAATACTTAATCTCTAAATACTTGGGATTCACTAATATTGCAAGAATAGAATCACTAAATAGTTGCACTTCCCCGGCAACGGCGCCAAAAACTTGATACGCCCAAAATAGATTTACGTTTTAACGCAAGTGCACGTGTCGTATCAAGTAATATAAAGTGAGAAAAGATCGTTCTCTCGGAGAAGTGATTAATTTAGTGCTCACAAGTACTAGCTCTACCTTTTCTTTAAATTCAAGTGGGATGATTAAAGTGAGTTTTTAATAATGAAAAATTACTTAATACTAATAACAAAACTAAACAAGAATTACTTATAAATACTTTTATCAACTTAATTAGAGAAATATCAGTTTGGGAAATAATCTTGTGTATTGTTTTCCTTTGCTTATGGTGATGATTTCTATAATGTAATCTTATGAAATGCTTGATTAATTATCTTGCAACGATTTAAAAGCGGATGCCATTATCTCTCGATCTCTGAAATCCAATACTCTAAATCATCTAGTTATCTCTAACTTAGATGGAAGAGATTAAAATAAAGCATACAAATCAAAGTTGCTAGCAAAAGGTGAAATCTCTTTCTACCTTTATGCTATATTTAAATTCATGATAAACTTTCACCGCTCCTCTCTCGAATCTCGCAGTGTAGTATAAAAATGGAACTTTGGTTAAAGATTTGCGTGACTCCTCTCTCGAATCTTGCCGCATAAAATAAAGCAATCATCTAGCCCGACTCCTCTCTCGAATCTTGCCAAGCAAATTAAAGATGAACTTACGCCAAACATTCCAAGAGTAAAATCATAAATTCAATAAAGATAATATTCCAAACATCCATAAGAAATTTAAAATCAAAACATCATAACAAACAAAGTACTAACAACACACAAGATCTATGAGATTAGTTCATGATGGAGGGATGAAACCAAACAAGAAAGATCTTACTAGACATGCTTAAGAGAGTGAAATGATGCAGGAAATTCCACTCAAAGATGTGATCAATCCTATGCCGTTGAAGATCCGGTCCGGTCTTCTTCTTCTTCACTAGGATTTTCGCAAACCCTAGTTTTCCCCTTCTCCCAAAACTCCCTCTCTCCTCTCCAATTTTCGTATCCGTCTTGCTGGAGGTTATTTCCTGCCTAAAAACGAGCAGCCCAAGCCCAAGAGACGCATCCTTCCATATTTGAAAATGGAGCAAATTCAGAATTTTAAATTTGAAATCCGTCCAGAAATGTTATAACATCCAAAATTGGATGTTATAACAATATTGTGCAGGCCAAAATATTTAAGTCCAGTTTTTCTTCTCCGAGTCGATTTCTTCGGCATTTCTAATAAGAAAACATATAATTTTAATCAAATGATCCATAATTGAAATAAACATGAATTTATTTATATTTTATATTCATTTAGATCATTTATTCCATTTATAGTAAAATAATAAGTCAAAATAAAAGGCTAGATAACTTCTTTTTAAGAAGTTATCACCGTCGGATCTATTTATTTACGTTTATGATTATATCATTTGATTCGTCGAGCGCCGCAAGAAGTTTGTCGAATGAGATAGTTCGTCGAACGAGAAGTTCATCGAACGAGATAGTTCGTCGAACGAAATATTTCATCGAACGGGAGTAGAAGTTCGTCGAACGAATCTGTTAGTCGAACGCTGGTATAAGTTAATTTAGTCGAGCGCTGTTATACGTTAAATTAGTCGAACGCAGATACTTAAGAAATTGGTCGAACGCAGAGTTGTTCGGCTTTCGTCGAACGCAGACTTGATCTGCTTTCATCGAACGCAGAATTGATCGGCTTTCGTCGAACGCAGTTTGCTCTGCTTTCGTCGAGCGCGGTTTAAATTTCGTCGAACGCAGTAACAGTTATTTAATTAATTGTTTTCAAGATTTCTGTCATATATTTTGCTGTACTTAGATTTAATTGTTAAAAATACTTATGCCACTCTACAGAAAAAGTGGTCAACACCAAAGTTGTAGCCCTTAGGGTCTACTTTATTTCAAAATTTATTTCACCCCAAAAGGAGTTCTGTAGCTCCTTGTAGGTCCATTTTAGTGGGGCTGGCCCCTAGTGTAGGACAGCCACCAATTCTTGAATAACTTTTGATTGGGAAATGATATGGACTTGAGATTTGAAACATAGTCTACTTATACTTACACACACATCATATCCAAAGATGAGATTTTTAGGAGAAGCTTTTTCTAAGGTTTTTGAAATAATTTCATAAATCATCTAATAATTAATTAGTGGGTTAAATGACCTCCAATGCCCTCCAAGTTTTGGTGGGTGCTCCTTAGGGTTACTGTATGACCTTGGTAAAATTATCAGCCCAATTGAGACTGTTTTGTTTGAGTATTTTGTAATCCCAAGTTCGGACAAATAGGGTCAAAATTAGGGCATGATGTTTACCTTGGGGTATGGTGGTCAAAACTCATCACCATGTAGTGAAACCTTGGTAACTGGTTTAGTATTACCTAAAAGAATCCCCATGAGTGATTTGGGGTGGTGTGGAGGTGGATAAGCCCTAGAATACTAGTTTAATTCCTAGGTGTGCATTTAGAGCCTTGGAAGGCCATGTGGTCAAAAGTCCCTGGTTGGTTTTGAAATTTGGTGGATAGATTCATAGAGTGTAATTAAGCACTGGGTAATTTTATAAGAATTTTAGGAGCCTATATTTCCTTTGGATTAGGACATAACCTCTTTAGGGAAACTTATTATAAGACACATTTACATGCTTAAGAAGTCTTGGATGATGATGAGACTTTGGTTGTGCCATTATAGTCATGATTTAGACCTCTGGTAATTTTTGTGAATTTTATTAAATAATTTAATTAGTACTTCTTTCTCAAGGCACTTGTTTTGATTTAAACTTAAGAAAAATATTTGAGGGCCCAAAACTCTTTGCTAAATTGTGAAAATTGGTGATAGGCTCTTCCTGGACATTAGGAACCTCTGTAAATTTTTATAGAATTTTTGAAGACTTAAATCAGTAGGCTACTTCACAGTTTATTGAATTTGAGGTTTTCTTAATTTAATTATTTTAGTGAGAAAATGATATTCTTAAATCCTGAAACTTAGTCATTAGCCTCTTCTGGTTAATACCAGAGCTTGGTAATTTTCCCATAATTTTAGTGTTGATCTTTTTGGTAGTTCCTTCTTAAAACTATGATTTTGGATAGAAGTTAAATAATTAAATTAGAGGAGAATTTCTTACTGTAAAAATATGATATGCTGTTTCTGGTGTTGTTTAGCCACCATAGAATTATCATAAATTTTGGAAATCCATATCATAAGATTTACTTATAGTTCATGTTCATTTTCATGCTTGGCAGATGTTTGGAGAAAATAGAATAAATATTAATTAATTAGAGAAAAATATGATTCTCTGGAATTAGTCCTATAACATCATGATAGACCTCCAGTAAATAGCTTGGGTCAGTTGGATGAGAATTTGGAGTACCTCTATTTGTGAGCTTCATATAATTGGTTTTGTCTGCGTATAGTAAAACTGTGAAACTTGGGTTTTTAGTAACCTACTAGGTGGAAATGTTGTGCAGATGGTGCACATGGGTTGATTAGATAATTGTGAGTCCACCCAAGGAAGTGTATGTGAGGAAAGTGTCTTGGTGGGTTAAGAGTAAGGTTGTCCTGGGGATTGATGGAAGATCGTCTTTCCCCTGGTGTGTCCTAAAGCACTTAGGTCTAACTCAAGTGAAACGGTAGAAGGGAATTCTTAAGGGTAGATACCTATAACAGTAAGTATCTTGAGAAAGGGAACTTTGGGGTGTCAACCTATTACAGTTCCTAGTACCGTACCGAGCCCCTTACAGGGTAACCCGCGAGAAGTACAAGGTTAACCATAAGTCGTAGGAGTATAGAAGATGCTCAAGACTAACAAATAACACATTCACTCACACTCCGTTGTCATGGGAGTTTGGTTGGTTTGGTGCCCCGGGCTGTAAGCTCGGCGGTGGTAGGTGCGGATTGTTGATCCGGAGAGTTTGTGACTCAGTGTGGTTCTTGGTTGGGCAAGTTAAGCCTAGGAGGATTATGTTGGAATTTGTAGATAGATAGTAGAAGATGTTGCATGTGCACAAGGTGGTGGGTCCTTAGCATCGATAGTTGTTGCACCGACGTTGATACTCGGACTCGGCAAGTGTGGAATTTGCACTTAGCTATAAAAGTCTGGTGGTCCAGCCAGTAAGAGTACGCAGATGATCCGCGGTTTTGCGTTGAGGCGTACGATAGGTCTAGGTTAGGTAGTGCATATACCAACCTAGAGGTGGGCGAGGCCCAACCCACCGCTTCTGTTTGCCACTATGGGAGTATCCTGGGAGTCTTGCTAGCTCCAACAAGTGGGAACTAAAGGTCTGTGCGCATAGAGTCGAAGTGGGTGAGTTGCACTTGTATGAACATAACATAACTGCATACATTGCCTGTCATAGCATAAACATTGCATTTCAACCCCTACCCCAATCGTATAAGTCGGTTATGGGACTTCTTATACGATAGGCCTTGCTAAACGACCCCTTGGTCTATAGGTTTGTGTGAGCATTCCTATAAATCTATGGTTACTTTTCTATTACTATTGTCTTTACTTACTGCAATTTATTTACTCTTTACCTGCTCTTACTATGCTTTATTACCCGTTTCATTTATGTATATATACTTGAGTAGTGGTAGAGCTCTTCCTGTAGAATATACCCTGTCATCTGCTTTTGCTATTACCCCTTGTTTGTCCTCCGCTTCATCCTTCCCGCTCGGTTCCTGGGAGTCACCGGGGAAGGGGTGGGGGATTGGCTTACTCTTTTGACTAACGGTCGGTGGACCTTATCATTTTAGGAGATCGCGGAGACGGAGCAGCACCAGAGGCCGGTGCAGATGGAGGCGGGGCAGTCTAGCACGGGAGCACCGATGACAGGATCCGTGAGTGGCTATTAGTTCTAGTTATTTTGCTTCCGCGAGTGAATTTGTAGTGAGGCTTGATGTATCGGGCAGGAGCCCTTGTTATCTCTTTCCTTATTTCAGTTACATTTATGTGGACATCTCTTCGTGGATGTATTACTTTTCTATGTGATGTGGACTTGGCTTTCTTTTAGCTTATTTCTTCTTTGCTTCTTCGTGATCGATTTGGCCGGCAGTATCGGCGTTTTGTAGTGGCGACCTCCCCGAGCGAGGGTGTCACCACAAAGTGGTGGTTCTGGGCCTAAGACCCGGTTGTTTGGAAAAAAAATGGGGTCTTACAAATTCAAATCCAGATTCTGCTGGATACCACAAGCCAAGTTTAGGTGTACACTTTAGATGTCTGAGTATTCTTTTTACAGAACTCATGTGAGATTCCTTTGGGTCAACCTGAAACCTAGCCAAGATACATGTAGCAAACATTATATCAGGTCTGCTAGCTATCAGGTAGAGAAGAGAGCCAATGGCTGCTCTGTAAGTCTTCTGATCAAAGGACTTACCCTTTTCATCTCTATCTCAAACAACATTAGTAGCCATGGGGGTTTTCATAACAGAGGCATTTTCCATCCCAACCCTTTTGATGAGTTCTCTGGTATACTTGGATTGAGATATGAAAATGCCATCTCTTACTTGAAGACCAAGGAAATAAGATAGTTCCCCCATGCCACTCATTTCAAATCTTAACTACATTAGGTAAGAAAACCTTTTGCAGAGAGATTGATCTGTTGACCCAAATATAATGTCATCTATATATATTTGTACTAGCAAAAGTTGATTCTTATGTGTTCTTGTGAAGAGTATTTTATCCACTTTCCCTCTTTCAAAGGAGTGTTCCAAAAGGAAAGTGGATAAGGTATCATACCAAGATCTTGGAGCTTGCTTGAGGCCATACATTGCTTCATCAAACCTATACACAAAAGAGGGAAAAGTTGGATTGAGAAAACCTGGGGGCTGCTCCACGTACACTTCTTCCTGAAGAGTTCCATTTAGGAATGCACTCTTCATATCCATCTGATAGACTTTGATCTTCCTGTTGGCTGCATATGCCAGGAACATTCTGTTGGCCTCCAAACATAATACTGGAGCAAATGTTTGGTTGAAGTCAATTCCCTCCTCTTGTTTGTATCCTTGGGTCACAAGTCTGGCCTTATTTCTGATTATGACTCATGTTGAATCCATTTTGTTTTTGAATACCCATTTGGTGCCAATGACTGAGTAATTCTTTGGTCTTTCAACCAATGTCCAGACCTTATTCCTCTCAAACTATGTTAGCTCTTCTTGCATAGCAGATATCCAGTGAGGATCACTATCTACTTCTTCAAACTTCTTAGGTTCATACTGAGAGAGGAAGCATTGTAACATTGTTTCACTTGTGAGTTGTTTCCTTGTCTTAACTCCAACTATCAAATCTCCTATAACTTTTGTTGAAGGATGATCCTTTAGAGTCATCATTGATCTTATTGAGTTATCTAGAAGATTCTCTTCTTCCTGAAGAACCACTTGCTCAGTGACAGTGGGAGCACTATCCTCATTCACTGGAATGATCTCAGTGGCTGCCAACTCAGGTGTTGTAATTTCCTCTTCATCTGCTGCAGACTCTTCATCTAAATCAGTGTCAATTTTCTATTTTGCTTTGTGTTGACACACTGATGGATGATCCATGATGCTTAGCCTTTCAACTTGATCTGCTAGCTGATCTTCTTCCTGCAGAACAGTACTGGTGGAAGTTTCCTTCCCCTTATAAAACATGTTAGCTTCATCAAAAACTATATGCACAGACTCCTCAATTTTGAGAGAGATTTTATTATAGCACCTATAGGCCTTGCTTGATGAGGAATATCCCAATAATATCTCATCATCAGCCTTCTTGTCAAATTTGGCAAGATGACTTTTCCCATTGTTGAAGATAAAGCAAGTACAACAAAAAATCCTAAAGTAAGTAACTCTTTGTGCCTTTCCCTTCAATAACTCATATGGAGTCTTCAACATTGTCTTGTGGATGCGACTTCTATTCAGGACATAATTAGATATATTCACTGCCTCGGCAGAAAAGGACTTTGGCGAATTGGATTCAGCTAATAATGTCCTTCCTGATTCAATTAGGGTTCTATTTTTTCTTTCAGCCACCCCATTTTTTTTTGGGGGGGGGGGGGGGGGGGGGGGTCTAGGAGCTGAAAAACTTTGTCTTATCCTTTCGTCCTCACAGAATCTACACATTAATTGATTCTTAAACTCATTCCCATGATCACTTCTGATCACAACAACCTGAGTGTTGAATTCAGATTGAATCTGTCTAATGAATCTTGAGAGGATCTTGAAGGTCTCTGACTTAGCTTTTAGAAAGAACACCCAGCTAAACCTAGAAAAGTCATCAACAATGACTAAAGTATAGGACTTACATGCTAAGCTCTGATTGGAGAAAAGACCAAATAGGTCCATGTGCAATAGGAATAGAATTCTGGGGGAATCATTCTTACCAGTTGGTTTAAATGATGCTTTAATCTGCTTTCTTATTTGGCAGGCTATACAGGGATGGTCTTTATTGAACTTACCTGTTGGTAAGCCCCTTACTAGGTTAAGCTTGGAGAATTTGACAATGTTCTTAAAGTTAAGGTGACTAAGTCTCCTATGCCACAACTCACTGTTTTCTAACTAGGAGTTAAATAAGCAGATCTTTGACTTTGTATACTCAAAGTCTACAACATAGACTTTACCTTTCCTAAAGTCATTACTATTTGGTCAGTTCTAGAACTAACAAATGACACAAAGCCTTAGTGAATACCAGATTATATTCACCATCACACAGCTGGTTGATACTAATTAGATTATGTAGAAGTCCTTCAACATAAGCTACCTTAGAAAAAGAGACTTCACCAATCCTGAGCAAACCATATCCTTTGGTTTGACCAGAGTGGGAATTCCCAAAAATTACCTTTGGCCCTTCCTTGGCCTTGAAGTTTTCCAGTAGCTCTTTTGCTCCAGTCATATGCATGGAGCATCCACTATCTAGATACCACTGCTGGTTTGTGATTGAGCAGTATCCCTTCTGCATATGAAATCAAACATTAGTATAGACCCTCACCTGCTGGGGTCTCTTTCTTCTATCATCATATGGAGTTATGAAAGAATGAGATGTTCTTTCAGTATTCCCCTTAAGGTGAAGAAGTGTTATATTATTATGCAAGCAATGTTTGGCTATATGTCCAAGTTTAAAACAACAGAAACATGTAGGAATAAAGGTAAAGAGTGGTTTAGATATTTGATAAATTTTTGCAAGAAACATGCGTCGAGATGAAATCGACGCATCTTTAGAGTTGTGTCGAATGTAATTCGACGTGTCTGCATAGTTCCGTCGATAATAGTTCGATGCATAATATTGGTTGCGTCGAATATAATTCGACACACCCTCATTCTTGCTTCGAAATGATGTCAACGCATAAGCTAAACTCTGTCGAGTTGCATTCGACGCATCCCTAAAATTGCGTTGAGTTCTATTCAATATATGAGTCTTTTTATTAAGATTTTTATTATTTTTATTTGGCTTTTCTAAGGGGTGTTTGCCTAAAATCCTGGTTGATTAGTAATGTTTACCCTATTAAATATAGTGAGTTTATTAAGGTTGTTGTTATGATCTTCACATAATTCTAATGTGTTATTAGGTCTTGATCTAAATAATGCTACAGGATTTTCCCAAGCAAGTTTGCTAGGGATTGGTGTGCTACTGGATGGTAGTGATTCTAGATCAAGATATTAAATCTCTTGGAGAGATTTTTTGAGATATCCTTAAGCTTTTGACTCCTTCCATTGAGGGAGCCCTCAAAGGCTTTTGCCTTTGTGAGTTCTCTCTTTAAGTCAGAATTTTCATAATCTAATATTTGTATTTCTTTTTCTTTCTTGAACAATTGATCTTTCAGCTTATAGTTGACTGAGTATAGATTATCTTTCCTAAGGTTTTCTAGTTCTGTTCCGATTATTATAAGTTCCTTTTGGCTATTTATATAATCTTGATAGAATTCATTAAAACAATCTTTAAAATCTTTTGAGGAAAAGTCAAAATCATCAAAGATTGTTACCTCATTCTCAGAAGTGGAGTCTTCCAGAGCCATTAAGCAAGATTCTTCAGGTCCACACTCTTCATCATCATCAGATGAGGAGGGGCTTGATTCAGAGTCTGAATCACTCCAGGTTTCAGCAATGAAACCTTTCCCTCCTTTCTTATTCTTCCTCCTGAAGGATTTCTTCTTATGCTCTTTCCTCTGCTTGTTGCTCTTGTTCTTTTCTTCCTCAGGACATTCAATGGCAAAGTGTCCTGGTTTCCTGCAAGAGAAGCAGATAATCTCCTATTTAGGAGTTTTGTCATACCTTGGCTTGCTTGAACTCCTCTCTTTCCTTCTGGAGTCCTCTGTCCTGACCCATTTCTTGAATATTTTAGCCAAGAGATTGACCATCGCTCTTTAGTGGTGGAGGACTCTGCTTCAGTAGTCTTTAATGCAAGAGTCCTTTCTTAAGGAGTTGATATTCTCTCCCGGGCTTCTCTCCTGGGCTTCTGACTCAACCCTGCTTTTCAGTAGAAGCTCATAGGAATTGAGCTTCCCTTGCAGAGCATTAGTTGATATCTATTTGAGGCATCTAGAATCTCTAATGGCCCAGATTCTAGAGTCTCATGTGCTTGGGAAGCACATGAGGAGCTTGTCATTAATGCTGAAGGTGAATCTCTCATACATTTCTGCTATGCTTTCATCAACATTTTTCTTGAAGTTCTCATATTGGGATATGAGAAGTGACTTCTTGTCTTTTCTTTCATCAGAGCTGCCTTCAACTAATCTAGAGAGAGATTCCCAGATTTCTTTGGCAGAGTTGCAATCAACAACTTTTTGAAATATTTCATCTGACATAGTTGAAACCAGGATATTCATGGCCTTGGTATCACATGCCTTGACCTTCTTCTCAACATCAATCCATTATGCTCTGGGGACTGTAGTTTGTGTAACTTTTCCACTAGCATCTTTCCTTATTGGGACTGGGGGACTGTAAGGATGACATTAAAAATTTCTTCATCAATAGAGCTCATATAGAGTTTTATTCTGGCCTTCCAGAGTGTAAACTTATTCAGATTACACACTGAAGGTCTTGTTGATGAATAATCCTTAGAACTCATTTTATTTAAAAAAGTTTTAATTAATTTTAAAATAAATAAATGAGAGTAGGAGATCTTTTAATCAAGGTGTTAACCTTTTAATGATCAACCTCCCTCTAATACCAATTGAAAGTGCACAGTGTGCCTCTAAGAGTTCTCTAGAGGGGGTGAATAGAGATTTAAATATTTTTACCCTAACTGTGCATACAATAATATTATACTAAGTATTATGCACTTAATAAGACCAACACAGAATAAATAAGTGTTGTAAGTATAAGTGGGACTGCACAGAAAATGCAAAGCATAGAAGACACAAGATTTTTATAGTGGTTCCCCAAAATGTGGGTACTCCACTCTTCTACCTCCCTGGTAGGGTTGCATAACCTGCTCTCGAGTCTTTTGATAAGGAGACTCTTAGAACCAAAGATCTTTTGATAAGGAGATCTTGAACCACTGAGGCTTTTACTAAGGAGACTCTTAGAACCACAGATCTTTTGATAAGGAGATCTTGAACCACTGAATCCTTTGGAAGAGGGATTCATAAAACTCTTTTACAGTAAATAGTAAGAAGAAAATAAGAGGGAGAAGAAAAGAATTCTGTTCTCAGAATTCTTCAGAAGCTCTGATGCTGCTTCTTTCTTTCTTTCATTGGATCTGAAATGATGAACCCTTGCTTATGATTGTGATGATTTACAAGGGTGGTTTTTCTTGATCCTTTTCTCTCAGCACTTGTTGTAGTTCTGCTGCTGTGTATTGATGAAGAAGAAGCAACAATATATCTTCCTGTGCAGAGAGAGATTACTTATGTATATCTGTCTTTTAGGGTTTGAGAGGGAAGATGATGGAGACCCTATTCGACAGACAGAATAATCTAATAACTATGTTGTTCTGTTTCTTCTCCTCTTTATGCATACTTATTGTGTATGATTGATTTTTCAAAAACCTTTCTTCTTTTAGCTTGTCCTGAAAAGGAATTCCTCTTACCCACCTAATTTCCTTTCTCCTTTTGTTCTTGAGCCGTCCATTCATTTTGAATACCTTCCAAAAGTGATTTGCTATGTCCTATGAAAGTGCACAGTGTGCCTCTGAGATTCCTCTGGGGGGGTGAATAGAGTTTTAAAATATTTCTACCCTAACTGTGTTAAATAATAATTTATTCTAAGGAGTTATGCTTAACAATCCAGGCAGAATAAAGAATGCAGAAAATAAGTGCAGAATAAAAGACTGGGACAGCACAAAAAATCACAGCACATACACAATGAATTTTATAGAGTGTACAACCCAGTATTCGTCGAGTGCTTTTCCCTCGGATAGAGAGAGGGAGGACGAGCGGTAGGAGGCGGAGACCTCCGCTCGCCCAGCTCATATAGGAAGCGAGCAAAGGAAGGGGGTGAGCTCCTCTCGCCCCCCCCCCCCCCCCCCCACCCCCGCTCCGGAGGAAGGCGGAGAGGGGAGAGGGGAGAGGCCAGCTCTACCCCCCCTCTCGCCCAGCATTCGGCGGAGAGGGGAGAGGCCAGCTCGACCCCCCTCTCGCCCAGCATTCGGCGGAGAGGGGAGAGGCCAGCTCGACCCCCCCTCTCGCCCAGCATTCGGCGGAGAGGGGAGAGGCTAGCTCGACCCCCCCCCCCCCCCCCCCCTCTCGCCCAGCATTAGGCGAAGAGGGGAGAGGCCAGCTCGACCCCCCTCTCGCCCAGCATTCGGCGGAGAGGGGAGAGGCCAGCTCGACCCCCCTCTCGCCCAGCATTCGGCGGAGAGGGGAGAGGCCAGCTCGACCCCCCCTCTCGCCCAGTATTCGGTGGAGAGGGGAGAGGCCAGCTCGACCCCCCCTCTCGCCCAGCATTCGGCGGAGAGGGGAGAGGCCGGCTCGCCCCCCCTCTCGCCCAGCATTCGGCGGAGAGGGGAGAGGCCAGCTCGACCCCCCCCCTCTCGCCCAGCATTCGGTGGTTGGATGATTCTTTGCGAGCTTAAGCTAACCTCGCAAAGAGCGGGGATTGTGTACAACCCAGTATTCGTCGAGTGCTTTTCCCTCGGATAGAGAGAGGGAGGACGAGCGGTAGGAGGCGGAAACCTCCGCCCGCCCAGCTCATATAGGAAGCGAGCAAAGGAAGGGGGCGAGCTCCTCTCGCCCCCCCCCCCCCCCCCCCCCCCCCCCCCCCGCTCCGGAGGAAGGCGGAGAGGGGAGAGGCCAGCTCGACCCCCCCTCTCGCCCAGCATTCGGCGGAGAGGGGAGAGGCCAGCTCGACCCCCCTCTCGCCCAGCATTCGGCGGAGAGGGGAGAGGCCAGCTCGACCCCCCCCCCCCCCTCTCGCCCAGCATTCGGCAGAGAGGGGAGAGGCCAGCTCGACCCCCCCTCTCGCCCAGCATTCGGCGGAGAGGGGAGAGGCCAGCTCGACACCCCTCTCGCCCAGCATTCGGCGGAGAGGGGAGAGGCCAGCTCGACCCCCCCTCTCGCCCAGCATTCGGTGGAGAGGGGAGAGGCCAGCTCGAACCCCCCTCTCGCCCAGCATTCGGCGGAGAGGGGAGAGGCCGGCTCGCCCCCCCCCCCTCTCGCCCAGCATTCGGCGGAGAGGGGAGAGGCCAGCTCGACCCCCCCCCCCCCCCCCCCCCCCCCTCTCGCCCAGCATTCGGCGGAGAGGCCAACTCGGCCCCCCTCATCCAGTTTACTATTCGCAGTCCAGTTTGGCTATTCGCAGTCCAGTGGTCTGCATTTAGCATTTCAGAACAGCGGGATTCAGCTATCCGCAGCCCAATTCAGGGGTATTCTGGTAATCTGGCAGACCAGTTTTTGGCTATTTGCAGCCCAACTTCAAAAATCCTTTAAATAGGACCAAGGGGGCACCATTTGGAGGGATCTCTCATTCTCGGCTAGCTCTCTCCTTCTCTCTCTCCCTCCCCAAGTCTCTCTAGGGGGTGAGGAGAGCCTCTAGTGGTGCCCAAGCCTAGTAGTGGCTTGGGAGGGGAAGTTCCTAAGGGACTTCCGGGTATGTGGTGGGACCTTCCCACTAGGCCCTTGGTCCAGTCCTCAGTTCCGACACCTTCAACCTCGAGCTCTCCCTTGGGGGGAGTAAGTGTTGGTCGCCCCTCAGCTTGCTGAGGGCCCCGAACTCCACAGAAGCCTAGATATCGGTTTCAACATTATGGTGCGGTGAGCGTGGAGTGTGACCAACTCAAGAAAGTCTCAAGCTGAGCTCCATGGCTGGAGGTGGAGGATCCAACCCAGGTCACTCGCAGCCCCCGGTGGCTGGGGTGAAGTTGGAGATGTTTGAAAATCTCAAGCGGGAGGTCATGCAGACCTTGCAGGTAGCTTTCGCCACGATAAGCGAAGGCAGGAGAGAAAGTGGTCTGGAGGCCTCACCTCAGCAGGTTGGCGAGAACACCCTCGGCCAGCCATCCAGGAAGGAGGTGCCGGAAGGGGGCGAGTGGGGAGGTCCTCGACCCCCACTAGCCGAGACCCAAGTGGGCGAGTGGGGAGGTCCTCGACCCCCACTCGCCGAGGCACAAGGGGGCGAGCGGGGAGGCGCCATGCCCCCACTCGCCCAGCCCCAAAAGGGGGCGTGCGTGGGAAGTCCTTTTTGTGAGCAAATCCTCTCAGCCCCGGTTCCGGAGGGGTTCAAGGGGGCGAAGATGTCTCACTACTTCGGCAAGGATGACCCCGTCTTACACCTATAGTGGTTTGAAGACATGGTCTCCATCATGCCCATGTCGGCCGCTTTCAAATGTCGACTCTTCGCGAAAACTCTGAAGGAGAAGGCTAGAGATTGGTTCCACCAGCTCCCTGCGGGATCCATCTATGCCTTTGAAGACTTGCGTCGAGGCTTCCTGCTACGCTTCTCGACGTCAAGGAAGAGGAAGAAAGATGCTGAAGCACTTTTCAAGATCAAGTAAGAGCCAGAAGAGTCGCTGGCTCACTATCTGGAGCGGTTCATGGAGGAGGTTCTCCTCGTCCAAGAAGTGCCCGGGTACACCCTCAAGCTCGCCTTCACGGTGGGGCTGCGGGAGGGCTTCTTCAAGATGGACCTCAAGAGAAGAGCTCCTTTGTCCTTTGAGGAGTTGATGGAAAGGGTGGCAGAAGAAGTTGAAAGTGAGGAGGCCAACCCGGAGTTCACAAGAAGGCTGGCCAAGCTGAGTGAGCCAGAGGCAAGGCAGCATGGGAGGAAGGTAGAGGCTCCCGAGAGGAAGTTCGACCAAGAGGAGGATAACTTCCAAGAAGAAGAGATTGACCTCCCAGGGTGGAGGCAGGGCCCGAAAGCACCCTCTCCACCACCCCAGCAATCCATGGCGATCGGTCACAGAAGAAGAAGAAATCATAGGGGAGGAAGAGGGGGCGTCTGGGCGGAGTTACCTTACTGTGACTTCCATCAGGAGGAAGGCCACGCGACGTCCGTCTGCCTCGAGTTCTTGGAAATGAGGGAGGCAAGGGGCCCGAAGCTGCAATGTCAACAACCAGAGGAGGTCGAGGAGGATCATGCCAGGGAGTAGAAGCTCGAGTCCCGGTCTCCGTGCTTTGTTTTTTCCTTGAGTCCATGTAGTAGGAGGGAGTGTTTTCATACTTAGTTTTCTTGCATGTAACCGGAGGACTAATGTAATAAAAGTTCTTTTCAAGGTATTTGTTCCCCTCGGATGGTTCCGCTGACCGGGCTCTCACTAGACGGCAGGCTAGGTTGACCTCCCAGGGAGGTTAAGTGATGTTCCCCTTGGATGGTTCCGCTGACCGGGCTCTCACTAGACGGCAGGGCAGGTTGACCTCCTAGGGAGGTTAAGTGATGCTCCCCTTGGATGGTTCCGCTGACCGGGCTCTCACTAGACGGCAGGGCAGGTTGACCTCCTAGGGAGTTTAAGTGATGTTCCCCTTGGATGGTTCCGCTGACCGGGCTCTCACAAGACGGCAGGGCAGGTTGACCTCCTAGGGAGGTTAAGTGATGTTCCCCTTGGATGGTTCCGCTGACCGGGCTCTCACTAGACGGCAGGGCAGGTTGACCTCTTAGGGAGGTTAAGTGATGTTCCCCTTGGATGGTTCCGCTGACCGGGCTCTCACTAGACGGCAGGCCAGGTTGACCTCCGAGGGAGGTTAAGTGATGTTCCCCTTGGATGGTTCCGCTGACCCGGCTCTCACTAGACGGCAGGGCAGGTTGACCTCCTAGGGAGGTTAAGTGATGTTCCCCTTGGATGGTTCCACTGACCGGGCTCTCACTAGACGGCAGGGCAGGTTGACCTCCTAGGGAGGTTAAGTGATGTTCCCCTTGGATGGTTCCGCTGACCGGGCTCTCACTACACGGCAGGCCAGGTTGACCTCCGAGGGAGGTTAAGTGATGTTCCCCTTGGATGGTTCCGCTGACCCGGCTCTCACTAGACGGCAGGGCAGGTTGACCTCCTAGGGAGGTTAAGTGATGTTCCCCTTGGATGGTTCCACTGACCGGGCTCTCACTAGACGACAGGGCAGGTTGACCTCCTAGGGAGGTTAAGTGATGTTCCCCTTGGATGGTTCCGCTGACCGGGCTCTCACTAGACGGCAGGGCAGGTTGACCTCCTAGGGAGGTTAAGTGATGTTCCCCTTGGATGGTTCCGCTGACCGGGCTCTCACTAGACGGCATGGCAGGTTGACCTCCTAGGGAGGTTAAGTGATGTTCCCCTTGGATGGTTCCGCTGACCGGGCTCTCACTAGACGGTAGGCCAGGTTGACCTCCTAGGGAGGTTAAGTGATGTTCCCCTTGGATGGTTTCGCTGACCGGGCACTCACTAGACGGCAGGGCAGGTTGACCTCCTAGGGAGGTTAAGTGATGTTCCCCTTGGATGGTTCCGCTGACCGGGCTCTGTTAGACATGTGTGTCATATCCCTTTGTTTGAGAATAACAAATCCCATATTGTATTTGATCTAGTCTTTTGTGTGTTTATAATGTCCAGGTTGTACAGGTTCAATGAGGAGACAAGTCCTCGTTCATGGGCATGATCCGAGAGTGTGTACACATTAGAAAAAGCAAAAGCATGAGTTTTGTGTGCTGATCTTAGAATAGCCATAACTTTCAATCCAGGAAGAGTTACAGAACGTGCCACCCCATTTCGGGATGAGAACGACTCAATCTACAGTCTGGAGAAGTTTCAGACGAGGGGCTGTCGGAATTCCGATAGTAGATGTCGCCTGGCGACAGCGCTACCGCCAACGCTAGCGATACCGCCCGGCGGTATCCCGATTTCGTGCAGAGCGCCACGCCGTCGACGGTTGTGCAACTGCTGGACACGAACGCTACCGCAGGCGCTAGCTACTACCGCAGGCGCTAGCAAGGAGTTCTATAAAATGGAGCTTTGCTTCTCGTTTTGGCTAATCCATCCAGAGAGAGAGCTTGTGCCACAATTCTGTACCAGTTATGCTGCTGAAGATGGATCTCCCACTAAAAGCTTAAGGAGAATTCTGGAGGAGGACAACGTCACGCTACATCCGAAGGACGATCGCTTCGACCTCGCTTAGGCTACAGTGATCCTTCATCCTCATCTTCTGAAATCTCATATAGGGAGTTTTTATTATTGTTTTCATTATTTCCATTCCATACATTTGTAACCGTTGTAGAAATCGTCGTCTTGCGTGCGACGTCTAAGTCCGTGTGAGGCTTAGGGGAAATCATCACCTTGTGTGTGGTGTTAGATCCTTGTGTGGTCTAGGGTAAATCATCGTCTTGTGTGCGGTATCAAGTCCTTGTGTGGCTTGGGAGAAAATCGCTGCCGTGTGTGCTGCGTCTAGATCAAGATTTGATTTAGGGGGAGGCTAGTGTCTATATCTGGGAGATATAGGCTATAGCCAACCGGTTCGTGGGGATACGAGTCGGTATAGAAAAGGAAAAGATATTTTCATTTGTACGCCTTCGATTTCTAGCGATATTGAAATCAAATTTATGTAAACACTTTTCTTTTATATAAATACAATCATGTCTCTATTTGTGTTTACTTGATTTCTCTCCTTTGGCGTTATCTCTAAAATATTGGTTACAAAGTCTTAAATCCAAATTACTTTATCTAAATTGTTTATTTCAATCTCTTAATCAAAAAACAATTTAGTACTTATTTCTAAACTTGAAAATTATGATATTCTCACAAATTAGCTAAATTGTCATTTTGCCTTTCTCATATTATAAAACAATTTAGTATTTTCCATAAAATTATAAAAAGATTTTTATTCCCTTATTCACCCCCCTCTAAGGGCGCCATAAGATCCAACAAGTGGTATCAGAGGGAGGTTATTCCAAACGGTTTAAAAACTAGGAATAATGGCGTCTCATGATCTCGCTTCTACTAATAGGGGAAATTTTCTTATAAATGAAAAAACTTTAGCACCACCTTTATTTGAAGGGAAAAATTATAATGGGTGGAAATTTCTAATGGAAAAATTTCTTAAATCTTTGGATATGGAAGTATGGAATATTACAATTAAAATGCCCCCAAGTATTTTAAATAAAAATGAAATGTTCTTAAATGCCAAATCTATGAATAGTCTATATTGTGCATTAGATCAAAATATTTTCAAACTTATTTATACACTTCCTACTGCTTATGAAGTTTGGAAATTTCTTGAGAATACTTATAGTCTTCCTTCTACAGATGATGAACAAGAGGAATTCCTTATGGATCCAAGAGAAGAAATCGACAAGGACTCATTCTTGGAGGATGATAAATCTAAGAAAGAAATCGACGAGGAAATTCTTATGGATCCAAGAGAAGAAATCGATGAGGACTTATGCTTGGAGGAAGAAGAATACAACATCACAATATTGGACTCATTTGTTGGCAACACATCAAGCAAAAGAGAAGACGGAAACTATTGCAAGGTAAGAAAATCTAAATCTTCTCTTTTTGTAAAAAATTCTATTTCTACATCTCGTATGCTTAAAATTGCTAAACGTAAAATTTTAAAGTTAAAAATTGCTAATTCCAAATTACGTTTAGAAAATAAATCTTTAAAAGCAAACGATAATGTAGAATCAAATATTGATGTGTTAAATTATCTATCATGCTCTTTAATTAAAAATGTTAAATCTTGTTTTGATTATAATTCTTTTAAAGAAGAACTCAAGGTTTTAGAAAAAAGGACTTTTAATTTCAAAAGAGCATAATGAAAAATTGATAAAAGAAAATGATAACTTAAAGGATAAACTAGAATCATTAAAAATGTTTATTCAAAAATTTTCATATAATGAAAAATCTCTTTTTTCTAGTTTATCAACTTTTCAAAAGTCTAAAAACTTAACTTCATATTATAAGAGTAGGTATATAAGAAAGAGTGGAAATGAAAATCATCTAAATAAGGACCAATCATTTAAAACATATTGTAACCCACTCTTTCAAAAATCACTTCTAAAGAAAGACAATCACTCTTATAAAATTTCAAACAATCCATATAATAAAAATCATTATGATTATCAACATCAAGCTATTTTGAAAAATAATTTAAATAAACATAAACATCCAATGAATTATTTTTCAAACAATTCACATAATGATTATATGGATTTAAGTGATAAACAACCAATGTATGAATGGAGACCCATAAAGAAAAATGACATATCAACATTAATTAAAAAGACTCATAAATCATTAACTTCTCAAAAGCCTACACGATGTATTTGGGTACCCAAAGGAACCATCCCACATGGTCAACTTTGGATACCTAAATCTCTTACTTATTAGTATCCTATCATTTGCATGACGTAGAAACAATTAAATATGAAATATCATTACTCTACTTCATGATATGCTTAATTGCTTTTTCTTTTATTTATTTTCTTATTTTTGAGCCAACACGCTAAGGTCACTTAGATATATTATGAAATATGACTTTTACATTTTAAGCCTAATGTTTATCAAATCAAATTTGTATTAAAATTGAACATCAAGTCATATATTTTTCAAAGTGATCTATATCTCATCTTTGATTGTACTTTATCCGTTTAAATCCTTTACCCTTAATTGTCTTGAATTATCATTAGAAATTGAATATTGAAATTATTTTCAAGACTAATGAAATTAGCTTTAAAAATGGATTTAAATGGTTTATTAAAGGGCTTAAGGTAAAAATTAAAATGCGCAACGTTATGATAATCTTCAATTTTATTTGCTGCATATGATAGCCCCTATAATGAAAAATATTATCAAATAAAATCGAAAACAAAAATTCATCTAAACGCATGCTTAATCTTTCAAAAAGCGAGTTTTTGATCAAAACTTCATATAGCCATATCTTTTGATCCGCTCGTCCAATTTTCGCGTTTAATATCTTTTCGGAAAGAGCACAGAAATCTCCATCTATTGGCAAACTAGGCTTGTTCATTTGAGTTCTTTTGGTGTTGTCAGTTTGCCCAATTTCAACTCCATTTTTAAATGCTATCTTAGTTCGCTTGATTTGGAAATTTCTATGTTTATGGATTTTTTTTTCATCACATGCTATCCTTAGTATAATTGTTTCATATCTCATATTATGTGTGTGATGTGTGTCACCAATGTTTGCATGTAATTTAGACCTTAGAATCGTCATGTATCATTAAGATCAAATCAAATGTTTAATCATATCATTCTAGGTCTAAAGAAAATTAATTTGAAAATTTCTCATATTACATGCAACATTATCTCCATTAAATCCTATGTAATAACATTGCATTCAAACTCATCATCCTAGCATTGCTTCTTGGTCTATGCTTATATATTTATGCTGGGTAGAACATTTACAATGTTATTAAAATATCATGATAACTATGTGATTTGATATATATAGAATACTAAAATTCCAACAAACACATAGTTTATGGATTATTCATTAGAATATTTATGAATATTGTTTCATGAATCATTCTTATCATGCAAAACCAAAGATCAATAAATTTAATTATTGAAAGCAATCTTATAAAAATTCAAAAATTTTATATATATGATCTTTGTTTTTTATATGATTGGATGATCATCATTTTTCCTAGACTTACAAATCAATCATGTTCTTTCAAAAGAAAATCACTATATCACTATATCATAAGTCTAGAAGGATTAGAATTCTCATACATCATGATGATCTAACATATATTCTATGCAAAAATTCTCTTTAATCATAAATCATAATTCATGTTCTATCAAGACATATCTCAAATCTATAATAGGAATTATGAATCTTATGATAAAAATTATGAACAATGTTTTCTTTACATTATTTGATGTATTGATTTGCTTTGCTAGTGATTGCATGTATCTCTCATATTTGTAGACCATAGAATCAACTTTGCAATAAAGATATACATCAAACTTAATCATCACTCTATTCTAGATCTATAATTTGAAATTCTATTTTGGAATACATGCAATTTCAATATAAATCTTATGACATGACATTAAACTCAAAACTCATCATACTAGCATTGTCACTTATTGAATATTAGTAATTGTGCTAGTTATCTCATTTCGTCATCTCATAATAAGTAGAAAAACTATGCGGCTTTATAACTCTTCACAAAAACCCATAGTTTACATATCAACCCATAGATTTAAAAAGCATAGGTTGTCCAAAAGATTATTCACCTATGACTTCATATCTCACAATAGCGAGGGCGTAGGGTTGTATGCATTAGTGACCTAACCTCTAAGTCATGTCTTGTCCTTAACCGGGGAGGGTTCCAGTGGGGCCTTGCGAGGCACTGGGGGGAAAGAGTGCTAGGTTGAGTGTTCTCTAGTGTGTGCATATGGGACTAACACCCCAACCTACGGCATGCGTGCAGCTCCTCATGCCCATCCGTCACTTAGTACGGGGCTAGGGTGTAGACATTTAGTCGGGGTAGCCTTTAATCTTAGGACATACTTATATTACTCACTGCATGAACATTTTTATTCACTTATTACTTAAATCATGCATATTTTGGGTTGTTTAATAAAAATGTCTTCATGTGTTTGCATAATTTATCTTTTTGAGTTTAAATGTTTTTGTAAAACACATGTATTTGAAAAAGCTAAAGTTTTATGCAAATTTGAGCAATCAAGTTATCTCTGAAAATTCCAAAATTTCTGCATAAGACTACTCTAAGGACACTTAATAAATATCAAAAATCAGATTTTTAAAATTCTCAAAAAATCGAGTACTGTTTCCAGCGCTAGCGCTAGCGCCGGCGCTAGCGTGGGTGTTAGAATTTTCTGATTTTTAAAATTTCAAAAAATCCATAAAAATATGTTGGTTCATATTTTCTACTTATTTGTTGTGTTTCTGACTTTTGTTATTTTAGTTTTATTTATATTATGAAAAATCAACTACAAAAGATCAAAATTCAAAAATACAAAAATATTTTTGTTATTTATGTTTTTCTTCATATTATGAAAAATCTACTACAAAAATTCAAAATTCAAAACTTACAAAAATATGTTTTTTTGTGATTTTTCTGTTTTTGATTTAAAAAAATTATAAAACAAAAAAATTTGTATGATCTTTATTGCCAATATCAAGCATGTATGAATTCTATTATTTAGAATTATTTACAATGTTGAAACATATTCTTTCAAATTACTATGAACATTGTTTTGCTTGTCATGCTTTGATATATCTATTTAAAGTGCATCAATTGTATTGAAAAATGTGTAGAACCAAGCTTAGCATGCCTCTAAGTATGAGTAAATGTTTTATGATTGATAATGATACATTTCACTCACTTATTTTGGTAATCAACATGTGTGTCTAAATCTAAAAATGCTTGCTTGTGTATTGTATTTGTACAATGAATTAAAACTTGCATAAGTTTATTGCCTACACAACATTTGAATTGCACTTATGAAATTTAGAAAAGTGGTTAAGAGTTAAAAAAAAATATTGGGTTTGCAAAACAAGTGTATTCGGAGAATGTTGTCTCACAAATGTGAACAAAAAAATTATATATGTAGACAAACATAACTCCACCAAGCACTACTTGAACCTCCTGATAAGTCTTCATAAGCATTGTGAGGTTGAGCACCTTGGAAAGAATAGTAAAGTGGCTTGTGCAAACCTTAGTTATTATACCACTTTGTTAAAAAATTATGTGCATTAAAAGTGAGTGAAAGTAATTTACTTGTGTTTTATTGTGCACTTTACTCTACATATGTCTTGTATTTTGATGATTTAAATCAATTGTTAACATTGCCCAAAATACACTTATGTGCACATCATTATCTTTCATAACACTTCTTCTTATGAGTATTGGATTCTAATGCTTTATCTATACTACTCTTTATGTAAAAATGCACTAGATAACCTAGCATGATCTTTACAATGTTTTTGGTATTTCTTGAATCTAAAATTAAGTAACATTGTAGTATAATCTCTCTTTGATATGTTCATTTCATGCTTGGTATCTTTATGAAAAACTTTGAGATTTCAAAAAGGTTAAAACATCTTTCAATTTTGAACTAAAACTCATATTTTTACTTATGCTTTTCATGCTTACAAAAAGATGTTTATTATAATCTTCCGCTTGCTTACAACTCTTATCTTTATATTTGAAATCTCTTATATACATTGCTTCAACTCTTATCATTTCATATATTCAAAAGCTCGATCATGCTTTATTATTTAAATGCCTCCTTACTACCATCACCCCACCTTCTTTTGATAATACCAAAAGGGGGAGATTAATTGAAGAAATCTATATAGGTGAACTATAGAAGAATAAGGGGAGACTAATTCATGAATTCTATCATGTAGGGGGAGTAAAACATAAAATGCATTTATGTAGGGGGAGCATTAATTTAGGGGGAGTATGCACAATTTTATCATGCTAATCATATACTATAGTTGCACTTTTTATCATGCTTATCATATACTATAGTTGCACTTTTATCTTGCTTATCTTATCTATAAACACTATTGTTAATTTCTTGCTTAGAGGATTTGTTATTATCAAAAGGGGGAGATTGTTAGACATGTGTGTCACATCCCTTTGTTTGAGAATAACAAATCCCATATTGTATTTGATCTAGTCTTTTGTGTGTTTATAATGTCCAGGTTGTACAGGTTCAATGAGGAGACAAGTCCTCGTTCATGGGCATGATCCGAGAGTGTGTACACATTAGAAAAAGCAAAAGCATGAGTTTTGTGTGCTGATCTTAAAATGGCCATAACTTTCAATCCAGGAAGAGTTACAGAATGTGCCACCCCATTTCGGGATGAGAACGACTCAATCTACAGTCTGGAGAAGTTGCAGACGAGGGGCTGTCGGAATTCCGACAGTAGATGTCGCCTGGCGACAACGCTACCGCCGGCGCTAGCGATACCGCCCGACGGTATCCCGAATTCGTGCAGAGCGCCACGCCGCCGACGGTTGTGCAACCGCTGGACACGAACGCTACCGCAGGCGCTAGCCACTACCGCAGGCGCTAGCGAGGAGTTCTATAAAATGGAGCTTTGCTTCTCGTTTTGGCTAATCCATCCAGAGAGAGAGCTTATGCCACAATTCTATACCAGTTATGCTGCTGAAGATGGATCTCCCACTAAAAGCTTAAGGAGAATTCTGGAGGAGGACAACGTCACGCTACATCCGAAGGACGATCGCTTCGACCTCGCTTAGGCTACAACGATCCTTCATCCTCATCTTCTGAAATCTCATATAGGGAGTTTTTATTATTGTTTTCATTATTTCCATTCCATACATTTTGTAACCGTTGTAGAAATCGTCGTCTTGCGTGCGACGTCTAAGTCCGTGTGAAGCTTAGGGGAAATCATCACCTTGTGTGTGGTGTTAGATCCTTGTGTAGTCTAGGGTAAATCATCGTCTTGTGTGCGGTGTCAAGTCCTTGTGTGGCTTGGGAGAAAATCGCCGCCGTGTGTGCTGCGTCTAGATCAAGATTTGATTTAGGGGGAGGCTAGTGTCTATATCTGGGAGATATAGGCTATAGCCAACCGGTTCGTGGGGATACGAGTCGGTATAGAAAAGGAAAAGATATTTTCATTTGTACGCATTCGATTTCTAGCGATATTGAAATCAAATTTATGTAAACACTTTTCTTTTATATAAATACAATCATGTCTCTGTTTGTGTTTACTTGATTTCTCTCCTTTGGCGTTATCTCTAAAATATTGGTTACAAAGTCTTAAATCCAAATTACTTTATCTAAATTGTTTATTTCAATCTCTTAATCATAAAACAATTTAGTACTTATTTCTAAACTTGAAAATTATGATATTCTCACAAATTAGCTAAATTGTCATTTTGCCTTTCTCATATTATAAAACAATTTAGTATTTTCCATAAAATTATAAAAAGATTTTTATTCCCTTATTCACCCCCCCCCCCCCCTCTAAGGGCGCCATAAGATCCAACAGGCTCTCACTAGACGGCAGGCCAGGTTGACCTCCCAGGGAGGTTAAGTGATGTTCCCCTTGGATGGTTCCGCTGACCGGGCTCTCACTAGACGGCAGGGCAGGTTGACCTCCTAGGGAGTTTAAGTGATGTTCCCCTTGGATGGTTCGGCTGACCGGGCTCTCACTAGACGGCAGGGCAGGTTGACCTCCTAGGGAGGTTAAGTGATGTTCCCCTTGGATGGTTCCGCTGACCGGGCTCTCACTAGACGGCAGGGCAAGTTGACCTCCTAGGGAGGTTAAGTGATGTTCCCCTTGGATGGTTCCGCTGACCGGGCTCTCACTAGACGGCAGGGCAGGTTGACCTCCTAGGGAGGTTAAGTGATGTTCCCCTTGGATGGTTCCGCTGACCGGGCTCTCACTAGACGGCAGGGCAGGTTGACCTCCTAGGGAGGTTAAGTGATGTTCCCCTTGGATGGTCCCGCTGACCGGGCTCTCACTAGATGGCAGGGCAGGTTGACCTCCTAGGGAGGTTAAGTGATGTTCCCCTTGGATGGTTCCGCTGACCGGGCTCTCACTAGACGGCAGGGCAGGTTGACCTCCTAGGGAGGTTAAGTGATGTTCCACTTGGCTGGTTCCGCTGACCGGGCTCTCACTAGACGGCAGGGCAGGTTGACCTCCTAGGGAGGTTAAGTGATATTCCCCTTGGATGGTTCCGCTGACCGGGCTCTCACTAGACGGCAGGGCAGGTTGACCTCCTAGGGAGGTTAAGTGATGTTCCCCTTGGATGGTTCCGCTGACCGGGCTCTCACTAGACGGCAGGGCAGGTTGACCTCCTAGGGAGGATATGTGATGTTCCCCATGGATGGTTCCGCTGACCGGGCTCTCACTAGACGGCAGGGCAGGTTGACCTCCCAGGGAGGTTAAATGATTAGTTCCCCTCGTTAGCTGACAGGATAAGAAGGTCTCTCGGAGAGGTTATGTTTTTCCCCCGAGGTGGTTCCGCTAGTCGGGCTCTCGCTAGCCGGCAGGGTTGGAGGAACTCTCGGAGAGGCTAGGTGTTCTTTCCAAGTTGGCACCGTTAGCCGGGTTTCCAGCGACACTCGTCGAACACTCAGGGTTGGATGATTCTTTGCGAGCTTAAGCTAACCTCGCAAAGAGCGGGGATTGTGTACAACCCAGTATTCATCGAGTGCTTTTCCCTCGGATTGAGAGAGGGAGGACGAGCGGTAGGAGGCGGAGACCTCCGCTCGCCCAGCTCATATAGGAAGCGAGCAAAGGAAGGGGGCGAGCTCCTCTCGCCACCCCCCCCCCCCCCGCTCCGGAGGAAGGCGGAGAGGGGAGAGGCCAGCTCGACCCCCCCTCTCGCCCAGCATTCGGCGGAGAGGGGAGAGGCCAGCTCGACCCCCCTCTCGCCCAGCATTCGGCGGAGAGGGGAGAGGCCAGCTCGACCCCCCCTCTCGCCCAGCATTCGGCGGAGAGGGGAGAGGCCAGCTCGACCCCCCCCCCCCCTCTCGCCCAACATTCGGCGGAGAGGGGAGAAGCCAGCTCGACCCCCCTCTCGCCCAGCATTCGGCGGAGAGGGGAGAGGCCAGCTCGACCCCCCCTCTGGCCCAACATTCGGTGGAGAGGGGAGAGGCCAGCTCGACCCCCCCTCTCGCCCAGCATTCGGCGGAGAGGGGAGAGGCCGGCTCGCCCCCCCTCTCGCCCAGCATTCGGCGGAGAGGGGAGAGGCCAGCTCGACACCCCCTCTCGCCCAGCATTCGGCGGAGAGGCCAACTCGGCCCCCCTCATCCAGTTTACTATTCGCAGTCCAGTTTAGCTATTCGCAGTCCAGTGGTCTGCATTTAGCATTTCAGAACAGTGGGATTCAGCTATCCGCAGCCCAATTCAGGGGTATTCTGGTAATCTGGCAGATCGGTTTTTGGCTATTTGCAGCCCAACTTCAAAAATCCTATAAATAGGACCAATGGGGCACCATTTAGAGGGATCTCTCATTCTCGGCTAGCTCTCTCCTTCTCTCTCTCCCTCCCCAAGTCTCTCTAGGGGGTGAGGAGAGCCTCCAGTGGTGCCCAAGCCTAGTAGTGGCTTGGGAGGGGAAGTTCCTAAGGGACTTCCGGGTATGTGGTGGGACCTTCCCACTAGGCCCTTGGTCCAGTCCTCAGTTCCGACACCTTCAACCTCGAGCTCTCCCTTGGGGGGAGTAAGTGTTGGTTGCCCCTCAGCTTGCTGAGGGCCCCGAACTCCACAGAAGCCGAGATATCAGTTTCAACATAGAGGTTCCCCAAAATGTGTGTAGTCCTCTCTTCTACCATCTGGTAGGAATGCACCACATGTGCCTGAGTCTTTTGAGCAGGAGACTCTTAGAACCAATGATCTTTTGATAAGGAGAGCATGAACCACCAGAACTTTTGATAAGGAGATCTTGAACCACTGAATCCCTTGAAGAGGGATTAATAAAACTCTTTTACAGGAAATAGAAAGAGAAGGAGAAGAAGGAAGATTAAAGGAATTCTGTTCTCAGAATTCTTGTAAAAGCTGTATGAAATTCAGCCTCTTAGTTATTCCAAAGAATCTGCTCTTGATTAGCCCCTGATTTTGATGATAATAGATTGTAGGAGCTTTGTATTGTCAGATTCTTTCTTCCTCTGCTGATTGAGATCTGGCTGCCAAAAGATGGTGATGAAGAGCAACTGTTCAGATTCTTTGTTCTATCAAATGAAGAACACCAGAGCCTTTTATTCTCTTTCACAGCTCTATATTAGGGTTCCTGAGAGTGAGGGATAAGAAGACAGGAAACCTTAATTTGAGAAGAGATGGCTGATTGTGATTAATGCTCTATTCTTCTCCTCCTTCTCTATCCTTATATACCCTGTCTCTATTTTGAATTTGTTTCCTCGTTAGGTAAGACCTAAAAAGGTATATTTGATAGACATTCTCTTTCCTTCCTTAATTACTTCTCGACCCGTCCAACCAGAGGGTGTATACTTCCAAGAAAGCCTTTTTCTCCTTCTTTAATGTTTCCTTCTTCTTTAGGCAATTATTAGACCGTTGGAGAACGGTCTGAGAGATGTGGGCCATGATAGAAGCCTCAAAGTGACAGCTATAAAGATTAAACTTTCATAGACTGTATTCGACGTAGCGTCGAATTAACTTCCTCTCTTATCGACGCTGCTTTGAGTTCATCTAAGAGCTGCTTCGATTTCTTCTATGCTCTGACTGAACTCGGTTAGTTAACGTTGCATTGATTTCTTATAGACCCACCCGTCGAGTTGAATATCATCCACTCTGACTTCAATTAACTGCGTCGAGATGAAGTCGACATTGCGTCGACTTTAGATGGCTTTGACATGTATTCCCTTCTGCGTCGAGTTTGAAGTAGAAGCTGCGTCAACTTCTCAAGTTCCTTCGACAAGACTCTGGTCTCTGCGTCGATATCTATTCGACGTAACGTCAACTAGTGTTACTTCACCAGTAGAGTTGAGCCACTTGGACTTCTAGTCGGAGTAGCGTCGACATGAACTCAATGTTGCGTCGAATTCCATTCGACGCCATTATTAACATTACCCAAATTTGTAGCCCTTTAATTTATCTTGACACTCTAGGTTGAGTGTAACATCCTAAGACATCTAGAGACCAAGTTACCCTCACTATACAATGGGTAAATTAAATCCTAGTGAATAAAATCATTTTTAATTAATTTGCTAAGTTAAATCAAGGGTTTTTCCCAACATCCTGGAAAGCTTCATTCTATTCTTGGCAGCAAACGAGCCGTTGGAGAAATGTCTCTAGCATGGTAATCCTTTTGAAAAGGTCCCAAAAGGACAGCTGAAAAAGCTTCCTTTTTCTGACTGTATTCGACGCTGCATCGACTTCATCAATCTTCATGTCGACGCACCTCTGAGTTCTTGTCGACGCAGCTTCAAATTTCTTCTTAAGTTTGGCTGAACTCATATGTCGATGTTGCGTCGATTCCTTATCGAGGTGTTCGTCGAGTTGAAGCCTTGGACTCGAACTATATCTTCTGCGTCGAGTTGAAGTTGAAGTTGCGTCGACTTCTAAGATGGCTTCGACAAGCTCTTCCTTCTGTGTCGAGTTCCTTTCGACATTGCGCCGACTTTGACTTATACTTCGAAAGGCTGATTGAGTTGCTTCGACTTCCAGTCAGAGTTACGTCAACATCTAGTCGAAGTTGCATCGACTTCTATTCGACGCAAGTCTTAACTTAACTGAATTTATGCTTGTCTTGACTTGGTCTTGACACTCTAAGTTGAGTGTGACATCCTAATACATCTAATGACCAATTTACCCTTTCTATATAATGTGGGTAACATAACCTAATAGATGAAATCACTTTAAGTAATTTGTTAGATAAATTTCAAGTGTTTTTCCCAACACAAAGGTTGAACTGTGGTATCTTGGTTCAACATTTTTGGTGTGGTGAGCATGGAACGCAGTTTGCCTAGAAAATCCCGAGTAAGATTCAATGACTGGAAGTGAAGGACAAGGAGGCGACCTTGGGGGCTCGCAACCCACAGGAGAGTTCATGAGATAGAGCGACTTCGATGAATTCAGGAAGTCAATTCTGGAGACCCTACGAAATGCCCAATCGCCGTCGGGCGAGTGCTCGACCCCCGCGGTCCCAGTACTCACACGGCCAGCTCTATGCAAGGATGCACCTAGCGGGCTACCCGGGAATGGGGCGTGGGTAGGAGATGGTGAGCAAGCCATTCAAGCGTGAGTGTTGTTTCCCAGCCCGCCGAGTGATCGTTACCCAGGCGAGGAGACCGGTCGATTTCTCCCAGCTCGCCAAGCAGTGTCAGAAAGTCCATTTTGCGAGTTGATCCTCTCAGCTCCTATTCCATAGGGATTCACGGAGCCTGCTATGTCCAACTATACGGGAAAGGATGATCCCCTCCATCATCTCCAGTGGTTTGAGGACATCGTCTCCATCAGGCAGATGACAGACGCGTTCAAGTGCAAGATGTTCTCCATATCCTTCAAGGAGAAGGCGAGGGACTGGTTCCACCAGCTCCCTTCTGGGACCATATGTAGTTTCGAAGACCTCCATCGGAGTTTCCTGCTGCGGTTCGCCACGTCGAAGAAACGGAAGAAGGGAGTCAAGGCTCTCTTTTTGATGTAGCAGAAGGCCGAAGAGTCGTTGGCAAGCTACATGGACCGGTTTCAGGAAGAAGTCCTCTTGGTCCACGAGGTGCTAGGGCACACCATGTAACTGGCCTTCACCCACGGACTGCGGCAAGGGCTGTTCATGATGGGACTTGCCCGAGATCCCCCTCTGTCATATGAGGAATTGATCGAGCGGGCGGGGTGAGAGATCGAGGGGGTGGTCAACAACAACGCTTTCGTGGCAAAGTTGGCCAAGTGGGCCAGAGGAGAAGAGAAGGGAGGAGGATACCAGCAACATGAGATGAGAAAAAGGGAAGAGATGAGAGGGCAGGGGTTTCAGGGGCCCCCCGGGGGTAGGAGTTAGGAGGGAGATTTCAACCACTCGTCCACCGACCAGTATGGAGGCCACCAGAAGGATGTCCTACGGGACAAGGTAGAGGGTTTGCCCAGGGCGAGGTACCCTTCTAAAGAAGAGGGTGGCACTATCAAGGGGGATAGGGATGGTTCAACCCCCAAGGTAGCAGCCAGGCCTGAGGCCTTTCCATCCCCCGTCTCAGTATGCCATAAAAATAGGCCGAGGAGGGAGAAGGAATTACCCAGGAGGGGCAGAGAGGGAGAGGGTAATGTTTCCATACCATGACTTCCACTGGGAGGAAGGTCACGCAATGGCTACCTATCCCGAGTTCCTAGAAATGAGAGGAGGGAGGAGAGCCCCGACGAGGCAACAATAACTTCAAGATGCCGGAAGAGGAGGAGAAGGAGTGGAGGTAGAGGACAGGTGCGAAGACTGGGATGATGTGGGGATCCGAGGAGAGATCGGGGTGATCCACAGGGGGGGGGGGGGGGGGGGGGGGGGGGGGGCGGGATCGAGACCACCCGAAAGGTGAGCCTCCATGCCATCTATCACCGGAGTGTCGCCTCGACCTCCAAGACTCCACCCAGGAGGATAAGATCACCTTCACCAACAAGGATATACTCGAGCATGAGGATCCATTCTACGACGCGCTAGTGATCCAAACAGCGATCGAGAACTTCACGGACTCCAAGATCCTCGTGCATAATGGGAGTTCTGTCAATGTGATCTTCAAGAAAGCCTTCGATGAGATGAAGGTGGAAATGAAGAGGGTGCTCGCCTCAGATGGACCTTTCTTTGGATTCTTCAGAGAGAAATGAAGTGGAGGGATAAGTCGAGCTCCTCGTGACTCTGAGGGGAACATCCAAGAACTGTCGGTTCGTCATTGTCGACGCTCCGGGAAGCTATAATGTCATCTTCGAATGACCCCTCATCAGTGCATTCCGGTGCGTACCTTCTTCATTTCACCAATGTTTGAAGAACAATATCAGGGGGGGTCAGATCCGAGTCCGGGGGGACCCTAAGGTGGCTAGACAGTGCTATGTCACGGTCGTCAACACTGTTACCTGGAAGTAGGATGAAGAGGAGGTGGACAAAGCTATGGAGGGACAAGACCGGCTGGAGGCGGTAGAGGAAATTAGGATGAAGAAATTCATCACCGTGAATGGGAGGCCGGAGAAAGTGCAGGCCAGCGGCAAGCTGAACGAGGAGGAGCAGGCGAAGATCTATGAGTGCATGCTGCATAACATCGACATCATCGCATGAAGCGTTGTGGACATGTCAGGGATCGATGTGGACGTGGCATGTCATCGCCTCAACCTCGACCCCAATGTCCGCCCCATCCGCGAAAAGAATAGAGATGTGACAACTACTCTGGATGGACCCATCCGAGAATAAGTGGAGAAGTTGCTGAAGGCAGGCTTTGTGTCGGAGATCCAGTACCCAGGCTGGGTTTCCAATGTTGTAATGGAGAAGAAATGAGATGGAAGGTGGAGGATGTGTATCGATTTTTCATTATTAAATAAAGCATGCCACAAGGATTATTATCCTTTGGCTCGAATCGACGAGCTGGTAGACTCAGCCGTCGATTTCCCTGTGATGAGTTTCTTGGACGCCTTTTCGAGATACCATCAGATCCAAATGCACCCGCCGGATGTCAGGGATGTTTCCTTCATCACGGACGATGGGTGTTATTGCTACAAAACGATTCCCTTCGGGTTGAGGAATGTGAGAGCAACGTACCAACAAATGATGGATCAGGTGTTCGGGGAGAAAACAGGTAGAAATTTAGAGGTCTATGTAGATGCCCTAATGGTGAAAAGCAGGTACGTTGGGTCTCACCTTCAGGACCTGGTTGAGACCTTACCACCCTGCGGAAATTCAAAATGAGGCTTGACCCCCTGAAATGTGTCTTTGGGGCAAGGAGTGGAAAGTTCTTAGGTCACCTCCTCACCCCTGTATGGGTAGAACCCAACCCCGATAAGGTGAGGTCGATCCTTGACTTGGAGTCCCTTAGGAATGCAAAAGAGGTCAAGTGGCTGACATGGAAGTTAGTAGGGTTGAGCAGGTTCCTCTCCCGGGCGGGGGAGAAGTGCTCGCCCTTCTTCCAGGTGTTGAGGGGAAGTCAGAAGTTTAAATGGACTTCGGTGTACGAAGAAGCCTTCCAGCAATTAAAGAGGACGCTCACACAGGCACCCATACTCCAAGGACCCTAGGCGGGGGAGGACCTGGCTCTTTACCTGGGAGTGGGAGTTGAGGTAATTAGCTCTGTCCTGGTCCGGAAAGAGGGCACGAAGCAACTCCCCGTCTACTACGTAAGCATGGTCTTGAAGAAAGCGGGACTCAAATACCCCATCCTAATGAAGTCGGCGTTCACCCTGATTATCTCGGCCAGAAAGTTTTGGCCATTTTTCCAAGCACATTCAATCAAAGTAGTGACCGACCATCCCCTCTGCAACATCATGGAGGGAGTGGAGCATTCAAGAAGATTGGCCAAGTGGTCGGTGTGTTAAAATTTCTGATTTGAATCGTTTAGGAGTAAGCAGGAGTTGCATCAACTGAGTTATAGCCAAACAACCACAATGCTACACAGCAACACAATAGACTTTATTGAATCACAAAACTTTATTACAGTGCGAGACATACATGGCGCGACATGATTCATAAGAATCACGAAGGAGAGAAGAACAAAACACACCAAAAACAAAACTGACGGCTTGACAGGCAGAGACCGCACAAACCGCTGAACTCCAGAGACCGCCCGGCTTGTCCTGAGACCATACGAACAAAAAATAGGCAAGATGACCTGTACTGTAAGACCGCCACCTCAGACCGCACGAACTAGAGCTTATTGGATTGAACAGAGAACAGAAGTTGTCGCCAGACCGCAACTCAGATCGCCTAACCGCTGAGGGTCGCCTGATCGTCGAGCTCGCTGCGAACAACACAAGAACAACATAAACCAGTTCGCAGACAAGCCGCTGCCAAAGTGTTTATTAAAGTCGCTGGGAAATAACCAAGGAAGGAGACCGCAACCTGCTGACCGCAAACCTGCGAACACAACAAACAGTCAACTCGCTTCCGAGACCGCCCGACCTCAAAGTTGAGACCGCACGAAACAACCCAGGCTCTAGTTCTTACAGTTCTCATTATGAATGACGGGCCATGCACCCCTATTTATAGGCGAGAAGACGGATGTCGTCACCGCCACAAGAGATACAGTCACCACCCATCAGATCGCCAGCGGTCTCATAGAGCAGACCGCGCGATCACACCACCTGGACAACATCATGTCCACGACCGCAAGTCAGCAGCAGATTGCGCACAAGCCGCGCGGACACAAACCACACCTTCCTTAGATTGCCAAGGAAAAACCAAGAACATCTGGCCGACTTCAGACAAATCGCCAGATCACTCAGCATAAACCGCCCGGTCACAGCAGTCACTCAAGAACAGACCGCCCGGTCTTCTACAAAGAAGATAGATCAACCAAGCAGAGCAAATCGAAAGAGACCGGAACATACAAGAACAAACCGGCCATCACAGCAGACCGCCAAAGACAGACCGGCAGATAACCAACACGGAGACCGCGCGGTCTCTGCAATCACCAATAAACAGACCGCCGGCCACCTTCCACTTCACTTTAATAATTTCAACACTCCCCCTTGAAGTGGGAAGTGGAAACTAGCCCAAGTAAACTCCGCAATCGAGTAAACGGTTCCTTCGCCAGCGACTTTGTGAAGATGTCTGCAACATTGTCCACACTCTGAACATGCTCGATCATAAGAGATCCTCCCAACACCTTCTCACGAATGAAATGGTGCTCAATCTCAATATGCTTGGTCCTCGCGTGACAGGCTGGATTATTAACCAGCTTGAGGGCACTTTCATTGTCCCCGCGTAGCATAGTGGGACCTTGAACCTCCTCATGAACATCCTCCACCAACCTCCTGAGACAAACGGCTTCCTGAGCTGCCAAGGCCGAAGCCTTGTATTCCGCTTCTGTGGTAGATACGGACACCGAGTCCTGCTTTTTGCTGCACCAAGAAATAGTTGTGGGGCCTGTCATAAAGACAAAACCAGACATTGATCTCCGATCATCCACGTCTCCCCCATAATCAGCATCCATATATCCAAGCAACTCCAAGCTTGACCCTCTCCTATATTGGAGACCCAGATCAGAGGTCGACTTCACATACTTCAAAATTCCTTTAGCCGCCAGGAGATGAGGTTTCTGTGGTTCCGCCATGTACCGACTCACCTTGCCAACTGCATAAGCAATATCAGGCCTTGTGATCGTCAAGTAGATCAAGCTCCCAACCAGAGCTCGGAACACCAACGGTTCAGATAGAACTCTCCCCTGATCCTTCCAAAGTTTATGATGCTGTTCCAGAGGTATAGAGCTTCTCTTCCCTTCCTCCATGCCGAATCGTTGAACGATCTTCTCTGCATATCCATCCTGAGAAACGAACACTCCGCTCTCCCGCCTCTGAACCTCGAGTCCAAGGAAATGGTGAAGCTCACCCAGATCCTTCATCTCAAATATGATAGCAAGCTCGACTCTCAGCCTAGTTACGGCCTCCTTCGAGTTCCCGGTGACGATCATGTCATCCACATACAGCAGAACAATAACCCGAAGTACCCCCTCCTTCTTGACGAACAAGCTAGAATTAGAGTCTGAAGCAAAGAACCCGTAGAATAGAAGATACTCCGCGATCTTCCCATACCACGCCCGAGGCGCTTGCTTCAACCCATACAGGGCTTTCTTCAGTTAGCAGACGTAGTCCAGACAATCCTCCGAGATGAAGCCCGGCGGTTGGATCATGAAGATATCCTTGTCAATCTCTCCGTATAAGAAAGCATTCTTCACATCGAGCTGCCAAATCTCCCATCCACTGGATGCCGCCAAAGCAATAACAAATCGAACCGAAGTCATCTTTGCCACTGGACTGAACGTCTCATCATAATTTTCTCCGTACTGCTGTGAGAACCCGCGATACACAAGGCGAGCCTTGTATCACTCGATTGTGCCGTCAGCTTTCTTCTTGAGCTTATAGACCCATTTGCATGTCACATGGGTAATGCTCTTGGGCCTGGGCACTAAAGACCAAGTCTCATTCTTCTTGAGAGCATCCATCTCCTCCTGCATAGCAATGTCCCACTGCTTCACGCCTTTGGCCTTCTCAAAGCTCGACGGCTCCCTCTCATCCAAGGGACCAGCAAAGAAACATGAGACAAAGCTCACCATGTTTCCTCCTGTGTATCGATCCGGTGGCTTGATTGTCCTCTTTGACCTCCTAAGAGGTTGCTCCTGACTAGCCACCTCCTCAGCTGCTTCTTCTGTGCTAGCTCCTCTTCTAGGTGTACTTGGAGCATCGCTCCCCCTGCTTCCAGAACCTGAAGCCTCCAGCTCTGAGCTTGACACAGCTGGAGCTCCTGGTGAAACAGGCAACTCCACTTGAAGATTTTCCGCAACCTTCCATTTTTCATCAACCCTGCTCTCTGGTAGTTCAACTCCTGAACTCCCCTTGTAGGAAGTCACCTATCGAACACCACATCCCAAGATACCACTGATCTCCGTGTCTCAGGATCCATGCATCTCGATCCTTTCTTCCGCTCATCATACCCAACAAGGACTAGCTTCCTTGCTTTCGCATCTAGCTTTGTCTGAAGAGCATCAGGGATATGCACATAACAGGTTGACCCGAACACCCGAAGGTGTGCAACACTTGGCTTCTCCTTGAACATCAGTTCGTGAGGGGTCTTCATGTTGATAGGACTTAGAGGCATCATGTTGATGACGTATGCCGCACAAGACATTCCCTCTGCCTAAAAGGACTTTGGGATACTCTTGGCATGAAGCCAACACTTGCAGGTTTCCGTCAGATGATGGATCTTCCTCTCAGCAATGTCGTTTTGCTGTGGAGTATGGGCATAAGTAAGCTCTCTCCGAACGCCGTGCTTCCTGCAAAAACTTGAGAACTCACCAGAGGTGAACTCCCTACCATTGTCAGTTCTAAATTTTTTCACCCGCAAGCCTAAACAACCTTCTACCAGCTCCTTGAACTCCACGAACTTCGCAAAAGCTTCTGACTTCTCTTTCAGAAAATACACCCAGACATATCTGGTATAATCGTCAATCAACAGCAACATATATATGTTGCCTCCAAGGCTTGTGGTGGCAGTTGGTCCCATCAAATCACCGTGAATGCACTCCAACGGCGCTTTGCATCTTGTTTGCGATTTATCAAATTGAAGTCGATGAGACTTACCAAACTGACATCCCGCACAAACATGACCGTCTCCATAGGAGGACAAGCTAGGCAAGCCCTTGATAAGGCCCCTTACCGCCATAGCCTACAATTTGTCCATGCCTACATGCCCCAACCTTTCATGCCAGATAGCCGCGCTATCATTGGTCTTCATCTTGTCAACATAGGTACTTGTCGATAAAACGAACAAGTCCTTTACCCGCTTTCCAACATGAATACCATCTCCCTTTATCTCCAATTGAGTTTTAAGAAACTTCACTTCTGTTGGGCCAAACAGAACGTGATAACCTGCATCGACCGCATTGGTCACAGAGAAGAGATTCTTCTTCATACCCGGCACGTGATAAACACTCCTTAATATGAGTGGACCCTTATCATTGCTCAGAGAAACAATACCTTCTTGTTCTACTGCATGAACAGAGTTATCAGCCGTAATGATAGCATCGTTACCTGAGTAAGGCGCCAAAGAAGAGAACTTTGATTCATCCCCGGTGAGATGATGCCCACACCCCGAATCCACGATCCAATCCTCTTCGAAGTTGATGGCAGCCAAGGCCTTAACTGGCATGGCCGTCATATTGGCCGCAAAGGCTCCTCCCCATCCAGCTTCATCAGACTTTAGCTTCTCCTTCTCCACTGCATGTCCCGGCTGAAGATTAACCCGGCAATCCTTCTTGAAGTGGCCGGTCTTATTGCACCTGAAGCACCTTGGTCCCTCTCCCTTCTTCTTTCCATCAGATTTAGAAGCATAACCCCTATCCTGCTGACCTGAAGTAGAGGGTCCATCATGACCTGGCTTCTTCTTCTCCCACTTCTTCTTCTTCTTCCCAGAGAACAACATATCACTATTGTAACACCCCAAATCTGGTAGTTCCGCGAAGTAGGCGGAGTGGTAGTGCGGCACGTGAAGCAGGCTAGAATTTTCCCTGTCTGCTCTTAGCGCACGATCAGTGGCCTCTTCGCGCACGACCAGTGATCGTGTGCCAGCGATCGTGCGTTAATTCAGAAGAGAATCGAGTTCTGTCTCGGACAGTGCGCACGACCATTTCCCTCTTCGCGCACGACCAGTGATCGTGCGCCAGCGATCGTGCGCTTATTAGCAAGAATTCAGAGTTCTGTCCCGGATAGTGCGCACGACCATTGCCCTCGTCGCGCACGACCACTGACCGTGCGCCTGTGATCGTGCGCCCTGTTTATTCTGTTCCGCGATTTTGAGCGGAGAAGAAGATCGGGCCGTCCAAATCTTTTGAGATCTGATCCGATGGCTAGGATTAGATGCTGGAGGCTATTAGGGCTTATGAGAGGAGATTAATCCTCATTATTTTGAGGTGTTTCTCTCTCCTAGGCTAGAGGAAGAAGAAGGAGGCAAGGAAGAAGAAGGAAGATCCCGCCATTGACGGAGCTCCGGAGCTCCGTTTCGCGAGCCGTTTCCAGATTTGGAGAGTGCAGCCCGGTGCGGTCGTTTCTCTCCGTATAGAATCTTGGATCCATGGCGAAAAAGAAAGCGCCTAGGGTAACGATTCTTCCTCCCGAACTTTGGACTTGTATTTGTCCATTCATTCCTCTTTCTATGCTTGCATGAGGTGTCTCTTTCACCAAATGGGTGAAGTGTAGGATTTCCTCAAGTTCTTCGGAACTCCGGGTAGATTGTGTCCGTCCCCGGCATTATTGCATGTAGAAAATCCGGTAGTCGTGCGGATTTAGGCATTTTGTGTGAAGCCTATTCGTGGCCGTGAGCCCGAATCGGTGATGCTTGATTTGCGACGTTGCATTTAGGTTAGGCCTAGAATGCGTGCCGGAGAATGACTCCGTGAAATCTTCTATAGTATTGCGGGAATTAAGCGTAGGCGTCTTGCGAAGATCCTAACGAAAGCCCCATGCTTTGAGAGTTGGATGAAGGCAAACCTTCACCACGAAATTGATGCGGAGCGAGTTGTATCTCCTTTTTGGTTACGTGTAAAGCCTATGTCCTCGTGAAGGCTTGGGTGTTGTAACTTATGTTTTGTGTAGCACTAGCAAGTGCTAAACCCTTACGGGCCGAGGTGATGTCATACCCGCATCGTATGTGTGAACTCGACGATGAGAGCTCGGGAATTGACTGAACTGAACCCGTTCCCATGCAGTATCGGTAAAGGGATAGTTGTCTCTCGTAAAGCCGTGTGATCGTGGGAGAGGTCGCGGAAGGTGTTTACCTAGACGGGCCATAAGCTCTTTTCCCATCTCAAGTTTCCGGACTCATGATGGTGTTGGTGCTCGGGAAGAAGTACCTTTGATCCATGCCTTGTGAGCATGGAGCGTGCGGTTGTTGTACCCACGTCTGTGATAGAATGATGTCATGTTTAGCCTCATGCGGTGGCTTAGGCGGTTGTGGGGAACCTTCGGGTGAACCCAACCAACATCATGTGCATACCTAGGTTCCCTTCTTTTGATGCTCAACTTAGAAGATTGATTGTGCTTGAAACCTCACATCGTGTAGTTGCACTTTCTTTATATTAGTACTTGTGCTAGTATGGCTTGCTTGCAGGGTAGAAGCTCCGCCACCCCGGGTAAGGGGTGGGGTCGTTATAATTTGGTCAGCTGTGCTGACCGTTACCTTGTTTGCCACCGCTTGGTGGAATGTTCTTATGCAGGTGCAGGTGAGCCTAGCGGGAAGTAGCGGGCGTTGGCCCTTTTGCTGTGTTGGCCCTCGAAGGCCAGCCTTTTTCCTGTTTTCTCATGTATTGCCGGCCTGCGTGCCGATGTATGCCTTTTTGGAGTTTTGTACATTGTTTTGATGTAAGGCCCTAAGGCCGTAACTCTTACTTCTGGACTCATTCCTATGATAGTGGACATGTCTTTTTGAATGGTTTAATTAATGCTTCCGCTTACGTTTTCGTGCTCTCGTTTTGTTGTTACTTTTCTGGTTATCACCTTTTAACTCCTAGATAGTGTGGTTTGTATGGCGTGGGGTCCCGGCCGGACCTGCTGTTATACTTTTCGTACTGGCAGGGTGTTACAATTTGGTATCGGACTTAAGGCGTCGATCCGTAGTTTAGCGAATTCGGGACGAATTCCTTTTAAGGGGTGGTGCGCACGGGCTGTGCATTCACCTAGAACGACAAAAACTAATAAGAATGTCCACTTAGGAATGAAAAAACATACTTGTTTGCGGAACCTGAGCGTTCCATGATTGATGTTTGATATGTTTTGAGTCACTAAATCGTGCCTTGCATGATTATAGGTGACTGGAAGTGGTGCGGGGCAGTCTCGACCCCGTAACACCGCTGATAGTAGTGGGTCGGCTGAAGTGCCAGCGACCGCTCCTTCGGCTGAGATGATCAGAGTGGTCACAGAAGCGGTCTTGGCTGCACAAAATGCATGGCTAGGAAAGCTGGTACAGCCCCCCAGTCTTATTGTGGCCCCGGTTCCGACGAGGGCAAGTGAGCCAGAAGCGGAACCGCAATTGCGCTATCAACTGTTAAAGTACTTTCTGAGCCTCAACCCTCCATCCTTCGCGGGGACCGAATCCCCTGTGAGAGCTGCTGAGTGGTTGTCAGAAATAAAGAAGACTTTAACGTCAATACTTATAATTAAGGATATGTTGGTAGCCTTGGCCACCTTTCTACTTATAAGAGAAGCAAGACTTTGGTGGGAAGAGGAGTTGGTGCACAAGTTTGGTGGGAGACAACTTACCGAAATCTCTTGGGAAAACTTCCATGAGTCATTCCTTCTAAGGTACATGCTCTCATCAGGGCATTTGGCACTACAGAACCAGTGCTTGCACCTGGAGCAGGGAGCACACTCGGTGGATGAGTACCTGAATGAGTTCATCAGTCTGGGTCGTTATGAGAGGTCTATGTGGGAAGATGAGGAGACCAAGGTCAACAAGTTCTACAATGGCCTGCGAGATGACCTAAGACAAATGCTTGTGGGTCCAATGTTACTTGGCTTCAACGTCTTAGTGAAAGCAGCAAAATCTCTAGAAATAGAAATGAAGAGTATGCCACGCGTGAATGACTTCAATGAGTTACATGCGCCGACCTCTCAATCCAAGTCGGAGTTCAGAAGAAGCAAGAGGAAGTCTAGGTTCGCGGAACCAGCTCCTTCTAATATTTTGGGAGCCACGACCGTGCGGGGACCTATTACGTGTTTCACCTGCGGGAAGGTGGGGCACAAAGCCGCGGTGTGTCGAAGTGGTCCTCCAAAGGCAAAAAGCGGAGAAGTGGACTATGCTCGTGCGATGGGTTCAGCTGCTATAGAGAAAGGAAAGGCGGTGGAGTCTTCGACTCCCCAATATTCTTTAACCCAGCCGAGAGTCTACTCTTATGGCCAGCAAAAGGTCGTTCAACAATGCGATGTTGCCACAGGTATGGATGATCATCTCTTAATATGATTTCTACCCTGTGTGCGGTTAAAGATTTCATTGTATCCGATGACAACAAAATTTTATGTTTTGAATTTGTGTGCAATTAGGCCTTGTCCTAATTATCGACTATCCGACGAAAGCTCTGTTGGTGTGGGAGCATCGCTCTCTTATCTGTCTAAGGACTTCGTGTTATGAATCGGAGTGTCGTTTACCTTAGTCAAGGATAGATTAGAGGTAATGCTGCCCAATAGATCTCGGGTGAGCGCGGTTAGGAGAAGCTGTGAAAAGGCGCGAAGATATTCTTCACCTTGTTGAAGGATTCGGGGCCTAAGACCAGCCTTGGTGTTGTCCTAGTAGTAGCAGATCAAACTGACAGAGAAGAACCGTTATCCGATTCCGAGAATCGACGACTTATTTGACCACCTGGTTGGGTCGACGGTATACTCTAAGCTTAACTTAAAGTCCGGCTACTAGCAACTTAGGATAAAGGAATGTGACATTCCAAAAACAGCGTTCAGTACCCGCTCTGGGCACTATGAGTTCACGGTAATGCCATTCGGTCTATCCAATGCACCGTCGGTATTCATGGACTTGATGAACGGGACATTCCGAGAGTATTTAGATCAATTTGTGATCGTCTTCATCGACGACATTTTGGTATACTCTCAGTCGGAAGAGGAGCATGTAGAGCATCTGCACGCAGTCCTGAGCACCTTGAGGAGGAGTCAGCTATATGCCAAGTTCTCCAAGTGCGAGTTTTGGCTACCGTCAGTGGCATTCCTTGGTCATGTTGTTAGTGGCGAAGGAATTGCAGTCGATCCGTCGAAGATAGAAGCGATCCAAGCGTGGCCTTTGTTGAAAAACGTAGCGGAAGTCCGAAGTTTCTTAGGACTTGCCGGCTATTATAGGCGCTTTGTGGAAAACTTCTCGAGGATCGCACTTCCTCTCACAAAACTGACTAGGAAGGATCATAAGTTCGTTTGGTCGCCCGAGTGCGCACGAGCTTTTGAAGAGCTAAAGAGTCGTCTGATCACGGCGCCCACCCTATGCTCGCCACAGGGTACGGAAGGCTGAAATATATAGCGACGCCTCAGGAAGTGGGTTGGGTTGTGTCCTAGTGCAGTTCGGGAAGGTAATTGCCTACGGCTCCCGGCAACTGAAGGTTCACGAGAGGAATTACCCGGTCCATGATTTGGAGCTAGCGGCCGTGGTTTTTGCCCTCAAACTTTGGAGGCACTATCTATATGGCGTGAAGATCGATATCTTTACCGACCATAAGAGCCTCAAGTACTTACTAGATCAAAGGGAGTTGAACATGCGCCAAAGGAGGTGGATGGAGTTCCTTGGGGACTACACCTTCGATATCAAATATACTCCCGGTAAAGGAAACGTAGTTGCAGACGCGTTGAGTCGTCGGGCTCCCGCACAAGCAAATTGGATTTTGATGCACGATGAGCGTCTAATCCGTGAGCTAGAAGAAATGGAGATCATATGCATTGATAGGAGAACGTCTACTTCAGCATGCTTGAACTGGACGGAAGTTCACTACGACCTTGCCGACCGAGTTCGACAAGCATTGGAGTTGGACGAGAGCTTGAAACGATACAAAGCGGAAACCGTTGAAGGGTTAAACGCTGATTTCTCCTTCGAAGACGACCTTATGTGGAAGCAGGAAAGGTTATGCATCCCAAACGTTGGTACTCTACGGGCGGAGTTGATGTACGAGGCTCATCATACCAAGTACTCGATCCACCCGGGGAGCACTAAAATGTTTATGGATATGAAGAAACTGTTCTGGTGGCCGGGCATGAAGAAAGACATTGCCCTTTACGTAGCCAAGTGTCATACTTGCGCGTTGGTGAAAGCGGAATGTCAACGTCCCGGTGGGTTTTTGAAGTCCTTGCCGATTCCGGAATGGAAGTTTGATGATATTTCGATGGATTTCGTGCATGGATTGCCGAGATTGCAACATGGAAACGACGCCATCTGGGTGATCGTGGACCGTTTGACAAAGGTATCGCACTTCATTCCGAACCGGAAGGATGATTCGGTAGAAAAACTAGCAAAGCTCTATGTGGATAGTATCGTGAGACTGCACGGTGTCCCTCGTAGCATCGTCAGCGATCGTGACGGGCGTTTCACATCGAAAGATTGGAGGCTTATCCATGAACTGTTGGGCACAAAACTGAAGTTCAGCACGGCCTTCCACCCGCAAACGGATGGACAGACCGAGAGAACCAACAGGACTATGGAGGATATGCTCCGAATGTGCACTCTAGACTTTGGAAAGAAGTGGGAGGATCATCTCTTTATGATCGAATTCGCCTACAATAATAGCTACCGAGCCAGCATAAAGATGGCTCCTTTCGAAGCCCTCTATGGTAGGAAGTGTCGTACGCCGTTGTCTTGGGCGGAAACGGGCGATACTAAACTATTGAAGCGAAAGGATGTTGAAGAAGCAACTTCGACGATCCGGTCTATACGCGAAAGGCTATTGGTTGCCCAGGATAGGCAAGCAAAGTATTTCAACGCCAAGCATAGGAACTTAGAGTTTGCCGTCGGTGACCGGGTTTACTTGAAGATCAAACCGTTCAAAGGGGTATCAAGGATTCGACGCTTGAAAAAGCTCAGTCCGAGGTACTTAGGACCGTTCGAGATCGTGGAGCGTGTTGGTGATGCGGCTTATCGGCTTGCACTATCTGCAGAGCTGAGCGGTCTGCACGACGTGTTCCACATTTCAGTGTTGAGGAAAGCAGTGCAAGAGCCTACTCATATCATTGCGGTCGGCAAAGTTCCGGTTGATAGTGGGTTGTCGACGAAAGTCAAGCCTTTACGCATCGAAGATACCGAAGTAAAGCAGCTGCGGAACAAGTCCATTCGGATGGTAAAAGTCCGGTGGGATAACTGCGGCCGAGAGGAGCTCTCTTGGGAGAGAGAGCAAGCGATGCTTGCGGAGTACCCCGAGCTATTTCCCTCAGGTAAAGTATAACTGTAATTTATGCTATTACTGTTTCCTGGATTTCGGAACGAAATTCTTTTAAGGAGGGTGGAGTTGTAACACCCCAAATCTGGTAGTTCCGCGAAGTAGGCGGAGTGGTAGTGCGGCACGTGAAGCAGGCTAGAATTTTCCCTGTCTGCTCTTAGCGCACGATCAGTGGCCTCTTCGCGCACGACCAGTGATCGTGTGCCAGCGATCGTGCGTTAATTCAGAAGAGAATCGAGTTCTGTCTCGGACAGTGCGCACGACCATTTCCCTCTTCGCGCACGACCAGTGATCGTGCGCCAGCGATCGTGCGCTTATTAGCAAGAACTCAGAGTTCTGTCCCGGATAGTGCGCACGACCATTGCCCTCGTCGCGCACGACCACTGACCGTGCGCCTGTGATCGTGCGCCCTGTTTATTCTGTTCCGCGATTTTGAGCGGAGAAGAAGATCGGGCCGTCCAAATCTTTTGAGATCTGATCCGATGGCTAGGATTAGATGCTGGAGGCTATTAGGGCTTATGAGAGGAGATTAATCCTCATTATTTTGAGGTGTTTCTCTCTCCTAGGCTAGAGGAAGAAGAAGGAGGCAAGGAAGAAGAAGGAAGATCCCGCCATTGACGGAGCTCCGGAGCTCCGTTTCGCGAGCCGTTTCCAGATTTGGAGAGTGCAGCCCGGTGCGGTCGTTTCTCTCCGTATAGAATCTCGGATCCATGGCGAAAAAGAAAGCGCCTAGGGTAACGATTCTTCCTCCCGAACTTTGGACTTGTATTTGTCCATTCATTCCTCTTTCTATGCTTGCATGAGGTGTCTCTTTCACCAAATGGGTGAAGTGTAGGATTTCCTCAAGTTCTTCGGAACTCCGGGTAGATTGTGTCCGTCCCCGGCATTATTGCATGTAGAAAATCCGGTAGTCGTGCGGATTTAGGCATTTTGTGTGAAGCCTATTCGTGGCCGTGAGCCCGAATCGGTGATGCTTGATTTGCGACGTTGCATTTAGGTTAGGCCTAGAATGCGTGCCGGAGAATGACTCCGTGAAATCTTCTATAGTATTGCGGGAATTAAGCGTAGGCGTCTTGCGAAGATCCTAACGAAAGCCCCATGCTTTGAGAGTTGGATGAAGGCAAACCTTCACCACGAAATTGATGCGGAGCGAGTTGTATCTCCTTTTTGGTTACGTGTAAAGCCTATGTCCTCGTGAAGGCTTGGGTGTTGTAACTTATGTTTTGTGTAGCACTAGCAAGTGCTAAACCCTTACGGGCCGAGGTGATGTCATACCCGCATCGTATGTGTGAACTCGACGATGAGAGCTCGGGAATTGACTGAACTGAACCCGTTCCCATGCAGTATCGGTAAAGGGATAGTTGTCTCTCGTAAAGCCGTGTGATCGTGGGAGAGGTCGCGGAAGGTGTTTACCTAGACGGGCCATAAGCTCTTTTCCCATCTCAAGTTTCCGGACTCATGATGGTGTTGGTGCTCGGGAAGAAGTACCTTTGATCCATGCCTTGTGAGCATGGAGCGTGCGGTTGTTGTACCCACGTCTGTGATAGAATGATGTCATGTTTAGCCTCATGCGGTGGCTTAGGCGGTTGTGGGGAACCTTCGGGTGAACCCAACCAACATCATGTGCATACCTAGGTTCCCTTCTTTTGATGCTCAACTTAGAAGATTGATTGTGCTTGAAACCTCACATCGTGTAGTTGCACTTTCTTTATATTAGTACTTGTGCTAGTATGGCTTGCTTGCAGGGTAGAAGCTCCGCCACCCCGGGTAAGGGGTGGGGTCGTTATAATTTGGTCAGCTGTGCTGACCGTTACCTTGTTTGCCACCGCTTGGTGGAATGTTCTTATGCAGGTGCAGGTGAGCCTAGCGGGAAGTAGCGGGCGTTGGCCCTTTTGCTGTGTTGGCCCTCGAAGGCCAGCCTTTTTCCTGTTTTCTCATGTATTGCCGGCCTGCGTGCCGATGTATGCCTTTTTGGAGTTTTGTACATTGTTTTGATGTAAGGCCCTAAGGCCGTAACTCTTACTTCTGGACTCATTCCTATGATAGTGGACATGTCTTTTTGAATGGTTTAATTAATGCTTCCGCTTACGTTTTCGTACTCTCGTTTTGTTGTTACTTTTCTGGTTATCACCTTTTAACTCCTAGCTAGTGTGGTTTGTATGGCGTGGGGTCCCGGCCGGACCTGCTGTTATACTTTTCGTACTGGCAGGGTGTTACAACTATCTCCCCCAGAGATAGAAGTCCCTGCCATCTGTCTTGCCAAACTTTCCTGTGAGGCAAGTAAGTTTTCCAGCTCTAACAGAGATGGCTGATTTGCCCAACCCTGAACTGATGTCACAAAGGCAAGATACTCCTTCCGCAACCCACGGATAATATGCCTCTTCAGTTTTGCCTCTGAGATAGGCTCATCAGGGTCTAATGCAGAAATCTCTGCTGTGAGGTTCTTCATTTTCAGAAAGAAGGTAGAGATAGAAAGATCACCTTGAGAGGCCTTCGCCAACTCATTTTCAAGAAACTGTAGCCGAGCTACATTTCTCTTATTGAACAGCCCGTCCAAAGACATCCAAATCTCAGCAGCAGATTTACATCCAATGATGTGATCGAATAGCTCTGGTGAGATATCCCTCTTGAGTGTGAACTCTTCCTTTGCATTAGTCCTCCTCCAAAGTCTCACCTCTGCCATATTATCTCCTGCTAGAAAAACTTCTTGTGTGTCTTCTCCTCCAACTATCTCCCATAGATCCTCGCCAAGCAAGTAACTCTCCATACACGACTTCCATTTCTTGTAATTACTCGATGTGAGGAGTTCAATACCAAACCCTCTTGCGTATCCAGCTTCCATGGCAAACTATGTGGTCTCTTCTTCACAAAGACGATGACAACTCAAGTTGATCACTGCTTAACCACTCCAACAACCTAGCTTTGATACCATGTTAAAATTTCTGATTTGAATCGTTTAGGAGTAAGCAGGAGTTGCATCAACTGAGTTATAGCCAAACAACCACAATGCCACACAGCAACACAATAGACTTTATTGAATCACAAAACTTTATTACAGTGCGAGACATACATGGTGAGACATGATTCATAAGAATCACGAAGGAGAGAAGAACAAAACACACCAAAAACAAAACTGACGGCTTGACAGGCAGAGACCGCATAAACCGCTGAACTCCAGAGACCGCCCGACTTGTCCTAAGACCATACGAACAGAAAACAGGCAAGATGACCTGTACTGTAAGACCGCCACCTCAGACAGCACGAACTGGAGCTTATTGAATTGAACAGAGAACAGAAGCTGTCGCCAGACCGCAACTCTGATCGCCTACCCGCTGAGGGTCTCCTGATCGTCGAGCTCACTGCGAACAGCACAAGAACAACATAAACCAGTTCGCAGACAAGCCGCTGCCGAACTGTTTATTCAAGTCGCTGGGAAATCACCAAGGAAGGAGACAGCAACCTGCTGACCGCAAACCTGCGAACACAACAAACAGTCAACTCACTTCCGAGACCGCCTAACCTCAAAGTTGAGACCGCACAAAACAACCCAGGCTCTAGTTCTTACAGTTATCGTTATGAATGACGAGCCATGCACCCCTATTTATAGGCGAGAAGACGGATGTCGTCACCGCAGCAAGAGATACAGTCACCACCCATCAGATCGCCAGCGGTCTCATAGAGCAGACCGTGCGATCACACCACTTGGACAACATCATGTCCACGACCGCAAGTCAGCAGCAGACCGCGCACAAGCCGCGCGGACACAAACCACACCTTCCTTAGATCGCTAAGGACAAAGCAAGAACATCTGGCCGACTTCAGACAAGTCGCCAGATCACTCAACATAAACCGCCCGGTCACAGCGGTCACTCAAGAACAGACCGCCCGGTCTTCCACAAAGAAGATAGATCAACCAAGCAGAGCAAACCGAAAGAGACTGGAACATACAAGAACAAACCGGCCATCACAGCAGACTGCCAGAGACAAACCGGCAGATAACCAACACAGAGACCGCTCGGTCTCTGCGATCACCAATAAATAGACCGCCGGCCACCTTCCACTTCACTTCAATAATTTCAACACGGTGGAGCTGAGCGAGTTTGAAATTTCCTTCGTACCTCGACTATCGATGAAGGCGTGGGTTGTGGCTGACTTCTTGGTATAGTATGTGGTTGAGGTGGAAGGGTCCCAGTCCTCCGTGCACTTGTCTTGGGATATTCTGGTGGATGGGGCATCAACAATGTACTCCCTAGGAGGGGAGTGATCGTGGTAAGTCCGCAGGGGACGAAGATTGAGCAAGCAATGAACATCCGCTTTCCACTTACCAACAACCAAGCCGAATATGAGGCTGTGATAACAGGGCTCCATTTGGCAAAGGAGCTGAGAATCCAGGATGTGAAGGTATCCACAGTCTCCATGGTGGTAGCGTCACAGATCAAGGGGGAATTCGAAGCTAGGGAGCCGACTCTCTAGCGGTACCTGACGAAGGTCAAGGAGTTCATTGGGCTATTCCGAACCTTCTCCATTCGAAATGTGCCAAGGGAGGAAAACACTCAAGCAGACTACCTGGCGAAGCATGGACCTCGTGCCAGAGGGACAACGACAGAATTGTTCCGGCCATCCAACGAAGAAGGCAAGTTGATGGAGATCGATCGTCGACCCACATGGATGGACTCCTTCATTATTTTCTTGACCACATGTAAATTCCTGGAGGAGGTCCCGAATAAGCGTTGATTCAGGTATAAGTCCGCCTACTATGTACTTCATGAGGGGGCCCTATATCGGAAGACTCTTTCTGGGCTCCTCACAAGGTTTGTCTCCGAGGAGGAAATTCTAAGGGTTTTGGAGGAGATCCACTCCGGAGAATGCGAGAGTCACTCTGGGAGTCAGACCTTGGAGAAAAGAGTGATACAACAAGGTTACTTCTGGCCCACAATAAGCAAGGACTTAGCGGAATATTCAAAGAAGTGCCAGAAATGTCAACCCTTCACCCCACTACAACTCCTACCAGCCAGAGGCTCGGGACCATCATGGCACCATAGCCCTTTGCAACACCGGGGATGGACCTGGTAGGCCCGTTCCCCCAAGCCAGTGGGCAAGGAGGTTTCTTCTAGTTATGATCAACTACTTATCCAAATGGCTGGAGGTGAAGGAACTCGCAAAGATGACATCGCATGTGATACATAACTTTATTTGGGGAGAGATAATCTATCGATATGGGATACCCCTAACTATCGTCATAGACAATGGGCCACAATTTGCTAGTGAGGAGCTCGCCAGCTTCTGCAGCCAGTTGGGCATCCACCTCTGCATCGCATCTGCCCACCACTCTCAGAGTAACGGATAGGTGGAAGTAGCAAACAAGACCATAGTAAACCTGGTAAAGAAGGTGGAGAACTTGAAGGGGAACTAGGTAGAATTGCTACCTTCCGTCCTCTGGTCCTTGAGAACTGTTGGGGTGCAACAATGCCCCCGGTGTTGCGGCACTAGTTGAAGCAGAAGGGCGTGTCCCCTATGGGCCTAACTGGCCGCCCCGTGTGTCCTGCCTTGAGATTGCCAGCTCTATAAAGGAGCGGTAGGCGCCTTCCCCAACAGTCTGAGATTTTGGGAGAGTTTGTAGCGTTGTGTCCCTACAAGTGGTGTCAGAGGAGTTCACGGGTTTGAAACCCCGGGGTCATTTGGGCGGGGGGGGGGGGGGGATTGTTGGGGTGCAACAATGCCCCGGTGTTGCGGCACTAGTCAAAGCAGAAGGGTGTGTCCCCTGTGGACCTAACTGTCCGCCCCGTGGGTCCTTCCTTGGGATAGCCAGGTCTATAAAGGAGCGGTAGGAGCCTTCCCCAACAGTCCGGGCTTTTGGGAGACTTGGTAGCGTTGTATCCCTACAAGAACCACCCCTAGTACACCCACGGGGGAAACCCCTTTCATACTCTCACATAGCTCTGATGTCGTGCTACCGGTGCAGTTCGGGGTGAGGTACCCTCAATTTGTAGTTGCAGGGGAAGGAGATGACGAATAGAGAGTCAAAATGAGGAAGTGCGGAGTCTCTCGCTTGACCTCATGGAGGAGCTTAGGGATCCGGTGACCATTCGTCAAGAGGAGATCAAGCGCAGGATGACAAGGTATTTTGACAAATATATTCAAATTAAACACTTCGCAAAAGGGGATCTTATCCTCAAAAAGAACGACGCGGCAGGAAGGTCAGCGCCGGTCAGGAAGCTCAACCCCAACTGGGAGGGCCCCTATGTAATATTAGAAGCACTAAATTCGGAGGGTACCGCCTTCAGGATGTCAAGGGGATTCCCCTTTGCAACACCTGGAGCGGCGATGACTTGAAGTGTTTTTATTCATAGTTGATAATAAAAGTTTATGGTAAATTCTTTTGAACATGCATAGACCCCTACACCATCAGAGGGGGACGGTGCTATAAGCTAAAAAAAAATATTATGTTACGTAGTAAGGCAAAAAGAGATAAGTTGATGAATGGCCCTTAGGTAGGTTCCGCCGACTGGGCTTTCACAAGCGGGTGGGGCAGGTTGACCACTCAGGAGGCGGGTTGAAATTGTGAAAAATGATCCCCGCGTAGGTTCCACTGATCGGACTCTCACAAGCCAGCGGGGCAGGTTGACCACTCAGGAGGCAGGTAAAATTATGATGAATGACCCCCAAGTAGGTTCCATCGATTGGGCTCTCATAAGTCGTCGGGGCAAGTTGACCACTCAGGAGGCAGGTAAAAACTGTGATGAATGACACCCGAGTAGGTTTTGCTGACCGGGATCTCACAAGACTGCAGGTAGGTTGACCACTCAGGAGGAAGGTTAACCACTCAGGAGGCAGGTAGAATTTGTGACGAATGATCCCCGAGTAGGTTCCGCCGAACGGGCTTTAACAAGCCGGCGGGGCAGGTTGACAACTCAGGAGGCAGGTAGAATTTGTAATAAATGACCCCCCGAGTAGTTTCTCCCGACCGGGCTCTCGCAAGCCGGCGGGGAAGGTTGACCACTCAGGAGGCAGGTAGAAACTGTGATGAATGACACCCTAGTAGGTTCCGCCGATCGCGCTCTCACAAGACGGCGGGGCAGGTTGACCACTCAAGAGGCAGATAGAAATTGTGATAAATGATTCCTGAGTAGGTTCCGCTGACCGGGCTCTCACAAGTCGGCGGGGTCGGTTGACCACTCAGGAGGCAAGTAGGAATTGTTATGAATGATCCCTGAGTAGGTTCCGCCGACTAGGCTCTCACAAGCCGGCGGGGCGGGTTGACCATTCAGGAGGATTGTAGAAATTATGATGAATGACCCTTGAGTAGGTTCCGCCAACATGACTCTCACAAGTTGGCAGGGCAGGATGACCACTCAAGAGGCAGGTAGAAGTTATGACGAAAAGACCTCTGAGTAGGTTCCATCGACCGGGCTCTCACAAGTCGGCGGGGCAGGTTGACCACTTAGGAGGCAGGAAGTAATGATAACGAAATGATCCTTGGGTCAGTTCCACCGACCGAGCTCTCACAAGCTGTCGGGGCAGGCTTACCGCTCAGGAATCAAGTCGTAAAGTTATACTAAAAGGCCCTCAAAAATGATCCCACTGACTAGGCTTTTGAAGGCTGGTAGGGCGAGAAGATCATCTAGAAGACGAAAGGGATGGGATGAAAATAGATTCCAACTTGTTGGGTCTAGCGTTCCTTCACTTGACCCGTAGCGCCTTTCCTACTTCCTTAAAGAAAAAGTAGTGCCCTTCCCATCAGTCCCGGATTGTGGGATAGTTGGTTGCGCTTGATCCTACAAGTGGTATCAAAGGGAGGTTGCGGCTTCGAGGGCGGGGGCGCTGATTGAATACCAAAATTTCTCTACATGTGTGGGTCCCGACGGGTCAGGAGGTCGCGACCATGTGAAAAGCCACATCTGAGCCATGTGGTGCGCCACCTCTGAGCCATGTGGATCACCTCTGAGCTTGTGGGACATGCTGGATGCTGGGGGGATTGTTGGGTCCAGCGTTCCTTTACTTGACCCGTAGCGCCTTTCCAACTTCCTTAAAGAAAAAGTAGCACCCTTCCCATCAGTCCAGAATTTTGGGACAGTTGGTTGCGCTTGATCCTACACAACCTACGAAGGGGAAGGGGGAGCCAAGCTAGTCTCGTTCCGTCCACACCCCTCCCACTCGCTCTCGCATCGGTACTAGCAAGCATGTGGGTGGTGCGGCTCACGACCAGGGTGCAGGCTTAATGCCCTCGCTGAATCTCATATGGGGAGCTGCTCCTAGACCATGTCAACGAGAGTCGAGCGAACTAGGACCACAAAGCCCAGGTCTCGCAAGTTCCTAGGTCTCGCGAATCATTAAATTACAAGTCTAAATTTAAGACACTAAGTCTCTAGCTCTCACAAGATTCAAGAGAGCCTTTATAGATCCTTAGGAGGGGGCACTCGTAGAGTCCCAGAGATTAAGGTGAGTAGTCATGCATGCAAGCAAAGAAGAAATATGAAAGGAAGAACGGAAAGATACACTTGGAAAATTTCATTCATTTTTCTCACAAATTTGGGGGTCTCTCCCCTTACATATACAACAAAAAATAAGGGGAGACTCTCCCCTTTACATAACAGAAAGAAAAAAGGGGGAGAAGGCGGCCAATCACTGATCTTCAGTCGCCGCCGCTTTTGTTTCCTGAAGAGTAGGCATGAGAGTCAGAGGATGAGCCTGTCGGGGGTCGGGAAAGAAGAGCACGAGAATCAGATCTTCCACGATGATGCTCTCCCAGCCCGCCCCGAACGCATTGACATCCTGCAGCATGGCGAGTGTGGACTCGGTGGTGCTGATCACCATGAGATTTCGTGTCACCTCCATCTCGACAGGGGTGACAAGATGCGCCCCTCGCACTCAGCCGACGGCAACCTCGCAGTGGCATGAGCGAGCTGCTCCTTGAGAGCCTTCACTTTGGACTCCAACTCGCCATTCCGAGTGGCCATTTGAACTGCAGCCTCGACATCTTGTGTTAGAAAAAAATGAGGACAGGAAAGAAAAATAAATGGAAGAGGAGGGGGAAAGTGAGTAGGGTAGCGAGATCTACATCCTCCTTCAAATCCAGTACTAGGAGTTTCTCGGCAATCTCGAGTCGCATCTCGAGGTCCCCAACTTTCTCTTTTGTGATCTCCCAAGCGGCCTCAGACTTGTAGAACCTCTTCATGAAGGAGAGGCCGCGGCGAGATGCCATATGCGTGAGCTTAACGATGCGCAGCTGGGCTCACGATCTCTCATAGGCGAGATCCCACATAAAGGACTTCTCGAAGGCGGCAACCTCCTCCCTCCCATATAGCCCATGGGCAATGGGGAAGGCGTGGTCGCCTGAATTGCCCCGCTCGACCCAGGAGGGGAGGCATGTAGAAAGGGAAACCTTCTCCCCTTCCATCTCCCAAGCGAGCAGAGTGCCACCCGTGCTATCCAGGGGTTTCTCCCCGAGGCCGAAGTGTGGTTGCAGGTCTGACATATCCATTCTCCGCTCCAGGGGTAGGATGCGAGGGAAAGGGGGGGGGGGGGGTCGAAGTCCACCAAAGCCCTCTCCTCCAAGATCTCGCAGAGCATATATCTGTGCTTTCGCAGGATGCTCATCAGTCGATCCTTCATCTCGGCAGCGTTAGATGGGTCGCTAAGGTACTCGTCGATAGTGTCTGGAGAAGGCAGTGTCGAGTACTGCATTCGCTCATCAGACTCATCATCCCCCTGGGTCTCATCTGAAAAAGGAGATCATTATTAACACCCAATTAAATGAAAGGAGCGAGGGGAATTCCCTACCTAGAGAGTCCTCGACGGATTTTCCCTCGCGGTGCAAGGCGGGATCGCAAACCTGATTAGAGGGAAGGTTGGGTTTCCCACCAAAGGGGCAGGAAAGGGGAAGCGTCAGGGACTTCCCAGATCTTGCATGCAGGGGAGTCCTGCCGGGACCCCACATCTCGGAGAGCTCACCAACACCTGCAGCAGTGCTCGCAGGAACCAAGGTAGTCCTGACAAACTCCTCCGACAGATCTCGGGTCGATGACTTTTGTCGCGGTGGAGAAGGTGCGAGATCGACGAAATATGGCACTGTAAAAATCGAATGAGGTTAGTACCTATAAAATGCGAGTCGAGCGCAATAAAGAATATCATTCGCTTGCCAACAACGGAGGGAGCGTTAGGGTTGACCTGACGACTCTCTACGTCCTACCCTCCGGTCTACTGACCATTTGCGCCACCTTCTTTGGCCTCGTCGACATGCGGACTGTATGTTTTAGTAACGACGTGACCTCGCAAATGCTTTCACGAGGAAGCGCATTAATGAAGAAATTCACTTGTTTTAAGAGCCCGAGGCCCAAGCTGAACCTGGGATGCGAGGGGAGATCGACCATAGAGGTTCCCTCAATAATGGAGACCCGTCTCGCACTCTTGGTCCCTCGCTTTTCCACTCGCTCTGGGGTGGCTCGTGAGGTGTTCCTGACGATGAGCCCCAGGAGGCCGGCGGAAGTTGGCGCACTCTTATTTTTGGCAGCGGAGAGACGAGCCTGGAGTTCTTGATAGAGCGGCATGGTGGTCGACCAATGAACTGCGAGAAAGAAGGGGAGTAGGTTTGAGGATAAAGGGGAGGGGGTCTTCTGTCCTGGTATATATGGCCCCCAGTAGGGGCCACCGAAAGTTTCTCCTCAAACTCAGGGCACTCGCCAAACACGGGGATGAACTGTCCTTCCGAGGTTGAGACAAACTCGCAAAGAGCAGAGATTGTGTACATCCCCATGTTTGCCAAGTGGATTCATCAAGCCATCAGGTGACTAGAAGCATGATTAGGCTTGGGCGAGTAAGTCGGGAGAGTGGTGGGTTCCATCTCGCACTTGCCCCTAACATGCACTCGCCCCTAGCTCAGTAGCAAGTGGAGAGTCCCAACTCTGGAGGGCACTTGCGGCTCCGGTGACTCAGTGCAGGATGGTCTGGTCTAGCCTGGTTTACTGGTGGTTTGTTTTTCCCAGGTGATTCCATTTTGGCCTGCAGTTAGCCATTCCAAACAGCGGGATTCCACTGTTGGCAGACCATTTAGTCTACATTTTGTGAAACCAAGAGGCGGGATTCCGCTATCCGCAAGCTGTTTTAAGAAAAGTATAAATGGATCCCTAAGGGAACCTTTGGAGAAGATCTCTCACTTATTTTTCTCTCCTCTGGTCAACTTTGGTCTCCTAGGGAGGTCCGACTTGCTACTCATCGAGGTTTCTGGGTGGGTGGGCAAGAGCTCTCTATCACCCTCCAAGGTTCCCAGCTTAAAAATTGGCTTGGGAGGGGAAGTTCTTTGGATTTTCCGGGTTAGTGGCGGGACCTCCTCGCAACAGCTCGAGGGTCTGTTTCTAATTTTCCACCCTCTATGAGTGAACTTCCTATTCTGGAGTGCCCGATCTAAGGATTGAACCCAGGAGAAGTAAGAGCAAACTACACCAGTCTGAACTCCTCGAGCCGTGGTTTCCGGGATCAAAGATTGAAATGTGGTTTCCTTGTTAAACACTCTACACATGCCATGTTTCAAGCATCATATAGGTTCCAGGTGTTGGAATTTGTGGTCTATAAGCAATAATGGAATTAGTCTTATTCTCAACGTAATATGAATCTATAGGGCTGCATATTAAAAAAGTACAAAAATTGGATAAATGGTCGTGCTGATTTTATTTATATTAGAAATAAATGAATAATCAAGTACAATAGGGATCAGAGCTTGTTGCTCATCAAATTGGATTCAAAATAGTTGTTTAGCTTTTACTCGACGTACGTCGATTTGCTTTGCACTTAAAAAACCAAAACATCTTATCGAATTCAACGTACTTTGATTTGAGAAATCGACGCAAGTCAATGGTTTGCGGTTAGTAACCGAGGACCAAAATTTCGAGTTGAATTTGTAGTATGGGAAACCGACATATGTCGATTTTGTCAAAATTTTGATTAGAATTCAATGCAAATCATTAGGGAAATCAACGTATATCGAATTGGGCTGAATTCAGAATTTTGACAGATTAATTCTTCTCATTTGTCGATTTTGAACTGAAATAGTTTTCCTAGTACCATAACTTCTACTCCAACATGATTTTTGAAATCCCACTCACTCTCTCTGATATAATAAGAATTGTTTGAGGAATCGCTAAATAATTTTAAAAAATAGACCGTGAGAAACTAGACCGGCACTTCTCTCAGGGAGAATAAAGAGATCATAGAAGAGAGGAACAAAGAAGAGTATTGCTAAAAATAAAACTAGTAGTTCATTGTAGAGAAGGGTGATCGTCTTCTCACTACAAGATCGTTGGTTGGACGATGTGTTATTTCCTGTGATTGTGTGGATACTTGATGAGACATGGACTTCATACCGCGCTTTTAGTTCTCAAAACACCCTATTCTTCACAAAATCTGATTTTGTTGTAGGCATATGCTTAAATTTCTTGATTTACTATTTTCCATGGTTCATTGGCATGGATTTTCGTATTCCACTGTGCATTAGATATTCAATGAAAACCAAACACTTGATTGAGCATGTAAAATAAGGGGGATCTATTATACATTATGAATAATAGTTGAGTTTATCTAGAGGTTCACCATAACCCTAGCAGAACAGTGCTTGCATGACAAAATTGCACAATCATTCTTAGAACTTTGGTTTGGGATGGATTTATTACGCACATGGTCGTGCAGGTATTAGGCCACTCGATCATGCAAAGTTCCGCTCGTTTGAATTAAGTCACGCATAGTCGTGTGTGACCAAAATCACACTCCTTTTTCAGTTAACTGATTTTGACGTGAAACACTCACACACGGTCGTGCACGTAAGCTGCGCGATTGCGCGATTGGGGCCATTAACTCTTTTTGATCGCAAAATCAATCTGTTTGTTGTGGGTATTTCAGATCCGACAGCTGGGATGCTTTCTTGAGGTTATTAGGTCGGGATTGAGTGGATTCCAAGCTCATTTTTCTCACTTAAGTTTGAGAAAGAGGAGAGAAAGGAAGGAGAAAGAAGAAAATCCGCCATTGGAGGTGCTCCAGAGCTCCAAACTTCAAGCTGAGGCTGAATTCATGGAGAGGAGTTCTTTACGATCAACCTCATCTGTCTCGTTCATGATATACATGTCGCCAGAGCAAGCTCTAAGGGTAATGATCCTTCTCCTCAGTTATAGGATAATGCTTGTCCATTTCATTTAGATTTTTCTTGCATAAGAGGAGTCTCCTCCACTACTTAGTTGATGGCATGACCTCCTTTTGTTTGCTAGAACCCCGGGTCGATTGTGTCCATCCATAACATGAAATGCATTTAAAAATCCAGCAATCATTGCGGATTTAAGCATTGCGTGTGACGCCTCCCCTTGTCGTATGCCTAGATCGGTGTTGCTTTATATGTCATTGCATTTAGGTTAGACCGTATATGCATGCCGGAGAATTACTTTGTGATATGCAACATATTTTATGCGGGTGTTGGGAAAATATCATCATGATTTGATATAGCAGATTAATTAAGTGATTTATAAAATTAACTAAGGATGTATAGAAAGGCAATAAGTCTATCTTTGTATAATGTGTAATCAAATCTAGGAAGTCAAAGACTCAAAAATTACTTAGAAGCAAAATCAACTAAGTTAAACTTTTGTGCATTGAGAAATATTTGACGTATGTTGAGAAGTTAACTTCATGCATCGAGAAGTAATCGATGCACATCAAATCCTAGGACTCGGCCTTATGCCGAGATCTCTTTAAGGAAAGTCTGCTCAGAGCTTAACTATTCATTTTACATTAAATTCTTCTTCCACAACATTTCTACAAATGTCGAATAGTATTCGACACATAAGTAACCTTGCATCGAATACTCTCCAGTCTTCTATAATGGATTCTCGAGAAGATCAAGGCCCTGATTTAAATTTGATTAAAGCTGCCATTTCTCCTATTCAAGGTGATTATGGTGATTGATTAAGATGAGGAAAGTCTCTATTCTGCAGCAGCCATATATATGTGAAGACTTCAAAAAGACAAAAAAAGAGCTTTTCGACCGTCTTCATTTTCTACAAATTCAAAATTCTCTCCTCCCTCCAGAAAAAGTTCTCTCCAAGAACACTATCTGAGAAGCTCTTTGATCTTAAGCTCTCCTTCTCTCAAGGGTTCATCACCTTCTTCTTCGGGATTCCTCAGAGATTGGATTTAACTACTCTATTGAATCCTCATCTCTCTAAAGAGGAATTGGTTGTTACTGCTACTATCAAGAATTCACATAGTGCCTTAATTACCAAGATCCCTTAGAGCTTTGTTGAAAAGTATTATATTTTAGAGAATATACTTCTACATATTCATTATACAAAAAGAGTTTTGAGGATCCCTCATTAAAGAATTCAGTTAGTCATAAGGGTCTCCTTAGCAAAAAGACTCAGTTGATCCTAAGAATCCCCTTATCAAAGGATTCAGTTAGTCCTGAGAATCCCCTTATCAAAAAATTCAGTTGGTCCTGAGAATCCCCTTATCAGAGGAGTCAGACTTTTATTTGTAGAGATCTACAAAATTTGGACCATTTCTCCATTTATGCGTGTCTTCCTTGCGCAGGGGCCATACTAATCTTTCAATGGTTTTAGATTGGTTTTGTGAATAACCTTATCAAAAATTAATTGTATTGATTCTAAGTGTCTACTTATCAAAAGACCCAAGACTGTTTAATGGAATACCTACACATGAGTAGAAGAGAGGATGTAACCAAAATTGTGGGGAACCTCTATAATTTTTTTGTCTTCTGGTTGTATATTTCTTTATTATTTATATACTTCGTATTTTCTTCTGCTGCTTAAAATCGGATAACTATGACATGTATTGTGAGTGATTGTGGGATTAAATTTGTAAAACTCTATTCATCTCCCTCATAGGGAGGTTGTTCATAGAAAGGTTAATACCTTGACCAATCAAGATCTAAGGGATTGAGAATTACTTGTGAAATTAATAACACAATCATGAGTTCAATATAGTTTAGAGAGTATGCAACTTCAAGACCTAATATGTGTAATCTTGATAAGTTTTCATTATGGAAATCTAGAAATAAGTTATATATGAATTCCATTGATGAAGAGATTTTTGATGTTGTGCTTATAGGTCTACTGATTCCCACCTATACAAATGATAAAGGATTATTGTCCCTAAGCCTAAAGCAGATTAGAATAAGGCTGGAAGAATGTCAGATCCATTGATGATAAGGCTATTAATATCTTGGTATCTATAGTGACCGTTGATATCTTTCAAAAAGGTGGCTGACTGCCAATCAACAAAGGAGATCTTGGATTCACTCACTAGAATTGTTGAAGGTGGTTTATAAGAAAGGAAGGATAAGAGATCTCTCAATATGTGAATTTTATGAAGAGCCAAGAAAAATTCATGGCTAAAATGATGGAGAGGTTTGGCCTTATTATGAGTAACCTTAGAGGGCTTGATAAGGACGTATCAACTACTGAGATCAATGATAAGCTCCTAATGTACTTCTCAAGCTTACGAGATTCTAGAATTTGGTCCATTAAAGAAGACAAATGCAATAAGGAGTTCACCACATGTGCTCTTCTTGAAAATCTCAAATCATTTGAGATGCTCTTAAAAACAAGAGCTGAGAATGAGGCAAGGGAGAAAACTCCATCTTCTTCAAAGGATAAATCCATTGCTCTCAAGGATTCTGATGAAGAAGCATCAACTATTGATGATGAGATGATGGGTCTATTGGCTAGAAGATTCGGAAACTAAATCAAGACTGAAGAACTCAAAAGAAGGGACAAATGTTTTCATAAGCCAAGGTATAATAAGACACCTTTTATTGAGATTATTTGTTTTACATACAGGAAACCTAAGCATATACATCCTGAGTGTCTAGAGGAGAACAAAGATAAATCTCTAAAGAAAAAGAAGGATTATAGAAAGCACTATAATCAAAAGAAGAAGAACCAAAAGAAAGGCAAAGGCTTCATAGTTGATACATAGAGTGAAATTGATGATAGTAGCTCAAGCTCAGAGAGTGATGAAGACTGGGGGATCTTATCACACACCACTGCCAATATGAAATGACTCGGGGATCTTACCGCACACCATTGCCAACATGCAATGCCGAAGTGACCATATAAGAGTGGAGGCACGAACATCTCCGACCCCTCCCATTGTTCATTCCAATGTCACGCTTCGACGGTGATGTTAAGCGAATGTCGTCGCACATTACTAGAGTATGGAATCAGTTATTTAGCGGAAGGCACCGTTAAAGAGTTGTGCCTTATTGAAAATTAGTAGAAGACATAATTATATTAGCGGAAGGTTAACTATCACATAAACTATTACTCAATACTTACATGAGTAGCATCAACATCTATGCTGCATTATCCATATCAGTCGGGGCTCTATCAAATATGATGCTATGAGATATTTAAGAAAGATGTGGCTTAGTTAGATTATACATGAACCAGATTTTCTAGTTTCCAACACCTCTTATCACACATTATCCTTCTATATCACCTGTCACATGCGCTCATAATGAAATATTAGAACAATGAAAAGAATCCAATCCCTATTAGTATCATGTGCAGTAAAGTATCTGTAAGGGAGGTAATATATGGATTTCTATTGGGTCGTGTCACTCTTCCTACAACCACTGCTAACGAACTTCGTATCAACCTCCATACTATTGGGACATGCTTTCTGCCTCTCTTGGTTTGAGAATAACAAATCCTAATATGTATTTGATTCATGCTTGTCGTGTGTTTATAGTGTGCAGGAACTATTGGTACAATATCCCTAATAACAAATCCTCTCTTGTTTAGAGAAATGCACTGCAAAGTAAAGTTAAACCTCTTAATTGTGAGCTACCGCAGAGCGGCAACACTTACCGTTGACGATAGGTTTGAATACTGGAGGGACAGATGGCAAGATGCTTTTGAATGCAAGGAATGGCGGGAGCCAGGCCATCTATAGCAAGTTATTACCGCGACGCATTAACTCCAACACACGATAGTAACTTATGGATTGCTCGTCAATCAGCAGCTGTAATGGGGAGCCTAATAGATCAAGAAATCAATGGTGCAGCGTATATGGAGCTAGCATGGTGCAGTAGCACTAGCATGGTGCAGTAGCACTAGCGTGGCGCGGTAGGCGTTGCCTAAGATGACAATGCCCAAAATGAAGGAGACCTCCTACCATATCTGTCGTGATTTGTGTGCCTCTTGGTTTCCTTAACTGATACCACATGTCGGTAACCCTACCACCGGGCAGTAGCTCTTTGGATCTATACAAAAGCCAGATTCGCTCTTTATAATTGATCGCTCTCCTATACATTTAAACTACAACTCTGATCATCTCTTGGGAGCCCTCAACCCATAAGTCCATAAGCACTCCCGACTCCATAAAGAGAGGAACATGAAGGAGGAATCCATCTATAGAAAACGAAAAGAGTTTTTCATTTACGCCTTGATTTCAATAGTTATGGAAAAGAATACTTTGTAATCATCTTCTTAAGAAATAAAATCATATTCTTTGTTTCAAAACTATAATTTTATTTCCTATAATCCAAAATTCTTTACACAATATTTTCTCTCAAGGTCTTAAAGAAAATTTTTTTAATAAAACTTAAATTTCATAAAACCCTTATTCACCCCCCCTAAGGGTTCAATAGATCCAACGAGTGGTATTAGAGCTAGGTTATTCCAAAATACTTCCACCGCCAGGAATAATGGAGCTTCATGATCTCGCTTTTAAGGAGGGGCAAGGGATAAGTAGACCACCACTATTCACCGGATACGACTACGTACAACTATTGGAGAACTAGGATGAGGTACTTTTCAATGACTCTAAATTTAGATGTATGGTCTATGGCAGAACAAAGCTTCTCTCCTCCTACAATTGTAGTTGGAGAAATAATAATGGAAAAACCTAATGATAAATGAGATGATGGTGAAAAAATAAAATGTAAAAATAATGTTAAAGCCATGAATGCCTTGTTTTGTGCTTTAGATATGACTGAATTCAATCGTACTTGTGCATGCAAAACTTCCCTTGATATTTTGAATTTGTTAGAACTAACTCATGAAGGCACTTCATAGGTCAAGGATTCAAGCTCTTTCAATTGGAGTCCGAGTACGAGAAATTCTGGATGGATGCCGATGAAGATGTAGATTCCATGTACATAAGGTTCACCAAGATTGTCAACGCCTCGAAAGTACTTGGAAAGACGTTATCCAACAATGAGTTGGTGAGGAAACTTCTTAGATCACTCCCACCAAGATTCAACCTAAAGGTGACAGCTATCTTTGAGTCGCATGATCTAAAGCAGCTCCAAATTGAGATCCTCACTAGGAATCTCAAAACACATGAGGTTGAACTAAAAATTCAACATGAAGAATACAACAAGGAGCCAAAGAAGAAGGCCTTGGTGCAGAAACCGAAGGAGTCCAATGATGGTGATGAAGAGGATGAGGAAAGCTTCTTTGTATAGAATTCAAAAGGTTCATGAAGAATCCAGAAAGGAGAAACGCCTTTTGGAAATATTTCATCAAAGATGTTAGCAAGAAGGGATTGTCATCTAATAAAGGAAAAGCAAGCGAAGGTGATGAAGATTGGCCACCACCGGAGTGCTTCCACTACAGAAGGACTAGACACATCCGTAGCCAGTGCCAAAAATACCCGAAAGAGAAAAAAGAAAAGTGACGTAAAGGGAAAGAGAAAAAGAAGGCGTTGAAGGAGGCCAAATGAGACGACTCCTCCTCCAAGGAATCAAGCGGCTCTTCCTCCAGCGATGATGAAGAGGCAATCACGTGCCTCATGGGAAAGAGCAACATGCCTTCAGATGATGAAAGCAATGTCCAAAGCAACACCGAGGTACCTCCTCCTACCTATGATGACTTATATAATGAATATTTGAAAACATACAAATTTTTTAATAAAAGTTTAAAAGATCTTGATATCTTAAAATATAAAAATAAAATCCTTTCAAAAGAAAATAAAAATTAACTAATGAAATGAAAACACTGGGGAAAGAGAAAGTTTCTTTCCAAGAGTGCAATCATTATGTGACAAGAGTTGAAGAACTTAAAGAAGCTCTTTCTAAGTCTCACTCTGATACCGAAACTCTTATTAATGAAAAGGGGGTCTTAGAAAGAAAATTAAAATCCTCTCTTTCTCAAATAGAAAATGGAAAGAAAAAATTTAAAAATAAGTGTGTAATGCTAGTAACTGAAAACCCCACATTAAAAGCCCGAATTCATGACTTGAACATGCTATTGGAAAATTCAGAGTTGGCCAAAAGTCCATTGACATGATTTTGGCCAACCAATGCCATGGCAATACTAAGTACGGGCTTGGTTATAGTTCTGAAAGTTATCTCCCGGTGGTATCCCTTATCGCTGGTGGTAGCAGAAATTCAATTAATACTTATTTTTATAATAAAATTTTAAATAATACATCCGCTGGTTCCTCATCTTCCAGCAAGAGTCCAAAAAGAACTCCGAAAAAGGTCTCAACCCCTTTTATTTTGTGTGTCAAATATCATATCTTTGGACACACCACCGACTCTTGTAGGAAGAAGGGACAAAGTGTATTAAAACAAATCTGGGTACCTAAGGTTTCCACCTACTCTATAGGAGGAACCTCTTAGGTATCTAGATCTTTACGCCCATCTTCTTTCTAGGTGTGTTGGCAAGCTAAGGAAAAAGAAGACATGTGGTACTTGGACTCGGGATGCTCCAAACACATGATGAGCAACAAAGCAAAGTTCCTTAGCCTCGTGAAGAAGAAAGGAGGGTTGGTGGCATTTGGTGACAACAACAAAGAAAGGATCATGGGCATCGGCACTGTGGGTAATAAATTATTTTCAATTTCTAATGTATTATTTGTAGAATGTTTAAAACATAATTTAATTTTAATTTGTCAATTATGTAAAGGCTTAAATATTTTATTTGAATCTTCTACAAACCTTTGCAAAATTATTGATGTTAAAACAAATGATATTGTACTCACTGCACCTAAAACACATAATATTTATATGATTGCCCTTAATGATATTTCGCATTCTTCATTAAAATGCTTAGTTTCAATAAATAAAGAATTAAAATTTTGGCATAGGCATCTTGGTCACTCTAGCACCGAACTCATCTTAAAATTATCAAAAGATAAATTAATTTATCATGCCAAAAAGGAAAATTTTCAAAATCTTCTTTTAAAAGTAAAAATGAAATTTCTACTACTAGACGACTTGAATTAATTCATATGAATCTCTTTGGATCGGTTAGCATATCTAGTCTATGTGGTAGAAAGTATACCTTTGTTTTAATTGATGACTTTTCTAGATTTTGTTGTACAAATTTTCTCTCTTCTAAATCCAATGCGTTTATTGAATTTACTAAATTATGCAAACATATAAATAACTTGATTTAAAAATAAAATGCATACGCTCGGATCATGGAGGAAAATTTGAAAGCAAAAAATTATCTTCTATTTTGATGATCTAGAATTAAAACACCAATTTTTCGCTCAACGCAACTCACAACAAAATGGTGTAGTGGAGAGGAAAAATTGAACCCTTCAAGAACTAGCACGCACTATGCTATATGAATATGAGTTACCTAGATATTTTTGGGCCGAAGCTATTAGCACTGCATGCTATGTTATTAATCGAGTAATGCTTCACCCATTTTTAAAATTAACACCTTATGAATTATATTTTCAAAAGAAACCTAATGTATCTTACTTTCATGTTGTTGGTTGCAAATGCTATTTATTAAACACTAAAGATAACTAAGGTAATTCGATGAAAAATATAATGAGAGAATTTTTCTTGGGTATTATTCGACTATTAAGGCTTATAGAATATAAAACAAAAGAACCTAAATAGTTAAATTATCAATTCATGTTAGATTTGATGAACTTGTTCCTTGTGTAGACACCATCACTACAGGAAATGAAAAGGAACCCCTTCCCCCTTTGGAGCATGAGGATGTTGAACCACTTGGAGAAGAAGAGGATAAAGAGGAAGAGCAAGAAGAATATGTTCCTCCAAGTGCATTGAAGATTTCAAAGAATCATCCAAGGGAACTTGTCATTGGAGAACCACCAATTAGCATGCCTGAAGTCTTATCTGACTCGAACAAGTCTACCTGACGAGCCTCCCAGCGGCCAACATCAACAAGCCCGGGCGAGTGGTCTCCAGTCGAGGACTTATCCTAAAACGAATCCACCCGACGAGCCTCACAGCGACCGACATCAACAAGCCCAGGAGAGTGGTCTCCAGTCGAGGATTCAACCTAGATGCTATCTTTAACTACTTTCGGCACATTATAAATAGATTACATACCATTACAATGTGCTTTCTCATGCTTACTCAGCCACATGCACCTTGGCCATCACCTTCATCACTTCTTCCATCTTCTTTGTCTTCATATTCCTTCTCTTTCTCCTGGTCCCTCCTGCTTCTCTGGTCAACCTGGGGGCGGAAGACTTCCTCCTGGAACCGGTCTGCGTAGCTTCCCAGTGTCTCCCCGTGCTTTTGTTGAATCAAGAACAGGGACTCCGCCCCCTTCCTCCCCTTCTTCGAGGTGGAGAACCTTAACAAGAAACTCCGACGCAGGTCCTTGAAGCTGTAGATAGTACCTGATGGGATCTAGTGGAACCAGTCTTTTGCATCTCCCTTGAAAGTGATGGCAAAGAGCCTGCACTTGGAGGCATCCGTCATCTGCCTGATCGAGACCATGTCTTCAAACCACTGGAGGTGCTAGAGAGGGTCGTCCTTCCCTGCGAAGTAAGACATGTCAGGCTCGCTGAACCCATCTGGAATGGGAGCTGAGATGATCAGCTCACAGAAGGGACTTCCCCATCCTCCCTGGTGAGTCGAAGGCATTCTCTCTGCCTCCCCACTAGAGTAGCCGGTCCTAGGAGAGCTGTTGAAGAGCACTCTCGCTTGGAGACCCAAGCCATCCTCTGAGGCTAACCCCTTTTCTTGTTGACGTGCGTGCCCCATCTCCATCGGAGATGGCAAGGCAAGCACGGGTGCGGGTGGTGTCGAGCACTTGCCGTGAGGTGGGAGTGCGACCCGCATGAGCTCCAGAACGACTCCTTGAACTCTTCAAAATCACTTTTCTTCACACACTTGCTGGTAGGGGGTGAGCCCCCCAGCTCATCGCTTCCAGCCATGAGACTTGCTCAGAGCTTTCCGAACTAGCTTCTTCCACGCTCACCGCACCAGAATGTTGAAACCAGAGAACTGGTCTCGATGTTCGAAAGGGGGATGTAGCTAGCCCTTACTTGGCCTGAGCTAGAATCCTTGACCAGTTGCTAAGAACCAAAAGACCTTGCCCTTGAAGAACACTTGAGTCCAAAAACGAATCCCTTAAGTTGCAGCGTGGAGGTCCCACCACACACCTGGAAGCTCACAAAGAACTTCCCCTCCCAAGCCAATGCTGAGCCTGGGCACCTTGGAGGGCATTAAGGACCACCTCACCGTCCACCTTAGCTGACAGGGGGGGGGGGGGGGGTAGTGCTTGCTCACAAGATACACGCGAGGGAGAGAAGAGTCCAAGCCTTCCCAAGGTGCCCATGGGGGTCTATTTATAGACTTCCCAAAATTGGGCTGCGGATAGCCAAAATTCTACTATCCGCAGCTCAACCACGAACCTGAATGACCAGAACAGGAGGGGGCGAATGGGACATGAGGTGTCCACTCCTCCCCTTTCCGGGGGTCAGGAGAGTTGACCAAATGGTCCACTACCTGGGCTGGGCGAGTGGACCATTCGGTCTACCCCCCCTTAGGGGCGAATGGACCCATGGTCCACTCGCCCGAGCGCCCGGGGCGAGTGGACCACAGGTCCACTCGCCCCTCACCCTGGGCGAGTGGACCATAGGTCCACTCGCCCTTGCTTTGGGAGAATGGACCACTAGGTCCACACGCCCAGGTGAGGAAGTGAACCTCCGGTCCACTTCCTCCCCCCCCCCCCCCCACCTCCGGACTTCTTTTTTGGTCTTGGCCGCCATCGACTAGTCGACCTTCTGCGCCACGTCCATTCTATCTACCACGACCGCATCCGCATCGGGTCACACCAACTCGACAAATATGAGGGTTGTACAGAGAGCACACACTTGTAGGCATTGATAAGTTGCATGTCGAAGATGGTGTTGTAGCAGCTGGGGCGTCGACAATGATAAATCTGCAGCATTTGGTGGTTTCCCCCTGTGTCACGACCAACTCCAATCCTCCTTCTACCTCCTTCCTTTCTCCCGAGAAGCCGAAAAGCATCCCCTCCATCGCGGTGACTCTCTTATCCTCCACCTTCATCATGTCGAATGCCTTATTGAACACTACATTGAAGGAGCTCCCGTTGTCCACTAGGATACGGGAGACCGTGTAGTTTTCCACTGCGGCCTTGATCACCACCGTGTCGTGGAAGGCATTCTCATTGCCTAGCATATCCTCCTCCGAAAAGGAAATCTCCCCTATCGATGGTGGAATGTGAGTTGTCGAGGCCACGCTCCTCGGTACATGGCATGAAGACTCCCCTTTCGGGTTGCCTCTAACCCTGCTCATCCGTGGATGAAGCTTATGAAAGTGGAGGTTAGATCTTAATGTTACTCTAGAGGGGGGGGGGGATAGAGTATTAAAACTTTTCCCTTAATTTTATAGCAGAATTAAAAATACTGATATATATGTGTATATTGAGTGAGTTATAAAAATTAAATAAAAACAAATCAGCACAGCACAACAACATAGAAATTCACAAGCACAGAGACACAAGGAATTTTATAGTAGTGTTGACGCCAGGAAAATCCTGACCTCAAGATTCGGACCGATGCAGCAGGAGGTTACTGATCCCGCGGTCCAGCTCCACGGCTCGGATAATTAAAATAGGAGAGAGAAAATGACTATAAGCACACCCCAGGTGCTCCAGCAGGGAGGTCCCACCATGTACCCGGAAGTTTGGGAGAAACTTCCCCTCCGCAACCAAAAGCTGGGCGAGGTACTAGATGGGCATGGATTTGGCGAGTATCCAACTTGGGGGGACCTCGACCACTTCCAAAAGTCTGCCTTTTCTAGTACCCCTGGGGGTCTATTTATAGAGAAATCCTAGGGGGGTGCAGGCGAGTATACTGCCTCTGCTCGCGAGTTACAAGGGCTACTCGCCCAAACTCGCGAGATACTCGCCCATACTCGCGAGATACTCGCCCAAGCTCTCCTCTTCTCGCCCCTTGCTCGCCATACTCGCCCCTTGCTCGCCATACTCGCCCCTTGCTCATGCTGCCTGAGTTGCCTTGTGTCTTGGACTGCCGACTTCTGTGCTGACCTTTTGACCTTGACTTCAGCCTGCGTGGCTTTGAATGGGCCTACCCTCAGAGAATGAGGGTTGTACACAATCCCCGCTCTTTGCGAGTAACGTAGTCGGAAAGAATCATCTAACACTTATTCGACGAGCTGTCTTTCTGGCAAGAAAAGGTCAACACCTCACAGGAGCCGAGCTCAACAGGAGGCGGATACAAGGTCCACACCTCGCAGGAGCCGAGCTCAACTGGAGGCGGATATACGGTCGACACCTTCTAGGAGCCGAGCACAACTAGAAGCGGATATAAGGTCGACACCTTCTAGGAGCCGAGCTCAACTAGAGGCGGATACGAGGTCGACACCTTCTAGGAGCTGAGCTCAACTAGAGGTGGAGAGAAGGTCGACACCTTCTAGGAGCCAAGCTCAACTAGAGGCGGATATAAGGTCGACACCTTTTAGGAGCCGATCTAAACTAGAGGCGGATACAAGGTCGACACCTTCTAGGAGCCAAGCTCAACTAGAGGCAGATATAAGGTCGACACCTTCTAGGAGCCGAGCTCAACTAGAGGCGGATATAAGGTCAAAACCTTCTAGGAGCCGAGCTCAACTAGAGGCGGATATAAGGTCGACACCTTCTAGGAGCCGAGCTCAACTAGAGGCGGATATAAGGTCGACACCTTCTAGGAGCCGAGCTCAACTAGAGGCGGATACAAGGTCGACACCTTCTAGGAACCGAGCTCAACTAGAGGCGGATGCGAGGTCGACACCTTCTAGGATCCGAGCTCAACTAGAGGTGGAGAGAAGGTCGACACCTCGCAGGAGCCGAGCTCAACTAGAGGTGGAGAAAAGGTCGACACCTTCTAGGAGCCGAGCTCAACTAGAGGCGGATACAAGGTCGACACCTTCTAGAAGACGAGCTCAACTAGAGGCGGATACGAGGTCGACACCTTATAAGAGTCGAGCTCAACTAGAGGTGGAGAGAAGGTTGACACCTTCTAGGAGCCGAGCTCAACTAGAGGTGGAGAGAAGGTCGACACCTCGCAGGAGCCGAGCTCAACTAGAGGTGGAGAAAAGGTCGACACCTCGCAGGAGCCGAGCTCAACTGGAAGCGGATACAAGGTCGACACCTTCTAGGAGCTGAGCTCAACTAGAGGCGGATATGAGGTCGACACCTTCTAGGAGCCCAGCTCAACTAGAGGTGTAGAGAAGGTCGACACCTCGTAGGAGCCGAGCTCAACTGGAGGCGGAGAGAAGATCGGCACCTCGCATGAGCCGAGCTCAACTGGAGGCGGAGAGAAGGTCGATACCTCGCAGGAGCCGAGCTCAACTCGAGGCGGAGAGAAGGTCGACACCTCGCAGGAGCCGAGCTCAAATGGAGGTGGAGAGAAAGAGTCATCTGAGGGGGAAAGTAGCCGGCTTGTTGGAGAAGGGCTCGTGCAGAGGCCTGGATTACGACAACTCCATGACTCGATGACTTCTTCGGCGGAATTTCGTCGCATTGCTTGGATAGGACATGACTCTCAGGGGGACCTTTTGGACACACACACTCGAGGTCTCCACTCTACCTGTCAGATGCTGGATGTCGACCAGTAGGGAATGACAATCGGGGAGGTCCGAGGGGACACACCATCCCGAGGCCTCCATCCTACTGCATTTGCTGAATGTTGGTTGGTCAAATCGATCATCTCTTCGTCAAGTTGGGGGGTTGGCGTCCGGACTCTCCTCTAATAACCTCTCCAGCCGGATGGGAAGTGCAGTCAGGGGTAACTCGGACAACGTGCAAGGGGGAGCTGGTCTCGACCGTCAATGCAGAGGCTTAGTCTTAGGAGGACTCTCTCCCGAGGCGCTATCCCATCACCCGACTTGGGTTTTTACGAGAGTCGAGTCGGAGACCTATCCCCCAATCATTCGTCAGGTTGCAGAAGAGTCTTCATACTGTCACTCAACAATTAGAGGGGATTAACTGCACCAACCCATATGATTGGAATAAACGACAAGAGATATTAGGCTTTGTCGTAAGAGGTCAAATGACACCTTTATACAAGGGTCCCTCAGTCAAGTAGATCGATCATCGCTTCGACGAGTTGAGAGGTCAGCGTCCAGACTTTCTCCTGATAATCTCTCCAATCGGATGAGAGATGCGGTCGGAGGGTAACTAGACCAACGTGCAAGGGGGGAGCTGATCTCGACTGTCAGTGCAGAGGCTTGGTATTAGGAGAACGCACTACCGAGGCACCGTCCCATCACCCGTTCTGGGTTTTACGAGAATCAAGTCGGAGGCTCGTTTCCCAACCTGTCGTGGAGATCGGTTTTACCTACTTCAAAAAGCTCTTGCCAGAAGAGAAAAACAATTCTCGCGGCCCATGTTTCAGGGGGCGAGGAATTTTTATTTAAATGGAATAAACACAAGGAGGGGGAGAATATACCTTCCCGCTCAGGGATAGAACCTTTTTTAGGTCATTGCCGCTCCAGGTATTCCCAAGCGATTCCCCTTCATGATTCTACAAGCGGTCTCTGCCAGTCTTGAATGCCTCTTGAACGATGAAAGATCCCTCCTAGTTCAGTTCGAGCTTCTCGATGTAAAGTGATCTCCCTGTTGAGCCTTTAGGTACTTTTGAGCAGTTCTTCATCTCATAGAACACACCATAAAGGGGACTGACAGTCAGGGAGGTTCCAAAGGAACACACCATCCCGAGGTCTCCATACCACTTGGGTGTTGCTGAAGGATGACGTCAAGTAGGGACTGACAGTCGGGGAGGTTCCAAAGGAACACACCATCCCGAGGCCTCCATCCTACTTGGATGCTGAATGCCGACCCAACCTGTTTCCGGTTGCTCAACAATTAAACGGGGAGTTAAGCATACTTAAGCACATTAACTCACACGATTTGGAGGAAATAATTAGAAATAAATCGCTTTGTTACGGGATCTTAGCCCTCGAGGGTACACGACACCTTTATTCATGGGTCCCCTGATCGGTTAAGTCAATCATCCTATCGTCGAGCTAGGAGGTCAGCGTCACGACTTCTTCCTGATAATCTCTCCAGTCGGATGAGAGGTGCAGTCGGAGGGAACCGCGGCCAACATGCAAGGGGGGAGCTGATCTCGACCGTCACTGCAGAGGCTTGTTCTTAGGGGAATGCACTACCGAGGCACCGTCCCATAATCCGTTCTGGATCTTAAGAGAATCAAGTCGGAGGCCCGTTTCCCAACCTGACGCGGAGGTCGACTTTACCTGCTTTCCTTCTTTCTTTTGAAAACGCTTTGCTGAAAGAGACAAAAAGACTCACAATCTCCCATGTTTCAGGGAGGTGAGGGATATCAACTTGAAGGCTATACGAGTAAGAACAAAGCATCGGGGATACCAACTGGAACACCTTATGAGTAAGACCCCTCATGGATCATAACCGATGGAAGGAGATCATCGGGAGTATGGAGCTTGCGGAATACCAAGCTTAAAGACATCACGAGTAAGCATTCTCGTGGAACATAAGTCCTTGATGAAGATCATTGCGAATAGAAGCACGCGGAACACCAGCTTTGAAAACCATCGCGACTAGGAGCTCGCCGAGCATCAGCTTGGAGACCTCGCGAGTAGGTTGTTGAAGAAGACCATCGCGACTAGGAGCTTGCCGAGCATCAACTTGGAGACCTCGTGAGTAGGTTGTTGAAGAAGACCATCGTGAATAGGAGCTCGCTGAGCATCAACTTGGAGACCTCGCGAGTAGCTTATGTGCTTTCCGTTGGTGGCAAACTCAGCGTGAATCATCCTGTTTGTTAGTCAGACAAAAGCACTCGCGGGCTTAACCAAAGCACCCGTAAGCATATAGATGTATGGAAATCACTGGCATTGAAGAAGGACGAAACTGAGGGGAGGAGGAGTGTCCCTTTTGAGATAAGACCCCCTATGCAGAGGGTTCGGGGGTTCCAGGTTCTCACCAACTTGCGAGTAGAGAACTCACCCTCTCGAGTAGAGAACTCGCCTATGGGCGAGTATAGAAGAATCTTGCTCGCCTGCATGAAGTCGCCTCTTTTGATGCTGCTCGCATATGGGCGAGTAATGATGAAGCTCGCCTATGGGCGAGTATTGAAGGAGCTCGCCTATGGCCGAGTATTGAAGAAGCTCACCTGTGGCCGAGTATTGAAGAAGCTCGCTCGCCTGCAAAAATTCGCCTGCATGAACTCGCCTCTGGATCTCGTCTGCAGGAACTCGCCTATGGCGAGTAGGGATCTCGCCAGCATGGACTCGCCTATCACGGTCTCGTCTCCCTGTGACTAGAACTCGCCTGTGGGCGAGTATGCAACTCACCTGTGGGCGAGTATGGAATTCGCCAATTATGCGCTCGTCTTCTCGCCATCTTGGAACTCGCCTGAGGATGTCGCCCTCTGGAACTCGGCTTCAGGATGTCGCCATCTGGAACTCGCCCAACTTGTCGAATGCTCGCGAGTTGCTGCCTTTGGCCTCCATCTCGCCACTTTAAGCCATGAAGCCTTCGCGAGTAGAAATCGACCTTCAGGAACTCGCCACCCTTGAACTAGGCACCAAGTTCTCACCACCTTGCGAGTAGAGAACTCACCTTCGCGAGTAGAGGTCTCGCCTATGGGCGAGTAAGGAAAGATCTCGCAAATGGTCGAGTATTGAAGAAGCTCGCCTATGGCCGAGTATTGAAGAAGCTCGCTCGCCTGCAAAAAGTCACCTGCATGAACTCGCCTATGGGCGACTAAGGAAGGATCTCGCCACTACCCAGGAAGCTCGCCTCTCTTCCGAGTAAAGTCGTTGGTCTGAACTTATCTCTGGATCTCGCCTGCAGGAACTCTCCTATGGCGAGTAGGGATCTCGCCATCTAGAACTCGCCTTCAGGATGTCTTCGTCTGGAACTCGCATATTGGCGAGTAAGGAAGGAGATCGCCTATGTCGAGTATCGAACTCGCCTGCATGAACTCGCGAGTTGCCAACAACTTCCTCGTGGTCGCCCATTTCTACCATCTCGCCTTTTCACCAAACTTTCTTCCTCTGGCTACGATCCACGCTCACCGCACCAAAGTGTTGACGCCAGGAAAATCCAGACCTCAAGATTCGGACCGATGCAGCCGGAGGCTACTCGCCCAGCAGTCCAACGAGATGACTTGGCTGGCAACGACGACGAAGCTAGAAGAGCAACAAACAGGACCCCGGGAGCTGCGGCAGGGAGGTCCCACCACGTACCCAGAAGCTTAAGAGAGTCTTCCCCTCCGAAACCAAAGTGGCCGAGCTTGGAACAGGGAAGGCACCGACTTGGCTAAAAGCAAGGGTGATGGGCTCGAGAGTTCGGGAATCGAGGTCCAAAAGCTCAAGTCCAGGTGCCAATCCAAGTACCCCTGGGGTCCTATTTATAGGAAAACCAAAGGGTATGGGGCTTTTTATAGCCCAGCCCCAACCTGGCGACTATGGGATACTCGGCGAGTACTTATGCCATAGTCGCCCATCTGGCGAGTATTGGGGACTGCTCGCACACGCCGGGCAAATACTCGCCCAGGTCTTCTACTGCCTTCCTGGGCGCGACGAGCTCCTCTAGTAAATACTCGCCTACCTGGCGAGTACCACCTGTATACTCGCCAGGGTCTTCTCTGCTTCTTCCTTGGACTGCTGGTCTGTGTGTTGACTCTTTGACCTTTGACTTCTATCTACGTGGCCTTGGGTGGGTCCACCCTCGGAGAATGAGGGTTGTACAAGTAGTTCCTCAATAAACCTGGGTACGTCTACTCTTCTACCACACTTGGTAGGATCCACTAGGTTTTTGATCAGGTGCCCTAGCACCAAGGGGTTTTTGATCAGATGTCCACACACCAAGTGAGCTTTTGATCAGGTGCTCTAACCAAGCCACAAGTTTTTGTTCAGGTGCCCTGCCACCAAGAGGTTTACTTTTGAAGGGAGTAAGAACCTTGTACAAGATGGAATAAAAGGGGTTAGAGTGTTCTTCTCTGTCAAAAGTCTGAGAGAAGACTCTAGTGGATGATGGTGTAAAGCTCCCCCTGTCTGATTGAAATTCTTGACAGCTTGAGGATGGAGCTTTCTCTTGAAAATGTCTTCCTTGATAAGCAGATGAATCTGAGAGACAGATGTTCCTCAGATTATTGTTGCTCTATAGAAGATTTGAACTTGCAGCAGAAAGACTGAGAGATTGATCTTGAAGATGTTCTCAGAGAATAGGATGCTGCTTAAGGAAGATGAACTTTTCTTTTTCTTTCTAAAATAATTTCTCTACAGAGGCTCTGATTTTTTTTAGGTCTGTGTCTGTGTCTATCTCCCTTTTTCTTTTCTGGTATACTATATTTTCTGGAAGAATACGACTGATTTGAATTTCAAATCTCTCAGAATAGGAATTGAATAATCTGCAATAAATCTTTTCTTGGAACTTCCACTGATTCAGCCAATCTTAATTCCTTTCCTCTTCAATAATAAATGATATCCTTTTCCAATAAGCCAAACGGCTATATTTCTCGACAGAAGGAATTGGAAGGAGAATAAAATTAAAGGAGGAATAAAACTTGTCTTATTTGGAAGAATAACTCCAAATGAAGAATAAAACTGAATCTGATGGATGAACTGAGTTCAGAGAAATAGAATGACTGATCTGAATAATCTGAGAGAAATTTCGTCGATCTGGGATAAGATTTCGTCGAACTGAAGGATGAGTTCGTCGAACTGAACATCTGATAAAGAATTTGTCGAACTCAGGCTGGAGTTTGTCGATCTCAATATAGAGTTCATCGAACTGAAGAATTCATCGACCGCTGAGCCTGCTGGGCCGCTGAGAACTGAAGATCGTCAACCGCTGAGATGCTGAGACTGGAGCACGCCGTTCGTCGAACGTGGAGAGATGGCCGTTCGTCGAACACAGAGAGCAGTTCGTCGAACCCAGTGTTGAGTTCGCCGAACGCAGAAACTTAGAGAAATTCTAAGTTCTAGCTATCTAATCAGCCTAAAACTATGACCCTTAGACTATACAATGGAGGTCAACTTGATCCTAGTCAACACATAGTAATCCTAGCCCAAATCAGTAATAGGGTTGTTCCAACAATCTTCCCCTATTTAGGTTAGGATACTATTTGACAAATTTTCAAATAATAAACAGCAGAAAAATAGCAGAGCATAAAATATATCTGACAGAATGAGAAACCATTTCAGCAGATAAAATAAGGAGTGCTCTGAGTTTGACAATATTACAATAAAATAGAAATGTCAACCAAAAATAAATAGATCAAAACCTTTTACTTCTTTGTTGATGGAGGCTTGAAGATGATTTGTCTATTTGGGTTTTCAGATTCTTTCTTACTCATATACATATCCTGAGCTCCCAGAATGGTTTGAGATTTGACATGAGGAACCACTTCTTCTGGGTGCTTTTCTAAGTATTCTTCAGCATTGAACACTTTTCTGGATTTGTATTTATCAAATTCTTTCTTTCTGAAATCTGACATAGTTGTGAATCTGGAGTAATCTTTACCTTCTGCTTTAGCTTTGTTGATCTGGGCAATTGCAATGGATTCTTGGAATCTTGCCATTTGAGCAGTCCTTTCTTCTTCAGGATTGGGAAAAGAAGGACAATACTCTGAAATGTTGTCTTGAGCATAAGAAAGATTTTGAGGGGTTTTATTTCTGTGAGTTGAGCCATCAGAGACATGAAGCTTGTATTCTGAAGATACTAATCTTGAAGATCCTGAGGGAGGTCTTGAAGACTTAGAACTTTTAGAAACACTAGAACTAGTTGGTCTCTTAGATTGCTGGGAGGAATAACTTTGGGAGGAAGAAGAGAACTTAGCTGAGCCAGCTGCACCTGCTGCTGGAGGAGGAGGAGGAGGAGGAGGAGGATGGTTATACTTGACAGGCTTGTCAGAGTAGTAACCAGTCTTCTTCATCTTCTTCCTTCTGTTTGCTTCATTCCTTGAGATCCTCATCCAAGATGGAGAGTCCTTGGTGAGAGTAATGTTATGCAAAATGTAATAAGGAATGTCATTGTTGGGGTTAGGAGGCTTAGGAGCAGCCTTTGACTTGAGCTTAGCTTTTCGTTTCTTAGATGATCTATCATCAGAATCATTGTCATCATCATCACTGTCATCAGATGATGGAGGATTATCATAAATAGCATCAATCAATTTCAGGAATTTTGAAGTATCTTTCTCAGGAATAATTGGAGTTGAAGGAGCTGGACTTTCAACAACTTGAACTGGAAGAGCTGGACTATCTTCAACAACTGGAACTTGAACTGGAATTTCAAAACTCTTGATAATTTCTTTCAAAATATCTTTATTTACAAGAGCAGTATAGGGAACAAATAGATCTGATCAGCAACAGATTTAAAATCAACATATATAATATCTGGATTGGAGTTAGAAGAGGATGGGATGGGGTATGGGAAAGAAATGTTGGTAGCTTGAGCTATGGGTGGATGAGAGTGAATAGGGCAATGAGGGTTGATAGGTGGTTGAGGTTGAAAAGATGATTGAGGTGGATGAATAGGTGAGTGAGGTGGAGAGATATCTTGATGGATAATTTGTGTAGGAGATTGAGGAAGAGAGATATCTTGATGGATAATGGGTGATTGAGAAAGGGTTGGTGATTGAGAATCAATGTGGATGGGAGAATGAATTTCATTGAATGCTGAAGGCTCTTCAGATGTGTGAGTCTGAAGAATGGGAGAAGATGGCAATGAGGATGACTGGATAATAGGAGAGTTGGGAGGAGGAATTTCTTCAGAAGAAATGATAGGTGGAGAAGGGAGAGGAGGAGGAGAAACATCAGGAGAAACTTTTGGAAGGGTTGGGGGAGTGACTTGCACAGTCCTTGTGCCTGCTGAAGCTATTTCTGATGGTTTTGCTCTAGTAGTCCTTTTAGGGATAACCCTTTCCCATCTTCCAAACAAGGCTGAGGTCAGCCTTTTACTGGCATTGATGAAAACTTTTGGAGAGACCAGGAGGTCTAGATGCCTTTCCTCAAGAAATATTCCCAGAATTCTACCATAACCAACATTTGCCTTACTTAGCTTCTTCCTGATTGATTCAAAAATGATCATTCCCCAATTGATTTTCTTTTTCTCAACCAAGGCCACCATCACCAAAAATTGGTGCCTTGTAATGTAGTCATGGGCAGAACTTTTCCCAGGCAAAACCTTGCCTACTACATCAGCCAAAAATTTATATTCCACAGATAAATTTTTCTTTAAGAGGTGGTTAGGGTTTCCACTGGAATAACCCATCTTAACCAATGCAGCATTAAACTCATCAGATGTGATTTCCAAATCATCATCTCCATTTACTAAGCCAAAAACTTCAGATAATATTTCTGGGGTTAGAATAACCTGATTTTCTGATATTGTTCCTGATAGAGTATTATCCTCTGCCTTGACTGTATAAGCCCATTCCTTAGTTTCAGCCACTAGTAGTTTGATTCTAGTTGTCATCATCTTCTTTAGTTGTTGGTCTTCAAACAAGTGAAGAATATCCAGGAAAACTTGGTCAGAATGCTCAAAAGATTTGAAATCAATGTCGAATCCAGCGTCAAACTTCATTGATGAAAGCACTGCTTGCGAAATCACCATTTGTACCTGCAAAAGAGAGCGATCAAGTGCAAAGGGGAACTGGAGGGAAAGAGCAAATTCTATAGGCGCAAGAATAAAATGAAAACTTTGATTATATAGAGATCGGAGAAGGGCGCACACTTTCGTAGATCATGGTTCGGCTAAACCTAATAGAATCAGAAGTCGAAAAGACTTTGGGCTTCGTCTGACTGCGTTCGACGAAAAATTAATTTTTGCCGATCTCAGTTCGACGATCGCGCTTGTCTTTGTCGATCCTGACTTATTAAGTATCGTCGATCTCCGTTCGACGAATGATAGCATTTCGTTGTTCTCCGTTCGACGAATGATAGCATTTTGCCGTTCTCCGTTCGACCAAATGAGGGGATAAGTAGAAAATTTAATTTTTATCAGATTGAGTCTCCATCTACCATTCCCAACTGATTTATAAAGAAAATACGTTTCTTTTCATCCAAGGGTTTGGTGAAAATATCTACTCTTTGCAAATCAGTAGAGATGAATTGTAGGCAAATTTTATTTTTATCCACATTATCTCTGATAAAGTGGTACCTAATTTCTATGTGTTTAGTCCTACTATGGAGAACTGGATATTGTGCTATAGATATTGCACTAGTATTGTCACAAAATATAATCGAATTATTTAAGTTGACACCATAGTCTAGAAGTTGATTTTGTATCCACAATATATGTGAGCAGCAACTGCCTGCAACTATATATTCAGCTTCAGCTGTTGATGTAGACACAGATGTTTGTTTCTTATAAAACCAGGACACAAGCCTATCACCAAGAAACTGACAAGTTCCTGATGTGCTTTTCCTGTCTACTCTGCATCCAGCATAATCTGAATCTGAGAATCCAGTTAATTCAAATTCAGATGTTGTTGGATACCAAAGTCCTAGATTAGGACAACCCTTTATATATCTCAAAATTCTTTTTAATAAAATTAGGTGAGATTCTTTGCGATTAACTTGAAACCTAGCACAGATACAAGTAGCAAACATTATATCAGGATTACTTGCTGTTAAATAAAGTAATGAGCCAACAATTGCTCTATATACCTTCTGATCAACAGGTTTCCCTGATTCATCATTATCAACAACAACATTAGAGGGCATGAGTGTTTTCATGGTGGAAGAATCAGACATACCAAATCTTTTCACTAATTCCTTAGCATACTTAGATTGGGATATGAAGATTCTATTTGGAGTTTGCTTCACTTGAAGACCAAAGAAGTATGATAGTTCACTCATACTACTCATTTCAAATTTAGATTGCATTAGATTAGAAAAACTTTTGCATAAATTTGAATCAGTAGAGCCAAAAATAATATCATCTACATATATTTGAACTAGTAGAGTTTGATTTTTATGTATCATGAAAAATAAGGTTTTATCTAATATTCCTCTACAGAACTTATTTTCCAAAAGAAAATTAGCTAAGGTCTCATACCATGCTCTGGGAGCTTGTTTGAGACCATAGAGATCTTTATTAAGCTTAAATACATAGGAGGAGTGAGTTGGAGAGATGAAACCTAGTGTTTGTTCCACATAGACTTCTTCTTTGATGTCTCCATTAAGAAATGCACTCTTTACATCCATTTGATAAACTTTGAACTTCTTGTATGCAGCAAAGGCCAAAAAGATCCTTATAGCTTCAAGTCTTGCAACAGGAGCAAAGGTCTGATCATAGTCTATGCCTTCTTCCTATGAATAACCTTGAGCTACCAATCTTGCTTGGTTTCTCACTATATTGCCTTGATCATCAAGCTTGTTCCTGAAGACCCATTTAGTGCCAATGACTGGATGGCCTTTTGGTCTGGGAACCAAATCACATACCTTGTTCCTTTCAAATTGGTTGAGCTCCTCTTGCATTGCAAGAATCCAGTTTGGATCTTGTTTTGCATCTTTTATGGTTTGAAGTTCAATTTGTGATAGGAAATAAGTGTGCATCTGATTTTGGTGTAGTTGTGCCTTGTTTGAACACCTGCTGAAATATCAACAATCACTTGTGATATTGGATGATCTCTAACTGTGATGTGGTCAACAGTTGGAGTTGGTTCAGCAATGATATCCACTTGGGGAATGTGTTCAGCTGTCACTTGACTTGAGCTGTCAGCAAGATCTGGATGATCTTCTTCTTCACTGTCTTCAAGATTTTGTATTGATGGAAGTAAAGATTCTTCTTTCTGTAGGTTTAATCCATTTAGTTCTTCACATAGAGCTGGTACCTACAAAATATTCTTGGTAGAGGTGGTGTTCCTCTCCTCAGTCAACATGTTAGTCCCATTAAAGGATACATGCATGGACTCTTCTATCTTAAGAGTTGTTTTGTTGTAAACCCTCTATGCCTTACTAGAAAGAGAATATACAAGGAAAATGCCTTCAACATCTTTTGCTTCAAACTTCCTGAGATACTTTTTATCATTGTTATGCACATAGCATTTACATCCAAATATCTTAAAATAGTTAACCTTAGGCCTTTTATTCTTAAGTAATTCATAGGGAGTCTTGCCCTTAAGCTTATGTATAAGGCTTCTGTTCAACACATAATTAGTTATGCTCACTGCCTCTGCCCAAAAAGAGAGTGGCAAGTTTGCATCAGCAAGTAATGTAGTTGCTGATTCAATAAGGGTTCTATTTTTCCTTTCAGCTACCACATTTTGTTGAGGAGATCTAGGAGCAGAGAAACATTGCCTGATCCCTTCTTTTCCATAGAGACTCAAACTCAGTGCCATGATCACTTCTGATCAATGCAACTACAGTAGAGTACTCACTCTTAATGGACCTGAGAAAGTCTGTTAGAACACTGAAGGTGTCAGACTTGTTCCTAAGAAAGAACACCCAAGTGAATCTTGAGAAGTCATCTACAATCACTAAAGAGTAATGCTTCCCTCCTAAGCTTTGTATTGCAGTAGGTCCAAAAAGGTCTAAGTGCAATAAATACAAAATCCTAGGTGAATCACTCTTGGATAAAGACTTAAAACTACTTCTAGTTTGCTTACCTAATTGACAAGCCCTACAAAGTCCTTCCTTCTTGTATGAATCAGATGGGAGTCCTCTAACAAGGTTGTCCTTAGACAGCTTAGATATAGTTCTAAGGTTAATATGTCCAAGCCTTTTATGCTATAATTCATTAGTTTTACTTATAGAATTGAATAAGCAAATATCAGAATTGGCAGAGTCAAAATTGACTAAATAAATATTTCCATGTCTAATACCAGATAATACAGTAATATTTTTATTATTGGTAATAATACATAAGGAATGATTGAAAGTTACCTGATAACCTTCATCACATAACTGGCTTATGCTAATGAGGTTGTGCTTCAGACCCTTAACATAGGCTACTTCTTTGAATGTCACTGTTGCAACCTTGATCTGACCATAGCCTTCGGTTTTTCCACAGTTGGAGTCTCCAAAGATCACCTTGGGTCCAAGCTTTGCCTTGTAGTGGTTCAAGTTTGCCTTGTTTCCTGTCATATGTTTTGAACAGCCACTATCCAAATACCATTGTTCATTCTTGTTTGGATAGTTGTGTACTTGCAAGGCAGAAAAATAAACTAGTTGTTTTTGACCCGACTACCTTGGGCCCTTTTGTATTACCACAAAACTCTGAAATAAAAGACATTTCAGGCTGATCCTTATAACCTTTTGGATGATATCTCCTTGGAGGTATTATCCATTCAGTGAAAGGATCGATTATAAGTATGTGAAGAAAAAGAATTCTGCAAATTTTCTGTATATCTTCTGTTCGACGAACTGGGCTGAGTTCGTCGATCGTCTTTCGACGAAGGGATGTGCTTTCGTCGAGCGCCATTCGAATAATGACTATATAGAAAATCTGTCTTCAGAGTTTGTCGATCTCCGTTCGACGAATTTGTTTGATTTCGTCGAGCTCCGTTCGACGAATTCTTCTGAATTCCCTTATTCTTTACAGCCTTGCTTGAAATGTTTTTATTTTCATCTACAACCTATTTGCTCTTAGCAGAAATGAATTTTATAGGTGTAGAGAGTATGTTCTTCTTAATTAGAGGTGGCTCACTTGATGATGCACACAAGCCTAGTTTGCCACTTAATCTGACATTAACTGTGCTTGTAATATCCATCAGTTTGATGCTTCTCCCATTTAAGAATTCTTCAAATTTTTTGGCCTCAGAAAGTTTATTCTCAATGAGAATGATTTGTTCTCTAGAGGCAGCCAAATCTTTCTTAAGATTAGAATTTTCTTCACTTATTTTATTCATTTCAGCTAGCTTATGTCTGAGTGAGATTATTTCTTTCTCAAATTTTATTAAGTCTAAGCAAAGAACCTTGAATTAATCTTTGAATTCAACTGAAGTGAAATCAAAATTAGATATTACCTGGTTTGCATCATTGTCAGCTTCAGCTTCTGATTCTTCTTCTTCTGAGTTGTTGGCTGAGGAATTGATAGCCATCGTGCAGAAGCTCTTTTCTTCTTCATAATCTTCATCATCAGAAGAGCTGGATGAAGATGCAAGATCTGACTCACTGCTTGAGTCATAAATGGCCATCAAGCATTGGTCCTTTTCTTTTGATTCTTCTTCATCATCAGAAGAGCTTGATGAAGATTCTGATTCAGTGTCACTCCAGGTTTTTGCTACAAATCCTCTTCCCTCGTGTTTGTGCTTGTGCGAGGAAGACTTGCTGGAGTGCTTCTTGTCTTCTTTCTCTTTTCTTTTTTCTTTCTTTTGATTCTCTGGACTTCTGGCAGAATATGTCCAGGTTTCCTGCAACCAAAATAGATAATCTCTTTAGGATTTGATTTATCATACCTTGGCTTTTCCCTTGATCTGGAGTCTTTCTTTCTGAAGTCCTTCTTAGCCATCTTGTAGAACCTTTTGGCTAGAAGGCTCGTGAACTCCTCATCTCTTGGAGCCTTTTCTTCTTCTTCAGTAGCTTGGAAAGCTATATTCCTCTCCTTCTTGGATCCTGAAGATGAAGTTGATTGTTCAGCTTCTCTGGTTTTGATAAGCTGCTCATATGACTTGAGTTTGCCTAACAAGCTCTCAGTTGAGATCTCATTAAGGCTTCTGGCTTCCTTGATTGGCCAGATCCTAGAGTCCCATGTGCTGGGGAAGCATATAAGGATCTTATCATTGATCTCAGTGATGGAGATCACTTTGTCCAAGGTCTTCAGCTCATTGATTATGAGGCTGAGCCTATTGTACATATCAGCAATTGTTTCAGATTCTCCCTTTTTAAAATTCTCATATTGAGAAATAAGATGGGATCTTCTGTCCTTTCTTTTATCAGCTGATCCTTCAACCATATTGTTGAGAGAGATCCATATTTCTCTTGCAGAAGTTCGTTCCATTACTTTCTGAAAAATGTCATCAGACATTGTTTGTGCTAGAATGTTCATTGCTTTTGCATCTTCACTTCTTTGCTTCTTCTGGGCTTCAATCCACTCAGGTGGTGGAACAACATTGTTGTTAGTTGTGGTGTCAGCACTAGTTTTTGCAGTGGGAGCTGGAGGTCCTGTCAAAATCACATTGAAGATTTCCTCATCAATAGAATTAATGTACAACCTAATCCTTGTCTTCCATAGTGCAAACTTACTGAGATTGCACATAGGAGGTCTTGTGCTAGAATATTCTTTGTTTTATGCCATGAGTTTTAACATAAAAGGAAACTCTAAAATAAACTAAGATCTAATTGATCTTTATGATTCAGGTGTTAGCCTGTAAAGAATCAACTACCCTCTGATACCAATTGAAAGTGGAGGTTAGATCTTAATGTTACTCTAGAGTTGGGGTGAATAGAGTATTAAAAACTTTTCCCTTAATTTTATAGCGGAATTAAAAATACTGATATATATATATGTGTGTGTATATTGAGTGAGTTATAAAAATTAAATAAAAACAAATCAGCACAGCACAACAACACAGAAATTCACAAGCACAGAGACACAAGGAATTTTATAGTAGTTCCCCAATAAACATGGGTATGCCTACTCTTCTACCACACTTGGTAGGATCCACTAGGTTTTTGATCAGGTGCCCTAGCACCAAGGGGTTTTTGATCAGGTGTCCACACACCATGTGAGTTTTTGATCAGGTGCTCTAACCAAACCACAGGTTTTTGTTCAGGTGCCCTACCACCAAGAGGTTTACTTTTGAAGGGAGTAAGAACCATGTACAAGATGGAATAAAGGGGTTAGAATGTTCTTCTCTGTCAAAAGTATGAGAGAAGACTCTAGTGGATGATGGTGTAAAGCTCCCCCTGTCTGATTGAAATTCTTGACAGCTTGAGGATGGAGCTTTCTCTTGAAAATATCTTTCCTTGATAAGCAGATGAATCTGAGAGACAGATGTTCCTCAGATTATTGTTGCTCTATAGAAGATTTGAACTTGCAGCAGAAAGACTGAGAGATTAATCTTGAAGATGTTCTCAGAGAATAGGATGCTGCTTGAGGAAGATGAACTTTTCTTTTTCTTTCTATAATAATTTCTCTACAGAAGCTCTGGTTTTTTTATGTCTGTGTCTATCTCCCTTTTTCTTTTCTGGTATACTATATTTTTGGAAGAATATGACTGATTTGAGTTTCAAATCTCTCTGAATAGGAATAGAATAATCTGCAATAAATCTTTTCTTGGAACTTCCACGGATTCAGCCAATCTTAATTCCTTTCCTCTTCAATAATAAATGATATCCTTTTCCAATAAGCCAAACAACTATATTTCTCGATAGAAGGAATTGGAAGGAGAATAAAATTAAAGGAGGAATAAAACTTGTCTTATCTGGAAGAATAACTCCAAATGAAGAATAAAACTGAATCTGATGGATGAACTGAGTTCAGAGAAATAGAATGACTGATCTGAATAATCTGAGAGAAATTTCGTCGATCTGGGATAAGATTCCGTCGACCTGAAGGATGAGTTCGTCGAACTGAACATCTGATAAAGAATTCGTCGAACTCAGGCTGGAGTTCGTCGATCTCAATATAGAGTTCGTCGAACTGAAGAATTCATCGACCGTTGAGCCTGCTGAGCCGCTGAGAACTGAAGATCGTCGACCGCTGAGATGTTGAGACTGTATCACGCCATTCGTCGAACGCAGAGAGATGGCCGTTTGTCGAACGCAGAGAGTAGTTCGTCGAACCCAGTGTTGAGTTCGTCGAATACAGAAACTTAGAGAAATTCTAAGTTCTAGCTATCTAATCAGCCTAAAACTATGACCCTTAGACTATACAATGGGGGTCAACTTGATCCTAGTCAACACATAGTAATCCTAGCCCAAATCAGTAATAGGGTTGTTCCAACAGCTTATCCCTCCGTGAGCTCCGAGATCTCCCCGATCTTCACATCTCCTTGGGGCGGGGACTCCCCCCACCCATTCCTCTGCACTCCTCCTCCTTGCTCATGCCGCCCCTCCTGGGCCCCTCCTGCTCCTCTTCTCAGCTCTAGGAATTCGGGGCATGTAGCTATTGCATGACCCCTCACCCGATGGAAGTCGTAATAAGGCATTGCTTGATGTTCCTCCTCACCTCGAGGCTATCGTGGTCTCGCTCCTCGACCACGTCCTCATCCTCGCCTGATAATGTTTGCCTCCCGGGGCGGCACCTGGTTCTGCCTCCACTACCCTTGCCTTTGGTCGGGGGAATGACAGCGGTCCTAATGCTCGGGGGAAAACTTTCTTCCCTGCCTCCCAGGGTAACCCCCTCCTGTAGGTCTCCAGGCTGGCCTATTTGGCTGGACCTGGAACCTCCTCTCCTGATCCTGCTGACATCTACACTCTCGAAACTCTCTCCCTTCTTACCTCCTCGGCTCTTCCTTCCTCTTAACCTCATGCATGCTGCCGCCAGCTTCCTTCTTTTCCCCTCCTCCCTTCAGTCTAGCCAGCTTGGCCACAAACTCAAGGCTTCTCGCCTCTCCTTCGATCTGCCTCACAGCCCGATCGATCAGTTACTCGAACGACAGGGGAGGATTACAGGTGATCTCCATCTTGAAGAGTCCTGGTTCCAGTCCGAGCTTGAACGCCATGAGAAATTAAAAATAATAGAATTTTTATTTCCAAAAAATCTGAGTATTACAAGAGTATTGCCTCCTTTATATATACTAGGAGAGGAAGAGGAAAATACAAATCTACAATGTGGGACAAAATACCAATACAACTAAAAACATTTATACAGGAGAGCTAGGCGGCCAGGGTGATCAGGAAGATTGAGACCGCTGAGATTGGTACGGTTTGGAGAGCTGATCTGCGGTTACACAACAAGAGGTAGAATGTTGCGTGAATAAGGAGACCAATTAAAAATCTAGAGACTGTTGAGGCCGCGGAGAGGAAGAGTGCAAAGATTGCGGATGGTCAGAGATAAGACAGCGACTCTTCAACAGATGCGGCGACTGGTGAGTCTGAGATGGTGGAGCTGGAGACCACGGAGACCGTTGATGCTCTGAGACCACGGAGACCGCTGAGGTGAGACCATGGAGGTGAGACCACAGAGATCCTGAAAGTAACAGTTAGTAGGGGTAAACACAATAGAACATTGTAACTGGCGAGAAAGAGCCTTAACAGATAATAAGTTGCAAGGAAACATAGGCACATAAAGAGTGTCCTCAAGAAAGATAGTCGGAGTGATTTGCGCCACCTAGCGCCACACCAGTCCCACACACTTTAGAGGGAGAACCATCGGCTGTCAGGACTGGCGGTGAGTTTTTACGCTCTTGTAACTTTGAAAAAAGTAGAGGGTTTCCTGTCATATGATTTGTTGCGCCGGAGTCAATAAGCCACTTTCCTTCAGTAACCAGATGGACGCTATCTGAGGAGGTTGCAACGGAAGCAGATTGGTGTGGAGTAGCAGAATGAGGTGCCGCAGCTAGAGGACGAAGGTGGGGATGCTTGAGATAGCAACAATCAATGGTCTGACCCTTCCGATCGCAATGAGAACAGCGGTACCTGGAAGGTGCTCTGCCACCAAGATAGCCACCACGACCACTGGGGTGACCACATTCAGCCGGGTAAGCAAAACTCTCTGGAGGAGGAGGAGAGGTCAATAGGGGCCTTTGGAGGAGGGAGGTAACAGCAGAGACCCGAGCAGCGGTGGCATCAAGGGTAGTAGAGTCATCTTCCCCAAGAATCTGCTGACTAATCATATCATAGGAGTCAGGAAGACGGAGACGGTAACACACAACCAGGAGCTCCTAGAAGTGTTTATGTTGCTCAGTGAGGTCAGCAGAGAAGGGATGATGCTGAAGAAGTTCTGCTCCACGGGCCTGAACCTCTTTATATGATGTGGTGGTATTCATGGTGGGGCGGGCAAAGAGATCAGCATATAAGGTGTAGATGCGGGAGGTTTTGGCACCTTTGGAGTAAAGGACAGCAAGATGGGTGAAAGCAGCTTTGACTGTCTCATCATGACGGATGATAGGAAGACATTCATCAGAAAGGCTGTTAGCTAGCCAGGTGCAAACAAGAGCATTGTTAGCATCCCAATCATCAAATCTGGCAGACCCTTTGTGTGGAGGATCAAATGTGAGGTGGTGGCGTTTGTGCTGAGAGCGTTAGAGGAAGGTGAATGAGACACTCCAATCAGGGTAGTTAGGTCCAGTGAGTTTGGAGGAGGTTCCAAGATTGCCAGAAGGAGTAGAGGTCGGAGCGGTCAGAGGAGTGGAGACCAGAATGGTCTCAGACGATGGAGTTCCCTTGAGAAGAAACGAACAAAATCAGGTAGCAAGAGATATCACACGATCTCATGGGAGAGAGACCGATTAGGGAGAAGACAGTCTAGGAGGAAGAGAGACTGATCAGAATCTGAAGAGAGGTTCGGTGGTCACCAGAACTATAGAACTGAACAGGAGAGAAGACATGAGCTCACAACACAAAGATCGTTGTTGTCTCTTATACGATGTGAGAAATTGAAAATAATAGAATTTTTATTTCCAAAAAATCTGAGTATTACAAGAGTATTGCCTCCTTTATATAGACTAGGAGAGAAAGAGGAACATACAAATCCACAATGTGGGACTAAATACCAATACAACTACAAACATTAATACATGAGAGTTGGGCAGTCAAGGCAGAAATGATATGAGTGGAATTAGGAGGGTCAGGAGGCAGAGAGGTGGAGGTTGGGGGTAGAGGAGGCGGGGCAGAAATGATAGGAGAGAAATTAGGAGGGTCAGGAGGCAGAGAGGTGGAGGTTGTAGAGAAATATGGTATAGTCTCAAAGAAGGTGACATCAGCTGAGACATATTGTTTGCGAAGTAGAGGATCATAACACATGTAACCTTTCTGAGTTGGAGAGTAACCAACAAAGATACATTGTAGGAGGGTTGGGGGGTGGAAGAGGCGGGATAGAAATGATAGGAGAGGAATTAGGAGGGTTAGGAGGCAAAGTGGTGGAGGTTGTAGAGAAATATGGTATAGTCTCAAAGAAGGTGACGTCAGCTGAGACATATTGTTTGCCAAGTAGAGGGTCATATCAATGTAACCTTTCTGAGTTGGAGAGTAACCAACAAAGATACACTTTACTACGTGAGGGGAGAGTTTGTCCCTGTCAGGTGAAGGAGTATGGACGAGCGTACTACAACCGAACATCCTGGGAGGTAGAGAGAAAGGTTTCGGTGTTGGACATAAGAGAGAAAATGGGGGTGCTTCCATTAAGTATGGTGGAGGGAATGCGGTTAATGAGGTAGTATAGGTTGGGGGTGGAGGAGGCGGGGAAGAAATGATAGGAGAGGAATTAGGAGGTTCAGGAGGCAGAGAGGTGGAGGTTGTAGAGAAATATGGTATAGTCTCCAAGAAGGTGACATCAGCTGAGACATATCGTTTGCGAAGTAGAGGATCATAGCACCTGTAACCTTTCTGAGTTGGAGAGTAACCAACAAAGATACACTTTACTGCGCGAGGGGAGAGTTTGTCCCTGCCGGGTGAAGGAGTATGGACGAATGCAGTACAACTGAACACCCTGGGAGGTAGAGAGAAAGGTTTCGTTGTTGGGTATAAGAGAGAAAAGGGGGTGCTTCCATTAAGTATGGTGGAGGGAATGCAGTTAATGAGGTAGCATGAGATGAGGATGGCATGACCCCAATAGGTTTTAGGTATATTCATCTAGAAGAGTAAGGTGCGAGCAATGTCGAGGAGGTGACGATTCTTACGTTCAGCTATCCCATTTTGTTGAGAGGTATATGGAGAACTAGTTTGATGTATAAGACCATGATTCATGCAAAACTCAGAAAATTGATGAGAAACATATTCTTTGGCATTATCACTTATAATAGCTTTGATAGAAACTCCAAACTGAGTGAAAATTTCATTATAAAAGGTAGAGAATACAGTGAAAAGTTCAGAGCGTTCTTTTAAAAGATACACCCAAGTACATCAAGAAAAGTCGTCTATGAAGGTGACAAAATACAAACTACCCCTACCAATGGTCTTGGTAGGAGAGCGACCCCAGATGTCAGAGTGGACAAGATCAAAGGGGTGTGTCGAGCTACGACCGTGCTTGGCAGGGTAGGAAGCTCGATGATGCTTTCCCAGTTGACAAGCTTCACAGTTGATAGAAGAGGTATCTTTGTAGAGGTGAGGTAGAAGTTGATAAAGTCGTCGAGGTGGGGGATGACCAAGATGGAGGTGCCATTGATAGAGAGAGTCAGAGGTTGCGGAAGCAAAATGTGCAGCAAGAACGTCAAGGAAGTAGAGGCCTCCACTCTCAGTCCCAGTAGCAATTGTCTCCTTCGTGTGAAGATCCTGAAAATAACAGTTAGTAGGGGTAAACACAATAGAACATTGTAACTGGCGAGAAAGAGCCTTGACAGATAATAAGTTTCAAGGAAATGTAGGCACATAAAGAGTGTCCTCAAGAGAGATAGTCAGAGTGATTTTCACCACACCAGTCTCACACACTTTAGAGGGAGAACCATCCGCTGTCAGGACTGGTGGTGAGTTTTTATGTTCATGTAACTTTGAAAAAAGTAGAGGGTTTCCTGTCATATGATTTGTTGCGACGGAGTCAATAAGCCACTTGCCTTCAGTAACCAGATGGACGCTTCCTCAGGAGGAAGCAATGGAATCAGCTGGGTGTGGAGTAGTGGAATGATGTGACGCAGCCAGAGGACGAAGGTGAGGATGCTTGAGATAGCAGCGATCAATGGTGTGACCCTTCCGACCACAATGAGAACAGAGGTACCTGGAAGGTCCTCTGCCACAAAGATAGCCACCACGACCACTAGGGTGACCACGTTCAGCCGGGAGAGCAAAACTCTCTGGAGGAGGAGAGGTCAACAGGGGCCTTTGGAGGAGGGAGGTAACAGCAGAGACCCAAGCAGCGGTTGTAAGACCCCCCCCCCTCCCCAGACCTGAACCGGGTTTAGGGAGGGGGGATATTACGGCCCAAAGATGGCCATTAGTGCTTCCTGAATGGCAACGACCCACCCTCTCAAGCGCTGAGTGGTCTCCTTGTCAGGCACGAGAATCACAACATCACATCAGAACGCACAGCGGAAGCAATCGAAAACGAACAAAACCAAGCTACTGCTTATATTTACATATTTAAATAGGGCCGAAGCCAAATGTTTACAACCACTGCCTCGGGGGCAACATAGACTATAACAAAGACCCTAGGCTAGTCCTATACTCTAGGACTCACGTTTTGGAAGATAGGAGGAGAGGCTGGAGTGTCCGATCGAGTCATCTCTAAGGATGGTAACTCATCCTGCGGTGCGGGGGCTTCGCGCTGTCCCATCTCCTGTGATTGGTTATAAGAAATAAACGTTAGTCACAGAGCTAAGTAGAAAACACATCCCCTCCCCGGATCCATATCCAGGGGGCGGCTATAGGACAGAAATAAATAGCCGAAGCAAAGAAGAGGGTTAACAGCAGGTAAACATATATATATATACATATATATATATATATATATATATATATATATATATATATATATATATATATATAAATAGGGCCTCCCGCCCTACTATCCATAATCGCGCAGTATAGTAAATACACGACACTATCTCCCGCACATACGCACCCAGGTATTCAAACCTGCACACACACAAAAGACCCTGTGTCGACACGGTTTAGACTGCTTTATTTCAAGCAGGGGAGCTAACCCCGCGGGCCTCACCGATGTGGCCGTCGGTGATAGTGGCCAGTCTTGCCACTTCTGAGTGTAGTCGTACCATATCACTCAGGCCCTTCTGTACAACCTGGTGTACTAACTGGATGTGAGCGACATCCGGCGAACCGATTTTTAGGCCGACCAGCGGAGGCAAAACTGCAGGTTCGTTGTGGTGATAACCTTCTGTGCACATCTCCCTGTCGCCGTGAGTCATCAACCCACCCGCACCGGTACGAACGGTCTGCAGGCGTGACCGACCCGCCACTACCAAACAATCTTCAACTGCTTTAAATACAAAATAAGCGCTTTAAGACGCATGGCAACTTACTTGACCGGTCACACGACCTTTGACCGGGAGGCTCAGCGGTATGAGGGCTCCTTACTTGGGGCTAACCTGGGAGGAGGGGCTCAACTCCGGGTTTTTCCCACAACTAAGGCCTCGCAGAAGGGAGAATAAGCACTGCTTGCTAGCGTAGGACCGAAGTTAGCGCTGAATTAGAACGTTCAATGTGAGCAGTAAAATAGGTCGGAAGCAGGGGGCCATAATATTAAGCAGTAAGATAGGCCGGAAGCAGGGGGCCATAATATTAAGCAGTAAGATAGGCCGGAAGCAGGGAGCCATAATATTAAGCAGTAAGATAGGCCGAAAGCAGGGGGCCATAATATCAGGACCAGTGCGAGACTGGAGAAATGAAAGTACTGAAAGCAGTAAATCAGGACCAGTGCGAGACTGGAGAAATGAAAGTACTGAAAGCAGTAAATTAGGACCAGTGCGAGACTGGAGCAATGAAAGTACAGAAAGCAGTAAATAAGTAAAGGGTTAGTAGTCCAATCACTCCACAAGAGGAGGCTTCAACGTCGACTCCGTTCGTAGGAGGAGGTTCTACTTTCTCCCCATTCATAGGGGTTCTATTCCGTTTCGGGAGTTTATTTACATTCCATGAGATTTTCAGTATTTTTCCTTTGTCGTGGATTCGTTCTTTTATTATTATCTCGGCGTTATTGGATTGCGGCGTCGCTCCGCGATTTCGTCCCAATTTTCGCGTCGATATTTTAAACCTAACCGATTCCTTAGATCGATACGCGTAATTTTATTATACGACTAAAATACGCGTCGTAAGGACGCCGATTTATTCCGATGAATTTCGCTCTCTTTCGGGCGTTTATTTTGCTTGTAAAAGACTTTTAGAGGACCAAAATAATAGGTCGCACTCCCCAACTTTAATAGTAGTTGTAAAACACCCTTAATTAGAGCCTATGATTTTTGGTGATTTTTCCCAACTCTTTTGGCCTTTAAATTTCTCAAAATAAACCTTTGGTAGGGTTTTAAAAATAGCAAAAGACTTCCTAAAAATCCCAAAAAATTACAGGAGGTGCCCCTTAGGGTGGGGCACATTTTTCATTCAGGAAGATTTTTCTGAAAAGGCCCTATTTGTCCTTAGGAAAATCAAATTGGAAAGGGGGCCTTTGGGGTGCGGATAGCAGGAAGGAGAGGGGCTGCGGGTGCTACACCGCGCGCCATCCCGCGGCTCCCACAGTGGATCTGTGGCGGATCCGCTGGGGGGCACACAAGTGGAGGCGGGAGGCGGGAAACAAGGTAACAGGAGCCGCCCGATCTCCTGGGGGAGATCGTGCGGCTCCCGTTCGTTTAACGGGAGGCGGCCGCTGCCGCCGCTGGGCAGCGGCCGACTGAGGCCGGGGCCGCCCCCGGTCGGTGCGCCGGGGGCCGGCGACTACTCCGGTGGTGGTCCGGCGGCCTGGCGCCGCCGGCTACCACCGGGAAATAGATAAAGAGAGGGGCGGGGGGCGGGGGCGCAGCCTGCATGCGCCATGCAGGCTTGCTGCGCCACCTTCTCCACTGGGGAAGGCTTCCCCTGCCGCCCCTGGTTGGGGCGTAGGGGGAGGGGCAAACCTCCGGCGGGGGTCCGGCTGCCTGGCGCCGTCGGCCGCCGCCGGGGGTGGAGCTTTTCCCCGTACAGGAAACGGTAGGGAGGGGGAAGGCACGGGTGCCGCCGGGGGCGCGTCCTCTGGCGGCCCGGCCACCTCCTCTTCGTCGGCGCCAAGGTCCCCGAGTGGGGACCTACTCCCCCCCCCCCCCCCCCCCCCCCCCAGAGCCACCACCGGCGTTGCGGGTTTGGCTTTCATGGCCAGCCTCCACCCGAGCCTTACAAGGTTCGGGGTGGTGCTGGCGGCGCTCCGGCGACGGGGAGGGGGTCGGCCTGGCTCAGGGGAGTAGGAAGGAGGAGGGGGAGATGTCTACCTGTAGGGGAGGTGGAGCTCGGGAGGTGGAGGGTCGGCTGGCCATGGGAGGAGGAGTGGCGGCGGTTTAGGGTTGGGCAGAGCTCCGGCAGGGGGGGCTGGCTGGGCTTGCCGGCAGGGGAGAAGGCTGATAGAGGGGGGGTGGTGTGCCTCAGAAGGGGGCCCTTGGCCCTCCTTTTATAGGGAAGGGGGAGACTCCACCCTCCCCCTCGTTTCTCCACGTGGAGTTAAGGGAGGGCGAGTGGGGGGAGATATTTTCCTCCCCCCCACCCCTCCCTTCTCTTTCCTGCCCCTTTGCCCCAATAGGGGGCTGCCTATTCATGGGCAGCCCCCTCCCTTGGGGAAGGGGCTTCTCTTCCCCCCCCCCCCCCCCCCGCTCCCTTTCTTTTCTTTTCTCGACAGATTTTAAGCTTGGGGTGGGGGGGGGGGGGGTTGACCGAGGTCAACTTAGGGCGGGGTCCTTCAAGGTCCCGGGGTCCATCCAGATTTGTCGGGGCCGATGTCGAGTTTGTGTGCTTCACACTTCGTGTGTTGCACTGAGGTGGTCTGCATAGTCCTAAAATGGCATAATCTTCATACGATCTCGGATCGAGGCGCAACGAATTCTGTTGCGCTTGTATCGGTCATACGAGTCTAATGGAACTGACAGAAGTCAATTCAGGGTTCGTATGGCCACTATTCATAATAAGGAGGTAGTGGCGCGCTACGACACTCAAAATGGCCGTTTTCTCCAAACAACCTCGGATCGAGGCGCAATGAATTCCGTTGCGCTCGTATCGGTCATACGAGTCTAATGGAATTGACAGAAGTCAATTCGGGGTTCGTATGGCCACTATTCATAATAAGGAGGTAGTGGCGCGCTACGACACTCAAAATGGTCGTTTTCTCCAAACGACCTCGGATCGAGGCGCAACGAATTCTGTTGCGCTTGTAGCGGTCATACGAGTCTAATGGAACTGACAGAAGTCAATTCGTGGTTCGTATGGCCACTATTCATAATAAGGAGGTAGTGGCGCGCTACGACACTCAAAATGGTCGTTTTCTCCAAACGACCTTGGATCGAGGCGCAACGAATTCCGTTGCGCTCGTATCGGTCATACGAGCCTAATGGAACTGACAGAAGTCAATTCGGGGTTCGTAACACATAACCCCTCATCGGGTTATGTTTACTATACGGGCCTACTTTTATTGGGCTTACTAGGGCCTACTGACCCAATAAAAGTCGGGATGTTACAGCGGTGGCATCAAGGGTAGGAGAGTCATCTTCCCCAAGAATCTACTGATGAATCATATCTTAGGAGTCAGGAAGACAGAGAACGGTCTCGGACGAGGGAGTTCCCATGAGAAGAAGCGAACAAAATCAGGTAGCAAGGGAGATTGCGCGATCTCACGGGAGAGAGTCCGATCAGGGATAAGACGGTCTAGGAGGAAGAGAGACCGATCAGAAGCTGAAGAGAGGTTCAGTGGTCACCAGAACCAAAAAACCGAACAGAAGAGAAAACATGAGCTCACAACACAAGATCGTTGTTAGCTCTGATACCATGTGAGAAATAGAAAATAATAGAATTTTTATTTCTAAAAAATCCGAGTATTACAAGAGTATGGACTCCTTTATATAGACTAGGAGAGAAAGAGCAAAATACAAATCCACAATGTGGGACTAAATATCAATACAACTACAAACATTTATACAGGAGAGTTGGGCGGTCAGGACGAATAGGAAGATTGAGGCCGCTGAGATCGGTGCGGTCTGGAGAGCTGATATGCGGTAACACAACAGGAGGTAGAAGGTTGTGTGAATGAGGAGGCCGCCAATTGACAATCCAGAGACTGTTGAGACCGCAGAGAGGAAGAGTGTCGAGATCGCAGATGGTCAGAGACAAGACCGCGGCTCTTCAACAAATGCGGCGACTGGTGAGTCTGAGATGGTGGAGCTGGAGACCACGGAGACTGTTGATGCTCTGAGACCGCGGAGACCGCTGAGGTGAGACCGTTGTTCTTCAACAGAGCCTGAGATGGTGGAGTTGGAGATAGCGGAGACTGCTGATGCTCTGAGACTGCGGAGACCGCTGAGGTGAGACCTTTCATCTTCAACAGAGCCTGAGATGGTGGAGCTGGAGACCGCGGAGACTGCTGATGCTCTGAGACCGCGGAGACCGCGGAGACCGCGGAGACCGCTGAGGTGAGACCGTTGTTCTTCAACAAATGCCCACATCAGAGTGTGCCCTGGGACCTCCTGAACTAGGAGGATCTCTTCTTGGAAGAGATCAACATACACCACCAGCATCTCCTACGGCCCTTGCTTGATAAGGAAAATGGCTTCCAATCCCTTCTTCCTTTTCTTGGAGGTGGAGAAATGAAGCAGAAAGCCTCTGCACAGGTCCTCGAAGCAGTAGATACTGCATCCTGGCATCAGGTGGAACCAGTACCGAGCTTTCCCTTTGAAGGTTATGGCGAACATTCTGCACTTGATGGCATCCGTCATTTGCTTGCTGGAGACCATGTCCTCGAACCATTTAAGGTGCTAGACGGGGTCATCTTTCCGGAGTAAAAGCTCATTGAGGGCTCTGTGAACCCCTCAAAAATATGGGCAGTCAGTAACAACTCACAGAAGGGATTGGCAGAGCGAGTTGGTGAGTTGAGCGAATTCGATCGTACTTGCCCTCGGAGTGGCGTGTTTCGGTCGGACTCGCGAAGAGTAATTGCACGCGAAGCGATTGGTCCCCATCTTCAGAAAATCCTTCCTTGCAGGGGCGCCTACTCCGTCATACATCGGCGGGCGAGGAGGCCACGACTGGAGAGGGCTCCGCTGCAACCTCGGCGTGAGGCGTGAGTAGCCTCTGTATAGTGTCCTCCATCGACCTCGTGAACTCCACGAAATCGCTCTTGGTCACAAACTCGCCCATAGGCGGCGAGTTTCCCTGGCTGGTTCCCGACTCGCCATGTTCAGCTATGGGATCGTCAGATGAGATTTTCTCCTCTTGCTACAGTCCACGCTCACCGCACCAAAAATGTTGGAACCCGGATACCGGTCCAACTATGTTCGAGACTTGGAGAGTAGCTTGAGTTACTTCTCTCTTCGTTAGATCCCTAGGTCTAAGTATTTTGAGCTGAGAACTGACCCTCACAGAGTGGTAGGTAGTTGCCTAAGAATGACCTACTGGCTGCAGCGAGGAGGTCCCGCCACTAACCCGAAAATCTTACTTGATTTCCCTCCCAAAAACCAAAGGCTCAGCCTGTCTCAGATTGCACAAGGATGCAAGGAAGAAAGCTCAGGCTCTCTTGAGGGGTGGATCTGTGCAGCTCTGAGACATAATGAGTCATATTTATAGGCAAATTCTTCCAAGGGCAAAATTGTCATAAAGGCATGCGGATAGCTCCCTCCGCCTTAACCAAATTGCTATATGCAGACCAAAATGGTCTGTGAACAGCTCCTCGCGTCTTTTCGTAAATACTAATCGCAGACCCTGCTGGTCTGCGGATAGTGAGAGAGGACTGAGGAGTTGGGTTGATCCGAACATGCCTCGCTCCCACCTTGAGTGAGTGCAGCTGAGGCGACTAGGCCATATTCTACTCGTCGAGGGCGAGTTCTAAAGGGGCGAGCTCGCCTGAGGCCAGGCCAGGCTCGCCTCGCCCTGGGCGAGGAGGAGCTTTGTCGTCGGGACGGGCTGTTTACATCATCTAGACGAACCGCACTCACATCGTCGAGAAGAGGAGTCATGTCGTCGAGAAGGTCTATGGCGCCGAGAAGAGATCACGTCGATGAGAGCTATGACGTCGATAAGAATTATGACGTCAATAAGAGCTATGACGGGGAGGGGGCGTACTCGCTTCACCCTACCCTGGGCGAGTAAGACCTCCATTGGATCTACTCGCCGGATGTTGTTGGTCTACTCGCCGAACACATGTTGGTCTACTCACCGAATACTGGTTGCACAATATTAATTAATTGATATTATGTTTATTTAAAATTGCATTAAATAATTGATAGGGACAGAGCCCCGAGCCCATCGCGGTCGAAGTACTGTCACGGTTGACCATCAGGGTAGAGCCCCGTGCCTATCACTCGTAAGTTGATATGTGAATAAGGTATTCCATTAACAATGGGACTTTGATTCTTCTTTCATGGATTTAAATATGATTTTGCGTTGAATTTCTTTCACAATGCTTCGAAGAAACAATTTTTTGTCTTATACTTCTCAACTTAATTTTGAGGGAGGTAAAAGGTCGTGGGTCCTATTAAGAAAATATATGATATAGTGTGCAAATCCCTATCCTTGAGTCCACCTACCCTCCCACGTCAGATTTTTTTTCCCTGTGCGCTCGACGCACAAAAGTTGAGTGCGTCAAGCGCAATTCAAGCGGTTCATCCCTCAGATTATTTATTTATTTATTTTTTTACTTTTTTTAAGTCCCGTTTTTTTCTAACCGTTGGATGAAATGTTGTATGGACCACTTGCACTGCACGCATAAAGATATGTGCGCACACACCCCTAATTATCTTTCACCACTCTCCCATACTCCCCACCTTTTTTTATAAAAGTACGCTTCGTAGGTAGAAGAAGCTTCCGTGTCATATATATATATATATATATATATATATATATATATATATATAATTACTCAAATCTTCCCTGTAAGTTAGCATAATTACTAAGAGCATTCCTCTTAGTTTCAAAATTACAAAAATCTCCTTTTAAGTTTTCATTGCATTACAAAAATCTCCCCTTAAGTTTTCCTTGCATTACATCTATGAACAAAAATACCCTCTGGACACTCTTCACCAAGGGAGGTATTTTTGTGCATGGATGTTTTGATCAAATGAAAACTTCAAAGGAGGTTTTTGTAATGAAATGAAAATAATTTAAGGGGAGATTATTGTAATTTCGAAAGTAAGAGGGGGTGCTCTGAGTAATTTAGCAAAGTTAGAGGGGAGGTCCCGATAAATGGCCATATATATATATATATATATATATATATATATATATATATTAAACTGGGTTAGATTAGACTAGTGAAGGCATAGTTTATTTCCGATTACAGCATAATTAATATAGTCATTACATAAAATAACCTTGTTTAATATTTGGCTATAGGGCCTACACATACACATCAAGTTATCATATAATTATATAATTCCAACTATTCAAGAAATGTCCAAATGACATGCATCATGCATGACACAAGCTATGGTTCCAACTGCCTCAATTCCCATGTAGAAATCTCAATAAAACACCAGCAATTGGCGAAAACTAGCAAGTTGCTAATACATTTCTTGTTAAAGCATGGAAATTGTCGTCGCCTTTGACTATTCCCAAGTTGTAGTATCCGCAGCGGAGAGCACAATGAAAGTTGTTATATAATGAATGTTATTATATATGGATTTTTTGTTATTAATTTGTAGACAACAACAACAACAACAACAACACTCAAGCCTTTATCCCACCATAGTGGGGTCGGCTATATGAATCCTCTGTCTCCATTGCACCATATCTCTAATCATAGTCTCACTAATGCCTAAGTACATCATGTATTTCCCTATAGTTTCATTCCGAGACTATTTTGGTCTACCCCTCCCCCGTTTAACATGTCTAGTGACTAAACACACACAACGCCTAACAGGTGCCTCTAATCTGAACCATATTAACTCTTGTCTTATCCCTGATACATTCATTCCTAATTTTATCCAGTCTCGTGTGACCACACATCCACCTAAGCATTCTCATCTCTGCAACTCCCATTTTTTTTGTTATTTGTAGACTACAACAACAACACTCAAGCCTTTATCCCACCATAGTGGGGTCGACTATATAGATCCTCTGTCGCCATTGCGCCCTATTTTTAATCATAGTCTCACTAATGCCTAAGTACATCATGTATTTCCCTATAGTTTCATTCCGAGTCTTTTTTGGTTTACCCCTCCCCCGTTTAACATGTCTAGTGACTAAACTCTCACAACGCTTAACATGTGCCTCTAGTACGAACCATCTTAAACGAGCTTCGTGCATCTTCTCAACAATTGGCGCAACTCCTGCCTTATCCCTGATACATTCATTCCTAATTTTATCTAGTCTCGTGTGACCGCACATCCACCTAAGCATTCTCATCTCTGCTACTCCCATTTTTTTTGTTATTTGTAGACTACAACAACAACACTCTAGCCTTTATCCCACCATAGTGGGGTCGGCTAAAAGGATCCTCTGTCGCCATTGCGTCCTATCTTTAATCATTGTCTCACTAGTGCCAAAGTACATCATGTCTTTCCTTATAGTTTCATTCCAAGTCTTTTTTGGTCGACCCCTTCCCCGTTTAACATGTCTAGTGACTAAACTCTCACAACGCCTAACATGTGCCTCTAGTCCCAACCATCTTAAACGAGCTTCTCGCATCTTCTCTACAATTGGCGCAACTCCTGTCTTATCCCTGATACATTCATTGCTAATTTTATCTAGTCTCGTGTGACCGCACATCCACCTAAGCATTCTCATCTCTGCAACTCCCATTTTTCTTGTTATTTGTAGACTACAACAACAACACTCTAGCCTTTATCCCACCATAGTGGGGTACGTCGGCTATATGGATCCTCTGTTGCCATTGCGTCCTATCTTTAATCATAGTCTCACTTGTGCCTAAGTACATCATGTCTTTCCTTATAGTTTCATTCCAAGTCATTTTTGATCTACCCGTCCCCGTTTAAAATGTCTAGTGACTAAACTCTCACAACGCCTAGCAGGTGCCTCTAATTTGAACCATATTAACTCCTGTCTTATCTCTGATATATGCATTCCTAATTTTATCCAGTCTCATGTGACCACACATCCACCTAAGCATTCTCATCTCCGCAACTCACATTTTTTGTTATTTGTAGACTACAACAACAACACTCAAGCCTTTATCCCACCATAATGGGGTCGGCTATATAGATCCTCTGTCGCCATTGCGCCCTATTTTTAATCATAGTCTCACTAATGCCTAAGTACATCATGTATTTCCCTATAGTTTCATTCCGAGTCTTTTTTGGTTTACCCCTCCCCCGTTTAACATATCTAGTGACTAAACTCTCACAACGCTTAACATGTGCCTCTAGTTCGAAACATCTTAAACGAGCTTCGTGCATCTTCTCTACAATTGGCGCAACTCCCGTCTTATCCCTGATACATTCATTCCTAATTTTATCTAGTCTCGTGTGACCGCACATCCACCTAAGCATTCTCATCTCTGCTACTCCCATTTTTTTTGTTATTTGTAGACTACAACAACAACACTCTAGCCTTTATCCCACCATAGTGGGGTCGGCTAAAAGGATCCTCTGTCGCCATTGCGTCCTATCTTTAATCATTGTCTCACTAGTGCCAAAGTACATCATGTCTTTCCTTATAGTTTCATTCCAAGTCTTTTTTGGTCGACCCCTTCCCCGTTTAACATGTCTAGTGACTAAACTCTCACAACGCCTAACATGTGCCTCTAGTCCCAACCATCTTAAACGAGCTTCTCGCATCTTCTCTACAATTGGCGCAACTCCTGTCTTATCCCTGATACATTCATTGCTAATTTTATCTAGTCTCGTGTGACCGCACATCCACCTAAGCATTCTCATCTCTGCAACTCCCATTTTTCTTGTTATTTGTAGACTACAACAACAACAACACTCTAGCCTTTATCCCACCATAGTGGGGTACGTCGGCTATATGGATCCTCTGTTGCCATTGCGTCCTATCTTTAATCATAGTCTCACTTGTGCCTAAGTACATCATGTCTTTCCTTATAGTTTCATTCCAAGTCATTTTTGATCTACCCGTCCCCGTTTAAAATGTCTAGTGACTAAACTCTCACAACGCCTAGCAGGTGCCTCTAATTTGAACCATATTAACTCCTGTCTTATCCCTGATATATTCATTCCTAATTTTATCCAGTCTCATGTGACCACACATCCACCTAAGCATTCTCATCTCCGCAACTCACATTTTTTGTTATTTGTAGACTACAACAACAACACTCAAGCCTTTATCCCACCATAATGGGGTCGGCTATATAGATCCTCTGTCGCCATTGCGCCCTATTTTTAATCATAGTCTCACTAATGCCTAAGTACATCATGTATTTCCCTATAGTTTCATTCCGAGTCTTTTTTGGTTTACCCCTCCCCCGTTTAACATATCTATTGACTAAACTCTCACAACGCTTAACATGTGCCTCTAGTTCGAACCATCTTAAACGAGCTTCGTGCATCTTCTCTACAATTAGCGCAACTCCCGTCTTATCCCTGATACATTCATTCCTAATTTTATCTAGTCTCGTGTGACCGCACATCCACCTAAGCATTCTCATCTCCGCTACTCCCATTTTTTTTGTTATTTGTAGACTACAACAACAACAACACTCTAGCCTTTATCCCACCATAGTGGGGTCGGCTATAAGGATCCTTTGTCGTCATTGCGTCCTATCTTTAATCATTGTCTCACTAGTGCCAAAGTACATCATGTCTTTCCTTATAGTTTCATTCCAAGTCTTTTTTGGTCGACCCCTCCCCCGTTTAACATGTCTAGTGACTAAACTCTCACAACGCCTAACATGTGCCTCTAGTCCCAACCATCTTAAACGAGCTTCTCGCATCTTCTCTACAATTGGCGCAACTCCTGTCTTATCCCTGATACATTCATTGCTAATTTTTTCTAGTCTCGTGTGACCGCACATCCACCTAAGCATTCTCATCTCCGCAACTCCCATTTTTTTGTTATTTGTAGACTACAACAACAACAACACTTTAGCCTTTATCCCACCATAGTGGAGTCGGCTATATGGATCCTTTGTCGCCATTGCGCCTGATCTTCAATCATAGTCTCACTTGTGCCTAAGTACATCATGTCTTTCCTTTTAGTTTCATTCCAAGTCATTTTTGATCTACCCGTCCCCGTTTAACATGTCTAGTGACTAAACTCTCAGAATGCCTAACAGGTGCCTCTAATCTGAACCATCTTAAACGAGGTTCTCGCATCTTCTCTACAATTGGCGCAACTTGTGTCTTATCCCTGGTACATTCATTCCTAATATTATCCAGTCTCGTGTGACCACACATCCACCTAAGCATTCTCATCTCCGCAACTCACATTTTTTGTTATTTGTAGACTAACTGCAAAAAAAAATTTAAACAGAAGATATTGGTTCAGCATTTCAATGGAGTCGAATATGGGTCCAATGTTGGTGAACAATTTATGTTCAAGTGTTATGCTTGTATTAGTTAAGCTCGAGGAGAAAGCATTGAGTCCCACCGCAGCAAATGATTTGTTCTACAACCAATGGTGATTGTTAAGAAAATAATGGTGTTTGAGCACTAACACCGCCGTCGGAGTTCGTCGTGGCTTTTGAAGAATTATACAAGGACGGAAAATAACAAAGTATTGTCTGTTTTAAAATCACTTCTCCGGCGGCCAAATTGTTCGCAAATGTGCGCAGTCGAAGCCAGGGGCGGACCACGTGGAGGCATACCCGGGCGGGTATGAAAATCGAGGAAAGCAGCGAGTACTGCTATTCTTCTCCAATTCGTTCGTGCTCTAACCCATTCAGAGATTCCTCCACAGGCGACAACGGCGACGAGGACTGCTATTCTTCTCCAAAACCAGCCACGTGTGTGCCGGTGCCGCCGTGCCCTAACTCCTTCTCGCTTCTAGCTTCCTGGATAGCGACGAAGACGAGCAACGATTTCATTTTGCCCTAACTCCTTCCACGAGGTATAATTGATTTCATTTCAACGATTTCATTTCAGTGCCATTTCCAATTTTTCCCTAATTTCATTTCATTCCCTGATTTTTTTCTGTTGGTTTTTAGTTTTGTTGATTTGGTCAACTGGTTTTGTCTTATTTAGTTTTATATGTATTTTGTTTTAGTTGAAAAGAGGAGAGAGAGGAAGTGCATTTATTGCAGAGAAAAAAAACTTGGGAATCGGATGAAGTTTTGGCAGAAAAACATAGAGAGAGAGAGAGAGGTTCTCTTATTCCCGCAGGAATAGTGAGTTCGCTTTTGTTCTCTCGCCAGCCCGCGTCTCGCCTGCAGGAGGTCTCGCAGGTGCAGCCCGCCAGCTCGCGTAGGAGCTCTCGGCGCTGCCAGCTTGCAGGAGTTCTCGCCGGAGGTCTCGCCTGCAGGTGTAAATCGTCGGTGTGTGCGCTCACCGTGGAGTATCGCAGCGGAAGTGTGGGTGTGCTCGCCAAGGAGAGTGTTGGGTGATAGTGAGGTCGCGCGCCCATACATTGCGCTTCCAACAAGTGGTATCAGAGCGAGGTTGCGAACCTTGGAAGTCACCCGGAGGAGTTAGTGACTAGAAGAGATGGAGATGGGTAGTGCCATGCCAGGGCAGGTTCCCAAGTTGAGGAAGAGAATCTACGGTAACTGGAGCATTCAGATGAAGGTGCTACTAGCGTCGAAAGAATTGTGGGATATAGTGAATAATAGCTATACTGAGCAAACTACTGAACAAGAGGCGGCGTTGACTAATGCACAAAAGACGACACTTAGATAAGCAAGGAAGGCTGACAAGAAAGCTTTGTTCTTGTTGTATCAAGGGGTCGATGAAGCGACTTTTGAGAAGATCTCAGACGCGAAAACTTCTAAGGAGGCATGAGAGGTGTTGCAACGCTCCATGCAAGGGGTTGATAAGGCAAAGAAGGTGAAGCTTCAGTCCATCCGTGCGGAATATGAAGTAATGAAGATGCAGAGCACCGAGAAGGTCGGTGACTATGTGACCCATCTGCGGACGCTCACAAATTAGATGAAGCGCAATGGGGAGACGATCGATGATGTGAGCCTTATGGAGAAGTTGTTGAGATCTATGTCCAAGAAGTTTCGTCATGTAGTGGTAGCAATTGAAGAGTCGAAGGACCTCACCGAAATGGCCGTTGACGAGTTTGTAAGCTCTTTGCAAGCCCATGAGTATAGGATGCTGCAAGATGATGAAGAGGCGGGTGGCTTGGGAAAAGCACTCCAGACTCAGTTGAATTTTGGAGAGAGCTTCGGAAGAGGAGGCGGCCAGCGCGGCCGAGGTCACCAAGGCAGAGGCAGAGGTAGAAGAGGAGGTAGAGATCAATGAAGGAACCAAAATTTCCAGAGAGAGGCGAAGCGACCTCAAGGAGGTTGGCAAGAAGGAAGAGGAAGAGGCCGAGGAAGAGGCGGAGGAGATATGTCCCAAGTCCAATGTTACAACTGTAACAAATTCGGGCACATGAGCTATGACTGTTGGGCTCCGAGGAAGAGAGAAGAGGCAAACCATTATGCTGAGGCTAGGAACAACGGGAACAATACTGGCGCTTGAGACCCGATGATGTTCCTAACCTACCGAGGAGCGGAGGAAGGAAGAAATGAAGTGTGGTACCTGGACACAGGTGCGAGCAACTACATGTGCGGAGATAAGGAGATGTTCACTAACCTTGAGCCCAGTGGGGGTGAGGTTAGTTTTGGTGATGCTTCGAAGATCTCGCTGGAAGGAAAAGGCTTGGTGGTTGTGAAGCTGAATGGAGAGAAGGTGTTATCCCACTCCAGGATGGTGGAGGATCTGCCAATGATTTCACCTCCACAGAAAGTCTGCAAAGCATGCACGAAGGGGAAGCAGAACAGGCAGACGTTTGAAGGAGGGAAGTATCGGAGAGCAAGGAGACAACTTGAACTGGTCCACTCGGACATTGCAGGTCCGTTTGAGACCACCCTAAACCACCTCAGTAGGCGGAAGCAAATACTATATCACCTTCACTGATGACTTCAGTCTGAAGTGTTGGGTATACTTCCTGAGAGAGAAGTCTGAGGCCCTTGACAGGTTCAAGGAGTTCAAGGTAATGGCGGAGAAGGAGAGTGGTCAGCCATTGAAGGTGTTGAGGACAGATCGAGGTGGGGAGTACACCTCGAGGCTGTTTGATGTATTTTGCAAGGAGAATGGGATTTTACACCAACTGACGGCGGCGTACTCACCACAGCAAAACAGAGTCGCGGAGAGGAAGAACCTCACCATCATGAACATGGAGAGGAGTATGGTGAAGGACAAAGGGTTGCCGAAGATATTCTGGACGGAGGTAGTGCAGTGTGCGGTGTATCTACTGAATAGATGCCCCACGAAGAGTGTGAAGTTCATGACCCCATTCGAGGCTTGGAGTGGTTGGAAGCCAAGTGTGAAGCACTTGAGGGTTTTCGGGTGTGTAGCTCATGCTCACGTCCCAGACCAGAGAAGGAAGAAGCTCGATGATAGGAGCGAGAAGTGCATTTTTGTGGGTTACGCTTCGAAGAGCAAGGCCTACAGGCTGTACAACCCGGTGACGGAGAAGGCCATAATCTCAAGGGATATGGTGTTTGAAGAAGACAGCTGCTGGAGCTGGGATGAGGAGACAAGGAGCATGAAGGGGATGTTCTTTTAAGATGAGGAAGAAGGTGGTCACGAAGAAGGAACTGAGGATGGTGGAGCTAAGCCACCATCACCACCGAGTGGAAATTCAGGGGGAGCTTCCACTCCCTACTCAAGAGGGACTAGCACAAGCGGAAGCAGTTCTGGTGGAAGAAGCGGAGCCGGAGTGACTCTGAGAGTCCACAACCTAAGATGAAGGGGTTGTGGGTGCTCTATGAGGGCACGACACCTATGCATACTGATTTTTTTCTATATTGCCTCTTAGAAGATTGTGAACCACACTCCTATGACGAAGCTGCCTAGGAGAAATCTTGGAGGACGGCGATGGATGCTGAGATGGCTTCCATAAAGAAGAATGACACTTGGAGGCTGGTCGACCCACCCGCAGGCCACCAACCCCTCGAGGTGAAGTGGGTCTATAAAGTAAAGAAGAACAAGGATGGAGTTGTGGAGAAACACAAGGCAAGGCTAGTCGTGAAGGGCTATAGAAAAGTGCAAGGAATGGACTACGACGAGGTCTATGCCCCAGTGGCGAGGATTGACACCATCAGGTTGATCATCGCACTGGCAGCTCACTATGGGTGGACGATCATGCAGATGGATGCCATGGCAACATACCTCAATGGCTACCTGGAGGAGGATGTGTACATCGAGCAGCCTCCGGGGTATGTGGTGAAAGGCCAGGAGAAGAAGGTGTACAAGGTGGACAAAGCTTTGTACGGGCTGAAGCAAGGAGCGAGGGCTTGGAATGGAAGGATAGATACATTCCTCCAGAAGCATGGTTACATAAAGTGCCCGTATGAGTACGCGTTGTATATGAAGATGGAGAAGAACGACGATATCATGATCTTATGCATGTACGTAGACGACATGATATTCACAGGGAACAGCCCGACTATGTTTGAGGAGTTCAAGAGGATGATGAAGAGAGAGTTCGAGATGACGGACTTGGGAGAACTCAACTACTTCTTGGGCGTTGAGGTGCAGCAGAGAGAAGATGGCATCTTCATATCTCAGAAGAAGTATGCGAAAGAAATTTTGAAGAAGTTCAGGATGGAGGGTAGCAAGGCTATCTCCATTCTCGCTGATCCCGGAACGAAGCTAAGGAAGGACTCGGAGGAAGAAGGTGTGGACCCAACGATGTTCAAGAGTTTGGTTGGGAGTCTAAGGTATTTGACTTTCACCAGACCTGACATCATTTATGCGGTTGGGGTCGTGAGCAGGTACATGGAAGAGCCCAAGCAGGACCACTTCACTGCGGCGAAGAGGATCCTGAGATATGTGAACGGGACAAGGGACCATGGCTTGAAGTATTCATCTGCGGGAGAGTTGAAGCTGGTTGGCTACTCGGACAGTGACTTCGGAGGGGATGTGAATGACCAGAAGAGCACTTCCGGATATGTGTTTCATATGGGAACGACGGCGTTTTCGTGGAGTTCAAAGAAGCAGGCTACGATAGCCTTATCATCATGTGAGACAAAGTACATTGCAGCTGCAGCATGTGCTTGTCAAGCTATCTGGCTGAGGAATCTTCTGGGAGAGTTACATCATGTGCAGGATGGCCCAACGACAGTGTTAGTGGATAACATGTCTGTCATCCAGCTTGCGAAGAACCCGGTGCTGCATGGGAGGAGCAAGCATATCGAGACCCGGTATCATTTTCTTAGGGAGCAGGTGGAGCAGAAGACAATTGAGACTGTGTATTGCCCCACCAGAGAGCAGGTCGCTGATATCTTCACCAAGGCATTGAAGGTGGAGACGTTCGTAAAACTCAAAGGCAAACTTGGCATGTGCTGCCAAGTTTGAGGGGGAGTTTGTTGGTTTTTAGTTTTTTTTTACTTGTTCAACTGGTTTTGTCTTATTTAGTTTTATATGTATTTTGTTTTAGTTGAAAAGAGGAGAGAGAGGAAGTGCATTTATTGCAGAGAAAAAAAAACTTGGGAATCAGATGAAGTTTTGGCAGAAAAACATAGAGAGAGAGAGGTTCTCTTATTCCCGCAGGAATAGTAAGTTCGCTTTTGTTCTCTCGCCAGCCCGCGTCTCGCCTGCAGGAGGTCTCGCCGCTGCCAGCTCGCAGGTGCAACCCGCCAGCTCGCGTAGGAGCTCTCGCCAACTCGCGTAGGAGCTCTCGCCAGCTCGCGTAGGAGCTCTCGCCAGCTCGCGTAGGAGCTCTCGGCGCTGCCAGCTCGCAGGAGTTCTCGTCGGAGGTCTCGCCTGCAGGTGCAACTCGTCGGTGTGTGCGCTCACCGTGGAGTATCGCAGCGGAAGTGTGGGTGTGCTCGCCAAGGAGAGTGTTGGGTGATAGTGAGGTCGCGCGCCCATACATTGCGCTTCCAACATTTTCCATGTATACCGCATAATCTTGTACTCTGTTTGTTTCTGGTAGGTTGCAAAGCAGCGATTTCATTTTGCTCTACTTGGCTGCATCTTTTGTTCTTCCTATTCCTCCGGTTTTGGGTGAATAACGATTCCATTTTGCCATTTTTTACCGGCTTATGCTTCGTAGTTTATAGCTTTGATGTTAATATGTGAGCCCATCAATGTGAAAATTGAATTGCATGTTTTGTTTTGAAATGTAAATGTGAATACGTACGAGAATCTAATTGAGTTTTATTTGGGATTCGTTGTCAAATAACAATGATGAGTTTGACGAGTCCGATGAGTCAACAAATAAAAAATTTGTTTTGGAACTTTTGGAATTTTTAGGGTCATTATTGTCCGGGTTTGACAAAAATTCTAGGTCCGCCACTGGTCGAAGCACTTTGTTACCTGAAACAGTCTAAAAAGGATGCCGAATACTATAAATCTATTTCCACGAGAATGGTGAGATGGAGCTGTTTGAATATTTTTCTTATATTCCTATATTAATATATATATTTTTTCGGTTTTTAAAAATTCTTATAATTGAATAACAGATTTAGAAACAAGATGATAACAAAAACTTTCAAGACAGAGAGATGAAAAATAAAGGAAATCGGAATAATGTAGTTTTAAAATCTAGCATGGGTAAGACGTGTGATCACCGCCCTAAAAAAGTTGCACCACCTTCTGACAAGGCTCTCAATCGATGCTCTCTCCTCCAAGGTACAACACCTGGCAAGATTCTGAAAACCCCGATGTGAACTCTCACTTGATGAAGCAAATGTCAAAAAAGCAAAATCACGAAGCAGAAGAAGAAGAAGATCGTCATGAGAGCGAGAGAGCATGAACGAAGAAGTATTTAAAACGATTAGAAAAAAACCTTTTATATAAGAGTCTCGTAAAAACCACAAGAAATAATCACGTACAGAAAAATATGCATAAAGAAACGCGTAAAGAAAAATATGCGCTTGGCCAGTGAATAACATAGATCTCGACACAAGGTGGAGATGTCGACGCACTGACGGACGAAGAAGTCGACGTACGTCGACTAATTTCGATGCAGGATGAAGAACGTGCTTGGACTGCGAATAGCATGGATGTCGACGTAAGAAAGTCGACATATTTTGAGAAGATCTTGACACACAAGAAGATGGGATGTCGAGACATGGAAGTCGACGTACATCTACTTATGTCGACGCACAAGCGTGATCGATCTCGACGTGCAGGAAGACAGTAGATCTCGACAGACAAGCGAGAAAGGCCTTGACGTATATATGTCGAGTTGAGATCTGGAGAACTCAACGTATGTCGAGATATGTGCGCCTGCAAAACTGCGGACAGAAATTCAATTCAATTATTCCCCAAATCCCAAATCCGGATCCAGCCCGGTGCGGTGTGTGCGCATACGCGTGCGTGTGTGGTTCATTGATTCTCCTTATGTGTGAGATGTAACGGCCCGCCGCCACAATTCAGCGGGGTGACCACTAGATAGGTGTTGGCGTTGGGCCGTTACAAAAAAGCACAACTTAGTTAGTGATGAGGACTGATGAAAGTGCCTTGTCAAGGGTGGCGGTGGATCGAGACCCGCCATTAACAACCTACTGTTGCTGAGAAACAGGCTCCGTGACTGGTTGGGGTGGCACCGGGCTGCAGCCCTTGTCAACGATCCGGATTGGGCGACTCACTAGATAGGTGCTAGCGCCGTCCCGGTAAAAGGGGCCGGAGGTGCGGGCCACTAGATAGGTGTTGGCGTCGGGCCGTTACATGAGACACCCTCCCCCAAACAACAGCTCGGGTCGGCAGGGGGGTCTTGCTGAACAAGACGGTCACCCTATGCTCGCCAAGCGGATAACATGCCCACTTTCCGAGCGTAGAATGATAGTTTTGTCAGGCTATGGACAATCATCACATCAAATAGGCTATGCTCCTTCTATGCTATATAGGCTCACATCTCTAAAGTCAGGAGACGAGACCGGTGCATCAATTCGAGCGGGCTCTATCGTGGGCTCTATCGCGGGTACTCTCTCACATTGTAGTTGGCCTAGCACGGCTCCATCTCCTAAAAAGGGTGTACGACGACATGTTAGTCATAAGACTAATGGATTCACACCTCCTCCCCAAGATCCCTAAGGCTTGGGGACGAGTGTGAGCCTCTACAAAATATTAATAGCCGAAGAATTAGACGTTAGCAACAATATATAGATGAAGAAGAAGTAAAGCTAGGAGCATGCATGTGCTAAAACATATATAACAACAAATAATTGAAATGCAATAAATCTATAAACAGTTATTTAAATAAGCTCTACTAACTAGCGCGCAGTCACACAGGTATTCACAACCTACAACAATATCATATGTCGACATAGTTTGACCCTTTCTCTTTCAGCGGGGTGGCGAACCATGCATTCACTGTTGTGGCAGATCAGTGACAGTGGCCGGTCCTGCAATTTCTGTTGAAAATGTTGAAGTGGAAGTAAGAGGGTTTTTAGACCTGGGCGGTCTGGGAGAAGGTCGGGCGGACTGGCGAGGTCGCGCGACCTGGCGGGTTGTCCGGGCGGTCTGGCTGGTATCAGCCTAGCTGCGGTCTCCTGGAATGACTGCTGGTATCTGGTCCAAGGCGGCAAGGTGGAAGCCGCGCGGTCTGCCTCTGACCGCGTGGCGGGTTGTCCTCCTCTAGGCTGTGGCGGTCTGGTGTGACCGCACAGGGTAGTCCAGGTTCTCTGGTAGTATTCGCGGACTAAGGAAGTTAGTCGCGCGGGTCTCAGTGCGCGGTCTCAGGAGGAGGCTGGTATGCGAGCTGGTTGTTGTTCGCGGTCTCAGGAGGAGATCGGCATGCGGACAGGAGTTCACGATCTGATGGCAGACTGGCTGTGTTCGCGGTTTCGGGCGAACACAGGTGGTGAACAGCTTTGGGCGGTCTGGCGAGCTCTTTGTAGAGTCGCGGTCTGCTGTGAGAGCGGCGGTCTCTCATGGCCGATGTTGAAGCTGGCGAGTTCACCAAATCGAAGTAGGAGCATGTTGCTGATCGCGCGGGTTGACCGGTCAGGTCGCGCGGTCTGGAGGGTGGTGATCCTATCTCATAGGGTGGTGACTGGATCAGGTCCCGCGCCTATAAATAGGAGCCACTGTAGCAGCATAATTGTGTGACACCAAGTGTAAGCTGAGTCCGGCTTGTTCCTGCGGTCTGTTTTATTCTGACCGTGCGGTCTGCTGATTGAATTCCTTTTGTGCAGCTTCTGCGGATAGTGCGGGCAGCAGCGTTCACCTCTTCCTCTGAAAGTGTTCGGGCGGTCTGCGGCTTGGAGTTGTGGTGCTGGAGTTCGGGAGAATCAGGAGGTCGGAAGTAGTGGGCGGTTTGATCAGCGAGTTGGTGGGGTTCTGTGATCGTCAAGTCGCTGCGGTCTGGCAGTGTGTTGAAGTCGCAGAGAGGTCGCGCGGTCTGGAGCGGTCTCAGTTATCTGCTTTTCCTTGTATTTCCTTTTTTGGTGTCTGTGCTGGCGAAATCATGTCTCGCCAAGCATGTCTTGCCCTGTAATGAAGTTTTATGCTATCAATAAAGATCACATACTTGCCTGAAGATTGTTTCTGGTTGCTTTGGCTATTATCTCTTAGTTTCATAATCGATTCCTGCTTGCTCTCACAAGGTCCTTAGAGAAATTTTCACATGGTATCAGAGGGAGGTTGGAGTGGATAGAGCAGGTTGCAACTTAGAGTAGCCATCGCCTTTGTGAAGAAGGAACCAGTGGAAGAGCAATGGAAGGTGGATATTCAAGAGGTCTTGGTATTGAGATGCTTACATCGACTAACTTCAAGAAGTGGAAGTCGTGTATGCAGAGCTATCTTCTGGGTGAGGACCTATGGGAAGTTGTTGGAGGAAATGATACAGAAGAGGTGAAGGCAACGGAAGCTGGTGATAACGGTCCGGCTGTAAGGGCATGGAGGAAGACCAACGCCAAGGCCGAGTTCACCTTGAAGCGTGCTATTTCACCTGATCTCTTTGATCACATCTTGGGGTGTGGATCGGCTGCAGAGATCTGGAGAGCCCTGGATGGGCTGTTTAACAAGAAGAATGTAGCAAGACTACAGTTCTTGGAGAATGAGCTGGCAAGGTCGGCTCAGGGTGATCTATCTATCTCAAACTTCTTTCTGAAAATGAAGAACTTGTGTGCTGAAATCTCAACACTAGATCCTGATTAGCCTATCTCTGAGGCGAAGCTGAAGAGGCACATCATCTGCGGCTTGCGGAAGGAATATGTTGCCTTTGTAACGTCGGTACAGGGATGGGCAAATCAGCCGTCTCTGTTGGAGCTGGAGAACTTGCTTGCTTCGCAAGAAAGCTTGGCAAGACAGATGGCGGGGTTGTCAGTGACTGGGGGAGATGGCGAAGTGCTCTTCTCGGGGAAGAAGAAGAAGTGGGATAAGAAGAAGAAGACCACCGGAGGCTTTGGGCCTTCAACTTCTGGGCAGCAGGAAAGGGGATATGCTCCCAAGGCTGACGGGAAGAAGAAGGGAGAAGGTCCGAAGTGCTACAAGTGTGGCAAGTTTGGCCACATCAGGAAAGATTGCAGAGTGGTCACTCAAGCAGGGCATGCTGCGGAGAAGGAGGAAGCTGAGGTCAGACATGTAGAAGGAGGATGGGGAGGAGCCTTTTCGGCTTCTGTTGGAGCTTCGGCTCCTATCAACTATCTGGAGGACTGGATCGTGGACTCGGGGTGTGGTCATCACCTCACCGGAGACGGGACCAAGCTTTCTTCTGCACAGCCCTACACAGGTAACAATGCAATCATTACTGCTGATAATATTATGCATCCAGTAGAGAAGGTGGGGGTTGTTTCTTTGGGCAGTGATAGAGGGCCACTTACTTTGAAGAGTGTCTATCACGTGCCCGGAATGAAGAAAAACCTCTTCTCCGTGACTAACGCTGTAGACGCTGGGTATCACGTTCTGTTCGGCCCAACAGAAGTGAAGTTTCTACGTAATGTTGAGGCCGTGAAGGCCGAGGTCGTTCATGTCAGGAGACGGGCAAAGGACTTGTTCGTTTTATCGACAAGTTCCTACGTCGCCAAGATGAAGACGAATGATGGTGCCGTTATATGGCATGAGAGGTTGGGGCATGTAGGAATGGACAAACTAAAAGCTATGGCGGTAAGAGGTCTGGTCAAGGGCCTGCCAAGTCTATCTTCCTACGGAGAAGGTCATGTTTGCGCAGGATGTCAGTTCGGCAAGTCTCATCGACTACCGTTTGACAAGTCGCAGACAAGGTGTAGTGTGCCGTTGGAGTGCATCCACGGTGACTTAATGGGACCGACTGCTACCCCAAGCCTCGGAGGCAGCAGGTATATGCTGGTGTTGATCGACGATTACACCAGATATGTCTGGGTTTATTTTCTAAAGGAGAAGGCGGAGGCGTTCGCCAAGTTTGTGGAGTTCAAGGAGCTCGTGGAAGGTCGGCTGGGACTGCGGGTGAAGAAGCTGAGCACTGACAACGGAGGGGAGTTCACCTCTAGTGAGTTCTCTAGTTTCTGTAGGAAGGCGGGCATCCGGAGGGAGCTTACTTGTGCGCATACTCCGCAACAGAACGGAGTTGCAGAACGGAAGATCCGTCATCTGACGGAGACCTGCAAGTGTTGGCTGCATGCCAAGAGTATCCCAAAGTCCTTCTGGGCGGAGGGAATCTCTTGTGCTGCTTACGTCATCAACCGGATGCCTCTTAGTCCCATCAACATGTTAACTCCGCATGAGATGATGTTCAAGGAGAAGCCAAGCGTGGCAAACCTTAGGGTGTTTGGTTCCACCTGATACGTGCATGTTCCAGATGCTCTTCGGACGAAGCTAGATGCGAAAGCAAGGAAGCTAGTCTTCGTGGGATACGATGAGCGGAAGAAAGGATGGAAGTGCATGGACCCGGAGACGCGGAGATTTGTTGTATCTCGCGACGTTGTATTTGATGAGGTGACATCTTACAAGGGGTCTTCTGGAGTGGAGCTACCAGAGAGCAGGGTGGAGGAGTCGGAGCAAGCAGTGGAAGATCTTCAGGTGGAGCTACCTGTATCACCAGGTGGTCCATCTCCTTATAGTTCCGAGACAGGGGCTTCTGGTTCAGGGAGCAGGGGGAGCAATGCTCCTAGCATGTCTGGAAGGGGAGCTAGGGAAGAAGCAGCTGAAGACAATGCGGTTCAGGGGAAGGAGCTGAGGAAGTCGAAGCGATTGATCGTTGCCCCTGATCGCTATACAGGAGGAAACGCAGTGAGCTGCGTCTCATGTTTCTTCGCTGGTCCCTTGGATGAGAGGGAGCCGTCGAGCTTTGAGAAGGCCAAAGGCGTGAAGGAGTGGGACGTTGCGATGCAAGAAGAGATGGCAGCTCTCGAGAAGAATGAAACCTGGTCACTTGTGCCCAAGCCCAAGGGCACCACTCCTGTGACATGCAAATGGGTCTACAAGCTGAAGAAGAAAGCTAACGGCAGTATCGAGCGGTACAAGACTCGTCTTGTAGCTCGGGGGTTTTCACAGCAATACGGCGAAGACTACGATGAGACATTCAGTCCGGTAGCAAAAATGACTTCAGTTCGATTCATCATTGCCTTGGCGGCGTTCAGTGGATGGGAGATCTGGCAGCTCGACGTCAAGAATGCCTTCTTGTACGGCGAGATTGACAAGGACATCTTCATGGCTCAGCCACCAGGTTTCGTATCTGAAGATTTTCCGGAGCATGTCTGCAAGCTGAAGAAGGCCCTGTATGGGTTGAAGCAAGCGCCGAGGGCGTGGTACGGGAAGATCGCAGAGTATCTCTTATTCTGTGGATTTGTTGCTTCAGACTCGGACTCAAGCTTGTTCGTCAAGAAGAGCGGGGAGCTTCAGGTCATCGTGCTGCTGTACGTCGACGATATGATCGTGACGGGGAACTCAAAGGTGGAGGTAGCCAGGCTTCGGGCTGAGCTATCTATCAGGTTCGAGATGAAGGATCTGGGGGAGCTTCACCATTTCCTTGGACTTGAGGTGCAGAGGAAGGAAGGTGGAGTGCTGGTGACCCAGGCCGGGTATGCGGAGCGGATCGTGGATCGATTCGGCATGAAGGAAGGGAAGTGCACCTCCACACCTCTGGAGAAGGCTATGAAGCTTCGGAAGGATGAGGGGAGGATTATGCAAGATCCGTTGGTGTTCCGAGCTCTGGTTGGGAGCTTGATCTATCTGACGATCACAAGGCCGGATATTGCATATGCAGTAGGCAGAGTGAGCCGGTATATGGCGGAGCCACGGGTACCTCATCTGCTAGCGGCCAAGAACATTTTGAAGTATGTCAAGGCGACCTCGGACATGGGTCTCCTGTACAGGAGGGATGCGGGCTTCGAGGTGCATGTATACATGGATGCTGATTACGAGGGAGATTCGGATGATCGGAAGTCGACATCTGGATTCGTCTTCATGGCGGGCCCTACGGCTATATCATGGTGCAGCAAGAAGCAGGATTCCGTATCGGTCTCCACCACAGAAGCGGAATACAAGGCTTCGGCCTTGGCAGCTCAGGAAGCCATCTGGCTTAGGAGGTTGGTGGGAGACGTCCACAAGGAGGTTCGGGAGCCGACTCTGCTACGGGGTGACAACGAGAGTGCTCTCAAACTGGTAACCAATCCAGTTTGTCACGCAAGGACCAAGCATATCGAGATCGAGCACCACTTCATACGGGAGAAGGTGCTGGAGGGATCTCTTTCGGTCGGGCATGTGCGGAGTGAGGACAATGTCGCAGACATCTTCACAAAGGCGCTGGCGAAGGGGCCGTTCACACGGCTAAGGGAGTTACTTGGACTGGTTTCAACTTCCCACTTCAAGGGGGAGTGTTGAAAATGTTGAAGTGGAAGTAAGAGGGTTTTTAGACCTGGGCGGTCTGGGAGAAGGTCGGGCAGACTGGCGAGGTCGCGCGACCTGGCGGGTTGTCCGGGCGGTCTGGCTGGTATCAGCCTAGCTGCGGTCTCCTGGAATGACAGATGGTATCTGGTCCAAGGCGGCAAGGTGGAAGCCGCGCGGTCTGCCTCTGACCGCGTGGCGGGTTGTCCTCCTCTAGGCTGTGGCGGTCTGGTGTGACCGCACAGGGTAGTCCAGGTTCTCTGGTAGTATTCGCGGACTAAGGAAGTTAGTCGCGCGGTCTCAGTGCGCGGTCTCAGGAGGAGGCTGGTATGCGAGCTGGTTGCTGTTCGCGGTCTCAGGAGGAGATCGGCATGCGGACAGGAGTTCACGATCTGATGGCAGACTGGCTGTGTTCGCAGTTTCGGGCGAACACAGGTGGTGAACAGCTTCGGGCGGTCTGGCGAGCTCTTTGTAGAGTCGCGGTCTGCTGTGAGAGCGGCGGTCTCTCATGGCCGATGTTGAAGCTGGCGAGTTCACCAAATCGAAGCAGGAGCATGTTGCTGATCGCGCGGGTTGACCGGTCAGGTCGCACGGTCTGGAGGGTGGTGATCCTATCTCATAGAGTGGTGACTGGATCAGGTCCCGCGCCTATAAATAGGAGCCACTGTAGCAGCATAACTGTGTGACACCAAGTGTAAGCTGAGTCCGGCTTGTTCCTGCGGTCTGTTTTATTCTGACCGTGCGGTCTGCTGATTGAATTCCTTTTGTGCAGCTTCTGCGGATAGTGCGGGCAGCAACGTTCACCTCTTCCTCTGAAAGTGTTCGGGCGGTCTGCGGCTTGGAGTTGTGGTGCTGGAGTACGGGAGAATCAGGAGGTCGGAAGTAGTGGGCGGCTTGATCAGCGAGTTGGTGGGGTTCTGTGATCGTCAAGTCGCTGCGGTCTGGCAGTGTGTTGAAGCCGCAGAGAGGTCGCGCGGTCTGGAGCGGTCTCAGTTATCTGCTTTTCCTTGTATTTCCTTTTTTGGTGTCTGTGCTGGCGAAATCATGTCTCGCCAAGCATGTCTTGCCCTGTAATGAAGTTTTATGCTATCAATAAAGATCACATATTTGCCTGAAGATTGTTTCTGGTTGCTTTGGCTAGTATCTCTTAGTTGCATAATCGATTCCTGCTTGCTCTCACAAGGTCCTTAGAGAAATTTGCACAATTTCTAGGTATGGTCGTACCACACTACCCACACCCTAATGTACAACCTGGAGTACTCATGGATGTGAGCGACATCCAGCGAAAAAAAATCTGACTAACCAGCGGAGGGACTCATCGGGGCATAAAACATAGCCAAACTCCCAGGGTACACTTCTCCATAGTGCCTAGAGTCGGCAACCATCTCGTACAGGTACGAACAGTCTACGGGCATGACCGACCTGCCACTTTTTACCGCAAAACAATTTGCAAGCATTTCAATAAAATAAACAGATGACACCTTCCGGGTCTGCGGTGACTTGCCCTACATGATATAAATTAATTCGGGCAGGCGACCATCTTCATGTGGCTGGATCGTACCTCTCAACAAGGAGCGTGGCAACCGAGTGAGCCCATTATTTATGGTTATCCTTGGAGGAATGTTCCTTCTCTCGGTTAACCCTAACTAATGCCCCATCAAGCTAAAACGCTATCTGCGTGGGACCTAAAATGAAGGTGCAGAAATGAAAGCATTATTGATTGCAGTAAATAAGATGGGGTAAAGGAAAACTGTAAGTACAATGCGGAAATAAAATGCATGAATAAAGGGCAGAACTAAGAGAACAAGTAAGTAAACATTTGATAAGTTTGGTTCTCATGTCCGCAGTTCCATCTCCGTTCAAAGGAGACATTTCCGCCTCAAGGAGGCTTCTCCGTTCCGAGGAGGCTTGTCTGTCCAAGAAGGCTTCTCCGTTCCATGGAGGCATCTTTGTTTATAGGAGAGGGGTTTTACAATTCTACGGTGAGTTCTTCGTATATTACCATATTAGGATCCGCCGGTTTAATTAAGTCCGATAATTACTTTAGTTGCACTGCTATGGTGACTTGTCAGATTTGCGTTGATCTGTTAGGGCCCTATTATAGTCACGAGCATCTTTATTATAATCACCTGGTTTAATTGTCGAGACTCCAAATCTCCGCAAGGGAGTTAACATAAACCCTTAGACCTCAGTCAAATTCAGCGGAGTGGTCCTAGCTCGTATTTTATGATCGTTAATTTCTTCCGATTTTAAACCTCTTTTAATCAATTAATACCAAAAAGAATTGGATAATTACAAAACTTGAACCAGAGATTGAATTTGCCCTAACTCAATCCACATAAATTTCTCAAATCATTTTTTGCTTGATTGACCTCCGATAAATTATTCGCCTCGAATAAACTCTTATATTAAAATTTCAAAGATACTTTTAATGATTTAAAATTTTCAAAATTTTAACAGGGTTTATATAGTTACCCGGGGTTTGCCCTATTTTCTCATAATCAAATCATTAAAGAGGAGCTCTCTTTTAAATTTAGGAACATAAATTTTCACTAATTTATTCTTCAAAAATAGATAAATTAATCATCAAGTCATCAATTTTTTACTGTGGTTGCATGATACCACCAAGATCTTTCCATAATTTTCTCATAGTTTTATCTCTCCTTTTTGACCATTTGAAAATTCAAAAATAGAGAAATCATCTTCTTAGAAATACAATATCATGACAAAAAATTCCCAAAAGTTCCCTCTGTCAGCATGATTTTTCTCAAATTTTCTAATTAACTTTATAAAAATCCCAAATTTTTATAGAGTTAGTCCTTTACATTTTGCACAACTTGCATGTTCAACACTTCCTCATCAGAGCCATAATTCAGCCTAGAAAAATCAAATCCCCCAGTTAGTATGATTTGCGGATAATACAGATCTTACAGAGATATGTCCAGCTGGGATAGAACCAGACATCACCGTTTTTACCGGCCCCACAGTGGATCATGCGCGGATCCGTTGTGGGGAAGTAATCATTGGCTTGATTTATTTAATAAAATCACGGTCGTCGGATCTGATGTGGGGAAGTAATCATTGGCTTGATTTATTTAATAAAATCATGGTCGTCTAATCCCGATCATGGGATCAGACGACATTTGTAGTCTTACACAAGCTATAAGCTTGCGGGGCCTGCCCACCGTCGTTTGGTCGGTGGTTCGCCATGCCACCACCCATTGGGGTCAAGGTCAATGTAGGAACATAAATTTTCACAATTCTGCGGCGAGTTCTCCGGCAATGGTCCGGTGGCCTGGCGCCGCCGGCAGCAGCCGGAGATCGCTTTTACAGGGAGTTAAACCACGGTCGTGTCGTTGCTTCATCCTCCGGCAGCTCTACCTCCTTGGGGCCTCCCAGAGAGGGTCTCCGAACCCTCTCCGATGAGTTGTCGCTCCCCAGTAAGCCAACTGGCATTGGGGAGCCTCACTCCCGCTCGGACACCCTCCAAAGCTCAATCGAGCTTGGTCATATCGTGGCGGCGCTCCGACGGTCGGAGCCCGCATGCAGGACGTCTTGAAGATGGGGATGGAGTGGAGGAGAAGAATCCACCTGTGTGGAGGGCCTCCGGGAGCACTCGGGTTAACTTTCCACTAGATGTGACAAGGAGAAGAAGGGGCTCGGGTATGGGTTTTTCGGCGAGGTGGGGCTCCGGCAATGTGGTGGCTGAGTTTGACTTTGGCTAGGGAGAGGGGTGAGCTGATCTAGATGGCAGGGGTCCTATTTATAAGAGAGCAAGACACATCCCTCTCTCATTCTCACGGTGTTGGACTAATGTCCCTTATGAGAGGGTTTGGCTTAACCAAACAGTAGCTAGGGCAACTGACAGCCATCAGGTAGAGCAGGTACTGCCACTTGTAAAGATCATATGGCTTGGCATGGGGAAGAGTGAAAAGAGGGAAGGGAGGCTTCTTGGTCATTGGTCTTGACCCTCCCAGTCCTCCCCTTTAGGCCAGCCTTGTATGCATAAAGTCCAAGCCCAATTGGGGTGAGAGGTTGGCCCATGGTGGGCTTGGTGAGTTGGCTTCAATGAAGTTATTATTAAAATATGAAAACATCATTTTTGAAGGGTTTGACCAAAGTCAACCCTAGGGTGGGTCCCCCATGTGGGTCAAGGTCAATGTAGGTCTGAGTCATTGAGTGATAAGTCAATATTAGTGCATTGGAGTAATATTGATGTGTGCACACTTTTTGATACATCACATAGCTTGACGTGACTCTATTTGGTCAAATTGACCAAATGGCATCAGATTTGAGTGTAATGAACTCTATTGATCTTGTATTGACCATACAAGTCTAATGTAACTGACTGGGATCAATTTTGAGCTAGTTTGGGTCAAAAGATAATATCGGTGTACTGGCGATGCACAACTATACTCAAAAGGTAATCTCCACCATATGAACTTGGATCAGAACGAACTGAGTTCTGTTGCACTTGTATCAAATATACGAGTCTAATGCAACAGACGGAAGTCGATTCAGAGCACATATGCTCAATATACGAACTCGGAGTCGTTATGACGCACAATATTCTCAAAATGGTCATTTTCTCTAAATGACCTCAGATCAGAATGAAACAAGTTTTGTTGCACTCGTATCGACTATATGAGTCCAATGCAACTAACGGAAATCAATTCAGAGCACATATGCTCAAAATACTAACTCGGCGTCGTTGTGATAGGCACGCCTCGAAATGGTCATTTTCTGTAAATAACCTCAGATCAGAACAAAATAAGTTTCGTTTCACTCGTATCGACTATACGAGTCCAATGCAAATGACGAAAGTTAATTCAGAGCAAATATGCTCAATACACTAACTCGGCATCATTGTGGCGAACAACGTTATTAAAAATGATCATTTTCACTAAATAACTTCGGATCGGAATGAAACGAGTTCCGTTGCAGTCGTATCGACTATATGAGTCCAATGCAACTGACGAAAGTTGATTCGGAGCACATATGCTCAAAATACTAACGCGGCATCGTTGTGACGCATAACGTTACTCGAAATGGCCATTTTCTCTAAATGACCTCAAATCAGAATGAGATCTGTTGCACTCATATCGACTATACGAGGCCAATGCAACTAACGGAAGTCGATTCATTGCATATACGCTCAATATACCAACTCAGCGTCATTGTGACGCACAATGTTACTCAAAATGACCTCAAATCAGAATGAAATGAGTTCTGTTGCATTTGTATCGACTATATGAGTCCAATGTAACTAACGGAAGTCAATTCGAAGCAAATTAGCTCAATATACTATTTTGAGTTACCTCCTAGCTTATAGGGTACCTTATAGGTGGTCATAGCACTTGTATTGGGTCATCTAGGGCCCTAGTGACCCAATAAAGTTGGGATGTTACAATACAATAAAAATATGAGTATTTTCATCCCCAAAAATTAACTATAGTAGGGGGATTTGAAGAGGTAACATACCTGGGGAAAGAGTTCGGGTACTTTTCTCTGACGAGGCTCTTCGGTTGCCAAGTGTACTTGTTACGTCTGCAGTTTGCACAAAATCTTAACCATTGTTATGGTTTTATTCTGCAACTTCTTGGTCTTCGAATCAACAATCTACACGAGTTCCAACTACGTAGATCTGTCCGACTACACAGGTACTGGTGGCGCCTAAAAATGTGCTCAGGTTGACGTAGGACACGTCGTAGTGAAGAGACGTAGAAGTTATCATGAAGATTTCCAATTCTTGTGCTAGAGCTGGCCGATATGCAATTGGGCCAACCCGCTCTACGATTAGGCAAGGGCCCAAATAGTGGGGGTTCAGCTTCTTTTGCTTCTTTATCCGGGAGATACCATGCATATGCTTGATCTTTAAGAATACCATATCTTCCACACTGAACTATACCAGACGATGGTGAGCATTATAATATTTAGCCTATCTGGTTTGTGCTTACAGCATCCGCTCTCATATCAGTCTTATCGTTGTGGTGGTATCGTCGATGTATGTGACACCCAAAGCTTCAGGGACTTCATCCTGAGCCCAAGATAAAGGTGTTCAGAAGCATTTCCGGTATAGAGCTTCATCAGTGTCGTTTTGATGTTGGCATGGAAGCTATTATTGATGAGAATTCTACAAGCGGTAGAAGTTGCTCTCAGGGCTAGCCGGCTAGGTATGCTCTACTATGCATAGACGAAGAAGATCCTCCATGGTTTAATTCATTCTTTCTGTCTGACCGTTGGTTTGGTGGTGGAACGCAATGATAAAAGCTTGCTTAGTTCCCAAGTAAGCTTGCACTCTTCTCCATTCTCTGGAGGTAAAATGTCCATCGCGGTCAAAGACGATTGTTTTTGGTACCCCGTGAAATCAAACGAATTGCTCTATGAAGAGTCTGGATAACACATTAACACCATCACCTTGCCAATTAGGTATAAATCAGGTTACCTTAGAGAGGTGATTTACCATGACGCATATAGAGTCATTTCTTACGTGTGATCGATGTAGTCCGTGGAGAAAATCCATCGAGATGTTTTTGAATTTCCATTTTGGTATTGGTAGATGTTGCAGCAAATCTCCCGGATTTCGGCACTCTGCCTTGATGATGAGTAGTTTATATACTCATCTTTTAGTATAATTTTAATATAGTTTTAATGTGAATTTATATATTTTATACGAATTATCTCTTTAAATTGTTTCTTTTTATTTTTATGAACTAACTTCAGCTTATTTTTGTTTTTCAGGTTTTTCTGGACTTTTCAGCGAAATTTGCATGTACACGCCCAAGGTCACGGGCATGACCAAGGGCGTGACAACCTAAGAAATATTCCAGACCTGCTGCCGCCACCCTGAGCTCATTCTGAGAAGAATCGCAAAGTACACGCCCTAGGTCACGAGCGTGACCAAGGGCATGTCAACATAAACCATGCCTCCAGCTCAGCAGAACTTGTTCCACGGCCATAACGTGCATTCCGCGAAGTACACTCCCGTGACTCATATATCACCCCCGTGTACTTCCAAGGTCACTGGCGTGTAACCTCCCTGCCAGCAGATCGCGCCCCAAATCATGCCCCGGAGATGTTTAGCAAGTACACACCCGTGACTCGTATATCACGCCTGTGTACTTCCAATGTCACGGGCGTGTACCTCCTTGCTGCCAGAATAACGTGTTGCCGCCTCAAATTTCCCGCCAGGAGCTGTTTTAAAGATTATACGCTCTAGGTCACCGGCGTGACATAGGGCGTGACGCGCACGTAACGCCTTCGTTAACTCCAGAACGCGCCCTCTCCGTACCAGCGCCGATCACGCCCTTACACGCCCTTGGTCACGGGTGTGACCGAGGGCGTGAACCCTAAATTTTACCTATTTAAAGGCAGCTCCTCCAGATCTCTGATCATCCAATTTTTCACCCTTCTTGGGTCGAAACTCCTTCCCTCTGCCCCCTTTTTGGGGCAGAAATGCTTTTCTTTAATTTATTGTATTTTCTTATTTCCTAGATTAGATTTCAATTTCATGTAATTTTAATTTTATGCAATGTAGTCTTATATTTCATTTCATGCAAATCTATCAATTTCTTGTACTCCCTTTCGATGTAATTCAATTTTCTTTTAATGAAATGTATTTTTTATTCTTTTTATCTTTTCATTTTAATGTTAAGTATATTAATATTTAGATCTTGAAAATCGCAAATTATGAATGAAATTATCTTTCTCTAGACTATTTCTCTTTTCTTCCTTTGATTTATTCTTGAATAATATCGTATCGAGTTCACATATCGGTTATGAATTTCGATTGTTGTTTTTGTATTCTAGTTAGCCGAGTGGCTCGTGCATACGAATCGATCGCTTAAGAATAAAAATAGTTGTTCGCAACTCTCGAGAGAGGATGACGAAAATCTTCCAGATTGGAGTAAAAGCCAATAGCGGGATTCATCTCGTAAACCGAGTATTATGTTATCGATTACAGAACGAGAGTTCGGTTGATATTCCTAATCTCAGTTGAGCGTAGTCCTCGAGAGAGGTACGATCATAAATCGGGAATCTCCACGGTCAAGGAATGGATTAGAAGTCACTAATTTATCTTTTCTATTTTATTCGAAGTACGCTTTGATCAAGATAGCTTTCTTCTTTTTATTTCATTATTTTGATTTTAATTATAAATTATCTACAAAAATATTATTCGATAAAATAATAGTTTTGTTTCCGGAAGTAAAAGTACTCGACAGCTCTGAGTCTAATACGACCTTAATATAGTTTCATATCCTATGCTATGAACGGTAGGTACGCTTGCCTATTCTATTTATAATAATTAAAATCTAAATTCTACAATCAAGTTTTTGGCATCATTGCTAAGAAATTTTTGTCGATATTTTGAAAAGGGGAAACGCTATTAATTTTATCTTTCTTTTTCTTTATTTTATTTTATTTAAAATACATATATATATATACAAAAAAATGAAAATTCTTGGAAAGGGAGCTTTGAGTTTCTCATCCCATCGCAGCTCCTAGTACCTTGCGAGCCCTTCACCGGGTAGACCTTGGGAAGTCCAAGAATAATTAAAACATATCAAAAATATTTTTCCTTTTTCTTATATTTAAATATATATATATATATAACTTATAAAACTACCCAAAAAATAAATCTTTTTTGTTTTATTTGTTTTGTGTTTTCTTTTTATGCAGGTATTCGTGGTGGTCTCTCCGTCTCCAAATCAGGGACGTGCTCTCCTTCTTCTCTTTGTTCATTTTTTTTATTTTTACTTCATACTTAGTTCTCAACATTGGGGACAATGTTGAATTTTAAGTATGGGGTGTATTTCCTAATCTTTAAAAAATTTGAAAAAATTCAAAATATATATATTCAAAATAATAATAATAATATGGTAATCCCTTACTTTGGTTTTTGATATTTCCAAAATCAACATGTGTGAGGTTGTTTATAAACAATTTTATTATTTTTTAATTTGCTATTTTTTTTTTATCATGGTTAGTTAGATTTAATTTTTAGGTGATTTAGTTTTAAGGAATATGTTGGGATTTTAATTTTGTTAGAGTAATTTATTTAGCATCTTTTCTAATTTATTTTAATTGGATTCAATTTTGTAGTAGTTGTGTTTAAATACCTTTAGATTTTAATTATTTCTACTCATGCTTTTGGATTCTTAGAAAATTTCAATTTACTATAGTTGCTTTCAAAATATTTTAATTTAATCTGAAAACGGTTTAGCCTTTTTATCCCTTTAACCATCACCCTTAGCCTTCCCCCTACCCAAACAAAATAAAATTATTAAAAGATCATATGTCATGAAAATAAGAGGATAAAATTCATTATTCCCTAAACATATGCAACCCCCTTTTATGAAGATTATTATGAAAAAATTATATGTTATGGAAAATGAGAGGATAAAATTCATCATTTTCCAAAACATATACAAATAGAAAAAAAAATGAGGTGAGTGGATAAAATTCATCACCATCAATCAAAGCTATTTTCTTGTTTACCCAAACCCTTTAGCCAATAAAATTAATTTTAGACTTAAATTAAAATATTGGGAGAGTATAAATAGTAGTTTGAATTTTTCCGTAAGTCTCTTTAAAATTAGAGTTTTAATAATTCTTATCTAATTTTGTTTACAAATTACTCAATTTTGTTTACTAGTTAATTTATTTGAGAATTTTTAGCTAAAAATTTCTCTCTTTTCATTTATTTTCATAATTTCGGACTTATCTCATAAATCACTAAATTTTATTTTTAGCTTTCTTTTGATTTAATAAAATTTTAGTTTAATTAGAAATCTTATTAATGTCTTATGAATATTTCTCATATTTTTGCTCTGGAATAGCAAGCTTAAGTATGGGGGCATTTGATGAGTAGTTTATATACTCATCTTTTAGTATAATTTTAATATAGTTTTAATGTGAATTTATATATTTTATACGAATTATCTCTTTAAATTGTTTCTTTTTATTTTTATGAACTAACTTCAGCTAAATTTTGTTTTTTAGGTTTTTCTTGACTTTTGAGCGAAATTTGCATGTACACGCCCAAGGTCACGGGCGTGACCAAGGGCGTGGCAGCCTAAGAAATATTCCAGACCTGTTGTCGCCACCCTGAGCTAATTCTGGAAGAATCGCAAAGTACATGCCCTAGGTCACGGGCATGACCAAGGGCGTGTCAACATAAACCATGCCTCCAGCTCAGCAGAATGAGCTCCACGGCCATAACATGCATTCTGCGAAGTACACGCCTGTGACTCATATATCACGCCATGCACTTCCAAGGTCACGGGCGTGTAACCTCCCTGCCAGCAGATCGCGCCCCAGATCATGCCCCGAAGATGTTCAGCCAAGTACACACACGTGACTCGTATATCACGCCCGTGTACTTCCAAGGTCACGGGTGTGCACCTCCTTGCCTCCAGAATTACATGTTGTCGCCTCAAATTTCCCGCCAGGAGCAGTTTTAAAGATCACACGCCCTAGGTCACGGGCGTGACCTAGGGCGTGACGCGCACGTAACGCCTACATTAACTCCAGAACGCACACTCTCCGCACCAACGCCGATCATGCCCCTTACACGCCCTTGGTCACGAGCGTGACCGAGGGCGTGTAACCCCAAATTTTGCCTATTTAAAGGCAGCTCCTCCAGATCTCTGATCATCCAATTTTCCACACTTCTTGGGTCGAAACTCCTTCCCTCTGCCCTCTTTTTGGGGCAGAAATATTTTTCTTTCATTTCATGTATTTTCTTATTTTCTAGCTTAGATTTCAATTTCATGTCATTTTAATTTTATGCAATGTAGTCTTATATTTCATTTCATGCAAAGCTTTCAATTTCTTGTACTCCCTTTCGATGTAATTCAATTTTCTTTTAATGAAATGTATTTTCCATTCCTTTTTTCTCTTCATATTAATGTTAAGTATATTAATATTTAGATCTTGAAAATCGCAAGTTTTGAATGAAATTATCTTTCTCTAGATTATCTCTTTTTTCTTCCTTTGATTTATTCTTGAATAATATCGTATCAAGTTTATATATCGGTTTTGAATTTCGATTGTTGTTTTTTTATTCTAGTTAGTCGAGAGGCTCTTGCATACGAATCGATCGCTTAAGAATAAAAGGAGTTGTTCGCAACTCTCGAGAGAGGATGACGAAAATCTTCCGGATTGGAGTAAAAGCCAATAGCGGGATTCATCTCGTAAAGCGAGTATTATGTTATCGATTACAGAATGAGAGTTCGGTTGATATTCCTAATCTCAGTTGGGCGTAGTCCTCGAGAGAGGTACGTTCATAAACCGGAAATCTCCACGGTCAAGGATTAGATTAGAAGTCACTAATTTATCTTTTCTATTTCATTCGAAGTGCGCTTTGATCAAGTTAGATTTCTTCTCTTTATTTCATTATTTTGATTTTAATTATAAATTATCTCCAAAAATATTATTCGATAAAATAATAGTTTTGTTTTCCCGAAGTAAAAGTACTCGACAGCCCCGAGTCTAATACGACCTTATATGGTTTTCATATCCTATGCTATGAACGGTAGGTACACTTGCCTATTCTGTTTATAATAATTAAAACCTAAATTTTATCATCACTTGACCATCTGACAGGTTTGGCAATGTGCCACATAATGTGTGCTGTCATTCTTCATTCTGGGCCAATACAAGGTATGGCGCAAGATAGTAATACATTTTGACTACTCCCGGGTGAATCGAATACCTGGATTGGTGAGCTTCTCAAAGTATCTCCTCTCGGATTCCCCAGTGGAGGGGATAAATACTCAGTGCTTATACTGCATGATGCCATCGTACAGATTGAAGTCCTCCTGCGCACCACCTTGTAGATATTGGATGATCAGAGCTGCCTCTGGGTCAATCTTTTGGGATTCACAAATCTGGTCCCGGAATCGTACTGGATCTCCATCCAATATAGCTGAGACTGATATTCCACTAGAGCTCTACGAGTAATGGGGGTGATGTTCAAGTCCGTTAATGATCGCAACAAATCCTCGGGTATTGCCTCCATCCAACTTCCATCCATTGTGGGTTGACGACTCAATGCATCGGCAACTTGTTGGCCTACCAGGGTGGTTTTGAAGAGTGAAGTCATAATCACAAAGAAACTCCAGGAACCGATGTTGACGGAGGTTTAGCCCCTTTTGGGTGAAGACATACTTAAGGCTTTTGTGGTCGGAGAAGATTTCGCATCTAACTCCATACGAGTAATGTCTCCAGATTTTGAGGGCAAAACTACCACACCCAACTCTAGGTTGAAGGCCAGGTAGTTATGCTTGTGCGGCTTTAACTGTTGAGACGAGTAAGCTATCACCATGTTGGGTCGCATCAGCACGGCTCCTAATGCCTTTATAGATGTGTTAGTGTAGATTTGGAATCCCTTGGTTCTAGATTGAATTGTAAGGATCGGCGCTGAGGTCAAGCGATTCTTCAACTCGTTGAATGCCGCCTTGTATTCTGGAGTCCACCGGAACACTAATTCCTTCTTCATTAGGGCGGTGAGGGGTAAGTTAATCTTGGAGAAGCCTTCCATAAACTTTCGATAGTATCCTACTAGTCCGAGGAAGATTCAGATGTCTGATGCTGACTTAACTAGCGACCAATTCCATACTGCTAGTACTTTGGTCTGGTCCACAGCTACTCCATCCTTGTTAATGGTGTGCTCTAGAAATCCAACTTCCTTGAGCCAAAATTCACATTTGCTAAATTTGGCATAGAGGGAATTCTCGCGAAGTTTCATCAACACCATTTGGAGATGTCTCACACGATCTTTCTTGCTTCTGGAGTAGATGAGGATGTCGTCTATGAAGACGATCACAAAATGATCCAAGTGGGGTTCGAACACCTTATTCATTAACACCATGATGATGGAAGGTGCATATTGGTTAATCTGAATGGCATTACCATGAATTTTTAGTGTCCGTATCGCGAGTTGAAGGCAGTTTTGGGTATATATTCCTCCCAAATCCGGAGTTGGTAATAGCCTGACCGCATGTCCATCTTGTAGAAGACGGAAGAACCTTGTAGTTGGTCGAATAACTCGTCAATTCTTGGCAGGGGATACGCATTCCGAATAGTGAGTCGGTTTAGCTCTCTGTAGTCGATGCACAAGCGTAGAGACCCATCCTTCTTCATAACAAACAACACCGGGGCTACCCAAGGTGAGGAACTCGGGCGGCGAACCCTGCATCAATCAATTCTTGGAGTTGTATCCTGAACTCAACCAATTCTTTCGGGGCCATCCGATTCGGGACACCGATCGAGCTCCAGATATAAGCTCGATTTGGAAGTACACTTCTCGTGGTGGGGGAAACCCTGGAAGAGACATAGGAAAAATATCTGGAAAGTCCCGAACAACTAGAACCTTGGCGAGTACTTTGGTCTTGTCTTCCATTTCAAAGTAGATCAAGAATATTTCATCTCTCTGCCTGACTGCTTTGGCGGTCTGTGCATAAGTTAAAATTATGCAAAAGACGGAGGGGATGCCTTTTAGCGTGATGGACTGTCCATCTGGGATTTGTAGGTAGGTCTCCCTGGTCGAGCAATTAATTTACGCCTTGTGCTTGGCCAACTAGTCCATTCCCAGTATGTTATTGAATCCGGTTATTGTTAATATGGTCGCGTAGACATCAAATCCCATATTTCCCAGGAGAGCTTGAAATGAACATTTCTTGGTATAAGTCATATCTAATCCCTCCGGGAGTCGTATTCATATTGAGATTCTAGATAATCAGATAACATTTGTTTTGTATGAGATGAAATTCCGAGATACAAAAGAGAGGGTGGCTCCTGTATCGAATAAAGTCTTTGTGGGTTGACCATCTACCATAAATAATCCTGGAATGATTCATTTGCGAGTCCCTGTTGTAAGTCCAAGGCATAAGCCTCTAAAGATGCGACTCTATCGTTCCTCTGCTGCTCTCTCCTAAATGGTCGGCGTCTCCAACCTCTTTGGCTCCGTCCTCTACGGTCAGTTATGGCTCCCTGAACAACTCCTAATATAGGCTTCCCCGCATCCTGTGGGCAGAAAGCTCGTATGTGCATGGGCTGGTGGCATAAAAAGAAGCTCCCAGCGAAGGGAACCTCTCGTCGCACTATAGGTAACTACTAGGGTGCTGATCGTGGAAGAATTGGTGCCTGCTTTGGTACTAGCGGGGGTAATGGTGCCTGCTCTGACTGCTGTCGGGGCTAGTGTGCCTTACGGTATGGTCAGTGGTGGCGATGTTGTCTCATATCTCGAAACTATTGTTGAGGAGTTGCCTCCCTCTCTTGTCCTCGTGAGGCCTCCACCTGCCTCCTCCGCTGCTGGGCTACCATCATCTAATTCATCTCTAGCGCAACGGCGTGGGTGGCGATGCTGTAAAAGGATGTCTGGGTAATCATAATCAAGGCCTAGTGAAGTGTTAAACTTTCTGATAAGCGAAAAAATGAGAACTAGGTCGCAGGAACACTTTAACCATACCAAGCACAAGAACCCATAAACAATGAAGATGTTGGGAAAAACCCTTGATTTAACTTAACAAATTAATTAAAAGCGATTTTATTCACTGGGATTTAATTTACCCATTGTGTAGTGAGGGTAATTTGGTCTCTAGATGTCTTAGGATGTTACACTCAACCAAGAGTGACAACACTAGACCAAGGGAAGAAAAAATGGCAGGAGTTAATAATTGCGTCGAATGAAATTCGATGCAACAGCGAGTTCATGTCGACACTACTCCAACTAGAAGTCCAAGGGTTCAACTCTACTGTCGAAGTAACACTAGTCGACGTTATGTCGAATAGATATCGATGCAGAGACCAGAGACTTGTCGAAGGAACTTGAGAAGTCGACGCAGCTTCTACTTCAAACTCGACGCAGAAGGGAATACATGTCAAAGCCATCTAAAGTCGACGCATCGTCGACTTCATCTCGACGCAGTTAATGAAAGTCAGAGTGGATGCTATTCAACTCAATGGGTGCGTCGATAAGAAATCGACGCAACGTCGACTAGCTAAGTTCAGTCAGAGCACAGGAAAAATCAAAGCAGCTCTTAGATGAACTCAAAGCTGCGTCGATAAGTGAGGAAGTTAATTCGACGCTCGAATACAGTCTGTGAAAGTTCAATCTTTACAGCTGTCTTTCTGATGCTTCTATCATGGCCCTCATCTTTCAGAGTGTTCTCCAACGGCCTAATAATTGCCTGAAGAAGAAGAAAACATTAAAGAAGGAGAAAAAGGCTTTCTTGGAAGTATACACCTTCTGGTTGGACGGGTCGAGAAGTAATTAAGGAAGGAAAGAGAATGTCTATCAAATATACCTTTTCAGGTCTTACCTAACAAGGAAACAAATTCAAAATAGAGACATGGTATATAAGGACAAAGAAGGAAGAGAAGAAGAGAGCATTAATCACTGTCAGCCGTCTCTTCTCAAAGTAGGGTTTCCTGTCTTCTTCCTTACTCTCAGGAACTCTAATACAGAGCTGTGAAACAGAATAGAAGGAACTGGTGTTCTTCATCTAATAGACTAGAAGATCCAATAGCTGATTCTCATCACCATCATATAGCAACAGGATCTGAGTTAGAACAAGTCAAGAAGTATCTGACAATAAAAGTCTCTGCAGTTCATCTTCATCAAAAGCAGAGACTAATCAAGAGCAGATTCTGTGGGACTTCAAATTGTCTGTTCTTCAATCAGCCATCATAAGAATTCTGAGAATAGAATTCCTTCAACCTTTTTCTTTCTTCTTTCTCATTCTGTAAGAGAGTTTTATTAATCCCTCTTCAAAGGATTCAGTGGTTCAAGATCTCCTTATCAAAAGATCTGGTGGTTCATGATCTCTTTATCAAAAGATCATTGGTTCTAAGAGTCTCATGATCAAAAGACTTAGGCACAGGTGGTACATTCCTACCAGGTGGTAGAAGAGAGGACTACCCATATTTTAGGGAACCTCTATAAAATTCTTTGTGTTTGTGCTGTGATTTTCTGTGTTATCCCATTCTTTTATTCTGCACTTATTTTCTGCTTTATTTATTCTGCCTGGATTGTTAAGCATAACTCATTAGAATAAATTATTGAATACAGTTAGGATAGAAAAATATTTAAATCTCTATTCACCCCCCCCCCCCCCCCCTCTAGAGGATTCTCAGAGGCGCACTGTGCACTTTCAATTAGTATCAGAGGAAGGTTGATCATTAAAAGGCTAACACCTTGATCAAAAAGACCTCCTACTCTCATTTCTTTTCCTATAAACATATTTTATAAAGAAAATGAATTCTAAGGATTATGCTTCAACAAGACCTCAAGTGTGTAACTTAAATAAGTTCACACTCTGTAAGGCTAGAATAAAACTTTACATGAATTCCATTGATGAAGATATCTATGATGTTCTTCTCACAGGTCCTCCTACTCCAGTCAGACAAAAGGAAGGAGAAACCTCAACAACTGAGGCTGTTCCAAGAAAGGAATGGACAGAGGCTGAGAAGAAGGTCAAGGCATGTGATGCCAAAGCCATGAATATTCTGGTATCAACAATGTCTGATAACATTTTCCAGAAAATTGCTGAATTTCAATTAGCAAAAGAGATCTGGGATTCCTTCACCACAATGGTTGAGGGAAGTGCTGATGAAAGAAAGGACAAAAAGTCCCTTCTCATATCCCAGTATGAGAATTTCCAAAAGAAGGCTGAAGAATCTGTTGCCAATATGTATGATAGATTCAGTCTTATCATTAATGAGCTTAGAGGCTTAGACAAGGAAATATCCTTGACTAAAATTAATGATAAGGTTCTCATGTGCTTCCCTAACTCATGGGATTCAAGGATCTGGGCAATCAGAGAATCCAGATGCCACAGAGAAATCTCAACTGAAGTTTTGCTAGGAAAGCTTAAGTCTTATGAGATGCTCCTGAAAACCAAGGTTGAGGCTGAAGAAAGGGAGACCTCTCCAGCTCCTGTTCAAAGGTCCCTTGCTCTCAAGGCTGCTGAAGGAGAGTCATCCACTCCTGAGGATGAAATGTTTAGCCTGCTGGCAAAGAGATTCAAGAAGTTGGTAAAGACTGAGGACTCAAGGAGAAGAGAAAGGGACTCTAGGCCCATGTATGATAAGACTCCAAAGAAGGAGGTTATCTGTTATACCTGCAACAAACCAGGGAACATTGCTCCTGACTGCCCATAAGAGCAAAGGGAGAAAAGCAACAGCAAGGATGAGAAGAAGAAGAAGAAGAAATCCTTCAGAGGAAAAGACAAGAAGAAAGTCAAAGGCATTATTGCTGAGACTTGGAGTGATCCTGAAGCGGAAGTAGACTCCTCATCATCTGAAAGTGAGGATGAAGAAGAAGCAGTAACAGCCTGCATGATGGCTCTTGGGATGGTATCAGATGAAGAAAATGATCAGGTATCATCTGTCTTTGATGAATTTGATTTTACATCATAAGATTTTAAATCATGCTTTAAATATTTCTGCATTGAACATCTTATGGTAGAAAAAGAACTAGGCATAGCTAGAACTAATTAAAACCTAAAAAATGAAATTAATGATAAAGAGTTAGAGTTGATTAAGCTTAGAGAGGAAAATACAAAACTAAAAGAGGAGCTAGCAAAGGCAAAGGCCTTTGAGGACTCACTCAATGGGAGGAGTCAAAAGCTCAAGGATATCACTGAAAATCTCTTTATAAGATTTAATCACCTAGGTTTAGGAGCAGAGCCCTCCACTAGTACAGAGTCATCTTGGAAACCTGCTTGGAAAAATCTAGCTTCCTTTGTAAGACCTACTGATCATCAATCAAGTGAGAAGGGTGAATCATCCAAGGGTAAAGATAGCAGTGATATAGATAGGTTAGTTAAACCTAAAAGGACAAATCTGAATAATAAGGACAAACCCCTAGGCAAGGGTCATCTAGAGAGGTCAAATAACTACAACCAAAATAATAAACCAAAACATAGGATAATCAAACATTCTGCTGATTTATTATATTTTGATACATTTTACTCTCATTTCAAGTATCAACATAATAGGTTTGGGAGATCCATTCCTTATCATCCCAAAGGGTATCATGAAAGACCCTTCTATTCTTTCATTGAACCCTATAATGGTAAAAGCAAAGGACCCAAGGTAACCTGGGTTCCCTCTAATGTTCAAATTACATGTGCATGGGTAGGAAGGATCCCACTAAGGAGAGGATTGAGTGGGAAAGAATATGTAGGACAAAGATAAAGAACAAACTTCATCCAAGGGAGTAAATTCTATCATGATCTGTTTATATAGCTTATAAAACTAATAGCATAAACTATTTTACATAAATAAAATTGTTGGGAAAAACAGCAAGAATCTTCTAAAAGGAAATAGATATGTTTATTGAGAGATGTGTCGAATAGAAGTAGACGTACCATTGACTTCTACTCGACGCCAGCGTCGAGAAGCACGCAGAGCAGACAATTCGAATAGAATTCGACGCATCATCAAGATCTTATCGACGCATACGTCAGCTTAACTATTATTGATTAAGTTCGAAGTCACGTCGATTGGAACTCGACGTAACGTCAACAGGACTACGTCGATTTAGGATTTCTAAATAATCTCGAAGCCACGTCGAGTACTAGTCGACGCAATGTCGATATATCAACGCGCGCAGAATTGCATCTAGAAGCAACCTCAACACAGATTTGCGCGCCAAATAATAAGTAATATCGATGGTGCATCGACATAAACCCTAAGTAGCGGCGATTCATCTACGTTTAAGCAATTGCTGTGTCGAAACGTTTACGCTTTCGAATTTTTGGTATCAAAGCTCTCTTGCTCTCCTCCTCTCCAACTCTCTTGCGCTCGTGTCCCTTGTGCTCCCTGTCTCTTATTTTCTTCTTACTTGCAGGTACATTAACTCAGATGGATCCACCAAAGGTGAACTCAGGGTTCGGTGTAGACATTGACTCCTTCAGTGCTGCCGCAGAAAGCTTCAAGGCCATTCTTGGTCTGTTCCAAGATGCTGGCTTGACTAAGCTGATCTCCACCAGGTGCAAAATCCTAGATACTGAACTAACTGAGTTCAAGGACAGTATTCAGATAGGGGAGGATGGTTCTATCAAGGGGAAGATATATGACACAAAGCTGTTGATCATAGAGGAACTGCTGAACCAAACATATGATCTTCAGACAGGGGATGAGTCAGATGAACTCACAGGGGATGAGCTTAAGAGGTCCTTGGAACTAATGCAATTTAAAAAGGATAAGCCTATCAATCTGAAAAAGATGGACCTTGGTGAAGAACACAGGTTTTTGGCAGACATAGTGGGGAAGGTTTTATTGTGCAAGATATCAGCTCATGATGCCATCCCCAGGCAGCAATTGCAAATAATGGGAGCCCTTATTTTGAAAAAGAAAATTAATTGGGGGAGATGCCTCCTAAAGGTGATTGGGCATAAGTATGCCCATAAAGAAAATGCATACATGAGGATAATGAGTCAGGTGCTCTTCAAGCACTTCCCAAGTGTCTGCAAGTCAAAGGGAGTGCCCATTCCTCCTGGTAAAAGAATAAACATAGGGATATTTTCAAAATGGACCAGGCAGATCTTGAAGCCTGGTCAAGCTACATCCTCTCCTCCTCCATCTCCTCCTCACCTAGAATCAAATAGGGAGATTCCAGATCCCCCAAGGGATGATCCTTCCCAAATGGACACAGTTCTAGAGTCCCATCATGAAGACACACAACAGCAACAACAACAACAATCCCAATCCACTTCAATCCCTGAGCCATCTCCTCAGCCATCCACCCTCATACCAGAACTTGAATTTATTTCACCTCCACCACCATCATCATTAACATACTTCTCCCTGATGTCTACCATCCTCTATCTACCATTCCAGAAGACTTCCCTTCATCACCTCCACCTCCAGCTCATCCTCCAATTGACATTGAGCAAATCATCTCTAAGGCTGTAGCCCTTGCCTCCTCCACCTTTGCTGATATGGCTGCCAACCAGGCAAGGAGGTTTGACAGGGAATATTCACAGTTAGAAGCTGAGATGCTGGATACAAAGAGATCCCTTCAGGGGTTGAAGGAGTTTGCCTCTTCCTCAATGGTAACTAAAGATTTCTTAACCTCACTGGCCAGTCGGGTCAAGAAGGGGGAGAATATTTTAGAGGAAGATGATCATGTCCCTGAGTTGGGTGGACAGGATCAGGGTAATACTGATAAAAAGCCTGCACCTGACAAGGTAACTACCTTTCAGGAGCACAGAACCAAGGGGAGCTAGCAGATCAAGGGGAGCTCCAAAGTATTCAAAAGCAGCAGGAGATGATAGATGAAATAGCAAAGATTGCACAGGAAGCTGAAAAGGAAGCTGAGCAAACTGCACAGAATCAGGGGGAGCCAGCTCCAGACATTCAGAGGAATCTGGATGAGGAAATGGAAGCTGTGAGTATAGCAGCTGTTCAAGAAGCTCCCCAAGAAGCTGACAAGAATGCTGATGATCAGGGGGAGCTGTCAAAAGATAAAGAGGATGCTGGAGTAGTAGATGATGATGAGCATTTGAACCAACAAAGAAAAATTCCAAAAGTATTCTCAAGGAATAGAAGGACTCCTGAGAAGGACTCTTCATTAAGAGGTATTATGTGATTAATTCTTATGAAGACAAGTATATATACTGGGAAGAACAGTGTGATACAATTCTTATTGCATGACAACTGAATGGAAATATTCATAATTTTCAGTCTGCATTATTTTTTATGGAATATATTGTTGGTTATAAAAAATTTGTATAAAATCACTTAGAACAAAATGTAAAATTTGTTAAGATAAATAGGGGGAGATTGTTGGGAAAAACCCTTGATTTAACTTAACAAATTAATTAAAAGTGATTTTATTCACTAGGATTTAATTTACCCATTATATAGTGAGGGTAATTTGGTCTCTAGATGTCTTAGGATGTCACACTCAACCAAGAGTGTCAACACTAGACCAAGGGAAGCAAAAATGGCAGGAGTTAATAATTGCGTTGAATGGAATTCGATGCAACATCGAGTTCATGTCGACGCTACTCCAACTAGAAGTCCAAGTGGTTCAACTCTACTGTAGAAGTAACACAAGTCGACATTACGTCGAATAGATATTGATGCAGAGACTAGAGACTTGACGAAGGAACTTGAGAAGTCGACGCAGGTTCTACTTCAAACTCGACGCAGAAGGGAATACATGTCAAAGCCATCTAAAGTCGACGCAACGTCGACTTCATCTCGACACAGTTAATGAAAGTCAGAGTGGATGCTATTCAACTCGACGGGTGCGCCGATAAGAAATCGATGCAACATCGACTAGCTGAGTTCAGTCAGAGCACAGAAGAAATCAAAGCAGCTCTTAGATGAACTCGAAGTTGCGTCGATAAGTGAGGAAGTTAATTCGATGCTACGTCGAATACAGTCTGTGAAAGTTCAATCTTTATAGTTGTCTGTCTGATGCTTCTATCATGGCCCACATCTTTCAGACCATTCTCCAACGGCCTAATAATTGCCTGAAGAAGAAGGAAACATTAAAGAAGGAGAAAAGGCTTTCTTGGAAGTATACACCTTCTGGTTGGATGGGTCGAGAAGTAATTAAGGAAGGAAAGAGAATGTCTATCAAATATACCTTTTCTGGTCTTACCTAATAAGGAAACAAATTCAAAATAGAGACAGGGTATATAAGGACAAAGAAGGAAGAGAAGAAGAGAGCATTAATCATTATCAACCGTCTCTTCTCAAATTAGGGTTTCCTGTATTCTTCTTCCTTACTCTCAGGAACTCTAATACAGAGCTGTGAAACAGAATAGAAGGAACTGGTGTTCTTCATCTGATAGACCAGAAGATCCAACTGCTGCTTCTCATCACCATCATATAGCAGCAGGATCTGAGTTAGAACAAGTCAAGAAGAATCTGACAATAAAAGTCTCTGCAGTTCATCTTCATCAAAAGCAGAGACTAATCAAGAGCAGATTCTGTGGGACTTCAAATTGCGTGTTCTTCAATCAGCCATCATAAGAATTCTGAGAACAGAATTCCTTCAACCTTTTTCTTTCTTCTTTCTCATTCTATAAAAGAGATTTAGTAATCTCTCTTCAAAGGATTCAGTGGTTGAAGATCTCCTTATCAAAAGATCTGGTGGTTCATGATCTCCTTATCAAAAGATCATTGGTTCTAAGAGTCTCCTGATCAAAAGACTCAGGCATAGGTGGTGCATTCCTACCAGGCGGTAGAAGAGAGGACTACCCACATTTTGGGGAACCTCTATAAAATTCTGTGTCCGTGCTGTGATTTTCTGTGTTGTCCCATTCTTTTATTCTGCACTTATTTTCTGCTTTATTTATTCTGCCTGGATTGTTAAACATAACTCATTAGAATAAATTATTGAATACAGTTAGGATAGAAAAATATGTAAATCTCTATTCACCCCCCCCCCCCCCCCCCCCCCCCCTCTAGAGGATTCTCAGAGGCACACTGTGCACTTTCAGAAGGAACAAAAAATCTTGAATTAACTTTCTTCTGTATATTGTGAGGCATACATGGCGAGACATGATTTACCAGTGCACCTGATGAGAAAGAAAACAAATAAAAAGAAGCTGGCGGTTACAAAAAGAACCCACCAAACTGCTGCGACTAACCAGACTGTCCGCGCAAATCGCCAAGTCACCAAACCGCAACTCAACACGCGGACTGCCCGTTATTCTGATGTTAATACTGTTCGCCCAAGCAAGGCTGCCTGACCGAAGTCACCTGGCCGCTCCAAACTGCGAACACAGCTGCTGAAGAACTGAATAGAAACAGATCGGCAAAGGAAAACCGCCTAACCGTCATGGACTGATCTTTATTGAAAGCCGGAAACGAGCTGAAGAGATACCGCCTTGTCGCTAACCACGACCTCCTGCTGCTACCCGCCGCTGACAACTACCGACTTATCCGCTGTGGTCTCCTCTGATCAAATCAGAACCACAAGCAAGCCGTACAACCTGCGAGCACAGCAAAGGCAAGCCTCAAGTCGCGCGAACAGAAAAGTTCTATCCGCACAAAAAACTTGCGAGCTCTCACTTACTATTTCAATTATTTATGAGGAATGGGGGGATGGGTGGGGGTGGGGGTACAATAAATAGACGCGAGGAGGAGTCTCATCACCGCCTACAACGATAAGATAATCACCCACCACAACATCGGGTAGCACACAACTCGTGCGAACTGCCGAGAACAATCCGCCGATTATACGACTAGTCGCGTGGATAACTCGCAAAGCCAGGACTTGAGCAGACCAGTTCCCCATAGCAGTCTTGAGAGGGCACAACAGCAGCAGGCCGTCAAAACATGAGCCCGGCGAATAAGCTAACTGATACTGGCTAACCCTAAGTTCACCACGGAAGACAACCTGTGCGGTCTTCTATCCACAACGCCCGACCTCCGCGGATAATCGGACCGCCCGGTCTATCCGCACAGACCACCCGAACTCCACTTCACTTACTTCAACAATTTTAACACCCCCCTTGAAGTGAGAAGTGGAAGTTATCCCAAGCAATCCTCGTAATCGAGTAAATGGTCCGTTCGCCAGTGGCTTCGTAAAGATATCAGCAATATTTTCTCGCTCCGCACATGCTCAACCATCAGAGATCCCTCCAGCATCTTTTCCTGAATGAAATGATGCTCGATCTCGATGTGCTTGGTCCGTTCATGACAGACTGGATTATTAACCAATTTGAGAGCACTCTCATTGTCACCACGAAGCAGAGTAGGACCTCGCACCTCCTTATGGACGTCCTACACTAATCTCCTAAGCTAGACGGCTTCCTGAACTACCAAAGCCGAAGCCTTGTATTCCTCTTCAGTGGTGAAAACAGACATCGAATCCGTCTTCTTGCTGCACCATGATATAGTTGTCGGGCCCACCAAAAATACACATCCAGATGTCGATTTCCGATCATCTGAATCTCCCCCATAATCAGCATCCATGTTGCAGGTTGAAGTACGTGTCCCTCCCATAAAGGAGACCCAAATCAGAGGTTGACTTCACATACTTCAAAATACTCATAGCCCCCACCAGATGAGGTTTCGTGGCTCCGCCATATACTGACTCACCCTGCCAACTGCATAGGCAATATCCAGCCTGGTGATCGTCAAATATATCAGACTCCCAACAAGAGCCCGAAACACCTACGGATCAGAAAGAATTCTCTCCACATCCCGCCGAAGTTTTAGACCAACATTAAGAGGAGTAGAACTGCTCTTCCCATCCTGCATGCCGAATCGCTTAACGATCAGCTCCACATAACCCTTCTGGGAAATGATCACCCCGTCCTTCTTCCTCTCCACTTTAAGTCCAAGGAAATAATGAAGCTCCCACAGATCCTTCATCTCGAATCTGATAGCTAACTCAGCTCGAAGCCTAGCTACCTCCATCTCAGAATTTCCCGTGATGATCATATCATCAACGTATAACAACACCAAGACGTGAAGCTCCTCCATCTTCTTTACGAACAAGCTTGAATCAGAATAAGAAGCAAAGTATCCGCAGAACTGGAGGTATTCTGCAATCTTACCATACCAAGCCTGAGGCGCTATTTCAAGCCGTAAAGAGCCTTCTTGAGCTTACACACATGTCTAGGATAAACTTCAGAAACATAACCAGGTGGCTGATCCATGAAAATGTCCTTGTCAATCTCGTCGTAAAGGAAAGCATTCTTCACGTCGAGTTGCCAAATTTTCCACCATTGGCAAGCTGCCAATGCGATCACCACCCGAACTGAAGTCATCTTGGCAACAGGGCTGAAAGTTTCTTCATAATCCTCTCCATACTTCTGAAAGAACCCTCTAGCTACAAGGCGTGCCTTGTATGACTCGATGTTGCCGTCAGCCTTCTTTTTCAGCTTGAAAACCCACTTACAAGTCACAGGAGTAACACCCTCAACCTTAGGCACCAAGTACCAAGTCTCATTCTTCCTTAGGGCATCCAGCTCTTCATCCATGGCATCTTCCCACTCCTTGATTCTAGAGGTGTTTTCAAAACAAGATGGCTCTCTCTCATCTAGGGGACCATCGAAGAAACATGAGATGAAGCTCACCAAATTTCCCCCTATATACCGATCTGGTGGAATGATAGTCCTTTTGGACCTCCTTAAAGCTTTACTTTGATCCACCTCTTCAGCTATTTGTTCTGGACTAGCTCTCCTCTCAGGCATACTTGGAGCATTGCTCCCCCTGCTTCCAGAACTAGAAGTACTTGACCCAGAGCTAGAAGCAACTGGAGCACCTGGAGAAACAAACAACTCCATCAGAACTTCCTTGGTAGCTTGTCCTAGCCATCATCTGACCTTCTTTCTTCTAACTCAATAGAAGAGTTAACCTAGTATGATGTTAACTCATCAAATACCACATCCCTTGAGACCACAGCTCTCCGTGTCTCGGGATCCATGCATCTCCAACCCTTTTTCCGGTCATCATAACCAACGAACACTGGCTTCCTTGCTTTTGCATTAAGATTCGTTCTAAGAGCATTTGGAACATGCACGTAGCAGGTAGATCCGAACACTCGAAGGTGTTCCAGTGTAAAACTGAGTAAAGAGTCCTTCGAATCCCTCTTCAAATGATTCAGTGGTTGAAGATCTCCTTAACAAAAGATCTAGTACTGGTTCAAGATCTCCTTATCAAAAGATCTAGTTTTGGTTCAAGATCTCTTTATCAAAAGATCTAGCTTGATTCTAAGAGTCTCCTTAATAAAAGACTCAGACCCCAGTTCTAAGAGTCTCCTTATCAAAAGACTTGGGCACTGGATAGTGTATTCCTACCAAAGTGGGAGAAGAGTGGAGTACCCATATATTTAGGAACCACTATATATCTTTTCTCATCTGTGTTGTGCAAATTTATGTGTTGTCCCTTTTTTATTTTCTATTATTCTGTATTTATTTTATTCTTGTTGGATTTCTGAATGCATAGTTGTTAGAACTATTATTGTTCTGTGCATATATTTTTGTGAAAAGTTTTAAAACTATATTCACCCCCCCCCCCCCCTTTAGAGAATACTCAGAGGACTCACTATGCACTTTCAATTTGTATCAGAGTCAAGTTGATCAGAAAAAGGTTAACAACTTGATCAAAAGATCCCCTCACTCAAATTTTTATATTCTAAAACTATTTTCAGAAAATGACTTCTAAAGACTATACGTCCACAAGACCACCAGTGTGTAATCTGAATAAGTTTACACTCTGGAAGGCCAGAATAAAACTGTATATGAACTCTATTGATGATGACATCTTTGATGTTATTTTGTCAGGTCCTCCTATTCCATACAGAAAAGATACAAGGTGGACTGTGACACAGGAACTTATCCCTAGAGCTGAATGGACTGATGATGAGAAGAAGGTGAAAGCCTGTGATGCAAAGGCCATGAACATTTTGGTAGCAATTATGTCAGATGACATATTCCAAAAGATGGCTGACTATAACTCAGCAAAGGAAATTTGGGAGTCATTGTCCAAATTGGTTGAATGGAGCTCAGATGAAAGAAAGGACAGGAAGTCCTTTCTCATATCTCAATATTAGAACTTTTAAAAGAAATCTGAATAAAATGTTGTTGAGATGTATGAGAGATTCAGCATCATTATTAATGAGCTTAAGGGATTGGATAAGGAGATCTCAATAACTGAGATCAATTATAATCTTCTCATGTGCTTCTCAAGCACTTGAGACTCAAGGATCTAGGCCATTAAAGAGTCCATATTCCACAGAGAAATCTCTACTGATGCCTTACTTGCCAAGCTCAAGTCATATGAGTTACTATTGAAGAGCAGAGCTGAGACTGAAGCCAAGGAGAAAGTCTCAACTCCAAAAGAAAGGACTATAGCTTTGAAGGCAGCTGAAGTAGAGTCTTCAACTTCTAAAGAAGAGATGTATAATCTCTTGGCTAGAAGATTTAGAAGATGGGTCAAGTCTAAAGACTCTAGAAGGAAGGAAAGGAGCTCAAACAAACCAAGGATTGATAAGACTCCAAAGCAGAAAATAATTTGCTTTACATGTAAAAAAACCAAGGCACATTGCCCCTGAATGTCTTGAAGATATAAAGGATAAAAGGAGCAAGAAAGATCACAAGAAGAAGTACTTCATAAATAAGGACAAGAAGAAGGGAAAAGGTTTCATAGCTGAAACCTGGAGTGACTCAGAATCTGAGTCAAGCTCCTCTGCGGAATGTGATGAAGAGTCTGTTGTTGAAGAAACCTGTCTAATGGCTTTGAAAGATTCAACTGAAGAAGATCAAGTATCCTTATTTGATGACTTTGACTTTTCTTCAGAAGATTTTAAAACTTGCTTTAAAGAATTTTGTCAAGATTATCTTAAAAGTCAAAAAGAACTTAAAACAGTTAGAGAAGAATTAGAAGATCTTAAGAAAGATAATTTGTATTTTGTGAAATATGAATTAAGAAATTAGATATATAAAATGGAAATAAATAAATTAACTAATGAAAATTCAACTCTAAAAGAAGATCTTACAAAGGCAAAAGACTTTGAAGACTCACTCAATGGGAGGAGTCAAAAGCTAAAGGATATCACACAAAATCTCTCTACGAGATTTAGATATCTTATTTAAGAGCAGATCCATCTACCAGCACAGTAACCTCTAGAAAACCTGCTTGGGAGAATCCTATAATATTCATTAGACCTAGTGAAAATCAATCTAATGACAACATAGAATCCTGTGTAGAATTGAAAAACAACCCAAATAAGATTAATGTATACAATCGGGTAAACACTATTGACCAAAAAGGAATTCTAGGCAAACACCCCTTAGAAAAATCAATTAATAATCAACAGATTTTTAATAAAAGGAATTATGCGTCGAATAGAACTCGACGCAATTTTTTGTTTTCAAATGATTAGGACTATTGGGCAAGTTTAAAAGAGTTTTCAGTATGAGCTGATTCACCTATTCCTGAAAACACAGAGATCAAGCCTGCTTCTGAAGAGTCAATAACATTATCACATATTGTGCATACTCCTACTTCTGATCCTATCTTATCCTCTCCTGCTCCTACTCCTACCTTGCTTCCTCCTGTCCCTATTCTACCAGTTCCAGCATCAGATCCCAAACAAAGGAACACATTTAAAGGAAGAAAACATTCAGAGGAAGAAACTCATTCAGAGGAAGGCAATATGGGAGAAACGTACATATTTGGGAGAGGTATACTAAGGAACGGAGAAAGCAGTTCAAAAAGGACAGGTCATATAATAAAACTTTTAAGAAAGTTCAAATACCTGAAAATAAGATGAAGGTGTGTGTTGATCCAGTTCTTGACAAAGTCTTTGAAGAAATAAGAGAAAGAGAGCAGTATGAATATGATGTCTCTTAAAGAGAAATTGAGGAAAAGAGAAGGAAATTTATTGGAAGACTTTAGAAAGGGAAAGATGCATTGGAAGAAGAGCAAATCAAAGAAGTGATCAAGATTCCAAGTATATTATTTGACTCTTCAAAATATGTTACCAAGAACTCTCAAGAAAAAGTCCTGGAAGATAAAGGACAACTTCACAAAAGGAGTCTTGGATGTAATCATGATATAGAAGATCATCCATACAAAAAGAAGAAAAATATTGTTTTCAAGATAGCTCCAATTCCTGGCATTACATATTCAACTTTCATAGTGCAAGATCCAGACTCAGATGAGCTTGACGTGGTTGAAATAAATGAACTGACTGCTAAAATCATCAGTCTTGGATTCAAGATAAATGATGTCTACCCGGATGCAGAAGCTAACTTGGAGAAACTATTCAAAGGGCATGGCTGAATTCAGAAGAATCTAGAGAAGGCTAAACCAGCTAACTTCAAATATGTAGAGACAAAGTTCAGGAAGGTCTATGAAGCTCTATCTACATTTCTCAGAAAGAAAAAGTAAAATACTTCTTTGGGTAACAAATTCTGATGAACACTCATTTCTATTAATCATAAGTTTTAATTTATGCTGTCATTTTGTTATAATATGTTTATATGTACTCTACTTAATTCTCATTATGTTTGAAATCACTTAAAAGTTTTGTAAATTTTGTTAAGATAAATAGGGAAGATTGTTGGGAAAACATCTTCTTGATTTATCTTACAAACTATATAAAAGTGATTTCATCATCTACGATTCATTACCCATGATGTATAGTGAGGGTAATGTGATCATTAGATGTCCTAAGATGTCACACTCTCATTAAAGTGTCAAAGACCAGTCAAAAAGAGCGCAGAATTTAGTTGAGTTAATTCTCCGTCGAATAGAAGTTGACGCAGATTCGACTAAAAGTCAAAGTAACTTCGAATAGAAGTAAGAATAACTCAGGCTGGCAGTCGATGTATCAATTGAAGTCGACGCAACATCGAAATATATTCGACGCAGAAGGCAGAGTCAGTCGATGCAACATTTGAAGTTGACGCAACTTCGAATTATATTCGACGCAGCATCTAGAATTCAAGTCTATGTCTTCATCTCGACGGATACGGAGATAAGTAATCGACGCAACGTCGATATCAGAGTTCAACTCAAAGCTGAGGAAGATTTCGAAGCAGCTTCTATTAGAACTCAGAGGTGCGTCGATAAGAAGATAAAGTTAGTCGACGCAATGTCGAATACAGACCTAGTTTTGGAATACTTCCTGGAATCGATTCTGATGTTTACTCAGATGATATATATGGAAGTTATTTGAATTCTAACGGGTCGTTCATGAACAAGAAGGGAAAGAAGAACTCCAGAGATATATTTGGAAGTTATACAAAAGGTTTTGACGGGCAGAGAACACTAATAAAAAGAGATCCTTAATATCTCCTAGATATTCCAACTAGAGAAACAGCGGAAGAGGAAAGTCATTCATTTCTATTCGGCAGAAGAATAAGTACACATAATTCAAAAGAGACAATAACAATCATTTTGTCGGCTTCCTCTCTAGCTTACTCTTCTATAGAAAACATACTCGACAGATCTCTATACATAAATACACATGGTTTCTTCTTCTTCCTCTCACTACAAGAAACATTCAGATTATACAGAGATTATCAACTGGATCTGGGCTTACACAATCCTTGCATCTCTCTCTCTCTCTCTCAAGCAAGGATTCATTCTCTGAAAAAAAGATCCATAAAAACTGAAGTATCTAGTTGCCTACCTAAATCACCTAGAGGGGGGTGAATAGGTGATCTCTGCGTCTTTTGCGGAATTAAAAATTAAACGAAAAGCACAGCACACAAAATAGATCACAGCCATAGATAACACCAAGAAATTATAGTGGTTCCCCGTACTTGGGTACTCCACTGCCGTCCTCGCCAATCTAGCACCACAGCTAGACTTGACTACTCACTAAATCTCGGATCAGAATGATCCTACAAACTCGGAGTCAAACTCCTACAAACTCAGAGAGAACCTCTCTTACAACTCGGAGAAAAACTTCTCCTACAACTCGGAGAACAACCTCTCCTACAGCTCGGAGATAACAACTCCTACAATAGATGATAAAAGATTTTGAACAATAAGATACCAGATCTGAATAACAGAGGCGTTTTCTTCCTTCTTCTTGAATGGCTTTTGAGAACGATGAGGAAGAACAACGATCCTTCAAATCTGTCTTTGGCAATCCGAAACGATCCAAATAGAGGTTGTAGAATCAGAACACGGATCGATCGAATCCTTCTTTGATAGAAATCAGCAACTCAAATGAGTAGATCAATCTTTAATCGTAGGCGACAACGAGGCGGCGCTTTTCTCGTTCTTTTTGATCGGAAGAGAAATTAGGGTTTAGAATGATTCGAAAAACTTGTTGTAAACAACCCAAGAGCGATCCTATATATAGAGGGCAATGATTAAGGGTTAAATCGACCTTAAACGCACTCAATATAGCCGTTAGAATCGGGAAGGAGCGTTTACGATCCGTCAAGAACAGAGAAAAGAGAGTAGAAATTAACGGAGAGAATTCTCGAGACATAAGGGATCTCTCGAGAACTAATGGATCTCTCGAGATATGAAACAAAGAGAGCAGGAAAGGGATGTCTCGAGAACTCGATGATCTCTCGAGACATTACAAAGATTTCGGTCTTAAAGACTCTCGAGACATGCTTGATCTCTCGAGTCATCAAGAACAGAAATACCGAGATCCAAAGAACTTGCCTCTCGAGACATGCCAGAACTCTCGAGACATGCATGATCTCTCGAGACATATCCTTAGAGAATTTGTTTTCAGAAAATTTTCTTTTCTTCTCTTGAACACTTGCTGCAACCGCACTCCAAAGTCTTCAATAGTTTTGAAAATGAAGTGTACCCCAATAGAGAGATCACACATGAGTCATCACCATGTTTCATATAATGAGAAATTACATTGTATGAAACTGTGTTTGCAGACCCATTGTGACCTGACATTGATTTACACTTAGCAATGATAATCTGCAAGACAATACTAGAAAAGCATATCAAATACAAAAACAATTCAATCTTAGTTTAAGGGTGACTTCTCACAAATCAAGGTAATTGTGAATACAATTTCCAACAATCTCCCCTATTTGTAGAAGTCAGAACCCTATATACTAAGTTGAATTACAGCAATATAGAATAAATATGCTACACTACACAATGATATGAAAATGAACAAGTAGAGAACATCAAATCAACAATTATATATATATGTCTAAATTGAATTGTTAAGAAGACTTGATGTTCACAAAATCAGAAACAAAGCAAAACATGTCTTGTCAGCATCAGCATTATCCTTCAAGAACTCCTTTTCCTCTTTTCTTCTTGTCTGGAGAAATAAGCATAAGGCTTGGGATGGTAAAACGGAGGTGGATCCGGAGCATCAGAATTATTATAACCAAAAGCCCTGAAATGAATTCTTCTCTTCCTTTGAGCTGTCTCATGTTTTTCCCATTCAAGTGAGCTGTAGCATTCAGATCTATTCATTTTGCCTTCATGGACTAACTTATAGGATTCAAGAATTATGACTTTTGAGACTGGGCTCCAGATTTCTGGTAGAACCTTCTCAACCTGAGCTTTGTTATGGCCTGCAGAGCTAGAACTCGGAACAGATCTACTCGCAGAGGGACCTTCACCATGTTTTCTTTTTCTTTTGGTCCCAGCCCTATCTGATTGATCTTCAACTAAAGGAGCCTTCCCAAGTAGTTCTTCTGGCCTTGGAGAAAACTGAGGAACAGGAACATCTGGATCAATTTCTAGCTCAGGAAAAATCTGATTATGAAGCCACGTTGCTGTCTTGAAGGAATAAGCATTAATATCAGCAATTTGCTTCAGCACCCTGGAAGAGAACTGATCAAACTGTGATTTCCATGAGCTTTGAATAGCTGACACAGAGCTTTCCACTAAATCTGTCATTCTTTCCATTATAATGTCCTCCCCCTTTCTGACTTCTACAGATAGGGTTTGGAGAGTATCATCTTTGAAGTTTCTGACTTCATCAACAATCCTGAATGTATTTGCTTCAGCCTTGTCAGACATTGAGTCTTGAAGCTTTGTCATTGTAACAGTCTGAGCCAACACTGTGCCTATACCTTCAGTTGCATGTTCAATTTGCTTGCTCCCTAGGCTCATCAATTCAGAGAGATTTTCATAATTGGATTTGATTTTAGCTAACTCCCTACCAAGATCACTTTCAACTGAGGCAATCTTCCTGTGAACAGTTGTCAAAGAGTTCTCAAACTGTTCACTCTGCTTCTTGAGCATAGCTTCAATCTTTCCCAGAAGAGAATCTGCATCAAGGATTGGAGGGGAAGGATGAGAAGAAGGAAGAATAACAGCAGGGGCAGCAGCAGGAACAACATCAGGGAGCTCTTCAATCTCAAGAGAATGAACCACATTTTCTTCTTCACAACCTAGCTCATCGAGAGTATTCTTGGTTGTATCTAACTCTGACTCCCCCTCAACATGTACTAGGGGAGGTGTTAATTCATGAACTGAATCAGCATCATCGTCTTCAAAAACAAAATCAGCACCAGACCCTGCCTTTTGGCCACTGGGACTGTGCACTTCAGATATTTCTTGTTGAATATTCTTTAGGACAGCTGAAACTATCTCATTTGCTAAAGAAGTTTCTGCTTCAATAACTGATGGAGAAGGAGGTGGTGGTGATGGAACTGAATCTGGAATGTGAACATGAGAGGGTGATGGAATAGAATCTGAAGGATCTGACTGTGTCACTAATGGAATGAGTTCTGTTGGAGCTGATGAGGGCTGACCTTTGGCTTTGGAACAGATTGGTAGCTTGGCTCGACCTGAAGCTTTAGAGCGAATCCGTGGAGGAGGAGGAGAAGATGTAACTTTGGGTACCTGACCTTCAGAAGATGGAATTGGAATTTCTGCTTCACTTGCAACTGCAGACTGATGAGTCTCCCCCTCAGAAGTAGCACTGGCCATTCCCGGCTTCTTGATTCGAATGTCCCATCTCTGCATGGAGAGGACATTGATCTTCTTGAGATGATGGAGAACTGTACCTTTGGACATGTCAAAGATAGCTGGGTTGAACTGATTCAGGAACAATGAGATGATCCGGGCAAATTTTGGAGAATTAATGCAAGCCTTGATATTGGAGAATAAGATTGTGCCCCAATCTCTCTTTTTCCCTGACACAATTCCAACCATCAATAGAAAAGTCTCTTCAGACACATGCCCTTGTGTGCCTGTCTTGCAGAATAGAACCTTTAAGATAATGTCCACCAGGAGCTTCCCTGCATCATTCATCTTATGCCTCTTAACTGCAGAAAAATCTGAATCCAGACCACAGTACCTTGCTGTTCTCAACCAGTCATTGTCATCTAGCACTTCTTCAGTATCAAGCTCAGATAAATGCAAGTACCTCACGAGGGTCTTAGGTGAGATTTTTATCTTAATGCCCTTGACGAAAGAAACCAACATTCTCCCTTCCTTGATAGGCTTCACATTGATAAAGAACTCTTCAACCTCATCAAACAGCACCCGGCAAGGATGCTCAAGAACGAAAGCAAGACCAGCGGCATCAAGCAAGCAAAACAGATTCTTGAAGTCATCGGATAAACCGGCGATACCTGAGCGAACGACTTCATTGCCGACGCCAATCTTTGGATGAGGAGAAGGCGCCATTGAAGCAAGAGGTAGAGAACTGTCGAACGGAGAAGATGAATAGTCGAGAACCACCGAGAACCACCGAACCACAGAGACCTGTCGCAGACTGTCGCCGCTCGAGAGAAAGTCGAAAGGTCGGGGAAGTCTCGGAAATGGATTTCGTGAACATCAAGTTTTCGATTTCTTATATATATATGATTTTGATTTGACGTTAAAGTGTCATTTTGAAGAAAAATACAAAAGGAAACAGCGCGTACCTGACGTTTGGAGTTCAAAAAAAACTATGTCTCGAGACATCGGTTATGTCTCGAGAACTCAGGAGTTTCAGCAAGTTATTTCCTTCATTGATGTCTCGAGGTGATAACCCGTATCTCGAGACATCACCATATCTCGAGATCTTGAACTTGTCTCGAGAAAACCAGCCTGTCTCGAGAAATCCCGGAAGTTCTTTGGACGTTGTCGAGACTTAAAGTGATTTATGTTTTGAGAAAAAAGAAAGTTCCCGAGACAACATGTAGTTCTCGAGATATAAGCCTGAAGTTTTCAGGAAAAGTTCTGAATTTTTGTAAACTTCATGTCTTCATGGTTTTGCTTGATTTGATCATTACTCCATGTTGAGCATTCCAAGTTCCGTCTTGAAGAAAGAGAACTTAGTCTCATCCAGTGGCTTCGTGAATATGTCTGCAACTTGCTTGTCCGTGGGAACATAACTCAGATTTATGTCACCCATCTCCACATGCTCCCGGATAAAGTGATATCGTAGCTCGATGTGCTTTGTCCGACTGTGAGAGACTGGATTATTTGCGATAGCAATTGCACTGGAAGAGTCGCAAAACATAGGAATGTCTTTGATCTTCATGTTGTAGTCTTGAAGTTGATTCTTTATCCATAGAAGTTGTGCGCAACAACTGCCAGCAGAAATGTATTCCGACTCGGCGGTTGATATTGCAACACAATTCTGCTTCTTGCTACTCCAGGAAATAAGTCTCCTTCCGAGGAATTGGCACGTCCCGGAAGTGCTTTTTCTGTCGTCTTTGCTACCTGCAAAGTCTGCATCTGAAAAACCAATTAGTTCGTTATCATTACTTCTTGGGTACCATAAGCCAAGATTTGGTGTGCCTTTAAGGTATCTCAAAATTCGCTTTGCAGCAGTGTAATGAGATTCCTTAGAGTTCACCTGATATCTAGCACATACACATGTAGAGAACATTATATCAGGTCTACTGGCAGTAAGGTAGAGCAAAGAGCCAATTATGCTTCTGTACTTAGTTTCATCAAAAGGTTTCCCTTTCTCATCCTTGTCCAGAGACGTAGTTGAGCTCATTGGAGTCCTCATAAAGGTTGCATTCTCCATTCCAAATTTCTTAATCAACTCCTTAGTGAACTTTGTTTGAGAAATGAAGATTCCATCTTCAGACTGTTTCACTTGAAGTCCTAAGAAATATTTCAGCTCACCCATACTGCTCATTTCAAATTTCCCTTGCATAAGTTTGGAAAACTTTTTGCAGAGGTTATTGTCCGTAGAACCAAATATGATGTCATCGACATAGATTTGCACTAGCAAAATCTTGTCTTTTACTTCCCTAAGAAATAATGTTTTATCTATCTTTCCTCTTGTGAACTTGTTCTCAAGAAGAAAGTTAGATAGCGTCTCATACCAAGCTCGAGGAGCTTGTTTCAAACCATATAAAGCTTTTTGTAATAAATAAACATGATTGGGATGATCAGGATTAACAAAACCTGGGGGTTGTTCAACGTATACTTCCTCTTTAATGTCTCCGTTTAGGAACGCGGATTTGACATCCATTTGATATACGGTGAAACCCTTGAAAGCAGCATAAGCAAGGAACTGATCGCTTCGAGCCTTGCTACTGGAGCGTACGTCTGATCGAAGTCGATACCTTCCTCTTGTCTGTATCCTTTAGCTACAAGTCTGACTTTGTTCTTTATGATTGTTCCTTCTTCATCCAGCTTGTTTCTATACACCCACTTTGTTCCAATGACATTTTTGTCTTTGGGTTTTGGAACAAGTGTCCATACCTTACAGCGTTTGAATTGGTTTAATTCTTCTTCCATAGCAATTATCCAAGATGGATCTTCATTTGCCTCTTGGAATTTCTTTGGTTCGACCTGCGAAAGAAAACTCAAATGCATATTCTCGTTAATGGTACCTCATCTTGTTCTTATTCCTTCATGAGGATCTCCTATGATTTGATCAACTGGATGATCCCTCATGTGTCGTAGCCCGAGGTTCCTTGCATGATTTGGACCAATAGGAGTTTCTTCTACTGTTGGAGTATCTTCCTCCACTTGGATTTGCTCTTCATCAGGATGATCTTCTTCAAAGGTAGTTATAAGGGGAATCTTGATGAAGTGTTGAGAATTTTCTTCAACTGGCTGATCCAAGCTTAAGTCCTGCAGCTTTGAACCTGTGTCTACAGAAGAAATGCTAGAGGAGCTGCCTTGTAGCATGCTCGTCTCATCAAATACAACATTAATAGATTCTTCTACCACTAGGGTTTTCTTGTTAAAAACTCTATATGCCCTACTATGGCTACTATAACCTACAAAAGTACCTTCAAAGCTCTTTTCACTAAACTTAGTTTTGTAATGCTTTCCATTGTTTAGCACAAAGCATTTACTACCAAAGATTCGAAAATAAGAAATGGTCGGTTTCTTGCCTTTTAGAAGTTCATAAGGAGTCTTTTCATGGTTTTTGTTTATGAGTGCTCTGTTTTGCACATGGCATGCAGTATTGACAGCTTCAGCCCAGAAATATTCAGGTAGTGAAGAGTCACTCAACATGGTTCTGCAAGCCTCAATAAGTGTTCTATTCTTTCTCTCAGCTACTCCATTTTGTTGTGGAGTTCGAGAAGAGGAAAACTCATGAAAGATACCAAGGCTTTCACAGAATTCTGTCATGGCTCCAGATTCAAATTCTGTACCATGGTCACTTCTGATTTTGACCACCGAACAGTTAAATTCATTCTGGACTTGCCTGACAAAGCTAGTAAAAGTGTCAAAGGTATCTGACTTGTGTTTCAGAAAGAAAACCCAGGCAAAACGAGAGTAATCATCTACAATAACCAATGTGTAAGACTTTCCTCCTAAACTCCTAATTTGCAAAGGACCAAACAAATCCATATGGAGCAGGTACAAACACCTGGTTGAATCTTTGCCAATAATGCTCTTAAAGGTAGCCCTTGTTTGCTTGCCTTTTACACATGCATGACAAGGTCTATCTTTAACGCACTTAACATCTGGTGCATCGCGCACTAAGTTTTGAGAAAACAATTTATTAATAGTTTTGAGATTTATATGTGCTAATCTCTTATGTCATTGGTCAACAAGAGATGCACTATCTTTAGCTAAAAGACACACAGGTATAGAAGATGATATACAAAGAAAATTTAAACAAAATATGTTTCTACAGCGAATGCCTGATAAAATCGTTTCATGATTTTCAGCCGACTTTATCAAACATTTATCTTTATGAAAATCAACAATGTATCCTTTATCACAAAGTTGACTTATGCTTATCAGATTATGTTGTAATCCTTCCACATAAGCTACATCGGAAAACGATACATTACCATTAGAAATCATACCATAGCCTTTGGTTATTCCTCTGTCTGAACCGCCAAAAATAACTTTTGGACCGTTCGCAACTGGAATGTAGTTTTGCAAAAGGCTTCTTGTCCCGGTCATATGCCGAGAGCATCCACTGTCCAAGTACCAGATAGGATTTTTATTGGCCTTTGGACATACCTGCAAAAACAGATTATTTTGCCTTAGGAGCCCAAACAGATTTGGGTCCTTGGTCCCTTGTCAGTCGAGCACCACGATGAATGTTAACATTGCGAGTGGTCTGCCTTGCAACGTTCACTTGTGGTCTCCTAGTATACGTTGTGTTGAACCAACAATCAACGCCAAAGTGACCAATTTTGCCGCAGCACCAACAGTCGAATCTGTTGTACCTTCTTTTTACACTCTCCTGCTTAACTTTTTGAACGTTAGCTCTTGCAGGAGCAGTCCTTCTAGATGAGGATGCCTCAAGGGGGCAGCACACACAAGGTGGTACTATCTTCTTCGGCTTTGGTGCAACAGCCTTCACTTTTGGTGCTCTCTTAGCACTCGGACCATGAACAAATGGACCGTACCCTTTCCGATTAATCTCTTGATAGGGTGCTTGAAAAGCACTATCACCAAAGTTTCGGGGAGGAGCCCATTCCTTATGATCATTCACAGGCGAAAAAGGAATTGGTCGTGTGAAATGACCATAGGAACTCTCCATATCATAAGCATTCGTAGGGAATATAACTCTCTTGAATGCTACAGGCTCTTGATGAGCTTTCCCTTTTTCTTTGGTGGTAGCTTTCTTAGCAACCAAACCATTCTTCTTAGCAATTGGGTTTTTAGAAGAATTGCTAGTACTAGCTTCATGCCCTATACCGCTTCCTTTTGCCTTAGTGGTAAAAGTACCGATAATTGGCAGAACAGTTTTAGGTTGAGAGAATGCTTCAACCAACTTCTTCTCAGCCGCAAGCTGTTCCTCCAAGACATTTATCGAATGATCTTTCAAGGCAAGAGTCTCTTCCGAGCTTTTGATCTTGTCTTTCAAGGCTTGGACTTCCTCTTTGAGAGAAGAAAGTTCTTCAACTTCTTTTCTCAAGTTAGATTCCACCTCCTTGAGAGCCATGATCTCCTTACCCTGAGTTTTGACAACCTTTCGGCACTTGTCAAAGCTTTGGAGCATTTTGGTATATTGAGACATGAGCTCAGATTCATCGTCTGTGGGGTTATCCTTTTGTTCAGCCGAAGCATAATCAGAATCAGATAGGATAGTGTGATCATTTACCTTCATTGGATTCACTGTCGCTCAGAGTTTTGGCTTTCTTAGCGACGAAACTTCTATCTGATTTCTTCTTTCCGTGAGTGGGTTTCTTGTCTTCTTTTCTTCCACCTTCTTTCTTCTTGTAGGGACACTCAGCAATTATGTGCCCTGGCTTATTACAACAGTAGCAAATAATGTCAGAAGAAAAATGTTTGTTCTGTTTGGATTTATACCTGTCATTATTGCTTGAGCCCTTCCTGTGATAGTCGCCATCACGACGAGAATGTTTATGATCCGAGGAAGACGGCTTGTTGTTCATGTGCCTTCGTTTGTTCAGCAGTTTCTTAAACTGACGGGAAATCAAAGAGAACTCCCCATCAGACAGTTCGGAACAGGAGGAGCTGGCTTCCGATTCTTCTTCATTATCAGATTCTTTTTCTCTGATCGGTATCATTGCTTTGCTCTTCTTTGAACTCTCCGCCTTCAAGGCTAAGGTTCTTTCTTTGCTTGAAACTCGATTTACATCCTCTTCAGACTTTCGGATGTTCATTTGCAGTTCATGAGATAACAGCTTCCCGAATAGATTTTGAGGTTCTAGACTTGGCAGTTTTCCAAACTCTCTAATAGCAACAATCTTGCTATCCCAGTCTTTCGTTAAGGAGCGCAAGAATTTGTCATTTAGTTCACCGTTTGTGAACTCCCTGTCGTAGTTCCTCAAACCATTGACTATCTTGAAGAATCTTTCGTACGCATCAGCAATGCACTCCTTCTTATTCTGCTTAAACGCCTCGTACTCTTGATTAAGTAGAGACCTTCTATCTTCTCTTACCTCGTGAGTACCTTCCATTAGAATAATTAAGGATGTCCACATCTCTTTGGCTGACTTGCAGTGGATTAAGTTTTGCAACATGGAGTCGTCCACAGCACTAGCAATTATGTTCTTAGCCTTCTTGTCAAGAGCAATAAGAGCTATCTCATCCTTAGTCAAATCCATCATTTTCTTAGGTATCTGAACAGTAGGATTTGTTGACGAAGCGGTCATTGGCACATGGGGACCTTCTTCCACGACTTGGAAGATTCTGGGATCTGCAGCTTCCATATAAAAACGGACTCTTTCCTTCCACATAGGAAAGTTGGCCTTAGTGCAGATGGGCAGTTTCAGAGAGGATTCCTTGACTCTATCCATGGCTTGCTAGCAACTAGAAGGATGGACCCTGTTCAAGGTGTTAACCTAGCAACGAACAGCGTCCCTCTGATACCAATTGAAGTATCTAGTTGCCTACCTAAATCACCTAGAGGGGGGTGAATAGGTGATCTCTGCGTCTTTTGCGGAATTAAAAATTAAACGAAAAGCACAGCACACAAAATAGATCACAGCCACAGATAACACCAAGAAATTATAGTGGTTCCCCGTACTTGGGTACTCCACTGCCGGCCTCGCCAATCTAGCACCACAGCTAGACTTGACTACTCACTAAATCTCGGATCAGAATGATCCTACAAACTCGGAGTCAAACTCCTACAAACTCAGAGAGAACCTCTCTTACAACTCGGAGAAAAACTTCTCCTACAACTCGGAGAACAACCTCTCCTACAGCTCGGAGATAACAACTCCTACAATAGATGATAAAAGATTTTGAACAAAAAGATACCAGATCTGAATAACAGAGGCGTTTTCTTCCTTCTTCTTGAATGGCTTTTGAGAACGATGAGGAAGAACAACGATCTTTCAAATCTGTCTTTGGCAATCCGAAACGATCCAAATAGAGGTTGTAGAATCAGAACACGGATCGATCGAATCCTTCTTTGATAGAAATCAGCAACTCAAATGAGTAGATCGATCTTTAATCGTAGGCGACAGCGAGGCGGCACTTTTCTCGTTCTTTTTTATCGGAAGAGAAATTAGGGTTTAGAATGATTCGAAAAACTTGTTGTAAACAACCCAAGAGCGATCCTATATATAGAGGGCAATGATTAAGGGTTAAATCGACCTTAAACGCACTCAATATAGCCGTTAGAATCGGGAAGGAGCGATTACGATCCGTCAAGAACAGAGAAAAGAGAGTAGAAATTAACGGACAGAATTCTCGAGACATAAGGGATCTCTCGAGAACTAATGGATCTCTCGAGATATGAAACAAAGAGAGCAGGAAAGGGATGTCTCGAGAACTCGATGATCTCTCGAGACATTACAAAGATTTCGGTCTTAAAGACTCTCGAGACATGCTTGATCTCTCGAGTCATCAAGAACAGAAATACCGAGATCCAAAGAACTTGCCTCTCGAGACATGCCAGAACTCTCGAGACATGCATGATCTCTCGAGACATATCCTTAGAGAATTTGTTTTCAGAAAATTTTCTTTTCTTCTCTTGAATACTTGCTGCAACCGCACTCCAAAGTCTTCAATAGTTTTGAAAATGAAGTGTACCCCAATAGAGAGATCACACATGAGTCATCACCATGTTTCATATAATGAGGAATTACATTGTATGAAACTGTGTTTGCAGACCCATTGTGACCTGACATTGATTTACACTTAGCAATGATAATCTGCAAGACAATACTAGAAAAGCATATCAAATACAAAAGCAATTCAATCTTAGTTTAAGGGTGACTTCTCACAAATCAAGGTAATTGTGAATACAATTTCCAACAAAAACATTAATTGCCTGAATCCACATTGACTACTGCAGGAGGATTCATTTAGAAGAACCATCTTCAACTTCTTCTCCTTCTTTACTCTACTTTCTCACTTTCTGTAAAACTGAGTAAAGAGTTCTTAGAATCATTCTTCAAAAGATTCAGTGGTTCAAGATCTTCTTAACAAAAGATCTAATTAGACCGCGAATTACAAATGTTTGGAATAGCTCTATTGCTATTTCTCGAGGTAATCCACATTGATGTAATGAAAGCAAAGGACCCACGACAATAACGGAACGCCCCGAATAATCGACCCGTTTACCAAGCAGAGTCTCGCGAAATCTTCCCTCTTTACCTTCAATTACATCAGAAAATGACTTGTAAACTTTATTATGACCATCTCTCATGGGTTGTCCGCGGATCCCATTATCAAAAAGTGTATCCACGGCCTCTTGTACCAATTTCTCCTGACACATTACTAATTCCCCTGGTGTAGATCTACTTGTTGCTAATAGATCGATAAGAGTATTCTTCCGATAGATGACTCTTCTATAGAGTTCGTTAATATCCGAACTCATTAGTTTACCCCCTTCTATCTGAATGATGGGTCTCAACTCAGGAGGAAGAACTGGTTCAAGATCTCCTTATCTAAAGATCTAGTTTTGGTTCACGATCTCATTATCAAATGATCTAGCTTGGTTCTAAGAGTCCTCTTAACAAAAGAATCAGACCCTAGTTCTAAGAGTCTCCTTATCAAAAGACTCAGACACTGAATAGTGTATTCCTACCAAGGTGGTAGAAGAGTAGAGTACCCATATTTTGAAGAACCACTATAGATCTTGTCTCATTTGTGTTGTGCAAAGTTTTGTGTTGTCTCTTGTTTATTTTCTATTATTTTGTGTTTATTTTATTCTGGTTGAATTTTTGAATGCATAGTTGTTAGAACTATTATAGTTCTGTGCATACATTTTTGTGAAAAGTTTTAAGACTCTATTCACCCTCCCTCTCTTGAGAATACTAAGAGGACTCACTGTGCACTTTCACTTACCCTAAAGTGCATCCCCACACTTTATGCCCCCCCCCCCCCCCCACCAACCACTAAATATATTATCGTCATCAGATATTGTGCACGATAAGAATATTGCGCCAATGATCAGATGCTGAATGAGGATCACGTGTTTATTCTTCTAGTACATGCATTTATATATAAAATAAAAAGAAATTCTCATAGGTTTTACAATTATGGGTCTCCCACTTGCTTCTTCCATCCAAGCTAATACTCAATAAAATGTCATCCCCTAAAAAAATTAATGATGAAAAATTAATAATGAAGATTGTCGGGACAGATCTGCCTGAGCCCAAGTCTAACAAGGCTTTTGCCAAGCCGGGTCGAGGTGGCTTTGTGAGGTCCGGTCCTATAAAATACTATACCATGACTCAGGTATTGCCGCTACCAGTTTGAAATACCAAAACTAAATAATGTCAATAAAATAATTTTTATTGGTGAAACATAATATTGCATGAGTTTTTAATCTTACCATTTTTTTTATTAATTGAGTTTTATTAGAGCTGAAAGCTCTATTTATCTATGGCTCCGTTTGGCACGACGGTGAGGGTCATGAACGTAGTGGTAAAATTGTTATTCGTGAACGGACATTTAAGGAACTTCATCCACTTTTATGTTCAATTGGATGAAATTTTTTAGGTGGGGGTTCATGAATGACGATTTTACCATTACGTTCATGACCACCACCACTATACCAAACGGAGCCTATGTCGTGGATTTGCGTTTCGTCCAATCTTCTTTTTCTCTATCATTAAAGTAAAAAAATAATATTTAATAGCTAGATATATCTACAAATAGCAACTTCACTAACTAAAATATTGTCACAATTGCATTTCAATTACTGAGTTAATTTGGTTACTAAAAATTTTATTTTTAGCGGAGAATAAATTCTCTCGCTCAATATATTATATATATAATTACATGATTTAATTTGGTTACCAAACACATATTTAGCGAAGAAATATTATTTGGTTATTAAATACAGGACTTTTGCAACTTTGTGAAAATTAAATTTAATCAATAAATATTTTTAATTATCATTTGGTAAACAAAATTTTCTTCACTAAAGCTTCGTTTGGCGCGGTGGTGGCGGTCGTGAGCACGGTGGTCATGAACCGTCGTTCGTTAACACCCGACCTCACCTAAAAAAATTCATGCATTTTATGCTCAAAACTAGTTTATTTTCTTGGTAGCGGTTAGACCCTCTCTTACCAAACATACAATCTATGATGATGCATTTTTGACCCAACTCATCGGAGCAAATAAGCCGCGCCAAAAGAAGCCTAAAGAACTTAATTCACTTTTATGTTCAAAATTAGTTTTAGTTCCTTGGTGACTAATAACTATTGTCTTGTGAAATATGCATTCTATGATGATGGCATTTTTGTCCAAGCTCACGAGAGCGAAAAAAGACACGTCAAATGGAGCCTTAATGAGTTAATTCTCTCTCTCTCTCTCTCTCCAAGACAATTCCTTTTTTGTCCTTTTGTAAGTGTTTGGTCACTATCAACTTTCCAACATGTAGTGCTTACATTTGTAACTTTGCAACCCGTCTCTCTCTCTCTTTCAATCTCCTTCTTATCTATCTTTTTGTTATCATTATTTGGGCGCTGCTATTAGCACCGCAATTTTGGCTGGTCGCACCGCACTTTCACCTAATTTTTCGCGTCTTTTAGACATACATCTTGTACATGCATTTTTAGGAAAATTGTCCAACATGAAAGTTGTAGATTTCGACCAGATCTACAACTTTCGTGTTGGACACTTTTCCTAAAAGTGCATGTACAAGGCGTACTTTGGAAATACGCCCAGGTTTTCACGTCTTTTGGAAATACGCCTTGTACATGCATTTTTAGGAAAAGTGTCCAACACGAAAGTTGTAGATCTCGTCGGAATCTACAACTTTCGTGTTGGACAATTTTCCTAAAAATGCATATACAAGGCGTATTTCTAAAAGACGCGAAAATTTAAGAGAAAGTGCGGTGCGACTAGCCAAAACTGCGGTGCCAATAGCAGCGCCCTATTATTATGGGGCATTTACGGGGACCTCGCCTCCAAGTTTGCAAAATTACAGATTGCACCCATCTTATTACTGAAATTACAAAAACTTCTTCTCAATATTACAAAACATAACATTTACCTCCTCTGAAGTTCACATTTCATAACATTCATGCACAAAAATGTCTCCTTCAAGTACATTTTCTTGGGGGGGGGAGTATTTTGTGCATGGATGTTATGAAATATGAACTTCATGGGAGGTAAATGTTATGTTTTATAACATTCAGGAGAGCTTTTTGTAATTTCAATAATAAGAGGGGTGCAATCTATAATTATGCTATCTTCGAGGGGAAGTTTTGATAATTATTCGTTATTATTATTATTACTATTTAGTGTGCTTGTAGGAGACCTCTCTTGGACTAAGTCATACTTCAAATGACTAGTCCACTCTTTGGGCTATCATGCTTGCAAAATATATATAATGCTTTTAAACTCTAGCCCCCACTAAAGGAGCCTGTGAATTACTCTCTTTAAGGCTCATTTGCTTCATTATATACAAGCAATCGTGCACTGGTTCCCCCTGCTCATCTACTTTTGGGGTAGCCTTCATCTTCCAAAGAAGTCCATTTGGTTGTACTTGAAGGAGATATTTAGAAATTGATCAAAACATTGGAAGGCATGTAGTCCATTTTGGGGTAGCCTTCATCTACTTTTGGGATAGCTTCTAGATATATCATCTAAAAATCCTTATCTTTATCACATGCTTCATGGAAGAGAATTGAGCTTTAAAATTATTTAGAATGGAAGAGAATTGAGTTTAAGGGTCCATTTGGTTGTACAAAATTGAGATTTCGGAGTTTGAATTGGATTCCAGATTCAATGAAAATGTACCTCCAATTTTAATTCAATTGATCTATTTTTGTTTAAACGAACACACTACGGACCCCTACGAATCTGTTGGGACACTCAAGTTTGAATTGCAGGTCAAAGACTCGATTTTGTTCAACTGAATGCACCCTAAACAAAATTAGAAATTTTCATCATCTTCTTAGCCAGGTGGAAAAAAAATTCTCCCACAAGCTCATCCACATTGATTTGAGACATTTAGAAATTGATCAAAACATTGAAAGACAAATAGTAAATCAAAACAAACTTAAGAGCTTCATTGTGATATTCATTATTCCGCGACTCCATATTTTTCTTCGTAACCTTTAAAGGCTTACTTATTCTCATTCTAAATTAACAATATAGGTTCAAGAGTTTGTCTGCTTGCTTCGATAGCTTGGTTTCCGCTCAATTTTTACATGCATCAAGATCATGAGCACGGAGTAGGGTGAAGGCCCTTGTTTAGGTAGAGAGAGATGGATATGAATGATCGACAAGAGCAAGGAAACGGAATGAAAATATGCGCACAAAGCGGGTTTGCTCTGGCAAAAGAATGGTGGCGATAACGACGACCAGAGAGTTCAAAGCCGTAATCGTGCAAGGACTATGAGATGTGAGTGAAGAGTACATAATCATCATTCTCTTATAAAAAAATGCTGAAGACAATCAAACTGAAGTTCATATGGAAATATTTGCCAGCGAAAAAATAACATAATAAATATGATAGGAATCTACTCCTATATATATGAGCTTAAATTAGAGCAAAAAAAAGCAGAATAAAATTTGAGCAAAAAAACAACCCAAAGTATTTGGTCAAAGAGAGCTGCTAACACAAGGAAAACGCCGCCCGCATGCGGCCGATACACGCATCTTTTCTTCTCCAAATGGAAAGCGACGAAAGCATATATACTAGAAAATAAAATAAAATAAAATTTTAAATTTAAATTTAAATTTAAATAAAAAAAAAGTCATATGTGGCTCATTTCAGCTGACAGCATTTTGTCCTTCCAATCTGGAGTCTCCTAAGGATCCTGGAGATTGGAAGAATCCAGCAAATGAAATCAATATCTAGTAAAATTTCAAAACTCTATAGAATCATTTGAGCATTCACATCTCAAATACAAATTAAATGTTTTTTTTAATAGAATTCATATCACAAATACACAATAAAAACACAAACTACAGTCTATATATACATATCAATTTATTTATGCATATATATCATATTTCTCTATATATACATATCAAATAAAACAGGTCCAATAAAACATAAATGGTTGAAAATTTATACTTATAAGTATTAATATAATTATATTATAGTTACAAGATTATGTTTTTCCATCAATATCATTAAGGCAATAAAACATATCTCATCAAACATATAGTCAGAAATAAAATCTAAAAACCTTGAATAGATGGAGAGGTAGTGGCTTCACCCTCCATTTTCCTTCAGGAATAAAACAAAGTAGAGTTTGAAGAAGGGCCAAAAAAAAGTAATAAATTCAGGTATACTTGGAAGGAGCCTTCTTTGCGGCCTCGGCTGCAGCTTTCTCCGCTTCAATCTCCGCAACAATCAGATCGATCTCCGACTCCTCGAGCTGGCGAAGGCCGTCTTCTTTTGTCATCACCGCAATCTCTATGTTCTTACCCCCGCTCTCTACGACCTGAAGTAAATATATAATGAATATGCGATGGATTCCTGAGTACAGCTATGTTTATTAGCAATATGCAAGTAATAAAAAAAACATGTGCATATACATCTTATATGTTGGGATAAGTGTAGTAGTAATGCACATGATGATCTAATTATTTATTTTATTGAAATTTTGATTCCTGCAATTGACAGTTCTCTCAGCTTTTTATAAGGATTTGTTTATAGAAAAAGGGGAGAAATTGCTTCATAGGTAAACAACACCGTTGGGAAGATGCTTTAGCAATGAAGTGCAAACATGCATAGGCGAAGAATCAGCCACCATCTGGGAAAATAGAGCATCATTCAAGTCTGAGGTTGTGGACAGAAAAGCTGAGTAAAGACAATAAGAAAGGACACATGCACACAGATATACACACATAAATATATACAATATATATATATATCAATGTGCGTGCCTATATATATATATATATATATATATATATATATATATATATATATATATATGGTCATTTACCAGGACCTCCCCTATAAGTTTGCTAATTTATGGGTTGCACGCCTCTATCTCTTGACATCCTTGGGAGGTTCACTACTTTAGGTCCTCTCCTTTGGCTCAGTTGTCTTGCGCCCAATCTGGAAAGAGGGGTTTTTGTTTCTCTACAACTACCTCTTCACTGTTGTGGCTAACTTGGTCAGTGTTGTGGATATCGATCAACATATCGGATTCAAAGCGAGAACACCGCGAAACCATTTTAAATAACCAAAATGGTGTTTTTTTAAAACCAATTTATACAAAATAAGGAATACATCGACCAATATTCTCATTATCTCGTACAACATAAAACAAAAACAAAATCTGGATAGGTCCTCTTTGCGCTCTCTTGAGATAAGCTTCTGGCTCCTAACTCGTACAAGATTTTGCCCCTACCGTCTCCTACATATGATCGGTGAATGTTCTTTGTCACTCAATCTCTCCGTCAATGGAAGCATCTCCCTATCTCTTGTGAATGCCTAAATCTGAACTACCCTACATTTATGGTTTCACAGCCTATAAAAGCAGATGTTCTCTAAGAGGGAGGAGAACCAAATTAAGTTCTCAAGATCCCCAAATACTTCAACCATCTCTTATAACATAGCTTTCATTTCTTGTGGTAGGATGGAGTGCTTTAAACTCCTAAATTAGAGGGATCTCCACCTATAAACTTTTCTCCTAGGTTTTTGTACTTCTCTTATCTATTGGCTTTGGTGTCTTATTTTTTCCTGCTTAATAATATTTTAGTCAGACTCCTCTGTAAGGATAACTAGATTTTTAACAATATCACTAATGATTGCTTCAATACTATAACTACAACTCCATATTATTATGTACTTCATAGTCTATTGATGTAAGTTTCGTTAATAAAATTTCTGTTATTTTCTCCTTCTTTGCCCTAGCTTGGAGGTACAACATCTACTCAAGTTTTACCCCCTATCTTTTGTATAATTGTTTTTAGTGATGATTACATAAATGTCTTCTTTTAGATGATCTTGTGAAGTCTTCAGTAGTGATATCTAATTTAGTGATCTACACTCTTTATTTCCCTTATGGCTAGAGGTTCTGTGGCTTATTCATCCTCGGTTTCTTATAGTTGTGAATGTGATGCACGAATTCTATGAAAATCTTCATTTCCGTGAGGTGTTCTATTTCCTAGTAAGAGATTTTGTGAATCTGACAATGAAATCTGAAGTGTTTGAGGCAGTGTGAGGTGTTTACTTTCAGTGCTTTGCATAATTTCCTGGCTGTGAAATATGAGGTGTTTGTTGGAAGCGAGACCTTCACGAGAGCTCACTCCCGCTTCTCTACTTCTCGCAACGAACACCCTCCGACGAACTCAAATCGGCGAGCACTCCCTTCTGCACGCTACCTCCTCTCGCCGAGCACCTCCACGGCGAGACACACTTTCACGCGAGCACCTCCACTCTTCCTCGGCAAGCTCACACACTCCTTCCGGTGAACACCTTCAGTCTCACGCGAGATCCAACAACTCGCGAGAGCTCTACCTCACGCACCCTCAGCCTCGGCGAGATGGACTCAGGCGAGAACTTCTCCTGCGGGAGCTGGCTGCGAGAGGAGTGGCGAGGAAAAATAATTCAGCGAGATAAGTTTCCTGCGGGAATGAATATCTCAAACTCACTCTCTCTCTACACTCTCCTCTCTCTCTCTCTCTCTAAGTTTCTGCCAAAAGAAACTCCAAACTTTTATTCACGCCAGCCCCAAATTACAAAGGGGGGAGGCCTATTTATAGGCAAATAAAAATACATACATTCTCTCTCATCATAAATGCTATTCTCCTCTCTCCTAATTTTCAAAATAAAACACATAAAAAAACATATTCAAATTTGACTAAGTCAACCAAAAAACAAAACCAACAAACTCCCCCTCAAACTTGGCAGCACATGCCGAGTTTGCCTTTGAGCTTCACGAACGTCTCCACCTTCAAAGCCTTAGTGAAAATATCCGCGACCTGCTCTCCTGTAGGGCACTACACAACCTCCACGGTCTTCTGCTCCACTTGCTCCCGAAGAAAATGATATCGAGTCTCGATATGCTTGCTCCTCCCATGCAGCACTGGGTTCTTCGCGAGCTGGATGGCCGACATGTTATCCACTAACACTGTCGTTGGCCCTTCCTGTCCATGATGCAACTCCTCCAATAGGTTCCTCAACCAGATGGCTTGGCAAGTACATGTTGCAGCTGCGATGTACTCCGTCTCACATGAAGATAAGGCTATCGTAGCCTGCTTCTTCGAACTCCATGAGAACGCCGCGGTTCCCATATTGAACGCATACCCGGAAGTGCTCTTCCGATCGTTCACGTCCCCTCCGTAGTCGCTATCCGAGTAGCCGACTAACTTCAACTCCTCTCCAGTGGAGTACATCAGACCATGATCTCTCGTCCCGTTCACATACCTCAGGATCCTCTTCGCAGTCGTGAAGTGATCCTGCTTTGGCTCCTCCATGTACCTGCTTACTACTCCAACAGCGTACATAATATCTGGTCGGGTGAAGGTCAGATACCTTAGACTCCCAACCAGGCTCTTGAACATGGTTGGGTCAACTCCTTCCTCCTTCGAGTCCTTCCTCAACTTTGTTCCGGGATCAGCGGGAGTGGAGATAGCCTTGCTATTCTCCATCCTGAACTTCTTCAAGATCTCCTCCGCGTACTTCTTCTGCGAGATGAAAATGCCATCTTCATCCTGCTTCACCTCGACGCCCAAGAAATAGGTCAACTCTCCCAAGTCCGTCATCTCGAACTCTTTCTTCATCATCTTCTTGAACTCTTCGAACATGGCCGGATTGTTCCCGGTGAATATCATATCGTCTACGTACAAGCATACGATCATGATGTCACCATTCTCTTCCACCTTCAGATACAAAGCATACTCGTAGGGACACTTCCTGTAGCCGTGCTTATGAAGGTATGCATCTATCCTTCCATTCCATGCACGAGCCCCTTGCTTCAAGCCATATAGCGCCTTGTTCAACTTGCACACCTTCCTCTCTTGCCCCCTCACTTCATATCCAGGAGGCTGCTCGATGTACACATCTTCCTCCAAGTAGCCATTGAGGTAGGCCGACACCACGTCCATCTGCGAGACCTTCCACCCATGGTGAGCTGCCAGTGCAATGATCAACCTGATGGTGTCAATCCTCGCCACTGGGGCATAGACCTCGTCGTAGTCCACTCCTTGGACTTGCCTGTAGCCCTTTACGACGAGTCTCGCCTTGTGCTTTTCCACAACTCCTTCCTTGTTCTTCTTCACCTTGTAGACCCACTTCACCCCGAGGGGTTTGTGCCCTGCGGGTGGATCGACCAGCCTCCAGGTGTCATTCTTCTTTATGGAGGTTATCTCAGCATCCATCGCCGTCCTCCAAGTTTTCTCCTGGGCAGCTTCGTCGTAGGAGTGCGGCTCGCAATCTGCCAACAAACAATATAAAGAAAAATTGTTAAGTGTCGGCGCCGTCTCCTCATAGATCTCCTCCATCCTTCTCATCCTAGGTTGAGGACGATCATCCTTGCTTCCACTAGTGCTTGCTCCACTAGAACTTCCTCCACTTGAGTTGGGAGTGCGAGCTCCCCCTGAACCTCCACTCGGTGGTGATGGTGGCTCCACTCCACCATCCTCGGCCCCAGCCTCATGACCTTCATCTTCATCCTCGAAGAACATGCCCTTCATGCTCCCCGTCTTCTCATCCCATCTCCAGCTGCAGCTTTCTTCAAACACCACGTCTCTCGAGACTATGGCCCTCTCAGTCACTGGGTTGTAAAGCTTGTAAGCCTTGCTCTCCAGAGCGTAGCCAACAAAGATACACTTCTCGCTCCTATCGTCGAGCTTCTTCCTTCTCTGTTCCGGGATGTGAGCATGAGCTACACACCCGAAGACCCTTAGGTGCTTCACGCTTGGCTTCCAGCCACTCCATGCTTCAAACGGCGTCATGAACTTCACGCTCTTTGTGGGGCATCTGTTCAGTAGATACACCGCACACTGCACTCCTTCCGCCCAGAAACTCTTCGGTAGCCCCTTCTCCTTCACCATACTCCTTGCCATGTTCATGATGGTGAGGTTCTTCCTCTCTGCTACTCCGTTCTGTTGCGGTGAGTACGCCGCCGTCAGCTGGTGTGAGATCCCATTCTCCTTGCAGAAAGCATCAAATAGCCTCGAGGTGTACTCCCCACCCCGATCTGTCCTCAGCACCTTCAGTGGCTGACTACTCTCCTTCTCTGCCATCGCCTTGAACTCCTTGAACTTGTCAAGTGCCTCAGCCTTCTCCTTCAAAAAATACACCCAACACTTCCGACTGAAATCATCCGTGAAGGTGATATAGTATCTGCTTCCGCCCACTGAGGTGGTCTCAAACGGACCCGCAATGTCCGAGTGAACCAGTTCAAGCTGCCTCCTTGCTCTCCAGGACTTCCCTCCTTCAAAACTCTGCCTCTTCTGCTTCCCCTTCGTGCAAGCTTCACACACCTTCTGAGGTGGTGAGATCATTGGCAGATCTGTCACCATCCTTGAGTTAGATAGCAGCTTCAACCCTGTGAAACCCAAATGGCCCATCCTATGGTGCCATAGCCATGCTTCTTCCTCTTCCTCCATTCTCGCGAGACAAGCTGTCTCTCGAGCATCCATCTTCAGCGTGAAGAGACGGTTCGCCGTCATCTCCACCTTCACTACTTCCTTCCCTTGACCATTCTTCATTGCCAGAGACCCATCCTTCATCTGGACGCAGTAGCCTCTCTCCACTAACTGCCCAATGCTCAAGATGTTGGTCTTCAACCCTGGCACATAGTACACATCGTTCAGGTGTACTCTCTCCCCGTTCAGCTTCGTCTCTACCAAACCCTTTCCTTCCAAGGAGATCTTTGACGCATCCCCGAAACTAACCTCACCCCCAATGGGTTCAAGGTTTGTGAACATCTCTCTATCTCCACACATGTGGTTGCTCGCCCCTGTGTCCAGGTACCACACTTCACTTCTCCCTTCTTCCGCACCTCGGTAGGTTAGGAACATCATCGGGTTTCCTCCTCCAGCATTGTCCCCATTGTTCCTAGCCTCCGCATAATGGTTAGCTTCTTCTCTCTTCCTCGGAATCCAGCAGTCGTAGCTCATATGCTCATACTTGTTACAGTTGTAACATTGTATCTGGGACATATCTCCTCGGCCTCTTCCACGGCCTCTTCCTCTTCCTCTTCCATCTTGCCAACCTCCTTGAGGTCGCTCCACCTCCTTTTGGAAATTTTGGTTTCTACCTCCTCTTCTTCCTCTACCACTGCCATGATGACCTCGACCACGCTGGCCGCCTCCTCTTCCTGAACTTTCCCCAAAGTTCAACTGGGTCTGGAGTGCTTTTCCCAAGCCACTCGCTTCCTCGTCATCCTGCAGCATCCTGTACTCATGAGCTTGCAAAGAGCCTACAAGCTCGTCAACGGCCATCACGCTGAGGTCCTTCGATTCTTCGATCGCCACCACTATATGGCGGAACTTCTTGGCCATAGATCTCAACAACTTCTCCATGAAGCTCACATCTTCGATCGTCTCCCCATTTCTCTTCATCTCGTTTGTGAGCGTCCGCAGACGAGTCACATAGTCACCGACCTTCTCGGTGCTCTGCATCTTCGTTACTTCATACTCAGCACGGAGGGACTGTAGCTTCACCTTCTTTGCCTTCTCAACCCCTTGCATGGAGCGCTGCAACACCTCCCATGCCTCCTTGGAGGTTCTTGCATCTGAGATCTTCTCGAAGGTCGCCTCGTCAACCCCTTGGTATAACAAGAACAAAGCCTTCTTGTCCGCCTTCCTTGCTTCTCTCAATGTCGTCTTCTGGGCATTAGTCAACGTCGCCTCTACCGCAGCAGTGCGCTCCTCATACCCATTCTCTACTACATCCCATAACTCTTTGGAGGCGAGTAGCACCCGCATCTGTATACTCCAATTCCCATAATTTGTCTTCGTTAGCTTGGGGACTTGCCCCGGCATTGCTCCACCCGTCTCCATTGCTTCTACTCCTCAAACCTTCCGAGTCACCGCAAAGGTTTGCAACCTATCTCTGATACCACTTGTTGGAAGCGAGACCTTCACGAGAGCTCACTCCCGCTTCTCTACTTCTCGCAACGAACACCCTCCGACGAACTCAAATCGGCGAGCACTCCCTTCTGCACGCTACCTCCTCTCGCCGAGCACCTCCACGGCGAGACACACTTTCACGCGAGCACCTCCACTCTTCCTCGGCAAGCTCACACACTCCTTCCGGTGAACACCTTCAGTCTCACGCGAGTTCCAACAACTCGCGAGAGCTCTACCTCACGCACCCTCAGCCTCGGCGAGATGGACTCAGGCGAGAACTTCTCCTGCGGGAGCTGGCTGCGAGAGGAGTGGCGAGGAAAAATAATTCAGCGAGATAAGTTTCCTGCGGGAATGAATATCTCAAACTCACTCTCTCTCTACACTCTCCTCTCTCTCTCTCTCTAAGTTTCTGCCAAAAGAAACTCCAAACTTTTATTCACGCCAGCCCCAAATTACAAAGGGGGGAGGCCTATTTATAGGCAAATAAAAATACATACATTCTCTCTCATCATAAATGCTATTCTCCTCTCTCCTAATTTTCAAAATAAAACACATAAGAAAACATATTCAAATTTGACTAAGTCAACCAAAAAACAAAACCAACAGTGTTTTGTTTCGGTGTTCGGTTTTCCTACACAGACATTGTTCTTTATCTCTTTTGTATACTTTGGTTATTTGCACAGCCGTGAAATGTGAAGTGTTCTGTTTCTTTGTACAGCAATTGAGTTGCTTTGCTTCGGTTGAGGTTATATGGAAATATGAGTGCAAGTTAGTTTATAACTTTATATGTGATGTGTTCATGCGAGTTATATGGTATATGTAATGCAAGTTATAGTTTATATGCAATCATGCACATATATTGTTCTTTAAAGGTTGCAGCAAATGATGTTTAACCATATCTGTTCATGATTCAAACCCTTGTAATTGGCAGCCTATAATGTTTGTAATTGGCAGCCTATAATGGTTGTAACTGGCAACATTACTACTTTACTAGTATGCAACAAATGCAAATGAAGAATGACGATGTTAAGGTGGCGTTTGGTTACGCTTTTAGGCTGCGGTGCGGCTGGAACGCACTGAGATTTTGTTAAGAAGCGGCATTTGGTTCCACTTTTTTCGAAAACTCTGGTTATTAATATCCGCTGTTTTGTTATATCCTCAGCCGCAACTCCAATCCTGCGGTGAACCGCAGAAGCCCCGCATTTCTTCCCTCCCGAAACCTTACCCATCGCGAGCGGCTCCTGATCCCCCCATCGCTGTCGACGACGGCGAAAAATCCCTGCCCGATTTCTTCCTGCTCAGCATCGTTCTCTCTGGTTTGTGTTGCTCCCTCTGTTTTCTTCCTGCTCGGAGCTTTTGCTGGATTTCCGCATGCTAGACATCACTGATTTCCGCAACACCTGGTTTCTCTCTTTTTTTAGGTAGCTTCTTATCTTGATCTCACAGGACTGTTTCCAAAATCCATCTCCGTCGGTGCTATCGAGTCATTCTCTTTGAAAGACTTTAATTAAGGGTAGCTAATCACCTAGAGGGGGGGTGAATAGGTTATTTAAAAACTATTACGATTCTTGACTATAATCGAGATAAAACTGATCAGAGCTTTCAAGAAATGAAGATATACACAGAAAAGAACACACAGAATTTTTATAGTGGTTCCCCGTATCTTGGGTAATCCACTTTCCCCCTTCTCCCCTTCTAGCAGTGTGATAGATAGAGGTTATAGCTCCTCCAGATCTCAGACCACAAACAGGTCTTACAGCTCAGATCACAACGGATCTTACAGTCTCAGATCCACAGATCTTACTAACTCAGATCAAACAGATCCTACCTCAGCCTTTATAACTAGGCCTACAGCTCAAATTCACCCCTAAATCTTACAACTCAGATCACACCTGATCTTACAACTCAGATCCTTGACAGATCCTACACTCGGATCTGACAACTCAGATCCTACAGAAATTTATAAAGAGGATTACAAATACTTAGACTCAGATTCGAGATTGTTGAGCCTTCTTGATCTGTCTGAATGATCAGACAGAAATCTTCAGTAGAACAGCAGCAGCAAATGATCTTCTTGATTCGACAGGCTGTGATGACTGTTCTTCTTCTTAGGAAGACAGATTCTTCCTTCTTGATCTTCTTCTTTCAGAGAGAGGTATCAGCACCAGATTGCTGAATGAAATCTTCAGTTTAGATTGGTTCTGAAAGAGAAGACGACTTCTCCAGATTCTATCTCAAACTTTCTCTCAAAATGATGGAGACGATAATGGCTTTTGAGAAGATAGGAAAACTTTTCTAACTTCACTTCATAACTTGGATTAACTACACAACCCATAGGTCATGCCTTCTATTTATAGCCCGCCATCTGCAATGTCTGTTACGCTTCTCCACGTCAGCATGACGTCACATCTTCAATGGTCTTCAATGAAAACAAAAGCTCAGCTAGCTGTGGAAGATATTCCTCAGTTCAGAGTATTTGTAGAAGAGGCGTTGAGCACTTAACATCTCTATCGACGCTTTTCCAGTTAGGCGTCGAGCGGTATTTAGACGCTCGACGCATACTCCTTAGACTGAAGCTCTCGACTCCTCCTTCTCAGGCGTTGAGCAAACATCACTTAGTCGACGCTTTTTATCTGAAGAAGTTGAGCAACATCCAGGGGCTCGACGCTTCTTAACTAAGCCTTCATATCTCGACACTTCTGGTTGGCGCTGAGCTGACTGAAGTTAATTCGACACTTCTCTTTCCAAGGCGTCGAGCGACACAACTTGGCTCGACGCTTCCAAAATTGATCTCAGAACTTCAGCGGCGACCTTGTCTATTTGAGTAGTATACATGAGTCAACGCTTCTGGGTCACAGGCGTCGAGCGATGTATGATGTCTCGGCGCTTGTGAACTTGAATGAATTCCATGAACTTTTTGTCTGACCTGATCTCCTGCACATTGATTCTAGAGAGTTATATCAAATATATTCTGAGATATATCTTTGACTTAGGAATGGACTTCTCCAAATCTAAGACATTGTGGGCAATGATCCCAACAATCTCCCCCTATTTGAAGAAGTCATAATCTCAGTCAATGATATATCTCTCTTTTCCAAAGATAAACAATGTGTTCTAAACTCTATACAGATAATCAAAATAAAGAGTATCAAACTTTATAACATTAGATTACCAAAACATTCTATCCACAAAAATTATCCCAGACATGGTTTCTTATATAAGCATAAAAACATAGGCAATTCAGAATAAGATGTCATGAAGAGAGACAGAATCACATCACAGGCATATGTATATATATGAACATGAAGAATAGTTCACACTGGGAATTCATCAAGATTGTTCAAAAATATATCAATTACATTCTTCTGAAAGTGAAAGATAAAGATTAAATTTCTAAAGCTGTCCAGGATCCATGAATTCTATTCCTCTTTTAGCTCTTTTGGAGAGAGCTTCAGCAACTTCCTTTTTCCTCTTAAAATAGCCAAATGGCTTTGGGAAGTATCTGATTGGCTCCATTTCTCCTGCCTGGACCTTCCCAGCCATTTTGTCAGCCTTGAATTTGATCTTTAGTTCCTCTTGATCCCTATGCTTTAACCATTCATCTTCAGAATACCACTTTCCTCTTTCCTCTGGGTTATTCTTCACAACTTCCCATGCTGATAGAATCAATTCTCTGGAAGAGGGAGACCAATGTTCAAAATCAACTCTTGATTGAACCTCTTCTCTGAACTTTCTTTTACTTGATTCTACTTGCTCACTAGTAAAGTTCTCTCTTTTACTTTTATCCTCTGGACTATACATTTTAGCAATTTGCTTTTGTACCTGAGTAAGAGAGGCTGGTCTTGTCTCAGAGACTTGATCATTCCCATAGTCTATAGGGGAATATCCAAAAGTTTCTCTTATAGAGTTTGAGGTCCACATAGCATGTTCAGAACTGGCTTGAATCATTGACCTCTCCCCCTTTAGGACTTCTTCAACAATGTGTTCTCTCAAAGTATTCTTCTGAAATCTGACCTGACCTTCCAAGTGATTAACCCCACTTTCAATGGTTTTTCTTTACTTTAAAAAGATGATCATCTATAGTATTTGCATGCAGCTTTGCTTGATCTTTTAGAACTGAGGAGCTCTCATCAATTTTAGCCAAGATATCAGCCTTCTGCTGTTGCAGTCTAGCTTCAACCTTATTTGCACTTGTTAAGATTTGAGCTACCTGTTCTTTATATAGAACTTGCATATTGTTACTTAGTATTCCTTGGTTTGACTGCACATCATTTACTGTCTTTGTAATTTCAGCTTGAGATTCTTTAATAACCTTTGATGTTTCTTTGAGTACATCAAGCTGTTCAGTTGTATAGTCTACTGAAACACCAGCCCTCTTAAAAAACTTTAACATCTCTTTCCTTAATGCAGATATATGATGATTCACTTCAAATCTAACCAATTTCAGTTGGAAATCTACTTCATTTTTTATTTTTTGTATTATTTTTCTCAATATATTGTTCTAATAATCTTCTTTGATTATTCAGCAACACTTCCAGCTGAGGAAGAATAGGACTAAGATCCACATGGATCTCCTTTTCCATTTCAACACCTTTGCTACTTTCTTCTCTGATGAAGGAATCATCTCTCTGGCTCATATGGGAGCTAGAGGATTCTATCTTGATAATCTTCTCAGCAGATTCCTTTGGTGCTTCAGGTTCTCCTTCTACTTCCATAGCATTTATTTCAGAATTCTCTTTAGCATGGATCTCAGCCTGAGACTCCCCCTCAAATGGTGCATTATCTTCAGCTAAAAATTCACCTTGAGGCTCCCCTCAGTCTCAACATTGATCAGATCAATTTTATCTTGAGCAGGATTCTCATCCTGACCCTCCCCCTCAACTGCTACCTTGCTCATTTCATCATTTTTCTGAGCAGGAATCTCATCTTGTGTCTCTTTCTCATTTAGTACAACTCCTTCAAGTCCAGCAGGAGATACATGGAGACTTCCTCCTTCTTCTTCTCCTTTCTTACTCTCATCCCTTGGAGTATCAGGAGGACTAACCCTTGCATTATTCCCTGCTCCATCTTCTGATGTTGAAAGGTTTGGATCATAAATTGGAGTAGATCTAGATTTTCTTTTGGAGGAGGGTGAACTGGATGAACTTGAAGAACTTGAAAAATCCTTCTTCTTCTTTTGCTTCTTTGCTTTCTTCTGCTTGGGAGAAGGATCTGCTGGAGGAGGGTTAGATAAAATTCTGTCCCATCTCTCTATCATTCTCATATCCATTTTCTTCATGTGATTTATCTTTGATCCAGGTTTATTATTCAAGGAATCAGGAGAGACTTTTACTAAATATAAAGACAATATTCTACCCATGTTGGGTACTTGGATACATTCAACTATCCTGTCAAACACAACTCTTCCCCAATCTTTTCTCAGAGAATGAATAATCCTTGTCAGTAGAATAAACATTTTTCTTGAAACTTTGTCATGTGATCCAGTCTTGCACAGCAGTCCCTTTCCTATAACATCTGTTATTAATTTACCTTTTGAATTCATTCCCTTTCTCTGAATACTTCCAGTGATTTCTCGTGACGTTTCAATTCCGCACCAGATTTGTGCTAATTTAATCTGTTCAGAGGTCACCTCTTCTTCTTCTTCATTCCTTTTTAACTTAGGCAATTCTAGTGCCTTAGCGAGTCTAGAAGGAGTTATTTTAATCTTTTTACCATTCACACTGGTCTTAATCTTTGAATTGACGGAGTCTATTACTATGTTAGAGTATAGCTCTAATACCTCTCGTTTCCAGATGAGAGTTGATTCAGACAGTACAAATTCCAGTCCTGCATTGTAGATTAATTCGATTGTTGATTTGATCTCCACAGAAGCTGATTGGAATCCATTTCGAACAAGTTCACTTCCCTCATAGAGATACTCATTGCTTTTGGGAGGCATTGTTGTTGATGAACGAAGAGAGAGAGAATTGATGGAGTGGTTTTCTAGGGCAGACAATCTCAAACTTAGAGAACTAGGGCACTAACGAAGTGTCTTCACTATTTATAGAAGTTCTAGTTCAAGAAGATGAATAGTCGCGCGCCCAACTTGTTTGACAAGATTGATCTAGTGGTTTAAATTGACCCTGTCGAGATGGCCTAGCTATGTTTGCATAAGCGTTGAGATCGCTCGACGCCATATATCTTCAGTCGACGCCAGGTGTCTTCTCGACGCCAGATATCGTCTCGACGCCAGATACTTTCTCTCGACGCCAGGTGATTTCTCTCGACGCCAAGTATCTTCTTTCGACGCCAGATAACTTCTTCACTCACCTTATGGATCTCAATCATTATTTTTATTTATTTAATCCAAAATAGTTTTAATCCATTTTTAACATACCTAATTCAATTTTAAAATTATTGAATTTAGTTTCATCCAGGGGTTTAGTAAATATGTTAGCAACCTGTTTTTTGGTTGGAACATATTCAATTGAGATATCTTCATTTTCTACATGTTCTCTAATGAAATGGTATCTTATTTCTATATGCTTAGTTCTGCTATGTGATACAGGATTGTTGGCTATAGCAATAGCACTAGTTGAATCACAATATAGAGGAGATTTACTTAGCTGAACTTTATAGTCTTGGAGTTGGTGTTGAATCCATAGTAGCTGAGCACAACAGTTTCCAGCTGAAATGTACTCAGATTCTGCTGTAGAAATAGCCACACTTGTCTGCTTCCTGCTACTCCAAGATATTAGTCTTTTGCCAAGAAATTGACATATACCAGATGTACTCTTTCTATCCTCCTTGCATCCTGCAAAATCAGCATCTGAAAAGCCAATTAGATCAAAATCATTGCTTCTAGGATACCAAAGGCCAAGATCAAGAGTGCCCTTCAGATATCTCTGGATCCTTTTGACAGCAGTGTAGTGAGATTCTTTAGGGTTCACTTGATATCTAGCACACACACATATTGAAAACATAATGTCTGGTCTGCTAGCAGTTAGGTAGAGCAATGAGCCAATGATGCCTCTATACAAGGTTTCATCAATAGGTTTCCCTTTTTCATCCTTGTCCAGTGACATATTTGTTGTCATTGGTGTATTCATTATAGTGGAATTTCCCATTCCAAACTTCTTAATAATTTCTTTTGTGTACTTGGTCTGAGAAATGAAAATTCCTTCCTCAGACTGTTTCACTTGTAGTCCTAAGAAGTATTTAAGCTCACCCATACTGCTCATTTCAAATTTCCCTTGCATAAGGTTTGCAAATCTTTTGCAAAGGTTATTATCAGTGGAGCCAAATATTATATCATCTACATATATTTGTACTAAAATAATGTGACCTTTAACTATCCTGAGAAACAATGTCTTATCTATCTTTCCTCTTGAGAATTTGTTCTCAATAAGAAATCTAGATAATGTTTCATACCAAGCTCTAGGTGTTGTTTCAGACCATACAGTGCTTTTAATAATAGATAAACATGATTTGGATGAGTAGAGTCAATAAAACCTGGGGGTTGTTCAACATATACTTCCTCCAATATTGTTCCATTTAGGAATGCTGACTTTACATCCATTTGATAGACTATGAAACCAGTGTGAGCTGCAAATGCCAGGAATAGCCCGATTGCTTCCAATCTTGCCACAGGGGCAAATACTTGATCAAAATCTATGCCTTCCTCCTGTCTATATCCTTGGGCAACCAACCTAGCTTTGTTTTTTATGATTACACCATTTTCATCAAGCTTATTCCTGAATGCCCATTTGGTCCCTATAACTTTGTGTTTCTTTGGTCTTGGGACCAATATCCAGACCTTGCATCTTTCAAATTGATTTAGCTCTTCTTGCATGGCTGATATCCATGAAGTGTCTTTATTTGCTTCATCAAACTTCTTAGGTTCTATTTTGGAAAGAAAGTTGTGATGCAAAGTCTCATGTATTGAGTTTCCTCTTCTGGTTTGCACTCCATCATTTGGATTACCTATGATCTGTTCTTTTGGATGGTCTTTCAGATATTTGGTAGCATTCCTCCACCTTTCGTTTTCCCTTTGAAATTCTGGTGTTTTTGTTTGAGTGAGTTCTTCTAGGGGTTCTGGATGAAGTGGTTCTTCAACAGCAATAGGTTCTTCATAATTGTCTTCAACTTGAAGTTCATCTTCTCTAGTTACAATTGTAGTCTCATTAGTTTCTTCATTATTTTCATTTTGCTGATCATTGATATTCATCTCCTTCAATTTCTGTGTAGAACCTGCACAACTAGATAAACTTCCCAGATCCTTATAAATAAGGTTGGTTTCATCAAATACAACATGTACAAATTCTTCTATCCTATTAGACTCTTTGTTGAAGATTCTATAGGCTCTACTTTGAGAGCTATACCCAACAAAGATTGCTTCATTTGCTTTTTCAACAAATTTAGTGAGATGGTGCTTTCCATTGTTTAATACAAAACATTTACTACCAAATATTTTAAAATAGGCTAATGTGGGTTTTCTACCTTTCAATAACTCATATGGGGTCTTATCCAGTCTTTTGTTTATAAGAGCCCTATTCTGCACATGGCATGCTGTGTTTATAGCTTCAGCCCAAAAGTACTCAGGAAGAGAGGAATCACTCAGCATACTCCTGCTAGCTTCAATAAGGGTTCTATTTTTTCTCTCAGCAACCCCATTTTGTTGAGGTGTTCTAGGTGATGAGAACTCTTGAGAAATTCCTAGATTCTCACAAAATTTGGTCATTGCACCTGACTGAAATTCAGTCCCATGATCACTTCTAATCTTGGCTACAGAATTTCCTATTTCATTAGTGATTTTCCTAACAAAACTGGTGAGTATTTCTAAAGTGTCTGACTTATGTTTGAGGAAGAATACACAAGTGAATCTGGAGTAATCATCAACTATTACAAGAGTGTATGACTTTCCTCCTAAGCTATGGATTTACATTGGTCCAAATAGATCCATGTGAAGTAGATATAGACATCTAATGTAATCCTTCTCACCAATTGGTTTGAAGGATGACTTTGTCTGCTTACCCATTTGACAAGCATGGCAAGGACTTTCCTGCACACACTTCCACTTAGGCCCAGCTCTCACTAGATCTTTTGAAATAAGTTTATTTATAGTCTTATAGTTTATGTGAGCTAACCTTTTGTGCCATTGAACACTACCAAAAATTTTATTTTCTGCTACTAAACATATGGAGTTAACTTGATCAAAACATATAAAGTTTAAGCAGTAAATGTTGCCACTCCTAGTGCCTGAGAGAATTATCTCATTCTCTTTCTTAATCAGGCACTCATCCTTGTGGAATGAAATGTCATACCCAATATCACATAATTGACTTATGCTAATGAGATTGTGTTGCAATCCATCAACATAAGCAACTTTGGTGATGGTGACAATCCCATTTGAAATATTGCCATAACCTTTAGTTTTACCTCTTTCAGACCCTCCAAAGATAACCTTTGGTCCATTCCTTACAGTAGTGTAATCATTCAGCAAACTTTTTATTCCTATCATATGCATAGAGCACCCACTGTCCAAGTACCAGATTGAAAGTTGATTGGTCTTTGGACAACCCTACAAAGAGAAATTACCTTTTCTTAGGAGCCCACATCAAGTTGGGTCCTAGAACCTTGTTAGTATGAGCTGGAATATTTAGTTGTTGAATACTTCTTGGAGCTGTAAGAGTTGTCATAGGTCTGAATACTGGTCTCCCAGAGTTGAATCTTGGAACAGTTGGATTGAACCAACAGTCAAGTGCAAAATGCCCAACCCTTCCACAGCACCAGCATTCATATCTATTATATCTCCTTGGAGGTCTTCCTACTTCTGTATGTTGGCTCATCTTTTGCTTAATTACTTTATTTACAGGTGCTATGTAATTTGTTTTAGTGTCTTTTACTTATTCAGTTTTCTTACTATCAGTAGTTTTTACTCCAGGTCTTAGTTCCTTTCTGTTGCATTTAGTATTTGCTTTAAATACAAATGAGTCATGATGAGTTAATACTTTTTCTTTGCATAGAGGTTTGACATTATTGTTACTTGGTTGAATTAAATTATATTTGCTATTAGAACATTCACCCTTATAAAACTTATGCACACCTTTTTGATCATGCTTGTTTGTGATAGGCATGACTTTGTTAAACTTTAAAGGTTGTATAGGTGCCTTGTCATTACTTTTAGGGTTTTTATCTGCATTCCTATCATATCTTATGCCACATCTGTATTGTGCAGAGAATGTGTCTATTATAGGAAGAATAGTTTATGGTTTTGAGAACTTTGCTACAAGTTTCCTTTCTGCTAGGAGTTTTACTTCAAGTTCTTTTATTAACTTTTCCTTGGTGCTCAAAGTTTGTATGTGAATAATAGACATGATTTTTAGTTTACTAAGTTCTTTACTTGTCTGATTCAGCCTCTCAGCTGTCTCAGAGTTTTGAGAATCAGTTTGCTTTAATTCAGATATTTCTTTTTGTAACCTTTTATTATGCTTTTTGCTTTTCTTAAGTGCTTTGAGAATTAATTGATATTTTTCAATAATTTCATCTATATGAAGTTTGGATTATGAGTCATTTTCATCAGAAGAGAATGAATCTATTTCAGTTTCAGAATTAAAATCAGAAAGAGGAGTTTTATCAAGTACCTTTATATCAGTAGTTGTCTCCTGATTTTCTTGATCACTCAATGCCATGAGTCCTGCATTTTCTTCTTCATCCTCTTCACTATCAGACCTTGATAGTGGGGCTTTTATCATAGGTCTATCATTTAGACTGTCTTCATTTTCATTGGCAGACATCAGAGCTATGAGTGCCTCCTCACTATCTGAGTCTGATGACTGAGATTCACTATCACTAAGAGTGACCTTGCCCTTTTTGGCTATTAGACTCTTCTCAAGTCTTTTGTCAGATTTGTACTTTTTTTCATCAGATTTCTTGTTGTTCTTTCTCTTTGAAGGACAATCAGCAATCATGTGTCCTGATTTCCTGCAACCAAAACACACAATTTCTTCTGAATTAATTTATTGTGTTTAGAATTATACATGTCCTTCTTGGAGTCTTGTTTGAATCCCTCTGACAAATTTGAATGCTTCTTAGATTTGGATAACTGAGAGGATCTAGTTTTCCAGTGTTGTTTTCTCCTCAACATTCTTTTTAGTTGTTTGGTAAAGAGTGCAAATTCACCATCTGATATTTCAGAATCAGAATTACTGGTTTCTGATTCTTCTGATTCAGATGGAATCCTGGGAGATAATACCATTCTTTCTTTGCTTTTCTTTGAACTTTCTGCTTTCAAGGCAATAGGATTTTCCCTGCTGTGTCCTTCCTAAGTTTTTCTGGTATTCAGATGAAGTTCATGAGACAATAGTTTCCCATATAAATTTTGTGGCTGAATGTTTCCCAGATTTCCCATTTCTCTGATTGCACAGATCTTGATATCTCATTCTTTGTTCAGTGATCTTAAGAACTTATCATTCAGCTCATAATCTGAGAAAGTTCTTCCATAAGTCTTTAGGCCATTTACAATCTTGAAGAATTTTTCATAGCATATTGCTATTGAGTCTTTCTTGTCTTGTCTGAAGGCTTCATATTGCTGATTTAGAAGTGACTTCCTGTCATCTCTGACTTCTTCAGTCCCTTCCATATAGACAATAAGAGATTCCCACATTTCTTTGGCAGTTTTGCAATGGACTAAATTTTGGAAGGTTGAATCTTCAATAGTACTAACAATGATGTTCTGAGCTCTCTTATCCATGGAGGCCAGAATCACTTCATCTTTGGTCATCTCTGAATAGGTTTTAGAAGTCTTTATATTTCCATCTGTAATTGAAACTTTCATAGGAATAAAAGGTCCCTCTAGAACTGTTATGTAAATCCTAGGATCAGATGCTTCCATAAAAAGTCTGTCTCTTTCTTTCCAAATACCAAAGTTTTCTTTTCTGCAGATGGGAAGCTTCATAGATGTGAATTCTTTGCTTCCTTCTGTATTAGCCATCATGACTTTAGAAATCTACCCTTAGGAGATCTTGTTCAGGCTGTTAAACCTTTTCTTGAACAACCTGCCTCTGATACCACTTGAAAGACTTTAATTAAGGGTAGCTAATCACCTAGAGGGGGGTGAATAGGTTATTTAAAAACTATTACGATTCTTGACTATAATCGAGATAAAACTGATCAGAGCTTTCAAAAAATGAAGATATATACAGAAAAGAACACACAGAATTTTTATAGTGGTTCCCCGTATCTTGGGTAATCCACTTTCCCCCTTCTCCCCTTCTAGCAGTGTGCTAGATAGAGGTTATAGCTCCTCCAGATCTCAGACCACAAACAGGTCTTACAGCTCAGATCACAACTGATCTTACAGTCTCAGATCCACAGATCTTACTAACTCAGATCAAACAGATCCTACCTCAGCCTTTATAACTAGGCCTACAGATCAGATTTACCCCTGAATCTTACAACTCAGATCACACCTGATCTTACAACTCAGATCCTTGACAGATCCTACACTCGGATCTGACAACTCAGATCCTACAGAAATTTATAAAGAGGATTACAAATACTTAGACTATGATTCGAGATTGTTGAGCCTTCTTGATCTGTCTGAATGATCAGACAAAAATCTTCAGTACAACAGCAGCAGCAAATGATCTTCTTGATTCGACAGGCTGTGATGATTGTTCTTCTTCTTAGGAAGACAGATTCTTCCTTCTTGATCTTCTTCTTTCAGAGAGAGGTATCAGCACCAGATTGCTGAATGAAATCTTCAGTTTAGATTGGTTCTGAAAGAGAAGACGACTTCTCCAGATTCTATCTCAAACTTTCTCTCAAAATGATGGAGACGATAATGGCTTTTGAGAAGATAGGAAAACTTTTCTAACTTCACTTCATAACTTGGATTAACTACACAACCCATAGGTCATGCCTTCTATTTATAGCCCGCCATCTGCAATGTATGTTACGCTTCTCCACGTCAGCATGACGTCACATCTTCAATGGTCTTCAATGAAAACAAAAGCTCAGCTAGCTGTGGAAGATATTCCTCAGTTCAGAGTATTTGTAGAAGAGGCGTTGAGCACTTAACATCTCTGTCGACGCTTTTCCAGTTAGGCGTCGAGCGGTATTTAGACGCTCGACGCATACTCCTTAGACTGAAGCTCTCGACTCCTCCTTCTCAAGCGTTGAGCAAACATCACTTAGTCGACGCTTTTTATCTGAAGAAGTTGAGCAACATCCAGGGGCTCGACGCTTCTTAACTAAGCCTTCATATCTCGACACTTCTGGTTGGCGCTGAGCTGACTGAATTTAAGTCGACACTTCTCTTTCCATGGCGTCGAGCGACACAACTTGGCTCGACGCTTCCAAAATTGATCTCAGAACTTCAGCGGTGACCTTGTCTATTTGAGTAGTAGACATGAGTCAACGCTTCTGGGTCACAGACGTCGAGCGATGTATGATGTCTCGACGCTTGTGAACTTGAATGAATTCCATGAACTTTTTGCCTGACCTGATCTCCTGCACATTGATTCTAGAGAGTATATCAAATACATTCTGAGATATATCTTTGACTTAGGAATGGACTTCTCCAAATCTAAGACATTGTGGGCAATGATCCCAACACTCTTTCTCTTCCGTGAGGTATCCTCCTTCTTCAGTGATGTGATTTCCTTAATCTTCTCGAGTTGCTCTACTCTAACTGGGCTCAAATTAATGTTTAGTTGATTTTAAGTTTGATTGGGCTTACTCAAATGTAGATCTGAATTGAGTTGAAATCTGATTTGAAATGTGTATATACACTACATATAACTTGTATAAAATATATTTAATGTAAGAGTGTATGTACATATATATGCCTGCCCAATCTTTATTGGCAAATATCATCCTGCTGTAGATCACCTGTGTGAAGAAGTGCCTGCCCAATCTTCATTGGTAACATGATAGTTGATGCTTTTTTCTAATTCATGGTGTTACTCTTCATGCTTACTATTGTCAATCTTCATTGGTAACATGATAGTTGGTGCTTTTATTCTAATTCATGGTGTTACTCTTCATGCTTACTATTGTCAATATATTGGTCTAACCTTATAGTAATTTGGAGGTTTTTATGTGGAGTTTGGACATTGATTTAACGAAGATCATATAATGCACCTTGTTTCATAATCATGTTAACCTACACTACTTAAAAGCTTAACTTTGGTTTGTCTTGTGTTGATTTATTTGTGCATGTATGTAATTCATGTTAGTGCAGAAAAGAATATCAAGCGTGTATTTGTGTGTTCATAAATGTGTGTGTTTTGTTCATAAATTTGTATGTGTAGTAAAATTATATGCGTTTGTGTGTAAAACTATATCCAAATTCATCCTTTAAATGTGAAAGTTTGAATTTTTTGTTTTCTAAGGATGGGCAAAACAAAAGATGGTGGGATGGTCATTATGTGGGACACTACATATGTCATGCTCTTCTGTGATATATGAATTAAAATGATAGAGCTTGAGAATCGACCAACCACACATTTTAATAAAGAGGGTTGGAGTAATGTTATGAAAAAATTTGAACTGACTGGAAAAAAATATAATAAAGTCCAACTTAAGAATAAATGAGATCATTTGAAGGAGTGGAAATTATGGACGAAGTTGAAACGCGGTGAGACCGGTTTGGGTTAGAATACATCAAGAAAGACTATAGACGCCTCAGACGATAGTAACTATTTTAAGTGATCAAATCTAAACTGCTTACAAATCATTCATCTTCAATTGTCATCATTTCTCATATCTATTCAATTGTTTAGCAGCTAGATAATTGTGATTCTCTTACAATGTATTAGATTCTGCTTTACACCCTCGTTAATCTTAAGTTTTAGATCTTCTTTCGAGGTCCCCCCCCCCCCCCCCCTCTCTCTCGAATTTAGCGCGGCTGATACTAATAGTTGAGTTTCCTTATTATTTTAAAAACATTCTAAGCTTAGTCTACATCAGGAAGGCAACTGTTATGGGCATGACGACGCCAGTTATCTTCGTATCTTTTATTTTATGTTATGTTATTTTGTGGTGTTAATTCTAGCGTTTTGGCCCATTGTCGTAAGCCCAAATGGGGGGCGTCGCGTGAACTTAAATAGTGCCCGGTTGGGCTTTGTTAGCAAGCAAGAAAAATAGAACTAAAATTCTCTCTCTCTCTGACCCACGGAAAAGCCGTGAGTTAGCCCTAGCCGAATCCCGCGCAGGTATCCCCCCTTGCCGATCAGCGACGCATCCTCCTCCACCGCCATTGCTCCTCCGTCGGTCACGAGGTCTAAGAGAGGGGGTCATAACAATCTGGTATCAGAGCTCCTCATCGGCTCACGCTCCGACCTTCCCTCCGCGCAGGCTCGCCCCAAACAGCGCCCCAGTCACGCCGGCGCCCAGTCTTCCGGCCATCTCCGAGCCCCACAGCCCCACAACGACAGCCCCGACTGTCTTCCGACCATCTTCGAGCCCCACAGCCCCACAGCCCCACAGCAACAGCCCCGGCTTCTTCCTCCTCCGCTCCCACGGCGTCTGCCTCCATTCCCAGCCCCACAGCAACTTCCCTGCACCTCTCCTCCTCCGCCGGCCTACTCCCTACACCACCGACTGTCAGTCCAACCCTAGTACAGATGGGGGACAGTACTCCCTCGCTCGCGGAAGTCATGTCACTCTTCCAAACCATGTTTGCGACTCAGAACGCCAAAATGGACGCCCTCAACGCACGTCTGGATGCCCTACAAGGGGTGGCTTCTCCTCTGCCTCTGAACGCGGACGATCACCCTTCGACAAGCCGTGTGGACTCTGCCCCGCCTCCAGGAGCGGACTACCCCGCCAACGTTCGATCTCTCCGGATGGACTTCCCGATCTATGAGGGCCGTGAAGACCCTCTTCCTTGGCTCACACGCTGCGATATTTTCTTCGCAAACCACTGCACGCCGGAGGCAGACCGCATCGGCATCGCCTCCTTCCATTTACTTGGGCCAGCGCAATTGTGGTTCACCCAACTTATACGCGAACACCCCCACACTTCATGGGCGGACTTCAGTGCGGCCTGCACCTTAAGATTTGGTCCTCCTCTACAGGGCAACCCACTCGGCGATCTGGTGAACCTCAAACAGGATGGCTCCATTGACACCTATCTTGAACAATTTCAACTTCTTCTCTCTAGGGCGACGTTAGTCCTACCGGAACAACAAGTGCACCTCTTCACTGCTGGACTCCATGAGCGTCTACGTTGGGATGTGGAATTTCTGCTGCCACGTGATCTCAACACAGCTATGAGCCTCGCCAGGGCTTGTGAACGGCGACTGCTATTAGATCGTCCACCTTTGGGACGTCGGGACTATCAGGGCGCTCACCCTCCAGCCAATTTACCTGCCAAGGCTCCACTCCGGGATGATCCTCCGCGACCTACTGTCCGCCGTCGTTTGTCCAGCTCGGAGATGGCCGCGCGTCGTGAGAAAGGCTTGTGCTACAATTGTGATGAACACTTTACACCGGGACATCATTGCAAACGCTTATTCTGGCTCGAAGTAGATGATCCTCCCAGTGACGACGAGACAAGGGACGAACGCACCGCAATACCATTTGATCTAGCTTGAGGACAAGCTGTCTTCCGGCGAGGGCGGCGATGTTATGGGCGTGACGACGCCAGTTATCTTCGTATCTTTAATTTTATGTTATGTTATTTTGTGGTGTTAATTCAAGCGTTTTGGCCCATTGTCGTAAGCCCAACTGGGGGGCGTCGCGTGAACTTAAATAGTGCCCGGTTGGGCTTTGTTAGCAAGCAAGAAAAATAGAACTAAAATTCTCTCTCTCTCTAACCCACGGAAAAGCCGTGAGTTAGCCCTAGCCGAATCCCGCGCAGGTATCCCCCCTTCCCGATCAGTGGCGCGTCCTCCTCTACCGTCATTGCTCCTCTGCCGGTCACGAGGTCTAAGAGAGGGGGTCATAACAGCAACCTTCAAGACTAGTGAGGGTTGATAATAGGGGTTTGTCATGCCCTTTGGTTTAGACCCTCTTCCTTGGCTCACACGCTGCGATATTTTCTTCGCAAACCACTGCACGCCGAAGGCAGACCGCATCGGCATCGCCTCCTTCCACTTACTTGGGCCAGCGCAATTGTGGTTCTCAACTTATGCGCGAACACCCCCACACTTCATGGGCGGACTTCAGTGCGGCCTGCACCTTAAGATTTGGTCCTCCTCTACAGGGCAACCCACTCGGCGATCTGGTGAACCTCAAACAGGACGGCTCCATTGACACCTATCTTGAACAATTTCAACTTCTTCTCTCTAGAGCGACGTTAGTCCTACCGGAACAACAAGTGCACCTCTTCACTGCCAGCCTCCATGAGCGTCTACGTTGGGATGTGGAATTTCTGCTGCCACATGATCTCAACACAGCTATGAGCCTCGCCAGGGCTTGTGAACGGCGACTGCTATTAGATCGTCCACCTTTGGGACGTCGGGGCTATCAGGGCGCTCACCCTCCAGCCAATTTACCTGCCAAGGCTCCACTCCGGGATGATCCTCCGCGACCTACTGTCCGCCGTCGTTTGTCCAGGTCGGAGATGGCCGAGCGTCGTGAGAATGGCTTGTGCTACAATTGTGATGAACACTTTACACCGGGACATCGTTGTAAACGCTTATTCTGGCTCGAAGTAGATGATCCTCCCAGTGACGACGAGACAAGGGACGAACGCACCGCAATACCATTTGATCCAGCTTGAGGACAAGATGTCTTCCGGCGAGGGCGGCGATGTTATGGGTGTGACGACGCCAGTTATCTTCGTATCTTTAATTTTATGTTATGTTATTTTGTGGTGTTAATTCTAGCGTTTTGGCCCATTGTCGTAAGCCCAAATGGGGGGCGTCGCGTGAACTTAAATAGTGCCTGGTTGGGCTTTGTTAGCAAGCAAGAAAAATAGAACTAAAATTCTCTCTCTCTCTAACCCACGAAAAAGCCGTGAGTTAGCCCTAGCTGAATCCCGTGCAGGTATCCCCCCTTCCCGATCAGTGGCGCGTCCTCCTCCACTGCCATTGCTCCTCCGCCGGTCACGAGGTCTAAGAGAGGGGGTCATAACAGCAACCTTCAAGACTAATGAGGGTTGATAATAGGGGTTTGTCATGCCCTTTTGTTTAGCAAACGCACCTAACACAATTATGCATACGATAACTCAAGTGCTTTGAGCCTTTTATTAGAAGATTTGTGATTGTATATTTTGACGGCATCCTGATATATAGTATTAGTCCTAACGCTCATATTACTCATTTAAGGCAAGTACTACAAACCCTGAGAAATTACCTATACATCAACCTCAATAAACGTTCAGTCACGACCAACAAATTGATATTTCTTGGTTATATTGTCATCTGGGAGTATTAAGGTCAATCCTACTAAAGTGGAAGTCATCAAAAGTTGGCTCACCCCTAAGACTATTAGTGAGATGAGAATTTCATGGGTTCGCATCATTTTATCGATGATTTACTCAAAACTTTAGTATAGTAATTGCACCCATAATTTGCCTTAAGGGGATAATTGTGGTCAAGCTAATACAACAACAACAACAACAACAACAGAACCCATATAGTCCCCAATCATTGGGGGTATGGGCGGGGGAAGATTGGAAATAGACCTAACCTTTGGCCCTATGCCCAAAGTGGCTTCTCTCAGAGGAGAAAGACCGAACCTTTGACAATAGATGCACAAAGTGGCTGCTCACAGATTACCACTGAAATAGTGGCCCCCTATACCGTCACGTTTGCTGCGGAATCATGCCCTCAAATCAAAGCCAAAGACATCAGAGAGGGCAGACTCAAGAATCCATTTTGATTTATGTGCACATAACCATGCTTCCTTCATTCAGCATCCAGAGCATTGGTCATGCACAATATGTGGTCAAGCTAATAAAGACAAAAATTACACGAACACCGATTTTAGCGGCATTGGATTTTGATATGATCTTTGAGGTTAATTGTGATACATCCCATGTTGGCATGTTGGTATAGGAGTTGCACTTCGATAGGAGAGCAGTCTGAAAGTGCACAGTTTACCTCACTAGAATTCTTTAGAGGGGGGTGAATAGAGATTAAAAATTATTTTGTGCAAAGTTAATATATATGTGTATGATCACAGATTATAGCTTCCCACACACCAACAAGAATTAAACAAGTAAAGAAAGTAAATGCAAGAAAAGAAATCACAGCACAACACAAGAAAATATAGTGGTTCCCCAAACTTTGGGTAGTCCACTCTTCTACCCCCTTGGTAGGAATTCACTATCTTGTACTGAGTCTTTTGATAAGGAGACTCTTAGAACCACCCTGAGTCTTTTGACAAGGAGACTCTTAGAACCAACTGAGTCTTTTGACAAGGAGACTCTTAGAACCAGTACACTGAATTTTTTGAAGAGAGATTCTAAAAACTCTTTTACAATGTTTCAAGTAAGAATAAGAAGGAAGAAAGAAAGAAATAAGAACAATAATGAATCTTCTTCCTAGCAAGAAGATTGGAAGCACAAGAAGTGAATTAAATCTTTCTTCTATAGAGAGAAGAAGATTTGTAGCTTTTCTCTCTTATGTGAGAGCTATCAGAATTTGCAGCAGGGTGACTTCAGAAGCAGAGGAAGAAGAATGCTTGAATATTGCTGCAAAACTATTTCTCAATTCTCTCTTTTTCACTTGGGAGCTTTTCCTCTTTTCAAATGTAAAAATGGTGAATCACTTGTCATGTTTCTCTGTCGACCTCCTTGATTATTTATAGCTCTGTTCATTAAGATAACACTATAGGAGAGTAATCAATTAGCAGACAGAGTATTAGAAAGAAAGAAAAATTCCCATAACAATTATATCCATAGAAGGAAAGTATTCATTCTAATTTCAAATAATGTCCATAATAAATTTTATCAAATTAGCCAAGAATCTAATAGAGGAAAAGAAAGATTCAGAACGGCTATAAGACATAAATTGATTCCATATAAATCAGATATATAAGATAAGGAAAGAGATCTGGCGATTTTGAATTCTGTCATAAGAATCGACGTGCGTCGATTACTATTCGACGCAAGCGTCGAATACATCCTGTCTGGACGTCGAGAGGAGAATAAGGAAGGTGCGTCGACTACATTAGATGCGTCGACTAGAAATCAGAGTAACGTCGACAACACGTACGTCGAAATCTTCTTAGAGTTACTTCGACGCAATCTGAAGGAAACGTCGACTACATTTCGACGTTGTGTCGAATACTATTCGACGCATATTTACTTAGCCTTATTTTTCATTCTTAGAATTCTTCTTTAACTCATTTCTAGGGGTTAAGAGAAATCATTTTCCCAACACAGTCCAATTGGACTTTTTAATGAGAAGTTGAATGATGTACAGTTGCATTACTCCACCTATGATGTGGAGATTTATGCAATCGTTCAAGCTCACAAATTCTTGAGACATTATTTAATTCAATTGGAGTTTGTATTGAACATCGAACACAAAACATTTGATATTTGGGATCACAAAAAAATTTAAATAGGAGGCATGATAACTGGTCATCGTTCTTGCAATAATACATTTTTCACCATAAGCATCAAGCGGATTCACTAAATTGTATAGTTGATTCTTTGAATAGAAAGGCGCATGCATTAGTCAACCTTACCATAACTATAGTATCACTAGATTCCCTTAAGTATCACTATTCAACAGATCCATATTTTATTCTTATCGCATTGGTCATGTTTAGATATTGGTAATGATTCCCCTTTATCCATAGGCATACCAAGATCCATCAAAAAATCCACTACAGATCTACCAAACTAGAGAAAGACGGGTAGAAGAAGATCCACATATTCTTTATCAAGTAAGACGGGTTGAGGATAACTCATACTAATCATTGCAAATAGAACAAAAGAAAAACAGAAGTGGTAGAAGGAGAGGCACTGATTTCTTAAGTCCAAACCACCAGCCGATCGACGAGCGACAAATTAAAGTTGTAGAAGGAGAACCAAGGATTTCTGCAGTCGGCACTATGTTATTAAAGGGGTCCTAGATACTCGGCGCGCGCCTGAGGCATGTGAGGGGCAAAAATGAAAAAAAATATAGTTCATTAAATATAAAAACACATAAATAAATCTACCACCTTATCAACTGTTACGCGGACGCGCGTATTATTATTGTATTTCTTATTATTCTAGGTTTTTGGCATGTGAGCCCCCCCTCCCTATATAAGGAGGTGGTTTGGGAGTAGATGACATCTTTTGACCATTTAGGTTTTGGGCTCTCATTTGAGAGAGGGATCATAGGAGGAACCAGCCTCCTTGATCTTGGCCGGAGTTCACTCCGGATTGTATCCGTGTTCTTGGTTAATGCAATCTTGTCTCGTTCTTCCTTCTAAATCTTAACAAGTGGTCCGACCTGCCGTCTTCTGGCCGCGGTTTCCGCCGCCCGAACCCGATCCGGCGCCTCTTCCCCGATCCCGATCCCGATCCCGATCCCGTAACGCTGCTATTCCACGCTCCACATATCGCGTCCGCCAAGACCTCGTCGTTTCCGATCACGCGTCCTCTACCGCTAAAGCATACCTGCTGACGATCCCGTCCAGCGCCGACCTCGCCGATCCAGAGCCCGCGCCGACCTCGCCGATCCAGAGCCCTCGCCGATCCGCGCCGACCTCGCCGATCCAGAGCCCGCACAGCAACCGATCCTGACCTCCATTTCCCGTTCTAGCTCCGCACAGCCCTGCTGCCGAGACAGCCCCCCCCCCCTTTTTTTGGGTTTCTAGCGTGCATGCCACGCCGTTCCAGCCGTCTAATGGGCAACCCAGATCCCACGCCGTCTCACCCAACAACCGATCCCGCCATTCTTCGTCGCTTGGATGACCACGACAGTTCCATCGCGTCGCTGCAGGCCCTCATGTTACGCATGGATGCTAAGCTCGACTCCCTCCTGTCCGGCCGCCCTACCACCTCCACCACGTCGGTGGCGGATCCGCCGCCCCTCCTCGTAACACCCCCGGAACTCTTCCATGCAACAACCCCCCTGCCCGGGGTGTGCTCACCGGGCCCTCGTTCCTTGGTTGTCCCCTCTTTCAATGGCACCGATCCTATGGGATGGATTGTTCGGGCCGAACATTTCTTCGAGATACAGTAGACCTCGGAGCCACAGAAGGTCAGCACAGCCTTGATCGGCATGGAGGGCTCCGCCCTCCACTGGGTCCGCTGGCTCTGCCAATCCTCTCCCGGCCTCACATGGACAGCCCTCACAGAGGCCCTCATTCAGCGGTTTGATCACCGCTACCCCGGCTCCATGATCGAACGCCTTTGCGGACTCCGTCACACCGGCACCATTGATTCGTACGTCGATGCGTTCATCGAGTTGGTCACCCATGTTCCTGGTCTCCCACCCGACCATTACTTGGCCTACTTCATGCACGGCTTACAACCCCACATCCGAGCCCGTCTCCGCACCCTGCAACCGTCAACTGTCCACCAAGCCATGAACCTCTCCCCACTGGTGGAAGCCGAATTCACACACTAGAATTAATGCATTTATTGTCATATGAATCATTCACAGATTCATATGATAGTAAAATTCAAAATGTATCAACTAAACTACAAGATCAACAATCGTATATCAGTTGTCCTAACCTAAGGCTGACATGAGAAAGTGTCTTGAACTCGTTTGATTTTGGGCCAAGATCAACTAAACTAACAAGCCTGAAAGAAGCGGGAAAATAGAAAACAAGGAGAAAGTTGAGTGAAGGCTGGAGAAATTCATTACCGGGAGAGATCACGGCGGCGAGACAAAACAGGTGAGAGTTTCCAGCAGGCGAGAGGGAGATCGAATGGGAGCTTGACCTCCAAGAGGGATACGGGAGAGAGCAGAGCTTGACCGGCGAGACGAACGGTAGAGAGCTAAAACGGTGAAAGCGAATGGGAGAGAGATCGACGTGAGAGAGCTTGACGCAAGAGAGCCACGATAAATGCAATAATGCGAGGAATAAAAACCCTAGCTTAATAATCAGGCGAGACCGGTCTAAATTTTATTTGCAAGTGAAATTGTAAGGCGCGCCTTCGGAGCGCCTAGCGGTTTAGAAAGGCGCGCTCCTAGGGCACCTCGCCTACCTCTGTCTTACAGAGGCGAGGTCCGATGCGCCAGGAGCGCCCGGCATCTCAGGCGCGCCTTTAATAACATATAGTCAACACCATAGATCAAGGAGCACGAGGCGGAAACAAGAGATTGCAGATGCCAGAGATACGAAGAGGGAAAGCAATCGATGACAATCCCAGAGGAAGTAGACGACGACTATCCCAAAGGAAGTAGACGGCGATGATCCCAGAGGAAGCAGATGACGATCCCAGAGTAAATAGTCAAAGATGGTCCCAGAGGAAGCATTCGAAGACGATCTCAAAGAAAGAAGAAGACGGCAATCTCAAAGGAAGAAGCAGACGACGATCCCAACAAAAAACGACGGTCCCAGCAGAAGCAAGAGGAGAATCAATTGACGAACCATATAGAGGAAGCAATGAACGAGAATGTTGGCAGCTTGACGATCCTGATCCATGATAAACTTGGCAGAGATGAGTAAATGAGCTATTGAGCAATCTCGTATAGCCCACGATCGGTAAGCAGGTAGTGACCTGCTCTGCTACCATGAAAAAAGTAAGGAGATGAGAAATACCTAAATGTGTCGATCTGCTTCTCACAGTCTGTCAGCGCCTCCTTTCTATATGATAAATATCATGTATTATCTTAAAAGCAGGCATATTTTCATTTAAGCCCTTATACCGAGGGTCCCATTTAGCTTCGCTTTTATTATTCTCAACAGTATTCATCTCTTCCCATCCGTAGTAAAACTTGGGAGGATGTTACCATGAACATCATTTTAGGACTTCATATAAATGTTAGGAAGGTAGATTCAAATTATATCATCCTCAAAAGATTTATTAGGATGGCACGCTTTATTCCATGTAGAAAAACGATTAATGGAGCACATGTAGCTAATTTATATTTTAGAGACGTTAGACTGCATGGCATACATAGGATATTCAAATATGCTTGAGACATTAAGTTCAAAAAGTCATTTTTGGCGGGCATTATGAGCAAAATTAGGAGCCACACTTCAGTTAAGTAATGCATATCACCTCCAAACAAATGGCCAAATTGACATGGTCAATATGAGCCTAGGTAATTTATTAAGTTATCTTGTGGGAGAAAGACAAACTCAGTGTGATTTGATATTTCCACAAATCGAATTTGCCTATTATAACTCTATGAGTCGTCCAACAACAAAAATCTTCAAATGTTTTTGTCCAGCATATACTCAATCTACTTGATAGGATCCCCTTCACCTTTCATCGTAGGATTAGTGCAGAAGCTAATGAGTTTAGTGATGAGCATAGGAGAGAGCAAAACTTGACAGAGAGAAAGAGAGAGAGAGAGAGAGAGAGAGAGAGAGAGAGAGAGAGAGAGAGAGAGAGAGAGAGATTGTGGTAGCTTACTTTCAGCAACATCGATTCACAGTTGATACCTTCGGTAGTAGGACACTTTAGATGAGATACAGAGTTCGCCTTGTATCTCGTTGTGATGGAGAGATCAACCTTTGATAAATTGTTTGTGGATTGAAACAGAGAGACTATTTAGGCGTTGCCTTGAGATTTTAAGTCATATTGTTGTTACGTTCTCATTAAGAGATGTGATTTTATAGGAAAGGAAAATACAAATTATATAGACGTTCATGAAGGATTTTGGTATGGAGAAAGAAATGAAGAAGGAATAATCATTTTAGACTTTGTTATAGCACATGAGCTAATTATGACAAATACGTTCTTCAGGAAAAGGGAACATCATTTAATTACATTTAAGAGCGGACCAAATAAGTCACAAGTTAACTATTTTATGACTGGCAAAATGGATAGAAAAATTTGCAAGGATTGCAAAAGCATACCAGAAAAAAATTGAAATTTGCAAATTAAATATAGTAAATTTAAGACAAGGATAAAAGTGTTACCAAAAAATTGATGGTGGAACTTGAAGACGAAAAAACAGGTTGCTTTCAAGGCAGGTGTTATGGAAAAACAGGTTGTTTTCACATTTAAGGATAAGTGGAAAGAACGTATTTGGAGAGTCAAAAGATCGTGCACCCCCACATAAAGCATCTTGGTGGTGGAAAGAGGAAGTGCAAGACAAAGTGAAGGCAAAGAGGGCCAGTTATAAAGCACTCGACGCTTGTAGAAATAATGAAAATTTGGCAAGGTATAAAGTCATCAAGAAAGAAGATAAAATTGAAGGAAGTAAAGCAAGAAGTCAAGCTTATTAAATTTTTTACAAGCGATTAGATACCAAAGATGGAGAGCGTGATATATATAAAATTGCTCGATCTAGAGAGAGGAAGACAAGAGATTTATGTCAAGTTAAATGTATAAAGGATAAATAGATACGATTTTAGCGAATGTTGTGGTTATTAAGGAGCGATGGAAAAGATATTATTATCAACTCTGTAATGAAGGAAAAGACAATGAACTGAGCTTGGAAGAGTTAAGTAAATCGGAAGAGTATAGGAACATAATTTTTTATTGTGCAATTCAAGCATCTGAGGTAAATGATGCTCTGAAGAAAATGAAAAATGGAAAGACGGTGGGGTCAAACAATATAATAATCGAAGTATGGAAATGCCTAGGGAATGAAGGAATTTTATGGCTTAAATATTTCTTCAAGAAGATACTGAAAAGAAAGATGATGTCGGACCAATAGAGAGAAAGTATTATGTTACCTTTGTATAAGAACAAAGGAGATATACAAAATTGTGTCAATTATAGAGGAATTATATTAATTAGTCATACCACGAAACTATGAGAACGAGTAATAGAGAGAAGAGTAAGACCAGAGACTAACATCTCAGAGAATCAATTTGGATTCATGTCAGGGCGGTCTACCATGGAAGCTTTACACCTCTTGAGGAGACTCGTTGACAACTATTGAAGAAAAAAAAAACAGATTTGCATATATTGTTTATCGATCTTGAGAAGGCTTATGATAGTGTTTCAAGAGATGTCTTATGGAGAGTCTTAGAAAATAAAGATGTAAATGTATCATACATTGACGTAATCAAATATATGTATACAAATTCAGTTATAAGGGTGAGGACATCTAGAGGATTAAAACTGGAATTCTCTATCTTTGTTGCTTACATCAAGGGTCAGCTTTAAGCCCTTATCTTTTTACTCTTGTCTTAGATGAGCTCGTCGGGTATATCCAACAAGCAATACCTTGGTGTTTATTGTTTACAGAAGATATTGTTTTGGTCGATGAGAGGTGCGAGGGTGTAAATGCAAAACTTGAATCTTGGAGAGACACTTTAGAAAAGAAGGGTTTTAGGTTGAACAAGACAAAAATGGAGTATATGGAGCTTAAATTTAGTAGTGCAAGAAGAAAGGATGACTTCGTCATTAAGTTAGGTGACCAAGATATTTTCCGCAGTGAGTACTTAAAAATCTGGGATCGATAATTAAAAATATGAAGGTGCAGATAAAGATGTGATGCATAGAATCCAAGCAGATTGGATGAAGTGGAGAGGCGCGTCTTGGATCATATGTGGTCGTAAAGTACCATTTAAATCTAAAGATAAGTTCTATTGTACTGCAATTAGACCAGTTATGCTCTACGATTCCGAGCGTTAGGCAGTGAATTATGTACATGAGCAAAAAAATGGGAGTTGCAGAGATGAGAATGCTTAGGTGGATGTGTGGACAAACGAGACCGGATAAAATTAGGAATGGATGAATCTAGGATAAGAAAGGAGTGACACCAATTGTAGAGAAGATGTGAGAAGCTTGATTAAGATGGTTCAGACAGGTACAAAGGAGACCATTAAAGGCACATTTTAGGCTTTGCGAGAGTTCAGCCACTAGACATGTTAAACAAGGGAGGGGTAGAGCAAAAAAGTCTTGGAATGAAACTATAAGGAAAGACACGATGTACTTAGGCATTAGTGAGAATATGACTAAAGATAGGGCGCAATGGTGACAAATCATCCATATAGCCGACCCCAATATGGTGGGATAAAGACTTGAGTGTTGTTGTTGTGTTGTAAGCAGGTCGTGGGTTATTAAAACCCACGACAGCCCACGATGTTGTGTTGGCCGTAGATTTTAATAACCCTCGGCAGCCAACGTTGTTGTACTGATCATGGGTTTTAATAACCCTCGACAGAGAATAAAACATTAAATGTGGTTATTTCTTTTTGTGTTTTTCAGTGTTGTTTTCCTATTTATTTTAATAAAGAATATTTTTTTAAACTTATTTCTTCCTAAACAAAAAAATTGAAGGAAAATAAATCAAGTGTTGGCTCAGAATTAACTTTAAAGCTCAAAAGAGAATTCGTAAAACAAATTTGACTCGATCTGACAAAATCAATGGAATAGGTCTGTCTAACGTAGATTAAATTAAACCTAGTTAATCAAGTCAATGGATTACAATACTACAACTCCTTTAACATAAATTAAATCTAGAAAGGAAAATACGTGAACCAAATACGCGAAATAAAATATGTACAACATAAAAAAAAAAAAACTAAAATGTTAAGCATAGGCTAAATGCGGTCGTTCGTGATTTCTGGTCTACATCAATGGGCAGATAAAATAAGTATCTCACTCAATACCTTGTATAACCCTACAAGCAGATATCGCATGCTTTTGGTGTATTCTTGGGATTAGGAACCCAACTCCATATGAGATGATGGAGAAATGTTTTACAAACGGAGGTTGATAGCGAAGGAGATGTGGGGTGCTTTCGCTCGAGCTTGCAAACTGAATGAGTATAGCCTTTTTGCATGGAGTAATCAAAATGGAGAAGCATGATGGGCGCATTGCATCACTGCATTTATGGGGTTGACTTTTAGCTTTCAAAGAATGTCTTATCTTCACACATAGGAAGTATAGGAAGTCTTTGACTTCATGGATGAGACGATTGTTCTCACTGATGGCCAAGGGAAGGATAATATAATGCATATCATGGTCCAACTATATGTTTGTGTCGAAGTTGAAATATCTGAAGAGGCCAACAAGCATTTGGATTTCATGTGTCGTATACATTGAATCTTTTGCTCCCAAGGCATAAAGAAGCTGAAGAAAATAAAAATCAAATCAACCTGGGTAGCCAACTGGTTATATTTAACAACGATCTCCATATCCCTCAGACAAGTTTACAGACTCAACAAAGACTTTACATTCTCATGACCTTGTTCGACCGGATGTGACTAGATTCACTACAATATTTCTCTCTTTACTGAGTTTATTGAAAATAAGTTTGTTGAGGGGAATGTTCACTTTGTAAAGTAAGAAGCAACAAAATTGTCCTAAATTTCCCTGAACTTATATTATTGATAAAGGACGACATAAAGGTTTCAATGATGGAACTGTACAACCAATATTCGTCGAGGGTAAGCCCAGACATCAAAAAGGCCTACTGCAGTGGGAAGATAGACCATTGATCAAGGAAAACATCAGCCAAAGAAAAGTATAAAGCAGTCAGGAGACATGATAATCAGTTCGCCCATAGGCGAGGTCCTAGGCAGCTCACCAATGAGCTCGCAGTGCAAACTCTAGACTCACGAGGTCATTCTACGCAGCCTCAATCGCCTCACTGAAGCCCTATGGCATGACAAGCCAGGTATCTTTGCGGGGAGGATATTCGCAGACCAACCCCCCCCCCCCCCAGTCTGCACAAAGGAAAGGCACGTTGACCCCCCCCCCCCCCCCCCCCCCCCCCACACACACACACACAAGGTTCCCATTTAACAAGCTCGTTCCTCCCTTGTATCTAGCTCAGTCTTGGTTTAGGAGGAGAAATTCCTATATACTTCCGGGCGTGTGGTGGGACCTCCTCATTGCAGCTCATGGGTAAAGACCCTTGTGCTCGTATCTCTCTCTTGCTATCAGAATATGTGGTGTTAGACCGTAGGGCCAGTAACCTCAGGCTACCTCTTAGGTCCGAACTTTTGTGAACCGATATCTCGATTCCAACATTTTTGGTGTTATGAGCGTGGAACATATCCAGAGGAAGAAAATCTTGTGAGAAAATGTCAAGGTTCACGATGGCAAGCCGAAGACCGACACCAACCACTCGCAAGATGATAGCAAGTCCGTTACGCGAGCTGACTTCGCGGAATTCAACAGGATGATGCAGGATACTGTGCGAGCCCTGCTCGCACCACGTGTCGAGGTCACTGCGCCGCGACATATCACCTCTTCAGAGGAGGGGGAACCATCCCAGCGACCGGGCAAGGGGATAGCCCAGGAGGAACCCGAGCGACTTCAGTGGTCGTGAGGTTCCCCAGCAAGCTCGCAAGAAATTCGCTTCCGCGAGCACGAGCCTCTGGCGAGCTCACAACAAGCTCGTTATCGCAAGCTGGAGTAGAACCGCCACCTGCCAGCTCGCTGGTATGGGCCGACAAGTCCATTATGTGACCAGATTCTGTCTACCCCAATCCCTTAAGGGTTCCGGGAACCACTCTGAGTTACTATATGGGGAAGGATGACCCCATCCAACATTTGCAATGGTTCGAGAATATGGTGTCCATTCGGACCATGATCGACGCGTTCAAATGCAGACTCTTCGTGATCACCTTCAAGAGGAAGGCGAGGGACTAGTTCCACCAGTTGCCGACAAGTTCGATTTACTGCTTCAAGGACCTGCGTTGAGGGTTGATGTTACCACTCTGAGTTACTATATGGGGAAGGATGACCTCATCCATCATTTGCAATGGTTCGAGAATATGGTGTCCATTCGGACCATGATCGACGCGTTCAAATGCAGACTCTTCGTGATCATCTTCAAGGGGAAGGCGAGGGATTGGTTCCACCAGTTGCCGACAAGTTCTATTTACTGCTTCGAGGACCTACTTCAAAGACCTGCGTTGAGGGTTGATGTTGTGCTTCGTAACGTCCGAGAAAATGAAGGGGGCTACGACTCTTTTCCTTCTTAAACAGGGACTCCATGAGACGTTGGGGAGTTACATTGATCGCTTCCAGAAGGAACTCCTAGGAATCCACAAGGTGGGTAGATATACTTTGCAGCTAGCGCTAACTTTTTTCCTGCCTGAGGGCTTGTTCAAGCTGGAGGTAAGTCGAGGCCCGCCGGTGTCCTTTGACGACTTGATCGACCGAGCGGAAGATTTCATCGAAGGAGAGGCCACGAATAGCAGTTTTCTAGCCTCGCTCACAAGGTTGACCAGGGCTGAAGAGGTGCGGGCCCCGGAGGGGGAACGAAGACCAGAGCAAAGGAAGCAGGAGGAGCTGAGAAGGCAAGAAGTGAGGAGGCCAATCATGGCTCTGGAAAATCGAGGGCCTGACAAAAGGATTTAGGTCCGGATGCATAGGCCGTCGTGGAGGTCGGTAGGAAGATCTGGTCCTATAGGACCCGAGCGACAGGCTCATTTCAATCCTCCCGAGAGGCCACATGGAGGTGGGAGGCAGAACTGGTCTCCTCACCGGGAAGCCATGGAGATTAATCGACAAGGAGGTCGACCTCATAGGAGGAATCAACATCAAAGGCATCCGCGCAGGAATGTCCTTCTCTACTGCGATTTGCATCAAGTAGAGGGACATGTCACTACCACGTGTCCGGAGTTCTTGGAAGCGAGAAGAGTTGGAGAGGGAAGAGCCCAAGGGGGAGGGCAAAAAGATCAACATCGACGAGTTCCTGCCGAAGGAGAGCTGGTTCTAGCTCTGGCACCAAGAAGATGTGAAGACTGGGTGGATATTAGAACGTGTGGAGGGATCGGCATCATCCATGGAGGAGTTGGAGTTGTTCTGCTTCTGTTTTATTTTTTGTGATGCATCTGTTCAGGCATTCTGTTATTGTCTGGAACTTCTCTACTCTTCTGCACTTCTACTACTGCTATTCTACTCTAATTTTCTTAATTGTTCATAATTACGAGACAGATCAAGAATAGGGTATGTTTAAACTATAAGAATTAATAATATTTTAAATTCTGATGTTCTTCTATTTGAAATTATTTTTTAGGAACATAGTACTCACAAAAAGTTATCTTTAAATTTTTTGTATGTTCTTCTATTTGAAATTTTTTGTATGTTTACTTTTTTGCATGTTTATTTTTTAGGAACATCGTATTCACAAAACAGTTGGTGATGGAGGCCGGCGCTAAGTCTCTCTATCAAGGAAGTCGCGGGTTCAAGACCCCACCTCAACAACCCGCCGCACACGGACCGCGCTCCGTGTGCGAAGATGGGTTGGGGTGTACGGCCTGCGGGCCTGTTCAAAAATGGAACCCTACGCAGACCGTAACACTTTTATTTATTAAATGTTATAGACTTATTGTTGTGATGTTGTTATGGGTTGTTGTTAGTGGTTGTTGTTATGGGTTGTTGTTATGGGTTGTGTGCCAAGTTACTGTGTTGCATCATTAGTTATTATGTGTGTTGCCTTTAGGTCGTAGTTTGCGTCTTTAGGCTTCATTAGGTTTAATTATTGTGAGGTCTTTAATTATGTAGTTAATTGTATCTTCTATTTAAAGCCCCTTGGGCTAATGTAATGGTAAGCAATGAAAGATATTATATTTCCCGTCTTTGAATGAGATCTTGGAAGCTCTCTCTTGAGCACACCCCGCTTAGCGAGTCGTGGTCAAGGCTCCGTAGTATCTCCGCCACCGTCATCTCCACCTCCGATCACTCCTCCGGCAACCGGAGTAGGCCTATAACAACTTGATATCAGATCCACCTCCTCCTCTTCCGCCGAAGTCGTTGTCTGTAAACCCTAAATCCTCCACATCCGTCGGTTCTTTTCACCTTCACAGGAGCAGTCCAACAACCACCAGTCACGTCGTCTTCATCAACGATCCAGCGTCTTCCGCAGCAGATTGCAAGCACCATCGATGAGACCGCCGACGATTTCCGCTCCTGTGCTTTCGCTCCCATCGATTTCCATGGCCTCTGTTGACGTCTCCAGCAAGCACGTCTAGGAACAGGAGCCTCGACGCCCTCGCCAGCAAACACGCATCCGTCGAGCCGAGCCTGCACGCTTCCATCGTGATGCAGGACAGGCATCACACCTGCCTGCCACCCTGCAGCCTGGCGTCGCACCAGCCCAGGGGGCCCACCTTAGTGTCGCACCAAGGCGTCTTTAATCAGGACCGCGGCCCGTACACCCCAACCCATCCCCGGCCCCACCACAGGGCCGATAGGTTGTTAAGGTCGGGGCTCGATCCCCCGACCTCCTTGATAAAGAGCTTTCAGGCAAGCTCTCATCACCAACTGAGTCGTGTCCCATCCGCGGCTCAGTTGGTGATGAGAGCTTGCCTGAAAGCTCTTTATCAAGGAGGTCAGGGGATCGAGCCCCGGCCTCAACAACCTATCGGCCCTGTGGTGGGGCCGGGGATGGGTTGGGGTGTACGGGCCGCGAACCTGATTAAAAATGCCTTGGTGCGACGCCAAGGTGGGCCCCCTGGGCTGGTGCGACGCCAGGCTGCAGGGTGGCAGGAAGGTGGGACGCCTGTCCTGCATCACATCGCTGCCAGATCCTACTGCCTCATCGCGTCAGTGTGTTTCTTCGGCGCATCATTCCGTCGAGCCCTATGCGCAGACGTATACTTTCGGTGCATCCCTGCATCCCGTCTGTCGAGCTAGATCCTCCATCTCCACGCCTAGTCTGCGTCGCCGTAGGTTTCTTCATCGAGCCGCCCAAACAGTACCTCATGCAGCAGGCCGCACGCTGCTCCATCCCGACTTCTCGAGCCCACCAAACTTATTCGCCCAGCATCGAGCCCCTCAAAGCCTAGAGGGCCGCACGCCTTCCAATTTCATTGGAATTAATCATTAATTTTTAATTGAATTAATTATTTATTCAATTAAGTTCCGGTTCATTTGGTCCTCAATTCCTCATGAGGGACTCCACCACTATCGTGACTACTATCAACAACATGCTGTAGACCTTCCTGACTTCTATGGACGCACGATTTCGATATGTCGAGGCACGTCGTCAGAGCGACATGACCTCACTCCACAATCTTAATGATATAACAGCCACCCTTTCGTCGCAACCCGTACCACCGCCGAGTCCACTTAAACAGTCATCGCTCTCACCACCGACCGAAGCCGCTCCCCGGCGTTCGGCCGTCCTTGCGTTCCACCGCCGCCACCAGTACTTGCAGTCGTCACCTCATTGTATCTGTTGCAGACCCCTGCTCTGTTGGTAACTACTCTGCCAGCACCTCCGACCTCCGTGCCACCTCTTCTTAGGGCACCTACTCGGTTGAACCCTCTGATCTGATTCTTCTGTCGACCGTCCCCAAGTCGGCGCCACCACTTCTGATCACCGCAGCTCTTTCCGGTCGTACTACCGCGCCTTCGACTATTCGCAGCTGTCAGGAACCCCGTTTCGCTCGCTCCTCGCCATCTTTTTTGCCATCAGGGAGCGTGTCGACGTCCTGTCGCTCGATGCAGCCTCCGATACAGCAACACGATATCGGGAGTTGTTCTGGCAGGAAATCAAGGAGCGAGACAATCCAACAGTGCAGGCCTCGTTCGATCTTGAGGGCAATCTTGCATTGAAGGCCGGGAGAGATGTTATGGGTTGCTGGCATGGGTCGCATGCCCAATTACTGTGTTGCATCTTTAGTTATTATGTGTATTGTCTTTAGGTCGTAGTCCACGTCTTTAGGCTTCATTAGGTTTTATTATTGTGAGGTCTTTAATTGCGTAGTTACCCTTGTATCTTCTATTTAAAACCCCTTAGGCTAGTGTAATGATAAGCAATGAAAGATATTTTATTCCCCGTCTTTGAATGAGATCTTGGAATCTCTCTCTTGAGCACGCCCCGCTTAGGCAGTCGTGGTCAAGGCTCCGTAGTATCTCCTCCACCGTCATCTCCACCTCCGGACACTCCTCCGGCAACCTCCGAGTAGGCCCATAACAAATATATGCACGTTTTGACTTTTAGAAGTTAAATGCAAATGTCTATAAGCTTAGTAGACTTAGAAGTTAAATTTAATGAATAAATATATATATATATATGTTTATATATCTATACCATATTAAAAGGGAAAAATATCCTTTGGTTAAACATTCAACTTTCCCATTTTACCCTTAGTTATTACAAAATTTCCAATTTTTTTAATATATTTGTTTTTCCTTTAATTTAAAAAAAAATGTGCTCTCATATAGGCAAAGACCCTACTTACAATAAGAAATGTGCTCTCTCCATCGCTCGCAAGCCCATGTGCACAAGGAAAAAAAGAGCGACGGGCGAAGTATAGCGCTCGGGGGTATGCGAACGGCGGAAGCGTCGTCGCGCCGGGGCAATGTCGTGGTCGGAGTACTATTGTGTGGGGCACTGAGGGGCCCCCGTGCACTGTCGTTGTCAGGGTACTTTCGCGGTTGGTCGTCGGGGCGGAGCCCCATGCCTGTCACTCGTAATTATATATACGTATTCCATAAATATATAATATTATTAAATATGATATTTTAAACATCCGTGTTATATCCTCCAACATCAAATGCTTCAATCACAAATCGATATGAATTCGACATCTGGCATCTGCTTTATTGCCCGACATAACATCTCTTTAAATGGGTTAACGGTGGTACAATGGGTGTTCTATCTTTGCTCATTTGGTAACATTAAGAGACCCCAATGATGGAAATATGATGATACTGAGTTGCTTTATATTCTTTCATATAATGAATTGTGCAACATTATTTCGAGGCATGTATGATGATATTAAGTTTAGCAACATCTTAATCTCGTCTTCCCATTTTGAGCCTCATCTCAAATTCTTTCTTTTATACCAAGTATGATTTTTATCTTACCAAAAGATTGAATAATCTTTTCTTTGTCAAAATCATGCTATCTTTGAAGTCAAAATATTCGGATACGGTTCGAGATCCACTTGCTACAAAAAGTTTAGATGTCACATAATCTAAGTTGGAAAATGTTCTAAAAATAAATTAAGAAACTCAAATAATTAATTTAGACCGCGCTAAAGTCCCGAGAGAAAGGGAACCTCAGTGGTAAACCTAGGTCTTAAGCTATTTAATTAGTTGGCTAGCAAGAAGATAAACCGGGTTAGCATGCCGCAAGAGTTTTCGCAATGTTAAGTTGCAAGAGAACAATCGACGTTGAGAAATAACGATAACTGAAGAAAATGGATGCAGGCAATTTCAGAATATTGATCACTTAAAAATAATTGCATGAATTTAAGCTAATCGAGGGGAGCGAGATTATTACCTGCAGTGAATTCCCAAGACTGGAAGGCATATGTTAGGGATGTGGGTTACGACCAGAAGAGGGGAATGGTTGCTGGTTTGGGCTTGGACAATACAAGGAAATAAGGAGTCACTTGGGTAAACACAGAGGAGGGGAGGAAGGCTCGAATAGGTTTGTTGTGAGATGGGGGCTTCGGGTAATAATCGACTGGAAACAAAAATGGAGGCTCGGGTCAGGTTGGAGGAGGTCGGTTGTGGGTAGGAGCTGGACAGAAAATAGAAGTCGTGAACACAGTGCACGTTGCAGTCACAGGAGGAGGGCCTGGATGAAGTCGTTGGAAGTCGACTGGCCCTCGGGAAGATGTGATGGAGGAGATTGTGGCTTTTGAGGCGGGGAGGAGTGTAGGGAGACAGACGGCATGAACCAGGAGGGCTCGATCATGTCGGTAGATAGGGGCTAGCCGGACGTTAATCGGCCCACGAAAGGCTCGCTGACGTCGTTCGAGGCTCTAGTAGCGGGGAATCGAGGCATTCGCGTGCTAGGGAAACCGATCAAGACATAACAGTATCGTTTGATCTCCATTCTGGCTGTAAAGAGGGGTTGAACCAGTTGCTATAGGGGAGGTTTTAATATGGCTTTAGGTATACTTAATTCACATAGATTAAATGAATTGGAAATCAAAAGTCAAGAGAGATTAATTGTCTCTTTGACTCTCCTCATAATAAATAATTCTGAATTAAATATTGTATAACTTAAAATTTAATTCAAAATTATTATTTACTTTTTAATATAAAAAAGTTAATTTTACCTTTAATTTCTTTGCTTGCCGTAATTACCATATTACCTGATTTGACGGAACTTAGCATTCAGGGTCGTATTGGTCGGTCACACCAACAAGTCGTGTGAACATGCGTGATACAAAACACATAGGCGCTAATAACATGCATGAAAAATAAAAAACATTAACAAGTGTGAAGACTTGCGGTACACAAATAAAAATACAAGACAAAATAAACTTGCGACTCAAAATGTGCATCAATTCCCGCGGGATTGAAAGAACTCGACCACATCGAGAATGCGAGGTATCCTGCCACTAAAATGCTCAAACGTCGATCTACAAAATGTTGTGTGATCGCCCTGCTGCTGAACCAATCTCCTTCGGAAAACTACAATCCTCGATGACAAAATCAACAAAGGAATTATAATTTTCCAAAGATGCTCGTAAACCGTTTCATAATTTTATGTGAAATATTAAAATGATCACTAAAACTCGGAGCATCAAAGAGACGAGAATCACTGGTTATGAGAGAATGAAGATCAAAGAAACAAGGTAAGAAGCAAAGCATAAAATAAGCATGACCAACCTATGGACTCATTAAATCATATTGCATCATACGCACTCCTGCTAGACATCATGAGCATCTATTAAACTTAAGATCAACTGCCCTCATGATATTACAGGGTAAAGTGTGACTAGCGCAACAAATTTTAAAAGCAATCTCAAATCTACCATTTAATTTTTTACATAGAAATCTCTTAAAACGTGTGTCCCTATGAGGAATGAAACTCCTAGGGATAGTCTCTATTCTTTTAATACGACTAAGCCTAAATAGGTCGATGATCAGACGATGAAAGTCATCGTGCTCATTAATAACCAGGGGATAGTGAGGTGACAAAGTGTGATCGCCAAATACAATATTGATATACGGTGGCAATTTTAAGTCATCTAAGATAAACGACGCTTTAGAGTCATGTGCTTCTTTCTGGAGTAAGGGTCCAGGAAAAAGTGTGGCAATGAATAAAAGTGGCATAGGGAAATCTAAGGGGGGTGTTAGATGATATCGAGGTCCTTTTGGGTGTCTTTGGGACAAGACCCTCTGGGGAAGAAGAACAATCTTGTGCCCATGGTGATCAAAAGAATGAGAGTTCCTCGAACCATCGTGACGTATCTATCGTACTGTCAGGATCGTCCTAATAAGATGTGGCAGACATTGATGGTGGTGCATAACAATATAGTATCATGATATGTGTTCTCTATAGAGAACTCTAACAGATAGTGATGAGTAACGGACATGCTCAAATGACTATTAACCCCAAATAAGTTTTATGGTTGCTCTAAGAGGTGCGTCTCGAGTCCTAGTGTGTCAATCATACGTTAAGAAACGAAATTTTTCATACTACCACTATCAATGAGGATGACACAAAATTATCCCTGAATGCATGTAGTAGTAAGGAAAATATCATTTCTCTGAAAATCACTCTTAGTGGTCTCACTAGGGGAAACCAAGCTATAGCAAAGGACACGGACTAAACAACCAGCTTGTTCTCCTTCAACCTCTATCAAGCTCTCAGACTCAGGATTAGGGTCAGGTTAGGAGTCACTAAGGAGAACTGCATAATCAGGCTCGTCCATCGTGAAATTAGTAATGGGGACGAAGTGGGTATCGCGGGCATTCAAATGATTTGTGTCCAGGTTCCATACACTAGAAGCATCGGAATACTACAGTGTTGAGCTTGAACCTAATGGTCTCCTTTCCCCGGGCAGGTCCTAGTAGTGACATGAGGACAAGGGGGATCTAACATCTTAGTGGTGGGGGCAGCAGTGGTAGAGATCGAAGCAAGTCTATCAGTAGAACAAAGTCATGATGTCCTTTTCAGTAGTGAGGACTTCACTCTACGAGCTCTACTGAATATTTCACCTAAATCTCTATAATCATACAACTCAAGTTGGTCCCTAATAGCATAATAGAGCCCATTCAGATAGCAGGACATTGTCATATCTCTTCCTTACGAAGCTCTAACCTAGACTGCAACACTAGGAACTCATGGGTGTACTCATCTACGGAGAGTCTATCTTGGTGAAGGTTGTGAAATCTTCGATATAAATTTTGTAAATAGTCTGGGGGGCATAACGCTTTCGTGGTTGAGTTTTAAATTCTACCCAAGTAGTTATAGGGGTGAGGCGTAAGGTGAAATGTGTGCGCTCTAGTTAAACCCACAAGACTAGTGAAGGTCCTTTAAGACTAAGGGTGGCATATTATACTTGTCGATTCATAGACATTTTTCCATGTCGTAAATGTCTCCATGCGCTCACATCAATCCAAACATCTCCTGAGCCTACATGGACATCAAAATCGCCTACATCTAACTTAACCCCAACATCCCAAAGGGATTGGTTGCGGAGTTCAGTCTCGGGATGTTCAGGCTCTACAGGTCTAGGGATATGGTGAGGCGCTCCTCCTATGTGTATAGTGGCTTCTATGTTGTTAACAGATGTGCATAGACAATTCATTGCATGTCCCATGTCATCCATATTGATGGTGACGGTCGTGACTGCCTTCATCAAATCGCCCATGTGTTGAGTCAAGTCACCAACGCTAGTCTCTAGACGATCTACTCGATTTTCTATTTTTGTTGTTTTAAATAGAAAATTTTGTTTTAAAAATACTTAGTTTTCTTGGAGAGAGAAAACTAAATTTATCAACCTGCAAGAGAACAATCGATGTGAGAAATAACGATAACAAGAAAATGGATGCAAGCAAGTTCGGAATATTGATCACTTAAAAATAATTGCAAGAATTTAAGCTAATCGAGGGGAGTGGGATTATTACCAACAGTGATTTCCCAAGATTGAAAGTCATAGGTTAGGGATGTGGGTTATGGCCAGAAGGGGGGAATGGTGGCTGGTTTGGGTTTGGACAACACAGAAAAATAGGGACTCGCTCGGGTAAACACAGTGGAGAGGACGGAGGCTCGGATACGTCATCAAGTTTGTCAGATGAGGAAGTTCAAGCTACATCTACAGTCCTTAGTTCTGCAGATTATGAGCCAGATCAAAATGAGGTATGACTTAAAATTTAGGAATATTTATTTAATTCCTCATAATTAAATACTCATAGTTTGTAATAATGAACATTTTGTAGACCTGTATTGTTATGAATATGTTTATTTATTGTTATTAGCTTATTGATAGGATTTATGTATGCTTTAACTTATAGAAGTTAAATGTAAATGTTTATGAATTTAGTAGAATTAGAAGAGAAATGTAAATGTATAAATATATATATATTAAATATATAAATAAGCATATAAGTATATATATAGTGAAATATGATATTTGTATTTAAAATATTCTTGACATATCTTCCAACATCCGACATTTCAAACTCAAACCAACGTTAACTTGGCATCTGACATTTGCAGCTTCGAACTTGATAACATCTTCTAAGAAAATTAATTGTAATGCTACCACATTCTTCTCATCTGATTCAGTCACATTGCACCTCAGTATCATGACCTCAAATTCTAGAACATAGTCAGTCTTCCACACAGTCTAAATTTTCTCAGCCATGCAATCACAAGTACGAACCTTCTTGGATTGGTATAAAATGTCTCATCACGAGACACTTCGTCTTGATACAGCTCCTAATGTTTATTATACCATCCCATCTTTTTAATGTTCATGTTCTCCCACCAAAGACTAAGAGTCTGTTTGGCGCGGTGTTTTTGATCCGGTGAGTTTGGATAAAAATGTCACCATCATAGAATATATGTTTGACATGACAACGGTTATGACTGTCATCAAGAAGAAGCAAAAACTAGTTTTGAACATAAAATTCAATGGAGTTCTTTAGGTGACATCGGACGTTCACGAACGACGGTTCATAACCATCAAGTTCATGAACACCACCGTCGTGTCAAATGGATTCTAACACTCTTTCAACTTTGGTACGACCCTCTTGCATCTCCTCATCTCAATACCTTACAAGCAAAGATCTACTCAAGACTTTGGAGCTACTCAATGAACTCAGATGGGAGGATAAACCACTTAACTCGAGTATATGGACCCGAATGTCGTCTCCATGTTTGTTGTACTCTCTTGGAGGCCATTGTTGTCTCTTAGGATGATCAATTCCTTATGATCATGTCATCCCATTGGACTCATGCTTTGCTTCATTTCAAGAACGCCTATGCACAGTTGTAGGGCATCTTCTTCTTAGCCTAGTTTGTTGTTTCCAATACAACGTAACTTAGGTCATTTACGCAACTTTTTGAGTTCGCTTTAGAGGATCTAGAGTTGATCATACTACTTCCTTGCATTCACTACAACTTCCATCAAGAGACCATGGAAAATCAATTTGGGTGGAGGTAAAATTCACGGACTTTGGATTCACAACTTTGGGAAGGGTTCGCGGCTTCAAGTGGAGACACTAATTTTGGAGGTGGAGTACAAGGGAATATCTCATGTCTAAGGTTAAGAATAACAACCAAAACTAGATAATGGGTCGATATTTGAAATGATTCCGGGAAATTTCAATCCATTCAAACCCGCTAAAATCAAAATTCAAATCGTTTTTTATAGGTACTCATAACAAGAGTCTGGTATTTATAAGGTGTCTGACAGAAATGTTCATAAAAGGCAGCAAACATTTCCATAGACGAGTTATTTCCATAGACGAGTTATTTCCAAAGACGGGTCGTCTCCAAAGACGGATTATTTCCAAAAAACTCTCCCCCTCCGAAATTGGCAGGAAAGGCAAGACGCGCAAAACCACCGCGGACGCAACGGAGTTTCTCCCTCCCGTCGCGGGAGGGATCCTCGCCCCGCGCCGCGCCCCTTGGGGGTGCGGCCGAACCGCACCCCGCGAGGGGTACGGCCGAACCGCACCCCGCGAGGGGTGCGGCTTGTGCGGCCAAGCCGCACCCCGCGGCCTTGGCCGCACTCCCTCGGGGTGCGTCCTTGGCCGCGCCCCCTTTGGGGTGCGGCCGCGCCGCACCCCCTCAGGGTACGGCCTTGGCGCACCCTATGCGGGGTGCGGCCAAGCCGCACCCCATGCGGGGTACGGCCAAGCCGCACCCCCTCGGGGTGCGGTCAAAGCCGCCCCCCTCTTGGGTGCGCCCATGCCACGCCCCCTCGAGAGGCGGGCACGCCGTACTCCCTTGGAGTTCGACCACGTCGCCCTCCACTCCCCGCGCACGGTACGGCCGCCCCATCTCTCCTACTTTCCCGGCGGAGGGGACTTGCGGGAAGCCCTCACGGGCATACTTTTCATCAGGAACATCACGTACTTATTTTCTCCTTAAGGGTGCGGCTTGTCATTCCCTTGTTCACTCGAAACACCTCGAGGCGTAACCTGAACGCTCTCGCATTTCGTCGCGCACTTGAAACACTTCAGCGCTAGCACGCGCTCAGAACGTTTCTGAGCACAGTCGGGAAGCCTTCTCACTTTTTGTCTTTCCGGCTTCTCACTTTTTGTCTTTCCGGCTTCTCACTTTGTCTTTCCGGCTTCTCACTTTTTGTCTTTCCGGCTTCTCACTTTTTGGGTTTCAGGCTTCTCACTTTTCAGGAACAGTTAGTCGCCTTTTTCGCCTCCAACGGAACTGCCCGAACCGCCCGAGCTGCCCAAGCTGCCCGAGGGGCAAGGTGGTCATTTGCGAAAAATGGCGATCCGAGGGCCCCGAACCGGAGAATATGATTCGTCCCCTAAACATTTATGGAAACTGCAAACGGCGAGATTACCGGACTACCCCCGGCCAAAGCTATAAAAAGGGCTCTGGGGCTTCATTTGAAAGGACCTTGACTTCTGGACCCGGGAGAGCTCCTTGCAGACTTTTGCAGAATTCTCCTTCGGCACTTGAAGATCTCCTTCGGGACTTGAAGATCTCCTTCGGAACTTGAAGATCTTCTCACTTCCGAAAGGCGACCAGCATTTCTTAGAAGGGAAAGGCGACTGGCCTTCCCGCTTCCGAAAGGCGACTGGCCTTCCCGCTTCCGAAAGGCGACCAGCATTTCTCAGAAGGGAAAGGCGACTGGCCTTCCCGCTTCCGAAAGGCGACTGGCCTTCCCGCTTCCGAAAGGCGACTAGCAATCTCAGAAGGGAAAGGCGGCTGGCCTTCCCGCTTCCGAAAGGCGACTAGCAGTCTCAGAAGGAAAAAGGACTTAGTTTTTCCGAGAGGTGGCCTGTCGCCCTCGAAGCTCTCTTTCTCCAAGTATTGTAACGAGCAGCGGCCTGTCGCGCTCGAGTTCTAGCTTCCAAGTTGTAACTCCTCCAGAAGATAGTGAAGTTTGGTCGGCACAGCTCCGGCCGCGTGGTTTTTTACCCTTTCCGGGTTTTCCACGTTAAAAAGTTTCTGCGTACTCAACGAACCTCTAATTCATTGTTTGCGCGCTTAGCTCGCTCACGAGCTGAGGCGGTTCAAGTGAACCGGTCTACCAAGAGCCCTAAGCGTTCCGCAACAGTTTAGCGCCGTCTGTGGGAATGGATTTCCAAATTCGAAGCAAAAAATTCCCGAGCGCTATACCCACTTCGCCGGAATTCTCGGAGCCAGCAAGAGTGGACACCTCCCCTGAACTGTCCGACGCGTACAGCTCCTCGATTCCAGAAAGCCGGGCGAAAGGAGCGCTCACTGTTGCACCCATCCGGCCCCCTTGGCCGGAATCGGCTGGCAAACCGGCCCCTCCGGAGGGAGGGCAGGATCCGAGCAATGACAAGCACCAACGAAGGCGATCCCCCCTCTCCAAGTCAGTTTCGGAATACCCAGTTCCTTCATGGCTAAAGCTCCCGTACAACAAGGAATTCCACGGAGCAGAAGATCCATATGAGCACATTAATCATTTTCTGATAATGACACGGAGGCTCGGACTTCCCGACCCAGCTAGCTGCAAAATCTTCACCAAAACGCTGCGTGGAGACGCCCTCCGCTGGTATCAATCCCTGCCTAATGGAGCGATCCATAGTTTCGCCGAGTTGTCCCGACTGTTCATCGAGCAACACGAGTCCTACTCGGCAAAGATCCAGGAAGGAGAAAAGCCCGGAGCAAGCAAACAACCCCTCTTAGGAGAGGAGGAGCGGAGCATGCAATCAGAGAAAGTCGGCCCAAATCTTCACCGAGAACGCCCCTGCGCATGGATGGATTTCATCTTGGATTCAAGCATAGGGAGTCCCCCCTGTGAGCTGAGGAAGGCGCTGATAACCCACCGCATCTCCTTCAACGTCCTATTCCTGGCAGCAATAGCTCGACTCAAGCTCCTAAGCGGGAACCTCAAGCTTAGGGCTAGCGAAGCAGAGCTCCCGGATGGAACTACGGTGCCCACTATAGGCGTCATCACCCTCCCCGTCCAAGTAGGAGCACACGCTGAGCCGATCCAGTACGATATACAATTCGTCGTCGCCGAGGCAGACTCCCCCTACGACGTAATATTCGGGAGCCACCTACTGGACGCCATGGACCACGACGTTTCCATGTCAGGACGCATGGCCAGCAAAGGAAGTATCCTCAAGAGCGCAATGCATGGTCTCGGCACGTCCGCCCCATGGCTCCCCTGGATCAGCAACAACCCGCCGTCAAAGTCAAAGACCGAGATGCAGAGTTCACGAGAAGGCCAAGCAGCTCCTGCGATAGCTGGAAAGGAAAAACTCCAGACACTGACAGATCCGCCGCCCCTCGATTCAAGCCGCAAGAGAAAGGGACAGCAACAGCACCCCGAGGAAGCCGAACGGCCCACTCAGAACAAAGCAAACCGCCCCCAAGATCTAGCAAGTCTAGGTCCCCGGAACTTCACCCCGCTAAACACACCACGCGAGCATATACTGTCCGTAATCTGTCATAGCAAGCTCATTCACTGGCCCAAGAAGCTCTCCTTGCACAAGGGAGATCCGTCTCAGTTCTGCCACTTCCACAAAGGCCGAGGACACCAAACGGAGCAATGTGCCCGACTGAAGGAAGAAATCGAACGTCTTATCCAACTAGGATACCTGGAGGCCTTCCGCAAGAAGACGCAGGCCAGCGAAGGCCAATCACCGGGCCGCCGTCGCCCACCAAGCTGAACAAAAGATTCGGACAAACGCAACGCAAGCAAGACTCGACGCCATCTTCTCTAAAGCCTGTATCAAAAACTTATCGCAAGACTGCATTTGCGAATGTATCAGTATTAATTTTCTAATAAAATCCTACTTGCTACAAACCATTCTACTGCAGGTACCGATTCGGGGCCCTGCCCCGGGGACTTTGCACCGCCGTCGATTGAAGGTTCGCCCTTCTCCTCCGCCGTCGAGTCCCGGTGTCGTAGGGGCCTGCCCCCCTGCGTTCACCCCCGGTTTGAATACCCCCGCTATTCACCAGCCAAAGCCGCGAGCGCAGACTCGTGCGAAAAGTCGCGGGCAAAGGCTCGTGCAACAAAGCCGCGAGCACAGACTCGTGCACCAAAGTCGCGGGCAAAGGCTCGTACAACAAAGCCGCGAGCACAGACTCGTGCACCAAAGTCGCAGGCAAAGGCTCGCGCAACGAAGCCGCGAGCGCAGACTCGTGCACCAAAGCCGCGAGCGCAGACTCGTGCGAGAAAGCCGCAAGCACAGACTTGCGCAAGCTAACTCTTTATATATATATATATATTTGAAAGTCGCGGGCTCCGACTCGTGCAAAACTCATCTTGAAAACAACCAAACCATGCAGGTGCTAACAACCAGATAAACAGATCAAACAGAGAAATGAATACGATAAACTCGATAAGAGGGTACAAACACGTCAGCTCAACGCTGCGCACCAAGCGAACAATGGTACGAAAAGCGGAAAAGCAAAATACCAACAAGCCGATTCAGAGCGACACACAAGCAAACAATAACATGGAAGTCAAGAAAACAGAGGGCAATCGGCATCAATCCTCGGCTGCGTCCGAACACTCATCCTCCGAAAGATCTCCCGCTCCAAGACCAGCGGTGTCACACCCGAACCTCTTCCCCACTAAGCGGAGAGTCTTCTGAACGCCGCGCTGGAAGGCGACCTCACGCTCATCCTCCAACAGGGGCTCGACCTCCTTCGTCATGACCTCAGCACGGATCTCCTCCGCCATCTGGAACCGCTCCTCGACAAAAGCAAGAGAATCTCGGAACTCAGCCACTCCGGCCGCCTTGGCATCCTCAAGGCTGTGCTCGACCGACGATAGCCGCTCCACCTCGCTCCGCAGAAATCCCAGCTCCCCCTCCATACGAAACATCTCCCCCTGGGCCTCAGATAGCTGACGAAGCGCGTCCTGAGCAAGCGCCTTATCTCCACCATACGCCTCATGCAGCTTCTCAACCTCGGATTGGGAAGAAGAAAGGTCCGCCTCCAGCTGCTTGACGCGGGACAGTTCGCGATCCCTCCTCTTCTGTAAAGCGGACATGTCCCTCTTCATCACGCTCAGCTCCTCCTGGAGGGAGATGTAACTGTCCTTAAGGCCCACGTAACAGTCGTTCCATGTGAGAGCAACGTTGGTCAGAGCATTCGCCTACAAACACAAACAAAACAATCAGGAGACACGAACAATAAAAACAAAGACAAGTCAAGACCCAAGAAAGGAGAGACTGACTTACCGCAGAAGTCATCGCCTGGAGGGACGAGGAAACTCGCCTCGACGGCGGGTGAGGGGGAGGTGGCGGCAAGTCTCCCTGCGCAACCTGCTCAGCAGTTGGGGAGGCCAGAATCTCGACCTCCGGGTCGGGAATAATCGGCTCCCCCCGACGGCGGCTCGGACCGGATTCATGATCATGGCTCCTAGGCTCCGGCGGAGCAGAACCCGAACCAGGAGTTCCATTCCTGAAAACAATCTTTCTCTTTTTCCCACGCTCCAGGGGAACCGCAGCCTCCCGCTCAGGGTCCCAAGAAAGCCCCACCGCAAGCAGCCGACTCTCCTCCACACAGTTGTACACGCTAATCAAAGCCTTCGACAGCCCCTCTCGGCCAGGAAAGTCGGGGAGGGGAAGGAACTCGTCCTCCCGGCCGATCAGTCGGCGGCAGCGTCCAGGAAGTGACCTCCAAAGCTCGGGCAGCTCCCAACGATTCCGAATGTATCCATAAAGGGTATTCCCGTGGCGATAATCTGTCTTCTCGCCAAAATGGAACCAACTTTTGTTGCTCCGCACCTCAATCCGTCCGCCCAAGTCGGTGGTAGCCTCACACCAATCCTTGAAGAGCTCGAGTGAAAAGCGCGTACTGTGTTCCCGAAAGAGCACCACCAGCCCCATGATATTCGACATTCCAGCAGGCGTGAACTGGGTGATCGGAAGGCCGCAGAACCGGAATATTACAATAGCCTCCTCCGGTGGAGGTATACGGAATCCAGACTTCAGGCAACTCTCAGAGAGTGTTATGTAACCCGTGGGCGGATTTTGAACGCGCTCCTCCGCCCCTGGAATCTTAATCTCAACATTCGGAGGCAATCCGAACCGCTTGCGCCACACCTCGATTCGCGCGCCATCTAGAGAAGAGTGTAAGCGCATCGGCCTCGATTGGCCGCCCCGCTTCGAAGCCTGCAAGGAAAAGCAAACGCGTATAAGGACGAGCGCTAGAAGGCGACCGAATCAAAAAATCTGGGATATTGCAAAGCTACCTCCCCGCGCACCAAGCGCGCGAGCATAAAACAGTCTCACGCGAAGGCATCATATGCGCGCAAGAACCCGCGCGAACCGAGCGCGCACGGGGACCCACACGCTGGAACGCGCAGCTCGGCATCCGCGCACGGGGACGTACAGCACGGCACCCGCACGCGCGGGCGCGCGGGGACGGCACCCGCGCGTCCCACGCGCAGGGGCCGCCCGTGCGCACAGGCGCGCGCAGCGCGCCGCCCGGGCGCGCAGGCGCGCGCAGGGGCCGCCCGTGCGCACAGGCGCGCGCAGCGCGCCGCCCGGGCGCGCAGGCGCGCGCAGCACGCCGCGCGCGCGCGCGGGAGCACGCAGCGCGCAACCCGCGCGCGTCGAGGCCGCCCGCGCGCGGGAGCACGCAGCGCGCCACCCGCGCGCGCAGGAGCGCGCCACCCGCGCGCGCAGGAGCGCGCAGCGCGCCGCCCGCGCGCGCAGAGGCTGTGCCCTCCCACGGGGGCACGTTCGCCGGGTCCCCCCTCCGCCGGCTCCGGCCGGACGCGAGCGCGCCCGGGCACCGCCCTTTCGACTGCTCCGCCCGCGTGTCCTCTCGTCCGCCGCTGGCCGTTTGTTCCCTTCGCTCCTATTTCAAAAAAGCGGAAGGCAAAATCAACTTACCCCGACCATCGTTCGGCGCGTCCTGCCGAGATAACAACCGGTTCCGCCGCGCAAACGTTCAAAAAACCCTCACACTCCTTCTCAAGTTCTGGACTCCGACGGTTTTGGGGGGCTTATGATGGGTACTCATAACAAGAGTCTGGTATTTATAAGGTGTCTGACAGAAATGTTCATAAAAGGCAGCAAACATTTCCATAGACGAGTTATTTCCATAGACGAGTTATTTCCAAAGACGGGTCGTCTCCAAAGACGGATTATTTCCAAAAAACTCTCCCCCTCCGAAATTGGCAGGAAAGGCAAGACGCGCAAAACCACCGCGGACGCAACGGAGTTTCTCCCTCCCGTCGCGGGAGGGATCCTCGCCCCGCGCCGCGCCCCTTGGGGGTGCGGCCGAACCGCACCCCGCGAGGGGTACGGCCGAACCGCACCCCGCGAGGGGTGCGGCTTGTGCGGCCAAGCCGCACCCCGCGAGAGGTGCGGCCAAGCCGCACCCCACACGGGGTGCGGCCTTGGCCGCACTCCCTCGGGGTGCGTCCTTGGCCGCGCCCCCTTTGGGGTGCGGCCGCGCCGCACCCCCTTAGGGTACGGCCTTGGCGCACCCTATGCAGGGTGCGGCCAAGCCGCACCCCATGCGGGGTACGGCCAAGCCGCACCCCCTCGGGGTGCGGTCAAAGTCGCCCCCCTCTTGGGTGCGCCCATGCCACGCCCCCCTCGAGAGGCGGGCACGCCGTACTCCCTTGGAGTTCGACCACGTCGCCCTCCACTCCCCGCGCACGGTACGACCGCCCCATCTCTCCTACTTTCCCGGCGGAGGGGACTTGCGGGAAGCCCTCACGGGCATACTTTTCATCAGGAACATCACGTACTTATTTTCTCCTTAAGGGTGCGGCTTGTCATTCCCTTGTTCACACGAAACACCTCGAGGCGTAACCTGAACGCTCTCGCATTTCGTCGCGCACTTGAAACACTTCAGCGCTAGCACGCGCTCAGAACGTTTCTGAGCACAGTCGGGAAGCCTTCTCACTTTTTGTCTTTCCGGCTTCTCACTTTTTGTCTTTCCGGCTTCTCACTTTTTGTCTTTCCGGCTTCTCACTTTTTGTCTTTCCGGCTTCTCACTTTTTGGGTTTCAGGCTTCTCACTTTTCAGGAACAGTTAGTCGCCTTTTTCGCCTCCAACGGAACTGCCCGAACCGCCCGAGCTGCCCAAGCTGCCCGAGGGGCAAGGTGGTCATTTGCGAAAAATGGCGATCCGAGGGCCCCGAACCGGAGAATATGATTCGTCCCCTAAACATTTATGGAAACTGCAAACGGCGAGATTACCGGACTACCCCCGGCCAAAGCTATAAAAAGGGCCCTGGGGCTTCATTTGAAAGGACCTTGACTTCTGGACCCAGGAGAGCTCCTTGCAGACTTTTGCAGAATTCTCCTTCGGCACTTGAAGATCTCCTTCGGGACTTGAAGATCTCCTTCGGGACTTGAAGATCTTCTCACTTCCAAAAGGCGACCAGCATTTCTCAGAAGGGAAAGGCGACTGGCCTTCCCGCTTCCGAAAGGCGACTGGCCTTCCCGCTTCCGAAAGGCGACCAGCATTTCTCAGAAGGGAAAGGCGACTGGCCTTCCCGCTTCCGAAAGGCGACTGACCTTCCCGCTTCCGAAAGGCGACTAGCAATCTCAGAAGGGAAGGGCGACTGGCCTTCCCGCTTCCGAAAGGCGACTAGCAGTCTCAGAAGGAAAAAAAGACTTAGTTTTTCCGAGAGGTGGCCTGTCGCCCTCGAAGCTCTCTTTCTCCAAGTATTGTAACGAGCAGCGGCCTGTCGCGCTCAAGTTCTAGCTTCCAAGTTGTAACTCCTCCAGAAGATAGTGAAGTTTGGTCGGCACAGCTCCGGCCGCGTGGTTTTTTACCCTTTCCGGGTTTTCCACGTTAAAAAGTCTCTGCGTACTCAACGAACCTCTAATTGATTGTTTGCGCGCTTAGCTCGCTCACGAGCTGAGGCGGTTCAAGTGAACCGGTCTACCAAGAGCCCTAAGCGTTCCGCAACAGTTTTCAAGCATGGGTTCACCCGCACAAAAAATGATAAGAGCCAACTTGATTTTGAATCTAATTCAACATAATTTTGATTATGATTTTTAACCGACTTGAGCCGTACTAGGGACAATAATCAATAGCACACAAAACCTATCATTGAAGGGATGAAAACTTTCATAGAAATCCAAAAATAGTAGAAACATTATCCAAAAAGAATAAAAAAAATTGGAGATTCGGGTCTTACAAAAGATATCGCATCGTGAGCATCAAGGTATGACATTTGGTCAATACAGATCGCTTAGATCTAACTGTAAAAGGTCCTAATAGCAACTTCAAAGGGCAAAGCATCATATTCATGTTATATGGCGAGTGCTAATATAAATATAGGAATGTCCTGGCATAAATATGTTGGTAAGAAACTAAGGCTTTCTCGGCCTCTTACCAATCTCCATTGAACACTATATGAGATTGTCCGCTAAGTTATTAAAGGAGCAAGGCACACCAAGGCACAAAGGAATCCTGGAGCTTAGGCACAAGACACAGGGGCATGCCAAATGAAGTGAAGTCGCTAAAAAAAATCCTGAACAAAGGTAATATGATAACAATACTTGGTGCAAAATTCATGACATAAAATATTTAAAACGGCTGAAATTGCTTCTGGACAACAATTTTAGAATCTAACTGTTGAACCCGGAAACCTGGGCCAACGAAGTTTGGACCGACAGGGTGTAGCTTGCGCTTACTTCTTCTGAGTGCGAGCACAGTGTCGGGCACTCAGAGCAAGGAACCTCACTCACAATGGTGGATAACTTAGAGCAGACCCCGTGAGCTGCAGCGAGGAGGACCCGCCACAAACCCGGAATATTAAGGAGACCTTCCCCTGTCAAACCAAGGCTGAGTTGGGCACCCAGGAGAGCACTAGAAAGCTCTAGGAGGAAAGGAGCTCTCGGCTCTCACCTTCCAAAAAAGCCTCCTCCAAAGATGCTCTTGGGGTTTATTTATAGTTTTCTCGAATTGGTCTGCTGATAGCGAAATCTCACCTTTTGGTGTTACTATCCGCCGCCCAAATTGTTCTGCATATAGCGAAATCCCGCCTTTTGGTGTTACTAAGGGCAGGCCAGTCACGAAATCCTCTGAGAAATGGGATAGCCCTTAAGAGGCGAGCACATGCCGCTTGAGACGCATTCTCCTAGGGGGGCGAGTACCAGAAGATACTGGGGGCGAGCTCGGGCCACCTAGGGTGCACTCGACCGTAGTTGGCGAGTATCCGGGTGGCCAAGGTTGCACTTGCCCCCTCCCTATTAGTTACTCCCCTCTACTAGATGATCCAGTGAGTATAGTCGGCAAATACGGGGTTGTACACTAACATTGTTGCCAGGGTGTAGTTCCAGCAATTCTAAACTTCTAGAGTTTCCGACAGTAAAACTGATGTCAAGAACTGCTGCAATCAGCACCTTTAGACTGCAGGACAGCGGTTTCAATCTGCTGGACAGCAATTTTAGACTCTAAAATAATTGATCAGCAATCTTAAACTGTGGAAATTGCTTCAGTACCGTAATCATAGAGTCTAAAATCGATGTACGGAAGAGGTTATAGTAGTTTTGCATTGGTGGACACATGAAGATGCCCCCAAAAAATGAAGAGATGCATAATCTCTAACTTAACAACCCATCAGTCCTGGCGGGTGCCTAGGTGTACCTAGACCACACCTAGGTAAGCTAGCCCGCCAATGCTTAGGATAGGCGGAGGGGGAAGCTCGCCCTGTGCACCTAGCACCTAAGGCACGCGTTTCATAATGTAGTATGTCCTCTAATAGAAAGTCCCAATGTAATCAATCTCATTAATGGAAGCTCGCCCCTTTGAGGAGGTTACATGCGGAAAGTGCCTTCCAAGACATGGGGTAGCAAGCCTAAAGGGTCGAGCACCTTTGTTGACTCATAAGCTCTAGATTGAGGTGGTACGTAAATTATATGATTCAATAAGGCCAATGAGCAAACGTTAATACTTATTTGATGTACTTTTTGTTTCTTAAGAAGCTTTTCTACCAAATTATTATGATTCTAAATGTATTAATAATAAAGTGTTGCAATCTAAAATGCCTTAATACCAAATAGAGCATTCAAAAAATTACAAATCAAATTGGAAAGAAAATCAATAGAAAGGTGTAAGAAAATGCGAAGTAATTGGTCAAATTCTCGATAATTTAATTAGATGCACAGAGAACGAAACAACTCCAGTGGAAGAATTCTAGTAAAGAAAATCAAGCACTCAAATTTTGGGTCATAATTCCAACCTAGTATTAAAATACAGGGGAATACATTTCTCTCCATTATGAAAGGTGAAACTAGGAACTCAATTTCATTCATTTTCAACCAAACAAACACTTCAACCAATTTTGAATATTTCCAAACACTTGTGACTAACCAATCTAACCCCTAAGGTTCCAATAGCGATTCAAACTTCAAATTTGTGAATTTTGTTCTTCATTCCATTTGTTGTCTTCCTAAACAAGACAAAATCCATCTCCATGTTCTCATTCTCTTTACTATGCATAGGATCTTTACTTCTGAAAATAACAAAACCTGATTGTCAATCTATGAATATTTGTCTTTAATATGAACAAATCAATGTATACTTCAGGAAGATTTAAGGAATAAAGGACTAAACATTTGAAAGCATCACCTCGGTTCGACATTGAAGTATGATTAGGACCTTCTTGACAAATACCAATGTTCCATCACTCTATATATTGCGCAATAAGTCTAACATGATCTATGCACTCTCTAAAGAAAATAACAGCAATTTTTAATAGGTATATTCAAGGTTGAAACAATTAACATCCTCTTTATCAGAATCAGTATATTCATGCTCATTTACCATGAATGCCACAAATAAGAACTAGTGGTGAATCATCTACATTTATAGGTTTAACATCTCCCATAAAGGTAAATGGGCTCCATATTTTTTTCTAACCCATCTTAAAAGGTAATCTTTTTTTTTACATTCACATTTCAACATCCAAATGACTCAACTAATCCAGCCATGTTGTTAATTTCTTAATGAAGATTTAATCATGCAGAGTTTGGAATCACGCTTAAATTGACACAGGGTGGTTTGCAATAGGGTTTAAGAACAACTAATAAATGAGGGGAAAAAAGGAGCCAAAACCACTAAACATATATCCCATATATTTACTACAAATTGGAATCCCTTATCTTCCAGAGAGTGAAATCGGTGAGGAGTAAAGCTAAATATCGATGCTCAAGATAGCTCATGTTTTCCATAATCTTTTCTAGCAGACAAAACAAAAAAAAACATGGCGGAGTGAGTTGCGTGATCTGGAAAGGAGAAACGTAAATACTAACCTCGAGCAGCGCCCGGATCGCCAGCTTGATCGTTTCCTGGCCTGATGTATCCTTGTAGTTCTTCCCTAAGAACTCCCTCATTGAATTGGAGTTCCTCCCAGTGGCGTTAGCCTTCCAAGCAGAGAAGGTCCTGGACGGGTCAGTCTGGTAGAGCGACGGCGCCCCAGTGTAAGGGTCAAAGCCGACGATGAGAGTCGAGAGACCAAAAGGCCTAACACCGCCACTCTGAGTGTACTTCTGCTGCAGACCAGCGATATATCGGGTGATATACTCGACCGTGACGGGGTCCTCGAGCGTGAGACGGTGGCTCTGGCACTCGATCCGTGCGCGATTAATGAGGACGCGTGCATCGGCTTCGAGACCCGCACACGCTAGGGCAATGTAGCTGTCGAGGCTCGCAATCTTCTTCATTGTCCTGAGGAAGCAAAATACCGAGATAAATGGTCAGGGTCTAAAAACGGGAGGTTAGAGTAAAACCTAGAGGAATGGGAGAATGAAAAGAAACCTTGAGTCCTGTAACTTTGGTGTAGCCTTCTTCTCCACTCCGAGCACGATGGTGTCAGTGCCTCGTACACCGACGGCGGCGTTGCCCTTGCGGACAGCCTCGAGAGCATACTCCACCTGGAAGAGGTGGCCATCCGGAGAGAAGACGGTGATAGCTCGGTCGTAGCGTGCCATGGTGTGGTCTCAGATCTGCCAACGATTGGTAGGTTTTTTATTTATTTTTTCTTCGTTCTTGCAACTTCTTTCTCTAGGCCGCTTGAATGGCCTCGACTTGTTCTTCGTCTTCCGATGTCGCGTCCTTGGATTTTGGGCGACTGATCACACCGCCGCTTACCTGCTTGGAGGAGAAGAAAAAAGATGCGTGGGCAAATCCTATGCAGGAATAGTGCTTTGTTAAATCAAATCCAATTTTCTTTACCAAATATCTTATCGCCTGGAGAAGATGGACAGGGGTCGGCGGCGTCGCTGGAGGAGAGATCTGCATCGCTGGAGGAGAGATCTGCGTCGTCTGGGGAATAGTTAGGAGGAGAGATCTGCGTCGGCGTCGCTGGAGGATCTGCGTCGGAGAAGAGCAGGGCGTCGGAGAAGAGCCCTGTCGGAGGAGATATCGGTCGGAGAAGATCGCCGGCGTTGATGACCGGAATGCGAGAGGAAGAAGATCGGCTAGCTAGGGCCAATCGAGAGTCGGCGTTGAGGACGGGAATGCGAGTGTCAGACACTGCTTGCGGTACATAAGGTCCATAAATATTTTCTATTAATTTCAAGTGTGTCAAATGTATACAAGGCAGAGAGATCAAAACACCATTTCAGTCCTCATACTTTTATCATTTTTATGGCAAAATACACATTTCAGTCCAACCTTTAGTCGCTTTAATATTTTAGTCCCCAACCTTTTATTTTGAACAAATCAGTCCCCAACTTTTTCATACTTTTTCATTTCAGTCCTAAACTAAACCATTAAAGTTAACAGAAATATTGGGGGAAAAGAGTCTTCGCTTTTCGGTTCAACCAGAAAACGAGAGTCGATTTCACACTTCTCCCACACGGCTGCTCGACGCCAACTACTCCACGGTGACTACTCCGGCGATGACTCCACGGCAACTGCTCCGGCGACGACTCCACGTAGACTACTCCATGATTCGAGGCGGTTCTACCACCGGGGAGGCTTTTCCACCGGCGAGTCACTGCAAGGAGCCTTTTTTATATGCCTATTTCAACGTTTTATCAGCGATTTAAGATGAGTGTTTTAAGCATTTTCCATATCGTTGCATGGAGGCTTTAAGCTTTTTTTCCTGTCTCCATTAAATTCCAAGTGTTCTTCTCAAGTTTATATGATTTACCGAGATTTTATTCGAGTTCATAGTTTTCTTCTCAAATTTATATAATAGTATAACATGTCTTATTTTTATCTTCTTTGCAAGTATGAGTATTTTTAATTGCATCATTTACACGGTTATAAACTCTTGCCTTGTGAATTTTATCTGCTTTTTTCTGCTTCAATTATATAGCATCAATACAGTGTCGTGATTTGTTCATGAAGTATATCAAGTAAATCGAAAATGTATTTGACTTTCCAGTGCAAATTAGACTTTGTTAAGAATTTGATTTTTTGGGGTAGTTATGCATCTGAAATAGCTAGCTCTTACTTTCACATTGACTGTTTTTGTCATTGTTTAGATTTTTTTATCGTTTTAGTGCCTATCCAATGTTCAGAATTTTTGGCAATGTTCAGACTCCTGAATAATATAATTTTGATTATTAGTTTCGGTTTTTGTCAAAAGTTCAGCTTTTACAATTTTAATGATCAATTCCTCAAATAATATTCGTTAACTTTAATGGTTTAACCCTCTTGCCGTTTAATTTAGGACTGAAATGAAAAATCATGAAAGGTTGGGGACTGATTTGTTCAAAAATAAAGGTTAGGGACTGAAATATTAAAGGAGCTAAAGGTTAGGGACTGAAATTATTATTTTGCCTTTTTTTCAGTCTCTATATTTTTTTTTAGGATTTCAGTCCCTCAATTTCAATAATTACCTAAAATCAATCCTTTCCCTTAACTGCCTTATTTAAAATACCTAAAACCTTTTCATTTTTTAAAAAATAGCCACGTTTTTTTTTCTCCTTTCATAAAAACCCTAACCTAAACACCTCCTCTTTTCATCGCAGCAAAGCCGACGCCAAGCATCGCCCTTCCCTCTCGGCGGAAACTTCCTCCCAAGACCGGAAATCATCTCCTTCTCCTCGGCGTAAGCATCTCCTCCCTCTCCCCTTCACAAGTCGTGATCCACGAAGGCGGATTTAGAAACCCTCGACGACGGCGAGACATTCCTCACATATCCTCGACGGTGATCTCACACATTCTTCCTCACGAGACGGTGCATTGACATTCCTCCCTATCAGCTCTTCCAGCTCCCCTGTCGCACAAGGATCACCTTCTGGTATATTAATTTTGGGCGCTGCTATTAGCACTGCGCTTTTGTCTATTAGCACTCAAAATTTTAAAATTTTAGGGCTTATTAGCACTCACTTTTGTCTATTAGCACTCAAAAATTTAAAATTTTATGGTGTTATTTTTAATAGCCGCAAGCAGCCATTTCCCCTTAGATGCATGCCCCTACACATCTCCTCTCGCAGAAACGACGCCGTTAGAGTCGGCGGCGATGACGATGGCGTTGGCGGCGGTGACGATGACGTTGGTGGAGGCGACGATGGCGTTGAAGTTGGCGGCGACGGCGATGGCGTTGGTGGCGGCGACGATGGTGTTGGCGGAGGCGACGATGGCGTTGGCGGAGGAGATGATGGCGTTGGAGTTGGTGGCGACGACGATGGCGTTGGCGGCGACGACGATGGCGTTGGAGTTGGCGGCGACGACGATGGCGTTGACGGAGGCGACGATGACGTTGGAGTAGGCGGCGACGACGATGGCGTTGGCGGAGGCGACGATGGCGTTGGAGTTGGCGGCGTCGACGATGGCGTTGGCGGCGGCGACGATAGTGAAAATGATATTTTTATTATGTTAAAAAAAATTGACAAAAAAGTGCTAATAGTAATAGTGTTTTGCTAATAGACAGGTTGAGTGCGAATAGACAATCACTCAAAACAGCGTTTGCTAATAGCGGCGAGTGCAAATAGACAAAAGCACAGTGCTTATAGCAGCGCCCTTAATTTTCTTCTCTTCCATCTCTTCCAGCTCCCCTGCATTTACATCTTCCAGCTCCCCTGTATATTAATTTTCTTCTCTTATCTTCTTCCAGCTCCCTGCTAGTGGAAAACAAATAGATAGGGCATTCCTAAGTCATGGAAAGAGATCTGGACATGATATGCATGGAGAAGATACATATTAGCATACACACTATAGAACGAAATTTCCAAACATAGTACTCCCACCATAATGTATCTTCTCCATGCATTTATCATTTGCTTGTTTAATGGAGTTAAAATTCGTCAATTTTTTTTAAGACTTTGTTTATTTTTAATGGAATAAGGTTAAAGTGTGCACCCTAAACACTAGCACTGCAACAAAATGTTGGATGTGATACACGAATTAGTTATGTAAGTTTTGTGTTGAAAAGCATGTTTCTGTTAAAAATCACTTTCGATCATGCATGTTCAATAATTATTTACCTCAAATCTGTGGTTTGAATCCCTTTGAAACTTCACTATTGTGTTTGCTCTTATATTAATAGCTTTATTCGTTTATATTTTGTATAGTTTCAATGGATTTGAACAATGAATATCATAGTGAAGATAGTGCTTTAGACATTCAATTTGAGAATGAAGAAGACTTGTTTGATGATGACGATACTCAAGTTCAAATGTTGGGACACGTAAACAATTCCGCTGAACATAATATAGTAATAAGAGAAAACAGTGGTGAAGATGAGCAATCAGATTCAATTAAATCAATTAGCAGTGACGATGAAGATGAGCCTTCTGTGAGTAAGAAACTCAAACAACCAATGTTTACTCTACTGAAGAACATGAATGAAATGAAGTGGCAGCTAGGGTTGATTTTTAAATCAAAGGAACAATTAAAGGATGCGTTAACCACTTATGCAGTGCACATGGGTGTTGGGTTAAAGATAATGAAGAATGATAAAAGAAGAGTTCGAGTCAAATGCAAGCCTGGGTGTGACTGGGAAATATATGATGCACCAATGAAGGGTCAAGACACATGGGAAGTGAGGACAATTAAAGACAAACACTCGTGCAGTAGAGAGTTCAACAATAAACTCTTGAGTGCTAAGTGGCTAAGTAAAAGGATAGAATCGAAAGTGAGGGATAATCCCAACATATCGACCAAACAAATTGTTGATAAAGCAAAGGAGAAATGGGTTGTAGGGATATCAAAGGATAAAGCCATCAGAGCAAAGGTTAAAGCTAGTTCATCTATTGAAGGAAGTGTTGGAGAACAATATAATTATCTAAATTTTTATTGTACTGAACTTTTGCGATCTAATCAAGGAAGCTCAGTCTTCCTCAAATTTAACTGGCCGGCAGAATTTTATAATGAAACTCTACCATGAAGAACCATTATTCCTCACTTTGAAAGGATGTATGTTTGTCTTGCTGGTTGTTGTGCATCTTTCAAATGTTGTAGGCCGATTGTAGGTTTAGATGGATGTTTCTTAAAAGGTTATTATGGTGGTCAACTTCTGATTGCAATTGGTAGAGATCCAAATGACCAAATGTTGCCTATAGCTTATGCTGTTGTCGAAGTTGAAAATAAAGATTCGTGGATTTGGTTTCTCTACAATCTCACAAGAGACATTGGATCTCATTGAATCACATATATCTCAGATCAACAAAAGGTTCGCTCAACTTTTCAATTCTCATGGTTCTACATATTTGTTTTCTCTACATATTTATGCAATAATTGTTCCTTATTTATATGCAGGGATTAGTCCAAACATTTAAAGATTTATTACCTGGTGTTGATCATCGATTTTGTGTGCGACATCTGTATAATAATTTTAGGAAGAAGTTTCCAAGCAAAAATTTGAAGTGCTTATTATGGAAGGCCTCCAATGCAACTTATGAAGCAGATTGGGATAGGGTGATGAATGAGATTAAAGTCATTTCAGATAAAGCGTATGATCACCTTTATGCTATAGATAAAAGTTTATGGTGTAAGCACGCATTCAATGAGAATCATGCTTGTGACGTGATAGTAAATAATATGTCAGAGGCATTCAACCGCGTCATATTAGATATGCGAGATAAACCAATATTGACAATGTTTGAAGATATTCGTGTTTATTTAATGGGTAGATGGACCAACATAAGAAATAGAGTCGAGAAACAAGCTAGCGAAGTGAACCCTAAAATTGCAAAGAGGCTTGAGGAGGAAGCTAAACACAGTGGAATATGGATGCCCTTATGGTCACAAGATAAAGTGTTCGAGGTCGTGCGTGTTCCGGAAAAATTTATAGTCTCCTTGGATACTAATTATTGCTCATGTGGGAAATGGAGAGTAAGTGGTCTTCCATGTCGTCATGCTATAAGTTGTATGCACTATTTAAATATCGATAAGTCTTTATATGTACCCGAGTGCTTTAAGAAATCCACATATATGTCATGCTATGCTCATAGTATATTGCCAAGCAATTAGCCGAATCATTGGCCAACTATATCAACCACTCAAATTCTACCGCCCGTTCATCGACGTGCCCCTGGTAGACCAAAGAAGAAAAGAAATGTGGATGCAAATGAGCAACAAAACACAATTAGAATGAGTCGAAGACATGGCACAATTACATGTTCTAAACGTGGAGTAATAGGACATAATAAAACAACTTGCAAGCAAACTTGAACTTTGGTATGCTCTTTTTTATTTATTAATTAATTTATTAATTTATGCTACATATATGCTAAATTAGTGCTTAAATTTTCTTTTTTGTATAGGTGGACTAACAGTTTATGAGAAGCATTTGGAGTTGAAGTTTCTAAGAAGCATTTGGAAATTTGGTGAAATTTTTGGGCGTAGCAAATGCTAAACTAATATTGCCATATTTGTAATTTATTGTAATTTTTGGCACTCATTTTTGAAGCATGTGTCTTTGCTCTTATTTGACTCAAGAAATTGTTAAATGGGCATTTTTGCAGATAAAGACTTTCAAAATTATTATTTGTCTTCCGGAGTAAATTTTGACTCTGACTCCTTACCGAAATATATTAATTTGACTTGTTTATAAATCAAATTTCAAAAAATTGCTACAATATACATCCAGTAAATTAATTTAATCTAATACGATCGAACTTAAAGGTTAAAGTATAGCGGTCATGTCATAAAAAACATCAAATATCTACACTAATGCAGCCAAAATGCTATTTAAAAAAAATGTATGACATTTTAATATATTATAACGTCGATGTTATAAAAGGAGACTAGTTATAAAAAAAATCAGTTTTTTTACTTTTTAATCTAAGACATTTAATGGATAAAGAAAGGGGAGGGACTGATTTCTTATATTTAGCATATTTGAGGGACTGAAATCTTACAAAAAATAATTCATAGTCTGAAATCAAAAAAATTACAAAGTAGAGGGAACAAAATAGGATTTTTGCCTACTTTCTAATATTAGAATATAGCAGATTCCAAAAATAAACTTAGGCTCTATTTGGCACGGCGGTAGCGGTCGTGAACATGGTGATTATGAATCATCGTCTCGACCTCACCTAAAGAACTTCATTCACTTTCATGTTCAAAACTAGTATTCTTTTCTTGTAGCGGTCGTGTATTCTATGATGATAGTGTTTTTTGTTTAAACTCACCGGAGTAAAAACACCTGCCAAACAGAGCCTTAAACTCCAACCTAATATTAGAATATATATATCACATACTTTCTAAAGAGCTGATAGAGTCCCCCCAACAAGCTCTAAAAAGGCATCTAGAATTTAGAACTTGCAATTTGCACCTTCCAAATTCTTACCTAAGAAATTTTGCACCCTAGCCGTTTTTTTTTTCTCTTCTTTTATAATTCGAAATAGGAAGGGGGTGTTTTGGCCATATTCTTTCATTATGCTTATTTTTATTTGCAGGCAGTATATTTAATTACGTGGAAATGTTCACTACATGTGCATTTTGTTGTAGTCATTTAGTTTCTTATTCGCAGGCCAGAATGAATGTGCTATCTTTTTTTATCTCAAAGCTGATTATTTGTTATTCGCAGGCCACAAGCGACCGTTTTGATCTGAAATCAATGTTTTGAACGTCATTGATTATTTGTTATTCGCAGACCAACAAGTCATTTATTATTTGTTATTCGCAGGCCAACAAGTGATTGTTTTGATCTCAAATCAATGTTTTGAACGTCACTGATTATTTGGATTTCCTGAAGATCATCACCAGAGGATCATTTGGATCTCATTCGATTTTAAAGAGAACATATTGAGTTACCAGAACGGCCTGATCGAGCCTATTAATGTTTCATAAAAAAAATTAAGAATGTTGAGATTTTCAAATAATTTGTAATGAATTTTTTATTTCGATTTTGACGCATTGCTACTAGTCGTTCACTCAAAGACATTCAATTTCTTTCTCTTTACTGACTTTAGAAATTTCAGAGTAATTTTAATCACTTTCTCATTTCTTTGGTAACCATTCATTGCTACTAGTCGTTCACTCAATTTTGACGCAATATTAATCAATTAATTTGTCACAATCACTATGCGGTCCGGTCAGGGGTCTAAAACCGCTCCCACCAAGAACCGGTCAAGAACCGGCGAAACGGCCGGTTCACCCGTAAAACCGTGATCCGGAACGGGTTTAGCTCAACCGGGCGGGTCTTGGGCGGGGCATTAAAATTTTTTTTTAAACTTGTGTGGTGCTGCTCTCTGTCTTTTATAGGGATGTGGAGACATCATATATTCAATTATGCGATGTAGGACTAATATAAGGACTAGATTTATAAAAAAAATTTAATGCTGCGTTTCGAACCGGTTACCTCTAACAAGATACAAAATTTCTAACCACTACACCAACACATTTTATTTGTTTTCTTTGAATTATATTATATATATACAGTTAATATTCATATCAATTAGCATATAATATAATTATTATTCATATTTGTTAATGTAATAAATTTATTCTTCTTAACTTATATATATATAAAGGATATACCGAAATTATTTGTAATTAACATATACAATTTATATTTTTAACTAATATATATCATATTTAGCCAAAAAAAATATTTGTATAGTCGAGATGTGTCTGTCTACTTAATTAAAAGTTTAAAATTTAATGTTCATAATAGATTTGATAACGTATTATATATGTGATAAAATACTAATATTTAGATTTTAGATGATAGCAAAATATATTACTATTTATGAAAATATTTTATATAATTTTGACTGTCTTTATTTTTATCATTTCTATTAAAAATATATAGACTAAGTTAAATTTTAATGCCGGGAGACGGTGAAGTTCTCGATGGCCGCCTGGATCACCAGCGCAACGCAGAATGAATCATCATGGTCTGGCATATCCTTCCGAGAGAAGGTAATCTTCTCCTCTGGGGGCGGGGTTTGAGAAGTCAAAGTCATGCTCCGACGATACATGGTGTGGAGGCTCGCCTTTCGGGTTGCCTCGATCCCCACTCTCACATGGATCACTCTGATCCCCCCTCGACTTCCCACGTCGGCTCTGTCCACGCACCTATCCTCCTCTTCTGCTGCTCCGGTCACCTCTTCTATCCTCGCCGGTTGTTGTTGTTCCCCCAGGCCTCTCGCCCTCCTGACTTCTAAAAACTCTGGGCAGGTGGCTGTTGCGTGACCCTCCTCCTGATGAAAGTCACAATATGGCAACGCCACCACCCCTCTCTCGGCCTCCCGGCTCAGTTTCTTCTCCTAGCTCCTGCCCTTCCACCTCCTGCTCCCACTCTTCTTCCTCTTCCCAGGCCGATTATAATGGCTTGTTGAAACCGGGAGGGAGTGGCCTCAGGCCCTGCCTCCACCCTGGGTGGTTGAGTCTTCCTTGACCTCCTTGGAAGTTGCCCCCTCCTTGGGCAAACCCTCTTCCTGGGCCCTACATGCCCCCTCCCTGCTGCCTCCACCCCAGCTCTGGAGCCCTCAGCTCATCTCTCCTCCTGACTTCCTGCAGTCTCGCCTCCGGTTCACTCAGCTTTGTCAACCTCCTTGTGAACTCCAGATTGGTCGCCTCCCCTTCGATATCCTTCGTCGCCCTTTCCATCATCTCTTCAATGAACAGGGGGGCCTTCCACTTTAGAGTCATCTTGAAGAATCCCTCCCGCAGCCCCACCGTGAAGTCAAGCTTGAGGGTGAACCTAGGTACCTCCTGGATGAGCAAGACCTCCTCCTGAAATCTTTCCGCGTAGTGGGCTAGCTGTTGGTGTTTCCAAAGTGATATGGAAGTGATCAAGCATTTAGTCTCACTACCAACGCGATATGAGCCTATGGAGTCACACACAAGAGTGTTTGAAGAAGTTGGAGGAAGAATTGTGTTGACCTTACTCATATTGGATATAAGTGAAGGAACAATCCCACGACTTATTGGAGTTTGGTCGAGTCAACTGAATGCTCCACAGGTATTGTGGATATTGTATGGAGCGTGTTGGTAAGTTTTCGAGATAAGTCGTCGAGAATGTCTCGACGACTCTTACCTCAGTTCATCGAATGTACGAATCCATATTGACTCGACGAATCCATGTTGACTCGACGAATCCATATTGATACGACGAATCCATGTTGACTTGACGAATCCATGTTGATTCGACGAATCCATGTTGACTCGACTAAACCGACGAATTCATGGATCGACGAATTCATGGTGTCTCGATGAATTCATGGATCAGTGAATTCATGATCACTCGACGAATTCTGTTTACTCCATTTCTGGTCGTGGGTGTGCGGATAGCTTTTCTCTCTCACAGGGGGTATAAATAGATCCCGGTTTTATGCCCTAAGGGCGATATTTTTCTTTTGCGATTCTGAGAAGACGGAAGGGTTCCGCGAAGTTCCGACGGAAGACTTCCGACCAGTCGATCCTGCCGCCACCGTCGCCTCTCCCTATCGTCGGACCTAGCAGTCCGTGGGAGACGTAGAGGGCTCTTCTTCTCCAACATAGTTCTTGTGCGACAAGAAGCTAGGGTTCTTCAATACTCGTGTGTGGACTCCCGTAGAGGTGCCTATTGATTTCTGCGTTTGGGACTCAACGGCCGTTCTTCAGGATTTTAGTTGTGAAGCACCTTGGTTGAGTATTGCAATGTGTTGCCCTTTCTTATTTCTTGATTCATGAAATCGCAAGTTCCTTGAACTATTTAGGGTCGTTCTTGTTCTTTTCCGCTGCGCATATTTGATATGCTGTCATTTTGAATGATGTATAGAAAACCCAAAAGTGGTATCAGAGGGAGGTTGCGATCTATTGCGTGTAAATCAAAAATTTAGAAGTGTTCTAAATGTCTGGATTTCTTCCTGGGTGTGGGGATTCTGATGAAGTGTTCTAAATTGGAACCCCACCAGGAATGCATGTGATTGCATTGCAATTTCATTGTTTCAGAAATTATTTCTCCTTTGCAGTAACCGTCCCTCAAAATGGTTTGTGAAACCAAATGTCTTAGATTTTGAATCTGACATTGAGAGACGAGCTTGTCTACTACATAAGTGGAGTTGTTATTCATTGGTCCAATGCATGTAAATCTGGATATTTAGAAGAGTTCTGAATGTTTAGATTTAGCCCTTTCATCAAAGTGTTGATGATTTTCTTCTGTGCACATCAGGGGTGCATTTGGATTGTGAATGTTGTAGTTTAGTTTTATGTTTGTGCACGGTGATTAAGTGTTATTCACGATGAAATGTTCATTGAATGAATTATAAAATCTCTTGTCCAATATTAAGTATTCGGATGCCTTCCGATGGATGACACTCTTCCTGCCTCGATCAATGAAATGTGGGCTTGCCAAAGCAAGGTGCATTAATCTATCTTGGTAAAAGTGTGAGCAGATAATTATGATGGGGGTCACACACAAGAGTGTTTGGAGAAGTTGGAGGAAGAATTGTGTTGGTCTTACTCATATTGGATATGAGTGAAGGACCAATCCTACGACTTATTGGAGTTTGGTCGAGTCAACTGAATGCTCCACATGTATTGTAAATATTGTATGGAGTGTGTTGGCAAGTTTTCGAGACAAGTCGTCGAGAATATCTCGACGACTCTTACCTCAGTTCGTCGAATGTACGAATCCATGTTGACTCGACGAATCCATGTTGACTCGGCGAATCCATGTTGATTCGACGAATCCATGTTGACTCGACGAATCCATGTTAAATCGGCGAATCCATGTTGACTCGACTAACCCGATGAATTCATGGCTCGACGAATTCATGGTGTCTCGACGAATTCATGGTGTCACGACGAATTCATGGCTTGAGGAATTCATGATCACTCGACGAATTCTATTTACTCCATTTCTGGTTGTGGGTGTGTGGATAGCTTTTCTCTCTCACATAGGGTATAAATAGATCCCGATTTTATGCCCTAAGTGCGATATTTTTCTTTTGCGATTCTGAGAGAGACGGAAGGGTTCCGCGAAGTTCCGACGGAAGAGTTCCGACCGGTCGATCCCACCGTCGCCGTCGCCTCTCCTTATCGTCGGACCTAGCAGTCTGTGGGAGACGTAGAGGGCTCTTCTTCTCCGACCTAGTTTTAGTGCGACAAGAAGCTTGGGTTCTTCAACGCTCGTGTGGACTCCCGTAGAGGCGCCGATTGATTTCTGCGCTTGGGACTCAACGACCGTTCTTCGGGATTTCAGTTGTGGAGCACCTTGGTTGAGTAATGACTCAATCCCCTTCAGGTATTGCAATGTGTTTCCCTTTCTTATTTCTTGATTCATGAAATCGCAAGTTACTTAAACTGTTTAGGGTCGTTCTTGTTCTTTTCCACTGCGCATATTTGATATGCTGTCATTTTGAATAATGTATAGAAAACCCAACACCAACGACTCCCCTGGTTCTTGCTTGATCTTGAAGAGCGCCTCGACACTCTTCTTCCTTTTCTTTGATGCCGAGAAGCGTAGCTGAAAACTTTGACACAAATCCTCGAACTCATAGATCGACCCCACGGGGAGCTGGTGAAACCAGTCCCGCGCCTTCTCCTTCAAGGTGATGGCGAAGAGATGGCACTTGAATACATCCGACATAGGCAGGATGGAGACCATGTCCTCAAACCATTGCAGGTACTGGATTGGGTCATCTTTGCTGGTGTAGTAGATCATCTCCGACACCCTGAACCCTTCCGGGACAGGTGCAGAAACCACCAGCTCGCAGAACAGGCTTCCTCCGCTCGCCGCTCCCGCCTGCTCCACTCGCCCCACGAGCTCGCTGACCGGGCATGCGCTCGCTGGGCTGGGGAAAAGCTCTCGCCCGACAAGGTCTCGCCCCGGTGCCTCGCCCGCCTTCTCCTTGCCGGACCTCTGCCCCGGGGCATTCTCGCCTACCCCCAACGACGGGATGACCTAGGCTGTGGGGGTCGAGAATTCACCTCGCGTCGCGGCGCAGGCGAGGTTGATTATCTCTATCACTTCCCTTTTGAAGTAGGCCAGCATCCCAACCATTTCTGGTGAGTCAGGTGGTGGCGAGCCTCCGTAGCCGGCACCTTGCTCATCCTCTCCAGCCATGTTACTTCCCTAGGACTTTCTTGTACAATCCATGTTCCACGCTTACCGCACCAAAAATATTGGAACTGAGAATCGGCCCAACGAGGGGTTCATACCCAAAAGAGGGGTGGCTAGTACTTACTTGGCCCGTGGAAGAACTTGACTGAAAACTATAAACAAAGCACTGACCCTTGGCTGCAGCACGGAGGTCCCACCACACACCCGAAAGATCTTAGAGCGCTTCCCCTCCCAAGCCAAAACTGAAGTTGATCACCTTGAAGAGCCTTGGAAGCTAACCAGAATTGTCCAGAGGAGGAAGAAGCCCCAGAATTGGAATCCTCTCCAAAGGTGCCTTCAGGGTCTATATATAGTTTTCTTAGCTGGGTCTGCTAATAACGTAATTGTAACAGTCCTGGCCCAGCCTGACCCGGGCCCCTGGCACCAGAACTGCCGGCACCTGAAGGGTCTAGCCTGACCCGGGCCCCTAGCCCCCTTCAGGTTAAGCCTGACCCCAACAACTGGTCAACAACAAGCCTGCAGGCCGTGCACCCCAACCCCTCTCTGGCCCACCACAGGGCCCAGCGGGTTGTTGGAGACATACAGTCTCCCTTCGGTGAGAAGTGAGCCAGTTAAGCGGCAGCGCGTGGACTTCCCAGGAGGTCACCCATCCCATGACTACTCCAGCCCGAGCACGCTTAACTACGGAGTTCTTTCACTTCTCATCACCAACTGCAGCTCAGTTGGTGATGAGAAGTGAAAGAACTCCGTAGTTAAGCGTGCTCGGGATGTAGTAGTCACGGGATGGGTGACCTCCTGGGAAGTCCACGCGCTGCCGCTTAACTGGCTCACTTCTCACCGAAGGGAGTAAGACCCCCCCCCCCCCCCCCCCCCCCCCCCCCTCCGGAACACAAAACACGGCCGAGGGAAGTCTTATGCCCAGGACAGCCGCCTTGCCGAAGCGCCAGCTCACGGGCTAGCCTCCTCCACAAGACGCCTATCCTGCCGGCTAACAAATATCATCAATGCCAACCCATCATCTAAAATACAACAAGAAGCCACCAGATATATATATCCGCATAAGTACAGTCCAAATACACACCAAACGAGTGTATAATATCAGAGTAACAAAAGGAAATGCCCCAAGGGCTACAATAAAACTCGCTCACATCTGTCACTGACGGCTGCGATGGTATCGTAGTATCCTGCCCTGTCGTCCCGGCCGGACTATCCGTCCCCAGCGCCGTGCGCTGCTACTCCAGGTTGCGCTGCCGCGCCAGGATGCGCTCCTAAAAAGGGGACGTAGCAACCGTTAGTCATAAAGACTAAGTGGCTTCACATCCGCTCCCCCGGCGACTCCAAGGCACCGGGCGGAAAGGAAGAAAAGGAGCTGCAATATTAGCAATAATAAACAAGCAGGTGACAGGTAATAGTTGTTCATATGTGTCGGTTGTTTAAGTGCCCACGCACTTTCCATAGCACTATCTAATATGTTCGTAAGCATAAAAGTAGCAGTGGTTATATATATTTGCAAGTATAAGTAGCACAGACATAAGCAGAATATTAGAGAACTGAATTGAACTTAACTTATAAGGATGCCCATACAAGCTTATAAGTCAAGGGTCTGCGTATAAAGGTAACTCATCATATAAGGTTGCACATACAAGTTTATATGATGAGGTTCCAATGCGGTGCAATGCAATGGTTATGATATGAATGCGGTGCAATGCAATGATTATGATATGAGGACTGACTCATGCACGATTGCTATGTCGACATAGACATTTAATTCCCACTTTTCGAGGGTAGCTAACCACTCAGGCGCCCCCCGTCGTGGCCAGACGGTGGCAGTGGCACGGGCTTCGCCACTACTAGGAGGGTATGAACACTACCGGTCCTAGGCCTATGTACGCCTCGACGCTCTTGCTCATTGCGGAGTTCCTGCGTACTACCCGCATTCATGCGGGGTCTTCAAGACGCGGAGGGGATCTATTGGGTAGATGGACACCAAGACATTCCAACCCAACCGGTCTGAGTCTAACTGCCGGCTTCTGTCGGTGTCACGACTAGCGAGCCCGTAGACCCGCCACAACTTATCCTCCCACGAGGATCTATACTCCATGCGCAATTATGTTTACCTACGTAGTTTGAACACACCATGCGTGCTATCGAGCACCAAGGACTCGCTCCATGAGCCTTACCACCTTCCGCCTCGCGCGGCAACAATCGATGCTAATTAGCATCCAAGGCCCCCAACAACTGGGTCCTTTCCTTTTTACCACCGACTATAACTATAACTTGTGACCCGCACTAAGTTAACCGTGCCGCCCGTTCCGAGTTGATTACTCGTGTGCAGTGGTGTGCGTATAACATGGACATTATTAAACCAACTCATAGGACTGTGGACTACTTGCGCACATGAGGGCATAACATATTATTTAACTATGGAATCTATTCAAGCCAAGCTACTGGACTCCCACTATTGGTCATAATTAATTAACAATCCTATACAGAGGATTATTTATCATCTTATGCAAGTTATGATTAACCATTCCTATAACAGGAAAACTATTCTCAATTCTCAAACCTTTAATGACATATATATATGTGTACATATAATTTGAAATCCATAACAGGAACTATATATATATACAAGGCAAGGCCACCTTCTTCATCCTTGTTGAACACACATATATATATATATATATATATATATATATATATATAAATGAAATCCCATTTACAGGGAATTATTCATCGTCTTCCCAAATGGAATTTAGGGCAAAACACCTTCTCTCCTCCCATGCTCCCTCACAAGGCCACCACGTCTCACGAAACCAACGTCCCACGTTCGTATTGAAGCGGGGAGTCGATTGGGGGCATTTTCGCGGCGAACGACGCCCTACGGCGAAAACCCTAACGCGGCATCAACCTACAGAACTTCATTTCGCTCCCAAATCGACTCAATTGAGTTCGATATCTCGCCTAGGGGGTCTAAGATACTAGCACCAAGGGAGAGGGGTCGGAAGTCACCTGAATCCGGGCCGACGATCGCGGCGGCATGACGGCGCTTGGACGAACTCAACTCTTTCCAAGCTAGCTCTTCTTCCAACGGACGCACGAGCTTCTCCACGAATTTTCTTGGCCAAAACCCTAAGTGGGGTGGGGGAGAGGTGGAGACAGAGAATGAGAAAGAGAGAGGAAGATGGAGTTCTGGAAGAAGACGATGAAGAAGAAGAAGAGAAAATGAGATGGCTCGGCCCCTTTCTTTTTGGTTTGCATTAATAGGCCTTGGGACTCCAAACATAAGTGTCATCTCCTTATTGGACTCTATTCCACTGGCTCCCCAAAGATAAAATAAACAAAGAGCAGCCAGGCTCTTTTCTTTTTCTCTCGGGAATGATAAGCCTTCCCGTTCGACGTTCGTCGAACGGGAGCAGCTCCCCGTTCGTCGAACGACGAACGGGAGCTTCTCCTTAGCTGAGCGCTCCCCGTTCGACGTTCGTCGAACGGGAGCAGCTCCCCGTTCGTCGAACGACGAACGGGAGCCCTTTTTGCTGAACGCTCCCCGTTCGACATTCGTCGAACGGGAGCGCTCCCCGTTCGTCGAGCGACGAACGGGAGCAGCTTGCGTTCGACGAATTCGACGAATTCGTCGAACGGAAGCTGCTAGCCGAGAATTTTAATCAGCAACAACAATATCTGCTCCTCCAGGATTGGGATGTTACAAATCCTATAAACGAAAAAAAATAATTTCGCCCCCAAAATTTAGGTTGGGGTCACGAGGGTCACATAAACCATAGCAGCAGCACAGTAGAGAACCACCCATAGACCATAGCAGCAGGTCTATTGTGAACACAAAATAAAGTGCTAGCCCAACTTTCCTGGAGTGCAAACCCCCAAACAACACTATAATGGGGTTACTAATAACCATAGATTTCCTAGTTTATAAACCAAAACTTTTCCTGGGGCATAACCTCAAAATAGCCCCATCAGTAAAGTTAACAAGCAAGAAAAGAAAACCCAAATCCTTTCCTGGAGCATAACCTCAACACACAATACCATTTTGAAAATCAATTAAAAAAAAGAGAGACCAGGTAACAAAATTTCACGTATATATGTGTATATGTACACATGTGCATGCTCCAAACCCAGCATAACTACAGAAGAAATTAACAGTTACAACTTACAACTAATAACTTTTTCCTATATGTGTATAGATATGTTTAATCCCAAACCTGTAGGGCATAGCAAAACCAAGAAGGGGATGGATAAGCCTACAAGGCTTCTACTTGGGTTTAGCGCATATTCATACGATACTGAGTTTAGGCTATGGTATTAAATCAAGGTATGGCAAACAAGTTTAGGCCATACCTGGGGAAAACAATCCCGGGTAATGCTGCCGCATAAGGTCCATCGGCTCCCAAGTGTATTCCTCCCGTCCATGGTTGGACCACAACACTTTCACCAACGGAACACTCTTCCTCCGCAGCACTCTGGTCTCGGTGTCTACTATCCGCAAAGGCTCCAGCCGGACAGACCTGTCGGTCTCCACAGGACCAGACGTAGCTATCACATGCTGATCAGGGCGAAGCAAGGCCCTCCGAAGGGAGGACACATGGAAGACGTCGTGTAAATTCTCCAACTCTGGCGGTAACATCAATCGATAAGCTAAGGGGCCAATCCGCTCCAGGATGGTATAAGGCCCCATATAACGAGGGCTGAGCTTTTTCCTTCCCCGAACCCGAGACACACCGTGCATCGGCCTGATCTTCAAGAACACTTTGTCCCCCACATGGAACTCCACGGCCCTGTGCTTTTTGTCATAGTATTTTGCCTGCCGGCTCTGCGCTTCAAGCATACGGTCTCGTATCAGTCTGACCATCTCATCGGTATCATCGATGAATTTCACCCCTAGCGCCTTCGGGTCCTCATCTTGGACCCAAGACAAAGGTGTCCTACACCTTCTTCCATACAATGCCGCATAAGGAGCCATGCCAATGCTCGCCTGGTGGCTGTTATTATACGAGAACTCCACCAAGGGCAGGAGTCTCTCCCATGGCTCTCCTCGATCTAAGACACAAAGGCGCAACAAATCTTCAAGGGTCCTGATCGTCCGCTCTGACTGACCATCCGTCTGAGGGTGGAAGGCCGTGCTAAAGGTCAGACGGGAACCCAAATAAGCTTGCACCGCTTTCCACTCCCTGGAGGTAAAGCGACCGTCACGGTCCGAAACGATCGTTTTGGGCACTCCATGATAGCGAACAAACTGCTCGATGAAGAGTCTTACCAACACATCAACATGCGCATCCTTCCTCATCGGTATAAACCTTGCGACCTTCGTCAGACGGTCCACGACCACCCAAACAGAGTCACTCCCGGAGCGGGAACGAGGCAGCCCGTGAACGAAATCCATGGATATGTCTTCAAACTTCCACTCGGGAATGGACAACGGCTGCAGCAACCCCGCCGGACTCCTACACTCTGCCTTTACCTTCTGGCACGCCTCGCAGTGAGTGACGAAATAAGTGACATCCTTCTTCATCCCAGGCCAAAACATCGTCCTTCGCAGATCAGTGTACATCTTGACAATCCCGGGGTGCACCGAGTATTTTGTGCAGTGAGCTTCCTTCATAATGTCCTCTCGAATTCCTCCACCTGCGGGTATGTATAACCTGCCACGGAAGTGAACCAGATCCTCTTGCATGGTGTATTCCTCCGCAGAACCAGCCTCCACTGCTCGAAGAATAGGTTCCAGGGAAACATCTTTCCTCTGCTCTGCTCGAATGCGATCTCGGATATCACAAACTATGCTCATCGCGGACAGGTACTCGGCGAAAACCTCTGGATCGGCTCTAGACACGAGCGTGATCTGCATTTCCTCGAGCATCCTTACCAACTCCATGGCCAGCAGCCGTGACTCCGGACTGGATGTCCTCCTGCTCAAAGCATCGGCCACCGAATTTGCCTTCCCTGGGTGATAGTTTAGCGTGTAATCATAGTCACACAGGAACTCGATCCACCGCCGCTGCCTCAAATTCAGATCCTTCTGGGTGTGTATGTACTTCAAATTCTTGTGGTCGGTGAATATCTCGCAGTGGACCCCATATAGATAGTGTCTCCAAATCTTCAAAGCAAATATCACTGCACCCAGCTCCAGATCATGCACCGGATAGTTTACCTCGTGCTTCTTAAGCTGCCTCGACGCATAAGCAATCACGTGGTCGTACTGCATCAGTACGGCACCCATCCCCTGCAAGGACGCATCCGTGTAAATTTGAAATCCTTCTCTACCAGACGGAAGAGTAAGGACCGGGGCTGAGGTGAGGCGATCCTTCAGCTCCTGAAATGCGGCCTCACACTCAGGCGACCACACAAACGGCACCTTTCTGGTCAGCTTAGTGAGTGGGAGAGCGATCTTCGAGAACCCCTCGACAAATTTGCGGTAGTACCCGGCAAGCCCCAAAAAGCTGCGCACATCTGCGACTGACTTCAACGGCTGTCATTCCTTCACAGCACGAACCTTAGCAGGATCTACGGCCAATCCCGCACCGCTGATAACATGACCCAAGAAAGCCACCTTGCGGAGCCAAAACTCGCACTTGCCAAATTTTGCGAACAACTGATGCTCCCTCAGTTTTTCCAACACCAGCTCTAGATGCTTCCAATGGTCCAGTAATGACTTCGAATAAACCAAGATGTCGTCGATGAATACGATCACGAAGTCGTCCAAATAAGGCGCAAACACCCTGTTCATCAGGCTCATGAACGCAGAGGGCGCATTAGTGAGCCCAAAGGGCATAACCGTAAATTCATACAACCCGTACCTCGAGCTGAAAGCAGTCTTCTGGATATCCTCCTCCTGAATCCTCAACTGATAATAGCCAGAGCGCAAGTCGAGCTTGGAGAACCATTGCGCTCCTTCCAACTGATCAAAGAGTTCGTCGATTCGCGGCAGAGGATAAGTGTTCCGGACCGTCAGTCGGTTGAGCTCCCGATAATCTATGCACAAGCGGAGCGAACCGTCCTTCTTCTTCACGAACAGAACCGGGGCTCCCCAGGGTGACAAGCTAGGACGAACGAACCCTGAGTCCACCAATTCTTGCAGTTGTACACGGAACTCTGCTAGCTCCTTGGGCGCCATTCTGTACGGGGCCCGTGAAACAGGCTTAGCTCCCGGTACCAGCTTAATTTGGAAGTCTACCTCCCTAGGTGGGGGTAATCCGGGTAGTTTTTCGGGGAAAACATCCGGAAAATCCCGGACTACCGGTACATCCTTCAATTCAGGCCCTATCTCCTTCATCTCAAAACAGATCACGAACACCTCATCGCCTTGCTCGTGAGCCTTCACAACCTGTATAGAAGACAACAAGTTTCGTGATACGGGTCTTATACCTTGAATTACCACCTCTGAGTCATCATGCCTCAGCGTAATCCGCTTCGCCACACAGTCGATCTTCGCGTGATTCCAGTGCAACCACGTCATGCCCAATATTAGATCAAGGTCGGGCATCCGCAACACTGTTGCCGGTGTCTCAAATTGCTTCCCACCGATGGATATTACCAAGCTGCACCTGGAGGTAGATTGTATCTCCGAGCCATCCGGAAGGCGCACCCTCCTGAGGGCTCCCCTGAAGCACTGTACTGCATCCAGTTCATTCACAAATTCTTCTGATACGAACGAATGAGTGGCACCCGTGTCAAAAAGAGTAAGAGCGGGTTTACCGCAAACGAGCACGGTACCTGGGGTTAAAATCATGCGAACTTAAGCACCTTAGTTATGAAACGAGGAAAATACAAACATAATTACCTGTGATGACCTCCTGCGGGTCTCGCTCCTGAGCTAGATCCAAAGCGTATACCTTCTCCCGAGCAGGTCTGGGGTTCCTACCCTGCTGACCCTGGCCTCGACCTCGGCCTCTTCCTCGCTGCGCTGCCGGAGGAGCCATGGGGCGATTCGGAGCGTTTCCTTGCAGCTGCGGACAGTATCTCCGAATGTGGCCGGGCTGGTTGCAATGATAACACACCACTCGAAAGTGCTCTCTCGGCGGCTGAAGCGCCTGACCCTGATGTGGTGGGGGCAATGGTAGCGGTCGCGCTGGCTGCTCCAACCTGAAGTTTGGGCGAGGACGCCCGCCATCTCTCCGCTGGCCTATGTCTCTGCCCCTGGTGTTCTGCCTCCTCCTGAAGCTGGGCCCCGCCTCCATCACTTCCTCTGCGGGCCTCTTATTCCTGGCCTGGACCCCCAAGTGATCCGCCTCCAACTTCTGTGCCATCTCTATAATCTGCGCGAGGCTCGAATCGGCGACGAAGAGGAGAGCCTGCCTCAGAGGATCTCGCAGGCCCTTGTAGAACCGCTTCGCGTACCCGCGATCATCTAAATCATAAGAGTCTGTGAATCTGGCTAAGTGCTGAAATTCCCGCTGGTACTCGACCACCGATCTCGACCCCTGCTTCAGCTGCAGAAATCTCTCCTCAAGCTCGTCCCTGGCCGTAGAAGAGACAAAGTGCTCCAGGAACGCGTCCGCAAACTCGTCCCAGCTTATGTCCAGGTGGTTGCGTCCTTCGAAGGTGGAGCCCATCAAGGACTTCCACCACCTCTTCGCATGTAGATCCAAGGCCGTGACTGCCAATGTGACTGCCATGTTGCTCGGGCAACGGATCCCTGCCAGTAACTCCTGCACTGTATCCAGCCACTCCTCCGTCTGAACTGCGGACTCCGTCCCATGGTAGGTGGGAGGGGAGAGAGCACGGAAGGTGCTCAACCAATTAGAGCTTGGGGCATGCGGCTGCACCGGCATCTGCTGAGACCTGAAGGCATCCAGGATTGCCGTCAGAGTCTGGCCTAGCTCTGATTGTTGAAAAGGAGTAGGTACTGGAGGCACGGGAGTGGCCGTCGCCGGTTCTGAATGTACCGGAATCTACATGCAAGGTAGATGTTTGGGTTAGGTTGGCTGTTCGAAGGAAGATAATAGACATACTTAATGTGAATTACACATGGGCACACCACTGCTTCCGCTCATTCAGTTTGTCCTCAAACTGAAGAGGTGAGAGGGGTGCACCATGCGGAAGTGGACTTCTTGATCTCAGGATCGTTGCAAGCTGATACCATTTGTAAGACCCCCCCCCCCCCCCCCCCCTCCGGAACACAAAACACGGCCGAGGGAAGTCTTATGCCCAGGACAGCCGCCTTGCCGAAGCGCCAGCTCACGGGCTAGCCTCCTCCACAAGACGCCTATCCTGCCGGCTAACAAATATCATCAATGCCAACCCATCATCTAAAATACAACAAGAAGCCACCAGATATATATATCCGCATAAGTACAGTCCAAATACACACCAAACGAGTGTATAATATCAGAGTAACAAAAGGAAAGGCCCCAAGGGCTACAATAAAACTCGCTCACATCTGTCACTGACGGCTGCGATGGTATCGTAGTATCCTGCCCTGTCGTCCCGGCCGGACTATCCGTCCCCAGCGCCGTGCGCTGCTGCTCCAGGTTGCGCTGCCGCGCCAGGATGCACTCCTAAAAAGGGGACGTAGCAACCGTTAGTCATAAAGACTAAGTGGCTTCACATCCGCTCCCCCGGCGACTCCAAGGCACCGGGCGGAAAGGAAGAAAAGGAGCTGCAATATTAGCAATAATAAACAAGCAGGTGACAGGTAATAGTTGTTCATATGTGTCGGTTGTTTAAGTGCCCACGCACTTTCCATAGCACTATCTAATATGTTCGTAAGCATAAAAGTAGCTGTGGTTATATATATTTGCAAGTATAAGTAGCACAGACATAAGCAGAATATTAGAGAACTGAATTGAACTTAACTTATAAGGATGCCCATACAAGCTTATAAGTCAAGGGTCTGCGTATAAAGGTAACTCATCATATAAGGATGCCCATACAAGTTTATATGATGAGGTTCCAATGCGGTGCAATGCAATGGTTATGATATGAATGCGGTGCAATGCAATGATTATGATATGAGGACTGACTCATGCACGATTGCTATGTCGACATAGACATTTAATTCCCACTTTTCGAGGGTAGCTAACCACTCAGGCGCCCCCCGTCGTGGCCAGACGGTGGCAGTGGCACGGGCTTCGCCACTACTAGGAGGGTATGAACACTACCGGTCCTAGGCCTATGTACGCCTCGACGCTCTTGCTCATTGCGGAGTCCCTGCGTACTACCCGCATTCATGCGGGGTCTTCAAGACGCGGAGGGGATCTATTGGGTAGATGGACACCAAGACATTCCAACCCAACCGGTCTGAGTCTAACTGCCGGCTTCTGTCGGTGTCACGACTAGCGAGCCCGTAGACCCGCCACAACTTATCCTCCCACGAGGATCTATACTCCATGCGCAATTATGTTTACCTACGTAGTTTGAACACACCATGCGTGCTATCGAGCACCAAGGACTCACTCCATGAGCCTTACCACCTTCCGCCTCGCGCGGCAACAATCGATGCTAATTAGCATCCAAGGCCCCCAACAACTGGGTCCTTTCCTTTTTACCACCGGCTATAACTATAACTTGTGACCCGCACTAAGTTAACCGTGCCGCCCGTTCCGAGTTGATTACTCGTGTGCAGTGGTGTGCGTATAACATGGACATTATTAAACCAACTCATAGGACTGTGGACTACTTGCGCACATGAGGGCATAACATATTATTTAACTATGGAATCTATTCAAGCCAAGCTACTGGACTCCCACCATTGGTCATAATTAATTAACAATCCTATACAGAGGATTATTTATCATCTTATGCAAGTTATGATTAACCATTCCTATAACAGGAAAACTATTCTCAATTCTCAAACCTTTAATGACATATATATATGTGTACATATAATTTGAAATCCATAACAGGAACTATATATATATACAAGGCAAGGCCACCTTCTTCATCCTTGTTGAACATATATATATATATATATATATATAAATAAATGAAATCCCATTTACAGGGAATTATTCATCGTCTTCCCAAATGGAATTTAGGGCAAAACACCTTCTCTCCTCCCATGCTCCCTCACAAGGCCACCACGTCTCACGAAACCAACGTCCCACGTTCGTATTGAAGCGGGGAGTCGATTGAGGGCATTTTCGCGGCGAACGACGCCCTACGGCGAAAACCCTAACGCGGCATCAACCTACAGAACTTCATTTCGCTCCCAAATCGACTCAATTGAGTTCGATATATCGCCTAGGGGGTCTAAGATACTAGCACCAAGGGAGAGGGGTCGGAAGTCACCTGAATCCGGGCCGACGATCGCGGCGGCATGACGGCGCTTGGACGAACTCAACTCTTTCCAAGCTAGCTCTTCTTCCAACGGACGCACGAGCTTCTCCACGAATTTTCTTGGCCAAAACCCTAAGTGGGGTGGGGGAGAGGTGGAGATAGAGAATGAGAAAGAGAGAGGAAGATGGAGTTCTGGAAGAAGACGATGAAGAAGAAGAAGAGAAAATGAGATGGCTCGGCCCCTTTCTTTTTGGTTTGCATTAATAGGCCTTGGGACTCCAAACATAAGTGTCATCTCCTTATTGGACTCTATTCCACTGGCTCCCCAAAGATAAAATAAACAAAGAGCAGCCAGGCTCTTTTCTTTTTCTCTCGGGAATGATAAGCCTTCCCGTTCGACGTTCGTCGAACGGGAGCAGCTCCCCGTTCGTCGAACGACGAATGGGAGCTTCTCCTTAGCTGAGCGCTCCCCGTTCGACGTTCGTCGAACGGGAGCAGCTCCCCGTTCGACGTTCGTCGAACGGGAGCAGCTCCCCGTTCGTCGAACGATGAACGGGAGCCCTTTTTGCTGAACGCTCCCCGTTCGTCGAGCGACGAACGGGAGCAGCTTGCGTTCGACGAATTCGACGAATTCGTCGAACGGAAGCTGCTAGCCGAGAATTTTAATCAGCAACAACAATATCTGCTCCTCCAGGATTGGGATGTTACAGTAATTATGTCTTTCGGTTTTATTAAGCGCACCCCAAAATGGTCTGCCAACAGCCAAACTCCGCGGTGTGAGATGACTATAAGCAGACAAGCCTGAATAAACATAAAAAACATATTGCACAAAGATCTCGGGGATAGCGAAGCCGACACTCGCCTCCATGAGATCTACCTACCTAGGAGAGCGCGAGCCTACTCCCAATGCGCTCATCGCAAGGCGGCGAGCCCCCACGATCCGCTCATCGCAAGGCGGCGAGCCCCCGTGATCCGCTCACCGCAAGGCGGCGAGCCTCCGCGATCCTTTCATCGAAGGCGGCGAGCCTCCGCTCGCCTCGCCCACGCAATCCACTTGCCGCTAGGCGGCGAACCTCCTGCTCACCTCGCCTATTTGCACCTCAACTTACCCCCTGGCGAACACAGGGTTGCCCTGAAATGTCATCTAACAATGACATGTGTGTGAGCGTTTCCAATAGAGCAAAAAATAGCTCATCATATTCCTGAACGACCTTCAACAGTAGTAGTGGATATATCATAGACTTGGCTACACTAATCATCTCGTGAACAAGCCCGTCGTTTCTCTTCTCAAAATTACCTTCTTTCGGTGGCAGTCGATACATACATCCTATGTTGATGGCCAATCCATATCGAATATAACATCAAATTTGGAGAGTGACAATATATATGTCTCCATATTGAAGTCAAGATCTCCAATCTGGATCACTACTCGGTTTCTTCTATTCGTATTCATCATAAACCCATTAGGAGCATTATGTCCAATCTTTCCCCCATCACTACACGTAGTACTCCGAATCGCATTACAAGTTCTTTCAACGTGAATGAATGTGAAACATCAGTGTCAACAATCTTTTGTGGGGCGACTAAAGATTAACATGAATCCTAAGCTTAATAAGCATACGCATGAGCCATGAAGTATAAGTAATGAATGTAGTAAACGACAAACATTAAGATATACATGCCATGATGTCCGTCTGTCGGATGACCTCCTGTTGGCCAAGAACACAGACTTTATGCTGGGTTGAAGCATACTATGAGGCGAAAGACTCCATCGTCTTCCCATTATCAGCATAACTCAAGCTTGCACCCCGAGTGACGTCAACAACCAGGCCTTCAGACTTTGGGGGACCACATTGGCAAACACATGTTATATGACTTACTTTGCCGCAATTGAAACATGTAATGTGAGCTTTAGTTGGAAGGTCGAGACTTCTTCCTATATTAGATTTTACTTAGGAGGGCAGCGTCTTTGGGGAATAACCTTCCCTACGCTCCGTCTCTAGCGCTCTCGTGGTTTCCACCTAAGTAGAAAATGAAGATATTTGGTAATAATAGGTGTCCTCCGGGGAGAGGGAGTTGTAAGACCCCCCCCCCCCCCCCCCCCCCCCCCCCCCCCTTCCGGAACACAAAACACGGCCGAGGGGAGTCTTATGCCCAGAACAGCCGCCTTGCGGTAGCGTCAGCGCACAGGCTAACATGTACCCAAAACGCCTATCCTGTCGGCTAAGACCAATATCAATATGTCAACCCATAATAAAAGAAACCACAAAAGTCACATTCACACTAAGTATATAAAGCCACAATATAACAAAGCAGGAACACAGAAAGCTCCTGAATATTAGAGTACAAAACTTGCCCAAAGGCTACAACAAAGCGCTCAAAAGCTCACGTCAGTGACAGAAGGAATGGACGGTATCGTAGTCTCGGGCCCTGCCTCTCTGGCTTGGCTGTCCTCCTGCACCGTTCACTACTGCTACTCCATCCGCGGGGTGTCCTCCTAAAATTAAGGCGTAGAAATCGTTAGTCATACAGACAAAGTGGCTTCACATTCTCTCACCCCGACGACTCTTAGGCACCGTGTGGAAGGAAAGAAAGAAAAACTGCAATATAACAGTAAATACAATATGCAGATGACAAGGAGGTACTACTCACCTAACAGTTTTATATCAACAACTAACAACATGTATATAAAAACATTTACATCTAGCAGTTATATATCAACAGCTAACAACATGTATATATATACATCAAGCACCTTTCTAGCAAATCTATCATAATAAATCAAGGGGCTACTATGAAATCGAGCAGTATATAAACGAGCGTCAAAGTGAGTATACTCACGCAGTTATAAAAGAGTCTAAGCAGCTAGAAAAGTAAACCAGAGTAGTTATAAAGTAAACTAAAGCAAGTAAAGAAACAACTAGAACAACTATGAAAGTAACCTTAACTTATGTGTATACACACACAAACACATAAGCTAAGGGATCTGACAAGAAGTAAACTCATCGTATAAAAGAGCCCATACTAATTTAAACGATGAGGTCTCTGTTTTATGCAAGTATGATATGCTATAATATGCAATGCAATGATGCAACTCACGCACACGACTCTGTACATACAGACCTTTTGTAGTTCCCTCTGTTCGAGTGCGTCAACTCAGGTACCCAGTTGAGGCAAACAGGGCAGTGGATAGGGCTTGTCCACTTCTAGGCTTATGTCACGCATCTCCCAGCCTAGACCATACGTACGTCCCTAAGAACACACAGAGTATCCGCGTACTATCTGGTAAGCACCACCTCTATCCCTCTTTTCGAGTCTCCGCTCAGGTACACCCCGTTGAGGCAAACAGGGGCAGTGGATCAGGTCCTCCACTACTAGGCCAGTATGACACCTCCCAGCCTAGACCTTACGTACGCCCATAAGAACACATAGGGTATCCGCGTACTACTTGATACAACAATGCCTCTAAGTGAAACACCAAGCAATTGGCTCGGAGGACTCGACCAGTCCTTTCTTATACTACTGTATTTACCATTCACAGAATCTACCAGTCCTTTATATCCCGAGTCTACCGCTTGTAGGACTATCCCAATCCTTCCTATATAATACTCGATCCTACCGCTCGCAGGACCAACTCATGCTCTTAAGCAAGCAAGGGCTACAAACTGAGTCCCTTCCCACATTAACTTAGGATTTCAACCCATCCTAAGCATTATACCAAGCCCTCAATGCTACCAGTAGGGAGTTAGCATACTCTAAGCAGTGAGATACACAAGTCCTGAGATTTCACTCCATATGATCCTAACCTAAGGACTACTTGTGCACAATATCATATCTTCAAAACTAAAGATCAATGACTAAGCTCGACTGTTAGTCAAGGGTTATTTCTCACCCAACCCTGTTAGATTCAACATATATATTTAAATAATAAGCCATCAGTCATTCATCACATCTGAACACTTGGGTAAAAAGAGTGGTGTTACAAACGTAGTTATACATCTAACGAAACATCACGAACAATATGATCCTCAGGGGCAAATGCCGACATCGTTTAAATATAATCATCTACATTAGTGGCACCTCGCATGTCTTATAAGTCAGCATTGGTTGACTGGCCGTATGAGTGTATAAAAAACTGATCATAAACACTGATATTTATAAGTCCCATATCATGGAAGAATCAACCATGAAGTGGATGGTTAAGTATTCAATTTCTACGAGTACAGTCAAGCCACGTCTTACCTTCATGAGAACATTTACAAACGACCTTCAATTAGCAAGTTTTAGGTTCATTACATAATTTGTCACAATATTTAGATCAATCACCTCCAATATTGTATTAGAATCATAATAGTAACCTTTACTTACAATGTAAATCGGAGCACTATTCAAATCACTACTTGCCTAAAGTTTTATGCGCATACTTATTGTCCTAGAGCGTCATCAAACAATTGATTAATCAAGTGGCTATATTAAACCCAAGACTTCTAAAATTTCAACTATATGTCATGGTTAGCATCTTGAGCGTTTACACCAAATCTCAGTTCATTTGGAATAATCATGATAACTTTTTACGGCACAATAATTTTATAACATAATATTGACAAATCACAGCAAACATATATCCAAAAATTATGAAATTTAAGAGGGGTGTCCACGCTGTCATCAAACATTTATCTACCAATTCCAAACAACTTTCGATAAATAAAACAAGGTAAATCACCAAAATACTATGAATCTGTATGCCTACCTCGCCGCGCACTAAACAGATTATTTACCAATAACTAATAAAAACTACACGGATCTAAGTGTTGATCGAACAACGTCCGATCATCTTCTTCCTCCAGCCGGACTCGGGGGTGGTAAAGTGCATTGCCGCACTTTACCGTGAAGTGCGGTCATCCAACCGTTTACAGATCATGTGCAATACACTTTGAGATGTGCGTACTTTTAGATGACCATGTGGACGGTTGGATCCCCCGCACTTCACGGTAAAGTGCAAAAAATGCACTTTATCCCCCCCCCCCCAAATCCCCTCTAGCCTGGGGCTGTGAATTGCCCGACCTGGAGTCTAATAAAACTCCCACATCAGCCACCTTATTTCCCATCCGACCAACACCTCTGCCCCTTTCTCGTATATGAGGTGCATCGACTGGCGGTGAATCGGTGACCATGTGTGACCGGAATAAATAATCAGAACACAGATTTCAGTCATCCCTCCATGATTTGCTGTCAAATCAACTCAATTGAGTTCGACATCTCGCCTAGTTTGATCTAAGAAACTAGCACCAAGGGAGGGGGGAAGAAGCTCACAGAGTGTTCATGCATGTTACCCAATAGCCGCATATGCGGCATTTATCCGTTTCTCCCGGTCGTAGTCAGATCTCGTCGAACCGGACACCGTCGAACGTTGTCGAAGAGGCGCTGGCCTTGATGAGTGGGCTGTTTTGTCTTGGAGAGCGAGGGCTCCCTGTTTTGGGTCTTCGGAAGAGGAGATCTCGCCAAAGAACTGAGCTAGGCAGCACTCGGCTTGGAGACCATCATAAATGTGAGCAAGCCGGCAGTTCTGGAGAAGAAGTCGGAGATGGAGAGCATGCCGGAAGATGTTCACCGAAGTAGATCTGAAAGTTTCAGCCATGGGGATTGTAGAGAGAGAGAGAGAGAGAGAGAGAGAGAGAGAGAGAGAGAGAGAGAGAGAGAGAGAGAGAGAGATCTGAGAGAGTGAAACAGAGAGTTCTGTGAGAGATTGGAGAGATAGAGGAGCTTCGCCGGAGTAAAGGCTTGTCGGAGGAGAGCTTGTCATGGAAGTGGAGAGATCTCGCCGGAGATAAGTTCTATCCGAGGAGATCTCCGGTGTTGGGGCTGATGTAGAGGGTTGCTAGGTTTGGAATGGCCATAGAGAATGAGGCTCGCTGGAGTTGAGGGAGGAGCTCGGTTTCGGCCATGGAGAGGGCGGTTGGAGCTTAGAGGAGCGGGATCGCCGGAGTAGCTCGCCGTGAGCTGAGCAGAGGAAGCTCTTGCCATGGAAGCTAGAGAGATAGGGAGGGGGTTCCGCCGTCATGTGCTAGGAGGAAGAAAGCACGGGTCTTTTTTTTTAAACCTAACCAGCAAGTGTATATATATATAAAATATAAAATATTATATATTATTATTACTTATATTATTATTTATCCATTCAACACTCATATCTTGCCTTAGAGGGCTCGAAATTTATCCCGGACAGGCTCGTTTCGACCGTCTCGTCGATACGCACTCATCGAAACAATCGGATGTCACCTTCGAGCTAGTTTGCTTCTTCTACGACCCGCGAAATGTTTGCGGCCAATTTACTTAAACTCCAAAACTGCCCAAATGACATCGGAATTGTGAATGGACAACTCCGTTGAACTTTTATTATCGTCACGAGGCTAATAAAACTATTGGGGATCATGTCAGAGGTCGTTTGCTCGATTTCACCGTTTTGCATAAATACGCTATTTGAAAACCATGTCATTTGAGCTAACGCACGCTTCCTTCGATCCTTAGTGCTCAAATTATGCTCTCCGGACGGCTCGAATCCCGATACATCAAACATTAGGACAAAGAATAGAAATGGTACTCGCCGCATTCGTCGAGTGCACTTCCCCGGCTCAGGTGCAAGTTTGACCCTCGGTACACCCCGAGCCCGAGTCAACTCGCTTGACTCAAAAACGCGCACAAGGGGTCTAGCTCGAATCAGGACGTTACAAATCCAATAAACGAAGAAACAATTTCGTCCTCGAAATATTAGGTTGAGGCTATGAGAATTTTCTGGATAAGAGTAAAATATACTCACATATTCATTCATGGGCACTTCACCCATAATAATTTCAAGCTTATATATGCATTCTCAATTATGTGGCGATTTATACATAGGAACTAGATTGTATGCGCACTCTTGCCTTGTGAAGTCATACGAACTAATAATGACACACACTATTTCAATAATCACTACTTCAGTCTAACTGATTATGTTGTGATTTAAACTCAAGCACATAACGTACAATAGAGCATTTAGTAAGGACTTGGTGTGAACGACATCAAGCAGGCTACTCATTTATAAAGCCACGATGCAACATGATACCATTACCAACATCTATACTGTTGTACAGGTTCTATAAACCAACAATATTGTTGAGCCACCAGCTCGTTTACACCTTGCAGGACTGGGTCTCAAAACACTATATCTCTATAGCATATGTCATCAACAGTTGTCTTGCATCAATATCATACCTGCCTGCCATGAGTCTCCAACACACATCCTCGGTAATTTTATTTAATTTTCTATATCATCACATTATGTACGCAAACCAGTGCATAGACACCAATGTTGTGAATCTGTTAACTTAGCAACCACGTTGCAAAACCTTAGCACTATAAGTGCTACGATTTAAACCAATTATCCTAAATATGTCACTTTTAAACACACCTTTTTGATCAACAATCAAATACAACATCAACTCAACAAATTTCAAGGCGTCCCCCAAAATTTGTCACGATGTCGTCTGGCCGACCATTGATCATTGAGAGGCACTACAACACTATCAAGATGATTCAAGTTTTCACTTAACTACACCCATGAGGTTCTAATGATGAAACTCATGCTATCAGAACCCAAGGACTACCAACAAGTCCTTATGTCATCTAAGCACTTGCCAGGATCCGAATAGTGCATAGCAACATTCAAGGACTGCCAACTCAAGTCCATACCATCACATCAGGATATCATCGCATCCTTCACACAGTATTGACATCCATCTAAACCATGCTAAATTTTACTCAACGCCATCCACAATGGTCCTAATTAGCACACAACAGGATGTATTCATATCCACAATTACCCAGTTATATGATTTATCCAGGAGTTCATGTATGAAAACTCGACAACCTCGGTGTATATCCCAAAAGGTTTTAGATCACCATTTCTCCTTGGTCTACTTCTCCGCATAACCTTCGACCAGAGCGAAGACATAACCATCCTTTAGGTACTCATCTCTATTATTCTGGTAGCGAACTCAACGCAATCCAAAACTTGGTGTTTAACCATCAACCTTGCTTAAAATGACTCATTCATCAAGGAGTACCTAATTTCTAATATCGTCGACTTGTAACGACTTAGATGAGAAAACCACATTATAGTAAGGCTAAGTGAAGCAGTCTACAAAGATTTTTAACTCCCAGTGAAACCTCGGTTGGTCCATTAGCTAGGCCAATAAACGAAGAAATAGGGTTAGCCCCCATACACCTGAGTTATGTCTCTCCGACCACCAATATGGCACATTCACCCCCTGTATGCACACCAGCCCTATGGGCATGTCGTCCTCGATTAGGAGTTTTACCCTATAAGCACTTGCCACAAGGCACTTGAATAACAGTTAATGGGACCTATTAAAGTGTTATAGGCCCTCAAAGCTACCATTTTCAACAACCTTTTTAGGGGTCGACATGTTCCCGACTACAAAATGGTCACTTTCTAGACTCGCAGTCTTATTGGATGTAAACTACAGTGAGGAGCATCACATTGTGGGTACGAACATCAAACTTAGAAGTCTCTTACTGCCCCAATAGTAGATAATGAGCACTACTTCTAACCGCGATACTAGTCACGAGTTGCTCTCACTATAAGAGGGGTCTTAACATTTATTATGTGATTTCACTATATCTACTGTTGATAATTAAAATTTATTTCCTAAAATCGTGAATCTTTCTAAAGGCGATCATAGTTAGACTTGCACCGAATTCAGAATTCGTGCCGAATTTTTTTGGGGATCCAGATAGTTCCATTTAAATGGCCTCTTACCGTGAACTTAAACCTTGTCTCATTGTCGGGTTATGATACTGAGCCTCTATAAATATACCTTGTCAAGACAATAATATTACACATAACACTTACTTGTTCGTATATAGCATATAAACTCCAAAGTTGCCCACAATCGCCGCTAGAGATCGCTAATGACATGTTTATTCCATGATAAACATTTGAGATTTTTAAATCACTTAACAAGTCATACTATCCTTGTCATCTTCATAAATCAAACGTAGCTGAATCAAAGAAGCCATATTCATTTTTGTCATTTTACTAGTCGATTTGGATCTATTAATTTTCCCTAACATCCCTTTAACATAAAAGTCATTGCAAATTTCCTAACTTCCTGGTGTAACATCCCCCAGACAGATAAACCCCCCAGGTGAATGTGTCATGACAAGGTCATGACAAGGCCTTGGTAGTGTAGAAATCCCTTTAACTTAGGCAAGATTAGGGTTGAAAGTGCCTTGGACTGCAAATAGCAATTTCCAATTACCAAGCTTAGGATTGGACTTTAGGGCCCAATTTGATCAAAGTCAACTTAGCCTGTTTTAGTCAAATCAACTCAAATTGGGTCAACAAAGGCTCATGTGACCAAATTGACCCCACCAGTAGTTTCTAAACTTAATTTGGAGTCCAATGGATCCAAAAGCCCCATAACTGGGTCAACCCTAGGGCCCAATTTGATCAAAGTCAACTTAGCCTATTTTGGTCAAATCAACTCAAATTGGGTCAACAAAGGCTCATGTGACCAAATTGACCCCATCAGTAGTTTCTAAACATAATTTGGAGTCCAATGGACCCAAAAGCCCATCCTAGGGTCACCCAATTGGTCAATTTGACCAAAAGTCAAACTTGCCCAAATTAGGTCAAATCTCTTAAACCTAGCCCAATCCCTTTAGGCTAAGCCCAAATTGATCAATTGGCCAGCCTAGTAGACTGATATTAATTATGAGAAAGGGGGAAAAACGGCCATGATGAGTAGGAGAGAGAAAATTCAATTTGGGGGAGAGAGAAAGGAGGGGCCATCAATGGAGGAAGATGAAACCCCCCCTCAATCCTCTCCATTAATGGCTGGATTCATCTCCTCTAGGGGAGAGGAGGAGTTTCCAGCCATTTCCCGGCCTCCTAGGGGTGAGTCCCTTGGGATTCCACCATGGCCGAAATTCTCCATTCATGGCCTTAAATGGCATTGAAGCCATGGCTCTTCCCCTCCCTCAATTGGGGCCTTTAAAAGCTTCACCGGGCAGAGAGGAGTGTTTTCCCCCACTTACCTGAAGGATTCATGCATCTGCTGTGGTGGTTGCAGAGCTTGGGAAGGATGAAGGTCGGCCATGGCTTTTCTTCATCAGACAAGGCACAACTTTACCAAGCAGGTCTGGTTCTCTTCCCCTCTCTTCAGTGGGTTGATCCCCTCAACCGACGGCAAGTTTTGAGCCCTATCAGCTCTGGATCGGGCCGGCCAAGAAGCTCGAAACCGAGCTTTTATTTCCGACCTAAATGCCCTGTTCCGGCCACTTCCGGCCGGTCAACCACCGCTATTCGTCGGCCACCACCTCAACGAAGGTGGTGGTGGCATTGGCCGGCCGGGGCGGCGCCTAGGTGGCCGGGAAAACAAGGATCAAGGTGGCCCAGGCGCGGGCGATCCTGGCCGTTGGCTAGAGGAAGAAGACGACCAGGCGCGGTTAGATCTGCTTTAAGATTCGTGAGCCCCTTAGCTTTATATTCTATTTTCTGTGATTAAACTGCAGCCCCTAATTAATTCTGCTAAAAATACTTAGAGACCTCTAGGGAAAATTTGTCCAACATCAAAGTTGGATCCCCTGAGGTCTAGTTTAATGCAAAATTGAGATCACTCGATTTGGGGCCCTGGTTAAGGCACAACACTCATTTTGGTGAGGTCTGTCTATACGGCTAACGAGAACTTGTTTTGGATGCCCACACCAATCTACAACTCCAAATGACTTGAAATTTGGAGGGTAGGCTACTCTTTTATATATGTAGAACACGTCCAAAAATCAGATTGATTGGAGAACTTTTCCCCATAGTTTTTGGAAAAGTTCAATAATCCTTGTGGGACCTAATTAGGTGCCCTAAACACCTCAAAACCCTTCCAAACTTGGATGAGTGACCCTAGAGAGTAAGTAGGGTCCCTAGTTAAAATCTCATAATTTATGGAGTTGTTTTGGTGGGGTAATTCACCAATACAACCTTAGGCCCCCTAGGTTTAGGCAAAACTTTGGGTGAGTGCCCCCCACACTTCCACAAAGCCAATTGGCTTCATATTAGGGGTGCACTTCACCCTCCCCCATGCCAACCTTTGGTCCAAATTTGGTGGCCATTGGAGGAGGTTTGCCCTAGTAAATCAAAAAGGGGCTAAATGTTATTTGCACCCCAATTGGGTACCCAATAGAACCCCATCCCTCACCAAATGTTGGTAGGATTTTTGGGTGGTCATTCACTGACACCTGGCCAGTATAGTGAGTATTTTGGACTTGGGAAAAGTATGGAGTTTCCCTTGGACTTTTGTTTGCTTAAGGGTTATATTATGGCAGAAGTGAACTTAAGCTAATTTTTGGAGTGTGGAGGGGCTCCCTCCCACTGATTGAAAGGGGTGACCTTGGTCACTGGCTTGGGATGTATGGGAAACCCCAAGGAGCAATTTTGGAGGAATTAGGGCTTAGTGTGCCCTTAAACCCTAATGGTTAACCTTAGGGTGCCCTTTAGGACTTGTGAAGGACTTAGGAGTGTTTGTCCTTGGAGAGGTGTGTAATGGACCCCTCTGGGCTCTATGAGTCCTATAATACCCTCACAAGAAGTTTGAGTGGATTTGGAGAAGTTTTGACCCAAACCCTAGGTTAAACCCTAAAGGGGTGCAATTAGAGGCAATGAAGGAAGAGGGGTCAAATCTTAATGGTTTGACTTGAAATTTTGGGGAGATGATCTTGGTGACCAGAGAATGCTACTGTGAGAAATTGGTGGGATTTGGAGTTGCCAAACCCAGGTAATAAATCTTTGGGTAGATTTGTAAATATTTAGGGTTTTGGGATTTAGGAAGAAATAATACTTAATGATTAACCATCTTCTGTCACCAACTTAGTTTTAATGTTATTAATCTCTAGAGATTCTATTAGAACCATTAGAAAGCTTTTGGAGGTCCAAATTGTAATTATTCATATTGTTGGCAATTTTTGGGATGGTTAATTTTAGGGTGATAACTTTCTGAAATTGCATGAAACTTTGCTGGATGACATTTCATACCATCATGGACCCACTGTATTTTTTCTCATAATTTATGGATTAATATTTTTGGTACCTCAAGTTCAATTTGGAAATAATTGCAAATATATCCTTTGAGGAAATTACAAATGTAACCTTTATGGAATATAGTCAAATTTTGTAAGGATGAATATTTTAGTATAAATCAACTCTGTATAAATTTTCATAATGTTTGGAGTTCATGTGAGGGTACCTCCTTTGGAACTTATTGGAAATAAGTGGGTTTTGGAATTTTTAAATATAGTAAATCTTGCTGGATTTTCCTAAAATTTTATATCTACTTTTTCTAGGTACCCTTGATTTATGTAAAAAAAATTGTGGCAGGCATTGGAAGTCAGAAAAGTATACTTGTAGTTCAAATCTTAGGAAGTGGTATTTTGGGAAAAATGATTTAAATATTAATATTATTGAGAAAATTATGAAACTCTGGAATTGATCTTAAATAAGTGACATGGACCCCCAGTAAAAATATTGGGTCATAGAGTTGATTATTTAATGTAACTCCCTTCATGAGCTTCAAAACATTAAGGATGGTCTGCGTTTAGCAAATTAGCAGTTTTGGAGCTATAGGCCAAATTGGGGTACATTGATTGGAGATGTGAGAAGTCTAATGGTGATCACATGGATATGAGAGGACCCCTGGAGATAATTAAGGTTTGAAGAGTCCTAGGGTGGTGGGGTGCCACCCTTGGGGTAGATCGTCCTGGGATTGACGGAAGATCGTCTTTTGCCTTAGATCTTAAAGCACTTAGGCTCAATCCAGGTGAGACATTAAGAGGGTTTCTTATGGGTAGTAACCAATAATACTAAGTGTCTTGGGAAAGGGAACTTTGGGATGTCACCCCATTGTAGTTCCTAGTACCGTAGCGAGCCCCTCACAGGGTAACCCTCGGGAAGTCCAAGACTAACCCTAAATTGTGGGAGTAGGACGTTGTACAAGATTAACTAATAACACTCTCACCTACACCCCGTGGTTTTGGGAGTTTGGTCGGTTTGGTGCTACGAGCAGTAGGCTCAGGGGTTGTAAAAGCGGATTGCTAAGACCGGTGAGCTTGTGACTCAGTGGTGTTTGATGGCGGGCAGGTTAGCCCGGGGAGCTTATAGCTCGGAGATAGGAAGTAAATCACGTTGCATGTGCACTGAAGGTGGTGGGTCTTCGGTATTGGACGATCGTTCACACCGACGTCAATACGTTGACTCGGCAAGTGTGGTTTTACACTTAGCCTTGAAAGTCTGGCGGTCCAGTCAGCAAGAGTACGCAGATGCTCCGCGGGTTTTGTGGAGGCGTACGATAGGTCTAGGTTAGGTAGTGTGAATACCAACCTAGAGGTGGGCGAGGCCCAACCCACCGCTTCCGTTTTCCACTACGGGAGTATCCTGGGAGTCTAGCTAGCTCCAAAAAGGGGGAACTAAAGGTCTATGCGCATAGAGTCGTAGTGAGTGAGTTGCACTGTATGAACATAGCATAACAACATACTTTGCATAAACATTGCATTCAACCTACCCCTAACGTATAAGTCGGTTATGGGACTTCTTATACGGTAGGCCCTGCTAAACGACCCCTTGGTCTATAGGTTTGAATGGGCATTCCTATAAATCAATGGTTACTTTTATATTACTTTACTTGTCATTACATATACTGCTTACTGTCCTTTACATGCACTTTACTATGCTTACTTACTGCTTCATATATATATACACCTGTGTAGTTGTAGATCCGCCGCCACCTGCTTTTATTTTTACCCCTTGAATGTCCTCCGCTTCCTCCTCCCCATACGGTGCCTAGGAGCCATTGGGGGTGGGGTGGGGAACATAAGGCTTAGTCTTTTTGACTAACGGTCGGTGGACCATATCATTTTAGGGGTTCGAGGAGACGCAGCAACACCAGAGGCCGGAGCAGACGGAGGCGGGCCAGTCTAGTACAGGAGCACAGGATTCAGGATCTGTGAGTGATTAGTAGTTAGCTTCCGCGAGTGATCTTGTAGTGAGGATATGATGTACAGGGCATGAGCCCTCTTTATTATTGTACCTTTGTTATCTTTTTTATTCAGTTATTATCTGTGGACATTTACCTTTATGGTTTATAATTCATGTGATTCTGTGGACTTGTCTTCCCTTTTATGAACTTTTCTTGGTGATCGATTTGGCCGGCAGAATCGGCGTTTTGTGGTGGCGACCTTCCCGAGTGAAGGTGTCACCGCAAAACGGCGGTTCTGGGCCTAAGACCCGGTGGTTTTTGCAAAAAAAAAATGGGGTCTTACAAGTGGTATCAGAGCAAACCTCGATCCGAAGAAAAGGAGTCCACAAAACCCTGGGCCACCCCGCGCAAGCTTAGTTTGAGGACAAACTAGCAGCGGAAGCAGTGGTGTGCCCATATGGGAATCACATTGAAAAAGTCCACTTTTAACTGAATCTTCTTAGTTATTTTCCTTATGAGCGTCAAGTTTTCTTTTGTAGCCTGCGGCGAACCCTGCCCCCAGCAGGGAATACCTCCGGCTACAAAGATCTCTTTAGATAGTCTTTTAGTCAATGAGTTAGACTCAACCCCACTAGGACACGTGACCTACTTTGACAATTTATACCCTTACATAGCCTGAAGTAGATCGTACGTATAACTTTTGGTGAAGGTACGAGGATACCTCAGAAGAGGCTAGAGAAAGGAAGATTGACACCTAAGCAGAATGGTAAGAGACAGACTCAATTCTCGTATTTGTGATTACATTAAGACAACCACCGTGGCAAACACTGAGGGTCGGATAAGAATTGAAGTCCAGAAGGGACCCGGTTGGGATTGGGTGACATGTTGACCCTGATAAGGTTGTCATAGAAGGTACCTAGAAGAGTCTAAGGTGTGGAGTACACCAGTGAGCCCCAAGATAGAACCCCAAGTCTAAGGTTGTATGCCCTAGAATTGTTTGCATATATAACTTGGTGATATTGAAAGTTCTCAGCCCAAAATAGATAGTGGCTTATCTTTTGTTTATTGGGGGCTTGTCCTTTGTTTATTGGGGCGTACCCTTTTGTTTATTGGGCCAATTAATAGCGGACTTAGTTTTCCCTTAGACCTAAGTTAGAAAATTTTGTGTCGTGAACATAATCAATGTTACTTGAAAGAAGATGAGACGGTGTAACAGTATGTTTGGAATGATGACCGATAGAAGTACCAGGACAATGGATAGACATCATTGATCGAACAACAACTTGACCTTAGTTGAATCATTAGAAATGTAAAGACGTCAGGATTAATCACTTAGGACAGAAATTAGATCTTACAAGTTGTATTTATATCTGACAGTTCTTGAGGTTTCGGGCGTTCGGAAGTGATTAACTCATGCCTTGATAAAAATTCATGCCCCGTCACGGTTGAAAATTTTGTCTACAATAATAACTTTATACATTGGGAGCTTTGATGATGAATAACCAGAGATCTTAGTCGATGACTTGTTAGATTTGGAATATAGTGTTTGATTTCACTATGGTAAGGATGATCTAAGTTTGTCTTGCTTTGGACCATTTGAAAGTGATCAAGACTAGCACAAGTTGAAGTGAAAGAAATTTGGTGAAATAAACGTGATGATATTTCCTTGATGAATCGAATTGTGAAAAAACCCTAAGGTATCAAAATTTTGCCCTTATGAATCAAATAACACATAGAAAATGATCGTGAGTCATCTTACTATTATGATTGGATAGCATATACTCTTAAAGGGTCACAAGTGCACCCCCTTTAATATTTAAGGATGATTTGGACGCTAGACGATTTGATTAGTTCCATCAATACTAAGAACTAGAAAAGTTGTAGATTAGAGTTGTTTGATTATTCGGATGAACCTGAAGGAGTAAGAATTTGAACGTGTGAAAGAAAACTTTGAAGGCATAAGAGTCTTCCCAGATTAGAGTGGGAGTTCAAGGATAGATTGACCAAGGAAGCTAGGTCACCCCGGTCAGGATAGATGATACAACGGTGCGAGTCTTGCGGCGCAAGAAGATTCCAGAGGTTAAGACATGTGGTAAAATTAGGGTCAGGAGGAGCACAACTTGGAGCCACTAGAGCTGGTGTGGCATAGATAGTCGGTGCTCTTCGAGCCAGGAATAACTTCAATCCTTAGGGGGATGTTATGTTCAAGCACTTGCGGTAGAAGCCCCGCAAGCCTAACCTGAATTTCGAGGACAAAATTATTTTTTTTGTTTATTGGGATTTGTAACATCCCCCAGACAGCTAGACCCCCCAGGTGAATGTGTCATGACAAGGTCATGACAAGGCCTTGGTAGTGTAGAAATCCCTTTAACTTAGGCAAGATTAGGGTTGAAAGTGCCTTGGACTGCAAATAGCAATTTCCAATTACCAAGCTTAGGATTGGACTTTAGGGACCAATTTGATCAAAGTCAACTTAGCCTGTTTTGGTCAAATCAACTCAAATTGGGTCAACAAAGGCTCATGTGACCAAATTGACCCCACCAGTAGTTTCTAAACCTAATTTGGAGTCTAATGGACCCAAAAGCCCCATGACTGGGTCAACCCTAGGGCCCAATTTGATCAAAGTCAACTTAGCCTGTTTTGGTCAAATCAACTCAAATTGGGTCAACAAAGGCTCATGTGACCAAATTGACCCCACCAGTAGTTTCTAAACCTAATTTGGAGTCCAATGGACCCAAAAGCCCCATCCTTGGGTTACCCAATTGGTCAATTTGACCAAAAGTTAAACTTGCCCAAATTAGGTCAAATCTCTTAAACCTAGCCCAATCCCTTTAGGCTAAGCCCAAATTGATCAATTGGCCAGCCTAGTAGACTGATATTAATCATGAGAAAGGGGGAAAAACGGCCATGATGAGTAGGAGAGAGAAAATTCAATTTGGGGGAGAGAGAAAGGAGGGGCCATCAATGGAGGAAGATGAAACCCCCCCTCAATCCTCTCCATTAATGGCTGGATTCATCTCCTCTAGGGGAGAGGAGGAGTTTCCAGCCATTTTCCAGCCTCCTAGGGGTGAGTCCCTTGGGATTCCACCATGGCCGAAATTCTCCATTCATGGCCTTAAATGGCATTGAAGCCATGGCTCTTCCCCTCCCTCAATTTGGGCCTTTAAAAGCTTCACCGGGCAGAGAGGAGTGTTTTCCCCCACTTACCTGAAGGATTCGTGCATCTGCTGTGGTGGTTGCAGAGCTTGGGAAGGATGGAGGTCGGCCATGGCTTTTCTTCATCAGACAAGGCACAGCTTTACCAAGCAGGTCTGGTTCTCTTCCCCTCTCTTCAGTGGGTAGATCCCCTCAACCGGAGGCAAGTTTCGAGCCCTATCGTCTCTGGATCGGCCGACCAAGAAGCTCGAAACCGAGCTTTTATTTCCGACCTAAATGCCCTGTTCCGGCCACTTCCGGCCGGTCAACCACCGCTATTCGCCGGCCACCACCTCAACGAAGGTGGTGGTGGCATTGGCTGGCCGGGGCGGCGCCTAGGTGGCCGGGAAAACAAGGATCAAGGTGGTCCAGGCACTGGCGATCCTGGCCGTTGGCCAGAGGAAGAAGACGACCAGGCGCGGTTAGATCTGCTTTAAGATTCGTGCGCCCCTTAGCTTTATATTCTATTTTCTGTGATTAAACTGCAGCCCATAATTAATTCTGCTAAAAATACTTAGAGACCTCTAGGGAAAATTTGTCCAACATCAAAGTTGGAGCCCCTGAGGTCTAGTTTAATCCAAAATTGAGATCACCGATTTGGAGCCCTGGTTAGGGCACAACACTCATTTTGGTGAGGTCTGTCTATAGAGCTAACCAGAACTTGTTTTGGATGCCCACACCAATCTAGAACTCCAAATGACTTGAAATTTGGAGGGTCGGCTACTCTTTTATATATGTAGCACATGTCAAAAAATCAGATTGATTGGAGAACTTTTCCTCATAGTTTTTGGAAAAGTTTAATAATCCTTGTGGGACCTAATTAGGTGTCCTAAACACCTCAAAACCCTTTCAAACTTGTATGGGTGGCCCTAGAGAGTAAGTAGGGTCCCTGGTTAAAATCCCATAATTTATGGAGTTGTTTTGGTGGGGTAATTCACCAATACAACCTTAGGCCCCCTAGGTTTGGGCAAAACTTTGGGTGAGTGCCCCCACACTTCCACAAAACCAATTAGCTTCATATTTGGGGTGCACTTCACTCTCCCCCATGCCAACCTTTGGTCCAAATTTGGTGGCCATTGGAGGAGGTTTGCCCTAGTAAATCAAAAAGGGGCTAAATGCTATTTGCACCCCAATTGGGTACCCAATAGAACCCCATCCCTCACCAAATGTTGGTAGGATTTTGGGTGTCCATTCACTGACCCCTGGCCAGTATAGTGACTAGTTTGGACTTGGGAAAAGTAGGGAGTTTCCCTTGGACTTTTGTTTGCTTAAGGGTTATATTAGGGCAGAAGTGAACTTAAGCTAATTTTTGGAGTGTGGAGAGGCTCCCTCCCACTGATTGAAAGGGGTGACCTTGGTCACTGGCTTGGGATGTATGGGACACCCCAAGGAGCAATTTTGGAGGAATTAGGGCTTAGTGCGCCCTTAAACCCTAATGGTTAACCTTAGGGTGCCCTTTAGGACTTGTGAAGGACTTAGGAGTGTTTGTCCTTGGAGAGGTGTGTAATGGACCCCTATGGGCTCTATGAGTCCTATAATACGCTCACAAGAAGTTTGAGTGGATTTGGAGAAGTTTTGACCCTAACCCTAGGTTAAACCCTAAAGGGGTGCAATTAGAGGCCAATGAAGGAAGAGGGGTCAAATCTTAATGGTTTGACTTGAAATTTTGGGGAGATGATCTTGGTGACCAGAGAATGCTACTGTGAGAAATTGGTGGGATTTGGAGTTGCCAAACCTAGGTAATAAATCCTTGGGTAGATTTGTAAATATTTAGGGTTTTTTTGATTTAGGAAGAAATAATACTTAATGATTAACCATCTTCTGTCACCAACTTAGTTTTAATGTTATTAATCTCTGGAGATTCTATTAGAACCATTAGAAATCTTTTGGAGGTCCAAATTGTAATCATTCATATTGTTGGCAATTTTTGGGATGATTAATTTTAGGGTGATAACTTTCTGAAATTGCATGAAACTTTGCTGGATGACATTTCATACCATCATGGACCCACTGTATTTTTTCTCATAATTTATGGATTAATATTTTTGGTACCTCAAGTTCAATTTGGAAATAATTGCAAATATATCCTTTGAGGAAATTACAAATGTAACCTTTATGGAATATAGTCAAATTTTGTAAGGATGAATATTTTAGTATAAATCAACTCTTTATAAATTTTCATAATGTTTGGAGTTCATGTGAGGGTACCTCCTTTGGAACTTATTGGAAATAAGTGGGTTTTGGAATTTTTAAATATAGTAAATCTTGCTGGATTTTCCTAAAATTTTATATCTACTGTTTTCTAGGTACCCTTGATTTATGTAAAAAAAATTGTGGCAGGCATTGGAAGTCAGAAAATATACTTGTAGTTCAAATCTTAGGAAGTGGTATTTTGGGAAAAATGATTTAAATATTAATATTATTGGGAAAATTATGAAACTCTGGAATTGATCTTAAATAAGTGAAATGGACCCCCAGTAAAAATATTGGGTCATAGAGTTGATTATTTAATGTAACTCCCTTCATGAGCTTCAAAACATTAAGGATGGTCTGCGTTTAGCAAATTGGCAGTTTTTGGAGCTATATGCCAAATTGGGGTACGTTGATTGGAGATGTGAGAAGTCTAATGGTAATCACATGGATATGAGAGGACCCCTGTAGATAATTAAGGTTTGAAGAGTCCTAGGGTGGTGGGGTGCCACCCTTGGGGTAGATCGTCCTGGGATTGACGGAAGATCGTCTTTTGCCTTATATCTTAAAGCACTTAGGCTCAATCCAGGTGAGACATTAAGAGGGTTTCTTATGGGTAGTAACCAATAATACTAAGTGTCTTGGGAAAGGGAACTTTGGGATGTCACCCCATTGTAGTTCCTAGTACCGTAGCGAGCCTCTCACAGGGTAACCCTCGGGAAGTCCAAGACTAACCCTAAATTGTGGGAGTAGGACATTGTACAAGATTAACTAATAACACTCTCACCTACACCCCGTGGTTTCGGGAGTTTGGTCGGTTTGGTGCTACGAGCAGTAGGCTCGGTGGTTGTAAAAGCGGATTGCTAAGACCGGTGAGCTTGTGACTCAGTGGTGTTTGATGGCAGGCAGGTTAGCCCGGGGAGCTTATAGCTCGGAGATAGGAAGTAAATCACGTTGCATGTGCACTGAAGGTGGTGGGTCTTCAGTATTGGACGATCGTTCACACCGACGTCAATACGTTGACTCGGCAAGTGTGGTTTTACACTTAGCCTTGAAAGTCTGGCGGTCCAGTCAGCAAGAGTACGCAGACGCTCCGCGGGTTTTGTGGAGGCGTACGATAGGTCTAGGTTAGGTAGTGTGAATACCAACCTAGAGGTGGACGAGGCCCAACCCACCGCTTCCGTTTGCCACTACGGGAGTATCCTGGGAGTCTAGCTAGCTCCAAAAAGGGGGAACTAAAGGTCTATGCGCATAGAGTCGTAGTGAGTGAGTTGCACTGTATGAACATATCATAACAACATACTTTGCATAAACATTGCATTCAACCTACCCCTAACGTATAAGTCGGTTATGGGACTTCTTATTCGGTAGGCCCTGCTAAACAACCCCTTGGTCTATAGGTTTGAATGGGCATTCCTATAAATCAATGGTTACTTTTATATTACTTTACTTGCCATTACATATACTGCTTACTGTCCTTTACATGCACTTTACTATGCTTACTTACTGCTTTATATATATATACACCTGTGTAGTTGTAGATCCGCAGCCACCTGCTTTTGTTTTTACCCCTTGAATGTCCTCCGCTTCCTCCTCCCCATACGGTGCCTAGGAGCCATTGGGGGTGGGGTGGGGAACATAAGGCTTAGTCTTTTTGACTAACGGTCGGTGGACCATATCATTTTAGGGGTTCGAGGAGACGCAGCAACACCAGAGGCCGGAGCAAACGGAGGCGGGCCAGTCTAGTACAGGAGCACAGGATTCAGGATCTGTGAGTGATTAGTAGTTAGCTTCCGCGAGTGATCTTGTAGTGAGGATATGATGTACAGGGCATGAGCCCTCTTTATTATTGTACCTTTGTTATCTTTTTTATTCAGTTATTATCTGTGGACATTTACCTTTATGGTTTATAATTCATGTGATTCTGTGGACTTGTCTTCCCTTTTATGAACTTTTCTTGGTGATCGATTTGGCCGGCAGAATCGGCGTTTTGTGGTGGCGACCTTCCCGAGTGAAGGTGTCACCGCAAAACGGCGGTTCTGGGCCTAAGACCCGGTGTTTTTTGCAAAAAAAAAAAAGGGGTCTTACAAGTGGTATCAGAGCAAACCTCGATCCGAAGAAAAGGAGTCCACAAAACCCTGGGCCACCCCGCGCGATCTTAGTTTGAGGACAAACTAGCAGCGGAAGCAGTGGTGTGCCCATATGGGAATCACATTGAAAAAGTCCACTTTTAACTGAATCTTCTTAGTTATTTTCCTACGAGCGTCAAGTTTTCTTTTGTAGCCTGCGGCAAACCCTGCCCCTAGCAGGGAATACCTCCGGCTACAAAGATCTCTTTAGATAGTCTTTTAGTCAATGAGTTAGACTCAACCCCACTAGGACACGTGACCTACTTTGACAATTTATACCCTTACCTAGCCTGAAGTAGATCATACGTATAACTTTTGGTGAAGGTACGAGGATACCTCAGAAGAGGCTAGAGAAAGGAAGATTGACACCTAAGCAGAATGGTAAGAGACAGACTCAATTCTCGTATTTGTGATTACATTAAGACAACCACCGTGGCAAACACCGAGGGTCGGATAAGAATTGAAGTCCAGAAGGGACCCGGTTGGGATTGGGTGACATGTTGACCCTGATAAGGTTGTCATAGAAGGTACCTAGAAGAGTCTAAGGTGTGGAGTACACCAGTGAGCCCCAAGATAGAACCCCAAGTCTAAGGTTGTATGCCCTAGAATTATTTGCATATATAACTTGGTGATATTGAAAGTACTCAGCCCAAAATAGATAGTGGCTTATCTTTTGTTTATTGGGGGCTTGTCCTTTGTTTATTGGGGCGTACCCTTTTGTTTATTGGGTCAATTAATGGCGGACTTAGTTTTCCCTTAGACCTAAGTTAGAAAATTTTGTGTCGTGAACATAATCAATGTTACTTGAAAGAAGATGAGACGGTGTAACATTATGTTTGGAATGATGACCGATAGAAGTACCAGGACAATGGATAGACATCATTGATCGAACAACAACTTGACCTTAGTTGAATCATTAGAAATGTAAAGACGTCAGGATTAATCACTTAGGACAGAAATTAGATCTTACAAGTTGTATTTATATCTGACAGTTCTTGAGGTTTCGGGCGTTCGGAAGTGATTAACTCATGCCTTGATAAAAATTCATGCCCCCATCACGGTTGAAAATTTTGTCTACAATAATAACTTTATACATTGGGAGCTTTGATGATGAATAACCAGAGATCTTAGTCGATGACTTGTTAGATTTGGAATATAGTGTTTGATTTCACTATGGTAAGGATGATCTAAGTTTGTCTTGCTTTGGACCATTTGAAAGTGATCAAGACTAACACAAGTTGAAGTGAAAGAAATTTGGTAAAATAAACGTGATGATATTTCCTTGATGAATCGAATTGTGAAAAAACCCTAAGGTATCAAAATTTTGCCCTTATGAATCAAACAGCACGTAGAAAATGATCGGGAGTCATCTTACTATTATGATTGGTTAGCATATACTCTTAAAGGGTCACAAGTGCACCCCCTTTAATATTTAAGGATGATTTGGAAGCTAGACGATTTGATTAGTTCCATCAATACTAAGAACTAGAAAAGTTGTAGATTAGAGTTGTTTGATTATTCGGATGAACCTGAAGGAGTAAGAATTTGAACGTGTGAAAGAAAACTTTGAAGGCATAAGAGTCTGCCCAGATTAGAGTGGGAGTTCAAGGATAGATTGACCAAGGAAGCTAGGTCACCCCGGTCAGGATAAATGATACACCGGTGTGAGTCTTGCGGCGCAAGAAGATTCCAGAGGTTAAGACATGTGGTAAAATTAGGGCCAGGAGGAGCACAACTTGGAGCCACTAGAGCTGGTGTGGCATAGATAGTCGGTGCTCTTCGAGCCAGGAATAACTTCAATCCTTAGGGGGAGTAGTAAGTTATCGATTTGACTTACGAGTCTCTTACTACTCTAGTTAGTAGATTATATGCAACAATCCTCCTCTGGATGGTTCTAGTAGTTTGGGTAAGAAGATGGTATCACTTAATGAACGAAGTAGGAATATCAAGGTATAAGCCTTGAGCACATACTCTTACAATAAACTCTTCCCTGAACCACTTGGGTATTCGCCTACCTCAACCAAGTCTATACCTGAGGTCGATTCTTAGACTAGGATGTGCCACAAAACATGTTGGTAAGTCAAAATAATGTGGTGTCCTAGTTAGGTTAGCACTCGTTCTAAGGATTAGTGGACATACTCAGAGTGAATCCCATATGGGCACACCACAGCTTCCGCTGCATCGGTTTGTCCTCAAACTGATTGACTGAGCAGAGGTGGTGTCATAGGTTAATGGACTTCTTTATCTCAGGATCGTTTCCCCCTGATACCATTTGTAAGCCCCCCCTTCCGGAACACAAAACACGGCCGAGGGGAGTCTTATGCCCATAACAGCCACCTTGCGGTGGCGTCAGCGCACGGGCTAACATGTACCCAAAACGCTTATCCTACCGGCTAAGACTAATATCAATATGCCAACCCATAATAAAAGAAACCACAAAAGTCACATTCATACTAAGTTTATAAAGCCACAATATAACAAAGCAGGAACACAGAAAGCTCCTGAATATCCGAGTACAAAACTTGTCCAAATGCTACAACAAAGCGCTCAAAAGCTCACGCCGGTGACAGAAGGAATGGACGGTATCGTAGTCTTAGGCCCCGCCTCTCTGGCCTGGTTGTCCTCCTGCACCGTTCACTATGGCTGCTCCATCCGCGGGGTGTCCTCCTAAAATTAAGGCGTAGAAACCCTTAGTCATACAGACTAAGTGGCTTCACATTCTCTCACCCCGGCGACTCTTAGGCACCGTGTGGAAGGAAAGAAAGAAAAGCTGCAATATAACAGTAAATACAATAAGCAGGTGGCAAAGAGGTACTACTAACCTAGCAGTTATATATCAACAACTAACAACATGTATATAAAAACATTTACATCTAGCAGTTATATATCAACAACTAACAATATGTATATATATATATATCAAACACCTTTCTAGCAAATCTATCATAATAAATCAAGGGGCTACTATGAAACGAGCAGTATATAAACGAGCGTCAAAGTGAGTATACCCGCGCAGTTATAAAAGTGTCTAAGCAGTTAGAAAAGTAAACCAGAATAGTTATAAAGTAAATAGAGCAAGTAAAGAAACAACTAGAACAACTATGAAAGTAACCTTAACTTATGTGCATACATACACAACCACATAAGCTAAGGGATCTGGCAAGAAGTAAACTCATCGTATAAAAGAGCCCATACTAATTTATACGATGAGGTCTCTGTTTTATGCAAGTATGATATGACATGATGTGCAATGCAATGATACAACTCACGCACACGACTATGTACATACAAACCTTTTGTAGTTCCCTTTGTTCGAGTGTGTCAACTCAGGTACCCAGTTGAGGCAAACATGGTAGTGGGTTGGGCTTGTCCACTTCTAGGATTATGTCACGCATCTCCCAACCTAGACCTTACGTATGCCCCTAAGAACACACAGGGTATCCGCATACTATCTGGTAAGCACCACCTCTATCCCGCTTTTCAAGTCTCCGCTCAGGTACACCTCGTTGAGGCAAACAGGGGTAGTGGATCGGGTCCTCCACTACTAGGCCAGTATGACACCTCCCAGCCTAAAACTTACGTACGCCCCTAAGAACACATAGGGTATCCGCATACTACTTGATACAACAATGCTTCTAAGTGAAACACCAAGCTCTTGGCTCGGAGGACTCGACCAGTCCTTTCTTATACTACTGTATCTACCGTTCGCAGAATCTACCAGTCCTTTATATCCCGAGTCTACCGCTCGTAGGACTATTTCAATCCTTCCTATATAATACCCGATCCTACCGCTCGCAGGACCAACCCATGCTCTTAAGCAAGCAAGGGCTCCAAACCGAGTCCCTTCCAACATTAACTTAGGATTTCAACCCATCCTAAGCACTATACCAAGCCCTCAATGCTACCAGTAGGGAGTTAGCATACTCTAAGTAGTGAGATACACAAGTCCTGAGATTTCACTCCATACGGTCCTAACCTAAGGACTACTTGTGCACAATATCATATCCTCAAAACTAAAGATCGATGACTAAGCTCGACTTTTAGTCAAGGGTTATTTCTCACCCAACCCTGTTAGATTCAATATATATATTTAAATGCTAAATCATACTAAGCCATCAGTCGTTCATCACATCTGAACACTTGGGTAAAAAGAGTGGTGTACAAACGTAGTTATACATTTAACGAAACATCACAAACAGTATGATCCTCAGGTGTAAACGCTGTCATCATTTAAATATAATCCTCTACATTAGTGGCAACTCGCATGTCTTATCAGTCAACATTGGTTGACTAGTATGCGTGTATAAAAAGCTGATCTTAAGCAATGATATTTATAAGTCTCATATCATTGAAGAATCAACCATGAAGTAGACGGTTAAGTATTCTATTTCTATGAGTACAGTCAAGCCGCGTCTTACCTTCATGAGAACATGTACAAATAACCTTCAATTAGCAAGTTTTAGGTTCATTATATAATTTGTCATAATATTTATATCAATCACCTCCAATATTGTATTAGAATCATAACAGTAACCTTTACATATAATGTAAATCCGAGCACTATTCAAATCACTACTTGCCTAAAGTTTCATGCACATACTTATTGTCCTAGAGCGTCATCAAACAATTGATTAATCAAGTGGCTATATCAAACCCAAGACTTTTAAAATTACAACTATATGTCATGGTTAGCATCTTGAGCATTTACACCAAATCTCAGTTCATTCAGAATAATCATGATAACTTTTTACGGCACAATAATTTTATAACATAATATTGGCAAATCACAGCAAACATATATTCGAAAATTATGAAATTTAAGAGGGGTGTCCACGTTGACATCAAACATTTATCTACTAATTCCAAACAGCTTCCGATAAACAAAACAAGGTAAATCACCTAAATACTATGAATCTGTACGCCTACCTTGTCGCGCACTAAACAGATTATTTACCAATAACTAATAAAAACTACACGGATCTAAGTGTTGATCGAACAACGTCCGATCATCTTCTTCCTCCAGCCTGGGGCTGTGAATTGACCGACCCGGAGTCTAATAAAACTCCCACATCAGCCACCTTATTTCCCATCTGACCAACACCTCCGCCCCTTTCTTGTATATGAGGTGCATCGACGGGCGACGAATCGGTGACCGGAGGTGACCGGAATAAATAATCAGAACACATATTTCAGCCATCCCACCATGACTTGCTCTCAAATCAACTCAATTGAGTTCGACATCTCGCCTAATTTGATCTAAGAAACTAGCACCAAGGGAGAGGGGAGGAAGCTCACAGAGTGTCCATGCATGCTACCCAATAGCCGCATATACGACATTTGTCCGTTGCTCCCGGTCGTGGTCAGATCTCGTCGAACCGGACACCGTCGAACGTTGTCGAAGAGGCGCTGGCCTTGATTAGTGGGCTATTTTGGCTTGGAGAGCGAGGGCTCGCTGTTTTGGGTTTTCGGAAGAGGAGATCTCGCTAAAGAACTGAGCTAGGCAGCACTCGGCTTGGAGACCATCGTAAATGTGAGCAGGCCGGCAGTTCCGGAGAAGAAGTCGGAGATGGAGAGCATGCCGGAAGATGTTCACCGAAGTAGATTTGAAAGTTTCGGCCATGGGGATTGTAGAGAGAGAGAGAGATCTGAGAGAGTGAAACAGAGAATTCTGTGAGAGATTGGAGAGATAGAGGAGCTTCGCCGGAGTAAAGGCTTGTTGGAGGAGAGCTTGTCGTGGAAGTGGAGAGATCTCGCCGGATATAAGTTCTATCCGAGGAGATCTCTGGTGTTGGGGCTGATGTAGAGGGCTGCTCGGTTTGGAATGGCCATGGAGAATGAGGCTCGCTGGAGTTGAGGGAGGAGCTCGGTTTCGGCCATGGAGAGGGCGGTTGGAGCTTAGAGGCCGAGCGGGATCACCGGAGTAGCTCGTCGTGAGCTGAGCAGAGGAAGCTCTTGCCATGGAAGCTAGAGAGATAGGGAGGGGGTTCCGCCGTCAGGTGCTAGGAGGAAGAAAGCACGGTTTTTTTAAACCTAACCAGCAAGTGCATATATATATATAATATTATAGATTATTATTATTACTTATATTATTATTTATCCATTCAACACTCATATCTTGCGTTAGAGGGCTCAAAATTTGTCCCGAACAGGCTCATTTTGACCGTCTCGTCTATACGCACTCATCGAAACAATCGGATGTCACCTTCGAGTTAGTTTGCTTCTTCTACGACCCGCGAAATGTTTGCGACCAATTTACTTAAACTCCAAAACTTCCCAAATGACATCGGAATCGTGAACGGACAACTCCGTTGGACTTGTATTATCGTCACGAGGCTAATAAAACTATTGGGGATCATGTCAGAGGTCTGTTGCTCGATTTCACCGTTTTGCATAAATACGCTACTTGAAAACCATGTCATTTGAGCTAATGTACGCACTATAATTCCTTCAACGCGCCACGCTTCCTTCGATCCTTAGTGCTCAAATTATGCTCTCCGGACGGCTCGGATCCCGATACATCAAACATCGGGACAATGAATAGAAATAGTACTCGTCGCATTAGTCGAGTGCAATTCCTCAGCTCAGGTGCAAGCCTGACCCTCAGTACACCCCGAGCCCGAGTCAACTCACTTAACTCAAAAATGCGCACAAGGGGTCTAACTCGAATCGGGACGTTACAAATCCAATAAACGAAGAAATAATTTCGTCCCCAAAATATTAGATTGAGGCTATGAGAATTTTCTGGATGAGAGTAAAGTATACTCATCATATTCATTCATGGACACTTCACCCATAATAATTTCAAGCTTATATATGTATTCTCAATTGTGGCGGTTTATACATAGGAACTAGATTGCATGCGCACTCTTGCCTTGTGAAGTCATACGAACTAATAATGACACACACTATTTCAATAATCACTACTTCAGTCTAACTGATTACATTGTGATTTAATCTCAAGCACACAACGTACAACAGAGTATTTAGTAAGGACTTGGTGTGAACGACATCAAGCAGACTACTCATTTATAAAGCCACGATGCAACACGCTACCACTACCAACATCTATACCATTGTACAGGTTCTATAAACCAACAATATTGTCGAGCCACCAGCTCGTTTACACCTTGCAGGACTGGGTCTCAAAACACTATATCTCTATAGCAGGTGTCATCAATAGTTGTCTTGCATCAATATCATACCTGCCTGCCATGAGTCTCCAACACACATCCTCGGTAATTTTATTTAATTTACAATATCATCACATTATGTACGCAAACCAGTGCATAGACACCACTGTTGTGAATCTGTTAACTTAGCAACCACGTTGCAAAACCTTAGCACTATGAGTGCTACGATTTAAACCAATTATCCTAAATATGTCACTTTTAAACACACCTCTTTGATCAACAATCAAATACAACTCTAACTCAACAAATTTCAAGGCGTCCCCCAAAATTTGTCACGCGGTCATCTGACCGACCCTTGATCACTGAGAGGCACTACAACACTATCAAGAGGATTCAAGTTTTCACTTAACTACACCCATGAGGTTCTAATGATGGAACTCATGCTATCAAAACCCTAGGACTACCACCAAGTCCTTATGTCATCCATGCACTTGCCAGGATCCGACTAGTGCATAGCAGCACTCAAGGACTGCCAACTCAAGTCCCTACCATCACATCAGGATATCATCGCATCCTTTACATAGTATTGACATCCATCTAAAATCATACTAAATTTTACTCAACGTCACCCACAAAGGTCCTAATTGGCACACAATAGGATGTATTCATATCCACAATTACACAGGTATATGATTTATCGAGGAGTTCATGTATGAAAACTCGACAACCTCGGTGTATATCCCAAAAGGTTTTAGATCACCATTTCTCCTTGGTCTACTTCTCCGCATAACCTTCGACCAGAGCGAAGACATAACCATCCTTTTGGTACTCACCTCTGTTATTCTGGTAGGGAACTCAACGCAATTTAAAACTTGGTGTTTAACCATCCACCTTGCTTAAAATGACTCATTCATCAAAGAGTACCTAATTTCTAATATCGTCGACTTGTAACGACTTAGATGAGAAAACCTCATTATAGTAAGGCAAAGTGAAGCAGTCTACAAAGATTTTTTAACTCCCAGTGAAACCTCGTTGGTCCATTAGCTAGGCCAATAAACGAAGAAATAGGGTTAACCCCCATACACCTGAGTTATGTCTCTCCGACCACTAGTATGGTTCATTCACCCCCTGTATGCACACCAGCCCTATGGGCATGTCGTCCTCGATTAGGAGTTTTACCCTATATGCACTTTCCACAAGGCACTTGAATAACAGTTCCTGGGACCTATTAAAGTGTTCTAAGCCCTAAAGCTACCATTTTCAACAACCTTTTTAGGGGTCGACATGTTCCCTACTACAAAATGGTCACTTTCTAGACTCGCAGTCTTATTGGATGTAAACTACAGTGAGGAGCATCACATTGTGGGTACGAACATCAAACTTAGAAGTCTCTTACTGCCCTAACAGTAAATAATGAGCACTACTTCTAACCACGATACTAGTTACGAGTTGCTCTCACTATAAGAGGGGTCTTAACATTTATCATGTGATTTCACTATATCTACTGTTGATAATTAAAATTAATTTCCTAAAATCGTGAATTTTTCTAAAGGCGATCATAGTTAGACTTGCACCGAATTCAGAATTCGTGCTGAATTTCTTTTGGGATCCAGATAGTTCCATTTAAAGGGCCTCTTACCGTGAACTTAAACCTTGTCTCATTGTCGGGTTATGATACCGAGCCTCTAGAAATATACCTTGTCAAGGCAATAATATTACACATAACACTTACTTGTTCGTATATAGCGTATAAACTTCAAAGTTGCCCACAATCGCCGCTAGAGATCGCTAATGACATGTTTATTCCATGATAAACATTTGAGATTTTTAAATCACTTAACAAGTCATACTATCCTTGTCATCCTCATAAATCAAACGTAGTCGAATCATTAAAGCCATATTCATTTTTGGCATTGTACTAGTCGATTTGGATCTATTAATTTTCCCTAACATCCCTTTAACATACAAGTCATTGCAAATTTCCTAACTTCCTGGGATGGTTGATCATTAAACCACTCGTACATATACAAACTTCATTATATCATCATGAGGGTACATAATTTCATCAAGTACCAAGCTATAATGTCATCAAAAGTTAAGTATAGATCGATACAGATATTTACCAAAAGGGCTAACTTACTACTTTCCTCGTCTTCTTATTCACATAGTCTTAAAATAGTGTGGGGAGCAAATACTCATCCTTGAAGTACTATCATTTGTTATTCTGCTAGTAAAATTTCATCGATCCAAACTTGACATTAGCAGTCCACCTTGCCAAAGATGAACTACTTCATCAAGTACCATCAATATCAATTGTTGAAAACTTGTGAAGAAGTACCATCAATATCAATTGTTGAAAACTTGTGAAGATTCTCAAATCCCAGAGAAACCCCAGTTGGTAACACTGGCCCAATAAACGAAGAGATAAGCCCACCGTAATTCTTGGGCTGAGTCTCTTCGATCACTAACGTGGTACATCCATCCCTTATAAGCACACATCCTTAGGGCATATAATCCTCGACATGGAGTTTCACCTCGACGATTACTGATACAGTCTTTTCTTTAGGCCTTTAGATCTACCATTTACAACAACTTTTTAGGGTCAACATATGACCAAGTCAAAAGAGATGGGCCTTTTCTAAGATTTAGATTCTTATTCAACCTATGGTATTTATCATGGTAATAGTTTCACTATGATCAAGATGGAGAGTATTAAGTTATCAATTTGACTTACGAGTCTCTTACTACTCTAGTTAGTAGATTATAGGCACCAATCCTCATCTGGATGGTTCTATTAGTTTGGGTAAAATGATGGTATCACTTAATGAATGAAGTAGGAATATCAAGGTATAAGCCTTGAGCACATACTCTTGCAATAAACTCTTCCCTGAACCACTTGGGTATTCGCATACCTCAACCAAGTCTATACCTGAGGTCAATTCTTAGACTAGGATGTGCCACAAAACATGTTGGTAAGTCAAAATAATGTGGTGTCCTAGTTAGGTTGCCACTCGTTCTAAGGATTAGTGGACATACTCAGAGTGAATCCTATATGGGCACACCACAGCTTCCGCTGCATCAGTTTATCCTCAAACTGATTGACCGAGCAGGGGTGGTGTCATGGGTTAATGGACTTCTTTATCTCAGGATCGTTGCCCTCTGATACCATTTGTAAGACCCCCCCCCCCTTCCGGAACACAAAACACGGCCGAGGGGAGTCTTATGCCCAGAATAGCCACCTTGCGGTAGCGTCAACGCACAGGCTAACATGTACCCAAAACGTCTATCCTGCCGGCTAAGACCAATATCAATATGCCAACCCATAATAAAAGAAACCACAAAAGTCACATTCACACTAAGTATATAAAGCCACAATATAACAAAACAGGAACACAGAAAGCTCCTGAATATCAGAGTACAAAACTTGCCCAAAGGCTACAACAAAGCGTTCAAAAGCTCACCCCAGTGACAGAAGGAATGGACGGTATCGTAGTCTTAGGCCCTGCCTCTCTGGCCTGGTTGTCGTCCTGCACAGTTCACTACTGCTGCTCCATCTGCGGGGTGTCCTCCTAAAATTAAGGCGTAGAAACCCTTAGTCATACAGACTAAGTGGCTTCTCATTCTCTCACCCTGGCGACTCTTAGGCACCGTGTGGAAGGAAAGAAAGAAAAGCTGCAATATAACAGTAAATACAATATGCAGGTGACAATGAGGTACTACTAACCTATCAGTTATATATCAACAACTAACAACATGTATATAAAAACATTTACATCTAGCAGTTATATATCAACAACTAACAACATGTATATATACATTAATCACCTTTCTAGCAAATCTATCATAATAAATCAAGGGGCTACTATGAAACCGAGCAGTATATAAACGAGCGTCAAAGTGAGTATACCCATGCAGTTATAAAAGAGTCTAAGCAGCTAGAAAAGTAAACCAGAGTAGTTATAAAGTAAACTAGAGCAAGTAAAGAAACAACTAGAACAAACACCGGGTATCCGCGCACAAACACATAAGCTAAGAGATCTGACAAGAAGTAAACTCATCGTATAAAAGAGCCCATACTAATTTATATGATGAGGTCTCGGTTTTATGCAAGTATGATATGCCATGATGTGCAATGCAATGATGCAACTCACGCACACAACTCTGTACATACAAACCTTTTGTAGTTCCCTCTGTTCGAGTGTGTCAACTCAGGTACCCAGTTGAGGCAAACAGGGCAATGGATCGGGCTTGTCCACTTCTAGGCTTATGTCACGCATCTCCCAGCCTAGACCTTACGTATGCCCCTAAGAACACACAGGGTATCCACGTACAATCTAGTAAGCACCACCTCTATCCCGCTTTTCGAGTCTCCGCTCAGGTCACCCCGTTGAGGCAAACATGGGTAGTGGATTGGGTCCTCCACTACTAGGCCAGTATGACACCTCCCAGCCTAGACCTTACGTACGCCCCTAAGAACACACCGGGTATCCGCGTACTACTTGATACAACAATGCTTTAAGTGAAACACCAAGCTCTTGGCTCAGAGGACTCGACCAGTCCTTTCTTATACTACTGTATCTACCGTTCGCAGAATCTACAAGTCCTTTATATCCTGAGTCTACCGCTCGCAGGACAATCTCAATCCTTCTTATATAATACCCGAGCCTACCGCTCGCAGGACCAACCCATGCTCTTAAGCAAGCAAGGGCTCCAAACCGAGTCCCTTCCCACATTAACTTAGGATTTCAACCCATCCTAAGCACTATACCAAGCCCTCAATGCTATCAGTAGAGAGTTAGCATACTCTAAGCAGTGAGATACACAAGTCCTGAGATTTCACTCCATACGATCCTAACCTAAGGACTACTTGTGCACAATATCATATCCTCAAAACTAAAGATCAATGACTAAGCTCGACTTTTAGTTAAGGGTTATTTCTCACCCAATCCTGTTATATTCAACATATATATTTAAATGCTAAATCATACTAAGCCATCAGTCGTTCATCACATCTGAACACTTGGGTAAAAAGAGTGGTGTTACAAACGTAGCTATACATCTAACGAAACATCACAAACAGTATGATCCTCAGGTGCAAACGTCGTCATCGTTTAAATATAATCCTCTACATTAGTGGCAACTCGCATGTCTTATAAGTCAGCATTGGTTGACTGGTATGAGTGTATAAAAAGCTGATCATAAACACTGATATTTATAAGTCTCATATCATTGAAGAATCAACCATGGAGTTGACGGTTAAGTATTTTATTTCTACCAGTACAGTCAAGCCGCGTCTTACCTTCATAAGAACATGTACAAACGACCTCCAATTAGCAAGTTTTAGGTTCATTACATAATTTGCCACAATATTTAGATCAATCACCTCCAATATTGTACTAGAATCATAATAGTAACCTTTACATACAATTTAAATCGGAGCACTATTCAAATCACTACTTGCCTAAAGTTTCATGCACATACTTATTGTCCTAGAGCGTCATCAAATAATTGATTAATAAAGTGGCTATATCAAACCCAAGACTCCTAAAATTTCAACTATATGTCATGGTTAGCATCTTGAGCGCTTACACCAAATCTCAGTTCATTCAGAATAATCATGATAACTTTTTACGACACAATAATTTTATAACATAATATTGACAAATCACAGCAAACATATATTCGAAAATTATGAAATTTAAGAGGGGTGTCCACGTTGTCATCAAACATTCATCTACCAATTCCAAACAGTTTTCGATAAACAAAACAAGGTAAATCACCAAAATACTATGAATCCGTATGCCTACCTCGCCGCGCACTAAACAGATTATTTACCAATAACTAATAAAAACTACACGGATCTAAGTATTGATCGAACAACGTTCGATCATCTTCTTCCTCCAGCCTGGGGCTGTGAATTGCCCGACCTGGAGTCTAATAAAACTCCCACATCAGCCACCTTATTTCCCATCCGACCAACACCTCCGCCCCTTTCTTCTATATGAGGTGTATCGACGGGCGACTAATCGGTGACCGGAATAAATAATCAGAACACAGATTTCAGCCATCCCTCCATGACTTGCTCATAAATCAACTCAATTGAGTTCGACATCTCGCCTAGTTTGATCTAAGAAACTAGCACCAAGGGAGAGGGGAGGAAGCTCACAAAGTGTCCATGAATGCTACCCAATAACCGCATATGCGGCATTTGTCCGTTGCTCTCGGCCGTGGTCAGATCTCGTCGAACCAGACACCGTCGAACGTTGCCGAAGAGGCGCCGGCCTTGATTAGTGGGCTGTTTTGGCTTGGAGAGCGAGGGCTTGCTGTTTTGGGTCTTCGGAAGAGGAGATCTCGCCAAAGAACTGAGCTAGGCAGCACTCGGCTTGGAGACCATCGTAAATGTGAGCAGGCCGACAGTTCTGGAGAAGAAGTCGGAGATGGAGAGCATGCCGGAAGATGTTCACCGAAGTAGATCTGAAAGTTTCGGACATGGGGATTGTAGAGAGAGAGAGATCTGAGAGAGTGAAACAGAGAGTTCTGTGAGAGATTGGAGAGATAGAGGAGCTTCGCCAGAGTAAAGGCTTGTCGGAGGAGAGCTTGTCGTGGAAGTGGAGAGATCTTGCCGGAGATAGGTTCTATCCGAGGAGATCTCCGGTGTTGGGGCTGATGTAGAGGGCTGCTCGGTTTGGAATGGCCATGGAGAATGAGTCTTGCTGGAGTTGAGGGAGGATCTCGGTTTCGGCCATGGAGAGGGCGGTTGGAGCTTAGAGGAGCGGGATTGCCGGAGTAGCTCGCCGTGAGCTGAGCAGAGGAAGCTCTTGCCATGGAAGTTAGAGAGATAGGGAGGGGGTTCCGCCGTCAGGTGCTAGGAGGAAAAATGCACGAGTCTTTTTTTTAACCTAACCAGCAAGTGTATATATATATAATATTATATATTATTATTTATCCATTCAATACTCATATCTTGCCTTAGAGGGCTCGAAATTTGTCCAGGACAGGCTCGTTTCGAACGTCTCGTCGATACGCACTCATCGAAACAATTGGATGTCACCTTCGAGCTAGTTTGCTTCTTCTACGACCCGCGGAATGTTTGCGGCCAATTTACTTAAACTCCAAAACTGCCCAAATGACATCGGAATCGTGAACGGACAACTCCGTTGGACTTGTATTATCATCACGAGGCTAATAAAACTATTGGGGATCATGTCAGAGGTCCTTTGCTCGATTTCACCATTTTGCATAAATACGCTATTTGAAAATCATGTCATTTGAGCTAACGTACGCACTATAATTCTTTCAAGGCGGCACACTTCCTTCGATCCTTAGTGCTCAAATTATGCTCTCCGGACGGCTCGGATCCCGATACATCAAACATCGGGACAAAGAATAAAAATGGCACTCGCCGCATTCGTCGAGTGCACTTCCCCGGCTCAGGTGCAAGCCTGACCCTCAGTACACCCCGAGCCCGAGTCAACTCGCTTGACTCAAAAACGCGCACAAGGTGTCTAGCTCGAATCGGGACGTTACAGGGGTTGGATCCGTGTCCCGGAGCGAGATTTCGGCCTGGGAGTTACGAGATTGTGACACACGGCATATCGAAAATTGAAATGTGAAGCCTGAAATATAAAAGTAAGGTGGAAAAAATGTTTACATCATTGTTCTTTCTATGTAAATCAAGATCGAATTCAATCTTCATGGCGACCGAATTCGATCTTCATGGCGACTGAAATCGATCTCCATGACTATCGAAATCCGGCAGGTTTTAAATGATAATCCAGTAGTGCTCACAGAGTTAGATGGTGATGAGCAGATTATATTTAGTACGATGAAGGAGGAAGAGACTAGAAGCAGCCAAGAACATCCATCAAATAAAAAATGCAGTCCTGGAAAATGTATTAGCATCAGAAGATGTAAAAAAATCATCTTTCATAAGCCTTGCAGAATTCCATCCGATGTCAGATGCAGAACAAAAGAGATCAGCATTGTGAAGAGAGATGGTGGGGAGGAGGCAGATTCAGAACTCCATCTGACGCAACATTCAGAACAAAAGCTGCAACATCCATGGCGGTGGAAGACGCCTAACGGTGGAAGATTGATGGAGCCGACATTCTCTCCTCCGATCATGACATCAACGTCTCCTTCGACAAACACCCAAACATCGACTCTAGGAATAGAGGTGGGGAGCTCACTATAGAAGAGATGTCGGGACGCTCGCGAGAGAGAAGAGTCGGGACGCTCGCGTGAGAAGAGTCGGAATTGCAAAAGTTGACCTCACGAGATTTCACCACGTGTCAGCACACCACTTAACCCTGATCAGAAAATTTCGCCCTCGGGGAAAGCAAGTTATCAAAGCCAAATTCGAGATAAAATGCCCCGCGAATTCCAGTTAAAATGCCCGCGAATTCCAGCTAAAATACTGCTTCCGATTCACGAAACAGAGTGCACTACGTGTCCGAGTTATGGTGCTGGCAGTTACACGTAACGCGTCACAAATCAATTATATATATATATATAATTATTATTATCGGTTTGATTCTCTCCCTCCTTCGCTCGCTGGTTAAGAATCGATCGATTCACATCCCTCGCCAACGATTTCACATTCTGCGTCCATGGCTTCTCAGAAAGAAGGAAAGTCCCGGCAGCTGTACCCCGAAGTGATCGAGTCCAATCCCGAGATCCACTCTGTTTTCATCTCGAACACCAGCCCTAACACCAGATCTCGACGCTCTTCTCTCTACCCCGCTTTCGATCAACCCTCCACTTCCATTGCTTCCGATAGCAAACCCTCGTCCCTCTACCCCAGCATCGAGATGAAGGATCTCGAGAATTTATTCCCGGATTCCGCCGCAACCAACCTCCCGCCGCCGGTTGAGGAGACAGTTCTCCGCATTCCCGGCGCCATCCTCCACCTCATTGACCGGGACAACAGCGTTGAGCTCGCATCCGGCGAGTTCACCGTAGCTCGCCTCCGTCAAGGTGAGAGCATCGTGGCCGTCCTCGCTCGGATTGGCGACGGAGACGGGTATGATGACTCCGCAGTCCAGTGGCCCCTGGCTCGCGACGAGGCCTCCGTCAAGCTTGACGACTCTCACTATTTCTTCTCCCTTCACGTCCCCAAGACGGCTTCTCAGGAGGATGAAGCGGATGGAGTTCTCAGCTATGGTTTAACCTTTGCATCCAAGGGGCAGGAGGGATTGCTGAGGGAATTGGATGGAGTGCTGAAAACTTATAGTAGCTTTTCGGTGCAGAAGGTGGCTGGCAAAGCAGGCTCGGAAGTTCTGGATGGATCTGTTGCAAAGCAGGTAACACCGGCGGAGGCAATGGCTGCCGGGCCGAAGAGAGAGATGATGGAGAAGAGATCTGAGGCTTACTGGACGGCCCTTGCACCCAATGTGGAGGACTATAGTGGATCTGTTGCGAAGGCCATCGCCATAGGTTCCGGACATCTAATAAAAGGGATTTTGTGGTGCGGGGATGTTACTGTTGATCGGCTCAAGTGGGGTGAGGAAATAATGAAGAGAAAGACAAGCCCATGTGTCCATCCTACAGAGGTCAGCAAGGATGCTTTGAAACGAATTAGAAGGTTAGACTTTCTCACGACTAAACTTCTCCAATTGATGCATTTTATCCAAATAAGGCATTTTTTGAACTCTGCAAATGTTGTGCTTATTTTTCCTACTTATTGTTGTTTCTGTTGCTTTTTTTTTGTTTAAGCTTTACCCTTCAGCGTGGTTCTCCCAGTTACTAGATATAGTGATTCACCAATCCTGCTCACACTCCAGCGAGTGTAACTTGGTTGAACTAGATTGTTGGTCGATTAACAGTTGAGCTTGTAGGCCAAGTTTTTTATTTGTCAGCCAACAAAATGGTCGGTCGTGAATTACACAAAAGTCCCCTGACTGTTAGATTTATGAATGAACTTGCTTGACACTCAGGTATCCATATTTTTAGTAGTTTTATAGTAGTGCATATGGTTAGTGACAGTTAGTTTAATATCAATGGTCAGCAAATTGTTTCCCTTCTTTAGTTGGGGTTTCTCAGTGAAAAGAGATAATTTTGTACACGTTCATTAGTAAACTGAAAAAAAAAAAGACTATGTTTGGGTTATTGATACCTTTCTGGTGAACTTTCCAGGGTTAAGAGAGTCACAAAGATGTCAGATAAAGTGGTAACAGGAGTTCTTAATGGTGTTATCAAGGTCTCTGGATTTGTCACGGGCTCTATTGTGAATTCAAATCCCGGGAAGAAATTCTTTGGAATGCTACCCGGAGAGATTGCCCTTGCTACTCTTGATGGATTTGGTATGTTGTCAAATCTCGTAATCTTCTTCTGTTTGGTGTCACTGATGTTGAATTCACATTTTCTAAGCCTAATGAACAAGAAAAATGATTACATGATGAAGCTCAACTTTCAATTGTAAATTGAACGTTTAAGCAGCTTGCATTTTTGTTGGTCTTGCTTAACATTTCACGATCATGGCACTTTTTTTCTATATATGTTTCATGTAGAAGACAAGGAAATTTTCAGCACCAGTAGGAAATCACTTTGCTATTTTTTGAAGTTCATGCATACACATCAATTGTTTTTTTAGTTACTGCATAAATTAGTTATACATACAATATGAAATTTTGTGATGGTTCGTAGAAAGAAGACATTCATGTATGCTATACCGTCATTTTATACAAAGCACAGCTCAGTTGTAGGATTGATATGGAGAAACGCATGTGGAAGAGGGGTGTTGGATGATAAGTGATGAGAGTCAATTAATTGCATAGTTTCATTCACTACTCTCATAATGATTGAATAAAATGAAGAAGACGTGAATATCATACATGCCTTATGATAATTTATATTTATATTCAAATAATTAAAAACTCAAAAAAGTAACCTGTATCCTATGTTTTTTCGATTCATGTATTTGTATCGTGTTGTATCTCGAATCTCATCCTCATCCCGTGCAACATAAGAGTTAGATGTATACCGTTGTGTAACATGATAGAATAAAACACATTGAAATTCCCGTATCCTTTTTTTTAATTCATGTATATGTATCGTGTTGTATATCTATCTCATCCTTGTCCCATGCAACATAAGAGTTAGATGTATACCGTTGTGTAACATGATAGAATAAAGCACATTGAAATTGAACCAACATATCACAAAAGTGATGCTAGAGAGCAGGATTGACTACCAATCTATAATGTCAATGAAAGATTTATTTGTTGATGTCCTCACCTAGGGTTTCTCCATAAGAAGATTCTAATAAATAATAGGCAAGCAGGAATTATAAGACGTTACTCATCAGCTTGAGAGGGAGTGTTAACTAGGAAGCACAGGTTCTTGCAACGGTCCTATGTATCATATCTAAAATGTTTTGGAGTCGGAATCCGTCCCCGAAACTCTTGAAATAATTTTCTTTTATTTGCTAAATAAAATTTCTCGAATACTTCTGACCATTCTTGGATACTCTCGGATAAGCCAGATTATCTATGAAAATGCTCACAAATTATGTATATTGTGATGATGAAATGAATAAAGATGTGAAAGAGAAAATGCTCAATGATAAATGGTGGGAGTTAATCGATTATATACTCTTTTTCATGGTTTATGATATGATACGTTTTAGTGACATAAATAAACCTTTTCTTTATTTAAATTTTAATATATAATATGTGAAATATCATGATTGAAAAAAATGAAGACCAATGTGACATGCTTCATATTAATTTATATTTATATTTAAATAACTAAAAATTCAATAATGCATACAATATGTTAGGATTTTTGAAAATCATGAATCTCATATCCTTATCGTATTGTATCTTGTATCAAGTTCCTATCCCCGTGCAACATAGATTGTTATCATGCTTATTAACAAACATTGATCGTTGTCCCTTGGATCATCATCTCAGTCATTTATCCTCGAGCACATGGATGAATGCAATTTTGAGTATTCATAATACCATTACATTTTATGTCCCTATTATTGATTTAGATGTATATCGTTGTGTCTAATTGTTCCTTGATGAAACAAGAAAATTGATTACACATCTCCTCAAATTTTATATTGTCCTGTCAAAATTTTCACATATTCAACCGTTAATATTTAGTCATATTTAGAATAGAAAAAAAGTGCTTCTATGTTTCAGAATTTTCTTCAATTGATTTTTACCCCTGCTATTTTTGGTTGTTTAAATAATTAGTATACATCATATCATCAACTTTTCCTATTAGGGCTATCTTGTAGAATATTTATTTAATCAAATTGTACCTAATCTATTAGTTGTCTCTGACAATGCAGGTAAAGTTTCTGATGCTGTTGAAGTGGTAGGAAAGAATGTATTACAAACATCATCAGTTGTGACAACAGAAGTTGTGTCCCACAAGTACGTTTGTGTTTCTTACCTGAACTTAGCAGAAGTTTGTTAGTTCCAAGTTCCATCATTCTCAAGTCTGTTCACTTTCTATATCTTATAGTTTTACTCCACTAAATTCTGAAAACTTTTAATTGGTAAAATATGTCCTATCTCTTCAACGATTACATTTGATTATCAGCACTTCAAAAATTCCCACGCTTTATAAGATTTTGCCCTTCAAAAGGAGGGTGGGGGTGAATTTTATAAATTTTATCAGAAGTACAAAGTTTATTACATCGGAATAAAGAGAACAATCACAAAAATAGATTACACAAGTTCATGAATGAAAGAGTAAACCAATATATTGCATATAAGTGATTGTTCGTGATCTTGTAACGCAAGACCGAGAATACAACTCTTGGAATTTCTATAGTGAATCTCGCCGACTCAATTGGCTCCAGTCACTTCACCCCCGAATCCTATTTTGATGATGTGCTTGCTTCATTACATTCAGAATATGTATCTCCTTGGGTTATCAGACAAACATGTATAAGCTCTGAGAAACACTCTATACTTCTTGTAACAATTGCAACGCCTTTATTTTTAGAAGTCGATGCCTTCATTATTGGTCCTTCTTTAATGATTGTAGATATTTTTTTACGTGTGGTGAAGTGTTAGATGCTAGGGCTGAAGAGGAGGAGAAGTAGGAGTCGAGAAGGTGGAAGAAGAAGAGAGAAAGATTTCAGCCTCTTGGGCTTCCCCAAAAGTGATTTTACTCCAAGATAATCCAAATGAGATACACATATAGGCATATATAGTGCCTAATTCTGAGATATGTAAATGCATATATAGTGCCCGTTTCCGTGTTCGTAACAATGCCGCTCTCTTAAAAATTCACCTTGTCGTCAAGGCAGAAGCAACTACCGGGACGCATTGCAGCTGGGATGGTGGAGGGGCGGTCGGGCTAGCCGGCTCAACGTCGCGCCTTAGGTATGCGGCAAAATCTACGGTCGCATGCCGCTGAGGATGATGGGGTGCCGCTGGTAGATGGGAAAAAACGCCTCCACTGCCAATACGAAAAGGAATCCCACTTGAGAAAAACACATCGTCATGCGGGCCCAGTTGAGATGCACGTCCCCGAGTGTACGAAGCCACGCGACGCCAATATGGCGTCAAGATTACTGAGCTCACAAGAGTAGACCCACAGTCATGTGCAGATCCGTACAGAGGCCCCCAGTGGTAGCGCAGCGACCGTCTCCCAATCAAACAATGAGGAGGGGAAGGAGACGGACGAATGTCGAGCTGTAACGCCTGCGCGGGAAGATAAAATTATGGCTGGCCCCACTATCAGTCAACACCATCAGGGGGTGCCAGCCAGGGAACTAGTGAGCGTCATAGTGAGGAGGCCAAAGGTGCCGCCACTTACACAAAAGTTCGAGATGATGCAGACATGCAGGGTGACCTATGACAACAGATGAATCATCGCCCTCTAAGGCTTCAAGATCCAAGATTTTTGGGTCCTCCTCGACAATGGTGATGCAAAGCTTCTTCAGTAGGCAGTCATGAGTCGGGGATTAAGGTTGTTTACAATGGAAAAAGAGGCCCTGTTGCAAAGATCGTGGTACTCATGATTGGTCATCTGGGGGCCGTGGGGCGGTCGGGGACGTTGTCTGAGACGCAGGGGAGCCGCGATATGCACGCGGGGTGGTGGCCACAGGGGTGGGGGAGGGTAGGTTGGCCGATATCGTTGGAGGTGACCTTGAAGTCCGCTTCCACCAAGCGGGCTAGATCCATGGCATCAGTAATCATCCGAGGGTGGTGGGTGCGAAGGCGGGATCGAATGTGGGGGAGGAGCCCCTGCATGAAAAATCCTAAGTAGTGATCTGGCGGTAAGCTAGGAACATGCGTCGCCAAGACAATGAACTCGTCGATGTAGTCGTCAAGGAAGCCTGATTGGCGGACATCACACAAATGTTCAATTGTTGTCCCAGAATAGCGAATAATATAACGAAGGATGAGGTACCATTGAAGTTCCGTCCAAGAGATCGAATCGTTGTTCTGTCGTAGCCGATGAGAGCCGTAACAACCTTTTGTGGCTCCGGAGTCAGATGAATGTTGAAAAATTGTTCCGCACGGGCAATCCATCCGATATAGCCGGTGTCGTTGAAGGAAGGGACGTTGAACGAACGGAGTGGAGGTGGAAAGCCCGTTGACGATGGAATAGGATCCCGGGGAGGGTCCGAATGTGCCTCGAGAAGCGATGGGGACTCCGTGTTGGAGGATGATGAAGCACTCGGTCGACAAGACAGTAGGGATTCGAACTTAGCATCCATCCGCAACATTAAGGCCTGAAGCAAGGAAATGGGCGCCTCATGAGCATCAAGGCGGCGGGAGATGGCCGGATCCACAGGAGGCTGAGGTGCGGGTGTCGGAGTGCGCCATAGAGCGGAGCCGGGGGCATACACGCGATAGGAAGGGCTTTGCGCGGCCGGACGAGCAATGGAGGTGTTGTCGGGCGTGCGAGATCGGACACAAGATGCCTGGAAGTAGGGGGGTCACTGGGAGGGCTCGATCGGTCGTGGAAGTCAGTCACTGGGAGCCGCTGGAATGCGCGGGAGAGGTCGAAAGTGCGTTGTAACGTCGCAAAAAAGGGTCGATCAGTCAGTCGCAAGAATACGTCGATCACATGAAATGGCCGATCGATCACATGTAATGGCTGATGTGCGCAGAAGAAGAGGACGGATTGTTCGTTGTAGACGCGCAGACGGTGCGGGAGGCGGAATCATGCAGACGTGCATGGAGAAGGACACAACAACGCCGCTGTGATGCTAGAATGGACGCGGGAGGCGCGTCTTTAGATGGAGACGGGACTTGCGGTAGGACACGTAGCAGAGTGTGCGGCAGGAACGAGGGCTTCAGGAGACAGAAACCGCGGCGGAAGCGAGGCAGGTCGGACCAAATGTTTAGTGCTAGGGTTGAAGAGGAGGGGAAAGAGGAGTCGAGAAGGAGAAAAAAGAAGAGAGAATGATTTCAGCCCCTAGTTCTTCCCCAAAAGTGATCTTACTCCAAGATAATCCCAATGAGATACACACAGAGGCATATATAGTGCCTAGTTCTGAGATACGCAAGGGCAAACCATAAATAACTCACGACCCAAAATACAAATGCGATAATACATATAAAGGTGATGGGTGCGCTAAACTCGTGCGCGCTACTGACTAACGTCCATCGTCGTATTGAGATCTGTGTCATCGCCGCCTCGGTCCTGACGTCGGCATATGCATTGTGTCCTCATCTCCTTGTCCTTTGCCCGTTTCCGTCTTTGTAACATGAAACATCATAAGAATTCTCAAGAAAAGATCAAATATCATATGCAGTACTATAAGAAGCTATGAGTTTAATTACATTTCTACCGCACAATATCACACATTCATAGTCTTTGCATTATCCATACTATTATTTCTCTCAAAATCATTTCATTCATTGGCTTGAATGTAGAGATATAATCCTTAATGAAAGAAGGAGCATCGTATTTGTTCTTAGTGATATTCCATACATCTACGTTAATGGACATGATATTTTTTAATTTACTTTTTTCTATGCAACATAATAATTGTCGCAGAAGAGTGGCGGACGATGATTCAATTTGTCATTAGAGAGCGTTTGCATAGACAAGGTCCCCATGTAAAGTCTCGAGGTTGTTAGACCTAAAATTCAGAGAATCTGTTATGATACCACCTGTTTGATCGTCAGATAACCTTAGAGGGGGTGAATAAGATTTTATACATTTTATGATAAACACAACGTTTAATGCAGCTGAATAAAGAGAACAAACACAGAAATAGATTGCACAATTTCATGAATAAAAGAGTAAAATAATATATTGGATATAAGTGATTGTCGTGATCTTGTAACTCAATGATTGAGGCGACAATACAACTTTGGTATTTATATACCAAATCTTCTTGACCTAGTAGGCTCCCGTCACTTCACCCTCGGATGCATAGAAATCGTCCTACTACCCAGAGAACTCACTAGATCTACCAAACCTAGGCTCCTTCGCAAAGATGACTTTTGTTCAGTAGATATCCTCGATCTAGTCGTCTTCCCAAAGATAATTTCTGTTTAGTAGATCTCCCCGATCTAGATGCATTTGCACACGTTAAGCTTCGCACCAAAAAAAAAACTAAAAAAGAGAGAAGGAAAGTAGTTTGATGTTTAAGATGCCTTAGCACTCGAAGAACCCTTTGAATGATGATGGTGCTTGGCCAAAGTTTCCGTCTTGATTATCGTTGTAGTGTTGGGAAGATCTTCTAATTGCCAGAAGATGATTAAATCATCTTCGTTTTCTCTTCAAGGATTTGGTCAATGGAGAGGAAATCCAAGGACTCGATGGAAGTAGCAGATGGACTCTTGTTTGCTTGCTTCCATGATGAAGATTTCTTAATCTAGCAAGATAATCTTCTATCTCCTTCAAGAATGGCGCCGTAGGGTTATAAAAAATTCGTCTTCCTTGCTCCAAAGACGGCTAGGGCGCCCCAACTCTAAAAATCCTTAATTTTGTAGCAAAATAGCACCTTTTTATAAACTTAAAAATCTGGGCACGAAGTACTGCCAGATTGTGCTAGTGATACCTCCAAAGCTATAGTTCATTGGTAGCGGAAACTGGAGCTAGTGCTAGAGCCCATGTGCTATAGTACAAAGGAGGCCACCGCTGCGCGCGATAGCACAATCAAAGTTATTCCGGTATCTCACCGGAGTTTGGCGGCTGGTTCTTCTATAATGTTGGCGCTAGCTTTAGCATAGGCATTATGGTTTAATCATGGTTAGCGTCGTCCGAAAGAGCTATTGAATATTTTCCGATATCAACTCTTAGTTCACTTGAATTTTGGAGTGCTGATTTCTACTATTGCTTTAGCGCATTAGAGTTGTGTTTGAACAATGTTCCAACACAATTATGCTTAATGTATTATTTCTGTGGTCTTGAAAATTTTACTACTATGACACATCACCTTAAATTGTCTTCCAGCATCATTGCCTGCGGCTGAAATTGTTTTCTCAGTTTTCAGCATACGGGAGGAACTTCTGGTTGAGAAGTTCCCGGAATGCTGACAATGTGTCCATATATCTTTAAAAAAAGGATCTGGGGAAGGGTTCCACCACAAGGGTGAAATGCAGGCAAACCTTACCCTGCATTTTTGCAAGAGGCTGCTTCAGGACTTGAACCCGTGACCTCAAGGTGACATGGCAACACTTTAACCAGTGTGTCCATATCTTTGATACATGAAAAATCTTCACATATAACAGAGCACACAATATATCAAAACTGTAATTAAAAATATAGGCGTAAGGTCAACCGACTCTTTTGCCCCCAAGATTGATAGTTTAGGTGGAAGCGGAGAGATGATCCCAATGCACAAGCCGGAAAATCATAGGAAAAGATCATAGAAAACGGTTACAAATCCTAAATAAGTAAAGCTCATTTATTTAGGCCCATAAGACCTCTCTCCTCTAGCTTTTTAGTCTCACATCTTGAGTTTGTAGTTAGCTCTCTCTCTCTCTCTCTCTTTCTATAAAAGGAGATTCATTGTACAATGTATTTTTTTTATTTTTTATGAGAATAATAAAATATTGGCCCATTTTATTCTCAATTTTCACATTGTATAAGAGCCAAACAGACCGTTTTTTTGCAACTGAGCCCCTCCTGCTCCTTCCTTTCCCGCGGACTCATCTCGTAACCATGGTTCCTGCTGTTCCGCTCCTGCAGACTCATCTCATAACCGCGGAGACCGCAGTTCCGCAGTTTCGCGATTGGCGTTCTCCTTTGTGTGGACCTATTATGCTTTTATAGCCTCTGCCTTCGTCCGACCTTTCCCTCCCTTCCCGCGCGACATCTCTCAGAGTCCGCACCACGTATATATGTCCGCTGGCGACCTATCTTCGCCGCCCGACCGCCCAAATCCCGCATCACCTTATGCAACCTCTCTCAGAGTCGGTATCCACTTCAAGACCCCCGCGACTCCTTTGCGGTCTCTCTCAGCGTCCGCACCTTCTGAGACCGCAACCTGCGGCTTCTCCTCGCTGATACTTGCGGCCTTTCTCAGAGTCTGCACCCCTCTCTGAGATCGCACATGCTGCTTCTCCCCTGTCTCTGTCTGCGGCCTCTTCCCTATCTCTGTCCGCGCGGACCTCATGCTCGCTGATCGCATGTTGCATCCACTCGCCCGCTAAGTTTGCTTCATGCGCGGCATGTGCGACCACCGCTACTACTGTCCACACGACCATTGTTGTCCGCTGGAAAACGCTGTCATTGTGACCACGCTGCTTGCGTGCCACGGATACCCGATGCCTCCTGCCGTGTAATCGCCCGACCTCGCTGTCTACCCGGTCTTGCTGTCTGCATCCTCTTGTGTCTGCCCAACCTTGTTTGCCTGATGGTCTCTGTGCCATCTCATCTCTGCTTGCAGTAACCATCTGTTCGCTTGTTGTGATCGCCACAACTGCTGTGACCTCCGTGCCCGATCTACTTGTTGTGCTCGCGGCCCGGTTCTTCGTCTTGTCGCTGCTTCTACTCCTTCTGATCGCAGCTGCTTGAGTCTGGTTCTATCTGCTCTCCATAGGGACTCCAACTTGGCCTCCTCGTTCTGACGCTCGCCCTTCCTCCAATGGTTCCTGCGCTGAACTCGTTATCTTGCGGGATGAACTTATGCAACTGCAAGAGCTGCTTAACCGCCCAACTTGCCCCGTGGCCCCTTCCTTCCATGCCATCCTCGCTTCTTTCCATCTTTGCAGCTCTTGGATTATGGACTCCGGAGCCACCAATCACATTTCTCCGCAGAATTCCTCTCGCTACACGGGTACTCCTACTCCCAAATTTATCATAGTTGTGAATGGCGCTATCACCCCAGTTTGTGGATGCGGAGATATTGTTGTGACTCCCTCCCTTTCTCTACGCTTTGTTCTTCATGTTCCTGACTCTACCTTTAATCTTCTCTCTGTCAGTCGTCTTACTCAATAGCACGACTGTTCCATCACTTTTACCTCATCTTCTTTTGTGGTGTAGGATCGACATACGTGACATGTTATCAGTACTAGTCGACTGTCAAATGTCTCTACACTTTAGACCTTCCCGCCTTCGTGTTATCCTCAGTTACTTTTGTTGACTGGCATTGTCGCCTTGGCCATACTCATGTTCCTATCCTCCGAAAAGCTCTTCCTATTTTTTCGTTTATAGAGTTTCAATGTGAAACTTGCATTTATGGCAAGCAACATCGATCTACCTTCCCCCTAGTTGTTCTCGGAGCTCTGTTCCCTTTGACATGGTTCACTCGGATATTTTGGGTTCGTTTAAAAATGCCAGTTTGCCTGGCTATCGGTATTTTTTGACCTTTATTGATGATCATTCTCGCATCACCTGGTTGTACTTACTGCGTGATCGCTCTGAGTTGTTGCAATGCTTCCACTCCTTTATTGCTGAAACTCGTACTCAATTCTCGAGCACCATTAAAATACTTCGCACTAATATTGATCGTGAATATATCAGTCGAGCATTTCAGGACACCTGCAATCTCCTCAGCATTCTCCATTAAACATCTTGTGCCCATACACCACAACAAAATGGTGTCGCCGAGCGAAAAAACCGCCATCTTCTAGAGGTTGCTCGCTCTCTTATGTTCCAAATGCATGTTCCAAAGCAGTATTGACACTTTGTTATTTCCACCGCATGCTATTTAATTAATCGCATGTCGTCGACCGCTCTCAACTTTGCTACTCCCTTCTCCATTTTGTTTCCTTCCACACCACCCTTCTCTCTCCCTCCTCGGGTTTTTGGGTGTGCCTGTTTTGTCCATCATCTCAGACCTCTTGTCGATAAGTTGTCTCCTCGTGCGACCAAATACATATTTGTTGGTTACTCTCGTACACAGAAAGGTTGTGTTACTCTCCCACTATTGGGAAAACGGTCACCTCTGCGGATGTTACCTTCTTTGAGGATCAACTGTTCTCCTCAGCACCTCCTCCTGCTATATCTCCCGATGCTCTCCCACGTCCGGCTGTTCCCACTCACACTTCTCCTCCCTTGCTTCCTACACCTACTCCCGTGCTCCCCTCTCCTCCATTACCCCCCACACCTCCACCCGTGCTCCCCTCTCCTCTACAAGTTGACACTCGCCATCGTCCTCCGTCGGATGCCCTGCGACCGTTGCCGTCTACTGATGCTGCTCCCCGGACCGTTGATCCACCTACGGCTCCCTCCCAAGATGCAATTTCTTCTACCGCTCACCCTCTCTCTAATTTTGTCTCATTGCACCGCCTCTCTTCTCCCCCTCGCAGGTTTGCGGCGTTTTTGTCCTCTATTTCTATCTCATCTTCTGTGCAGGAGGCTCTTCGACATCGGGGTGGCGGGCGACAATGGATGAGGAAATGACAGTTCTATGAGCCAATCACACATGGGACCTTGTTCCTCTTCCTCTGAATCAACATACGGTGAGCTGCAAGTGGGAATTCAATTGACTGTTAACCGACCAAAGCTCGTCTTGTTGCTAGAGGTTTTACTCAACAACATTGACTTGCTTATGAAGAGACCTCTCTGGTCGCTAAACTCAACACCGTTCTGGTCTTACTTTTTCTTGTTGTTCATCGTCGTTGGCCACTCTATCAGCTTGACATAAAAAACGCCTTCCTTAACGACGATCTCCTGGAGACTGTTCATACATTAACCTCCCGGTTATATAACCACGAGGGAATCCCTTGTCTGTTGACACGCTTACAGCAAGTGCACCGGTCGTACAAGTAATAAAAGTTGGGAGAGACTCCCCGAATATCGTTCTCAGAGGATTGCATGTTGGGGTGTATGATTTCTCGTCAGGGAAATTGATTATAAAGATTTCTATGCTAATAATAAAAGGGGGGGGGGGGGGGGGGGGGGTTGATTTGGGTTTCCTAATTTAACAACAATAAAAGGAAAATGCGGGCCGGGAGCACTGCTTCGCTTGGCGAGATGAAGTGCAGGCCGCAATGCCGTGCTTCGGTAAACAGAATGGACGGAAGGCAGACAGAGGGAATGATCCCTATTGCGAGAGTGAGGGTCGCAAACACCTCTTCGACATCTCACCTCTAGCTTTTGCTAGAGTGGCTCAGTTAGTGCGTGTATGGGGTGGATGTGAAATGGAGGCGAGGCGCATCACAACATAACATCAAAGTAGAGAAAATAGTTAGGCATGATTTCATTCATAGACATACAAAGAGCATTCTAGGTTCATTACAAGTATTTAGGAGCACAACACACAAGTAGACAAAGGGTAGAGTAAACCACAAGAAGAAAAGTCTCGTCGTGGGTCGTGGCCGGAATGGTGGGTTGTCAAGCCGCCTCCGAGCTCAGTCTGTGGTTGCTTCCGGGACCTAGAGGTTGTCACTACCTCTAACCTTCTCCGTCTTCTTTCCTAGTGTAGGTTCCTTCTTCTTCACTAAATGGAATATGCCAACCCTTGATGCTGGTTGTAGATGGCCGGGAAGGCTTCCAGATCCTTGGATGGGGCTTAGAATCACTAGAGAACACTTCCCAAATGGGGGAGATGGATGGGGTGACGGAAATGGCGGAGCTGGAATGAAAGCGGCGGGCTTGGTCTGTCCTCTGAAGTGTCTCTCAAGCCAGTAGATTTCCTGGCTTTTATACAGAAATGTTAGAAATTAAGGCACGCACGGTCGAACGCACGACCGTGCGTAGACCGTGTGTTATTAACGAAGAAGAAAGCCCTGGAAGATGAAGCAGCAGTGCCCGTGTGTTTTACTCACGCACGATCGAAGCCGACCGTGCGTAAAAACGCACGTACAATTCCAGAAGGCTTGAAAACCAGACTTAGCGGGTGATCGTGCGATTCCTTCGCGCACGGGCAACTGCCCGTGCGTGTACAATTCGCACGATCAGCGATAGAACGTCAAACAAAGCTGCAGATGAACTCGCACGATCGAAGCAATCGTGCGTCAATGAAACGCACGACCGTGCGATAAATGCAGACATGAAAATAGGGCAAAGCGGACGATCTATCCACCTGCGCAATAAAGCCTACAACAAACATGCAGCTGGGAAAACTCCTCCAGCTCAATATAAATACAACAAAGAGGGTTGGGGAGCACCATGTGCTTACCCCAACGACATGAAGCGCAAATGCACCCCAAAACGGACCAAAACAGTGCACATAGCGTGGAAGTGAATACAAGTGAAATACAAGCGATATTAACTTGAATAAGGTGTGCACAAGAGTGAAAACTAGCCCGGATGAGTCCATAAAATAGTGTAAATAATGGACTCATCATCTGTCACCTGAAGAAATCACTCTATGACCTCAAATAGTCTCCACGAGCATGGTTTGAGAAGTCTAGTCCAGTAGTTCGTGAGTTTGGCTTCACCCGAAGCTCAACAATTTTTTTCCTATTTATTCGACAACGTCCATCTGGCACAGTGATTCTTCTAGTCTATGTTGATGACATCCTTGTTACTGGAGATGATCTTCCCGACATCACCCAAATCAAGCAACATCTTGCCTCTCATTTTCAAACTAAGGATTTTGGACGACTCCGCTACTTCTTGGGAATTGAGGTAACCCGACGAGCTGATGGTTTTGTTTTGTCACAACGAAAATAATGTCTCGATCTACTTTATGATGCAAGTTACTCTGGTTGTAAGCTTGTGGATACACCTATGAATGTCAATCAACAACTCTGTTCTCATGGTTCGGACCCTGATCAACTTCTTCCTAATCCAGAGTATTATCACCCTCTTGTTGGCAAGCTAATCTACCTTACTGTCACACGACCAGACATTTCATTTGCGCTCGGTGTGGTTAGTCGCTTCATGCATGCTCCTCGAGTCTCTCATCTTCAGGCAGTTGAGCGTATTCTTCGATACTTGAAGAATACTCCTGGATAAGGTTCGGTGTATAAGCCTTATACTTCTCTATCTCTCATTGCATACTACGATGCTAACTATGTTGGGTCCCTCGAAGATCGTCGGTCCACGAGCGCCTACTGCACATATTTTGGCGGGAATTTGGATATCTGGCGGAGCAAGAAGCAAATTGTGGTTGCTCGGTCTTCAGCTGAAACGGAGTATCGTTCCATGGCTGCCACTGTCTCCAAACTTACATGGCTAGAAATTCTCCTAAATGATTTGTGTCAAACTTCCATCCCCAGCTGTTCTCTTTTGCGATAGTCAAACTAATATTCATATCGCCGAAAACCCTGTGTTTCATGAGAAAACAAAACACACCGAAGTTAATTGTCATTTTGTCCGGGAAAAGGTTCAACTTCGGAAACTAATTCTACGATATGTGTGGTCTGCCGATCAAATCTCGATATTCTTACTATGGCCTTGTGACGCAGGACGAATCTATAGGCGGCGGAATATCTGCGACCTAACCCTACATGTTATGCAAATCTGACGGTTAAGCCACAATTAGATAATAAATTAAACATCCCACGCAGTTAATTCACAACAAGATACAATAATTAATTAGGGCGAAGCAAGCTTAGGCTTTCCTCCGCGAGGAGGGCCAAAGCAAGAGCGCGCGGCGAATAGTTCCTTCCTGCAGTTAGAGATTTTTCCAGGCACAAATAACTAGAATAAAATGAACTTTCAAACAAGCATAAGATTACCACAATGCAACAATGTCTTAATACATTTAACCAATACAAAGCATAACACAAATCTGAAATAAACTAGGGCTGCAGCGATTTAGAACAAATCTGAAGTTTGGAGGCGAAATGGGGTCTTTCCGGGTGGTGGAAGACTAGATCGGGCAAGGGGGAGGTGGATCCACGGAAGGGAAAGGGGTTGGCTGCGGGTACGGGTGATTTAGGGGCTGGATCGGGGTCCGGGGCTGGATCTGGACAAATCTGTCCAGATCTGGACAGATTCTGGGCCGGCGGAACAGGGAGTAGGGGTGCTGGAACAGAGGCGGCTGAGGGCGGCTGTTGGTGGGGGGGGGGCTGCTGGCGGCGTGTAGGGGGATGGTGGCGTGGGGCTACAGGGAGGAGGGTGGTCGGCGGAAGTGGCCAGAGGGGTGGCGGCTGGAGCTTTGGGGAGGGGCTGGCGGAAGCAGCTTGTGCAGGGGCTGGCGGCTGAGTTCCTGCAGAAGGCCGGCGGCAGTGGCTTGACAGGGAGATGGGCGGCTAGGGTTTGGACTGGAAGGGGGCGGCTGGGTTTGAACTGGAAGGGGGCGGCTGGGATTCCAGCAGGGGGGGTGCGGCTGCTAGGGAAGGCTGGGAGGTGCGGCTGCTGTTGGTAGGGGGCTGGCGGCTTGGATGGATGGAGGGAGAGGAGAACAAAGAGAAAAAAAAAGATAACTTACCCAAGAAGTCGTCACCAAGGGGGCTCCACAGAGTCGGCACCGCGGAGGAGATCACCGGAATGAAGGAAGAAGAGTCTCCACACATTCAGCAATACCCTAAAACTGCAGCCCTAAGTCCTATTTATAATGAAATAAAATTAGGGCAACCAAGATGGACGGCTATGATTGGCCGTTGATCTCGGCGCCAAAACAACACTAAATAATATTCAAAATACAACATGCTATATATGAAAATTCATCAGAACGACGAGCCAGACGCAACCGCGGTGGCGGATTGGCGATCCGGTCACGCCATATTGGTAAGTCGCCAAATCAGCTCCGAATGGGCCCAAAGCTCGCCCTCGCCTATGCTCCACATCACCTTGTCTCTCCCATTTTATCAGCAATTTCTCTCCAAGCTTGGCGCCTACGACTTGTACGCTCCATTTTGCGGGGGAGTGTTACAAATCCTAAATAAATAAAGCCATGTATTTATGCGCATGAGTCCTCTCTCCTCTAGCTCCTACTCCCACATCTTGAGCTTGTAGTTATTAGTTAACTCTCTCTCTCTCTCTCTCTCTCTCTCTCTCTATAAAAGGAGTGTATTTTTTAATTTTTTATGAGAATAATAAAATGTTGGCCCCTTTTACTCTCAATTTCCAAAAAACAACAAGAACAAAGAAAATGATAGCTTGCCATCAAAGATGGTAAGGCAAAGCAACCATGCCTTAGGATAAGAACACAACTCATCACACTCCAGCAAGGGATAATAAAAATATTTGAGAATTCAGCTTAGAAGCCAAGCAAAGCTTAAGGATTGATTCATAGCTTAACTCAATGCAAAATAGTCCTACGTATAAAGCCTGGACGGTACACTAAAAGCTAAACAACATAAAGTAGAAAGCATAAAACAAGTTATCCTAAGAAGATAGAGCATAAAGCTAAAAAGCGCAAGTAAAAAACATAAAACAAGTTATCCTAACAATAGTTAAGCATAAAGCTAGAAGGCATAAAGCATAAAGCATAAAATAGAAACTAGACTAGTTTATTTTCTTGGTAGCGGTCATAACCTTTGTCATGCCAAACATACATTCTATGATAATTAGAATGTATGTTTGGCGCGGTTTATTTGCTCCGGTGAGTTTGGACAAAATCTCAATTATCATAGAATGTATGTTTGGCATGACAGGTTATGACCGCTACCAAGAAAATAAACTAGTTTTGAGCATAAAATGCATGGAATTTTTTAGGTGAGGTCGGGCATTCAAGAACGACGGTTCATGACCACCGCGTTCACGACCGCCACCACCGCGCCAAACGAAGCCACGATGAAACATCATGGAAATATGAATTAAATATTGCTCCATTACAGCATCAAGTAGGCAAATATATCTCGAGCTGCTCGTTTCTTCATATGTAAACTGTGAACTGTCATTCGTAAACGCCTGACCTCATCTAAAAAAATTCATGCATTTTATGCTCAAAACTATAGTTTATTTTCTTGGTAGCAGTCATAACCTTTGTCATAATGTCATGCCAAACATACATTCTATGATAACGGCGTTTTTGACCAAACTCACTGGAGTAAATAAGCCACGCCAAACGAAGCCCTACAAAATTTCATTCATGTTATGCTCAAAGCTAGTTTATTTTCTTGGTAGCGGTCATGACCTTTGTCATGCCAAACATACATTCTATGATAATTGTGTTTTTGACCAAACTCACCGGAGCAAATAAACCACGCCAAACGAAGCCTTACTGCCAAAATTATCCTCTCTTGCCTTAGATGCATTCCCCTTATCCTACATAGATCGGACCTATTTTGAGAAATGCGTTCGTATTTTGTAAAGGTGATTAATTTTGATGTTTTTTTAAGAGTGATGTTAAGTGCAAACCTATTATGGCTAGGTGCAAACCGCCCAAAAAATTCACAATAATAAATCTGATTAAAATAATAAAAAGGCTCTTATGGCTAGGTGCAAACCAAATGGCTTTTTTCCCGATTTCACCCCTCTTGGAAATCGCCAGCCCCGCTAAACCCCGACCTCCTCCTCCACGTCTCCGCATAGCAGACATCTCCGGCGGAAGAAGGCCCCTCGGCGGCCGACGAATCCTCCAATAGCATCCCCGACGGAGACCGGCGAGTCCTGAAGCATCGGAAGCGTCGGCCCGACAGTAGGAGGCGGGAGTGTGTCGTTGCTTCCCCGCCGGAACGCAGGAAAGTGCGAGCTCTGGAACGCCGAAGTAGAAGATGGACCGGTCTGGTTGTCGCTGGAGTTCGTTCGCGACTTTGCTGATTCCGCTTCCCCGTGCTAGCCCTAGCTGTTGCACGATTTCACGATTTCACTAACTTCTTCCATGCTTTTGTTTCACTATTAATGTTGAATCCTTCTTCCCACATTTCCGTCGAGGTATGACCGAGCCGATCTCTTTTTTTTCCCTTAGTTCGTTTTCCGTTCAGATTTCTTCCCGTTTTGATTTCATAGATTTTTCCCATATTGATTTCTCACAAAACATGTACATCTCACAAAACCATTCAGATTTCTCACAAAACATGTACATCTCACAAAACCATTCAGATTTCTTCTGGGTTTTGATTTCTTCTGGGTTTGACAAGAATAGAAAAGAATGATTTTGGACCAACATTTGGACATGGAAAAGAATGATTTTAGTGCGCTAAAGTTTTATATTAAAATTGATTTTATATAGTAATTGGTATAATATTAAATATTGAAGTGGTATTTATTTATTTTTTATTTTTATTTTGGTTTGCACATAACAAGTTGGTTTGCACCTAAAGTTTTTCGGTTTGCACATAACCGTGGTTTGCTCGTAGCCAAAATGAGTTTGCACATAAAATTACTCTTTTTTAACTGATCATTTTGATGATTGTTCCTATTATATAATTTCTGATAAAAAAATATAATATTGGCTCCAAAACTTAAAACATCGTGCCTATTTTATAGGTTGACATACAAACCCTAATATTTTTTCCCTTTTTAGCCAATGGAAAGGTGGATGATTTTTTTTCAAAGAAAAACCTTTAGGGTCCGTGCGTTTGAACGAAATTGAGCTCATGAAATTGGAATTGAATGTCTAATTCCAATTTTGTCTCGCTTGCGTGCTTGAACATTGGAATTAGAATTATAATAAATTCCATAGAATTCATTTTGAACTATCTTTCCAATATGTATTAAGAATTGGATAATTCCGGCCAACACATGTTTATCGCGCGGGGCGTGTTTTTTTGCCCGAGGCACGTTTTTTCGCTAGGGCGAGTATTTTTCGCACAAACAAGTATTTTTTATTCGGGCGCGCATATTCGCACGTGCGTGCATTTTTTTCGCCCGAGCGCATTTTTTCGCTTGGGCACGCTATTTTCTCCATGACGCGTTTTTATCGCCCAGGCGCGCGTTTTTCGTCAGGGCACACATTTTTTCTCTCGGGCGCACATTTTTTCACCCACGAGTGCTTTTTTACTTTGACTTCCGGTTTTTCGCCTGGGCGTGCATTTTTCGCCTAGAGCGCGTATTATCGCCCAGTCGAGAATACTTTTGCACGGGAGAACGTTCTTCGTACATCGCGCATTATTTAGCCCTAGCGCGCTTTTTTTGCCACAACTCTCATTTTTCGCCTAGGCGCACGCTTTTTCTCCCACATGCGCTTATTCCGCACGGGCGCGCATATTCCGCCCTGGTGCGCGTATTCCGCCCGGGCACGCGTTTTCCGCCCGGACGCACATTTTTCTCTCGGGCGCGCGTTTTTCGCCCGAGCACGTGTTTTTCGCCCTGGTACGCGCTGGTTAGCCCGGGTGCGCGCATTTTCGACCGGTCGCACTTTTCGCCCGATTGCGCACATTTTTGTCCGGCCGCGCACATTTCCGCCTGTCCGCGCACATTTCAGCTCGTGCTTTCAGATACTCTTTTTCGCCCTGGTGTGCATTTTTCGCTCTGGCGCGCGTAATTCTAAGATTGAATTCTATCTAACAAACGAACAACAAAATTGATCAATTTTACAATATTATCCAATTCTCTTTTTTAGGCGAACACTATAATTGGAATTAGATCATTTCCAATCCTAGATCTCAATTCCAATATCCAATTTCAATTCAATCCAAACGAACGGTACCTTAGTGTCAATAGGAAGATGCTTCTTTTCATCCATTTTTGCAAAAGTATGCACAACACCGAGATGGTATTTGGCAGGCGAACTCCACTTCTTTCTCTAAAGCCATTCCAAGCGGAGCCGACCATAACACACACACACACAAGCATCTCCGCACGAGCTTCACCCGTGCTCGATGCTCATGGGCGGGCTTCCGCATCCAGACAGGCTCCACCCGCATGAAGCCCGTGCTACGCCTGTGCTCACTGCTATCAGGTGCACGGGCTTCCCCCGTACTTGACAGGAATGACTCGCCGCTCGCAGCCCCCCGCACCCTGCGCAACAGTACCTCGGCACGACATTGCCCCGACGCGACGCCGCTCCCACCGCTCGCAAACCCCTGTGCGCTGTGCTCCGAACATCGCTCGATTTTGCTGTGTGCACGGGGGTTTGCGAGTCATTACAAAGGGTAAAATTGAATGTCATAAAATAATTTGGCTCTGATTTTATCATTTTTCATCCATATTTCTAATGGAAATGTCATTTTTGTAAACTGAGGAAACTTAGGGGGTGCAACCTGTAATTATGCAAACTCACAGGGAGGTCCTGGTAATTAACCCTATGTCCTTTCTCTTTATTATACACCAATACTGAACTAGCTAACCAAATAATTTTTTCCAGGTATGGAAATCAAGCTGCAGAGATCACAAATGAAGGACTTGGCGCCGCAGGGCATGCCATAGGCACCGCCTTTGCTGTATTCAAGATTCGTAAGGCACTAAATCCGAAGAATGCGGTTAAACCGACGACCATAGTGAAATCTGCTGCCAAGTCAATAGCTGCTGATAAGAACAGCAAGAAAAGCAAATAAATGGCAAGTTCTTTATTTTCCGCTTCCCTTCACCATGCATGCGAAGGAGAGACGGATTCTATAACCTGCTTGCTTTGTACATACGATGCGCTCTCACTTGATTTTTTTTTGTCGGTGTATCGTTGTATCGTTTCGTGGTGTAATCTGAATGGTTGCGGCCTCCGGTGTGGAGAAGCTCTAGTTGTGAAGATTTCATAAAGTTTGTTTGCATTTCTGTTGTAAAATTACTTAACAAATTAATATGGGCTGTGTTTTTGACTAGTTGCTGTCATTTTTTAATTAATGAAGATCAGACGACTGAGATTCAATTCGAGTTGATCAAGGGATGGGAGGATTTGTTATGAAAAGTTGACATTTGATATAAGCAGAGAACAAAAAAATGTTTGAATCTCATGAAGTTGTCATTCAAAATATGCATATATATTTGAAGATTTAAGCAAGATAATATTAAAATAAAGAATGCATGATTCAGATTAAATTAGATTGATCAGTAGGCTAAGATTTGAGAAGGGGTTGTGATTAAACCTAAAATACTTAAGATTTGAAATCAACGGCCATGAATAAATCCAGAGAGAAAACTAGAATCTAATAAAACATAGTATATAATAATAATATATAAAATATTTTCAACCTAATAGAACAAACGAAGGAATAATTTTATGGGCGTTGATTTTATATTGAAACTGCACAACCTAATAAAACAAGACATTGTCAAGGACAGAAGGAGCCCCAACAAGGAGAATCAGTGGACATGCCTAAAGGTGAGTACTCTCCTCTACTCGCCCTATAGGCGAGCATACCTAGATCCTCGCCCGTAGGCGAGTGTCCCGTAGGCGAGTGTTCCCGTAGGCGAGTGTTCCAGTAGGTGAGTGTTCCAATAGGCGAGTGATCTTGTATGGTCGCTCACAGGAGAGTCTCGCAGCCTCTCGGCAGAGTGTTTCCAGGAGTTCAGTTTCTCACTAGCGAGGTCCTCTTCAACAGTACTCCTCATCTTGTTGAGGTCCTCTCACCCGTTGTTCGGGTCAGGTATTTTACGGGGCGGCTATTCGTAGACCAATATCCCCCTTGGATTGTCTATATATATGACCCCAGGCGTACCAGGAAATGCACGTTAAACCACCCCAAGTTCTTTACTCTTCAAGTTCGTGCCTTCCTAGTGCCTAGCTCAGCTCTTGGCTTTGGAGGAGGTGTTCTTTTAGACTTCCGGGTATGTGGTGGGACCTCCTCGCTGCAGCACTCAGGTCGTGTTTGTTGACAGTCAGAATTCTCTCTCTAGCTCTAATCATCGGATTTGTGGAGTTAGACCGCATGTAAGTAACCTCGGGCTACCCTTTTATCCGAACTTTTGTGAACCGGTTTCCTGGTTCCAACACTTTTGGAGCGGTGAGCGTGGACCGTAGCCAGTGGAAGAAATTCTTGTAGAAAGACAACATGGTTCTAGATGGCGAGCAGGAGATCGACGCTAGCAACCCGCATGCTGAAGGTGAGTTCGTGACAAAGGCAGATTTCACGAACTTCAGTCGGAGGATGGAAGACACGTTGCGAGCTCTGCTCGCGCCGAGTCTGCTCACGCCGAGGTCACTACGACCTCGTCTCGCCACTTAACTTCTTCGGAAGATGGTGAGCCATCCAGGCGACCTGGCAAGGAAGCCGCTCATGAAGAGCCCGAGCGACTTGTGCAGTGGCGAGTTCACAGGGGATCCGTTTCTGCGAAGCCGAGTACCCTGCGAGCTCCCATGGTGCTCGCTTCGGCGAGCTGGGGGTAAGTCGCCACCCACCAACTCGCCAGTTTGGGGGAGGGAGTCATTTTTGTGAGATCCTTTTGTCCCTAGTCCACGAAGGGTTCAGGGAATCCACCCTGAGTTACTACACAGAGAAGGATGATCTCATCCAACACGTGTAGTGGTTCGAGGATGTAGTTTTCATCCGGACCATGACAGATGCGTTCAAGTGCAGGTTTTTTGCTATCACCTTCAAGGGGAAGGCGAGAGATTTGTTTCATCAGTTGTTGGCAGACTCCATTTATTGTTTCGAGGATTTGCGCTGAGGGCTGATGTTGGTCTCACAACTTCAAAGAAGAAGAAGAAGGGGTCGACGACCCTCTTCCATCTCAAGAAGGAAGTCAACGAGACTCTGTGGACTTATATTGACCGATTTCAAGAGGAAGTCCTGAATATCCTGGAGGTGAATAGTTTTATCTTGCAGTTAGCACTCACTTTTGGTTTGCAAGAAGGGCTTTTTAAGCTGGAAGTATGCAGGGATCCCTCAGTTTCTTTTGAAGACTTGATTGACCGAGCGAGACGGTTCATTCTAGGAGAAGCAACGAACTAACAACAGTTTTTAGTCAAGCTTACAACATGACTAACCCGTGCGGAGGAAGTCAAGACCCCAGAGGAGGGGAGGAAGATGGAACAGAGGAAGCAGGAGCCGATGAGGTAGGAAGAGTCGATGAGGCAGGATGTGAGGAGGTCGTTCATGACTCTGGGGAATATGGGGCAAGATAGGAGGTTTCAGGCCCCGATGAACATGTTGTCGTGGAGGCCAGTAGGAAGACCTCATCAGATGGGACCAGGGAGAAATTTGTTCTCCAAAGAGGCAAGCTCATTTCAACCCTCCCTTAAAACATCAGGGAGGCGGGAGGCAGAACAGGTCCCCTCGCAGGGAGGCGATGACCATTGTCGGCGAGGGCGTCGACCCCAAAGAAGAAATCAACATCGGAGGGATGAGCGTGTGGTTGTTCCTCTCTACTGTGAGCTACATCAAAAGGAGGGACAAGCCAATGCAGCTTGTCTGAAATTTTTGGAGGCTTGGAGAGAGGAGGACCCTAGGAGGAGGGGGTGAAGAGCAACGAAGAGTCCTGGAAGAAGCGGAGATGGCTCGGGACCCGAGCCAAAGGAGATGTGAAGATAGGGTGGATGTATGGTATGCTCAGAGGGATCGGCGTGAGCCGGAGTAGGAGCATCCTGGAAGGGAAGTCTTCACACTATCTATCGTCGGAGTGTCGCTTCGATCTCCCAAGTACCTCCCCCATTGGGAGAGATCACCTTTTCAGAGAACATGTTGGGGAATGAGAACCCTATTTATGATGTCGTTGTCATCCAGTCAGCGATTGAGAACTTCATGGTTTCTCGGATCCTGGTGGACAATGAAAGTTCTATGAATGTCACCTTCAAGAAGGCATTTGATGAGATGGAGATGAAGACGAAGAGGGTGATAACTTCAGATACCATTGTTTGGTTTCTCGGGTGAGAGAAAAGAAGTATGAGGGGTAGAGTTGTTGGTGACCCTCGAGGGCACCTCAAAGAACTGTCATTTTGTTATTGTCGACACTTTGAGCAGCTATAATGCAATCTTCGGGAGGCCACTGATCAGCATCTTTCAATCTCTTTACTTCATAAATCTTGTCCGAAGGATTGTTATCCATTGTCTCGAATCGACGTGTTGGTTGACTCAGTCGTCGGTTTTTCTGTGTTGAGTTTTCTTAATGCCTTTTCAGGGTATCCTCAGATTAGGATGCACCCTCCAGACTGGAGATGCTTCCTTCATTACGAATAACGGATGTTATAGCTACAAGATGATGCCCTTCAAGCTGAAGAACGTAGGAGCAACCTATCAGCAGATGATGAATCTCCTATTCAAATAGCATAATGGGCGGAACTTGGAAGTATACGTGGATGATCACCTAATGAAGAGTAAAGGCATTCAGGAACATATAGAAGATCTGGTGGAGACTTTTGCAGTGCTTCAGAAGTTCAAGATGACGCTCAACCCAGGAAAGTGTGTTTTCGAGGTAGGAAAAGGAAAGTTCTTTGGACATTTTCTCACTCCGGCAGGAGTAGAGCCCAACCCTAACAAAGTAAAGGCAATTATGGAGATGGCATCGCCAAAAAAATACAAAAGAAGTTCAGCGTTTAACTGAAAGGATGGCTGGCTTAAGCCGGTTCCCGTCGAATGTGGGAGAGAAGTGTTCCCCGTTCTTTAAAATTCTTTGGAGCAACCGGAAGTTTGAATGGACGGCGGAGTGCGAGGAGACTTTTGAGAACTTGAAGCCTCAGTTGACACAAGCTCCATTACTGCAAGGGACGAGGGAAGGAGAGGATCTCTTCCTTTATCTGGGAGTGGGGCAGAAGTGGTAAGTTTGGTTCTTGTCAGAGAAGAGGGGAAGGGGTAACTCCCGATCTACTATGTGAGCAGGGTGTTGCGAAAGGCAGAGATGAGATATCCGATCTTGGAGAAGTTGACCTTCACTTTAGTTATCTCAGCTCGAAAGATCAGACCGTATTTTCAAGCACACTCCATTCCCGTTGTGACAGATCACCCTCTGCGAAACATCATGGATGAGGTGGAGCACTCAGGCTGGTTAGTAAAGTGGTATGTGGAGCATAATGAGTTCGACATCGCCTTTTACTCCGGATGGCTATCAAAGCACATACATTGGAGGATTTTCTAGCGGACTTCTCAATGGAAGTCGAAGGAGTTGGTCACTCGGAGTTTGTTTCTTGGAAAATTTTTGTTGACAGAGTCTCGTGCATGAGTTCTCTTGGCACATACATTGTTTTGGTGAGCCCGCAAGGAACAAAGATTGAGCAAGCAGTCGAAATTCTCTTCCCCATCACAAACAATCAAGTCGGGTATGAAGCTATAATAATAGGCCTTCACTGGCTAAAGAACTGACAGTTCAGGACCTTATGACGCACACTGATTCATTAGTGGTAGCGTCCCAGATCCGCGGAGAGTTCGAAGTGAGGGATACTACTTTGCAACAATATATAATGACGGTGAAATGGTTGATCAGATCTTTCTTCGTCCAGCATGTGCCGAGGGAAGAGAATTCCGCAGCAGATCGATTGGCAAAATACGGCCAGAGGGCCGTGGGCACGACAACTGAGTTGTTTCACCGTCCTTAGGAGATGCTACTCATGTCATTCAGAGTCTTTGACTTCTTGGCAATGAAGCTTTTCCCCTACTTCTTGCCTTTGTGTGACTTCATCTCCTTAGCCTTCTCATTCTCCTTTCTTCTTGAGGAACATTCAACAATGATACGCCCTGTCTTATTGCAACCATAGCACACAATATCAGTAGAAAAATATTTACTATGTTTAGAGTTATACCTGTCATCTTTGTGCCTTGGCTCCCTTGAGCTGGAGGAGGAGGAAGGTCTGTTCTTCCACTGTCTTCTCTTGTTAAACAGCTTCTTGAAATGCTTGGAGAACAAGGTCAGATCTCCATCAGACGGTTCTGACCCTGAAGTGTTGGGTTCAGAGTCTTCCTGTTCATCATATCTCTCATGCAAAATGGGAGATTTCTCTCTACATCTTATGGAAATTTCAGCCTTGAAAGCTACTTGCTTCTCCTTGCTGAAAGACCTGGTGCTCTCCTTTTCAGCCTTTCTGGTATTCAGCTGCAGCTCATGGGACAGCAATTTCTCAAACAGATTTTGGGGCTGCATATTTGCCAAGTTCTATGACACAAATCTGGATATCTCATTCTTTATTTAGTGATCTAAGAAACTTGTCATTCAAATCATAGTTGGAGAACTCCCTCCCATATGTTCTTAGACCATTCACTATCTTGAAGAACTTCTCAAAGCATTCTGAGATGGAGTCCTTCTTATCCTGCCTAAAAGCCTCATATTCTTGATTCAACAGGGATTTCCTGTCATCCATGACTTTGTCAGTTTCCTCCATATAGACTATCAAGGAGTCCTACATCTCTTTGGCAGTCTTGCAGTGAACCAGATTCTGGAAGGTTGAATCATCAATTGCACTGACCAAGATGTTCTTAGCTCTTTTATCCATAGTAGCCAAGATGATTTCATCCTTATCCATTTCATTATATTTCTTGGGGACTATGTAGGATCTATAGTGGACATATTTGTTGGTACAAAAGGACCTTCTTCAACAACAATGAAGATCCTTGGATCTGAAGCTTTCATGAAGAGTTTGACCATCTCCTTCCATATTGTAAAGTTTTCTTTGTTGTAGATATATAACTTCATGGAGCTCAACTCTTTGTAGTTTTCTCCAGGAGCCATGGTGAGTAGTCAAATAATCCCAAGGGCAGATTTGTTCAAGCTGTTAAGCTCTTTTTAAACAACCTTGTTCTGATACCACTTGTAAGTTATGAGATATCTCTTCACCTAAAGAGGGGGGGGGGGGGGGGGGGGGGGGTGAACAGGTGATGTCGTCTTTTTGAACAACTAATGTGGAATTACAAATATAAGAACGACAAGCACAAAAGCACAGAAAAATCACAGCACAGACACAAACTATTTATAGTGGTTCCCTAGGACAATGTGTCACTGGGTAGTCCATTGTCCCCCTTCGCCTATCTAGCAGTGTGCTAGCCTCGGCAAACTCCAACCAAACTTAGATCCACAGATCCTACAACTCAGAGACCACGTCTCCTTCCTCAGAGGCACTGACTGACCTCCTACCTCTGGTCACTAAGACCCTACCTCAGAAGTACTGGTTGGCTTCCTACCTTAGATCCCCAACTGGAATCCTACACTCAGGCCACACAGGACCCTACAACTCAGATTCCAACACGGAATCCTACCTCAGAGACAATGTCTACTACCTCAGGTCACACATGACCCTACAACTCAGACTCCTCTCCAGGAATCCTACCTCTGATCCACAAAGGAATCTTACACTCAGAGACAGAGTCTCCTGTAGTTGAATAATTTTTTAATACAAAACTTTCTATAGACTCAGTAAATATATCTTTGTAAGAACTGGAGTCTTCTTGAAGCCTATTGATGATTGACTTCTTCTGAAATCTTCTTGTATAGGTCTTTGATGAGGTTTTCTTTAGTGAATGTTTCCTCTGCTCTGTTGATGATTCTTCTTCTTTCTTAGAGATGATTGAACCTTGTAATCAATAAGATGAATCGACCTATCTTCTGGATAATCAAATTGATTAGCTTCAAAGTATATCTTCTCCAAACTTGAGCTTTTTGATTGAATATCACCCTTTTAAAAAGTTGTCAGTGGAAAGCTCAAACGTATTCTTGTCGATTAGGGTCAGTTGTTCATGTCGTATTCCTTTTATAAGACCAAGCTTCTTAACGGTCGATTCTCGGACTGACTTTATGTCAGAAATCTCTTTCCTTAAAGGACACGCCTGATTGGCCCTTTTTGCGGCGGCATTACTTGAGATAGCGACAAATCTGCGTGTCGATTTGAATTCAGACCTTTCGTGCAATTCAACTAGATGTCTGGTCGAATATGACTATTTTTTTTCATAATGTAGTCTAGTCGAATCGGCTTCACATTCAGTCGAATAACTTCTTCAGAATTTCTTCTAGTCGAGTGTGACACATCTGGTCAAAACTGCTTCATATTCAGTTGAATAGCTTCTTCTAGTCGAACAGAGAACATTTAGTCGAATCTGGACTTAGAACATTTTTCATAATGTAGTCTGGTCGAATCGACTTCGTGTTCAGTCGAATTTCCTTGAGCCATCTGCACGATCGTGTAGATGATCTAAACGAATTTGCACAACATTTTTAAGTGGTCTTATGATCTACACGAATCGTGTTGATTTATTTGCACTAATTGTTTGATGTTCAGTCGAATCTTCACTGATTCCTTGCATTCTAAGTTCATCAGCCCGAATCGTCTTGATCGTTCTGCACGAACGGCTTGATGTTCAGTCGAATCTTTACAGACTCTTTATAGTCTAAGTACATCAGCCTGATGCGTCTTGATGGTTCAGCACAATCGTCTTGATGTCTCGTCAAATTTGTGCTTAAGCAGATTTTCGTCTTCATGTTACTTCTGCCAGAATGTATTCAACTCTTCTGCACGAATGACCAGATCTTCTAGTTGAATCTGTACTTATCCATTTCTCTAAATTCTTTCACACGATTCTTCTAGAATCGTATGCACATTTGATTAGCTATCTAGTCGAATCAGTGCCTTAACATAATTTTTGTACTCTGTTGATATCTATACGATTCGACTTGATTCTTCTGCACGATCGGTTAGATTGTCTAAATGTCCGACTAGATGTTTAGACAAATTTTGACTTAGACAATTTCTATCTTGTAATACTTAAATCCTTTTCATTACTCAAGCTTCTAGACTTTGTTTATTTGTCTTTAGAGAGTGAGTATAAGTCCAACATAGTCTAGAGCTTAGGTCGACACGGTGTCTTGCACAATGAAGGATTACATTGGTAAGACTATGTCTGATGACACTAAGTCTAGCCCTATGCTGAGCTTGTACTAGACTGTTCCTGAAACTATCACAACAAAAGCATATTCGTCAAATACAAATGTGTTCATTAATATTGTGAGGGCTTCTTCAAATCAAGAATATTGTGAGCAATGTTCCCAACACTAACTACTCCATTATCCTCTCCCCCCCCAAGGTACTTTATGATGCATTGGGGGAGAGTTTGGGAACCACATAGACATTTTATGACTAATTGTTTAGTTAATACCACCCCAGGATCCCAGCACCCACGACAACAGAAGGAATAGCACGTGGAGGAGCATAATGAGACGGAGACCGTGACACCTCAACCTCCCTTGGGATCTACTCCGAACATCACATCGGAGGAGGTCATGAGAGATGTGAGGAACTATATATTAGCTTCTGTTTGATTAGATTTTTTAGGGCACTCCTTTTAGCTCGTTATGCATTTTCATTTATGTGTACATTATTATAATGTTTTTGGTATGTGATGTTGTTTTACCTTCCTTACTACTTCCACTTTTGTATGATTATACTCTATGATGTCATGATGTGATTGTCGGTAGGGTAGGCGTTAAGTGGTAGGGGTTAGCATGTGTGCTAGCATTATCACAGGACGGCTACTCTGAGCATAGGACTCCCTTCGGTTGTGCTTAATTCCTGAGATGTGGGTCTTACACCAAATGTTTACTTTTTTTCACTGCCACCACCATTCCAATAGAGCCTTAAGCTCTATTTGTTTGTTTAAGTTTAATATCTCTAGTGATGTTTTTTCTAGAAATGTTGCTTTCATTAGTTAGCTCCATTTAATGTTATTTATCAAATATATAACCATTGAAAAAGACATTTATAAAAAACATCAATGAAGATACTATGTTTAAATAAATAGGGACCTCACGACCTATTTGTTTTCGACATTTTTAGAGTGTTTGTATTTTATTGAAAATGGGATTTCGTAAAATAGATTGTTTGGGTAACTTATGTTTCCAACCGTAGAACAAAAAAACATTTTATTGGTGTTGTAACCACAACTAATGTTTTGTGTTCGTTTAAAATTACGGGCGAGGTCAAGCCAACGTATTCCCAATCCCCTAGCTCCCTCTATCTCTTGAAATCCCTTTCTCGCTCGTAGCTTCCTCATCGATGTAGGCCCCACTTTGATGACGATGACTTTGCTATGGTAACACAGGCTTTCATCTTCTCCGACGACGCAGGCTTCCATCTTTCAGGCGCTCCCATCTATTGTGACATTTTCTTCAGCAATTGCTCATCCTCGATTGCTCCTCCACATCATCAAATACCTCAAGATATCAATCTATTTTTTTGTGATTTGGTTTTAGGGCTTCCATCACTTGATTTCAATTTTGAAAATAGGATCGTTAGGATGCCATTAGGACGTGCTGGCTCTAAGGTTGTCAGTAAGATGCTTTTACATTCCCTTGGTGTGTACTAGTATATAAATTGTCTTTGGTGTTGTTAAAGCACAAAATGACGTCAACTAGTTGTTGCGGCAATTGAAGTCAGGGCGGACACACCGAGTGTAACTGCCTGGTGTTTCGGTCTTGTATGTTCTGGGCGGACACTCCTGATGTAACCGTCTGGTGTTGTGGTCTTGTATAATCCGAGCGGTCATTCTTTGTGTAACCACTCTGTGTTGGTTTGTTTGTATTTAGTCTCACCTCGTTAATTATGTTGTTGAAACCGAGACTTGAGAATAAGACTTGGTCTCTGTGGAGTTCGGCCCCTCAACAAGTTGGGGGGTGACCTCACACTTACTTCTCCCAAGGGAGAGCAGTGTAGAGGCCTGGTCTATGACATCTCTCTGCTTGAGGATTTCAGTTCACTCAATGGGGCAAGTAGCCAGCATGCAGGGGAGGAGCCCAGTGCAGAGGCCTGGTCTACGACATCTCTCTGCTCGAGGATTTCAGGTAACTCGATGTGGCAAGTAACCAACATGCATGGGAGGATCCCAATGTAGAGGCATGTTCTATGTCATCTCTCTGCTCGAGGATGTTCACTTCACTCGAGGGGGAAAGTAGCCAACATTCAGGGGAGGAGCCTAGTACAGAGGCTTAGTCTATGGAAACTCTTTGTTCGAGGATTTTAGGCCACTCTAGGGGGCAAGTAGCCAGCATGCAGGGGAGGAGCCCATTGCAGAGGTTTTGTCTATGAGATCTCTCTGCTCGAGGACTACAGGTCTTCCGGCTCCGTCGTGCCTAATATTCATGTGATAATACATTAGTGTTTTGTAATAAAAGTATTATTAATTTTGAGTAAACAATAATGATACAAAAAGGTTGAGGGTAAAAACGCTTCAAGTCGTCCCCGCTCCAAGTATTCCCAAGGCACTCTCCCTCAGAATTTTGCAAACGATACCCGCCGATTTTCAATGCTTCAAAGATCATGAAAGGACCCTCCCAATTGGTATGGAGATTGCCGACCACTGTGGATCTTCCGGCGGCGTCGACCTTCTTGAGAACTAGGTCCCCCTTTTCGAATTGTTTGATCTGAATATGCTTATCAAAAAATTTGGCCATTCTTTGTTTGACTTCCTCCTGGATGATCTTTGCCTGGTCATGGAGCTCTTCCATGATGTCAAGCAAAAGTTATTGTGCCTCCTCATTTTCCAATCTCCAGTCGTCGTCTGCTACCACCACTCTGGAACTCATGACCTCGAACTCTACCAGGATCAAGGCCTCAGAACCGTGAGATATCTTGAAGGGTTTCTCCCTTGTGGGTGTGGTGGGGTTAGTCCTCAAGTCCCAGAGAACTTAGGAGAGCTGCTCCACCCAGTTCCCTGGTTCTCCACCTTCTTCAGTAGGTTGATGATGACTTTGTTGGCCTCCTCCACCTTTTCATTGCTCCTGAGGTGGTGAACTGAAGCAAAGTGAAGGTCAATGCCCAGTTGACTGCAGAAGTTGGTGAGCTCTGGGCTGGCGAACTGCAGACGATTGTCCATGACGATGGCGAGAGGTCGGTCGTACCTGCAAATGATTTCACCCCAAATAAAATTTCTCATTGCCTGAGTGGCTGTCTTTCCTAGCGTCTTCACCTGCATCCACTTGGAGAAGTAGTCGATCATTACTAGGAGGAACTTCCTTTGCCCACTTGCTTGGGGGAACGACCCCACGAGGTCCATTCCCCAAATGGCGAATGGTCATGGGGTTGTGATTAACAGAATACGCTGAGCTGGCTGTAGCTGGAGCAGGGCATAGAGCTGGCACTTCTGGCACTTATTTGCAAATTCCCTTGCGTCTTTCCTGATGGTATGCCATAAGTACCCCATTCTCAGCACCTGCTTCTCTAAGATTTGACTTCCTGAGTGACTTCCACATTCGCATGAGTGGATCTCTTCTAGGACCTGGGGAACTTCTGTCTCTAAGAGGCACCTTGCCAAAGGGCTGGACATAGTTTTCTGGTAGAGCACCCCGTCGTTCAGTAAATAATAGCTCGACTTGTACCTGAACCATCTCTTGAACCTCTGCGGGTAGTTCACTTGTGGCCAAGAAGGCGACGAAAGGATCCATCCAAGAGGACCGCTAGTCGATCTCCAACATCTCTCCTTCCTCAATGGAGGGACGAAAAAACTTCGTGACCGTGCCCCCCACTCTGGAGCCATACTTGGCATGTCAGTTTGCTTGTCAGTTCTCCTCTCTTGGCACATGCTTTATAGAGAATGACCGTAAAGTGCGGACCAAACCCTTTACCTTAACCAGGTAACGCTGCAGTATTGGCTCCCTTGCCTCGAAATCTCCCAGAATCTGGGAGACGACCACCATGGAATCAGAGTGAACTTGGATATCACGAATCTCCAACTTGCGGGCGAGGCAAAGCCCTGTGACCACAGCCTCATACTCGGCCTGGTTGTTGGTGACCGGGAAGTGGACCTCGATCGTCTGTTCTATCATTATACCATGATGGCTGATCAGGACAATGCCCCATCCGTAGGAGCTCTTCACTAACACTCCATCTATGAACATCTCTTAGGCCACCTACTCGGATGCTTCCGCCTCATTTACTTCCACTGTATAGTCTGTTAGGAAGTCAATCACCGCCTGAGCCTTCATTGCCAACCGAGGAACGTAAGTGACATTGAACTCGCTTAGCTCTTCCGACCACTTGGCCAACCTCCCTGAGTATTCCACTCCTTCTAGGATATAACGGAGGGGATGATCAGTCACCACCCTGATTGAGTGAGCTTAGAAATAAAGTCAGAGCCTGCGAAAGGAGACAATCAAGGAAAAGGACAAATTCTCCAAGATATGGTGCCGCAGTTCCTCCTTCTACAAGACTCTACTCACATAGTAGATTGGAAATTGCTTCTTGCCCTCCTCATGAACCAGGACCGAACTCACCATCTCGGCTCCCACTCTAACGTAGAGGAAAAGGTCCTCACCCTCCTTAGGTCCTTGTAGCAAGGGTTCCCGCATCATTTGGAGCTTCAAGCTCTGGAAGGCTTCCTGACACTCCGCCGACCACTCAAACTTCTTATTTTCTCGGAGGGTCCTAAAGAAGGGTGAGCATTTCTCCCTAATCCTGGAGAGGAATCTACTCAACCCCGTCAACCTACCTGTCAGGCGTTGAACTTCTTTCACGTTCCTAGGCGCCTCCATTTCCATGGTTTCCTTGACCTTATCTGGGTTCAGCTCCACTCCTGTCGGGGGTTAAGAGATGACCAAGAAACTTTCCTTTCCTTGCCCCGAAGACACACTTCGCCGGGTGGAGTCTCATTTTGAACCTTCAGAGAATCACAAAGGTTTCCGCCGTCCCAAAGATGCTCCTCCACACTCTTACTTTTTACCATGAGGTCATCGACGTACAACTCAAGATTTTGCCCATTTTGCTCCTTAAACACACTGTCCATCATTCTTTGGTGCGTTGCACCTGCATTTTTGATCCTGAATGACATCATCTTATAGCAATAACACCCTTCATTAGTGATGAAGGACACGTTTTTTTCCATCAGGAGGGTGCATACGAATTTGGTGGTACCCATAGAAAGCATCTAAAAAACTCATTACAGGAAAATCAACGGCCGAGTCTACTAGCGCGTCGATCTGAGGCAAAGAGTAATAGTATGTGGAAAGCTTTATAAAGAATAGAAAAGTCGATACACATTCTTAACTTCACGTCCCACTTTTAACCATTACAGTATTGGGATTGATCTCCGAAGTTTATTGTAAGAGCTCTCGGCCTCTGAAGAGTGGGATGATTGCGGATGGCCATCAATACTTCTGTTCGCGAGGTATTGAGTGGGGTGAAAGTTTCGTGTCGGTGGTACCCCCTGTCTTGGCGGGAGTCGTCCTGAGGCATGTCGTTCCTCTTCGGTAATGTTGGTGGGTCTTGCTCTCTTTTTATTTTTAGACTGCCTTTTAATCGTTGTCGATGTGCTTCAATTGCTTCATTGGCGGCGATTTGGGTATCGATCCGTCGAACGAGATCGGGATAGCTAGGTACAGTCTCCTGTATTAGAGCGGAGTGGAAGCCACAAGGGTGGAGTCCCCCGAGGAGAAACCCTCGCAGGAGATCCGGTTTTGCTCCAGGAGTTTGTCGTGCCTACGTGGTGAAACGACGGAAGAACCCTTTAAGGGTTTCCCCTTCGCTTTGACGGATCCTGGACAGGTTGGAAGGGTCTTTGACTATCCGTCTGCTAGAGATAAACTGGTCCGTGAATTGCTGAGTCAGCTCCGCAAAATCCCTGATTTCTCCCTCCTTCAGGGATAGGAACCAGGTGCGATCCTGTCCTTTTAGAGTCGCTGGGAATGCCTGACACAACAGTGGATCTGGGGCATTGCAGAGTTGCATCATGATCGCGAAGTGTTTGACGTGCTCCGACGGGTAGCCCACTTTTTCATATGTCTCAATTTTTGGGAGCTTGAAGCCAAGTGGGATTGGATGCGCTAGAACCTCATGTGCAAATGGTGAGCGATGGAGTGGGCGAGGGGCCAACGCGACACACTGCCTGACTCGTTCGTGCTCTTCAAAAATTATGTCACGAACTTCTTCATGCGTGAGTTTTCCAACTGCAGACTCATGTCTTGCCGATTCAGGGCGGCTGTGGTGATATTGAGCTTCAGGTCCTCTATCAGGAAGGGCCCCGCGGTCTTGAACATTCGTACTGGAGAGCTCTCCTTCAGATTTGCTGATAAGCGAGTGGAGGGGAGATAAATCAGCATGCCACCTGGAGATTGATTCTTCACTTGTGTGGATGGCATTTCCTGCCATGATCTCTAGTCACGAGTACCATTGTGCAGTGGATACTGTCTTCAGAGTCTTCTTCAAGCTTTGGGGGAACTCATTCCCACAGACAGCGCCAAACTATTGCGGTCCACTCAGGGCTCCGGTAGACTGGACTAAATTGAACCGTCTTAGCCCGGGAGCGCTCGAGTATGCAAACAGTCACAGAAAAGGGAAAGTTGGCAAGAAAATTTTTTTAACGTGGAAAACCCGTCAACTGGGTAAAAAACCACGCGACCAGGTCTGTGTCAACCGAAACATCCACTATTTGTTGGTTGTTGTACAAAGTTGTTTCGAAGAACTCGAGGGCGACAGACCGCCTCTTGCTACAATTCTTGAGAGAAAGACGCTCAGGGTGACAGACCACCACTCACGGAGCTAAGTATTTTGTTTACTACCGAGGGGAATGCTCTGGAGATTTTTACCGATGCTTGAAGGTTGGATCGATATGCTCTGTGCGTCTTTGTCTCTGCGGCTTGTCTCCTACTGCATGAGAGGAGTTTGGAGTGCTGCTCTTGCTGGAGGCTGGAGCGTTTGTTCTTGAGTGCGCGGAGTGCTTGTTGCTGAGTACGCGAGGTTGCGCTTGGATGGTCTTGGGAGCGAAGCGCACGGAGGCGCGTTTGGAGCGGTCTTGAGAGCGGAGCGCACGAAGGCGCGCTTGGAGCGGTCTTGAGAGCGGAGCGCACGGAGGCGCGCTTGGAGCGGTCTTGAGAGCCGAGCGCACGGAGGCGCGCTTGGAGCGGAGCGGACAGTGGCGTGATTGGAGCGGAGCACACGAGGGTGCGCTTGGAGTGGAAGAAGGCCTTCGAAGGATTTTCAAGGTGCTCTAAGATCTTCGAAGGAGTCTTCGAAGGCAAGAGATATCTTCAAGAGAACTCTCTTTTGCACTTAGGAGGAAAGGAGAGAGGAGAGAAAAGGATCCAAATAAAGGGGAAAGAGAGTCTATTTATAGATTCCAAGAGGGGCGACCCAGTAATTTGCCACGATAACTACCGGACGGACGAATAGGAACACTCAGTTTAGAGCACGCGGATCACCAATTTTATGCAAATGATGAGACCGCCCCCCGGAGGGTTACGGGCTCAACGGAAGAGAAACTGCACCTCCCGCGAGGGGAGGAGCGGCCGACGAGGCCAGCTGCCGGGAAGAGAGATCCTGGCCGGTGGTTGGCGGCCAAATGGCCGCCCAACCTTGACAGCAGGGAGGCCGCCCCCGGAGGGGGCGGTGGCCGAGATCGGGCGGCCAAATGGACACCCAATCTGAGCGAACGGGAAGCCGCCCCGGCGAGGGCGGCGACGACGAAAGGGAGGACGCCCCCGGTAGGGGCGGCAACGGAGATTGGGCGGCCAAGTGGCCGCCCGACCTGGGCGAGAGGGAGGCCTCCCCCGGCAGGGGCGGCGGCGGCCGAGATCGTGCGGCCAAGTGGCCGCCCGACCTGGGCAAGAGGGAGGCCACCCCCGGCATGGGCGGCGGCCGAGATCGGGCAGCCAAGTGGCCGCCCGACCTGGGCGAGAGAGAGGCCACCCCCGGCGGGGGCGGCGACAATGGAGGCGACGACGATTATCCTCGGGAAGTTACGTCGTTAGTGGGGTTTTCGGATAACCGCATCCCCATGGATCTGGTGCAGTTAGCGCCTCTAAGGAGACCCCATCAACACTAATTTCAGTGTTGCGTTTCTGATCGCCGCCCCCAAACAACCTAAAACAGCAGTGACGTTTAAAAACCCCACTGCTGCAACCCCCCCCCCCCCCCCCCCCCCCCCCCCCCCCACCACCACCACCCAAACATGAGATAATTTGGTGCGGATAACGCACCGTGCGGGATACGGTCGTATGAGCCGTGATTTCAGCAATGTAGTTTGTTTGCGAAAATATATGACGTTTTTTTGTGTAATACAATCATATTGAAAATGATTGTATTTAGCTCAATCTTGCGTGAAAAATCGTGCTAGCGAAAATTTACGGCAAATCAGAGTAGCGCACGAAAAGATAAGTGCTTACCAAACTTTGAGTCTATCCAGATAGAAATAAAAAACCACGCCTAAAATTTTTACCTCTCGACAAATTTGCACGAATTTGAAGCGAACTTTTGGCACTTTACACCCCTTTAAATGAGCTCTTTGGCACTTTGCACCCTCAAATTTGAATTTTGGTACTTTGCACCCTCAAAAGCTCTTAATGAAGCACTTTGCACCCTAATATAACAATATACAAATTTCTGAATTAAAAAACCATTTAATTTAGAGAGAAACTTAGGTGCGTTTCTCTCACCTAGAACTAGGTAGGAGAGAAATATAGCCGTATGATCTCAGATCGGACGGTATATAAAACACTGACATTATTATTATTTATAAATACAGGAGTATTTAAGAAAAATACAACCGTATGATCTGTGATCAACGACTTAGATGGGCTCCTCTCACCATGATCTTAGGTGAGAGTAACTCACCTACAAATTTTTCTTTAATTTATGCCAGGAGGGGTATTTTTGGTAGATCCAAAGTTAAAACCCTAAAATTGGGGTGAGCAAACCAGTTCTCCATTTTCAATATCCTGCTCATCTGCGTGAGAGCTTCAGACCGACGACGACGAGGCTCATCTTCCCGCTTGCGTGCGATCTTCCGACGACGACGAGGCTGTTTTGGCGTTCTCGACGGCATCACCTCTATGACGACGAGGCTGTTCCTAACCCTTCTCGCTAGCAGTAACACATTTATCGACAACAGTAACCCTTCTCGCCGGCTGTTCTCCTGGGCAGGTACAATGTCAGATTCTTCCCAAATCTATTTTTCAACTTAATAGATAACACTCTTTTGTTAGGCTTTAAGATCTAGATTTATGTTATCTTGATTTTTTTTAACCTAAATTTGATTCCAGATCTTTTGTTAGCTCTTTGGCACCCAGTTTTAGTTCTAAGGTTTGGTGCCTAAAATGAGCTCTTTGATTCAAAATAATCTATATAACACTTGTTATCTTGATTTTTTTATGGCTTGTTTGACTCAATAGATTTTTGTTATCATTTTAATAGGGTTTAACTAGGTGCATTGTTCCAGATTTATGTATTATGGCTTGTTTGACTCAATAGATTTTTGTTGTTTTTTGTGCCTGAATTATTGTTATTTTTAGTATCGATTTTTTAACCTTTTCTGTTGAAATATAATGTATGGTTAATTTTATTAAATGCAATCAAATTGTTTTGTGCTTGATATAGAATGGTTTGGATGTTGAGAGCTAATGATTCAAGAGCAGACACATGTTATATGGCATTTGAAGTTTCTCTATTTACTATCAGACTGCATCATTCTGGGTCGTTTATTGGTTCCACAAACATTATGTATCAGCCTGATGTAATTAGCTTTTTTGACTACTGTGATTGCAACGTTATAATGTTGACAGATTTGCATGATATGACTACACTAGCCGGTCATAATGGTTGGGTGAGATTTTTTTGCTGTTTAGGAGGATTTGTTGATGGCAGTAGTATGATTTTGATAGATAATAATGAAGACGTTAGAAATTTAATGAGCTATATCAATTCTTAAAAGGTAGTTGATGTTTATGTTGAAACTATTGAAGCTCATATTGACTTTGATAGTGAGGTTGACCCTAATCAGAAGAAGCCAATAATTGAATATGAAAATGATAGTGACTCGGCAAGCAATGAAGAGAACACTGATGAAAACGATTCATCTTTTAGTGATGACTTTGAAGAAGGTGAATTCGACTATGATGATATAGATTTTGATGAATATGTTGATGAAGACAGAATGGGTAGGATTGAAGGAGACAAATGAAAGAAATAGTAATGAGCCAAATCAAATCATAGAGCATTATAAGAACGAAATCCTTCCCACTTTTAATCCAAACAAAGGCCAATCATCACGTTATCAGATATATCAAGGTAATGTAAGTGAATCAAATTTTGAATTTGAAGTTGGATTGTGCTTCAACACTGGTGAAGATTTCAGAAACGCAGTGAGAACTTACTCAAACATGCAAGGAAAGCCTATAAAGTTCACAAAAAATTGTAGTGATAAGATACAAGTTACTTGTGAATGTGGTTGGGTATTGTACGCTTCCTTTGTATCTAAAAATGATACAACTTTCCAAGTGAAGACCATCAAAGGAGAACATTCATGTTATAGGGCCCCAATCTCTAAACATTGCACTTCTGATTATCTTGCAAAAAAGTATCAAAACCATCTTAGGAGTAATCCTGAGTGGTCGGTTACTTCTATGCAAGAGATGATGCAAATGGAAAATAGAACATCTCTCTCCATTTGGAAAATGTAGAGAGCTAAAAAGCACGCAAATCAGATTATTCATGGTACAGAATTGGAGCAGTATGCTAGCATTTGAGACTATTGTGAGGAAATCTGTCAAACTAATCCAAACACAACAGTGAAAGTGCAGTGCAAGCAGGTTTTGGAATCACAAAATTGTATATTCAAGAGATTATATATATGTTGGGGTGCTTTAAAACAATGTTTCCTTGTCGGTTGTCGACCTATTATAGGTCTTGATGATACTCATCTCAAGACCTCAAATGGAGGAGTTTTATTATGTGCAGTTGGTATTGATGGCAATAATGGTATATATCCTATTGAATACGCAATGGTTTTAAAAGAAAATAGAAAATCGTGGGAATGGTTTATTGGACTATTGATACAGGATTTGTGCATGGAAAACAATTGGGCATGGACCATTATTTCAGATAAACAAAAGGGACTTATAAGAGCAGTGGAGGAATTACTACCAAATTCAGGCATAGGTTTTGTATAAGACATATGTATAGCAATTTCAAGCTAATACATAAAAGCTTACAACTAAAATCTTTATTGTGGAATGCTGCATCCGCTACAAGACTAGTTGATTTTAATAGTGAGATGGGAAAAATTACATAATTGAATATTGAGGCATATAATTGGGTAAGAGCAAGGAATCGATGAAGCTGTAATCGTCCTGTTCTCCTGGCGGCTCCCCGTGGGTCTACTGCCGGATGGATTCGCCTAAAAATTGGGCTAGGTCTCATTTTAGCACATGGCCTAAATGTGATATGCTACTAAATAATTTATGTGAAAGTTTTAATAACGTCATACTAAAGGCAAGAGGAAAACCAATAATCACAATGCTTGAGATTATTAAATTATTTTGATGAAGAGATTGCATACGCAACGTGACTAATTGTTAAAAGTAGTTGGAGATATATGTCCTAATATTCAAAAGATTTTGGAAAAAACAAAAGGGGGGTTCATGATTACATATTGGAATGGTAATGACAAGTTTGAGGTAAAAGGGTGGAGTGGTGATAAATGGACAGTGGAATTAGCATGTCAAAGCTGTAGTTGTAACAAATAAGTCTTAATTGGAATTCCTTGTGTGCATGCTATAGCGTGCATATTTTATAAAAGAGAGGAAGTGGAAGATTATGTTGATTTTTGGTATAAAAAATCAATCTTTTTAAAAGCCTATGAACATATGCTGAATCCAATAAAAGGACAAAGGGAATGACCTAAAACTGGCTTAAATCTTTTGGTACCATGGAAGGTTAAATCAAAAAATATGGAAGGCCATCAATGCATGGAACAAGATGAGCTAGACAATAAAAGGTATGGTTTGAAGAGGCATGAGACAAAATATGCATGCTCCAACTGTGGAGTAACAGGGCATAATAAAAAAGTTGTAGTCAATCAAGCAAGAATGTGAAGCAACCAATGCCACAGACAACTTCAAGATCAAAGTTACCGGTTAGTTCACTATTAATTGAGTTAATTTCAATACTTGTTGATGTATTAAAATAACATAATATTATTTCTCATGTAGGTAAGGAAGAAGGTTTCTACTACACAAGAAATATTTACTGAATCAACAAATCCATTATTTCCAACTTTTTCAACAGGTGGTAATAATATGTGGATGTCTAACATTGTTGTTATTTCTTTATAACACTACCTTTAACTAAATTTTGAGTGTTTTATTGCAGGATTTGAAGACTTCAACTGATAGTTTGGATTTCGGAGATGGATATTTAGATGAACACTTAATCTTATTTACTCTTATTCTAGTGGATTTTATGGTGTTGTAATGTGCAAGAGTTAGTATTCTTTGTGAACTACATAGTTTGTAGACATTAATGATATTGTATCTTCAAAATTTTTATTGTATCACTATAACTATAATATTACAAATTATAATGTATTTTTGATAAAAAAAAAGGAAAATAATTATTTTTTATGAAAACATATCCAATGTTTGCAATCCCAACATTCCATGAAATGATACTCTTTAATCGTTGGAAGAACGATAATGCGTCCTCAAAAATTGGCACATGTCGTACATATCATTTATTCACATTAACAACGAAACACAAATTTAAATCCATCCCAACATATTTGATTTTAGCGTACATATCAGTTACAAACTACGATCTTTGAATACCCAAGAAATGAAAATTAAATGGGATGTGAATAGAAAATTTAAATGCATCCTCATTGCATATGGCGCACATGCTTTGGATATCTAAGAAAAAAAATTAATGGTCTGCAAATAAAAAAATAATGAAATAATTTTAAGAATTAATATGAAAAAATCTTTTCAGCTCGGCAATGAAAACAAAATGTTTTTACATCAGGCCAATTGCAAACCAAATGTAAACCAAATAAAAAAATATCTGACATAGATAGGTGCTAGAGGGGAGGAGGGATAAGCATATGAAATAAAAACATGTGAAAAAAATCTATTCAGATTTCATCAATAAACCTCTACTTTAAATCTATTCAGATTTGATCAAAAACGCATATATTAGGATTTCCTATTAGTAAGACCTAAATACCCCTCTACTTTTCAATTTTCGGATATAATATTAATAAGAAAAAGGCTGATATAAGAAGAAGGTGCAAAGTGCTCCATTAATAATAGCTTTTGAGGGTGCAAACTGCCAAAAATCAAATTTGGGGGTGCAAAGTGCAATAGCCCATTTTAGAGGGTGCAAAGTGCCAAAATCCCGAACAACAATCATTGTAGTTTAGTTGTCAGCACCCCCCGGGCGTAGCTCTCTAAATGATGTCCTTGACAAAAGCAACTGTAAAAAAACTCACTGTCGACTCTAATTTAACTGTGTGCATTCGCCGACTCTCGAGCTAAGACAAACCTAATCTACCAAATCCGATGAGACTGAAGTTGGCAACTAAATGGCTAAGAATCACAGGGAAAAGAAAAGGTGGAAGCTGAATTCCAACGGGTAAAGGTTGCTTAAGGAAAGCAATGTTAGAGAAAGAAATGTAAAATAAAGCATGGTCAAAATGTGTGAAGGTCACAAATAATAATAATAGTAAAATTGGAGAAAGGAAATATGTCATCGCGTCCCTGAATCAAAATGACGGTTATGGTCGCACATTCAAGCGCATATGCCAATAATCACGCCCATGCTCATGTTCGAGCCGGTGGATAGGTTCTATTATTAACTATCAAAAAATCTCAAGGAGCGAGTATACATACACACATGAAGGTAAAATGACCATTTTGAGTTTTTAAAAACGCAATAGCCTAACAAATGAACCATCTGCTAAAAAGCAAAGAAGATTCAATGCAGTTTCCCCAAAATTAAATGCAAATGAAATCAAGTAGATTGATCTTTTCCTCAAATGCAATGCTTTTGCTTCTTCAATAGTTTGTCCTACAAGAAGACCAAACAACGCTCCGGCAGTTAGTTACTCTTCTAACAAAATTACAGGTGTGTAAACTGTTGTCATCTTCCTCGAAGGATATAATAAGAAACTGTGGGAGGTCGGGGAAAAGACAAACAAGATAGCTAGCGAAACCACAAATTTACCTTCTTTGAGCTCTTTTTGTGGCAGCATTCTCAAATGTGTTGTCCTAACCATCCTTCGAACCACCGCAGACGCAAATTCCAACCGCAACAGGAAAGGTTCATATAATTAATCAAAGATGGAGATTTCCCAGGCACCATTTTTTTCCTAAAGCTGAGAATACATTTTAAGATTTCAAGGCTCATAAACAGTACCAATGATTTCTGAGAAGACAGCAGCATATGTGATAAATTCCAACTCGAGTTTACAATTTCAACCTTCTATAAGATCAGATGTACCGTTAACATTTTTAAAATCTTGACGGCACCGTTCTAGCTCACCACTGAAACCCGCCCTCGGAGAACTCCCTCAAAATGTCAGTTTCTAGATCACCAAGGTTCATGTTTTCGAGTGCATCCAATTTCGTATTATAATTACTGCTGATAACACACGAGTTATTACGTTTGGTCGGAGGATTCGAAGCATCGCTCGTACTAGGCATCACTCCCTTGACATCTCCGGACGTTTCGCTGAGGCTGATTTCTGATACGCTTCTCCCTGGGCCGGCGATCTTTGCTGCTGAGCTGGGACCGGAACAATCCACCCCATCAGCTACAATTTTATTACTGTTTAAAGAAGTTGAGTTCATAGGGTGCTGTGAAGCTCCCTTGTTCATCAAATCCTGCAGAAGCTGCTGAATCATATGCTGCTGGAGATGTTGATTTGCTTGGGAGGGTTGATTCATATTGATCTGCGTCGGCAGAGCTAGCTTCTGCGGGTTGATGATCGACGACATGCTCTGAAACGGCGAAGGCGTTGAAGGATTGAGAACACTGAACGAGGGATCGGCGTGCAGCGGATTTTGGTCGAGATTTGGGGAGTTTCTCGACATATATTGGTAGCTGTTTGATGGCATAGGAATCTGAGAGGTATTGTTCAAGAATCTTGTCGTTGGGTGGGAGTTTCCAAAGTGGTTGCTGAGACCAGGTTGTGTCGACATTAGTTTATCCTCGTTCTGCTCCATTGAGAGGTTCTGTGCGGCAGCCATCTGATCCGTATCATTCGTGCTCTGGGGTTGGAGCTTAGATGCAGCATTAGAGAAGTTCTTCAAGCTATCTGCAAAGGAAAATAAGTCATGATTATAAATGCAATAAGATTGCAAAAGTCAAAAGAGTAACAAGAGCTTTAGTAGGAAATAAAAAGGCTAGACCCTGAAAAAATAATCCTCCGTGCCCTCAAGAGTTGCACTAGTTGTTATATCGCTAACTTTATAGGAAAAGCCGCGTGAAAGTTCGAATTGGAGAGCAAGACTTCGATTTGAAGGCTTCTCTGCTACCGTTGTCGGAGTTTGATGTCATCTTCGGCATGGATTGGCTGATAAAGCAGAGTGCATGCATCGATTACAAGTCGAAAGAAGTCTTGTTGGGCGGAGGATGCGAAGGCAGAATCCGTTTCACGGATCTGCGGGGTGTGAGCAAGACCCTAATGACCGCTCTCCAGGTGGTGAAGGCGACTCGGAAGGGCGCAACTATTTTTCGCATTAGTAGAGGCTTCAGTGTATAAGATAGACTATATGACTGTCATTCGTAGCGGAGTTTCCGTACGTCTTTCTGGATGAGCTTCATGGGGCCCCGCCCCAAAGGGAGATCGACTTTTGCATTGAGCTTGTGTCGGGTGCCAAACTCGTGTCACGCTCACCTTATCATATGACGCCGAAAGAGATGGCAGAGTTGAAGGTGCAATTGTAGGAATTGCTGGATCAAGGATACATATGTTCGAGTTCATTAGTGTGGGGTGCACCGGTCCTCTTCATGAAGAAGAAGGATGATAGTCTGTGTTTGTGTATAGATTACCGGAAGTTAAACAAGCTGACGAAGAAGAACAAGTATCTGATTCCCCGCATTGAAGATCTTTTCGACCAGTTGGTAGGATCCATGGTGTATTCGAAGTTGGATTTTAAGTCTGAATATTATCAGCTCAAGATACGAGAGTGTGACATCCGGAAGATTGCTTTCAACACTCATTACGGGCATTAAGAGTTTGAGGTGATGTCGTTTGGGCTCACGGATGCGCCGTCAGTCTTCATAGATATGATGAACAAGGCATTTCGGAAATACCTGGATCAATTCGTCATCGTTTTCATCGACGATATTCTGGTGTACTCGCAGTCCGAGGAGTAGCATGTCGACCACCTTCGTTACAGCCTTGTCAGTTTTGAGGAGGCATCAGTTGTATGCAAAGTTCTCTGAGTGCAAGTTCTGGCTCGCGTCTGTGGCATTTCTGGGGCACATCGTTAGTGAAGAGGGCATTGCGGTGGATTCGGCGAAGGTTGCAGCAATTCGAGAATGGCCTAAGTAGAGGAGCATAGCGGAAGTCCAGAGCTTTATGAGGCTTGTCGGCTACTACAGGTTGCTTTGTGGAGAACTTTCCACGGATTGCACTTCCTCTCACTACTTTGACCAAGAAGGATCATAGGTTTATTTGGATGGCAAATTGCGCTCAAGCCTTTGAGGAGCTGAAGAGCCGACTGATTTCGCCTCGATATTGTGTTTGTCATGTGGTACTGAAGGCTACCTCCAGGTGTACAGTGTCGCCTCTGGGAGTGGTTTGAGTTGCGTTTCATACCAGTTTAGTAAGTTATCGCCTACGGACCACGTCAGCTAGAGGTGCACGAGAAGAACTACCCGGTCCACGATTTAGAGTTGGCGGTCGTGGTGTTCACTCTGAAGTTTTAGAGGCCCTACTTATATGGTGTGAAGATTGAAATCTCACGGACTATAAGAGTCTGAAGTACCTGCTAGATCAGAAGGATCTGAATATGCGCCAGAGGAGATGGATGGAGTTCCTGGGGGGCTACACATTCGATATACATTATACCCTCGAGAAGGGGAATGTGTTCACAGACACTCTGAGTCATCGGGCACCAGCGCAGGCGAGTTGGACATTAGCTCATGATGAGTTTTTGGTGCATGAGTTGGAGGATGTGGAGATCTCCTGTGTGGATAGAGGAGTGACTCCTACTGTTGTTGTGAGCTGGATGGAGGTTCAGTATGACATTGGTGACCGTGTGAGGAAGACCTTGGAGTTTGATTTGAGTTTGCAGCGTTATTTTGCGGAGGCGGCTGAGGAGCCGAACACCGAGTTTTCCTTCGAGGATGGGCAACTACGAAAGCATGGCAGGGTATGTCAACTTTGGAAAGCTACGTGATGAGTTGATGTACGAGGCACATTTCACCGAGTACTCGGTTCATCCGGAGAGTACCAAAATATACCAAGACATGAAGACATTGTTTTGGTGGCCAGACATGAACAAAGATATAGCTCTTTTCGTGGCAAAGTGCCAAACTTGCGCGTTAGTGAAGGTCGGGTGCAACGGCCTGAAGGTTTCTTGAAGTCGTTACCAATCCCAGAATGGAAATTGGATGATATTTTCATGGGTTTTTATGCACGGGTTGCCAAGGTCGCAGTATGAAATTGATTCGATTTGGGTGATCGTGGATCGGCTGACTAAGGTAGCGCATTTCATTTTGAATCAGAAAAGCGATTCACTGGAGAAGTTGGCAAAGCTGTATGTGGAGAACATTGTTCGGTTGCACGGCGTTCCTCGCAACATTGTTAGTGATTGTGATGGGTGTTTTAATTCAGGAGATTGGAGGCATGTTCATCGTTTGTTGGGCACGAAGCTCAAATTTAGCACAACCTTTCATCCTCAAACGGATGGGCAGACCGAGAGAACGAACCGGACAATGGAGGATATGCATCGTATGCGTGCGTTGGACTTCAGAAAGCATTGTGAGGATCACCTTTACATGGTGGAGTTCGTTTATAACAGCAGTTGTCAGGCGAGTATTCAGATGGCTCCGTTTGAAGCATGTACGGTAGGAGGTGTCATACTCCTTTAGCATGGGCGGAGACCGGTGAGACCAAGCTGCTGAAACGCAAGGAGGTTGATGAGGTGAATGAGTCGATACGGACAATTCGAGAGCGATTGTTGATTGCCCAAGATCGTCGGGCGAAGTACTACAACGCCAAACACCGAAATGTGGAGTTCGCCGTAGGAGATTGGGTACACTTGAAGATAAAGTCATTCAAGGGAGTGTCGAGGATTCGACGTCTGAAGAAGTTGAGTCTGAGGTACTTAGGTGTCGTTCAAGATCATCGAGCGCATCGGCGATGCAGTTTATCGACTTGCTTTGTCGACAAAGCTTAGTGGGTTGCACGACGCCTTCTACATTCAGTGTTGCAGAAGGCGGTGCGGGAACCTGAACTTCTGTTGGAGGCCAACAGTGTGTCGGTGGATGGCGGCATATCTACCAAGGCGACGCAAATTTGCATCATTGATACAGATATTCGGCAGTTATAGAGAAAAGTCATCAAGATGGTGAGAGTCTGTTAGGACAACTGTGGTCGCGAGGAGCTCTCTTGGGAGCCAAAGCAAGTCATACTCATGCGGGAGGAATACCCAGACCTTTCCATTCAGGTATGCCGAGTTTTCTTGTGTTTCATTCGTGAATTTCGGAATGAAATTTCGTTAAGGGGGAGAGAATTGTAACACCTACGATTTTTGAAACCTAAAATTTAATATAATTTAAATAGTTGGTGTGCGGTCAGGAGTGGAGGTGTGTGAATATCATTTTAGAGTTAGGTTTAATAACTTCCCTTACGGTCTCCACTCTCCCAAAAATCCAGATAGTCCCCCGCTTTTGCGTGAGTCCTGCGCAGTCAATCGAGAACGAGGAATCCCCCATATCCTTTGTCGTGCGCCGTCGAGAGAAAAGGAGAAGAGGTCAGGGGGATCGCTGCAAGAGCTTGGTTTCGAGCTTTCTCCACTATCGAGCCTTGAAAAGTTGTTGTAATCGTCGGACTCTTCGCCTGCGCCTCTACCCACTGCCAGTTGGAGGAAAGAGGGAGGAAGGAGCTCCCCCCCCCACCCCCCCCCCCCCCCCCCCCCCCCCCCCCCCCCCCTCGCGGTTTTCTCCTTTCATGGGTGCTGGCCGACCAAAGTAGCAGGGTTACTACCCTGTTTTCGTGTAAGCATAAGTGAAGAGGTTGAGGATCTGCCATCGTGAAGGTTGTCGACCCTCTTGCGGTGATTCCCTTGCCGAAGCCTTGTTTGTCCCTTTCCCGACCAAGAGGAGCCTTTTTACGTCGTCGGGTGTTGATGTTTACCGTGTGGAAAAGAATTTTGCAAAGAATCGCAGCGAAAGAGACCGATTTAGAGCTTGATTCATTGCGGGAGTCTGAATTTGCAAAGGGGAGAAATTCGGTGTGAACGTACAATGCCTCAGAGACGTGCGTTGAGGGTAACGATTCATTTTCCCGTTCTTAGGACCATTGTTTTTGCATTTTATTATTGTTAGAAAGGCCCATATGAGAGGCCCATTTATTTTTGCCAAAATAACGTATTCCTCCTTCTCTTTTAGTCTCACATTGTGCATAGATTTTCTCTCCTCTCTCTCTCCTATAAATATGTATTCTCTCCTTGTATTTGATATATGAATATATTCAAGCTCTGCTCATTTTGAATTACTGCATTCTGATGTGTGGGGTCCATATAAAGTTACTAGTATCTCTGGTTATCGATATTTTATCACGTTTATTGATGTTTATTCTCGAACAACATGGTTATACTTACTCCGCGATCGCTCCGAGCTCCCTCGTGTTTTTAGGGCCTTTATCCTTGAAACCCGCACACAATTCTCTACTACCATCAAAACGCTACGCACAAATAATGCTCGTGCACCAGCAATGACTTTGCCAATTTATGCTCTGAATTCGGGATTGTTCACCAGACTTCATGTCCCTACACCCCACAGCAAAATGGTGTTGGCGAACGGAAGAACCGGCACTTGCTTGATGTTGCCCTCCCTCTCATGCTTCACATGAACGTTCCCAAAGTCTACTGGAACTTTGCGGTCTCCACTACGTGCTTCCTTATTAACCGTTTTCCCTCCTCTGTCCTCCACCATGTCACTCCATTCGGTCTTCTCTTTCCCTCTGCTCCGGCTTTCTCTCTTACACCTCGAATCTTTGGATGTACCTGCTATGTCCACATCATGGGACCATCCATGGATAAGCTGGATCCCAGGGCGGCCAAGCATATATTTGTCGGATATTCTCACACTTGTTGCGGGTCGTTCAACGCTCTCCTATGCCGGTCGAGCTGAACCGCCTTAGCTCGAGAGTGAGCCGAACGCGCAAACAGTCAAAAGTGAGTACCAACAGTAAACAACAGGATTTTTACGTGGAAAACCCAAAAAGGGAAAAAATCACGGGGCCTAGCCCAGTTCTGAATGATCTACTAGTGTTGTGAGTTACAGAGTCATTTTTCGAGGGTGACATGCCACCTCTCGTTATAGAGATTTTGCTAAGTCCTCGAGGCCAAGCGTGCTCAGAGACATCCTTGAGCGAAGCGCTGCGGAGCGGCCTGGAGCGGAGCGCTGCGGCCTGGAGTGGAGCGCTGCGGAGCGGCCTGGAGCGGAGCGGCCTGGAGCGGAGCGGCCTGGAGCGGAGCGCTGCGGAGCAGCCTGGAGCGGAGCGGCCTGGAGCGGAGCGCTGCGGAGCGGCCTGGAGCGGAGCGCTGCGGAGCGGCCTGGAGCGGAGCGCTGCGGAGCGGCCTGGAGCGGAGCGCTGCGGAGCAGCCTGGAGCGGAGCGGCCTGGAGCGGAGCGCAGCGGAGCGGCCTGGAGCGGAGCGCAGCGGATCGGCCTGGAGCGCAGCGCAGCGGATCGGCCTGGAGCGGAGCGCAGCGGCCTCGAGCGGAGCGCTGCGGAGCAGCCTCGAGCGGAGCGCTGCGGAGCAGTCTGGAGCGGAGCGCTGCGGAGCAGTCTGGAGCGAAGCGCTGCGGAACACCCTGGAGCGGAGCGCTGCAGAGCAGAACAGATCAAAAATATCGCGGGGGTTCGCACCGGAGAGTTTGGAGCTCAACCTAGATCCTCCCAAAGTCCTGGAAGGAGAGCTGGAATAATCATCAAGGGGGAGCTTGAAGGTTGATGAAGATCTTCAAAGAGTTCTCACCGGAAAATTCAAGAGCTCTTTCTTGTCCCCATGCAAAAAAGTCCCCTCCAATGGAGATCTGACCCCCCTTTTATAGTTTTTGAGGAGGGCATTCTGGTAACTACGTCATGCTGATTCTTGGACGAGCAAATGAGAATGCTTGATTCGAGGCACGCGGATCGTCAACTTTGAGATTATGACGAGCTCGCCCCCCGGTCACGCTGGGCAGCTCGGGTAGCCTTCTTGGTGGTGTTGGTGGCTGGTGATTGTTGTAGGCGATGGATGATGATGGCGCGCTCTGTAGAACAAGCATAAGCGAGAGCGCTTCTTGTGGACCATAAGAGAGCGAGAGCGCATCCCGTAGAGCAGGAGCGAGCGGAAGCACGAGAGCGCCTCCAGCGGAGCAGGAGCGAGCGGAAGCACGAGAGCGCCTCCCGCGGAGTAGGTGCGAGTGGAGCACTCTTGCGGAGAAGGCGAGAACGGAAGCCCTCTCTGCGGAGCGAGAGCACTTCCTGCGGAGCAGGAGGGAGCGGGAGCGCCTCCCGCGGAGCAGGAGTGAGCAGATGCACTCTTACGGAGCAGGCGAGAGCGGAAGCGCTCTCTGCGGAGCGGGAGCGCGAGAGCGCCTCCCGCGGAGCAGGACAAAGTATAGGCACTCTTACAGAGCAGGCGAGAGCGGAAGTACTTTCTGCGGAGCGGGAGCGCTTTCTGCGGAGCGGGAGCGCTTTCTGCGGAGCGGGAGCGCTTTCTGCGGAGCGGGAGCGCTTTCTGCGGAGCGGGAGCGCTTTCTGCGGAGCGGGAGCGCGAGAGCGCCTCTCGCGGAGCAGGAGAGAGCAGGAGCACTCTTACGGAGCAGGAGAGAGCAGAAGCACTCTTACGGAGCAGGCGAGAGCGGGAGCGCGAGAGCGCCTCCCACGGAGCAAGAGCGAGCGGGAAGCACTCTTGCGGAGCAGGCGGGAGCGGAAGCGACAACTCGAGGTTGCTTAGCTGCAGGGCTTAGACCGGGCATCAGAGCTAGAGCTGCCTTACGGGTCCGGGCGAGACTGCGATGAGAAAACACTTGGTCCGAATAAACCCGAACCCTTTTAGGGGAACTCCATCAATACTCAGAAAGACTACGTCTGCTATAATCCTACCACCCGAAAAATCTCGGTTTCGGCTAATGTTACTTTCCGAGAGAATCAACCGTTCTTCTCTGGTCCTGTACCCAGCTCTGTACCACCACCTCTTACACAGTCCATCATGAGACCTGTCATACTTGTTAACATACCTCCGCCACCAGCTCCTCCAGCACCAACTCCTGCTCCTGGTCCCTCTAAGCCGCCTCTTATCCATGTCTACTCTCGTCGCGCTCCTCCGTCTGTTGCTCCTACGCAGTCGGACTCCACCTCGGGTACTCTGCGCCCTGCTAATCTGATAACAGATTTCACCGCTCATCCACTGGTGAACTATGTCTCCCAACATCGTCTCTCTCCTCTTAAAACTATTGTTACTTCATTATCCTCCGTTTCTATTCCTAACTCTGTGCAGGAGGCTCTCCAACATCCTGGCTGGCGTGCCGCCATGGAGGAGGAAATTGCCGCTCTCTGGGCCAACCAGACATGGACTCTGGTACCCCGCCCTCCGGGTCAGAAACCGGTTGGGTGTAAATGGGTCTATGTCATCAAGCATGCTCCTGATGGAACAATTGACAGGCTAAAAGCTCGATTGGTCGCTCATGGCTACACCCAACAACAAGACATTGACTATGAAGAGACTTTTCTCCGGTGGCCAAACTCAACACGGTTCGTGTACTTATCTTTGTGGTTGTACATCGTCGATGGCCCTTACTTCAACTGGATGTGAAAAATGCCTTTCTGAACGGTGATCTCAACGAAAATGTTTACATGGTGCAACCTCCGGGGTTTGAGACCACAGGGGAGTCTATGGTCTGTCATCTTTTAAAATCATTGTATTGTCTCAAACAATCCCCTCGGAATTGGTTTGACAAGTTCAGCAAGGCTCTTCGCGAAATTGGCTTTACTCGGAGCTCGGCCGACTTCTCGCTGTTCACTCGCCACCAGTCCACGGGGACTGTCCTTCTGTTGGTCTACGTGGATGACATCATAATCACTGGAGATGACTCAAAAGGAATACAGGAGGTCAAACAACATCTTAGCTCTGTATTTCAAACAAAAGACTTGGGGCACCTTCACTACTTCCTAGGTCTGGAGATCGCCAGACGACCGGATGGACTTGTCCTTTCTCAGCGCAAATACTGTCTCGATCTTCTTCAGGATGCGGGCTACTCCGGCTGCAAACCGATTAACACTCCAATTGATGTAAATCACAAGATATGTGCTCAGTCCTCTGACACCGATCTTTTGTTACAAAATCCGGAATACTATCGCCGCCTGGTTGGAAAATTGATCTACCTAAAGGTAACAAGACCAGACATCTCCTTCGCTGTTGGTATTGCCAGTCGGTATATGCATGCCCCTCGAAGCTCTCATCTTCAGGCTGTTGAACGAATCCTTTGATACCTCAAAACAGCTCCTGGTCAAGGACTAGTTTACAAAACCTCCTCATCAACTCCAACACTAGTGGCATACTCAGATGCTGATTATGCTAGGTCCATAGATGATCGTCGATCAACCAGTGGTTTTTGCACGTACTTCGGAGGACACTTGATCACCTGGCGAAGCAAGAAACAAGCGGTAGTTGCGCGTTCCTCAGCTGAAGCAGAATACCGGGAAATGGCATCTGTGGTTTCAGAACTCACATGGCTGGAAAGCCTCCTTACGGATCTTGGTATAAGGCTTCCCTCACCCGCTCTCCTCTTCTGTGATAGTCAAGCTGCTATACATATTGCCAAAAAAAACCCGGTCTTCCACGAGAGAACAAAGCATATTGAGGTAGACTGTCATTTCAACTGGGAGAAAGTTCAAATGAAGAAGCTCAAACTGAAGCATGTTCCTGGTATAGAACAGGTTGCGGATGTCCTCACAAAGGCCCTGTCCAGTACTCTCTTCCATCAGTGTCTATCCAAGCTTGGCGCCTACGATTTGTACGCTCCAGCTTGTGGGGGAGTGTTAGAAAGGCTCATATGAGAGGCCCATTTATTTTTGCCAAAATAATGTATTCCTCCTTCTCTTTTAGTCCAACATTGTGTATAGGTTTTCTCTCCTCTCTCTCTCTCCTTCCTATAAATATGTATTCTCTCCTTGTATTTGATATATGAATATATTCAAGCTTAAGCCTTTTCTACAATTATATTAGGTGCAATAAGAGTCCCTAACGTCATTTCAGTTGAGGACAGGGACTCCGGCAGGGCGTGGAATTGCGACCCCGGTATATGTTTTTGTGATTTGCACGTAGAGTCCCTCTCCTGCTACGCAGTAGAAAACAAGGACTCCGCTAGGGCGTGGGATTGCGACCTCATCGTAGCTTTTCTATTTTTTACTTCAATAGGAGGGTCAACCGCCACTAATTGGCGGTGGTGTGTGATTCCCTCGGTTCATTACGAACCATGGGGTCGATTGTGTCCGTCCACGACATGAATTTGCATTAGTAATCCAACGCGCGAAACTAGATTTAGGCATGATGAGTAAAACCTGCTCGTGGCGATATGCCCGGGTAGGTGATGTTTATGCCGATGTGCATTACGATTAGCCCTAGGTGTGCAAACGGGAATGTCTCGTATCGTTCGTCATAATGGTTGCGAGAATCTGTATGTTTTCTCCATGAAGGCTTCCTGTTCTTAGGTGGACCTGCGTTGGTCCGTTAAAACAACAATCTTTGAGGGATTTCGTAGGATGGGTGAATTACCTATCACTTCGTAGTTGTGACTACGAGTTGTTTATCCTATGGCACGTTGTCCGTGTAGGTTAAGATCCGCGTTGGGCTACGTTAGGAAATTATCATTTAAGGACCGGAGATGAACTCATATCTCCCGTCATTAAGCTTCGGAGGCCAGAAGTGAAGCTACACTTCCCATCGCAACGTTTTAAGACAGGTGATACGCTCTCCTGTCACACTACTAAGGACAGAGGGTGAATACCCACCTCCCGTCTACGTTCGAGGACACGGGCCAAACTGATTCCATGTCACTTCTGATTGGACAGTTGTAGGATTTGTTCCTCTTGTCGCTACAATTGAGAACGGAAGGCGATTTCACGTCGCGGGTACTAAGGATGGTTTGTCTTTTGTGCTTAGGTCATGCGACTTTGGGGTGTCCACGACACATGCATTGATTGTATGGATTATGTGATGCTTAACATGTCCTTTTGCACTTGTTTTACGTGCGTACTTGCATAAGAGCGATGTACTCTCCCCAGAGTCTGCTAGGATGGCCGGGGGAGGGGTCGTTACGTTGTGTTGATCAACCTCATGTTGACCTTTGTTTTCTACTTGTGTGTTTCTGGCTTCAGGTGGAGTAGCTCGTAGTGGAGCTTAGTGGGGCGGAGCCCAAGTCGTGTGTGGCGGTGGAGTTTCCACTTCCTTTTTGAGTACTTTTATTTGAAAGCATAGTAATAAGGTCGGATTACATTTTAGTACTTTCAAATTCTGAGTAGTTGTGAACATTCAGAACTTTATTGTTTGTATTGTTTAAGCTTTTGTTTCGGTTTAAACTCTGAGCTGGTTATTGTAGTTTAATTTTTTGTATCAGTTATTAGCATTTTAGATTTGTGAATATTGTATGTCCTGGGGGCCCGGCCGGACCCATGCTATCTTTTATTTGCAGGTCAGGGATGTTACAACCGTGTTGTTATCAATAGTGAGATTCCATTCAAATGACCGGCTTATATATAGACGCGAGGGATATTTAAGGTGGAGCAGAACTCACAAGCACTAATTTTTCGAAATCGTTTTGTCAAGATTTGAAAAAATGCATGGATCCTACCTGTCAAAGTTCCACAATACTTATTATCATCAATCGATTTGACACGTGTCTCCACTACATTGGTTCTCTTAAATCCATGGAGGATCTCGCTGACCATCCATAAGGACTCGTCGACCATCAAAAAGTACTTGTTTGCTATATTGTTAGACTCGCCAACCTTCCTTTGTTCTTTGTACTTATAATTTTTCCCATTTTGCCCCACTCTATAAGTGGGCAGCTCGTCTTTTTAGAGGTTGCCCGCAGGAAGGTCCTCTGCTTCCTATAAATAAGGCATGCAGTAGTCGAAAGGGCATTGAAACTTGTGCAAGAGTCTCCACAGTACTCGCATACCTAAAAATAGTATCTACGAGTACTCATTTGGAGTATCAGAGAGATTTGTAACTTTGTTATAATAATTTTAAATCAATACGATCATGCACAACTAAAGGTTCACGTTGTGCGTAGTCTGGTCACACCGTTTATGACATCCTTTTTTTTCGTCTAAACATTCGCGACTCGGAGTACCCCTTTACTCACAGTGCCCCCCTTCTTTCTATTTTCACTGGGTGTGGAGTTGAGTACTTTTTACCTCAATAGTGTGGTTACCCAGCAGTGTCACTAAGCGTGTTTCTGCACTGCATTATTTGTGAGCTCCAATAATCAACTAGCCAATCTCAAAACAAAATCATTCAGGGGTAATGGAATTCAATACATATAAAAAATTGGGTTTCGATAACATACTCACCCATTTGGAGTGTTGTAGTCATATATATATACACACACACATACATATATGTATATATATACACACATACACACACACACACACACACACACATATATATATATATGTATGTATATAGGGTCGTTTATAGAGACCTCCCCTGTAAGTTTGCATAATTACAGATTACAAACCTCTATCTGAAATCACAAAAATCTCCCATGTAATTTTACGATTCATAACATGCAAGAACACAGACCCCCTAAAGTGGAGCTCCAGGGGGTATTTTTGTGCATGCACGTTATGAAATGTAAACTTATAGGAGAGGCAGTTATGCCATCTCTCAGAGGAGTTTGGGTAATTAATAGTATATATACTATTATAAATATTATATATAAATATATACTATTATAAATATATATATAGGATAGGTTTTTGTAATTTCAAAAGATGCAGGAGTGCAATCTGTAGCTATGCAAGCTCTCAGAAGAGTTTGGGTAATTAATAGTATATATATACTATTAAAATTATATATATTAAAAACCTCTCCTATAAGTTTACATTTCATAACGTGCATGCACAAAATTTTCCCCTGCCGCTTTCCTTCAGGGGGGTATTTTTGTGCATGCATGTTATGAAATGTAAACTTATAGAGGAGATTTTTTTAATTTCAAAAGACAGAGGATGTAACCTGTAATTTCGCAAAATTAGAGGGGAGGTCCCGGTAAAAGACTCTCTCTCTCTCTCTCTCTCTCTATATATATATATATAGAGAGAGAGAGAGAGAGAGATGTGTGTGTGCCCGGGCGTGTGTGTGTGTGTGCATATCAATAAAAGTGAGTGAAGTTATTTCATTTGGCAATATGATTCAAGATAGCATATCCAATCTAATTGCAAACCTTTTATTGAAGTCATTCTCTTAGCTCAGTTATATTGAGGCACTTTCTCCTTTCTAAACATGCAAACTTTACCTCCTCATGAATTTTCCCACCCTTATGCAGATGAACATACAGCATATGTGCTGAGAAGTATAATAACATACAAGTAGACATCAGAAAGTAAGGACCAATACCTATGGGTCCCATCTTGCGTGCTTGGCCGAAATTAATCAAGTCTTTCATGCTGTTAACAACTTCGGATATCTGCGAGATTCCAAACAATGATATCAAAATCATGTCTAAATAACTAACTGAAAGAGCCTTTCCTTATTTGAAAGGCAAAATAATGCAGAAATCACTGAAAACAAAGAACATAAAAATAACTAACTGAAAGATGAATGCACCCAGCATACCTGCAAGCACCTAACATATCTTTTGGAAAAGCCTAGATCATTTAGTGATTGCAACTCAAGATTTCTTGCCAGTTGACGGCCTGCAGCCACAAACCTAAAGAAAAGAAGTTTCCACTTTGTACATTAGATGCAGACTATACATACAACACAGCCATTTGAGCAAACTGCTTCAGGCAAACATGTTGACAGAAAATAAATAAGTATCACAACGCATAATTTTTTAAAGGTTAAGTTTCTAATCCAAGCTTTAGATAATAGATGAACAAAACAAGTAAAAGAAAGTACGGTGTCAACTTATCATTTTAACAATTTCAATTTCATAATACAAGCTGTTGTGCATGGAGTTCCATGTGCCTCAATAGTGAAGTACCCCAGCCGTCGCCGTCGCCGCCTCCCGAAAAATTTAGTTTCACCGAATACAAAATAGGGGACGACCATCGAAGTTTTGGTTTTTTTCAAATGAATATAATAACAATTAGTTGATTTCTTCTCTCTTCATTCCTTTTGCTTTTTTATTGTAAAAAAGGAAAAGGCTATGAGGATAAAATGGGAAGAATGTTTCACCAAATGGAGTTGTTCCCTTATAATATAGTATAGATACAAATTCAAAGACATGTAAAAACTCTGCAAGAAATTAAAAAATTTTGTATACGACAATTGATGCACAAAATTTTTGTAATATCTGAGATTTACTCAACTTACGAGTTTCGATTTCAGGGTCCAATCTTGATTAGTTATGTCGGCGTTGTCAAGCGAACAAGGTACATATATTCGAAATTATTAATTTTGAGCGTTATTTGATATGTAAAAATAATTTTGTTAATAAGGCATATTCAAGAGCGCATGAGTACTAATGAACAAACATAGTGTATGCAACACCCCAAAAAGCCAAATTAATTGAGGTCATTTAGGGGAATTCCATGAAGATTGGGGGTTGATTAGGGAGGTTTTGGAGGCCAGTTAGAGCAAAACATGCTCTACACGGCCTGACACATGGTCGTGTACACGATCGTGTCCAAGCCGTGTAAAATCCCCATTTTGTTCGAGATCTGCACGGGTGTGTAGAAGGGGCTCTACACGACTGGGAAGAGAATCGTGTCACCAGACACGGCCAGGGATCAAGTTGTGTGGGTGGTCGTGTCCAGACCCGGGAATGAAGTAGTGTAGGTATCACAAGAGCTATATGGTCGTGTGCCAAGCCTTAAAAAGGGCCGTGAAGAATTTTTAAACTCATTTTCTAAGCCGTTTGATTGGGATTGCTAAGATCGGACGGTGGGGATCCTTTGTTGGAGACTTTAGGTCGATTTGGGGGCTGAAAGAAGCTCATTTCTTCAATCTTGAGCAGCATAAATAGTATAAACAATGTAAAGTAGTGTAAATAATCAATAAGCAATAGAAGATCTATAAATTCTTACGTTAGTTGCCCTTTATTTATTTCGTCATTTTCAGTCTAGAGGTACTCTTAAGGATAGCAGCGTATGTATCAGTCATCAATCTTTGGGCTCAACCCCTTAGGGTCCTCATCATCTACTAATCCAGCGCGCACCCATAGTTTTCGGATCTTCTGACCCCCTAAATTGATCGACAAGTCTAATCCAGCGCGCACAAGAATACGCATAAAGCCTTTCAGTGTAACTGAATTAACATATTATTTGCTCCAGCACACACCCACACGCATCAGGCCATTCAGCCCCCTGGAGTCCAATTCAGTGCACACCCACACGCTTTCCGGCCCAACTGAACTGGAAAAACAGTTCACAAACAACCCTTAACACTACCTATGAATCGATGCATTCAGTTCTGTTTTCTTTCTTTATTTATGTGATTGGTTCTTATTTATACATAAGGTGTTAATTACATACAGTTCTCCTAAGATATTAATCTCTCGTGATTCTCATTTAAATTTATTTTTTCCCCATAATTACTTGTTAGTGATTTAAAGCAACAAACTTCTTAAATTTAAATGAAATGTTGCATATAGACACGCAAGAATTAGTATCAGTATGATAATAAGTAGTTGTGCATGTAACAATTAAAAATATTCAAAAATAAAGCATAAATTAAAGAGATAAAAGCTCACCATCATCTTTTCTTCCCTTTATCGTTCCTCGGATCACAGTCGCGCCTATCTTTCGACGTCATCCTCTACATTATATGTAATTAGGTCTCTATTAATATGAGTTGCATCCTAAATAGCTAAAGACGTTGACTCCTGAGTTATCAAAGGCGCAAGGCGCAACGAGGAGCAAAGGAGTCCTGGAGCCTAGGCGTAAGGCACAAGGTGCAGGCGCGCGCCTAAGACACGTGAGGCGCAAAAATGAATTGGGTGCCCAATTCACTGAAAGTCAGTGAATTGGGCATCCAAAGCCGATTTTCAGTGAATTGGGCCCAATTCCCTGAAAATTAATCGCCGATTTTCAGTGAATTGGGTGCCCAATTCACTGAAAATTGGTGAATTGGGTGCCCAATTCATTGAAAATTGGTGAATTGGATGCCCAAGTGCGCCTAGGTGTGCCTTGGGTGCGTCTCAGATCATGTTGAAGAAAATACCTTGAAAGACCCAGGCGCACCTTTGGAGCACCTGGGAGATGGTAAGGCGCGCGCCCAGGCGCGCCTGGGGCACATCGCCCACTTATGCCTTGCAGAGGCGCGGGCCGGTGAGCCTGGTGCGCCCGACGCCTCAGGCGCGCCTTGATAACTATGGTTGACTCCTTTAGACGACTACCACTTTTTAAGGGGTGGTCGTTGGAGAAAAGTTTGGTTGTTCAAATTCAAAGAACCATAGGTAAGTAGTCCTATCAAAACATCCAATAAAACAACATAAAATCCAATTTATAAATCCCCAATTCCGCCAATAAATCCATCCAGGGAATCACAAGCTAAAGCCCCCTTTTAAAGCAATATATAAGTGCAATCTTTTTAACAATAGCCAGTCATAAAGAGATCTTTCTTTTCATTCCATAATCATCCAAAATGCTAAACAAAACCTTAAAATGAAATACGAAGGTAAAACCCAAAAACAGGATAGCAGCCGCCCCTTTAATAACTAAAACTAATATAAATATCAGCAGCTTGCAAATGTTTTAACTAACAGTAAAGGGAGAGAAAGACATATGCCACAATTAATTCACATACCCATATTGCAGTTAACTAAAGCCACGAAGACTCACAGAAGAAAATCCATTTTTCATCATCATTTAAAATTTAAGAAGAATAAGAGAGGAGAAGAGGAGACAGCTTACAGGAGAAAGAAAAAGTAGGGTTCAGTCCAACCCAACATCGCACAGAAACAGTGCAGCGCCGGCGCAGACACAGTCGAGGAAGAAAAACGCGGGACTTAGGGCACAGCCGTCGTTGAGGGAGTACAGAGCCGGAGCAGGTGCAGTCGGAAAAGAAGGACCCCGTCGACAGAGAGACCAAGCGAGAGGGAATGAGTTATGTGGCGTGCGGCTTGGAGATAAAGAAAGGTGCAGAAGGCACGAAAAGCTTCTCGATTTATCGAGTGAGAAATAGCCAGAATGATTAAGGCAGCCACCATTATAACCACAATCCCTTAATTAGTCATATAAAAAACTTAATCCAGACCACATAATTCATCATGCCTAATAAATGGTGGCAATTAAGACTATGCCCCACATTTTATCAAAGACTGCCCAGCCACCATAAGATTTCATTAGCCACAACCACCTTAAATCATACCATAAAAGTCCAGCTTTAAAATAAACTGGCCATGTTAGTCCTCTACATTACATGTAATTAGGTCTCTATTAATATGAGTTGCTTCTTAAATAGCTAACGACGTTGACTCCTTTAGACGACTACGACCTTTTAAGGGGTGGTCGTTGGAGAAGAGGAAAGTTTGGTGGTTCGAATTCGAAGAACCATAGGTAAGTAGTCCTATCAAAACATCCCTTAAAACAACATAAAATCCAATTTATAAATCCCCAATTCCCCAATAAATCCATCCAGGGACTCACAAGCTAAAGCCCCCTTTTAAAGCAATATGGAATTGCCATCTTTTTAACAATAGCCAGACATAAAGAGCCCTTTCTTTTCATTCCATAATCATCCAAAATGCTAAACAAAACCTTAAAATGAAACACGAAGGTAAAACCCAAAAACAGGATAGCAGACGCCCCTTTAATAACTAAAACTAATATAAATATCAGCAGCTTGCAAATGTTTTAACTAACAGTAAAGGAAGATAAAGCCATATGCCACAATTAATTCCCATACCCATATTTCAGTTAACTAAAGCCACGAAGACTCGCAGAAGAAAATCCATTTTTCATCATCCTTAAGAAATTTAGGAAGAATAAGAGAGGAGAAGAGGAGAGAGCTTACAGGAGAAAGAAGTCCAACCCAACATCGCACAGCAACTGCCGGCGCAGGCACGGTCGAAGAAAAAAAACGTGGGACTTAGGGCACAGCTGTCGTTGAGGGAGTGCAAAGCCGGCGCAGGTGCAGTCTGTAAAGAAGGATCCCGTCGATAGAGAGACCAAGCAAGAGGGAATGAGTTATGTAGCGTGCGGCTTGGAGATAAAGAAAGGCGCAAAAGGCACGAAATGCTTCGCAATTTATCGAGTGATAAATAGCCAGAATGATTAAGGCAGCCACCATTATAACCATAATCCCTTAATTAGTCATATAAATAACTTAATCCAACCCACATAATTCATCATGCCTAATAAATGGTGGCAATTAAGACTATGCCCCACATTTAATCAAAGACTGCCCAGCCACAACAAGATTTCATTAGCCACAACCACCTTAAATCATACCATAAAAGTCCAGCTATAAAATAAACCAGACATGTTAGTCCAGTAGTCCACAAGCCCAGCAAAATTACACCATCTCTGATTTAACCAAAAATGCAATTTAAAGCCAAGGAATAATCGCCGTAAAATCGTAAAAACATCGTCGTAAAAATGTTCGGCATAAAAAATCTCATAAAAATTTAAAAACGTCGCGATAACATGACTACAGTGATGTTATTTTTTCATCATAGGGGATTCAAATGTTTTAATTTTAATTGAACGAAAAATTGATTTAATTTAGTGATGAGTTGGGGTGTTACAATTGGCATTACAATTTCATCCCCTCTTACAAAAAAAATTGTACTCAAAAATTCTATTCATCTTGTGCATCAAATAACATTGGAAACAAATCCCGCATTACATCCTCTCGTTCCCAAGTAAACCTCATTCCTCGAATGACCTTTCCACTATACTTTCAAAAAATTTACATTTCTATTATGCAACCTTTTACTTTGTCGGTCAATGATTTGATGGGGATTAGATGGGCTTGATAGATCAAGTTCAATTTGCACTTCTCCTGCTGACACATGTTTGTCTGGATCGACAATAAAGCTTTGAAGCGCTGACACATGAAAGACATCATGCTGATTTTGCAACTCATCATGCAGCGTTAAGTGATATGCTACTTCCCCAATGCATTCAATAATAGGAAAACGTCCCGCATACGTCAGACTCAATTTCCCAATTTTCCACATGCGAGAGGCTCCCTTGAACGGCTTGATCTCTAAACAAATTTGATCGTCAACATTAAATTTCACACGACAGTGTCTTGCATTGTAAAAATTTTGTTGATGATCTTGAGCAATCATCATTTTCTTCTGAATGATCACAATTTTCTCCTGTAATTTATCAACTTTATCTTTCTTGAACAATTTCTTTTCTCCATCTTCTGCCCAACTAGGAGGAGTTCGACATCTTCTATACAAAGCTTCAAAGGGTGTCATTTGAATAGTGGATTGATAGTTGTTGTTGTACGCAAATGACAAACAATAGATATTTTTTCCACGAAACCTTCAAATTCAACATAACCATAAGGCTTCGTTTGGCTCGGTGGTGGCGGTCATGAACGCCATGATCATGAACCGCCCGCCGTTCACGAACGCCCAACCTCACTAAAAAAAGTCATGCATTTTATGCTCAAAACTTGTTTATTTTCTCTATGGCAGTCATAACATTTGTCTTGCCAAACATACATTCTATGATAATGGCGTTTTGGACCAAACTCACCGGAGCAAATAAGCCACGCCAAACGAAGCCTAGTAAATCTTCTAACATCTAGACATTACCCTCAGATTGGTCATATGTCTATGGATGAAATGACGTACTATACAGTAACTTCATCTCAGAAGTTTATGCACAAATTTCCAGGTGTCAGATATGAATCTACCATCTCTGCCTGAAATAATCATTTGGGGAATGCAGTGCAACTTTACAATAACATCAATATAGAGATCTACCAATTTTTAGTTGACCATTTTTTCATTGTTATATAGTGTGCACTCTTCGTTAGTCGATCTATAATTACCCAAATACCATTACTCTCTTACTACACGGTAACCAAAATATAAAATTCATTGCGATGTCGTCCCACTTCCATTCCAGAATGGGCAATGAATGTAAATAACCTCCTGGCTTCATATGTTCTGCTTTCACAACTTGACATGTATGACACTTTACGATAAAAGTAATCACAGCTTTCTTCACGTCCAACCACCGAAAGTCTTACTTCAAGTTGTGATACATTTTAATTCGTCCAGGATGAATTGAGTGGGGAGTATTATGTGCTTCGTACATGGTGTCATTCCGTAGATTATCAGCATCCAGAATGCATAGTCTGTCCTTCATGAGTAGCAAGTCCCTTCTCCGTAAGTAATTTGATTCTCATTTCTTAACTTTCTCCAATAAGGCCACGAGGAATGGGTCACACGACATTTCCTGCATAATTCTTTCTTTAATCGAATACTAGATTTGTATCTGAAATAATTATGATTGTCTTTCTACGCGCATCAGAACAAGGACTTCCATCTTCTGTGATTCTTGTAATAGTCATTTGTCATATTGCTTCATAGACGATAACTTAGCTGCGTTTTTTTCTACTCAATGCATCGGCTAAGACATTAGCTCTGTAAGGGTGGTACTGAATATCTACATCATACTCTTTGATAAACTATAAACATCTTCGTTGTCAGAGATTTATTTCTTTTTGCGTAAAGATGTACTTCAATCTTTTATGATCTGTGAAAATTTCACATTGAACCCTATAAGTTGTGTCACCATATTTTCAGTGCAAACACTACTGCTGCTAGACCCAATTCATAGGTCGAATAATTTTTATTTGTATCCTTCAACTTCCTAGAGACATGCAATGACTTTTCTATGTTGCATCAATACACATCACAGGCCTTTGTACGACACATCAATGTGCGTTGACTGATGACCGGTTCTCGCAGGTCATGATATTGTGATATCAAGTCATCACATGGGTACTGATGAGTCCGGTTTATATAGTGATTTCCGGACTCATCTGGGTCGTTTTTCTCGCCAATGCACTTCACTTACTACTCATAAATGCTTCTATTGATCACATTTCGTCATTCCATGCTAAGTGCACTTGTTGGCCCGTTGTGGTGTGCAATGGCGCGCTTTATTGTTGGGGGCAAGCACAATGTGCTCCCCATTCTTTTTATGCTTTTATACTTGTGCTGGAGGTGTGTTCCCAGCGTTTGGATGTGTTGTGGGCAGATCATCCATATTGCCCAGAATTCATCCTGTATGAATCGCACGGTCGTGCGTTTTCTTGACGCACGGTCGGTTGCGCTCGTGCGTTATGATCGGCTGGTTAATATGGTGATCTGCCCCGCTCGTGCGTTTTCTTCACGCACGGTTGGCCTCAACCGTGCGCGAACAAAACGCACGACCTCCTATTGGTTGCCGGATTTCGAGTTTTCTGAATTTGCCCATGCGTTTTTACACACGGTCGGCTTCGACCGTGCGTGAGTAAAATGCACGGGCGCGGCTGCTTTGTCTTCCTGGCATTTGTTTTCGATTAATATCTCATGGTCCACGCACGGTCGTGCGTTCGACCGTGCGTGACCAATTTCTGACTATTTCTCTATAAAAGCTGCAGACTTCGCCCTAGACGGGATCGACCTTCTTTCTCGCGCCCAGAGCTCTAGTTCCGCGCCACTTTCGCCGCTCCATCACCGCCACCTTCGGGAGGAGCTCCGACCGCCATTCTCTTGCAAATCTCAAGCCGGAGCGTCCTCCAGTCCTCCTCCATTGTTCATGCACCTCCAAAGCTCCATTTTGAGGGATTTTCTGCTGCATATATATGAAGTTCTCCGCTGAGATCGTGGCCAAAGAAGATTGATGGAGAAGACGGGTATAATAGACAAGCTTGTAGATGTCGGCCGACATGTCCGACATGTCGACCGACATGTCATTTTTGAGGGGAAATCGCAACGTTAGCGACACAGATGAGAAAAATGGCGTTTTCCAGTATGGCGGCCGACATGTCGGACACGTCGGACACGTCGGCCCGACATGTCAGTTTATGGCGGCTTATGGCGGCGACATTAGCTATGAACATTTATTTTTAATTATCACCCTATTAATGGCTAATAACACCAAAAAAAATCTAAAACCCCATTTATTTTCTCCCGGTTCACTTCATTTCTCGAACCCGTAAAACCTAAAATCCCGATCCCGTCTCCCGCTGTACTGCTGATGCTCGATCGATCTCCCGCAAGCACTGTAAGTCTCGTTGTTCTCTGTTGTTCGCTGCTGCTGCTCGATCGATCCCGGTTTATTCCCGGTGCTGCTGCTCGATCCCGTATCCTCCCGTTGTTCTCTGCTGCTGCTCGATCGATCCCGTCTCCCGTTGCACTGCTGCTGCTCGATCGATCTCCCGCAAGCACTGTAAGTCTTTCCCTGTTGTTGTGCTGTTTTTCTTCTTCGTCTTCTTCTTCTTCCTGTTGCTGTGCTGTTTTCTATTACCTGCTGCTGTGCTGTTTTCTACTACCTGTTGTGTTGTTTTCTACTACCTGTTGTGTTGTTTTCTACCTGATGTCTTCTTCCCTGCTGCTGTGCTATTTTTCTTCTTCGTCTTCTTCTTCTTCCTCTTCCTGCTGCTGTGTTGTTTTCTATTGCATGCTGCTGTGCTGCTTTCTATTACCTGCTGTTGTGTTGTTTTCTATTACCTGTTGTTGTGCTATTTTTTACTACCTGCTGTGTTGTTTTCTACCTGATGTTATTACCACCTGCTGTTTACATGTTATTTTCTGCTACCTACTGTTTATTGTCATAAATCAAAGGCTAAAGCATACTAACTCCATATTTAACTTTAGAACACTACTAAAAGAAACCACGAATGTTATGCTTCTATTTTTGCTTCTGTAATACTATGTTTCTGTTTTTATAGTACTATGCTTCAATTTTTGAAATGCTATGTTAATTAGCTACTGAATGCCTTCTTCTTATTATTCGTGTCTACATTGATATTATTTGTTCTATTTTGTTTTTATCACTTATGTTGCTTTTATTTTAATTTATTCAAAAATATTTATATTTTTTTTGTGTAGTATGAATACATCAGAAGGTTCGAGCAAGATTCCCTAGTTAGTAGTTTAATCTTCTCATATGAATTTGAGTTTGCCCTTAATTAGAAAAAATAATTACCATCTAATTAAAATATATATATATATAATTAAAATCCGACATTTTGAAATGTCTCCGATATATCCCCCGCAATCGACATCCGACATAAAAAACCAAAACCGACATGAGTCCGACATCTGCAAGCTTGATAATAGAAGAAGGTGACAGCTCTTCCGGACCCCAGACGGTAGTTGGAGCCCGAGCTCGGACAAGGATTGACAACCCTAGATTCCGGCCGTGAACCTCCGATGAGTCTCCGTGCTTTGGTTGTAATCTCAACATCCTTTACATTGTAGTGTGTTATTCCTTAATTATTTGAGTGTATGAACAATGTTTGCTAAACCTTATTTTGTCATTTAATATTTCATGTCTATGTGAAATCATTATGTGTGGTTTATGCAAGTGAGGAGCGGCCCATTCCATCCTCCATCCCGCCGTCATGTTCGTGTGCCGCACTAGCAATTGCTAGTGGCGTGCTTGTTGACGAGGTGCTTGCGACCCTCATTCCGCCGGTGTGACCCACTCCATTACGCTAGCCAACTTTTCCATTCCGCAAGCCTACTCGTTCATCCGCCTAGTGAAGCGTGGCATAACGGCCCGTGTAATCCATTCGCCTAACGAAGCAGCGCGCTCAAGGCCTGCACAGTTCGATTCCGCTTGCCTACTTGTCCATCCGCCCTTGCGAAGTAGTGCGTTCAAGGCCTACGTAGTTTTCCATCCCGCATGGCGAAACATTACATAGCGGCATTGCATAGGAGTAGTTGTAGTTGTTTTCTTTTATTTTCCAAAAGCCAAATCAACTCTCCCGCAATCCATCCGACCTAAAGGACTTCAATCTCAAGTCCGTCCTCAAAAGTAAACTCCACCTTACTGTGTTCCTCGAGATCGATACTTGGGGATTCACTCCCACATTTTATATTACTTGAACGATCGGTACACTGCCGGTTCGTGCCGCAGTCTTGCTACCGCTTATAGCGGTGTTGCAGATTTGCGCATCAAGTTTTTGGCGTCGTTGCCGGGGAACACAGACGTGTGAGTTTTCTGGAGGGAGAATCTGAGAGAGAAGCCCTTCCATTTGTAAATTGCATCCTTTATTTTATTTCAGTTTTTCTTATTTCTGTTTTCTTGTTTTATATTAGGTTGCTTTAGTAAATTATTATTGGGTGTAATATTTTACACAATAGTATTTTTCTTTTGAATCAAGTTATCTTCACGCAATGTGGGCTTCATTTAATATTCGTTGCCGTTTGTGTGGAGATATATCTCATGCTAGTGATAAATGTCCAAAGGGAGATAATAGCCCTAGCACTCAAGGCCCAGCATATGGAGCACCGACGTCGTCTGGTACCCCATATGGTGCGCGTAAGTCCTATGGCTATTCTCCTAAGCCTTTACCGGCATTCTTCTTTGCAGGTTCAGCACCTGTTGTGCCAATGAAGCCAGTAAGAAAGTGCTTGTTTTATCAAAGCATAGATCACGTCCTGAAGGATTGTGCTGAGTATCTTCGCCAATTGGACGAGGATGACGAGCCGGATATCCGGATCGTCCTGACTCCTAACTCGGGTAGCACACCTTTCACCTCTGACTACGTTGTTGTATCACCTTCAAGCTTTGAAGGGAATGATGCAGGCACATTCATCAGAGATGTGGCTGATCTAGGCTCTGACACGGCTGAGTCCATCTCCCCTGTGCATATATCACCGTGTATGGATTCGATTCTTTGTGAGGAATCGGTGCTTGACTTTTATCCAAGCACTATTCCTCCCCCTATTGTGCATACTACTATATTTGTCTCTGACGACATTATTGAGGATGTTTCGCAGGATAAGACAAGTGATTTATGTGTTGTGCCTATTCCTATGGAGGAGGATATTTTTCAAGGTAACGAGGATTCTACCTCAGCACCGGTGGAGGAAGTCCAAATCGTGGAGGAGGTCACTGATGATCCCATTGTCGATGATGCCGACAATATCTTATTTCCCCAACCTCTTGGGAGTGAGACCGGGACCACTCCCCCGATTTTTGATTATTTAAGTCATTCCTCTTTTTATTTCTTGATCCCCTTTCTCTATCTGAGTCTGTGCAGGTTGAGTCTTCACAGGTACCGCAGGAGGACTTGGAGCATTTTGCTCAAGTCAATGATGAGCACATCCTATCATGTGAGGAGGTTGATCCCCCCTCCATAGTGGAAGCCTCATTCGTTGCCTTCTCCTCATGCTGCCTCCCTGGAGATGACACCTTGCTGGGCAAGGATTTATTTTGTGGTGAGACGAGTGAGGACCAACCTTCCTCCTCTTCTTACTTCCTATTTCCTCTACCTGTGTTAAGCAGGTATTATTATTTAGGTAGAGGGGTAACTGCTTTATCGTCGTATCGGTACCCGTTACCGACACGGATATTAGAACAATTACCTGTGCATTTCCTTTTTCATACTCCTATTAGCTAGAACTGTTTTAAATTTGAATAAGTCGTGTTGGGAAGACAATAAACTCAGTAGTTATCTTACTTTTCATGCATTTCTATTTCATCTAGTTTAGTTTAGTTAGTTGTATTTCATTTTATTCTGTATATTTTCTTTTGTTTTTGGCAGAGCTCACCCCTGCAGACTCTTTTTCTGGATGGGGATGTTGCAGCTTTGTCTTGGTTTACATGCGTCTTCTGGTATGCTCACTTGCTGAGCATTGGGTACTCTCTTCCCTAGCCCTCATTTAAATTTCATGTTGATATTTTATGTTGGTTTGTTTAGTTTAAGTCTGGGGGAGAGATATTTGTTGTACTCACTCACGTGCACTATCGCATAGCATGCTAGAAGTCATTATTTTAGTTATTTTGTAATGTTCATGATGATTGCACACCACTACACCCACTTAAGAGCGAACTTACCCGCGAGCATGCTCCGAGTTTAATTCAATTAAACTGCTTAATTGGAAAATTGAGATGCTGGTTTAGGATTGTGTAGCGGAGTAAGTTGTGACTCGTGCAGTGCTCCTAGTCGAGTGCTCCCATTTGTTTAAAAATATGTGTAGAGTAGATTTCTCTTTATACTTATAGTTTATTTTATTTCTGTAAGTGTAATTGTTAATTATTCTACTCAAATTGGTGAATGCAGTGTGAATCGAATGGTAGCGTGGGGATAAGTGTAGATTATCGTTAGACTCGTATTGTTTGAGTTCGGAGGAAGGATTGCCTTTATCGGGGGCTAAGAACTTGCCCCAAGCTATTCTTGAAGCATGGGCATAGGATAGTTCATTTTCATGAGAGTGACGTAGGCCTCCATTTTGGCCCGGTTTAGCCTATCTTTCTCTCCTATCATCTTCCCTTGCTAGCCTCCTTGAGCCTATCCATGTCATTTGATTCAGCTCTACCTAGTCATCACCAAAGCCAAAATGCCGATCCTAGTCATGCACCTAAATTCCAAGCAAGAGCGGATTTATATTTCTTTATTTTGGGGGTGTGATATGAAAATTGTTGTAGTGGTAGTTGTGCTTTATTGAAAATATGTTGATAATGATTTAAAAAAATTTTGAGAAAGAGAAAAAGAAAAAAAGAAGAAATGATTAAAAAAGAAAAAAAATGAAAAAAAGAGCTTATATGAAAATCTGTTTGAGATTTGTGTTTGGATTAGGCGGGGCACACATCCATATTATCAAGTTTAAGTCTGGGGGTGTGGTGCACTCGTGCACTTGGTGGTTGCTTGCTAGATTATTTTTATGATTAGCTCAGTTGGGTTTGGTGCATTTAGCCTTTATGTTTACCTTTGTGTATCTCACCATGACCCAAGCCCCATTCAAACCTAAAGTCCTACCGACTCGTGCAGTGAACCAATCTAGTGCCGTGGAGAGAATGTAAACAGGCAAGCATATGGTCCCCGACACTAATGGATTTTAGTGGAGGTCATCCCGAATCCTAACCTTAGGCAATGCTCATCTCAGCGGTTCATCTATTTTCTCCTTACGCATGACTAGACGATTCACTGTAATTCCTATTTTGAGTAGAATAATAACTTTGTACCCTTTTTGAAATCTATAAACTATGTAGTATAATTAGAAATCTTTGTTGCTATATTTTTACGCATGTGAGTATGTGACTTCTCATTTTACTCCGTGTCGCAATCTCCTAACCAGCTGCTTTGTTTTTCACCTTAGCTTGAATTGGTTTGCTCGGGACGCGCAAACAGGTAAGTCTGGGGGTGTGATGAGTCCGGTTTATATAGTGATTTCCGGACTCATCTGGGTCGTTTTTCTCGCCAATGCACTTCACTTACTACTACTCATAAATGCTTCTATTGATCACATTTCGTCATTCCATGCTAAGTGCACTTGTTGGCCCGTTGTGGTGTGCAATGACGCGCTTTATTGTTGGGGGCAAGCACAATGTGCTCCCCATTCTTTTTATGCTTTTATACTTGTGCTGGAGGTGTGTTCCCAGCGTTTGGATGTGTTGTGCAGGTGGGCAGATCATCCATATTGCCGAGAATTCATCCTGTATGAATCGCACGGTCGTGCGTTTTCTTGACGCACGGTCGTGCGTTTTCTTGACGCACGGTCGGCTGCGCTCGTGCGTTATGATCGGCTAGTCAATATGGTGATCTGCCCCGCTCGTGTGTTTTCTTCACGCACGGTTGGCCTCAACCGTGTGCGAACAAAACGCACGACCTCCTATTGGTTGCTGGATTTTGAGTTTTCTGAATTTGCCTGTGCGTTTTTATACACGGGCGCGGCTGCTTTGTCTTCCTGGCATTTGTTTTCGATTAATATCGCACGGTCCACGCACGGTCGTGCGTTCGACCGTGTGTGACCAATTTCTGACTAATTCTCTATAAAAGCTACAGACTTCGCCCTAGACGGGATCGACCTTCTTTCTCGCGCCCAGAGCTCTAGTTCCGCGCCACTTTCGCCGATCCATCACCGCCACCTTCGGGAGGAGCTCCGTCCTCCATTCTCTTGCAAATCTCAAGCCGGAGCGTCCTCCAGGCCTCCTCCATTGTTCGTGCACCTCCAAAGCTCCATTTTGAGGGATTTTCTGTTGCATATATGAAGTTCTCCATTGAGATCGTGGCCAAAGAAGATTGATGGAGAAGACGGGTATAATAGAAGAAGGTGACAGCTCTTCCGGACCCCGGACGGCAGTTGGAGCCCGAGCTCGGACAAGAATTGACAACCCTAGATTCCGGCCGTGAACCTCTGATAAGTCTGTGCTTTGGTTGTAATCTCAACATCCTTTACATTGTAGTGTGTTATTCCTTAATTATTTGGGTGTATGAACAATGTTTGCTAAACCTTGTTTTGTCATTTAATATTTCATGTCTATGTGAAATCATTATGTGTGGTTTATGCAAGTGAGGAGCGCCCCATTCCATCCTCCATCCCGTCGTCATGTTCGTGTGCCGCACTAGCAATTGCTAGTGGCGTGCTTGTTGACGAGGTGCTTGCGACCCTCATTCTGCCGGTGTGACCCACTCCATTACGCTAGCCCACTCTTCCATTCCGCAAGCCTACTCGTTCATCCGCCTAGTGAAGCGTGGCATAGCGGCCCGTGTAATCCATTCGCCTAACGAAGCAGCGCGCTCAAGGCCTGCACAGTTCGATTCCGCTTGCCTACTCGTCCATCCGCCCTTGCGAAGTAGTGCGTTCAAGGCCTACATAGTTTTCCATCCCGTCTGGCGAAGCATTGCATAACGGCATTGCATAAGAGTAGTTGTAGTTGTTTTCTTTTATTTTCCAAAAGCCAAATCAACTCTCCCGCAATCCATCCGACCTAAAGGACTTCAATCTCAAGTCCGTCCTCAAAAGTAAACTCCATCTTACTGTGTTCCTTCGAGATCGATACTTGGGGATTCACTCCCACAGTTTATATTACTTAAACGATCGGTACACTGACGGTTCGTGCCGCAGTCTTGCTACCGCCTATAGCGGTGTTGCGGATTTGCGCATCAGGTACTTGTTAGGAATAAGTTGTACTGGACAGACCCACCGTGAGACTACTTTGTGGATTGTTATATGAACGTGTCACAAGTAGGTCTCAAGTGACAATGGTGTTTGTAGTCCTTTGACCTGAAGTCACGGCATTCATTAAGTGAGGAAGAGCATACTTTGATGTCATCTAAAGTCTTCCTTGAGAAAGGTTGATGATAAGGGTGGTTATTGGGTATGTTACGAATCATTTGGGTGTTTGTGTGTGGACAGAAATGAAATTTGTCCTCCTATATGACAGGAGTTAGATCCAAGGGACCCTTGATGGAATGAGACCGAGAAATGCATGGTCATGTTGGGTTGAGCCAATATGTGATATTGAGCCTACCACTCTCTAAAGGTCTATTCTATATCAAGAAAGCAAGGGTTGAACAATCATGAGGGTAACACGGTCCATGCCTCTAGTTCAATCTGGATGTAAGGGACAAAGGGACGTGACAACACTGATACATTGGTCGCGAACAGGCTTGTTTGAGTTATGAACTTTATTTGCTTGGGTAGTAATGATGCATTGTCAGGTGTCGTTCATTGCTTGTGAGACTTTTGTTGATACCTTCTAGATCAAGTGCGAGATTGTTGGAGCTTCTAAAGTGATCCGAAAGAAATCAAGCAGTTAGTCTCACTGTCAATGCGATATGAGCCTATAAGGTCGCACATAAGAGCGCTTGGAGAAATTGGAGAAAAGATTGTGTTGGTCTTGCTCATATAGGATATGAGTGAAGGACCAATCCTAAGAATAATTGGAGTATTGGTGGTTCGATTAATTGCTCCTAGATATAATGTATATTGTATGGAGCATGCCGTCGGGATCACAAGGAGACATTGCGAATATCGACTTTTGATCAGTGTCATAAAGATATTTCAACGATTTCGTCGAGAGTCAACGTGATGACTCGACGATTCGTCTATTGATATCGTGATGACTCGACGAATTCGTCGTGATGTCTCGACAAATCCGTCGAAAGGGTTTCGACGAATTCGTCGTGACGTTTCGAGTGATATTGAGATGTCTCGACAATCCGAATTCGTTGAGTAGGACTCGATGATTCGTCGTGATGTCTCGACGAACCTATATTCGTCGAGTGGGACTGGACGATTCGTCGTGATGTCTCGACGAATTCGTTGAAAGGGTTTCGACGAATTCGTCGTGACGTTTACAGTGTTATCGTGATATCTCGACGAAGCCATCGAAAGGGTTTCGACGAATTCGTCGTAATGTCTCGATAATCTGTTCACGCTGAATTCCTTTTAACTCCTATTTTGGGTCTGCGGATAGCGGAAACTTTATCTGCTTTATATATATGGGTATAAATAGGACAGATTTTAGGTTTTCGATAATCAGTGTAAGATCAAATCTTATTTAGTCGGCTGAGACTTTGCGAAAGGGTTGGCGATCTTGAAAGAGACGGAAGAGTTCCGCTCCTCTCGGTTCCTGCCGCTCGACTGACTGTTGCCGCCGCCGCCTCTCCCGTGTACGGATCTGGTAATCTGTGGAGACGCAGAGAGCTTTCTCCTTCTCCGACCTAAACCTTGTGTGACAAGGTGCTAGGGTTCTTCGGCGCTTGTGTGGACTTCTATAGAGGTGTGGACTTATTTCTACACTAACTCCTCTGACGAGCAGTCCAATCTTGACAGAGCCGAAGGAAGCACAAAGGAAGGACTCGGAATAGGATTCTGATTCCTAGAAGAATTTTCTTGGAGCATCCGGTTGAGTATTGACTCAATTCCGCAAAGGTAATTTTACTATTGCTGCAATTTCTTGATTCATGGTTTTAGCAAGATCCATATGTCTCTTTTGGGTTATTCTTGTCTATTCCGCTACGCGCATATGATGTGACTACCCCTAAGGAAAACCCAACAGGCACCGCGGGATGATCGCGGGAATCCGGGAATAACTTTCTCTAAATTCGACAATGACAATAATCAGCCCATATGTGATCTATTTATAATAAAAATGAGGTTAGGGCATCCCACCATCGACGGTTATGATTGGTCAGAGGTGGGGCCACCCAAATACATCAAAACAAATGCAAAAATAATAAACTAATATATCAAATTGATTCGCAACGCGAATCCGAACACATATGTGGAGTCCGATCGTCGATCCAGGCACGTCATTTATGGAAAGTTGCCAAATCAGCCCCGAATGAGCCCAAAACTCATCATCCACTGCAAGTCCTCGTTTATGCTCTGCATCAATCTCCCCAGCTTGAAAGAATTCATCTCCAGATGAATAGGGATCGGAATTCTCACGTTGTATGCCAGTTAAAACTCGAAGAGGTCACCAAGTGTCGTTGTTGGGAAAGTGTCTTCGTCAATCAACTCTCCCTGACTGAAAAGCCGTCATCTCCGGTGAATGGAGACGGCCGTACTGAAGTCGAAGTCCAGGGGCGAATTGATCAAGCTCTGCTGCTGCAAGTGCCCAGATGTCATCAACGTCTGTAGTAGGAATGTACCGACGGAATATGGTCTTCGTGATGCTCTCAACGCCCAACTCACGAGTGGAGGATCCCGGTGCGATCGGCGGCGCCGTGGATAGAACCAAAGAGGATGAGTCACTAGGTGGGTGAGTGTCAGAAGTCGGTGAGTAGTGGTGGCCATCAAACGTGGGTGGTTTATGAGGGTGGTAAGGCAACGGGAGTGGAGGTGTGGGCCGCTGGAAGTCCCCACTGCTTGGGTCCACATACTCCCGAGGCTTGTAGTACGTTTTCATATCCTCAACACTAAATACCAGGTGGATACCCATACTTGCAGGGATATCAAGATCATAGGTGTTTGTTTCGATCCGTCTGATTATATATGGATCCATTCGCCTAACGCTCAAGCTTTTAGCAAGCCTCGCACGAAGCCTCACAACGCAGATTCTCACCATCACCTGCTCGCCTTCATGAAATACCTGCACTTGTCAGTGAACACCCGCATGTGATTTACAAAATTTATTATCATTATGGATTCTTCGTCGGACCCACTCATAACACACAGGAAAACGATGAACATACAACACAACAAACTCATGAAAATGATGACGAAACGACTCAACAGACTCATACAAATGACGCAAATGAAACATGACCGACACAATATGCTCTCTATGGGAAAATCTAATAATGACTAGAAAATCTATCGCAGGAGGTGGCCTATAAGGAGGCTCTCTCGGGGGAGTGTAGAAAAACTCATCCTGTATACGACGAGTGTTCAGATGATCGCGGGAGATATCTATACTCAAATATGAGCTCGTAAAGATCCAAGTGTCTCTCAGGGAACGTAACACATCAGGGGGCTCACCATGAGGTGTGTAAGAAAAGTCATCGCGAATGCGGCGGACGCCTAAGTGACAATCATGTGCACCGACTAGAAGACGTGGCTCTATAGTGTGGTGAGTGTCCTCGAAAAGAAAGAGCTCGTCTGGTGGGTCAGCAGGTGGTGCGTCCCAAAACTCAACGAGGGTGCGAAGTGTCAGCAGGTGGTGCCCTAAATATTGGATGCTCCTCACAATATCCATCCTCTAGGGCGGGGTCAGGGACGATAATGGAAGAGGCTTTCATAAATCAATACTCAAACAAGCGGGGCTCACCTGAATCTCATCCTCATCACGATGTGGCGGGTCATCCGGAGGCTCAATTGGGGGCTCGTCATAGAACTCGTCACTAGGGTCATAGTCCTCCAAAAGAGTACCATCGTGAGGGGTAGTGTCCCCATGAATGGGTGACATAGCCACTAAGGGATCAACACCAGGCTCTGGGCTCTCGGTCGTGTCGAAGGATCAACACGATCCGCTCGCGTGTATGGATAAGAACGACGACAATCATCATACTAATCGTCTCTAGCATAGTGGGGTCATGTCGGTTGGAAAACACGATCTCTGGAAGTGGTGTACTGCGTTCGCGAATAATCATTGTAGTATCATGAGGGTCTCCCTGAAGGGGATCTATGAGTGCGGGTGCAAGTGGACTCGAGACCTCCAAAGTGAGGAGGAGAATAATTGTGACACCTAGACATAATGAAAAGCTTATAGACTCTACGACTGCGTATCGAAAAGTGCGTTCAACCTAGCTCTGATACCAATTGACGCAGGACGACTCTATAGGCGGCGAGATAATCGGCGACCTAACCTTACATGATATGCAAAGCCCGACGGCTTAAATCACAATTGAATAATAAACAATGACATTTCATGCAGTTAATTCACAGCAAGGCAAAATAATTAATTAGGGCGAAATAAGCTAAGGCTTTTCTCCGCGTGAAGGGTCAAAGCAAGGGCGCGCGGCGAATAAACCCTGCAAATCACAATAAAAATCTAGAACAATATTCTATGATGATGTTTCTCCAAACAAATATAAATGTCCAACCCAATAAATAACTGCTGAAAATAATCGTCCAAATACAACAAGTGACTCACCAAAGTAGTGGGCTGACCAAGGCACTGAAGAATCCGGAGCCAGAAATGTGTGGGCGACGATCTGAGGTGGAACGGGAGGAGGGTAAGCGGCATAGGTGGCTGCCCTAGGCGGTGGAGGGTGAAAATGGACCGGAAATGAGTAGATCCGGCAACGTATAGGGAGATCTGGGCAGAGGAGGGTAGATCTGATAGTTTGAGAGCGGATCCGGGTTGGATTTGTCCAGATCTGGACAAGGAGGGGGCTCGAGGTAGTTCCATGTAGAGGAGAGGGGTGGTGGTTGCTGGGAACAAAGCGGGGGAGGGTTGGCGGCGAGTTTTGTGGGCTGAGAGGTGAGCGGCGGTTGTAGGGAAGGGAGGGGCGGCGGCTGTAGGGGCGGCGGGTGGACTTGAAGGAGGGCGGCGACTTGGTATGTAGAGGAGTGGAGGAGGGTGGCGGCTGCTGTGAGGGAGGAGGAGGGCGGCGGTTGCTGTGAGGGGGTAGCGGTTGGACAGAGGAAGGGGGCGGCTGTTGGGGGCTGCGGAAGGGGATTGGGAGAGGGAGGAAGTGATTTAGAGTTAGGGCAAACCTTGGGGGGAGGGGATACAAGCTTAGGAGTCGTCACCTAGGGTTCCACGGAGTCGTCACTGTGGGATGATCGCGGTAATCCGGGAATAGCTTTCTCCAAATTCTGCAATGCCAATAATCAGCCCCTATGTGATCTATTTATAATAAAAAGGAGGCTATGCCCTATGTGATCTATTTATAATAAAAAGGAGGCTATGGCATCCCACCATCGACGGCTGTGATTGGCCAGAGGTGGGGCCACCCAAATACATCAAAACAAATGCAAAAATAATAAACTAATATATCAAATTGATTCGCAACGTGAATCCGAACACATATGCGGAGTCTGATCGTCGATCCGGGCACGCCATATATGGAAAGTTGTCAAATCAGTCCCGAATGGGCTCAAAACTCGTCAACCACTGCAAGTCTTCGTCTATGCTATGCATCACCTTGTGCGATGTTTAGTTGGGGATAGTCTGTTTAGTTGGGATTCCGTCTTGCCCGTAGCTTAGTTTGCATACACTAGTTCAGTTAATAGAATCATAGGTCTGAGTCCATTCCATATCATGTTAAGTTATGAACCTAGAAGTCCATTGACCTAATCCAAATCCCTTTAGAAGACTGACCCAGTGAGTCAGCAGTCTTTCATTCAGTATTTGCATGCACTTCATGAGTTATTTCGAAAGAATATTGCAATGAGTAATGATAATTATAAAACCTAAGCAGATAAGCACATGTGGGGTCAAATTTTTTAAACTGGAGAGAAGGTGATGATCCGCATGCGATTTGAGAGGATCCCACAAGGAACAACAACAAAATTAAGCGCTCGTCGGACGGGTCCCTGCATGGTCATACGTAGGATCGGTATTAATGCAAATGAGATTGAGATACCTTAAAATATAGGAATTAACTGAGTATTCAATATAGAGGGTTTGACTCCTTACTACGAGGAGCACGTGTGCGTGGATCGCTTCTCTACTTCTATGCTTGAACCACAACATCCCTCACTTCCGTCCTCTCCACCCCAGCCTCAGCCTGACAAGGCCCACCACGCACCACTGATGGCCCACCAGTTCAACTTTCAGATGGAGATACATCTTACTCAGAGCTACCCGCGACTGTCGAAGACATATTTCAGATTGTTGCACATGACTTCAACACCATAGGAGGGCGAGATACACTGTGATATCTTGACCATTGGAGCGGCCACCCACTTCCAGATAATACTTGGATTTCTCCAGAGGATCTTGAGTGACTTACCCCTAAGCTACGCCGAGAGTATGACCATCTTCACTCACTGGAGATGAGTAATTTCAAGACGGGGGAGTTGATGGAGATCGTCGGCCCACCTATGTGTATTCCCGTGGGAGGCGGTGATCTGCTACCCGTTCGGACGATCCAAGTGTACTGATGCGTCTGAATGGTCATTCCGAGTCGTTTTCATGTATTTATTTGTATGTTTTGAGTTGTATTTAGCGCCTGATAGCGTTGGATATTATGAGTAGTCAAATCTGGGTGCTCGTTCAACTATATGTTATTTATACACCACGCAGGCGGCAGTTCGGGACATCGTGGTTTCAGTCCAGTTACGAAATTGTTGATCTCCTCCCGGTGCGATGTTGAGAACCCCCACAAGTGTGATTCCTTGGGTTTCCTTCATCTTCCTCCTCCACTCTCGTTAATCACCAGTTCACAGCCCTCGCCTACTCTCGCAAGCCTCATCTGCTCCCTGCTCTGCAAACTACGCCCAATATTTCTCGCAAACAGCAAATCGTCTTCAGCAGTCGCGATCCTCGATCCCCCTTCCAAGACCGACACCCTCCATGCCAACAAATTGCTACTCTTCCCTCGTCCAGATCAAACAATCCTCTCGTTCACTCCAATACGCGACCTGCCTCCATATCCTGTCTCCAATCTCCTCCTCATCCATATCTCGACGTCATACAACTATTCCCCATTTCAGCCTAGTGTCAATCAGTCATTTACCACCTCTACCCGACGCCGACGCCACTCTCATCCTTGAATCTTCCCTTTCCCATCATTGGATACCACTGCGACCATCACCGAGCAATTTCCCACATCCCCACGGACCACCCGCCACCTTCCACCCCAATCCTTCATCCCCACTTCAACTATCCACCCTACCTGAGTCTACGTTAAGATCTACTCAGTAGCACCCACTCCCCGGATGGACCAACAGCCTCAGATATCTTCAATGTTGTATTCCATTGCCATCTGCACACGTAAGTCTTAGTTTGGTATTTGTGCTTCATTATTTTGTATATTTGGATTATATTTATTGCAAGCAAAATTATAAGTTTTTTGTGTTTCGTGAAATCAATTAATTTACAAGACTTCTTCGGTGTGTACTTAAATACTTGCGCCTCAATTATTTGTAGATTGACATTTTCTCTTTTTCCAATTAAAATTTACTGTGAACAATGGCGCATCTGTTAAGTTTTATATTAATTAATTACTCATTGCTAATTTAATTGGGTTGATTATTGCATTTGCGCCCACATTAGGGTTTGTCAGTAAGTGCACCATATTTCACATATGTCTGCATATAAATCATTGTCAACCTACTTTTGCATCAGCTTGATTTGGTCATCCATAAAAATCCACATTTAAAGCTACTTGTTAGTAGAGCTGAACTAATTTTTTAGGGATTGACTGTTCATTTGCACTTGAACTCTAGCCAACGTCAGCAGTGTTTATGACCTTGGACCCAATTGGTTTAATTTGACCCAAAATTGAACAAACACTAACGTGAACAATGTTTATGACTTTGGACCCAATTGGTTTAATTTGACCCAAGATTGAACAAAGACCAACCCAAATGAATACTATATGATGCAAACCATCCCTATAAGTTAAAGAATTTAAATAAATAAAAGTATATGAACTAACAGAAAAGACATACAACAATGAAATTATGTACAACTTTATCTCGATACAACAAACTGTATTTTTAACCAACATACACTTTACATATTTACATCAGTTTTGTCATGCTTGGACAAATTCAAGTCTAATAAATTTTCTTGCTATTCACGTAGATCTGGGACTAAGTTTAAGCTTCTTACAAAGTAATCCACTTATCATCCAAAAACAAGCATTGTATGCCAATGCACAAAGAATTGCTAATCTCCAAAATTAGTAGGATATAATCTCATCACTAATAACTGCCTTAAGTACAAGATGAATATCATTGTCTGGTAAATAAACTATAGGTGGGTTAGATCCAATTACTAAAGAAAGAGATGGAAAGAGAGATGAACACAATGCATTGGGAATAGGTTCATGAGATATTGAGATATCAGATAATTAAAAAGTGAGATATTACCAAATTGTCAAGGATATCTAATATATTCCAATTTAATGTATGACTAAATAAGGCCCAAATTTTTAGCAATTAATTTCTTGTAGGTCAACATAGGTAACCTTTTAGGATTAAGATCAACCATTACCTGATTAACTGCATTACATTTCACATTCTCTGTATACATCTACAACACACTTATGATTGTCATAATTAAGCAATTAACAGTCAGCTTCCTGTAAATATCGTTATGTAAGTCATGCATATGATTTACAAATGATTATGCGAACACATCAGGTCCAGACTCAGCATGAAATACAATAAAATCAATAGGCCTTCAAGAGTACACTGTTGGATATTTCATATGCACATTTAGGTTTTTAAGGATAATATATACTCACACCCTGATATTCAACAAGTGATAGGACATCAACCTTTCTTCAGTTTTTTCAATGATACTGAGTATTCCACATCTAGATACATATCGATCTAGTATCAGAGTCATCATTTCCTACAGTAGACCTCCTTTTATTATTGTTCCAAGTGACTTGAGTCACTTATATGGCAATCCATCATCATTTCCTATCCTTGCATATTGGCCCGCAGGAACATGTTAGTATGGATTTTGTACTAGGTTACATCAGAGAATGAATTACATTTATAGTAGTAGACCGTAATTTCAAAGATAACACACTTTGTGGCTTGCAAAAAGATGATGGATACTTCTAATCTTGTCCACCTGTATTTCCAATATAATGTTCACCTTCATGGAGCCCTAAGGACTATTACATCATATCGGGCAATAAATTTTTGAGCCATTTCTGAAATTATTTATAGAAGAGGAATGGCAGTAGCCTTCATTCCAGCTTTGGCACCATTTATCACCCACAAACAGATAACAAACAGAAGTTGTGAGCCAGTGTGGAAAACTTGTTGCAGATTCTTGCAAGGGGCAAATCAAAACAATGGGTCTGAGCTTTACAACAAGTCAAGTTCACATTTAATAGGTCTCAAAATGGCGCTATTAGATGTAGTCCATTCCAAATGATGTATGGGTGTAATCTCAGGGGTGTTCTAGACTTAACTAAGTATAAGGTCATTGCCGGCAAACAAGAAAGAAAGGTAACCTTTTTAAGTTGGAGTTGTTTTGAATAAGATCTGATATCATGCTGGGAAGTACACTGTTACGACCTTCAGATTGTGAGCAGGTGTGAGGTTTTGAGAGGGACAAGTCACGGAGAGGATCCACTCGACCCTTCCTTGACCTAGCCCTCCCAATAGTAGAGGATATGATAGGATCCAAGCTCATCCAAGAGATGAAAGTGGAAGAGGGGAATCTTGCCCAATCCTAGCCCTAGCTTGATAAGATGAGGAAGATGGGACTAAGGGAGAGGTTAAGAAATAAATTCATTCATATCAAATGCCCCCTCCCCCTTGCTTATATATATAATGAGAGAGGAAGATTGTCAAAACATTGCATTAATGCCCCTCGCCCGGGCTACAACATACGTGAGAATATAATAGTGTGAGACACAATATTACATTACAGCCCCTCAACAGGGCTACACAATACATGAGACATATAATAAGACAAAAATGTGGAAAATAAAGATATAGGTGTGCGTCCATGGCCGCGCATCGTCAACCCCCATCGTGGGCCCATAACATACAACAAGCTAAGCAAGAAGAAAATTGGACCATGTGAGGTGTTGAAGATTAATGATAATGTTTGTCAATTGAATATACCATGTCACCTTCATTCATCGGATGTATTTGATGTGAAGCACATAATCTCATGCACTTATGAATTCTCGTTGCGATTCTTCTAACAGAAGGGCAAAGTTCTCTCCAACCCAAGGAGAGGATGCAGTTGGAACCCAATCGAGCTAAGAATCATGTGATTTAAGATCTTCAAATATAGGGGAGTCTATTTTCTCTTATTTTGAAATTATTACGTTTTTTTCGTCATTTATTAATCCTTTTATTATCTATTTTCTATCTTTTCATGTCAAACCTAGCCTGCTTAAGGCCACGGTTGAAATGATACACATTTGAAAGGTAATAAATGAAAGCCGAGATTAAAGAAAAAATGTAACAAAAATTACACAAGTTTGCAAGTTTATGAACCCATACCTTGGATTGCTTAATCAACAGAAAAAGATATGATTAATGATGAACGGATTTTATATACAGCTTCTAAATTCTACTTGTGGCAGTAATAAACACAATTACTGGTTGAAATGATAGCAAAGTTTCCTACGTCATTTACAAAAGCAGAGCATGCGTATTAAAATTAAGGAAGATTATCTCAAAGATGCATTTTCGTGTGATGTCTCACTTACATGTTGCAGCTAGCCTGCAGATCCTGAGCAGAAAGCCCAGAAGCCCCACTTTCATTTACAGCAGCTTGATATTTTTGTGCAACATGTAGCAACGGGTTCACCTGAGCAAAGAATAATATATCATGTGATCGTGATTCTGCTAGATGAAGATGTTGGAGAGCAAGCAAATACAAAAGATGAAAACCAAGCTAACATTAACAAGTGATTCAGATGATGGTCCCACTAAACAGCACCATGATTATTAATATAAGCCTTTGAAAATAGAGTAAGAAAAAAATAATGTAAAGTAATATTTTTCTAACTAGATAGTCATGGAATGCACGCTTTGGTCCAGTTTAATCATTAACATTGAAAATTGAAGAAATATGCCCGCTGGCATAGAGATGTAAACCTAAAACATAGGAAAGTAAAAGAAAACCAAACATGTTGAGAACCAAATTCGAACCAAAGTGACGGAGGTCCTGAAAATCTTGCATCAGACGTTTAAAAATAAGGAATAAACTAAATATTTATTCCACTAGACTTAGTTAGAGCCATATGTATAACTGGAAGATTCTCGTAGGCATTCGTTCTGATCCTTTTCACGACTGTGTAGGGAACTATTCGCTTCGCATTCAACTTTTTAGCAGGCTCCCTAGGAAGCCTCTCTGTACGGACTTGGCCCATCATTTGTTCACCATCATGAAAAATCTGCTCTTGTTTGTGGCTATTTGCGTAAGCGTTATACGTTTCATTACTAAATACAATTTTAAGCTGAATCAACTCATGTAGCTCATGCAAATGGAAGGCAAAAGACTCTACAGACTCACTAGGCCATGACTCTAAAAAGACTAGGATAAGGTCAATGGGGTTCCTTGGCTCACAACTTAATACTGCATGAAATGGGCACAACCAAGTTGACTTATTGACTGAACTACTATAAGCGAACTCTGTTATAGGTAGAACTGAATCCCAACTAGTCATATGCTCACCCACTAGGCAGCGCAACAGATTTCCAAGGCTTCTATTAACCACCTCAGTCTACCCATCATTCTTAGGGTGGTATGTAGAAAAGAACTTCAAGGTCGTGCCCGTCTTGTGCCACAACGTCTTCCAAAAATAGCTCACAAATTTTACGTCTCAGTTGGACATTATGCTCTTGGGAGACCATATAACCTAAAAATGTCTCATAAATAATGATGTGATGTGTGACGCGTCAGCGGTCTTGTTATCCACAATGAAGTAGCCCATCTTAGAAAAGCAATCAACCACAACATATATGGAGTCGTGCATCCTCAGAATGCAAGAGAGCATGAGTACGAAATTCATGTTGACGTCAACTCAAGGCTGGTGAGGTATCGGTAGGGGAATATAAAGATCAATATTTTGTTTTGTACACATGGTTGTTTGGCAGATACAGCAATGATTGATGACACAGCAACACTACCGGCGGGACAACAGTGGACATTGGTGATGCAGAGATGACGACGGTACCCATGGTGGTAGCTTCTACCACCATTTAGAGTTAGTAAAGAGAGTTGATATATGTGCTATACTTTAGATTATGTATATCTGATGTAGGGCATATTTTAGCCCAAGCTTGCGTTGTACTTAGACTATTATGGAATTTTGTATATTTCATGTTGATAATGTGTCAGCTAATGTTACTTCATGTGTCCATTTACTTCCGATTTATGAATTGTGATGTGATGATGAGTTGACGGCAGGGTAAGGGTTAGCCCGTGTGCTGACATAACTACAGGGCGGCTACTCCGGGCATAAGATACTCCATGGTCGTGCCTAGTTTACGGGAGGGGAATCTTACAACTGACATCAGATTAAACCACGATCTATTTATAAGAAAGTAATTAGCCCCGCATTAGGCTTAAACAGTGTACCATTCCGATTTAAGGACAAACAGGATAGCGGAAGTTGGTGACCCCATGTGCGGAACACTTGAAATCACATGAAATTGAGGAAGAAAGTTTTTCAAATTTCTCGTATCTTTTTTAGGCTAGACTCCTCCTTTACCCATAAGGTCCCGGAAGACTTAAACAATTACATTAAGCTCGAGTTATAACCACAGAATCCCGTAAGTGCCCTTAGGATTAAGGAGAAACCAGTGCAAACTCACATGAAATTGAGGCCGAATTTTTTTTCAAATTTCTCATGGGTCCTCTAGGCTTTGACTCCTCCCTTACCCATTAGGTCCCGGAAAACATAGACAATTACATTAAGCTCGAGTTATGACCACAGAATCCCGTAAGTACCCTTAGGATTAAGGAGAAACCAGTGCAAACTCTGATTGATATTGGGATTCCTTTCAATCCCCTTTCACCATGTCTCAAAAATTTATTGAGACATTGTCAGTATCAAATACCCTATGGGACTACCCCTACAACTGAATCTTCCAGACGGACCTGGATTGTTGTAATTTGACTAATACACCTTCGTGGTTTGCCTCAACAATGAATGTTGCAAGTTTACCATGATTGTGTTGGAGATCTTGGAATTTGACCTAACCATAGGTACATATTGGCTAGAGAAGCAGGATACCCAGACGGATCTCGAGACGAAGGACGTAAAACCTAGACTACCATTAGATCGGGAGTGTTCCTTCCAAGGAATATGATTTGATTCCTCGAGTGATACAAACCTTATCCAAAATGTCAAGACCTTTCGCAGCGAGAGATATTGGCATTCTTGACCTATTTCAAAAGGTATAAGGCTAAACCTTTGGTTTATTGGAGCTCCTTATAGCTTGAGACTTACCGGATGTGTTCTTCCACCATAGTTATCAGGATTGCCGTCGAGTTGGGAGAATAATTTTCAGTTAGAGCTTGCGTCTAGAGCACAACTCATCTGCCAAATTTCGTATAATATGACACCGGTGTCGTTGGGTTCGTATTGATCCCATGAGTGCACTGTCGTTGACCGGGATCAATTCCAAGTTAACTTACTCAAAAGTCTATATCAAGTTGTCGTAGTTCAAACCTGGTATTAATATAAGACAAACTTGGGTCACAGACGCTTACGAAGGTTATTGTAACCCTAACTAAGCTCCTCAAGGTGGTCAACTGAACAGGCTAGGTCCCCTGGGTAGTCCAATTTCCCAAGTCAGAGTTGGGATGTTCCAAAGAGAGGAGCTAGGGATGACCATTCCTTTTGGTTTTGACTTTCTTAATGTTGTGGCATCCCATGTGGAGGTAGGAGGTCTAAGGCAGCCTCCCGTGGTCAATGGAGTTATGAAATGATCAGTATATGGCATAAGTAATCCAAACACCACTCAAACACTAGGTTTAACCATGCCAAACCTTCTAGATTGACCATGTCCAGTCACCATGCTGAGGTGGAGGCCAGGGAAGGTGGGTGAGTCCTCCAATAGTTCAAGTGTGGCAATGTTACGTCAATTAGGATTTAGGTGCACCTATAGGACGGCCAATAAAAATGGTCCTCGACCAGCGCAATCATCTTGTCCCTATCGAAGTGAGCGCCACCAATGTGCATCTCCTAGATCAAGCATTCGCGGTAGAGGTCCTAGGAATGCACGGGCGAGAACCCCAATATAAACAGCTCTTTATGCTCAGGAACCCATCAGTAGGCTCCGGGGAATCTCTCGACAACGCAATATAATTTTCACTAAAATCAATACAAGTAGGGTAATCGGAAATCAATCTCTCAAATTCGTGCACTCGTGCACTTAACAAGGTGACTCTGCAGCTCAAAGCATTTGCAGGTTTGTTCTTAACACTAGCGCAGTGTTTGAGAACATGGTGGAAATCCTGCAGATACTCAACCCACTAGGCATGATGATTCCTCAACTTCCTCTGCGAGTCAAGGTATTGTAATGTTTGATGATGGGAATATAGGACAAACTTTAAGGGTAGGAGATAATGCTTCAAATAATATCGCAACTGGATGCTCGTGAAAAACTTCTCTTGTAATTCGAGTATTTCAGCATGACATTATTTAGCTTCTCACTATAGTAAAAAACTGGGTGGCCTTCATGACTCAATATTCCACCAATGTCAACGTCAGATGTGTGGCATGCTACCATAAAATCCTTACTGAAACCAATGAGTTTTAATGCGGGGGAAATCGTTAACTTTTTTTATCTCCTCAAATGCTCTAATGACTACCTTGGTCCACTAAAAATCACTCTTGTGTAGGCAGCACGTAAAGGGGACCAAACTAGTACCAAATTCTATGTCAGACCTCCTATAGAAGATGGCAAAACTGCTAAAGCTATAGAACTCATGTGTATTCACAGAGACGGGCCACTCCCGAATGAATTTGACCTTTTCAGGTCGACAGACACTTCGGAGGCAGACATTATGAATTTAAGAAAATGAATCGACTAAGACATAAAGGTGCTCTTCTTCAAATTGGCAAACAACTTCTTGTGGAGGATATCGAAGAGTCATAAATGAAGAAGGCAATCTGAATGGGTATGAAAACGGTGGTCTCTCTCCAAGAACCCTAGCCCTCTCTCTTCCTCCCCACTTTTCGAAACTCAAACCTAAAGATGAATTGATTCACTAGTCTCCCAAAACTGACCTAAGAATATCTAAGAGATCCCACAGTCGTTGGTTCAAAAGACCCCAAGATCTACGGTTAAAAATAAGTCCCAAAAGAAAATTCTCGATGGACGCAAGGGTGTGTGCCAAAACACACGGGCATGCGCCCATTAGATTCGTAGCAGAAAGCTCAAGGAAATCCTGCAGGTTAGGATGTGCATTTTCACACACGGGCGTGCACCTGGGCATGCATCCCCATTTCTCAGAACTCCAAAAACATGAGTCATGTGGAGGGCACGCGTGACAAACATAGGCATGCGCCTGGGAGTGCATCCCCATTTTTTCATCTTGAAATCACGAATCATGTGAGAGGGCGTGCACCATATGCACGGGAATGCATCTAGGCTTGTGCATCCTTGTTTTGCCTGAAACCCTTCTTTGCGCTTTGATCTTTAAAAACCCTTATACCCTAAAGGGTGGCTCAACGGTGTGCAACCAAACGTTCATAAGTAATTTCGAGGCATTATAACTCTTCCCTCATTACAAGAATTTCATCCTAAAATTACACCCAACCTAAGCAACGGAACAATCACCGAGGGTGGGTCAACGGTGTGCAACCAAACATTCATAAGTAATTTTCGAGACATTATAACTCTTCCCTCATTAAAAGAATTTCGTCCTAAAATTACACCCAACCTAAGCAACGGAACAATCACCGAGGGTGTTGCCAACCCGTGCCACCACAGAGGTGAAGACTCCATTCATCCTTACAACTTGCAATACGAATACTAAAAAGTCATAGGCAGTACTCTTAAGTCTTTTATGACGCCGAAGAACGTGATATAGACGAGGATTTGCAATCACAGAAGAGCCCCACCAAGTAAGTACCCGACCATTACCTCTAAAAGGGTCTTTTCTTTTCTTAAACTAGTCTCGTTAAGGCTACAAAAGTTTTAACAAATCCCCTTAAGCAGAGAGTATGCCATGACCTTACTTTCTTCCGGAGTTATGTAAACACGTGATCGTTAACCATAAAAGACTTGTGCAATCCATAAGAGCATCAAGGATTTTTCCCATATAAGGAATTACAATTGCATCAATGCGCGTTCACCTAGGTTCGAATGTTTGCAAATCTTCTAACAATTCCAAACAAGTTCACGCACAATCATCGAGACGACAGACGTCACTAATATCATGAGTTTGATTATGTAAAACCTTTTCAGTCAATAATTCACTCGAAAGCAAAGCCTCGACAAGTTCGAAGTAGAAGTTTCATTCTCTGGATTCACTTCGCACCAAGAGTTGCAAATCAGGTGTACAGCTCCCTATGAATTCATCATAACGCAGGAATCCAATTTCCAAAGGAATCACCCTATAAAAGCGACCTTGAAGTCAATTGTTCTTTTCGAGGCTAAAGTAGTCACTAAACAGACCACAATCAATCAGGAGAGATCCAAAGTGTACATGAAAGGGGCATTCACTTCTATGTCAAAACACAACTTATCCACAAGAGCTATATCTTGTAGTACGCATTCAAAAAATTTATGAGTAGCAATCTTATGTTTTTTTACAACATCGAATAATGGACCATAAGCTAATTCACAATTACTGAATAATTCAACCAACATGAAGAATGGTGAAAATGGAAACCTTACCAGGCAAAGCAACCAAAAATCAACTTAGCTCCATCAAAATTCAGGTAAATATGCTTACGGCTTGGGGGGGACAAAGCAGGATGCAAAAGACTCCATTGTGTTCCCTTTCTCCGAGTAATTCGGCTTGGCGACCTCCACCATCACTTGGCTAGCTCCTTCCATCGCAGAAGAAACATACAATGTGCCAAGCTTCCCATAGTGAAAATAAGTGGGTCATTTTAAACGGCGTGAGCCCTTAGCAATAATAAAATTCCTCAAATTTTGGCCTATCCGACTGCGACCTCTTCCAACTATCATTATCATTTGATTTCCCCTGCTGAGATGGGTCACTTGGCTCCTTTATCTGTATCTCTCATATGTCTGTGGGTCCTCAAAATGTCGAGCTCCAAGTTCGGGCCGACTCAACCAGTGGACAGTAGCCCGCGGGCTTAAGACCAATCAAAGGGTGTCCCAACCCTCACGCAAACTGTAGTAGAACCGGTGGGCTTTCTCCCATCACTGCCCACTACGATCCCAGCGTAGCGGTTTAACTTTGTGGACTTCTTAATGTAGGAATCCATGGACAAATCCCATCGAATCAACTACAAGACTTCTCTTGCAATGTTAAACGAGGTCGTTGGGATGAAGCGCTTCAAGAATGCCAAAAACAACTCCATACTAATTTGTGCCAAAGGGCGTTCGACGAAACAACTCATACACACCTATCTCCACCAGATATTCCCATCTTCATCTAACATGAAGGCAACAAGAGTAACCATCTTCTCAGCGGGAATTTCTATTGCCAACAGAATATCTTTAATCCTTCACAATGAATCATCTGCATCGGTGAGTGAACCAAAACCTTTAAACAACGGTGGATTCAAACCTAAGAAATAATTCAACTGCGGACCATTACCATCAACAACAACCCCTCCGGCAGCATTGGCACTAGCAGCAGGCGCAGGTGCACCTTCAGAGGTATAACTCGATATAGAAATTAATCTCACATTGAGGTGGGGTTCCAGGAAGTTCATCTGGAAACACGTCTGCATACTCGGGTACCACCAGAACGTCGTCTAACAATGACTTGTGTGTTGATGTTCCCAATAGAGTGAAGAATAGTTCACAACTTTCTGGAATGGCCCTAGTCGTTTGAAGTGCAGATATCATAGACTTGACTACACTAGTCAGTCTCGTGAACAGGGTTTCACCCATCTATCCACTTCTTAAAATAACCCCCTTCGACAGTAGTCAATACAGGCATCTTGTGGTGATTGTTAATTCTAACCGAATATAACATCAAATTCAGAGAGCGGCAACAGAGGCATCTCCAAATCGAAGTCAAGGTCAACTATCCTGATCACTATTTGGATTCTTCTATATGTGCTCATCATAAACCCATTAGGTAGCATTATGTCCAATTTTCCCCCACCAATACACGCAGCACTTTGACTCATATTACAAATTCCTCTAAAAATAATGAATGCGAAGTATCGGTGGCAAACAATGCTCTTGCGAGATGACTAAAGATTAGAACGAATCCTAAGCACGAAAGATAATAGGCATACGAGTGAAGTATGAGTAATAAATGTTGTAAAAGTCAAACATATACTTGTCATGACGCCCTTCTGTTGGATGGCCTTCTGTTGGCAAAGAGAGAACTCTAGGAGAAGTTGGAGCATTCTATGAGGCGGGAGATTCCACTGCCTTCTCCTTAACAACATAACTCGAGCATGCAACTTGAGTGACGTCAACAGCTCGACTGACAGTCTTTAGGGGCCACTCCAGCAAACACACGCTACATGGCCCACCTTGCCGCAAGCGAAACATGTAATGGAGCTTCTAGCATTAGTGGATCCCGAAGCAGTAGAAGGTGCAGTCTCAAAAGGACAACTTCTTATGCATTCCACCGCTTGATTTGCTTGTAAGAGGGTGTGCATTCATATGCGCAAGCATGCGATTGAGTTACGAAGCCCAATTTCGCTCGACAAGGTAGCAATGGGCGCATGAGCCTTGTCGAATGGCAGGGGAAGCAGTAGGAGCCAAACGTGTCGATCGTGATTCTAAAGCGGTTATCACCACTTCAATGATCATCCTGCACATCTCAGTTGATGGCGGACTCGCGGCAAAAGAGGCATGGGTGCTATTATCACCAACCCCTCGCGATTGGGAAGGGCATGTTACGCCCATGTTAGCTTAGAAACGAGGAACACACTGTGACAACCCTAGGTTCCAAAGCAAACATGTGAATCCTTAAGTGGGCACTCTTTGAAAATAGTCTACCAAACGTTCTAGGATCCATAAAACCTGGGGATCTGATATCAAATTGAAACACCCCGCATGTATTCGTCATATAGTGGGTCCGACAAGGCCCTACAACATACAACTTACACAAGAAAGATATTATTAAAATAATATAAACATCCAGGCATTTAATCATAGTAAAGTGCGGAAACTAAAGACAAAGGATAAAGATATGTCCATTAATTAAGGTGATTACAAAATTCATACATCAAAATTAAGCCTTAAGTCCTTTACATCAATAGCAAATGTTTTCATCAAAGAAGCAAAGCGTGCAAGCCCGCGTAAACAAAAGAAAAATAAAGTACTGCAAAATCTTCTCAGCTGGGCTTGGCTCGTTAAGATCCATTGCGCGTTATATGCCTTGCAACCAAATATCATAAGCAAAAAATGAGGGACAGCCTAAGCTTACAAAATCTGTTTAACAATTCCCTCCCTCGTCCTCCCTAGCGGACTCCGCGGTGAGAAAACTCAAACCCTGCAAGTACTCACACAAAACATCAGGTAATATGTATGCATAGAAAAGCAAGGTGAAAAGTAAAGTATCTACTTAACGCATGCAATGTCTCAGGCATCACATGGGTACTACGTCGACCATGTAAATCAAAGGAGCTTACATTGCATCATGAATGAAAATTGGGTTCGTCTGGAGACTCGTTGGAACCCCTAGTATAACATTGTATGATTCTAACATAGCAATCATCAACTACGGTGGGGGCACTCATGGTCACACAAGCAAACACACTCATGGCATCTACACACATCTAGGAAACTCATACATGTAAGGCATACCCAAGCACAGTGTTCTCTTCTCATGATCATTTGTTAATATGTAAGGCCTACCCAAGCACGAGGTTCTTTCCCATGTTCATTCATTAATATGTAAGGAATGCCCAAGCACGAGGATCTCTTCTCATATTCATTCATTAATACGCAACGTATACTCCAACACGGGATTCTCTTCTCATATTTATTTGTTAATATGTAAGGCATGCCCAAGCACGAGGTTCTCTTCCCATAATCATTTGTTAACATGTAAGGCATAACCAAGCACATGTTCTCTTCTCATATTGTTTTATAAAGACGGGTTCTGTTCCTATCACTCTCGTTAGACGTGAGGCATGCCCCGTGAGGGCTCTCTTCCCGCTGACACGAGGATCTGAGGATGTAAGGCATACCCAGATGAGTTCTCTTCCCATCATGTCCAGACCTAATAGTTATCGCATCAAGCAAAGCAAGTCCAGTGGATTGCTAAATTATTAAGTGGAACAAGGTCTACACACTAGTTACGCCCAAGTCTAAAACAGCAAAAAATATGTCGAATCCTCATCGTGGGAGCTACATACGGGATATCAAAATCCATACTACAGCAAAGGTCCCGCATACAAATTGATATCTATACAGAGTATTCTCTGATATTGCGAACTAGGTTTATCCCTCAATGCAATCGTCATTAAAACATCGATTCGGGCACACAACAACGAATAGACTTCACACGTCATGCCTAATCTGAATCGATCAATAGATCGCAAGGGAGAAGCGGCCACGCGACGCATAAAGCGACGTAACGGAGGTCGAGCAGTAGAAGAATGTGGAGCAGAAGCTACGTCATTAGAGGCAGGAGGCCAGCAATTTGATTAAGGTAATTGGAACCCTAACAATTTTGAATCTCAGTTGTCGATCGAGTCGGACAGGTCAGATCAATTGATAATACTTGCTATCAAATCAAAATTGCATTGAAATAAAGGAACAGGGATACAACTCGCAAGGTACGCTCATGTCTAGCTTTCGAGGGTTGGTTCCCTCTTGAAGTCCCTCTCCAAATGAGAGACAATCCAAGAAGACCAAAGAAGAACATAAGACACTCCCCCAACTCTCTAATATAGGCAAGAGTGGAATATATTGAATATTAGAAATATGCCACTAGGTCTACATAAGAAATAGGCTCGTCCAATACTAAAGTGACGTAGCCTAGCGAAGCGGTTGTGAGCCTGGAGAGTCCGATCCGTATCAACTAATTTTGACAAAAAAATTATCATTTCCTCTTATCAATTGTTCCATCGATCGTGGCGAGTGTTCTTATTTATAGAAAGCCAAATTGTGGTCTTATCTTCCTCTAGTGCAAGCTAGTATCATTCTTCCATTGCAAAATTTTTCTCCGAGATTTATGTTTGCTGTCCAATTTTTCGTGTTGCAGTTTGGAGTAGTTAGCTGTCTTATCTTCCTCTAGTGCAAGCTAGTATCATTCTTCCATTGCAAGATTTTTCTCCCAGAGTTATGTTTGCTGTTCAATTTTTCGTGTTGCTGTTTAGAGTAGTTAGCTGTTTTGTGATTTTGGAACAAGTTTTCATCAACTCTATGGATGATCTTTATTCTGTTGTCGTTTATAAGATCGTATGGCTTGTTCTGAAATTGGTTTTGTATTACTTGTTGCTTCAAAAGTGAAGTTCTGGAAAGGTATTTCAGGACAGATTTTGAGCACTTTCCCGAGTGGTTCTTGCACCTTCTCGCTTCAATGGGATGGTTGTTTCAGAATAATTTCCATAATGACTTCGTTGAAAGATTTTTACAATATTTTTTATGCTCTTAAACAACCGGATCTCATCACCATTACAAATTTTATATTTTAAAATTAGATCCAATAACCAATTAAGTTCTAATCATCACCATTACATATTCTATATTTCAAATTAGATCCAAATATCCAATAGCCAATCAAGTTATGATATTAAGAAAATGAGGTTAGACAAAAAGTGTCATCCCAAACCAAGTAAGAAAACAAATAGAAGATTATACTTGATTTTGTATAGTTTGATTGATTTGATTGTATGGATTTTAGAAACAAAACCAACCAGTTTAGTCAAACCATACACTGATCAGAATTCAGAACAAAAGCACACATCTACAGGGAAAGTGGGCAGACACTTTCTTGAAACTACTACAAGCATCCAAAGAAAAGTTAGTAAACCATTTTCCTAGAATTCAAGAACCCTCCTCAAATCTTATATACTGAAAAGATTTTTGTAGGGAATGCCCCTTTTAATGGGAAAAAAATTATAGGATCACATTCAAGAATGAAATCTAACCACCACTATCTTTTGTTAAGAAAGATCCTGATCCAACCAAATTGAAAAAAATGCTATTTTTAATAACTGTGCAACAATGAGTTTGGGCCCTCCAATGAAAGGGGTCCAAAGGGAAAACTCCAGACTACTTTTTACAACAAACCAACAAGATATAAAAAAAACTTGAATCAAAATGTTGCAAATTTTTAAAAATAATAAAGCTTTGGATGACATTGATAGACCGTTAAAACTAAGGAAAAAAATTCATACATGGAACTATCAGTTAAGTTTGCTACTACATTCACAGGAACTTGGAAGCTATGAATGCGTACACAAATGGATTGTGTTTTAACATACTTGATGTGCCATCATTCTACGGGGGAAAAGCTCTTCATGGCGTCGTGCACAGAACTCCCAACACAAGATCTGAATCATAAATAAATGCAGAATCTTAAAAAACAAGAAAAAAACTGTAGAAATAAATAAATCAACGGGCAACTTTGACAGAACAATAGAAATCAGCATTATCTTGACAACCTTCAAATCCGGGCTGAAAGTTATTCGAAGTTGACCCTCGCGTACAACACGTATTTGTTCATAGACACTCTCTTGTACAGCTTTTTCATACTCCAAAACCATCATCCCAGATGGAAGCCGGGCTTCACGAGGCATCTCAAGATATAAAAGCTCATCAATGACTCCATGATCAAATTTGATTTGATTAAGCCTAGGAAGCACTTCATAAGTTGCCTCTGCCTCCACAAAAAAGATAACGCAAACAGAGAGAAAGGGAAAAATAATATGTTAGTAAAAGTTTTTTACAGAAAATTGAAGTACAGACAAATGATGAAGTGAATTGCATAGGCCAGAAGAGAAAACATGAAACTTGATAGGGGGCTAGATATCACTTAGATACTCTTGATTTAGAGCTAAAATGAGATGATTGCAACGGGCTAATCCATAATGCACTGGTAGCTTTGCCATAGAGGTGACCAAAGGTGGAGATGACTTTGAGAAGATACTATGGAGCGGGAATCGTGACTGCCTAAACAGGGTGTGTTGGGGAGTGAGATAAAGCTACCACAATCTCATGCAAGGGGCAAGAAAGAGACTCATATTTTCTTCCTTCCATTCCAACCTTCCATGTCTATTAATAGGCTTACATAATATCATCAATTCCTAACAACCAACTGCACATTAATTAATTACTACATAATTAAAAATATAAAAGATTTACGAAGATAAATAATTGCGACAACTGCAATGACTAACAGCATAAAAGACTTAAAATGATAAGGGTGTGATGCCCATAACATCACACCCGTCTTCCAAAATGAGTTTGTCATCAAGATCAGAGGGGGATCGAATTCCTGTACCAGCTTTACCCAATTTCGTCTCACAAGTTCCCCCAATTCTAACAACAAAAAATCTTTTGTAGTGATGGCTTCAAGTGTAGTTCTCATCGAAGTTATAACATAATGCTTTTGCGCGACGTTCAACAATTTTTCCATGGGACAGACATTGGATTTTGGAGGGGGTGTGGGGGGGTACCCTTAGGTCTGCCAGCATGATTCCCAGTGATTGCACCTGCAATCACATAGTCGTCTCGATTAATATGTAGTCAATATTCACACAATTTGGCCAAACTCATAGCAGAAAATAAGTCTTGTGGGTCTTCAAACTGGGCACGTAGTTGCAGTTGCTCATGAATCCCGACCGTAAAGATTGCGCCCAGTTGCTATAGTCGTACCGACGTAACATAAGCTAAGAAATTTGAAATTGTTCCAGATAAGCGTCTACAGATCTTGTTTGTTGTAATGTGTTTACTGTGCCGAGATGAATGTTTCATAGGGGTGTCAAATCGCATGTTGCAAAAACTTTTAAATTCTTCCAAACACAACCCCAATTTTTCAAATTGCAAACTAGTGAACCAAAGTTGAGTCGTACCCAGAAGATGGAAGAGCGTCAGATTGGTCCATTCTACCATCGGTGTCTGTTGATGTCCAAAAAATTGCTCGTACTTAGTGAGTCATCCTAATGGGTAATAGGAACCTCTAACTTGGTGTACTAGGGAACGATATTAGCTTCGTGTCAGTGCATATAAAAGATGGTGGAGGTCCTTGGTTGTTGCTGATTTGTTCATGTATTGGGACAGTGATGACTTTGACAGCTAGTTGAGACTCTCAATCATATTAGATAGTGCGACAAGTTCTACATGGTGATGTGTTTTATCTTTTTTATGTCACACTTCAGGGGGGGGCTTTAGTCGTCATGAAAGTTCACATCATCTCCATAAGCTAACTCATTTGGTTCGTAGAATCCTTCATGTCATTGATAATTGAAGAAAACGTGATGGAGCACGAGAAGAGGACCGGATTGCTGACGGAAGGACATTAACAACATACTTGTGGTTCTATATGAGCAGCGACGCTTCCCTATATTGCTACAAGAATAAGAAGGGATAGTTGAACTTCAAGTCCGCCATCGTGTTTTTTATTATTTCCCCTTAAGGGTATTTAGGTCTTTTGTATTATTCCCTCTACTCAATATATATGAGTAGAGGAGGTGTTAATGATAATTAAGCATTTCCGATTTCATCTTGGTATCAGAGCGAACGCATGCCCTAGCCGCTCCCGCTCTCGCTCATGTTCTCACCCGCTCCGCTCGCAGCCGCCTCCTTCCCCGCTCGCAGTCGATCCCGCTCACAGCGCCCCTTCCGCAGCCGATCCCTCTCGCAGCGTCTCTTCCACTCGCATCGTCCAGCGTCAACCCCGGGTAGCCTCCGCTCGCGTCGACTTCCTCCCGTCAGCCTCTCCTGATCCGGTCGACTCCTCCTTCGGCCGTTTGAGAGTCGACCGGTCCTTCTCCCTCCTCTAATGCCACCCTAGGCTCCTGCTGTGGATGCTAGGGTTGGCGCATCTCCGTCTGGGTTCTAGGGCTGCTGCGTATGCCTCTCGGGTCCTTCTTTTTGGCTGCAGAAGGCTAGGTAGGACGTGATATGCCCTAGTTTTCTGTCCCGCTGCCTTGTCGCTGCTGCTGGATGCTTTGACAGCCCTCTCTTCTTTTTTTTTGGCGGTTCTTTGTTGATTTGCTGCCCCCTCTTGCTCTCATGGGGGATTCTACGGACTCTTCGCCACAAATGAGTGAAGTTATGCCACAGATGGGTGACCCGCAGCGGACCCATGGCCACTCAGGCTCGTTGAAGATTACCACCGTTCCCTTGGACGGAACAAATTACTTGGAATGGTCCCGTGCTGCCCAGCATGTGATCCGCAGCCATCAGATGTTTGGTTATATTGATGGAACTGTGAAGGAGCCACCCAAGACTGACCCTACTTGGAAACGCTGGGACTCCGAGAATTCCCTTGTTGTCTCCTAGCTTCTCCACTCCATGTCTCCCAAGGTATACCGAAGCTACATGCTTCTGGACTCTGCTTACGATATCTGGACACGGGCCAAAGACACGTACTCGCAGATTGGGAGTTCCACGCAGATTTATGAACTTACCCGTCGCATTCTGGAGCTCCGACAGGGATCTATGACTGTGTCCACCTACTTCTCAGAGTTTGAGCGGCTCTATCAGGAATTGGATTTTTTCGAGCAGTCTACAGCCTCCTGCACGGCAGACGCCGTGAAATTGCAGGAAAAGGAGAACAGATACCGTTTACATGTATTCCTGATGGGGCTGAATATGGACTCTGATACTGTCCGGACTCATATTTTGCATCGATCACCCCTTCCGTCCCTAAGGGAAGCCTTCAGCATGGTTCTTGGTGATGACGATCGTCGAAGATCCCTCAGCACTACGGCACCTGCAGTGGATCGGTCTGCCTTTGCTAGTGTTGGTCGGGGCAGTTCCAGCAATACCAGCACCATTCCTATGTGCGATCACTGTGGGCGCCGGGGACATTCCCGGGAGGTGTGCTTCAAGCTTCATCCACACCTTATCCCGCCGGGATTCGGGCGTGGCCGTGGTCGTGGCCGTGCCCCTGGTCGTGGTGGATACCATCAGAGTGGCACTCGATCTCAGGATGCTGCCTACTCCACAGAGGTTCAGGAGGATCATCAGGCTCAGCTGTACAGCCATCTTACCATCTCTGAATTGGATGCACTTCGTCGCCTGCTGCACTCCCAGTCTGACTCTTCCCCGGGTGGAACTTCTACTTCATTTGCTACTGCTACTTTGCCAGCTGCTCATACTGCCGCGACTCCTCCATCTGAGTGGATCATTGACTCGGGTGCCACTGACCACATGACCGGTTCCCCCACAGGTTTTTCCTCGTACACTCCCTTGTCTGGTAAGGATAAGGTCGTTTCTGCCAACGGCACTCTATCCCCTATTGCTGGGAAGGGGAACATTTCTTGTTTCCCCTCTCTTTCGCTTACTTCTGTTCTGCATGTCCCTTCGTTTCCTCGCAACCTCCTTTCTATTAGCAACCTTACTAAATCTCTTAACTGTTCAATAACTTTTTTCCCTGATTCTTGTGTCTTTCAGGAACTGGGTACGAGGCGATGCATTGGCAGTGGTAAGAATCGTGGTGGTCTGTACTATCTGGATGCTACTCAGTCTCCCCTCGCTCTCTCCTCGTCTGCTGCTGCTACCGAGTCTGATGCTCGACGCTGGCACTTGCGTCTTGGTCATCCGTCTCCTGTTTATCTTCAGAAACTGTTTCCTGTTTTTTCTCCATTTGTTCAAACTTTAAATTGTGATGTGTGTGTGATGTCTAAACATGTTCGGCACTCTTTTTCGCATTTATCTTCTCCTAGTGGTACTCCATTTGCTATTATACATTCTGACGTTTGGGGTCCGTCCCCTGTTGTTTCTTTATCTGGTTATCGGTGGTTTGTTACTTTTATTGACTGTTTTTCCCGGACTACCTGGGTTTATCTGTTAAAGAAAAAAGGGGAAGTTTTTTCCGTATTTCAGAGTTTCCATAAGATGGTTCAAACTCAGTTTAATGGTACCATTCGTGTTCTTCGTAGTGACAATGGGGGGGAGTACGATGATCGTGGGGCGTTCGGTGCATACCTATCTAGTCATGATATTATTCACCAAACCACGTGTGTCTATACGTCCACCCAAAATGGTGTGGCCGAACGGAAAAACCGACATCTTCTTGACGTTGCTCGCTGCCTCCTTGCCACCATGCATCTTCCAAAATCTTTTTGGGGGGATGCTATTCTGACGGCCACTCATCTTATCAACCGTCTTCCATCTCGTGTTCTTAACTATATGACTCCGTTGGTGCGTCTCTCCACTACATCTGCTATTCACACTTCTTCTCTACCATCCCGTGTCTTTGGGTGTGTTTGCTTTGTTCATGTTCACACGCCCCTTCGGGACAAGCTTGACCCTCGCGCTCTCCGTTGTGTCTTTCTGGGCTACTCCACCACCACTAAGGGGTATCGGTGTTATCACCCGCCTACCAGACGTTTCTTTTGCACCATGGACGTCACGTTCCGTGAAGAGGAACCTTATTATGTGGGCTTGACTCCTACCTGTCGTCAGGGGGAGACTGATGCTGATGCCCCTGTTCCTCTTCCTCTTCCTCTTGTTCCTCCTCTAGTTCCTGTTACATCGCCATCCACTCCTCAGTTACCGACATCTACGCCATCTCTCATCTCTCCGCTGCCTCATACATCTACGCCATCTCTCATCTCTCCGCTGCCTCATGTCTATCATCGTCGAAAACCAGATAGTCTACCCACTGCTGCTCTGCCATTGTCAATGTCGTCGTTGGACTCAGATTCCGATGCTGACTTACATGTTCCCATTGCCCGGCTAAGAGGTAAAACTGTATGTACTGAACATCCTATCTCTAATCATGTTGTTTATGATCATCTCTCTAAGCCTCATCGGGCTTTTATATCGTCTTTGTCCGAAATCTCTATTCCTAAGACATGGCAGGAAGCAGCTGGTATCCCTGCATGGGCACAAGCAATGAAGGAAGAAATGTCCGCTTTGGAGAAGAACCATACATGGGATGTTACTTCTCTTCCTCCTGGTAAGAAACCCATTGGCTCTAAATGGGTCTTCTCAGTCAAGCAGAACCAGGATGGGAAAGTGGAGCGGTGTAAAGCCAGGTTGGTTGCTCGTGGTTACACCCAGACTCAGGGAATTGATTACCAGGAGACCTTTGCTCCGGTGGCAAAGATGAACTCTATTCGTGTGATCATTTCATGTGTTGTGATCTTAGATTGGGAACTTCATCAACTGGACATCAAGAATGCGTTCCTGCACGGTGACCTCAAAGAAGAAGTGTACATGGCACTTCCTCCGGGATTTGTGAAGAAGGGACAAGAAGGTCTTGTTTGTCGTTTATGGAGGTCTTTGTATGGGCTTAAACAGTCTCCAAGGGAGTGGTTCGGCAAATTTCACAAGGCTATGACAAAGTTTGGTTATAAACAGGGACACTCAGATCATACCTTATTTACCTGGAGAAATGAAGGTAAAATCGTCGTGCTCATTGTCTATGTCGATGATATTGTGATCACTGGAAATGACTCGGATGAAATTGCTAAGCTAAAAGATCTCCTGTCTGCTGAGTTCGAAGTAAAGGACCTAGGAAGGCTCCGCTACTTCCTGGGAATTGAAGTGACCCGTTCCGACAAAGGTGTTTTTATCTCTCAACGTAAATATGTGTTAGATCTGCTAGAGGAAACCGGTATGCTTGGTTGTGCTCCTGCTAACACACCTATGGAGGAGAACCATGGGATTGATGAAGATAGCAATGGTGATCGTGTGGATGCGGCCAGTTATCAGAGATTGGTGGGCAAACTTCTATACCTTTCACATACGCGTCCTGACATCACGTATGCTGTTGGGATCTTGAGTAGGTACATGCACGCCCCAAGAGTCAGACACCGGGATGCTGCCTTTCGTGTTCTCCGGTATTTGAAGAAAGCTCCCGGAAGGGGGCTAATGTTCTCCAAGAATGGTCATTTGAAGATTGATGTCTTCACCGATGCTGACTGGGCCGGTTGTCGCGATGACCGGAAATCCACCACAGGTTACTGTACATTTGTCGGAGGAAACTTGGTTACGTGGCGCAGCAAAAAGCAAAATGTTGTAGCAAGATCCAGCGCAGAAGCTGAGTATCGAGCTATGTCCCAAGGTCTCTGTGAAGGTCTGTGGTTGCGTACCATATTGCAAGATCTTGGGCTTCAGAAGGATACTCCCATCTCCCTGTACTGTGATAACAAAGCGGCGATCAGCATAGCTCATAATCCAGTTCAGCATGACCGGACCAAGCATGTTGAGGTGGATCGCCACTTTATCAAAGATCATCTTGATAAAGGAAACTTAGTTACTCCCTTCGTCCACTCCAGAGACCAGTTGGCCGATGTCTTCACCAAGAGTTTGGGATCCGATCCCTTCACTGATGATATCCATAAGCTTGGGATGTCAGATATCTTCTGTCCGACTTGAGGGGGAGAGTTGAACTTCAAGTCCGCCATCGTGTTTTTTATTATTTCCCCTTAAGGGTATTTAGGTCTTTTGTATTATTCCCTCTACTCAATATATATGAGTAGAGGAGGTGTTAATGATAATTAAGCATTTCCGATTTCATCTGGGATCACTTTTTTATAATTAATCAATTAATTAATAAAGTTTTTAATTAAATTAATTATGTTTTTTTTTATTTTTTAAAACTAATTAATTGATTTAAATAATTAATTAAGAAATTAGTTGCGAGATGTGTCAGAGAAGCATTGGGCTCAAAGATGGCGAGAGCAGTGTATGTGGCTCCTACGAATTGTTAGCTCGAGGAAAAGAGAAGATTGTGCCATGCGGTTTGTTGGCTCGAGGATGGGAATAAGGCGGATTGGTCTCTGTCAACGCTCTGGATCAAAGCCAATAGCAGGGAGAACAAGACGTTGGGAAAAGAATATCGGCTTGAGCTTGGCGGCTGAAGCCGGCTTGGGACAGCTGCAAGCTTGAGCTCGGTGTCTTGGGGAGGCATCGAATGGTTGGAGGACAAAAAAGTAGACAAACAAAAGAAAAGTGTGTAGGTAATCAGATAATTTTGGCTTCTCCTCGCAAGAGGGTGCTTTTTCAAAATCCAAAAAAGGGAGGATCCAACGGAAGTTGTTGCAAAGATCACGAACGCTCTAATACCATGTTGTTATTGGCTAACATATAATGCGTCGGTAGCTTGGCAGAAGAGAAAGTCAGATATGGGGATGACGGCGAGAAAATACTATGGAGCCGGAATCACGGCTATCTAAGTAGGTGTGCTTGGGACAGAGCGAGAGATAATTATCGCAATCTCATGCAAGGGACAAGAAAGACACTCGATATTTTCTTCCTTTCATTCCAACCATCCATACCTATAAATAGGCTTACATGATACAATCAACTCCTAATAACCAGCTACACTTTAATTAATACATAATTGTCAATACAAAAGATTTACGAAGATAAATAATAGCGACGACCGCAATGACTAACAACATAAAGACCTAAAATGATGATGGTGTGATGCCCAAAGAAATTACCAATTTGGAATGTTCATAATGTACACGAGAGAGATTTAACACAAAGTTTTATTGAAGAGCTTAAACAAATACTAAGAAATGAAAGTGTTAGAGAAAAAGTTGATCTTCCATGAAATTTAGTTAACAAGCCATAAGACTTTTAAATTATAAGATTGGAGGAGCGAACCAAAAGCAAGCCTATGAGGAAGATTTCAACAAATTTAAATAAAATATCCGAGTTACCAAGATATGAATGTTTGATTCATGGAAATCATTTTTGCTTTGTCCTTCCAATTGATATTGATTAGCACTATTAGTCATCTGCTGAAATAATGGTGCCCTTTCATTGGAGATCTTTTACCAAGGATTGTTCACTCAGTCTAGAGTTCTTTTACTACAAAGAAGAAGATTACAAGAGGTTCACAATCAAAGGTGAAATAAAAAAAAATCTGCATGCAGCATACCATATTTTTCTATTACAACACATGATTCCTTTTACACCTCGCATAAAATGGTAGCCCAGGGGGAGGGAGAGAAATTGGTAAGAAAAGACTAATGGCCATCTATATTATCTCAATGTGTTCATCATGTTCTCATGAGACAAATCCGAGGAAAAAGCCTAGAATGTGAAAAGGAGAATGCATCTTTTAACTAGGCTTTACTCATATACCAGTATTGGAATAAATCTTAATTATCAACTAATTTATTATTATTAGTTAACGTTTTGCCTTCTTGAAAATTAGTTTGATTGGGTTCAAAAGACCACATTTTATAGGACTAATTTATTATTATTAGTTAACTAATTTATTATTATTAGTTAACTAATTTATTATTAGTTAACTAATTTATTATTATTAGTTAACGTTTTGCTCCAAAAACCACATTTTTCCTTTAATTTTTGATACTATGCAAATCATTCATATAAAGGAAATTAAAATGCATGTGTATGTACCTCAATATTGGGTTCACAAGACTTGCAAGCAGTGGGTGTAACAATTAATCCTATAGAAATGAGGTACTTAAGAAGGATAACTAGATTCAAAGAGTACTTTTTGGACATTAATGGACCGTATCAAGTCATGATCTTAGGTATTTAAAGAATAATATCAATACAAGGTGGCTGGGTGTGGAATTTCTCTCTTGAGAAATTTCTAAAAGAAGTTCAATTTAATCTTGTTTTTATAGTTTGATTGTGGTGCAAACAACAACGATGTGAACGCTAAGAGATATTGTAGATACAAGCATAGGCAGATCATAATGTTCAGTTTTACAGGGTGTCCTAATAGTACTACAGTGATGTGAGTGTTAAGAAACTTAATAGAAGAAAGCATAGGTAGAACATAATGTTTAATTTCACTGGATAAGTCCAAAAGAAACTCCTTCAGAGGTTCTAGTTGTAACCAGGGCAGTCCTAGGCTTATGTCATGACATCATGGGCAGGTAATATAGGAGATTAATCTAATAAATCCTCACTTGCCCCACAAGGGTCATCAAAATACTAAATTTCTCAACTAATTTCTCTTGAGGGACACTAATATAAGGGTGACTGATGGATTATAGGATGAATAATAGGTTTTGGAAGACTAACAGAAGGAGAGATAGGTTTAAAGGTAATAAGCCTAGGAGTGATAGGCTTAAGAGGTATATGCTTAGAAATAATAGGTATAGAAGAAGGATCGCTCTCTATTGTCATGAAGATCTATAATAAATAGAGGGTAAGGTTGACTCGATCCAACATCCGCATAGGTAGAACATAATGTTTAATTTCACTGGATAAGTCCAAAAGAAACTCCTTCAGAGGTTCTAGTTGTAACCAGGGCAGTCCTAGGTTTAGGTCATGACATCATGGACAGGTAATATAGGAGATTAATCTAATAAATCCTCACTTGCCTCACAAGGGTAATCAAAAAACTAAATTCTCAAATAATTTTTTTTGAGGGACACTAATATAATGGTGACTATGATGGATTATAGGATGAATAATAGGTTTTGGAAGACTAACAGAAGGATAGATAGGTTTAAAGGTAATAAGCCTAGGAGTGATAGGCTTAAGAGGTATATGCTTAGATTAATGCACTTAGAAATGATAGGTTCAGGAGAAGGATTGCTCTCTATTGTCACAGAGGATCTATAATAAATAGAGGGTAAAGTTGACTCCCAACATCCATTTTAATGTCATCGTGATAATCATTGTACACATTGTATGTACGATTCACTAACTTCCTAAAAATTTCTTCATTAATCTTTATCAAAATCTCTGTGATATCCTAGGAACTCTCCAGACCTCAAAGTTACTATCAATCAATAATGTTTTAAAAGTGCTAGCATAGTCAACATCGAATAAGGAACCATGCTTGAGATTACATGTCAAGGAGTATATCCTCATATGGCGCTTCAACATATATCATCTTAAGTGGATGTTTCGGGAAGTGGATTACTAGTAGTAAATGCTAGATTAGTGTTTAGATGACTAACTACTAGATCCAACATAATAGGAATTCCTAATGCGAGGATAGTTGTAGCAAAAGCACATATACAAATATTTATATGCAGATATGATCTAAATAATTATTGTCCAAACAGAAATATAGAGGCTCGGATTTTGGCTCCTATCTTTTGATAAGGTAGGAATTGGGATAAGTGTCTTTGGAGAAAGTTGTGGAGTACTTACTTGAGAAGATGACAAATTTTATTCTAAAATTAAACTATAAATAAAGTTAGTGATATTTGAAAGTGCACAGTTAACCTCACTAGAATTCTCTAGAGGGGGGTGAATAGAGATTTAAAAATATTTTGTGCAAAGTTAATAAATATATATATATATGTAATATTCACAGATTTAAGCTTCTCACACACCAACAAGAATTAAGCAAATAAAGAAAGAAATAGCAAAAAGAAAATCACAGCACAACACAAAGAAATATGGTGGTTCCCCAAACTTTGGGTAATCCACTCTTCTACCTAGGCCTGCGAGCGGTGCGGTTTGGTGCGGTTTGGGCCCAAACCGAACCCGCACCGTAGGGGTGCGGTTTTTGGCCGGCCAAAACCGCAGCGCGCCTAAACCGTGCGGTGCGGTTTGGATTTCGGTGCGGTTTTTTATCGGTTTATGCGGTGCGGTTTCAGTTTTTGTAATATTTTGCATATATCTATAGTAATGCTACATTTTTCATTTTAGTACATATAATTGCATTGGGTAACACTCAATATATCATTCAATAAAATCCTAAGTAATATTTAGAATGAGATTCAATAGAAACATAAAACATTTAGTAACAATAACATATACTTATGTTTGAAGAAGTGATTATGACTAACAAATCATAAACACTAAACAGATAAAACAAATGACCAGATAGTCATATAGAGATAAGTACTAAAACATAAATATATGGATGACTAGCATTGAATCACAGAGGTCAAGAGTTAAAATAAAATGATGTGCAGGAGACATAAAAGACCATAATCGATACCTATAAATTGATCTAGTTTGCATCAACACTTCCCTATAATCTACAGAACATGCACCTACATGCCTACCGCAAGTAAAACTAAAATTGATACCTGTGCCGACAACGATGCCCCTCGACAGAGATGGTGTTCACAGAGGCGAGGCGAGATGACCACAAACGGCGGCCAAGAGGCGAAATAACCAGAAACGGCGGCGGTGAGGAGAGATGATCCCAGGCTGAGGAACGAGAAGTGTCGGCGACTCAAGTATTTCAGAGGAGACGAGGCGAGGGAATCCAAGATCACAGGGAAGTGTCGGCGACTCAAGTATTTCAGAGCAGTCGATGCCCTAGCGCGTGAGGAGGACAAAGGGGGGAAATAGAGGAATGAAAAAAACCCGAGCCAAACAACATAAATACAAAATAGTTAGTTGTTGTTGAAAGAGGAAAATAGAAATGCTTGATTGATTTATTCATCCCTCAAGGGGGCATTAAATAGGACTTACATGGACTCTTAAAAGTAAACCTACAATGTGGGACTAAACCCAACTATACCTAAAGACTCTAATAGACCGACATTGACTCAATAATTCCAACACTCCCCCTCAAGCTGAAGGGGGGACCCTTCAGCTTGGACACCACAAATAACGGCAATGGAGGTAGATGATGCGGGACAAACATCAGACGAGCCACCGGGGAATCAAGTCGGGGACATAGCCACACACAACACTGACCCACACACGACGCAGGACCCACACACGACGCGGACTTGCTGGAAAAGCGGTCAACCAACATCACATACACACACAACATGCGAAGAGAACAAAAGATGTGGAGCAAATCATCAAACGAGTGATCGGGGATAATCCATCGGGGATAATCTGTCGGGGATAATCCGCAAGAAGGGCGGTCCCACACGACACAGTCCCACACGACACAGTCCCACACAACACAACTCGTTGAGATTATAACAACCAACACAATCGTGTCCCAACACATGACCAATTCGAAAGGCAGACTGGGGAGACACAAACATACATACAACAAGCCTAGAGGCCGCGTGGAACGAAAGCGAAAAATCGGGAAAGATCATCCGAGTCGCATTTGTCCCAACACTCCCCCTCACGTGGATAACACGTGCATATAGGCATAACAAGACCTAAACAAACATTAGGACAACAGACAAAAAGAACAAAAAAAAACACATACGACAGTAAAAAAAAGCACACAACTTCATCTTCGGCGAGAGATTAGCGCCCCAGGAGAGGTGTCGCGGCTGGTTCTTCGGTCGATGAGCATCGGCAAGCGGATGGAGTCAACTGGAAGTAGCAGAACAACAACATTACTAAAGAAACACAGCGGCATGAAGAGGAACCATACAGAGGCAGCCAACAGAATCGCCATCCAGATCTGAAGCCGTGGAAAGGGACTGGAGTGGGAGAGGAAGCCATCGATGATGTCCATGATAAGAGAAACAGCCGGCAGGATCTCGGCTAAGAGCGCAGACGAGAGCGGCAAAGAAGGGAAGCCATCACTGGATCGATCGGCTATGGAAGAGGGATGAAGATTGACAGAGCACCTTGCGCACAGAGGCCGACTGGAGCAGCAACAGGCAAGGCCGACGGTATCTGGAGCCATCGTCCAGGTCGGAAGAGCAATTTCGTCGATAGGAGTAGCTATCGACGGCGTCGACGGAATCGAGCGCATCAGCAGGGGTTGACGACGAGAGAAGTCGACGGGCTGAAGCAGATAAGATCAGGCGTCGGGAGAAGTAGCGACGATAAAACTTCAGCGGAAACAATCGTCGACGTAGGGGAAGAGGCTGCCACTCCCGTCGATGGAGTCAATTGTTCCATTCCGTCGACGGGAGTGGGCGGAATTCTTCTCGGGAGCCCTAGCAAAGGCGCAGGACGGGGACGGGACTCGAGCGAGGAAGAGACGGAAGCAGCAGGACGGGAATAAATTTTTATTTTTTAGGGTTTTTGATCGAGTGGCTCTGATACCATGTTGAAAGAGTAAAATAGAAACGCTTGATTGATTTATTCATCCCTCAAGGGGGCATTAAATAGGACTTACATGGACTCTTAAAAGTAAACCTACAATGTGGGACTAAACCCAACTATACCTAAAGACTCTAATAGACCGATATTGACTGAATAATTCCAGCAGTTGTTATGATCTCCAGAATATCCAAGATCGCAGGGCTCAAGTTTTTTGTTTGGAGATGGAGCTCACAATCCCATCAAATCTAAATAATAAAAATTATACGAATCATGAGCTAAAATAAAATTGTTTTGAATTAAAATTTTATAATATTAAAATAGGGGTTCGGTGCGGTTTGCACGGTTTTGAGTTGTACAAAACCGCACCGCAAAAATAGCTTGCCGGTTTGCGCGCACAATAAACCGAACCGCACCGCAACCGATCGGTTCGGTTTGAAAGTCAGTGCGGTGCGGTGCGGTTTGGCGGTTCGGTGTGTTTTCGGTTTTCCCGCACAGGCCTACTTCTACCCCCCTTGATAGGAATTCACTATCTTGCACTGAGTCTTTTGTTAAGGAGACTCTTAGAACCAGCCTGAGTCTTTTGATAATGAGACTCTTAGAACCACTACAACTGAATTTTTTGAAGAGAGATTCTTAAAATTCTTTTACACAATTGAAATTTGAAATAAGGATATGAACGAGAAGAAGAAGAAGAATAAGAACAAGAAGAAGAACAAGAATAAGAAACAATTTATGCAAGAAGGAATCTTCTTCCTAGCAAGAAGATTAGAAGCACAAGTATAGTGAATGTAATCTCTCTTCTATAGTGAGAAGGAGATTGTAGGCCTTTCTCTCTTTCAGTGAGAGCTTTCAGAAATTTGCAACAGTATGACTTCAGAAGGAAGAAGAAGAAGAATAAAGCTTTTTCTTGCTGCAGCACTCTTTCACTTTTCTCAATTTTCTCTTTCTTTTCTCTAGGGAGCTTTTCCTCTTTTTCAAAATGGAGTGGATGACCTCTTGTTATTCTTTCCGACCTCCTTCTGTATTTATAGCTCTGTTTATTCAAAAATATTGCTATAGGAGAATAATCAATTAGCAGTCAGAGAAATAGTAAGAGAGAAAAGTTTCCATAATCATTATATCTGTAGAAGAAAAGAGATCATTCTATTTTCCAATAATGTCCATAATAATCTTAATCAAATTAGCCAAGAATCATTTAGAAGGAAAGACTGATTCAGAACGGCTAGAAGAGAATAATATAATTCCATAAAATTCAGATCTACAGAAAGAAGAAAAGAGATCTCGCGTGTTATTGAATCTGTCACAGAAATCGACGTGCGTCGATTACTATTCAACGTAGGCGTCGATTTCAGCCTGGCTAGACGTCGAGAAGAAAATATGGAAGGAACGTTGACTGAGGTGCGTCGACTTTACTGGGTGCGTCGACTAGAAATCAGAGTTACGTCGACTTTGGTTACGTCGAATCATGTTTAGAGTTACTTCGACTCAATATGAGAGGTACGTTGACTACACTTCGACGCTGCGTCGATTACTATTCGACGCATATTTACTTAAACTAATTTGTCACTCTGAGAACTCATTTTTCTACTCATTTCTAGAGGTTAAGATAAATCATTTCCCCAACAATCTCCCCCTATTTGTCTTAACCATGATCAGAGAGAAATTTTATCAGCTTTTAATCAACATATTTATAGAGAAGAGATATATTAGTTAATCAGAAGAAAATGGAAAAAAAAAATCATATAACAGACTTTTTGTACAGATCAATCAGTACTTAAGCATTAAAAAATAGAGTATATCAAAATTGTTCAACATATCATTTAGGAGGAGTAGGAGGAGTTTTTCTCTTCCTAGAGAATACTAAAGGGAGATCAGGTCTTTTTATAGAGGTGAGTTGCTCCTTCTCGGTAGCAAGATGTTCATTCAGCTCCCCCTGAGTCAAAGCAGTCTGCTCCCCCTGAGATGGAACTTCCTTTACACTTTCTTTTTCTGCTTTTTCAGCTTCTTTCCCAGCTCCAGCTTCAGCTATGACAGCATCTGGCTCCCCCTGAGCTTCAGTTTCTTTTTCTTTCTCACTTTCAGCCACTCCTTCAGCCTCAGCTTCCTTTTCAACTTCAGCTTCCTTTTCAACTTCTTTCTCTACTCTACTTGCCTCCCCTTGAAAGAGAACTATTTGTTGTTCAGTTTCTCTTGCTATAGAAAGTACATCTGTTATCTGTTCTGTAGTATATAGCTCAGGTACTATTTCATTCCCAATGGTCTTAAGCAGAGCAAGACTATCAGATTTTGATGTTGGAGAGGAGTTGTGTGAGTGAGATTTGTGACTGGAGAGCTGCTCTTCATCTAACTTCTCCCCCTTCTTGACCTTCTTAGCCAAGGAGGTTAAGAATGATTTAGTAACCTTAGATGAAGACACAGAGGTTTTGAGTACTTGCACAGAGGCATTTACCCCATCCAACTGGGTTTGCATGTGCCTGATAGAGGAGTGAATTTGAAGGCAGTGTCCATCCAGCATTTCTTGAAATCTTTGGGCTGCTGACTGGATACACTGAGTGATGAGAGTTTCAGTGGATGGAGATGGTTCAGGGTGTGTTGGTGAAGGAGATAATGGTGGATGGGATGAAGGTGGAGAAGTGATTGTTGATATATGAGGTATGGGAGATGATGCAGGTAGAGAGGATGTGATAGTAGGAGGAGGAAGAGGTGGTGATTGAATTGGTGTATGTGAAGATGTAGTTAAGGTAGGAGGTGTGAGGGTAGTGGAAACTATTGGTGTGGATGATGTTGGTAGGGAAGAGATGTCTGTATGTGGAGGAGGAGGTGAAGATGGATGCACAGGAGAATTAGGAGTAGAGGGAGTTCTTTCAGGAATGGAACCAGGCTTGGGGATTTGCCTGGTCCATTTTGAAAAGAGGGCTATGGACATCCTTTTTCCAGGAGGAATGAGAATTCCTTTTGACCTACATAGGTCAGGGAAGGAGTGAAGGAGTACCTGACTCATGATCCTCATGTAGGCATTCTCTTTATGAGAATATTTGTAGCCTATCATCTTCAATAAGCAGCTGGCCTAGTCTATCTTCTTTTTCAGTACAACGGCCCCCATAATGTTCAATTGCTGCTTGGGCACTGCATCATGGGCAGAGATTTTGCATAGTAGTATTTTTCCTACTATGTCTGTCAAGAGCCTATATTCATCAGAGAAGTCTATTTTCTTCAAGTTGATTGGTCTATCTCTGGAGAATTTCATGGTGATTAATAAGTTTTTGATTTCCTCAGGGATGAGTTCCACAGGTTCATTACCTGATGGAAGATCAAAGGTGTCCCTAAGATGTTCTGCAGAGATTGAGACAGGTGTTTCATGGATTGTTCCTGTAATCTCTCCTTGTTCAGATATCTGAACATGATTCATCAACTCAGTGAGTTCTATTTCCAGGAGTCTGCATCTTGTTGAAATGAGTTTGTTTAGACCGGCTTCAGTGAAAAGAGCTATGATGCTCTTGTAGTTTTCGGCGGCGGCTTGGAAGGAATCAAGATCAATATTGAAACCAGAGTTGATCTTGGGAGCCATTTTGGTCAGTGAGAGAGAGAGGAAGAGATGGCTGGACTGAGAAGTGAGAAGGATGAGAGATGCAGAGAGCGTGCAGATTTCTAACTGAAGAGTTTATTTAAGTCAGGTGAAACGTCGAAACGAGACACAACTCGAGGTTTATTCGGTACTACAGTAGATGTGACCGAAAATATTTTAGTATTGCCGCTCTTTTTCATGAAGTTGACGTTGCGTCGAGTGGAAGTCGATGTATGTGTCGGTACAGTCTGAATTGAGATGTTAGGGTTTACTATCGACGTTGCGTCGATTAAGAAATCGACGTGACTTTTGGTCTTGAAAATTCTAAGTTTCTCTTGAGAGATTATTTCTTCCTAATCCTAAGGTTTTCTAAGTCAGTCTTGGACTAATTTTATAGACAATTGGATTGATTGTGTCAACATTGTTTGGCAATGTGGCCAGTTTTATTACAGATATAACATTTGATTGTCTTTAGATTATGGGAATTTGAGTTTAGAGAGGGATAGGGGTGTTGATTAGGATAGAGTTGTTGATTAGGATAAAAGTTTTGATTAGGATAGAAATTTTGATCAGGATGAATGGGTCCTGAATGGGGGTTAAGATAGAAATTTTTGAAGGATAGATATGTCCTGTATTTAAGTTGCTATGAAGTTTTATGCGTCGATATCTATTCGACGTATGTTGAGAGTTGCGTCGATATATATTCGGCGCTTTCTCTAGATTGCGTTGATCTGGAATCGATGCATGGAAGTAGTTGCATCGATTGTAAGTCGACGTAATTTTATTCATGCGTCGATTTGAGGTCGAAGCATATGAGAGATTGCGTCGAGTAGAATTCGACGTACTATCATTCATACGTCGATATGAAGTCGACGCAATTGTGTCTTCACAGATTTTATTTTTCCCTTTTTCTGGTTGGAGATTTATTTCTTGAATTGTTTCTTTTGGCCTAGTTGCCTTCTCAGAAGGAGTTTGAGAGTCTTCATCTGAATAGTATGATGTTTCATCAAAATGGTTTATCTCCTTGAAGGTGAAGTCTTCTTCTTTATTTTGTGAGTCTTCTTCTAAGTTTGTTGATTTGATGGGTTTAGTAAATTTAACGGGGCTCATCCAAGCAGGTTTGGTAGATGGTATTGAACTGGTTGAAGGATCAGCCCCTAACCCCAGATTCTTATGTCTGATTGTTTGTTTTTCAGTGATTTCTTTAAGTGTTTGGCTTCTGACTTTTATAGATTCTTCAAAAGCTTTTGCCTGGGATACCTTATTCTTAAGGAGTTGATTTTCTATTTTATCACTTTTTATTTCCTTTTCTGTTTTATAGATTTCACACCTTAGTTCATAATTTTTTGAACATGTATCCTCTATTTTTCTCATATTAATTTGTTCTTTTAGATCCTTAATTTTTTGTTTAGCTTTTAGTTGATCTAAACAGAATCCTTTAAAATCATTTTTGAAATCATCACATAGAAAATCTATTTCATCAAAAATGCTTACCTCATCCTTATCCTCAGATTCCTCTATGAGAATAAGGCTATTTGTTTTTGTTGTTGAATTTTCTTTTTCATCTTCAGAAGAGATGCTTCCTTCTGATCCTGTTTCACTCCATAATTCAGCAACACATTCTTTTTCTAAGCTTCCAAGAGCCATTAAGCATAGGTCTTCTTGCTTAGATTTTCATTGTCACTTTTAGATGAGGTGTTGTCTTCAGAGTCTGTTTCACTTCAAGCTTCTACAATGAAGCCTCTTTCTTTCTTCTTCTCCCTTCTCTTGAGATCTTTCTTTTTCAGATCTTTCTTTTTCTCAGCATTTTCTGGACATTCTGAAGCAATATGTCTAGTTTTCCTGCAGGAATAACAAACAATTTTTTTAGTAGAAGTCTTTTCATACCTTGGTTTTGACTCTCTTCTTCTAGACCCATCTGTCCTGACCCATTTCTTGAATCTTCTGGCCAGGAGACTGAATAATTCTTCTTCAGTAACAGGGGTTTCTTCTTCTGTTGCTTTTAATGCAATGTTTCTATCTTTTGAAGAGGTTGGAGTGTTTTCCCTTCTTTCCTTCTCTTCTCTGGTTTCAGTAGTTGCTCATAGGATTTGAGTTTTCCTAAAAGGGCATCTGTTGAGATTTCTTTTTGTCATCTTGTATCTCTTATTGCTCATATTCTTGAGTCCCATGAACTTGGGAGACTCATTAATAATTTATCATTGATCTCTGTGAAAGAGATCTCTCTATCCAAGCTCCTTAAAGATGATCAGACTGAATCTGTCATACATCTCAGATATGCTTTCTTCATGCTTCTTTTGAAAGTTCTCATATTGGGAGATCAATAGAGCCTTTCTATTTTTCCTTTCATCAGCACTTCCTTCTACTATCTTTATAAGAGCCTCCCAGATTTCTTTGGCTGATTCACAGTCAACAACCTTTTGAAAGATTACATCTGAGAGGGTTGAGACAAGAATGTTCACAGCTTTTGCATCACATGCTCCTGCCTTCTTCTCATCATCTGTCTACTCAGCCCTTGGGACCAGTGTTTGAGTCACTTTACCATTTGAGTCCTTTCTATAAGGCTTGGGAGGACCTGTCAAAATAACATTAAACAGTTCTTCATCAATAGAATTCATATAGATCCTAATTCTTGTTTTCCAAAGTGCAAACTTTTCAAGATTGCACATTGGTGGTCTGGTGAAAGCATAATCTTTGATTTGTGTCATAAAAAGTTTTTAGAAATATACATATATGTATGAGGTAAGATCTTTTTGATTAAGGAGTTACCCCTTTTTGATCAACCTCCCTCTGATACCAATTGAAAGTGCACAGTTAACCTCACTAGAATTCTCTAGAGGGGGGGTGAATAGAGATTTAAAAATATTTTGTGCAAAGTTAATAAATATATATATATATATATGTGTAATATTCACAGATTTAAGCTTCCCACGCACCAACAAGAATTAAGCAAATAAAGAAAGAAATAGCAAAAAGAAAATCACAGCACAACACAAAGAAATATAGTGGTTCCCCAAATTTTGGGTAATTCACTCTTCTACCCCCTTGGTAGGAATTCACTATCTTGCACTGAGTCTTTTGTTAAGGAGACTCTTAGAACCAGCCTGAGTCTTTTGATAAGGAGACTCTTAGAACCACTACAACTGAATTTTTTGAAGAGAGATTCTTAAAACTCTTTTATACAATTGAAATTTGAAATAAGGATATGAATGAGAAGAAGAAGAATAAGAACAAGAATAAGAACAAGAAGAAGAACAAGAATAAGAAACAATTTATGCAAGAAGGAATCTTCTTCCTAGCAAGAAGATTAGAAGCACAAGTATAGTGAATGTAATCTCTCTTCTATAGTGAGAAGGAGATTGTAGGTCTTTCTCTCTTTCAGTGAGAGCTTTCAGAAATTTGCAGCAGTATGACTTCAGAAGGAAGAAGAAGAAGAATAAAGCTTTTTCTTGCTGCAGCACTCTTTCACTTTTCTCAATTTTCTCTTTCTTTTCTCTAGGGAGCTTTTCCTCTTTTTCAAAATGGAGTGGATGACCTCTTGTTATTCTTTTCCGACCTCCTTCTGTATTTATAGCTCTGTTTATTCAAAAATATTGCTATAGAAGAATAATCAATTAGCAGTCAGAGAAATAGTAAGAGAGAAAAGTTTCCGTAATCATTATATCTGTAGAAGGAAAGAGATCATTCTATTTTCAAATAATGTCCATAATAATCTTAATCAAATTAGCCAAGAATCATTTAGAAGGAAAGACTAATTCAGAACGGCTAGAAGAGAATAATATAATTCCATAAAATTCAGATCTACAGAAAGAAGGAAAGAGATCTGGCGTGTTTTTGAATCTGTCACAGAAATCGGCGTGCGTCGATTACTATTCAACGTAAGCGTCGATTTCAGCCTGGCTAGACGTCGAGAAGAAAATATGGAAGGACCGTTGACTGAGGTGCGTCGACTTTACTGGGTGCGTCAACTAGAAATCAGAGTTACGTCGACTTTGGTTACGTCGAATTCTGTTTAGAGTTACTTCGACTCAGTATGAGAGGTACGTCGACTACACTTCGACGCTGCGTCGATTACTATTCGACGCATATTTACTTAAACTAATTTGTCACTCTGAGAACTCATTTTTCTACTCATTTCTAGGGGTTAAGATAAATCATTTCCCCAACAATATTTCTGGTGAGGTTTCATAGTGCAAAGAAAACCCAAAATAGTAGAATTAAAGGTACTAAAAAAACTTAAGGAATTATACTTGCAAAGAAAAAATGTGTTTTTCGACATAAAAGAGAAGTGATATGAAGGTATCGTGGATAAAATCTTCAAACTACATATCATATGTCTTGAGGCATCGGATTCGATGATATAAATCTACAAGGAAGATGAAACATGGGATGTTTGACTACTCGAATGAATGTAAATAGCAACTAATTGGCACGCAAAGATTACACAAAAGAAATCTAGCATACTCCCCTGTAGACAATAAGGGGACTCCAAATGTCAAAATCATCAAACAAAGAGCACAAACTATAGAAGGAATTATAAGATAATAAAAAAGTATCAAATAGAGGAGAGAGTCCATTACACTATCATAAATAGTCCAGAATAATTATGACCAAAGAAAAACCTTCGGTGTTTCCAAGCAAAAAAAGATGAGAGAAAAATTTTGGTGGCAAAAAAAGTTTTTCAATGCCAGATAGGGAAGGACACATTCTGAACTGAGAAACCGATCTAAACTATTTTAATCCTTGTAGTAACATGATTAGAGGATTGTGTCATGGATTAATAGAGAGTAATTGCATCAATTGGCAGGCTCAGAAAATGACACAAACTTGCAAAGCAAATGGACCAAAGCAATGCATTAGTTAGTAGATTGCGAAGATCAAAAACTTGTTGACAGTGTAACACCCCGTTTTTCAGTATTGATTCTTGGTTGATCCCATGACGATGAGTAGCAGCTGGTGGATGTTATAGAGACTGATCAGATGCTAAACAGAAAACCTGAAGAGAGATCAGGGAGAATACCCTTTGGATGAGGAAGGATCGATGAACGTTGACCGATTAGGGTCCGATTGGCGATCGTGGACTGTTGGGTCCGATCGGCGACCACTAGGACCGATCGGTGATCGGCGACCGTTAGGACCAATTGGCGATCGGCTACCGAGAGGCCGATCAGCGATCGGCGATCGAGACGGTCGACCGAAAGAGCCGATCAACGATCGTTGACCGAGCCAGGGTCGATCGTAGAGCGATCGAAAGGCCGAAATCTGGCGGGTCCGATGAGATGAAATATGCTGTCTTTCACTCGATTGAGACCGTGGGTCTAATGGAGAATAATCTGATGGCTAGGAACTCTTCCCGAGACTCCCTTAGGTCGGAATGGGGAGAATACAGAACTCTTTTTCCTACTTTAAGGAAACTGAGAGCTAGAGATCGAGGGCAAAAGCCTAAGATGCGTGATCTTGCTGCTGGAACCAAATGGGAGCTTCAAGCGGCAGTTTAATTCCAGATACGTGGAAGAGTGTTGATCACTCCTTACCCGCAATGGCACCGAAGAGAGCTCTGAGGGTAACGTCTTTTCTCTTCGATCTTAGGACCGGTGAATGTTGTCTTTTTCGATTTCTTGCATAGGAGAGTCTCCTTTACTAATTAGTGGAGGACATGACTTCCTTTGGTTCGTTAGAACTCTCAACATCGACATGAATGCATTAGATAATCTGACATAGGTGTTCGGATTAGGCATGATGTGTGAGGCATACCCGTGGTCGTAGGCTCGGATCGGTGATGATGATGTGACGATTGTAACATCTCATCTGTAATTACCTCATGATATGGGTCTGGCCGGTTCCCACTATATAGTATAATCACAAACGAACAATTATAATGAGGTATAAAATAAAAACATCTAAGCAACCAGGCATTCTTAAACAAGTACGCAGCGGAAAAACTAAGAGATAAAGATCACAACCACTAGAGAATACCCACAACTAAAACAACAGAATGTCAATGGCCTTATGGCCTACAAAACCCTCAAAAGTAAGACTGTCTAAAAAGAAAGGGGTACAAGAACCCAAACATCTTGGCTCGCAGGCCCGCTCAAAAACTAGATAGTACAATGAAAGAAGAACAGGAAAGCGGGCACACTTCATAAAGTGACTCTAGCGGCCCTCTGCATCCTTACCGCACCATGCAACCATCACAACAAAAGCAGTACGCATGGGTCAACTATGAGCTGACCACAACTACGTAACCACACCACTCCTCCCGATCATCCTAGCGGACCCCGGGGAACTACATCACCTTGCAAGTCAGCATTTCGCAATATATATATATATATATATAATATAAAGCAATGAATTAGTAAAGCAGGAAGTAGTAAACAAAAGAGCAATTTATAAAGCAAGAAAGTCTACTACATACAAGTTCAGCAATTACTAGCATCCTACAATACCATCCATTCATCTACAGGAGAGCCTTTGAGTCACAAGCTACAGGGGCATAAATCCAACCCCTGAGTCATAAGGGTGAGAAACTCCAACCTCATTTCCATATACTACAAGGAGTGAGCCACGCCCTAACTCCATGAGTCCTCGGCTAAGGGTAGTGGGATTACTCCCTACTGCTTGAGTCCACAGCTACAAGAGATGAGCATCTCTCTTGAGTCCACATTGTCATGAGTTCACAATTTGTGCTACCTTGGAGCTATCGCCAGCGGTAGGACTATCGTCCGGCGGTACCTCACAAAAATGTATTAAAACTTAATTATCACACCAACAATTTCTACGTATATCAATTATACAATACGAGTGCATCAAGACTCACTCATAGTACCTGGAAGCGCTTCTCATCGGTTTCCTGGAAGCTACCGCCCGGCGGTAGCACTACCGGCGGTATCTTCCAGGAACTCACATTTAAGAATTCAACGTCTCCAAAAATAACCTTCAGCGTCACAAACGCATCTCAAGGCATCCCAGTACAAACACATCACCCGGGAAGATATTTGCAAGCCGAAGGACTGCGGAGGCCTTGGGATAAAAAACTTGAAGCTTTGACGGAATGTTGTGCTGGCTTTGGTGCTGACGCGAAATATGAGAGCGGAAAACAGTCTATTGGCTTGCACTTTGGGAAGCAAGTACTATTACCGCAACAGATTCTCGACGAGTAGGAGCAAGTCAAAAATGTGGAATCACATCCGACATGGGGGGGGGGGGGGGGGATTTAGTTGAAGCTGGCACAGTGTGGATGATAGGTGATGGCAATCATGTTTCATCCTTGATGGACCGCTAGATCGGCACGCTCCCGCTACACAGATGCCCGACTTTTTTGGATGTGAGTGTGCCTCTGGAGTACATCGCTGGGCTGATTGACGGAAATGGGTGATGGTCGATGCAAGTGCAGTGGCCTTTTGGCAAGCCTCTTGCGGATTTAATTTCTACGCTCCCTAAAGAATACATTGGGGGCGAGGACATGCTTGTTTGGAGCCTAACTGAGAAAATAGTTATAAAACCTGCTACTCTCTATGTGCATGCGTCCACTAAATACAGATTGCATGCGGGATTGATTTGGAGACTGAAAACGCAGCCCCGCGCTATTTTCTTATGCTGGCGTGCAATGAACAACCTCTTGCCCTCTATGAGTTCGCTCCACTTTCATGGAATCAGCGAGGTGGACAACTGCCTCTGGGGTTGCGGGATGCCTGAGACCGTGCGGCACCTATTTGGTTCTTGCAGCTTCATGAAAAAAATTAGGAGAGAATCCGACCGAATGCAGATCAACTTAGTGCCTGCATCCTTCGAAGAAACTGTTGATTTCCTGCGAAATGAGGCTGAAACCAACAGGAACTCAGCAAGAGCTGCTAACATATTGGCGCTTTTTTATAATATATGGAAGGCCAGGAACAACTATTTACATGGGCAAAGCTTCATGCAGCCAGCTACTTTAATTATGCACTCCATCGCCACTTTTGAAACACCGCAAGGGACCTGGAGGGCCAATAACAGCCGGCCAACATTGTGGACCTCCCCCCTGGATGGATCAAGGTGAATTTTGATGGCGTCGTCCGGGAAAATGGTATTGCGGGTATCGGTTGCATTGTACGAGATTGCCATGGGCTTATCCGTGCCGCGCCAAGTGCCAATCTCACCACCAGATCAATCAACATCGCGGAGCTGAAAAGCGCTCTCTTGGAGTTTTATACAACAAAATCTTTCTTCCAGGATTGTGTTGGGGTTGTGCAAGAAGGTGATTCCACGTAAACCATTAATCAAATGAGCCAAATCCTTGAGGGGCACTTCTCAGGAGAAACAGAAACCAAAATTGCATTGTTATTAAAAGAATCTCCACAAATTGTTTATCCCTTGTCCAGAGAAATGCAAACTATGTAGCCGACTATTTAGCAAAATTGGGATGTCATGCTAATTACTCTTGGGAATGGGGAATGCCCCAAAACCAAGAAGTTAATAAACTAAGCTCCTTAGACCTAGACACCATGATGTAATCTTTTATGCATTTACCTTATATATAGGCTAAAGTCGCCGTTTCAAGGAAGCACGCATACAGATTTTCTAGGAGATATCGTCGGCGGTAACCACTTTCGTCGGCGGTATCTCCCAGAAAACCGTAAATCACCCATTTCCAGCCCTCTTTAGGCCGTCTTACCTCATATACATACATCATAATGGCACTAGGGTGTCACGTATCTCCCTAACCAGATTTCCCATAATCGATTTCGCACAAAAACACCAAATCGGGTCACGCATCCCGATCATGGCTTCGCAAACAAAATCTAAACGGATGTATCATAATGACCGGAAGGAAAGGGTTGTTACCTTTAGAGTAGACTTCAGAGAATGGAACTCAAAGAAAAAGGGTTGAGAACGGCCGCAATAACCCAAGGAAGCTTTCTCTGGCGACGGCTCGTCAATCCTTGGGGTGAAGCTCCGGCAATGCCTCTTCCTTCATCACGAGCGGTGGAGAGTCTCCTCTTGCTCTCGCCCTAGACGTCAATGAAAATGAAATGAGAAATAGAAAATAGGGCTTTCAGCCCTATTTAGGGCCCTCGGACGAACATATTGTGGTCCTCTGTTCAACTTCTATAAAGATTTAACGACCGAGATCGCGTATCTCAAATAACTAGATCCTCCTGAGAGCTGCCGCATGTGGTAATACCTACCGCACGGCGATATCTCCCAAGACAGACGGCCTACTTGAAACGACACATGTTTGGGAACCTTACCTACCTATATTGACTTTCTGTCTGGAGGGAATCATCGGTTCTCAACTTAAAGGCGTGCCTCGGGCGCGCCTAAGGCTCCAGGCTCAACGGGCTCAGAGGCTTACGCCTTCGTGCATTTTTTTTTTGCGTCTTTGGAGCATAAAAGCCGTGTCTAGGTGCGATTTCTGTTGCAAACTTATTTTTTCCAAAAAAAAAGAACTAATGTAAGAACTCAATAATTTTTGCATGATTTAGTGTATGTGAAACATAATCGAGTGTTAAGACTTTGATATGATGCAAGTGACCACATTAATTCTATTTTTTAAGAGATACAAATGATAGTAATGAATAATTAATTAGTAGAATAGATGAAAAATCGGATCAAAAAGATGAACTGATGTTCGATGCTTATTTTTTTAAATGAATGTGGTTGCTCCTGGCCTTCGTCAGGCGCGCGCATGCGCCTTGCCCTCATCAGGCGCGCGCCTGCGCCTTGAGCCTCGCGCCTAGGCTCCAAGAACCTTTGCGCTTTGGTGCGCCTTGCGCCTTTAATAACAAAGTTACCTACAATGTTCCTGATTTGAAGAAGTCCTCAAGTCAAAGATAAATATACTTTGTATTTGACACATTTGCTTTAGAATATTACTTTCAGGTATTAGACAGTGCAAGCTTAACATAGAGCTAGACGTAGTGTCATCAGACATAGTTTTGTCAATGTAATTTTTCATTGTGCAAAACACCATGTCGACCTATGATCTAGACTATATTAGACTTATCACTAACTCATTATCATCAGGAATAAAGGTCTAACAAGAGAGCTAAAACAAAGGATTTTAGTTGGGAAGATCAGAAATTTACTAAGTCAAATATCGTCTTGGAGAGCCTAAATGTCGACGAGTAAAGATTTTGATATCGTCTTGAAGACCTTAAGCTCCAAGACGATGTCGTCTTGAAGACTCTCAATTACACACATATCGTCTTGTCTAGAAGAAGAAAGTCTATCTTTAAATATCGTCTTAGTAATAATATACTTTCCAAGTTGATATTGTCTTGACAAGGCTCATTTGCTTTCATATCGTCTTGGAAATATACAATAGATATCTGGAAGCACTTGTACGAAGGAAGAATTTGACTAAAGCATTTATCGCCGAGGTGATCTCAAATATCGTCGAGGTCATGTGAAATGTCGTCGAGGAACCAACACGACATTTCATAAGTATCAAGGAAGATTCGACCAGATAGGCTTATCACTTGGCTAGAAGATAGAAGGACGCATTTAGCGTCTTGAAGACTATAAAGAGATATCAAGTTAATTTGTACAGAAGATTCGACTAGAAGGTTGAAGCAGTGATATGTCGTCTTGTGAACTACAAAGGGTCATCAGCACGATTCATGCAGACGATTCGACTAGAATGCTGAAGCAGTTGAATATCATCTTGTGAACTACAAAGGGTCATTAAGACGATTCGTGTAGATGATTCGACTAGAAGATTGAACTATGAAATATTGTCTTGAAGACCACCAAAGCCACCAAAACAATTCGTGCAGAAGAATTGAACTAAAGCTATACAGAGTTCAAATTCGACCAGAAGAACTACATTCGACCAAACATCTAGTCGAATCACGGAAAGGCCAGAATTCAAATTAAAGCTTGATTTTGACGTCGCGTCATTTATTGTTGCCGTAGATTGGGTCAATCAAAGTTGAGCTTTATGGAAAGCTGATATCTGACATAAAGGTCGTCTGAGGAAGTGACCGTTATCAAATGTCCTTATAAAAAGGAATAGACGGATTTCAGCAAACCCTAATCTTGAGATTCACAATCATTTCCTTAATTATTCTGAAGAAAAAGTTCGTCGCCGACAACGTGCATTTCGTTCTCAAGTAAAAAGAAGATATTCATTGAAGCTTATCATTCTATTCTTCTAAAGAAATATTCAATCATCTTGTTGATCCAAAGATTCAACGTCTGTTGCAATAAAATTTCTAAAGAAGTCATTTCCGCAACAGGCATCAAGAAGACTCAAGCTATACAAGTTAAATTTTGAGTCTAAAACTTCTTTGTAAAATATTGTTTTACATAATCCTTGATAAGGATCTGAGGTAGGGGACTTTACACAGTTCCTGAGGTAGGATTCAAGCTTGAATCTGAGTTGTAGGATCCAGGGATTGGATCTGAGGTAGGGAATAGGTTGTTATTCCTGAGTTGTAGGAGTCTTGAACTCTGAGTTGTAAGATCTGATAGATCTGAGTATTGGAGGAGTAAGCCGAGTCTAACACACTGCTAGATAGGTGGAGGGAGAAAGTGGTCGTACCCAACTCGGGGAACCACTATAAACATCTGTGCAATCTGTGATGTGTTAGCTTTTCTGTGATTAATCTGCTTGATAATTTTAATATCTGAAAAACACTCAGACACATATTCACCCTCTTAGATGATTAGACATCCCTTAACTTACAAGTGGTATCAGAGGAAGGTTGTTCAAAAAGAGCTTAACAGCTTGAACAATATCCTCAACAAGGGAGATTAGTCTGCTCAGCATGACTTCTGGAGAGAACTATAAAGAACTCAATTCTATGAAGCTGCTGATATGTAGAAAAGAGAACTTCGGGATCTGGAAGGAGAGAGTCAGATTATTCATGGAAGCATTTGACCCTAGAATCTTTATAACTGTGGAGGAAGGACCTTTCATCCCCATGAAAGTCTCCACTATAGATTCAAATCTACAAGTACCAAAGAAATTCTCTGAGATGACTAAAGATAAAGTTGTTCTGGCCACTATGGATAAAAGGGCCAAGAACATAATAGTAAGTGTCATAAATGACTCCACTTTCGAGAACCCAATTCATTGCAGAACTGCTAAGGAAATGTGAGATTCACTGATTGTATACATGAAAGGCACTGAGGAAGTAAGAGATGACAGAAAACATCTTCTCAACCAAGAATATGAGGCCTTCAGGAAGGAGAAGAAGGACTTTATTGCTGAATGCTATGAAAAGTTCTTTAAGATAGTCAATGGACTAAAGAACTATAGGAGAGAATTCTCCAACTATAATCTGAATGACAAGTTCTTGAGGTCCCTCAACAAAGAGTGGGACATCAAGATTTGTGTCATAAGGGGGATGGGGAATCTGGCCAACATCCAGCCCCAAAATCTATATGGGAAGCTGCTATCCCATGAGTTGTAGTTGAACACCAGGAAGGCAGAAGAAGAGTCTTTCAGATCTCACTCTAGAGAGATGTTTGTAGATTTCAAGGCTGAAAGCTCCAGGAGAAGTAGAGAGGACTTCCCAGCCCTCGGGGAGAGAAATACTGAAGAAGAAGAATCTGAGACCAGCACTTCAGGCTCAGACCTTTCAGATGGAGAATTGTCCTTGTTTTCCAAGCAATTTAAGAAGCTGCTGAGCAAGAGGAGGCGGTGGAAGAACAGACCAACATCCTCCTTCAGCTCAAAGAAATATCACAACAATTCTGACATGGCAAAGCGCAATCCCAAAAGGGACAGGTATGCCTCTAAACAGAACAAATAGTTTTCAACTGATATTGTGTGTTATTGTTGCAACAGGACAGGACATGTCATAGCTGACTGTCCAGATAAAAAGAAAGAGGGAAAAAGAGATGATGAGAGAAGATCTCACAAAGGCAAGAAATCGGAAAAGAGCTTCATAGCAAAGAAGCCCAAGACCTTGAGTGATAGTGAATCAAGTTCATCAGAATCTGAGGAAGAAGTCTACATTGGGCTCACTGCACTCTCAGAAGAAGAGTGGGAGGATAACTATCTTGCAGCCAGGGTGTGCATAAGGGCACCTTTATCATTGTCAGACAGTGACAGTGAATCAGAAGAAGATGAGATCATTCATGGACTGATGGCTTTGACTGATGAAGAGAAGCAGGATAAATCTTGTCCTAATAAGGTACATACCGAAGCCCATCTTCCTATTTCAAGATCTGATATTGAGTCTAATGCTTAAACAAAAGCAAACTCATCAGCTGATGATGAGAGTGATTCTGAATTAGCAGATCAATATAATGATATCATTAGCAAGTGAAAGATATGGGTTGTCAATGATCTACACCTAGAGGAGGGGGTGATTAGGTGTTTTCAATATTCTTTGCTTCTATAAATTTAATCTATCACAGCACAAAAGCAACACAGAAAGCACACAAGATTTATAGTGGTTCACTACAAGACAATGTGTCTAGAGGTAGTCCATTGTCCCTCCCACCTATCTAGCAGTGTGCTAGACTAGGCAACTTCTCCAAAACTCAGATATTTTCACTATACAGCAGATCTTACAACTCAGATCACAAAGGATCCTACCTCAGCCCTTCACACAAAAAAGCCTACACTCATGTTATACAAACCTTACAACAATTTTCTCAGACTTTACCAAGATCCTACCAAAACTCAGGCTCACATAGATCCCTACCAATCTCAGGCCCTGTAACAACCCATGATTTTAAATCAAATTCTAGTGGAGGGTAAACTTAATGGCATATTTGTAATTTAGCCAAGTTTCCCCCATTATTTCCCCAGTCGAGCCCTCCCCTCTCCCGATATATCCTCTCGGGCGGCTAGGGTTCTCAATCCCGATTGCGTCTCCCGCTCCAGCCCCATCTCCCGCGCGTCTCCCGTCTCCCGTCTCCCGTCACCCGCAGCACAACCGCCTCCTGCGGCGGCTCCTCCTGTCATGGCCGACGTCGCCTCCTCCTCCTGCTCTAGGCGCTGACGCCCTCTGATTCTTCTCCTCCAAAGACCGACAACTCCTCCATCTGCTGAGGCCGGCGCCTTTTCTCCCTCATCCTATGGCCGACGGCAGATCCTCAGGCCAGCAACCCCTTCTTCCCTCTCCTCCAAAGGAGCCGCCTCCAGCAGCTCTTCCTCAGGCCGATCTCCAACAGTCGGCATCCCCCTCCTCCTCCCCTAGCCGGCTGTGGCAGCCTTCCTCAAGGGCTGGCAGTCTCTTCCCCTTCCAAGGTTGGCAGCAACCAAATCAAGGCCCGACAACAGTTTCTGCTCCCCTCCGGTAGCTCTCTTCTTCTCCGTTTCCGCCTAGGGTTTTGCTCGAACCCTCCTCGGAGTTTGGACTCGGATTTGGTTCCTATGGGTAAGATTCTCCACCCAAACCCTCATATTCAGATTTTCATAACCACTAATAATTTATTAGTGCCCCGATCTACGTGCAAATTGTGATTTTAGGTTTTTACCCTTTTATAATCGTCTAACTGTGTCTTGTTCTCGATTTCCGGTGCCGCTCGATTCAATTGGTGGGATCACGCGATACCCTCTCCGATTTAGGGTTTTCGTCACCCAAGCGCCGCCAAGTTCCTGATCCTTCGTGGTATCTCTTCTCCCCTCTTTTTGAGGGAGGTATTTTGCTAAGCCCTCTTCGCTAATTTCCGCTTCGTAGAATGCATGTGTTAGCATAGTAAATTATGCTACATTCGCTTTCGTTGTGCTTGGTCAGGTTCTTGGAATTTTGCTCGCGCTATTTAGCCGTCTCCGTCAGCTTCAGCTTATTTAAGGAAAGTAGAGATCCTTCTCTCTTGCAAACATTGAACTGCAATTCATGTGTTTGTTCTTATAATTATATGTTTCACCCTTGAATCCATGTTTCATCGAATAAATTTAGATCCTAGATCCCAGATTTGACTTGTTAATAAATTGAGATTTCACGTGTTTGAAATGACACGAATTCGTGAACATGAATGATGTTATTTTGATTAGTCACCTAGATGAATGAATTTCTTATTTGATGGATAATTCAAGGAATGGTAGATTGTTGAGCATGTGTAACAAGCGTCATGATAATAATAGTAATGATTTCTGGTTAGCAAGTATATGATCGGTGTTTTTCTATCATATTCGGATTGTACACATGTTTACTTATAAGTTAATCGTGTCTTGAAATGGATCAACCTGAATGAATGCTTGGTATCCTGGAAAATGATATATAACAATCTTATTACTCGTGAATGCTTGAATCTGCAAGTTTCAAAACTCTCTATCGAGTTCTCTGAGTCATCGAATCTTGTTTCTTATGCCTGTCTGGTTCCAAGACTTGGTTAAATAACGTTCTATAACTTAATTCCTCCTGTTTCACGTTTGTAAAATACACTCATGTATATCTGAATCAGTATCTTGGTTACATGTCTTGATATGCTAGAATCACGAAATCATGAATTATTTCATTAAGAACACAAGTAAACATTGAAAGGTAGGGTTTAACTGACGCAACTCCTTGACTTGGGTTCCCTCTTGAATCCCTAATGGGAACAAAGGACCGGTCATAGAGAGCATAAATTTCAGAATCTTCTGAATTCGTACTTGAATCTGTCTGAATCATGAATCATGCGCGTCAAACAAAAACACCAACACTTTCACTTGTTATAACTTACGTTATTACATGAATCACTTAGGTCCTGAGTGTCATAAGCAAAACTTGAAAACTAGGGTTTATGTGGTGCATCGTCTTGTTTGCATGGTCACGGTAAGCAGGAAATACTCTTATTCTAGTAAGACTTACACTTGGACTTGAGTGTGAACCATGCGCACCCTCTATAAACACCTACGCATTTCAACGATTACAGCTTATGTCGTTGCACGAATGTTTATGCTATACTCCAGAGTAGGCTAATATTTCCAGATAATTCTGCTTGTTTCAGTTACTTGCCTGTTTCACTGGCTTGCTTCGAGATTAATTGGTACCTTAGAATTTCTAATTTCTTCTGCATGTACCTAAATGTATAGCTTATTTACTGTTGATTTTCAATGTTCTGAGACTTTTCCTTCTTGTTTTGGAATTTGCCTTAGTGTTCGTGTCTGCGCCGCCTGCTCTCTGAGGCCGATCTGCGTCAAGTTTCAGGTTTTGTGTTTATGTTTCATTTCTTTTACTGTCGGACATTTCTGTTATGTAGTAATTACGATCAGCCATTTTCTCTTGTTTCATGGATAACTGCTAGGCTAAATATTATATGTACTAGAATTTGACATGTTTTGCATGTTCATTCATCTGAGATGATCACTGCATAAAAATCTGTTTCAAAACTTGTATCATAAGTTTTTCTTTGCAAAAATACATGTGCAACAAATCCTTTTCACTGATAACTTGAAAGCTTCCGCATAAAAACAAACTGTTTTTCTTCAAATTAATTATTTTAGAACTTATTTATAGTTTTTATGTCTCCACCTTAGCAGGCATGGATTCCTTTTCGCCCATGCCTGTGGCATCACGGCCCGCCCCGAAGCGCACCTAACTCTTGTCGAGACGGGTCGTGACAGTTGGTATTAGAGCCAGGTTATGCTCTAAAGATAAAGTATTTTACAATTATCAAATATTTTGAATCTTATTTTATAAATATTTATGCATGCATCATTTCTTCACGCACCTTGTCATTATGTGTTGTTCGCAGCTGAAACACGCACACACACTCATAAGCATGAGTAGTATGCACACGAATGTTAAGGGAGTATGGGCAAACTAAACATTTTTGTGCATATGAATTTCCACTAAGGATATTCACCGCTTGCGAATATTAAATTGTATGGGCGTTTTAATATTTTCAACTGCGTTGGCATTAGAATCATAATATGCATGACATGTTAAGTGATATGGGCGCTTAACATGACATGTGTATCCATTCATTGCATTCATATCATAAATCATTACACAAGTGTGAAGCCAAGAACAACAATAATGATTGCACACACATGGATTTACTATTTGCTTGACATCGCACATGATTTCAATTTTGCACTTACATGATCATTACCTAGAGTTGTCCAATGGAAATGTTGTAATTATTACATAATTTATGTACCTGACAGTAGGAAATGTTTTAGAATCTCTAGTTCAAATCTCCGATATTCGTATTCAGTCTTTCTGTTCTGCTCGACTATCGATCTCATCTGATTCTCCAGTATCCCCTTCTAGTTAGCTCTTAAGCGTCAACATCGCAAGTAAGTTACCCCCCTTCGTGCAAAGATTCTTCGCTACAGAATTTTTGAGTCTTATCTCTCAATTCCGAGCTAAGTAAAGCAATTCTTGTGTTCCCTGAATCCAATCCTCCGTACCTTGCCATACCCGCTAAGATCTTAAAGTATGAAGTACGCAAGTTTCGAAAGAAAAAGCATCCTGATGATAACTGTGGTTTGAATGCATGAAAAATCTGAATAATTCTCTCGAGAACTTGAATCTGATATGCGAAGCAAGTATCCGCAAATTTTTCTCTTGATCTTGGTAAATCTCCGCGCTCGTTTTCCTTTCTGTTTCAGCATATTCATAGTTAGCTTTCATGTCTTGATCTGCAAATCTTGTTTGGAATGAATGACATATGAACCTTCGCCATAAGAGCCATCATTCAGGGAATCCTCGGAAAGTTTCGAGACGAAACTTCCTAAGTAGGAGAGAATGTAACAACCCATGATTTTAAATCAAATTCTAGTGGAGGGTAAACTTAATGGCAAATTTGTAATTTAGCCAAGTTTCCCCCTTTATTTCCCCAGTCGAGCCCTCCCCTCTCCTGATATATCCTCTCGGGCGGCTAGGGTTCTCAATCCCGATCGCGTCTCCCGCTCCAGCCACGTCTCCCGCGCGTCTCCCGTCTCCTGCAGCACAACCGCCTCCTGCGGCGGCTCCTCCTGTCATGGCCGACGTCGCCTCCTCCTCCTACTCTAGGCGCCGACGCCCTCTGATTCTTCTCCTCCAAAGACCGACAACTCCTCCTCCATCTGCTGAGGCCGGCGCCTTTTCTCCCCCATCCTATGGCCGACGGCAGATCCTCAGGCCAGCAGCCCCTTCTTCCCTCTCCTCCAAAGGAGCCGCCTCCAGCAGCTCTTCCTCAGGCCGATCTCCAACAGTCGCCATCCCCCTCCTCCTCCCCTAGCCAGCTGTGGCAGCCTTCCTCAAGGGCTGGCAGTCTCTTCCCCTTCCAAGGTTGGCAGCAACCAAATCAAGGCCCGACAACAATTTCTGCTTCCCTCCGGCAGCCCTCTTCTTCTCCGTTTCCACTTAGGGTTTTGCTCGAACCCTCCGTCTCGGATTTTGGACTCGGATTTGGTTCCTATGGGTAAGATTCTCCACCCAAACCCTCATATTCAGATTTTCATAACCACTAATAATTTATTAGTGCCCCGATCTACGTGCAAATTGTGATTTTAGGTTTTTGCCCTTTTATAATCGTCTAACTGTGTCTTGTTCTCGATTTCCGGTGTCGCTCCTCGATTCAATTGGTGGGATCACGCGAAACCCTCTCCGATTTAGGGTTTTCATCACCCAAGCGCAGCCAAGTTCCCGATCCTTCGTGGTATCTCTTCTCCCCTCTTTTTGAGGGAGGTATTTTGCTAAGCCCTCTTCGCTAATTTCCGCTTCGTAGAATGCATGTGTTAGCATAGTAAATTATGCTACATTCGCTTTCGTTGTGCTTGGTCAGGTTCTTGGAATTTTGCTCGCGCTATTTAGCCGCCTCCGCCAGCTTCAGCTTATTTAAGGCAAGTAGAGATCCTTCTCTCTTGCAAACATTGAACTACAATTCATGTGTTTGTTCTTATAATTATATGTTTCACCCTTGAATCCATGTTTCATCGAATAAATTTAGATCCTAGATCCCTGATTTGACTTGTTAATAAATTGAGATTTCACGTGTTTGAAATGACACGAATTCGTGAACATGAATGATGTTATTTTGATTAGTCACCTAGATGAATGAATTTCTTATTTGATGGATAATTCAAGGAATGGTAGATTGTTGAGCATGTGTAACAAGCGTCATGATAATAATAGTAATGATTTCTGGTTAGCAAGTATATGATTGGTGTTTTTCTATCATATTCGGATTGTACACATGTTTACTTAGAAGTTAATCGTGTCTTGAAATGGATCAACCTGAATGAATGTTTGGTATCCTGGAAAATGATATATAACAATCTTATTACTCGTGAATGCTTGAATCCGCAAGTTTCAAAACTCCCTATAAAGTTCTCTGAGTCATCGAATCTTGTTTCGTATGCCTGTCTGGTTCCAAGACTTGGTTAAATAACGTTCTATAACTTGATTCCTCCTGTTTCACGTTTGTAAAATACACTCTTGTATATCTGAATCAGTATCTTGGTTACATGTCTTGATATGCTTGAATCACGAAATCATGAATTATTTCATTAATAACACAAGTAAACATTGAAATGTAGGGTTTAACTGACGCAACTCCTTGACTTGGGTTCCCTCTTGAATCCTTAATGGGAACAAAGGACCGATCATAGCGAGCATAAATTTCTGAATCTCCTGAATCCGTACTTGAATCTGTCTGAATTATGAATCATGCGCATCAAACAAAAACACCTACACTTTCACTTGTTATAACTTATGTTATTACATGAATCACTTAGGTCCTGAGTGTCATAAGCAAAACTTGAAAACTAGGGTTTAGGTGGTGCATCGTCTTGTTTGCATGGTCACGGTAAGCAGGAAATACTCTTATTCTAGTAAGACTTACACTTGGACTTGAGTGTGAACCATGCGCACCCTCTATAAACACTTACGCATTTCAACGATTACAGCTTATGTCGTTGTACGAATGTTTATGCTATACTCCAGAGTAGGCTAATATTTCCAGATAATTCTGTTTGTTTCAGTTACTTGCTTGTTTCACTGGCTTGCTTCGAGATTAATTGATACCTTAGAATTTCTAATTTCTTCTGCATGTACCTAAATTTATAGCTTATTTACTGTTGATTTTCAATGTTCTGAGGCTTTTCCTTCTTGTTTTGGAATTTGCTTTAGTGTTCGTGCCTGCGCCGCCTGCTCTCTGAGGCCGATCTGCGTCAAGTTTCAGGTTTTGTGTTTATGTTTCATTTCTTTTACTGTCGGACATTTCTGTTATGTAGTAATTACGATCAGCCATTTTCTCTTGTTTCATGGATAACTGCTAGACTAAATATTATATGTACTAGAATTTGACATATTTTGCATGTTCATTCATCTGAGATGATCACTGCATAAAAATCTGTTTCAAAACTTGTATCATAAGTTTTTCTTTGCAAAAATACATGTGCATCAAATCCTTTTCACTGATAACTTGAAAGCTTCCGCATAAAAACAAACTGTTTTTCTTCAAATTAATTATTTTAGAACTTATTTGTAGTTTTTCTGTCTCCGCCTTAGCAAGCATGGATTCCTTTTCGCCCATGTCTGTGGCATCACGGCCCGACCCGAAGCGCACTCTGACTCTTGTCGAGACGGGTCGTGACAGGCTCACACAGAACCCTACCAATCTCAGGCTCACACAGAACCCTACCAATCTCAGATTTGGTACAAGATCCTACAATCTCAGGTTCACAAAGAACCCTACAAAGTAATACAGAAAAGTTGTTGTAGAAGAAAAGACTTCAGGATGAAAGCCTTGAAAAGCAGGTCTTCTTCTTCTTGTAGATGTAAGCTCAATGATCTTGTGGATTACTGAGTCTTTCTTTTGAATCTCCTTTAGACCTTCACAGTACAGCAGCAGTGAAATCTTCTTCTTGTTGATTCTTTTCTTTCTCTTCTGGAAGTATGAATAAACTTGAGAGAGAATACTGAGCAAACGTGTTCTGTCAATAAAAATATCTCCTTTTATATTGCTCTGCAATTTTGCATAGAACCTCATAATCAAATTTTCGTTTTAAACGTCTTGCAGAATTGGCAACATTTCATCATAATTACTGGTCGTTCTTGGAACTTGCAGAGTATAGAAATAATAAATTTCTTCATTAAATATTGTGCAACAGCTATATTCTGTAGAGAATATATCATTTATTGCTCCTTGAATTGTGGGCAAGATTGGCGGCGTGCACATTCCCAGAATATCAATTTCCAAGAATGTTTGCTCAATAAATGTTGCTCTGCAACTGTCAAGGCGATAATATTCCTTCAAGACGATATCGTCTTGATCAGTATAAACGACAGATATTCTTCACGATGATATCGTCGACATACTTCCTTCTACGCGACTTTACTTGATATCTCAACGATATTGCTTCTTCTAGACGATATCGTCAAAATGTCTCCTTATATACAATATGTCTTCAATCGTCAAGGCAATATGTTTTCATTAAGATGGTATCGTCGACATACACATTTCTTCAATACTTTACATGATATCTCAACGATATTACTTCTTGACGATATCGTCGAGATATTACTTCTTCCATATGACTTAGACTTTTCTTCAAGTTGATAGTCTTTCTTCAAGACGATATCGTCTTTGATCTTCTACACGATATAAGGTCTTCAAACGATGTTGTCTTCATGAACTTGTCTTCATGACTCAATGAGTTATGTCTTTAACTCTTCAAGACTATACCTCTTCTTCAAAACGATGTCGTCGAGTCATCTAAGCTTAGTCTTTCTCAACTATAAGTTTTCTTCAACCTTCAAGACTGTGTCTTCTTTAAGACGATATCGTCGAGATATCGGCACTAAGCTTTATCAACGATAAGCTTTCTTCAAGACGATATCGTCGAAACCGATTCGACGATATGATACATTTCTCAACGATTCATCTGCTGAGTCTTGAGACGATATTTTACTTAGTTAATTTTCATTACTTTTATCGTTTATATACTAGTGATGTAGTTTTGATGCATTTCAACGATATGTATGTTATCTCAACGATATATCCAGTCCTTGGTGATTTTGGACTTAGAAAATTACTTGACATGTGTTTTATCTTCTGCAATCATGAATAAAATATACCATCAAATACATAGTGCATTTATCATTGATCTGAGCACTTCTTCAAATCAGGAACATTGCTGGGCACAGTTCCCAACAATCTCTCCATATTTGAAGAAGTCATAACTCACTTCAATGATAAATGTCAAAGATAAATAAAATCATAATTTAAGTACATTCTCTATCAACATGATATAAATAGAGAATGTTTTAAAACAAAAATATATCAGTCATTTGCCCAAGTCATTTTTAGATAAAACATTTTATTGTCTTCAGGTTCTGTTACTGCTTCCTTTTCCTTTTCTCCTCTGTTTTTCATAGAAGCTGATTGGTTTTGGAATCTTCTTTGGAAAAGGAGGAGGACCATGAGGAAATGCTAGTTTATGATTTCTCCTTTTCTCCATTTGAGTTAAGTGCAGATTCCAATCAGCAGAATAGTAGACTCTCTCTGACCCATCCTGAGGGTATCTAAATTCCATCCAGGCTTCTGAGATCAAGGTCCTAGAGTTAGAACTCCACTTGCATGACTGTGGATCCTGCTCAATTTCCCTAAGCCTCTTCTGTCTATACCTCTTGCTCTGAACCCTTTTTCTTTTTCTGGAGCTGACAGATTCTCCAACTTCTATGTCATAAATCTCAGATGTAGTGCTCTCAGATGGTTCTGCTAACTCAAAAGGCTGAGGGAGGCTTCTGTAAGGCTTGCTTAACTTGATTGACTGTCCACATGGCTTGATTTAAGCCAACATTTATCATTGTCTTCTCCCCTTTAGAACTTCTTCAGCTATGTGATCATCAAGAGCTACTTGTACTAAGTTTATCCTCTCATGCAGATGTTGTTCAGCTTCATCCAAGTTATTTCTTACCTCTAGCAGATGTTCATCAAAGTTTTGAGTATTTACTTCCATTTGTTCAGAATTTGATCTCTATCTGAATTCATGAACCCTGTTATTTGTTGAAAAGCTCTCTCTGTATTCCTTGATATGGTGCCTTAGTTTTGGATGATCTGATGAGTCTGATGCCCAAACTTGTTGATTTCCTCACCAACATGTTCCATGGCTGGAGCTGTTAAGTGAAGGAAGTGAGTGTGTTGAGTGTTGAGATGATGCATATCATTCTTTACAGTTTGCAGCTCAGCCTTCATTTCTTGCCTCAAGTCATCTACAGTCTGTAGAATGAACTTTTCAATCTTCTCCCTTTGAATATTCAGCAAGACTGAGATCATATGAAACAGGGAGCCTGAGTGATCAATAGATGGTCCAGCTGCATTCACCTCAGGAGCTGCATTTTCTTCTGGAGAACTTTCAGGAGCACTATCTTGAGCCAGAAGATCAGGAGAGTTGACCTGCATCTGCTCATCTTCTTCCACCAGCACTTGCTTGCCTTTGATTAGAGCTAGATCAAGCCCAGTCTGGGGATCAGAATTTTCAACCTTCTCTGGCACTTTGTTTTCATTTTCCTTCTCTAAAGCATCCTTCTCTTGGACTGCTTTCTCAGCAACGGATCCTTCAGCTTGATCCTCCAAGGTAGAGCACCCCATATGGGGCTCCCCCTCAACTGTCTCAGTGTCTTGGGTTGAGCTTCCAACCAGGAACTCCCCCTCAACTGGATCACTGCCCATAATGGGACTTCTTCTTTCTTTAGAAACCTCTGTGTTAGCAGGTTCACTCATGTCCTCTGGGATCATCTGATTTAAAGCTACCTCCCCCTCTGTCAAAGCAGGGTTTGGTAGAGATGGGGCTCCTTCTTCCTCAGAAACCTTGGACAGGTTTGGGTCTGGAATTGAAGATACTCCTCTTTCAGAACTGGTAGAGGACCCTTCCTCCTCTGACTCAGCAACTATCACAGTTTTCTTTTTCTTTCCTTTTGTAGTAGTTTGGGCATCCTTAGAAGTTTTGGAGATAATTCTCTCTCATCTATCCAGCATTTTTGAATCCAACCTCTTTGAATAGTGCAGAGGTGCTCTCATGTTTCTCTTCACTACATCCCCAAGCGTATTCAGGAGGAATATTGATGTAAACTAAAATCCGAGAATTGATTTTAGAAGATAAAACTTGTTTTCTGTTTTAAAACTATGTAGCGCTAGCGGAATTTCATGAGTAATGTCATGAGTTAATTTAATCAAAGTTTGTAAACCCGCGTAAAACGACTATCACTTGTCCGCTTTCAACAATAAAATCAATTCATCCACGGGTTTCTCCTTGAAGGAAAGCAACAACAATGTCAACAAATTAACGACAAATAGAGGCAAGATTAAATTGGGCAAACAAGCTCTGAAAATATTAAACATTTGCATGCATTCATAAATTTTGGATTAACAGAAATCGAGACGCGAGATGGGGTGGGGGTTATACCTGCATCGAATGCAAAGCTTAGGGTTAAAACTTTCCCTGTCCCGTGAACTGGAACAGAGGGAAAAGCAAACTGGCGGCGGCCTGAGGGAGAGACGAGGATGGAGGAACTGCTGTAGACGTTTCCAGCGGCGATCTGCAGGGCCGGAGGCAAGTTCCTGCAGTCAAATGTCGGAGAGCTGGGAGAGGGTCGGCTCTGGACTCGTCGACGAGTCTAGCGGCAGGCCCAGTTGTGGTCGACGGGTTCTTCTGAAACGGCAGGTGGCGTCGATGGAGGGCGGAGGACAGTCGACGGGCGTCTAGGAGCGGAAATGGCGGAGTCGGCGGCTTCTGCGGGTAATACCAAGAAACAGAGAAGATTTCTCCGTTTCTCGATTCTTTTCCCCGTCTCCTCATTTCTGTGTAGGAGGTGGCTTATAAAACAATTCAAGGCTATTAATGGCATTAATTGTGGGAGGGGTTTCAAAGAAAATCATCAAGGCCAACGGTTACAATTTGCAAGAGTAAACAGCCGGCTGATTTTAATTAAGGGGAGTTGGCTGACTTGTTTTAAAGATGGGGGGAGGGGAAAGGTTTCAAAAACTGGCAGTTATGTTTGTGAAATGAGAATAAAAAAGGAAGGCCACGAGTTTTATAAAAAACTGCAATTTAATATATTAATTTCAAATTTAATTAATACTTAATATTGTCATTTCTTGCTTGCCCAAATTAATCCTACTCCTAATTTGACGGACCAATTTATTTAAGATCTTATTGACCGGTCACACCAATAAGTCGCACGAACGAAGGCGCAAACGCAGCACAACACACAAATACACGGGAAATAAAAGACATACTTGCGCGACGACATGCGCTACAAAATATTTAAATAAAATACGATAAAGAAAAGTAACGATGCACTTCAGGATGCATCAATTCTCCCGGGGTTGAAGGAGCTCGACCCCGTCGAGACTGTGATGAAACCTGTCACTGAAACTTTCAAACAATGAACCGGACCATGCACTGCCTCTGCCTCACCATGGTAGAACCCAACATCGCAGCACAAGAACTGTTGGCAAGCCCTCTTCCCTGAAGGAAACAGAAAACTCATCTCCATTGGAAGAATATAACTCCAGGCGATGAAATCAACCGCGGAGTTATAGTTTTCCAAAGTTTCTCGAAACAGTTAGTCAAAAATCCATGCATGGTATGTAATTGTTTAATAAAAAGCAGAGCTGCAAGGAGGTGAGTTCGACAAAGTGGGAAAGAGAAATTGTCAACAAAGCAAAGAAAGAGGCGAGACCAAAAAGAAACATGATCAACCTGTGGATTCATTAGATTATATTGCGTTATACGCACACGCGCTAGACACCCACGAGAGTTAACGAAACCAAGATCAACTATCGACATGACGTCCCCCACTGAGATCAGACTAACACCACAGATTTTAAAACCGAGCACAAATTTTTCATTCAAAATCAACCACAGAAATCCCTTAAATCGCGTGTCCCTATTAGGAGTAAAAATTCTTTGAAATGTTTCAATTTCTCTAATAAGGCTAATCCCAAAAAATTCATAATTAACTTGACCAAGCCCTAAATGCTCACGTACACTCACGGGATAGCGGTGCGGACTAAACACATGATCGCCGAATATAAAATCAACGTGTGGTGGTGTTGACAGAACAACTAAAATGGGTGACTCACTGGAGTCAAGTGCGTCTTCCTGGAGTAGGGGTCCAGGCAGAAGTGCGGCACTAAATAATAAGGGTGCAGTGGTAACTAGGGAAGGCGAGGTAGATGTTGGTGAGGTCCTCCCAGGAAGCCTAGGGACAAGACTATTCTTCTGGGGAAGAAGAACGATCTTTCGCCCATGGTGATCAAAGGAGTGGGAGTTCCTCACACCATCATGCATAACACGTCTATCGTACTGCCATGTTCTACCTAGCAGGATATGGCAGACATCGATGGGTGCAACATCACACAAAACAGAATCCTGATACACGTCCCCTATAGAGAACTCCACAAGACATCGATGAGTAATGGGCATAGTCAGGTGACTATTAACCCCAGATAAGTGGTAGGGATGCTCCAAGGGGTGTGTCTCGAGTCCTAGCGTCTCAACCATACGTTGGGAAACGAAGTTTTCCATGCTACCGCTATCAATGACAATGGAACAAAAGTGTCCCTGAATGCGCGCAGTAGTGCGGAAAATTTCATTCCTCCGTAAATCATGCTCAGTGGTCTCGCTAGGGGATACCAAACTATAGCGAAGAACACAAACTAAATGCTCAGCTTGCTCTCCTTCGACCTCGATAACGCTATCAGACTCGGGCTCAGGCTTGGAGTCACTGAGGTAGACTCCATATTCAGGCTCATGCCCATCGGTGAAATCAGTAATGGCGATGAAGTGGCGTCGCGGGCACTCAGATGATTTGTGTCCAGGTTCCATACACTTGAAGCATCGGAATACTCCAGTGTTGGGCTTGGATCCCATGGGCTCCTTACCTCGGGTGAGGCCAGTGGGAGGAGCTGGGGTCCCAGTAGTGACAGGATGGTGAGGAGGATCTGAAATCCTAGAAGTGGACACGGTGGTGGTGGTGCTCGAGGTAGCTTTTTCAGTAGACCTATGCCCAGATGTCCTCTTCTGAAGTGAGGCCTCTACTCTACGGGCTCTACTAGAAACCTCACCCAAATTTCTAAAGTCGTGCAACTCTAGCTCGTCCCTAATAGCATAACGGAGCTCGTTCAGATAACGGGACACTGTCATATCGTCCTCCTCATGAAGATCAAGTCTAGATTGCAATATCAAGAATTCGTTGGTGTAATCTTCCACGGAAAGCTTATCCTGGCGAAGGTTGTGGAACCTTCGGTAAAGAGTTTGCAAATAGTCCGGGGGGACATATCGCTTCCGCAGTTTCAACTTAAACTCTACCCACGTGGTGATAGGAGATATGCCTAAAGTGAAACGAGTGCGCTCTAGCTGAACCCACCAAATTAATGCGGGTCCCTTAAGCCTAAGGACGGCATACTCAACCTGACGATTCATAGGCATTTGTTTCCAAGCCATGAACCTTTCAACACGCTCACACCAATCTAGGCATTTTTCGGGCTCCACGTGACCCTCAAAATCACCTACATCAAGCTTAACTCCATCGTCCCAACGGGGTTGGCGACGGAGGCCAGGTTCAGGTTGTGCAACATCAGCTGGTCTAGGGTTGTGCTCGTGTCTAGGATTTTGTTGTGGTTCTTGATTCAAACCTAGGTGACGTTCGGCTTCTAAAGCATTAACGGAGGCCCTTAACCCGGTCACGACGTGGTGATTATCTCTCATGCTGGCATTAAGCGTGCCGACCGACTTCATCAGTTCACCCATTTGTTGGGCTAAATCACCTAAGGTTTTTTCTATTTGATCAAATCGATTGTCCATATTTTGTTTTTTAGAAAATTTGTTTTTTAATGTTTGGACTTGTGTTTTTTTTTTTTGGAAAAAAAAAACAACTTACTGATTTTTTTTAAAATAACAGATTTTTTTTTGTGTTTAAAATAAACAGTAATTTTTTTTTTTAAACATGAAAATGTTTTTTTTTAACAGAATTTTTTTTTTAAAAAAACTAAATAAAATTTCCAAAATATTTCAAATCAAGATCGCCGATTCACAATAGAAGTGAATCGAACCGCTCTGATACCAAACTGATGTAAACTAAAATCCGAGAATTGATTTTAGAAGATAAAACTTGTTTTCAGTTTTAAAACTATGTAGCGCTAGCGGAATTTCATGAGTAATGTCATGAGTTAATTTAATCAAAGTTTGTAAACCCGCGTAAAACGACTATCACTTGTCCGCTTTCAACAATAAAATCAATTCATCCACGGGTTTCTCCTTGAAGGAAAGCAACAACAATGTCAACAAATTAACGACAAATAGAGGCAAGATTAAATTGGGCAAACAAGCTCTGAAAATATTAAACATTTGTATGCATTCATAAATTTTGGACTAACAGAAATCGAGACGCGAGATGGGGTGGGGGTTATACCTGCGTCGAATGCAAAGCTTAGGGTTAAAACTTTCCCTGACCCGTGAACTGGAACAGAGGGAAAAGCAAATTGGCGGCGGCCTGAGGGAGAGACGAGGATGGAGGAACTGCTGTAGACGTTTCCAGCAGCGATCTGCAGGGCCGGAGGCAAGTTCCTGCGGTCAAATGTCGGAGAGCTGGGAGAGGGTCGGCTCTGGACTCGCCGACGAGTCTAGCGGCGGGCCCAGTTGTGGTCGACGGGATCTTCTGAAACGGCAGGTGGCGTCGATGGAGGGCGGAGGACAGTCGACGGGCGTCTAGGAGCGGAAATGGCGGAGTCGGCGGCTTCTGCGGGTAATACCGAGAAACAGAGAAGATTTCTCCGTTTCTCGATTCTTTTCCCCGTCTCCTCATTTCTGTGTAGGAGGTGGCTTATAAAACAATTCAAGGCTATTAATGGCATTAATTGTGGGAGGGGTTTCAAAGAAAATCATCAAGACCAACAATTACAATTTGCAAGAGTAAACAGCCGGCTGATTTTAATTAAGGGGAGTTGGCTGACTTGTTTTAAAGATGGGGGGAGGGGAAAGGTTTCAAAAACTGACAGTTATGTTTGCGAAATGAGAATAAAAAAGGAAGGCCACGAGTTTTATAAAAAACTGCAATTTAATATATTAATTTCAGATTTAATTAATACTTAATATTGTCATTTCTTGCTTGCCCAAATTAATCCTACTCCTAATTTGACGGACCAATTTATTTAAGATCTTATTGACCGGTCACACCAATAAGTCGCACGAACGAAGGCGCAAACGCGGCACAACACACAAATACACGGGAAATAAAAGACATACTTGCACGACGACATGCGCTACAAAATATTTAAATAAAATACGATAAAGAAAAGTAACGATGCACTTCAGGATGCATCAAAGATGGATAAGATTCTTTCAAATGACGAGGTCTTCAGGGTGTTCTTAATCCTCTGGAATATGAACTTTCTCCAGTCTGTCTTCTTTGAAACAATGATCCTGCACATTGCCTTAAACATTTCCTTTGAAATCCTGTCATGGGAACCAGGCTTGCACAACAGTACTTTCCTTACAATGTCTGCAAGGAGTTTTCCCTTCTAGTTGAATTCTGCCTTTTTAATAGACACGTAGGTCTTGCCACTATGCCCACACCAGGCATATCCAACAGATAGATCTTCAGCAGTCAGATCTTCCTCTTTCACTTCTTTCTCAAGTCTTGGAATCCTCAAAGCTTTTCCTAAGCTCTTGGCAGATACTTTGATCTTCTTACCGGCCACAGTAGACTTTAGAATGACCTCTGAACGATTGATTCTCGCTCCATCAAAGAATTCATGGACCTCCCTGTTCATGAGAACACAGTATTCGCAAAGCAGATACTCCAGCCCTGCCGATTCTACCAACACAATTACTGACCTAATCTCTTCGGAACAAGAGTTGAATCCTCCCCTCATAAGCTCGCATCTGGAGATGACTGAGGATTCTTCCTTCTTGGGAGCCATTGAAGCAGAACGTCGAGAACGAGTGATTGTCGGAGACGGAACGGAGGTTTGTCACGGAAATGACTTGGGGCAAATGAAAGTGTAATTTTGCCCTAAGCATTCACTCTATTTATATTAGAAGTAGATGAAGAGGCGCGTACCTTTTGTCTTGGTTAATAGATTAAAAATCCATCAAACAGTTCTGATTAGAGATCCAATATTGCATTAAGTATCTGCGTTGTATTTTGACGATGCATATTTTTGTCGCCGATAGTGTCGTCGAAACTACTTCAATCTAGTCGTCGGAATCACTTCAGCTTTGGCGTCGAGACTCCACCAATATTGTTGAGATGCAGGTTTTGTCGTCGAAACTGTTTGTTTTGTATCGCTGAGAATTCATCTATGTCGTTGAAATACTCATCTGATACTTGTCCAACTTGAGAAGGTTGTCAGCAAATTTTGAAGGATTCTTGGAGATAGTGCTACTTAGATCTTTTCCTTCACATTTCTTATATAGAAATACCAGTTTTATATTTTCTTGAGCAAGGGCTCCATTTTTTAAGGTTTGGATTCTTCTTTACTTCATTCATTCTCTTCATTTTGGCTTCTTGTTCTTCAGAGGCAACATGATGTCTTTTGCTTTCTCTGACTTGCCTACTTCTCAAGCATGGTGATGAGAGAGTATGGACTATGATGGTTAGAACATGGTGCTCACCTTCTATCCTTGGAAGTGAGGACTACACAGTGAGTGGAGCAGTGGACTCCCCTTCCATTGTTGCAGTTATTTGAGAGGGCTGCTCAAATTCTTCTTCATCTCATTTTGAAGAGTTGGATCATTTTCCATCATAGTTGTATTTTCTCTTAGAAGTTCCCCCTCAATATAAGCAAGAGAGGGTTGAACTTCTTGTGGGGAAGTGTGCTGGGATTTGAGTGGCATCAGTTTGTTTGAAACTCAAGTATCACTATTGGTCTATTCTCTCTGGATTGAGCTTTCTTGAATACTTATTGACTCCAGCTTTGTGCCTGAAGCAATTAATGTCCAAATACAAAAGGGTTGGCATTTGGACATACCTGCAAAAAAGATTACTTATCCTTAGGCACCCAATTGGATTTGGGTCATGTTAAGGGAATAACCTGAAATATTACATCTCTGAGTGGTCTACACTCTTTTTGCATTGGGCACTGTTGGATTGAACCAGCAGTCCAGGGCAAAATGACCAATCTTTCCACAGCACCAGCACCCATACCTATTGTATCTTCTCTTATGCCTCACCATCTGGAAATATTAGTGGGCGGCAGTGAAGGCAGCTGACCTAACAGGCCTTGGGTGAACCTCACAATGGTGAGTGTGCAGTTGAGCTGGTCTCACCACCTTTTGATTCACCACTTTGGGAGCAGGCTTGGCTGTCTTTCCCTTACCTTTAAGTGTTGATGTTGCAGATCAATGGACATGAGAACCTGAATTCTTCACTTGGGTCTCTTCAAGGGGTGTTTTAGAAACACCTGGCCCAAAGCTTGCTCTCCTATGTGTTGGAGGGTTTACTGCTTCTTGTAGAGCAAGCCTTGGTCAGATGACCATGTGAAGATTCCTGGTCAGAGAAATTTGATGTCAGTAGCTTCTCTTTGAAAGAAGGTTGACTTCAGATGCCTTGCCCTTGACTGTCTCCTTACCAAATCCTACACCACCTCTGAATGATGCAGAGAATTTGTCAATGATGGGAAGGACAGTCATGGGCATTGAGAAGCTGGCAACAATTTTCTTCTCAGCCAATAACATTTCCTCAAGGTCCTTGATGACCTTGTTCTTCTTACCCAACTCAGCATTTGTGAGCTTTGTGACATCCTTGAGTTTGTTCATTTCTTTGCTCATAGCAGTCAGCTCTTCAGCTGTCTCTTAGAGCTCAGATTTGGCAGATTTCAGGGATGTTAACTCCTTAGATTGAGCTTTAAGAAGTTTGTATTCTTTTTCAAAGCAATCCACAAGGCTTCATTATGTTGCACTAGCTCAGATTCAACCTCATGTGGAGATCTTGAGGGTATGTTATTGCAAGCAGATCCACACTCACTCTCATGCACAGAATCTGTCATTGATTCAGAATCAGAGACAGATAAGGGGGCTCTAATAAGTACCTTCCCAGGAGAAGTGTTGTCATCCTAGATTTCTTCAGTTATAGTCATGAAGCCAATGAGAGCATCCTCCTTAGTTTCTGATAAATCTGAATCAGAATCATTAAGTGTTCTGATTTTCTTGGCAATGAATCCTTTCTCAGATTTCTTCTATCATCACTTTTATTGGATTCTTTCTTCTTAGAGGGGCAGTCAACAATCATTTGACATGTCTTCTTGCAGTGACAACAAACTAAGTTAGTCAAATCAAATTCATTGAGTTTGGAGATACCTTTCCTCCTTTGAAGATTTAGAATTGTCATGATGACTAGATCTTCTGGAGTTTGAGGAGGATGTCCTATGGCTTTCTCTTCTTCTTCTAGGCATCTTCCTTTTGAGCTGCTTGGTGAGGAGTACTGGTTATTTAACAATGTCATCAGATTCTGATGTGCTTGCATCAGAAGCTTCAGTGTTTTAAGAGATATTCTGAATTATATGAATCTTATCCTTGGTACTCCTCAAGCTTTCACCCGCAAGAATCATGGCCCTTTCTTTGTTGTTCCCCTTTGAGTTTTCTTCTTCAGTTCCTTCCATGTAGATCTCCAAGGTGTCCCACATTTCTTTAGCTGTTTTGCAATGACTTAAATTTTGAGAAGTAAAATCATCAATTGCATTTTCAAGTATGTATTCTGCTCTCTTATCCATAGTTATCAGATCTACATCTTCAAGGGTAAACAGTGACACAGTTTTAGGGACTGAAGGAGTTGTTGGAGTCATTGAACCAGTCATGGGGACATGGGGTCCCTCTTCAACTACCATGAATATTCTGGGATCTGATGCTTCCATGAACAACTTGACTTTTTGCTTCCAGATGGCAAAGTTCTCTTTGGTGCAGATGGGCGGCCTCATTGATCTCATCTCTTGATGATGCTCATAGGCCATTGAAAGATCACAACCCAATTAAAAACTTGTAGATCTTGTTCTAAGCTGTTAGGCCTTTGAACTCAACCTATCTCTGATACCAATTGAAAGATATGGGTTGTTAATGATCTACACCTAGAGGGGGGTGATTAGGTATTTTCAATATTCTTTGCTTCTTTAAATTTAATCTATCACAGCACAAAAGAAACACAAAACGCACACAAGATTTATAGTGGTTTCCTACAAGACAATGTGTCTAAAGGTAGTCCACTGTCTCTCCCACCTATCTAATAGTGTGTTAGACTAGGCAACTTCTCCAAAGCTCAGATCTTTTCACTATATAACAGATCTTACAACTCAGATCACAAAGGATCCTACCTCAGCCCTTCACACAGAAAAGCCTACACTCAGGTTATACAAACCTTACAATAATTTTCTCAGACTTTACAAGTCCTACCAAGCACTCAGATCTGTACCAAGATCCTACCAAAACTCAGGCTCACACAGAACCCTGTCAATCTCAGGCTCACACAGAACCCTACCAATCTCAGGCTCACGCAAAATCCTACAAACTCAGATATGGTACAAGATCCTACAAGCTCAGGTTCACAAAGAATCCTATAAAGTAATACAGAAAAGTTGTTGTAGAAAAAAAGACTTCAGGATGAAAGCCTTGAATAGCAGGTCTTCTTCTTCTTCTTGTAAATGTAAGCTCGGTGATCTTGTGAATTACTGAGCCTTTCTTTTGAATCTCCTTTAAACCTTCACAGTATAGCAGCAATGAAGTCTTCGTCTTCTTGATTCTTTTCTCTCTTCTAGGAGTATGTATGAGAATAAACTTGAGAGAGAATACTGAGCAAGCGTATTCTGTCAATAAAAATATCTCCTTTTTATATTGCTCTGCAATTTTGCATAAAACCCCATAACCAATTTTCCGTTTTAAACGTCTTGCAGAGTTGACAACATTTCATCATAATTATTGGTCGTTCTTGAAACTTGCAGAATATAAAAATAATAAATTTCATCATTAAATACTGTGCAACGGCAATATTCTGTAGAGAATATATCATTTATTGCTCCTTGAATTGTGCGCAAGATAGGCGGCGTGCACATTCCCTGAACATTAATTTCCAAGAATGTCTACGCAATAAATGCTGCTCTGCAACTGTCATGGAGATAATATTCCTTCAAGACGATATCGTCTTGATCAGTGTAAACGATAGATATTCTTCACGACGATATCGTCGACATACTTCCTTCTACACGACTTTATTTGATATCTCAACGATATTGCTTCTTCTAGACGATATCGTCGAGATGTCTCCTTATATACAATATTTCTTCAATCGTCAAGGCAATATGTTTTCATTAAGATGGTATCGTCGGCATACATCTTTCTTCAAGACTTTACATGATATCTCAACGATATTACTTCTTGTTGACGATATCGTCGAGATATTACTTCTTCCATATGACTTAGATTTTTCTTCAAGTTGATAGTCTTTCTTCAAGACGATATCGTCTTGATCTTCTAGACGATATAAGGTCTTCAAACGATGTTGTCTTCATGAACTTGTCTTCATGACTCAATGAGTTATGTCTTTAACTCTTCAAGACTATACCTCTTCTTCAAAACGATGTTGTTGAGTCATCTGAGCTTAGTATTTCTCAACTATAAGTTTTCTTCAACCTTCAAGACTATGTGTCTTCTTTAAAACGATATCGTCGAGTAACTGTCACTAAGTTTTATCAACGATAAGCTTTCTTCAAGACGATATCGTCGAAGCTGATTCGACGATATGATACATTTCTCAACGATTCATCTGTTGAGTCTTGAGACGATATTTTACTTAGTTAATTTTCATTACTTTTATCGTCTATATACTAGTGATGTAACTTTAATGCATTTCAACGATATGTATGTTATCTCAACGATATATTCAGTCCTTGGTGATTTTGAACTTAGAAAATTACTTGACATATGTTTTATCTTCTGCAGTCATGAATAAAATATACCATCAAATAAATAGTGCATTTATCATTGATCTGAGCACTTATTCAAATCAGGAACATTGTTGGGCACAGTTCTCAACAGCAAGTATGATGCTCTTTTAAAAGCGTTGAAGCAAAGCAAAGTCTTGGTCAAAGCTCAGACTGAAGAAATAAGAATTCTTGAGTCATTCAAATCTCATGTGGATGAGAAAACCCGTGAAATAATAAGGTTAACATATGAGTTTATGGTAATTCAAATGAAGTATGAAGCTCATAGCAAGTTGTTAGCTCAAAGGGAAAGAGCTATCAAGGTTGTGGAGGACAAGCTTCTTTTAGAAAGAAAGCTTGTGGCAAGTTTCTCTAAGCCTAAAACTGTTCTCCTTATTATAGACAGTTTCTCATCTCCATATAGAGGAGGGTTTGGCTATAATAAGGAAAAGGAAGATACCTCCCAAGCTAAAACTATCTTCCAAAAGATTGTCCTGCCCTCCAATGCCTATGACCAAGATTTAACATATGGCTACCTCGCCAATGGTTGTTCAACTAGTGGCACTAAACCACAAAACCCAAAGAATCGAGTAAACATTGGACTGAATGGTCTAAAGGCACCCCATGAGGAGATCCAGATGAAGGATCATGGGTCATTTGTACTTGCCTCTACAGCACCATCAGCTAAAGGGAAGGAAAAAGTTATTCCTCAAAATCTTGTCCCTAGAGTGAAGCCTGTGACTGTGAAGCAAACTTCCAATTTTGTGCACTTCCAATTTTGTGCACAGCCACAGGAATAGCTCAAGAAATGCTTGTTGTGAAGCAGCCTGCTCTTCTGATCATCAGCACCAACACTTCATTCGAAAGGTGACTCTGAAGAGGACGTATAATAGATTTGATTGTTGATGTTGTGGCAAGATTGGTCACTTTGTTATAGACTGTTGGTTCAACCCAACAGTGTCTAGAGCAAGGAATGTGAAGCTTGCTAGTAGTTTTGAACTCAAGCATCCTGCAGTCAAAGATAACAGGAACCAAAGACCCAAATATGTTTGGGTTCCTAAGGTAAAATAGTTTGTTCTTGCAGGTAAGCCCAAAGACCAACAAAATACCTATCTGGTATTTGGACAGTGGATGTTCCAGGCATATGACTGGAACAAGAAGCTTTTTAAAGAACTTTACCCCTATGGAAGATGGAGTCAGAGTCATCATCAAAGGCTATGGTATGATTACCAATGGCATAGTCATCATCACAAAAGTAGCTTATATGGAAGGGTTGCAACATAACCTTATAAGCATAAGCCAATTATGTGATCTAGGCTATGTCATTGAGTTCCACAAGGATAAGTGTCTGATTAAGAATTCTGTTGACATAGAGAAAATTCTATCAGGCACTAGGAGTGGTAATGTTTATTGCTTAAATTTCTTATGCTTAGATTCTACTACACATGTTTATCTTGTAGCAAATGAGAGAGAATCGATTTGTGTGTAATGGCACAAGAGACTTGCTCACATAAACTACAAGACAATCAGCAAACTCTTTTCAAAAAATCTAATTAGAAATGGACCTAACCTTAAAAGCATTAAAGAGGGTATTTGTCATGTTTGTCAGACGGGCAAGCAGACTAAGATCACCTTTATGAGCATAGGCTCCAATGATTCAGAAAGATGCATTTATCTATTGCATATGGACTTATTTGGCTCTATGTTAATTCATAGTTTAGGAAGTTGTATACATTTGTGATAGTTAGATGACTTCTCTAGGTATGTTTGGGTGTTCTTCCTTAAAAAAAAGTCTGATACCTTGGATATCTTTGCATCCATTGTCAAGGAAGTTCAGAATGAAAAGAAATGTACTATGTGTTGAAACCGTCAACCGGTCTCCGAGTTCGGACCCACTGGGGGGTGTAGCCTGCGCCTACTCCTCCTTCAATAAGCTCTTCAGACAGAGGATGGAAAATCTGGAACAGACTCAAGGCCGAAGCGAGGAGGTCCCACCTCACACCCGAAAGATCTTAGAGAGCTTCCCCTCCCAAACCAATCGCTCAACCGGGCACCTTGGAGGGCACTAGCAGCCTACCCTGAAGATTTCCTGGAGAAGAGAGCTCAAAATATCTTATCTCCTCCAAGGTGCCATAAAGAGTCTATTTATAGATTTTCTAATCTTGGACTGCGAATAGCGTGAATCCGCTGTTTGGTTTTACTAAACGCACCCCAAAATGGTCTGCTAATAGCCTAACTCCGCTGTTCTGAAGGGCTATTAGCAGCCCACGGAGGGTATCCAGGTCATTTTGCCCCCAGATCCCTATGTGCGAATAGTCTCTGAGGGCACCACTCGCCTCCCTGGGCGAGTGGTCCGTGAAGTTTCCTTCCGTTTATTTTCGGGCGAATGGTCCGCGGGGACTATACTCGCCTCTCCCTGATTCCCCAAGCGAGCAGGGCTCCGACCTTCATGCGCCCGTTCTCGCCAGCGGGTGCTTCCTTGCGCTCTTTGGGCAAAAGACCTCGAGTCCGGGTGGGACCTCTCTGTCAACCCCGAGTTCAGAAAGAGGTTGGCACCGATGAGCGAGCCGGAGGTCAAGCATCCGGAAGCAAGTTGAAGAGAAGAGGCGAGGGCCCCGGAGGTGGGGTGGAGGCAGCAAGAAGGGGGGAGGCAAGCCCCGGGAAGGGGTTTCCACCAGGGAGGGGGCAACTTCCAAGGAGGCCAAGGAAGACCCCACCAGCTAGGATGGAGGCAGGGCCCGAGGCCACCTCATCCCCACCCGCCTCAGCAGGCAATGGCAGTCGGTCAAGGGAGACCAGGAAGGGGAAGAGGAGCGGGAGCCGGAGGAGCCGGTCCTAGGAGGAGGAATAGAGGGGCAGAGGCCGAGAGGAGGGGGCGGCATTGCCTTATTGCGACTTCCACGAGGAGGAAGGTCACGCAACGGCCACCTGCCCAGAGTTCCTGGAGATGAAGGGAGCCAGAGCGTCGGCGCCGCGGGAGCAGCGGCCGGTGAGGATTGAGGAGGTCCTGCCTCAAGATGAGGAGGACGAGAGGTGTGAAGACCGGGTCGACGTGGGGACCCGAGGAGGGATCGGAGTGATCCATGGGGGGGTAGGGATCGAGGCGACCCGGAAGGCGAGCCTCCATACCATCTATCATCGTAGCGTGGCATTGACATCCCAAGCCCCGCCCTCAGTAGAGAAGATCTCGTTCACCCAGAAGGATATGCCGGGTCATGAAGACTCGTTCTGCGATGCACTGGTCATTCAGACGGCGATCGAGAACTTCACCGTCTCCCGGATCCTCGTGGATAACGGGAGCTCGGTCAACGTCATCTTCAAGAAGGCGTTTGACGAGATGCAGGTGGAGGCACGGAGGGTGTTGGCCTCGGATGGCCCGTTGTTTGGGTTCTCCGGGGAGAGGAAGGAGGTGGAAGGGGGGTGGGACTCCATGTAGTCCTGGGGGTCAGTCCTGGAACTGCCGTTTTGTTATAGTGGATGCCCCCAGCAGCTACAGTGCCATCTTCGGACGGCCTCTCATCAGTGCGTTCCGCTGCGTCCCCTCCACTTTTCATCAATGCCTCAAGTTCAATGCGGGAGGATTCCAGGTCCGAATAAGGGGAGATCTGAAGGTGGCAAGGCAGTGCTATGTGACCGCCGTGAATACCATCTCCTGGATGGTCGGGGCGGAGGAATGGGATCGGGAGATGGAGGAGCCGACAAGGCTCGAGGAGGCAGGGGAGGAAGAAAGGAGGGGAGGAGAAGGTCAGGCCCAGGAGGAAGAGCGAAAGAGCAAATGGAGGAGGAGAAAGAGAGGAAAGAAGAGGAAGGGGAGGCCCGGGAAGAAGGGGCGGGAGAATTGATGGAAGTTTGGGAAGGGAGAAAGGAGTAGAAGGCCGAAGCGCTAGCTCACGGCGAGGAGAAAAAGGGTGATTGGGGGGGAGCAGTCCCGGCTGGAGGCCGTGGATGAGGTTGTGGAGCTCGAGGTCACCACCCGAGTAGGGGTGGTAGAAAAAGTCAAGATCAGGGGGGAGCTCAGCCCAGAGGAGCAGAAGCATATCCTGGCCTGCGTACAGGAGAACGTGGATGTCTTCGCCTGGAGCGCGGCGGAGATGCCCGGGATCGATGCAGACGTGGCTTGCCATCGACTCAACCTCGATCCCGGCACCCGACCCATCCGACAAAAGAAGAGAGCTATTGCTGACAAGCTGGAAGGGCCCATCCGAGAGGAGGTGGGCAAGCTCCTCCAAGCAGGGTTTGTACCGGAGATCCAGTACCCCGGCTGGGTTTCCAATGTGGTTATGGTAAAGAAGGGGGAGCTGAGTGGAGAATGTGTGTTGACTTTTCTTTACTTAATAAATCATGCCCCAAGGATTGCTACCCCTTGCCCCGAATCGACGCGTTGGTTGACTCGGACGTCGATTTCTCTGTGATGTCTTTTTTAGATGCCTTTTCAGGTTATCATCAAATCCGAATGCACCCCCCCCCCCCCCCCGACGTCAAGGATGTCTCTTTCATCACGGGGGATGGGTGTTATTGCTACAAAATGATGCCTTTCGAGACGAATGATGGACCGGGTCTTCCGAGAGCAAAAAGGAAGGAACCTGGAGGTCTATGTTGATGACCTCATGATAAAGAGCCGGGACCTCGAGTCCCACCTTCGTGACCTCGAAGAGACCTTCGGGACTTTGAGAAAGTTCAAAATGAAGCTCAACCCCCAGAAGTGTGTCTTCGGGGCCAGCCGAGGGAAGTTCTTAGGTCATTTGCTCACCCCGGCTGGGGTGGAGCCTAACCCGTACAAGGTGAAGGCGATCATAGAGTTGGGGTCGCCGCAGAATGCGAAGGAGGTTCAACGCCTCACGGGGAAGTTGGCTGGGCTAAGTAGGTTCCTCTCCAGGGCGGGAGAGAAGTGTGCACCTTTCTTCAAAGTACTGCGGGGGAACCAAAAGTTTGAATGGATCCCTGAGTGTGAAAAGGCTTTTCAGGCGCTGAAGGAACAACTGACCCAAGCTCCATTGCTGCAAGGGCCGAGACAGGGAGAGGACTTGTCCCTATACCTGGGGGTAGGACCCGAGGCAGTGGGTTCAGTGATGGTCCGGGAAGAAGGCAGAAGGCAACTCCCAATCTACTATGTTAGCCGAATACTGAGTAAGGCGGAGCTTCGGTACCCTATCCTAGAGAAGTTGTCCTTCGCCTTGGTGGTGTCGGCCCGGAAGCTCCGGCCTTATTTCCAAGCGCATCTGATCAAGGTGGTGACCGACCACCCCATCGCAAAATCATGGAAGGGGTGGAACACTCCGGAAAGCTGGGCAAGTGGTCTGTGGAGTTGAGTGAGTTTGATATCTCATATGTTCCCAGGTTGTCCATCAAGGCCCAAGCGGTGGCGGACTTTTTGGCGGACTATTTAACCGAGGTGGAAGAGTCCAAGCTGCCCAACTCAGTGGCCTGGAGGATGTTGGTTGACGGGACCTCAGGAAAGCATTCCTTTGGAGGAGGGGTGGTTTTGGTAAGCCCCCAAGGGACAAGGACAGAGCAGGCGATCAACATTCATTTCCCCCTCACCAACAATCAGGCAGAGTACGAGGCCGTGATAGCAGGGCTCCGCCTAGCCCGGGAGTTGGGAATGCAAGATGTGGAGGTCTCGACGAACTCCATGGTGGTGGCTTGCCAGGTCGGGGGGAGTTCGAGGTGAAGGAGTCAACTCTTCAGCGGTACTTGGAAAAGGTCAAGGGGCTCATAGGGCAGTTCCGGACCTTCTCGATCCATCATGTGCCAAGGGAGGAGAGCGTCGCGGCGGACCTCCTGGCCAAGTTCGGTCCCAGGGCAGGGGGCACGGTGTCGGACCTCTTCCGACCATCCATCGAGGAGGGGGAGCTGATGGAGGTGGACCAGCGGGCATCATAGATGGACCCCCTCATCACCTTCCTGACATCAAGAAAGTTCCCCGAGGGGGATGTGGACAAGCGGCGGTTTAGGTATAAGTCCGCGTACTATTCCTTGCATGCAGGAGGACTATACAGGAAAACGCTTTCGGGGCTACTAGCCCGTTGTGTAGCGGAGGATGTCCCGAGGATCCTGGAGAAAATCCACTCGGGAGAGTGTGGTAGCCACTCCGGGAGCCGAACCTTGGAGGGGAGAGTGCTGAGGCAAGGCTACTTTTGGCCTACCCTCAGCAAGGATGCAGCGGAGTTCGCAAGAAAGTGCCCAAAGTGTCAACTGTTCGCTCCTCTCCAGCTCTTGTCATCCCAAAGACTCTGAACCATCACAGCTCCCTGGCCCTTTGCTATATGGGGTTTGGACCTGGTGGGTTCATTCCCGCAAGCGAGTGGCCAAAGAAAATTCCTATTAGTGATGATTGATTATTTCTCCAAGTGGCTGGAGGTGAAGGCGTTGGCCAAGGTAACGTCTCAAGTAGTTAGAAATTTCATATGGGGCGAGAAAATATGCAGGCATGGGCTCCCACTAGTCATAGTTACAGACAATGGGCCGCAGTTTTTCAGCGACGAGTTCGTCAGCTTCTGCACCCAGCTCGGCATAGACCTTCGGTTTGCGTCAGTCCATCACCCGAGGAGCAATGGGCAAGTGGAGGCGGCAAACAAAATTATCGTGAACTAGCTGAAGAAGAAGGTCGAGAACCTCAGGGGGAACTGGGTAGAGCAGTTACCCTCGGTCCTCTGGGCCTTGAGGACCACCCCAAACACGGCCACCGGGGAGACTCCGTTCAAGCTCTCCCACGGGTCCGAGGTCGTCCTCCCAATAGAGTTCGAAGTGAAATCCCCCAGGGTGGTCGCTGCGGGCGAAGGGGATGAAGAATGGCTGGTGGAGAATGGGGAAGAGCAAAGGCTATCTCTGGACTTGGTGGAAGAGCTCCGGGACTTAGCCACCGTCCGGCAAGAGGAAGTCAAGCGACGGATGGCTCGGTACTTCGACAAGCATATCCGAATAAAACAGTTCGAGAAAGGAGACCTGGTGCTGAAGAAGGTTGACGCGGACGGGAGAGGAGCCGCGGTTAGAAAGCTCAATCCCAACTGGGAGGGGCCTTATATTGTAGATGAGGTGCTCAGGTCAGGAGGGTACCACCTCCGAGATGTGGATGGGGTACCCCTCGGCCTGGCCAGGAGCGGGGATGACCTGAAACGATTCTACCCTTAAAAAACTTTTTGTAATTGATTTGTTATATGTTTGACTCACCATATATTGGTTCTGAAGTTTTTTCTAAGCAGGGGTCCTCAAGTGTTTCATGTTGGAATGCCCCGGACGATCCCGTTGTCGGGCTCTCACTAGCCCGTGGGTCAGGTTGATCTCGGGGAGAGGCTAGCAAGGTGATAAGTATTCTTGTTGGATTGCTCTGGACGATCCCGCTGTCGGGCTCTCACTAGCTGGTGGGTCAGGTTGATCTCGCGGAGAGGCTGTCAAGGTACAAGTATCTATGCTGGAATGCCCCAGACGATCCCGTTGTCGGGCTCTCACTAGCCGGTGGGTCAGGTTGATCTCGCGGAGAGGCTGGCAAGGTGATAAGTATTCATGCTGGATTGCCCCGGACGATCCCGTTGTCGGGCTCTCACTAGCCGGTGGGTCAGGTTGATCTCGCGGAGAGGCTGGCAAGGTAACAAGTATTCATGTTGGAATGCCCCGGACGATACCGCTGTCGGGCTCTCACTAGCCGGTGGGTCAGGTTGATCTCGCGGAGAGGCTGACAAGGTAACAAGTATTCATGCTGGAATGCCCCGGACGATCCCGCTGTCGGGCTCTCACTAGTCGGTGAGTCAGATCAATCTCGTGGAGAGGCTGGCAAGCAAATTGTTCGTGTTAATGGGCTTGGTTCGCAAAATCTCTCAAGACAAAGGCCTAGACAGGGCGAGCCCCGGGGCTCGCTCGCGGGAAATAAAAAGCAACATCGGATGAAAAACGCTTAGTCCAACGGGAACAGCGAGGCGGCTGAATACGGTGGTCGCAAGGCTCGTCGTGTCGGGCCCTGGCTCGCAAAAACACTTGGAGAATTCATACGTAATGCCTAAAACTAGCGAGTCAGGGGGGTCCGTCGGCGCAGTGGTTAACAAGCAACACTGGTCGCACGCAGGGGCTGGGCGAGCGAGGCAGGGTAATGTTGACCCCGCTCGCAAGGGCCCCCCGCTGGGCGAGCCAAAGGCGCGAAGCGGACCACGCTCTACCCAGGTGCGAAAGCAAACAGGTCTATCTAATGAAGCTTCTACGCGAGAGAAGTTACGCGAACGTCTTATTGGGTATGCGCGAGGCGCAGTAGCGGGACAAAATGAAAGTACGATAAAATGGTGAACCTTATAACCATCGCAGATAAGAAACGTGTGAATGCGAGCATGGCTAGACGCAGTGATGCGAAGCAGGGCTAAGAGTATTAGTGCGAGCATAATAAAAGGCATGGGCGCGAGCAAAAGCCAAATGACATAGAGATAGAAAAAGATTTCATTTCATTCCTTGAAAGAATGTCATTACATGTGACGGCGAACTCGCCGGGCAAAACAAAGATTTACATTTGAAAAGCAAGAGAAGGTCAAGGCTGGTCGCCGGACAGCTCCTCCTCGCTCCCGCGATCTTCGGGCTCCGGAATCGGCGCAAACAAGTCCGGGACGACGTCCTCGACGCTGAGCTCCAGGACATCCGGAGAAAGAAGGCCCGCCCCTTTGAGGGTATCGAAGACAAGGTTGGCGACGCCCATGGAATTCTTACGAGTCGCCTCCTTCTCGTCTCGTGATTGGTTGTGAGCCCCAGCTCGCGGAGGGGGCGGGGGGGAGGCACAGCTCGGGTCAGCTCGCAGACTTGCGCCTTCAAGAACGTGACCTCCGATTCCAAGTCGGCGTTCCGCGTGAGGAGCTGACTCGCTGTTTCAGCATCCTGTAAAATAAGAGATTGAGTTAAGCGAAAGGAAATATGGCGAGCGAGATAGAACCACCTTGGAGGCTGGTGAGGAGACCTTCTGAGATGGCCTCTTTTCCCTTGAGGCCCGCGATCTCGTCCGAGGCCTCCTTGAGCTCGCGCTGGAGCTCTTTTGAATCCCTTTCTGCGGTGAGATACCGTCGGCCCACCATGTGGGTGAGCTCCATCGACTGGAAGTGGGCTCGCATGGCCTCGTATACGAGCAGCCGAGATCGCAGGGCGCCGAAATGAGCTGCGTCCTCGCGACCATACAGCCCGAAGGCGAGGGAGAACGCCTCGCCTCCCACCTTATCGCTCTCAACCCAGTAGGGGAGGAGCGAAGAGCAGGAGATCCTGTTGAGGTCAAGATCCAACGCGAGCACCGGCTCGCCGATTGCATCGAGGAGCCTCGCGCCTAGGCCGAAGTTTTTGTGGCCGGCTGGCTTGGGCACGCTGGGAGCGTCCCTGGGCTCGCTGCTCTCCTTGGCAGCCTTTTGACTCGCAGACGGGGTGAGCAGAGTCTCCGTCTCGCTCAGGTCCACGACCTAATTCCCCTTGGTCGTGGAGGGGGTGTCCTTGCTCCTTTTCTTTGTTGGGGTCTTCGCCGCGAGCGGGCTCGCAGGTGGCGGACGCTTCTTGCCAGAGGTCGAGCCGAGAGGTTCTCGGCACGCATCGGCGGCCGCGGTGGCGAGAGAGCTGGAGGAGAGGACGGCGCTTCTCGCATGCGAGGGGTGGAGCGAAAGATTCCGCTCTCCTGCAAAGGCGATGAAAGTGTTAGCGACAAGGATTAGAAACAGGTATGGAAGTTTGCGAGCGCGAATCGAACCTTCTCCTTGAGGGACCGACAAAAGCGAGTCCACCCTCTGTCGGAGGTAGACGGCCTCGAAGTTATTCCCATCCAAATACTGGTAGAGCCTCGTGTCGTCACCCCCAAGCGAGGCAGGGGCGGTAGGTGGCCTCGTCCCATTGGAGGCGGGAGAAGGGGATATTGCCGAACGGTCCTTTGACTAGGACGTATTTTTGGTGCCAGTAGTGGGTCTTGTTCACTGTCTCGCAGACAGTAACGTGCTGGCTCGCGAAATGGGTTGTCCCATCTTTGTAGGCGCGGAAGGAGAAGACCTTACGGAAGACGAGCAGGCTGAACTCAATCTTCTCCTCCCGCAAGTAACAGGCGAACGCGACGATGACCGCGATCGCGTTTGGGGTCAACTGGCTCGGCAGGATACCATAGTACTTGAGTACCTGAGGAATTCACCAAAGAAAGGTTAGCACGCTCTTTGCGAGGCGAGCAAAAAATGCAAGGGTTGAGTAGAGTACCTGGCGCACTTCCGGCCAGAGGGGGAGTCGCAACCCATTCTCAAAATGGGCGATGGGGATGGTGAGATCTTCGGTGGACGGCTCGTTGATGGCGACAGAGTTCGGCGGGCGGCGAGCCACAAACCCCGAAGGGATGTACTTGTCCACCGCGGCAAGGAACTCGTCATCGGTGAGCGAGGCGCAGAAGAAAGGGTGCTCGCGAAATGCACCGGCGCACCTGGCTCGCCCCTCGGATTCTCCCTCAACAACCATGTCGTTACTAGCAGCGAGACGGGAGAAGAGCGAGTACGAGCAGGGATTTGCGAGAGAGCCGGAAAGAAAGAAGAAAGGTTGAGGAACAGTTAATGCGGTGGTTAGAAAGTAAAAGTCGTCGGCTATTTATAGAAATGAAAAGGGCGGGAATGATTCGAAGCGCCGGGGGGTGCGGATAGCGGAACCGCGCGGTGATTTCCCAGCTTCCTGGGGCCTTATCAGCTCCAAGTGGGTTGGCGTCCTGACGAAATCCTCTGACTCGCCATAGGCGAGCCAAGCTGCAAAGAAGGAAATACGAATTGCGAAGGCGAGACCATGGCTCGCAAGTCAATAACTAGGCGTTCATATCAAAATAGAAAATAAGCGAAGCGAGCACAGTTAGCATAACAGTAGAAATATTCGAAAGAGAAAGGAAAAGCTCGCGAGGGAGCGGGAATATCCTTATTACAAATCCATAAAATGTTCAAAGCCCCCAAAAGGGGGAGAAAAGCGAGAGCGGGCAACAAACAAAAAGAAAATTGTTCAGTAATTAAGCCACTTCCAGCGACCACGGCCTCGCACACCCGAGCGCGGGGGGACTCTTGGGTAGTGGTACTCGCGGACCGACTGGACCTCGCGTTGCATCAGCCGCATGTAATCCTCAATTCGCGCAAGGTGCACCCCAGGTGAGGTGACCTCGCTGCGAGCGACCTGCCGTATCTCAGCGAGGACGCGCGCGTTAGCATCCTCCATAACGGCAAACCTCTCCTCGTAAGCGACCATGTTCATTCGGTCCTGATCGTATAGCTCTCGCAGCATTAGAGTATGCTTCTGAAATATCTCGGTGACTCGCCTTTTCATCTGCGCCGAGTTGCCGGGGTCCCCCAGGAAATCTGCGACCTGGCTCGGCGAGGGCGGTGGCGACATCTCCACTTCCCCATGCTCTGACTCGGTGGGCGGGGTAGGGGGAACGTCTGCGAGTAAGAAGTCAGCATAAGAGGCAGCGAAAGAGACAATCGGCAGAAATTGTTTAACCTGGCGAGATGAGAATGGTACGGGGTCGCGGGCGAGAAGAGCTTGGCTGGCCCTTGAAAGCCTCAGTAAAGGTCGGGGTAACGAACTTTCCCAGGCCAGGGCGGTGCGTCGTCTCGTCTGCGACCCGGGGTTCGGCAAGTAGTGAGCCGCCCGGGGTCCGTTGGCCCAGAATGCCGAATCCAGGGGTGATGATGTTCGTTTTCGGTGGGGACGGCGAGCCCACCGGAGTGGGGACTCGCCTCTCCGGGGTCGCGAGAGGAGACTCTGCAAAAGGAATAATGTGGGTCAGCGGTCAAAGAAGAGCGAGAGATGGCAAGGCAAATGACTTACCGGGACGCGAGGGTGAGGCTCGCAGGTCAGTGGTCCTCACATCAGGGGGGATCAGTCCTCCCGGGGGACATGGGGCGAGACCCAGTTGGGGATGGCCTGATAAGATTTTCCTTGGCGGGAGGGTCCTGCGAGCAAGGAAGCAGAGTTAAACGAATAATATTTGGAGTATCGAGTCCTTTTTTAGCAGAACCTGCGAGGCGAGCTCGTGGCGGGGAGAGGGAGACAGTGGAGATGACTCATCTTCCCGGACGGCAGTCGGACGGTCTTAGCCCTCCTAACCTGAGGCGGGGGCGGAGCAGGTTGCGGAGAGATTCAGGGGGCGAGCTCGGTAGCTTTGGTCTTCTGGACCGCCTGCGAGGCCTTGAGGCGAGCAAGTATCTCCTCCTTCTTGGACATCTCGCAGAAAACAGTAGCGAGCAGCGAAAGGAGTGAGAAGGAGGAAAAAGTTCATGCACCGGCCAGAAGGAATGGTATTTATAGCAGTGGGCATGGGTCCCACCAAAAGATTCTCACCACGTCATCAAGGGGCAGGAGAACACCAGGGGTTGGACGTTTCTTCGCGAGCCTAAGGTAGCCTCGCGAAGAGCGGGGATTGTGTACAACCCCGGTATTCGCCAGGAGGTGAGCAGAGACTAAGGAATCAGCAGGCGAGAGGAGTGAGAAGGAGGGCGAGCCAGAGTCCCAAAGTAGGCTCGCAGGAAAGCGGGCGAGCCGAGCTCTCGCCGGCTGCTCGCAGGGAGTGGACGAGTCGGGCTCTCGCCAGTCGCTCTCGGGAAGGCGGGCGGGCCTGGACCCTCGCGGGCCGCCTGCGGGAAGGCGGGCGAGCCAGGTCCTCCCGGGTCGCGAGAGGAGCCCCTGTGGGTGGCTCGCCCAGTAGGGGTTCGGGGGTGTTTTTACCTGGAAGCCCCTGGTGGTCTGCAGTTAGCCTCTCCAAACAGCGGATTTTGGCTGTTGGCAGATCATTTTGAGTTGCGTATAACAAAAGAGTAAGGCGGAATCCCGCTATTAGCAGACCGGACTGGAAAAACTATAAATAGACCTTGAAGGGCACCTTTGGAAAGGAATTCCAATCTCAGTACTCTGAGCTTCTTCCTCCCTAGTTTATCTTAGCTTAGCTCTCAGGCTCTCCAAGGTGCTCAGTCTCAGCTTTGGCTTGGGAGGGGAAATGCTCAAAGATCTTCCGGGTGTGTGGTGGGACCTCCCCGCTGCGACCAAGGGTCTGTGTCTAGTTTTGAGTCTCTGGTCTGTTCCTTTCGAGGAATCAGTAAGTGTTAGCTGCCCCTCAACTTGTTGAGAGCCCGAGCGCCACAAGAGACCAAGTCCTGGTTTCAACAGTCAAGTTCTCCAAGTACGAGTTTTGGCTATCAACAGTGGCATTTTTGGGTCATGTGGTTAGTGCAAAGGGCATAGGAGTGGATCCGTCGAAGATTGTGGCGACTCGCGATTGGCCTGAGTTAAGGAATGTAGTGAGTCCGAAGTTTCTTAGGACTTGTCGGCTACTATAGGCGCTTCGTGGAGAACTTCTCAAGGATTACACTTCCTCTCACTACCTTGACCAGGAAGGAGCATAGATTCGCTTAGACGTCGGAGTGCGCAAAAGCCTTTGAGGAATTGGAGAATTGGCTGGTCTCAGCGTCGATTTGTTCAATGGGGGACAGAAGGTTATCAAGTTTATGGTTATGCGTCTGGGAACAACTTGGATTATGTTTTATGCCAATTTGGCAAAGTGATAGTTTATGGTTCGCGTCAGTTGATGGTGCATGAGAGGAATTACCAGGTCCATGATCTAGAGTTGGTTATCATAGTATTTACCTTAAATCTATAGAGACATTATTTGTATGGCGTGAAGATTGACACTTCCACGGACCATATAGTTTGAAGTACTTGTTGAGTCAAAGAGAGCTAAACATGTAGTAAAGAAGGTGGATGGAGTTCTTAGGGGACTACACCTTTAACATCCACCATACACCCGGGAAGGAAAATGTTGTCGCTGATGCGTTGAGCCGACGAGCACCAGCGAGTTGGATTTTGGTCCATGATGACCGTCTAGCTCTTGACCTTGAAGCGTTGAAAATTTCATGTGTTGACAAGAGTACTACGGTTATTGCATGTTTGAACTGGACGGAGGTCCAATATGATATTACGGACCGAGTTCGGCAGGCTTTAGAACTCGATGAAAGCATATAATGCTACGTGTTGAGACCGTGGAGGGATCAAACGCAGTGTTTTCATATGAGGATGAACATTGAAGGAAGGATGACAGATTATGCATCCCAAACATTGGGAAACTTTGCGATGAGTAGATAAGCGGGGCACATTTTACCAAGTACTTGATTCATCTAGGGAGTACAAAGATGTACATGAACAAGAAAATGTTATTTTGGTGGCCAAGCATGAAGAGAGACATTGCACTGTTCGTGGCAAAGTGTCATACTTGTGCGCTAGTGAAGACCGAATGTCAACGACCTGGTGAATTTTTGAAGTATTCGTCTATTTTGGAATGGAAGTTCGATGACATTTTTATGGACTTTGTGGATGGTTTGCCAAGGTCACGGCAGGGTAACGACGTCATTTGGGTGATCGTTCGTCGTTTGAAGAAAGAGTCACACTTCATTCTGAACCGGAAAGACGATTCTATAGAAAAAATGCAAAGTTATATGTTGAGAACATAGTACGGTTACACGGTGTACCTTGTAGCATCGTTAGTGATCGAGATGGGTGTTTCACGTCAAATGATTAGGGGCATATTCATCAACTGTTGTGCACTAAATTAAAATTTAGCATTGTCTTCCACTCACAAATGAATGAGCAGACGGAAAGGACCAACGGGACGATGGAAGATATGTTGTGGATGTGCGCTTTGGACTTTAGAAAGAAATGGGAAGACCATCTCTATATGATTGAGTTCGTTTACAACAACAGCTACCAAGCTAGCGCATTCAAATGGCACCCTTTGAGGCACATTCTAGCAGAAAGTATCATTCACCCTTAGCTTAGACAGAAATTGGCGACGCAAAATTGTTGAAACGAAAAGATGATGATGCGAACACGATGATTTGGGTAATATGCGAGAGGTTGTCAGTTGCCCAAGATAGACAAGCAAAGTATTACAATGATAGGCATAAAAATGTGGAGTTCGTCGTAGACGATTGTGTATACTTAAAGATCAAATCGTTCAAAGGAGTGTCAAGGATCCGACACTTGAAGAAGCTAAATCCAAGATGCTTAGGACCGTTTAAGATTACGGAACGTGTTGGAGATGTTGCATACCGACTTGCTTTGTCTTCCGAACTTAGCGGGTTGCATGATGTGTTCTACATTTCAATATTGAGGAAGGTCATTCAAGGACCTGCTCAAATTATTGAGACAGACAAAGTCATGGTGAACCAAGGTTTGACAATCAAGGTCAGACCTGTTTGTGATGAGGACGAGGAAGTCTGGCAACAAGAGTATAAAGATGGTGAAAGTTCGTTTGGACAATTGTAGTTGTGAGGAACTTTTATGGGAATGAGAGCAGACCATGCAGCCATGCAGGAAGAATACCCTGTATTGTTTCCTCGGGCACTGTAAATTGGAATGAGAATTCAGTTGTTACTGTTGAGGCATACAGGCATGTTGTTTGTAAATTTTTGGATGAAATTTCATTTAAAAAGGGGAGGATTATAACAGCCCATTTTTCTGTATTGATTCTTGGGTTGATCCCATGACGGTGAGTACCAGCTGGTGGATGTTGTAGAGACTGAACAGATGTTGAACAGACAACTTAAAAAGAGAGCAGGGAGAATACCCTCTGGATGAGTAAGGATCGTTGATCAATTAGGGTCCGATCGGCGATCGTTGGCCGTTGAGTTTGATCGGCGATCGTTGACCGCTAGGACCAATCGGCGATCAGCGACTGAAAGACCGATAAGCGATCGTCGACCGAGAGGATCGATCAGCAATCGTCGACTGAGAGATGATCAGCAATCGTTGACCGAGCCAGGGCCGATCGTTGAGCAATTGGAAGGTCGTAATCTGGCGGGTCCATAGAGATGAAATAAGGTGTCTTTCGCTCGATTGAGACCATGGATCTAATGGAGAGTAATCCAACGGCTAGGAACTCTTCCCGGAACTCACTTAGGTCGAAATAAGGTGTCTCACTCTTACTTACAGAACTCTCTTTTCCTACTTTTTTGAAACCGAGAGCGAGAGGCGGAGGGCAAAAGACCTAAACTGGGTAATCTTGTTGCTGGAGCCGAGTGGGAGCGTCAAACTGCAGTATAATTCCTGATCCGTGGAAGACTCCTCGTGTTGATCACTCCTTACCCAAGATGGCACTAAAGAGAGTTCTAAGGGTAACGACTCCTCTCTCCGGTCTTATGACTGATGAATGTTCATGTCCTTTTTGATTTCTTGCATAGGAGAGTCTCCTCTACTAATTAGTGGAGGGCATGACTTCCTTTGGTTCGTTAGAACACCGGAGCGTGGGATTGCGACCTCGGGATGAATGCATTAGATAATCTGATATGCAAGTTCATATTAGGCATGAAGTGTGAAGCCGACCACTACGAGGCCCAGATCGGTGATGATGATATGACGATGCATATATACTTCTCTAAATTGCATACCGGAGAATGACTCCAAAGTGAATTGTGTGTGGACTACAACTGTTAGCAAGAGAAGTAGAGGATACCACAGTTTGGGTAAAACTTGTCGTTCATTAGCCGCGATGAGCCTAGTGAATGGCTAGTGATGATTGCATTTGAGTGCATGTTGAATGTGTACTTATGTACCATGATTGTGATAATGGGGATGGGGATATATCCTTACTCAGTATTCAGTGGTGAGGTGCGCCTAGACTTCCCGCCAAGAGATGAGATGATGTAATATTTTCCTAGTACTCGGTATTCGATGGTGAGATAATGCTCCCGCCAAGAGGTGATATGATTATATGCCTCTATATTACTCGGTATTCGGTGGTGAGATGACGTTCCCGCCAAGAGGTGAGATGACTTTATGTCTCTCTATCATTCGGTATTCGATGGTGAGATGATGCTCCTGCCAAGAGGTGAGATGATTTTATGTCTCCCTATTAATCGGTATTCGATGGTGAGATGAATCTCCAACCAAAAGGCGAGATAACTTTATGCCTCCATATTATGACGAAACAGGGCTCAGATGAATCTAGGTCTCCCTTGATGCTTGATGAATTGATGTGGAAATGGAGGTCTTGAGTGCCCCAATTGATGAATGATTGATATGTCTATTACTAGAATATGTGGTGATGTGATAGGAGGTTGTAGTGACCTTTTGGGTGAACCCAATCATCATGCATTCCTAAGTCCACTCATTTTACTTGTGCAAACCTAGAAGATTGTTTGTGATTGAACTTTCACCATGTTTAGTATAGCATTGTTATTTTCCTGCTTTGGATGCATATTGCATGTTGCTCGTGCATACTTACAAGTGTGTGGTGATCCACCCCAGAGTCTGTTAGGACAACTGGGAGAGGAGTTGTTACGAGGTTTATGGTCAACTCATAGTTGACCCTCGTGTTCAGCTAACTTGTGTTTGGTGCAGGTAACGTAGCTCGCGGAGGAATTTAGCGGTCTATACCCAGGAAAGAGGAATGAAATGTGGTTGTGCATGATCCCATCCTGCTGCCGACGAAGCGATTATAAATTGCTTATTGTAATTTGGCATTCATGCATGATATAATGTAAGGTCAAATGGCAAAACACTTTTGTATAACTTATGTAATAGATGGGCATTCATAGTATATAGTATTTAAAATGCTTTCGTTAGTGTTGCTTATGTTGTTGTGAGCTTCTTTGTTCTTATACCTCTTTATAGCATTTACTTGTGTATGTGATATATTGTGGGGGCTCAGCCGAACCCATATTATATTGCATGGACGGGTGGAGTGTTACAGGCAGACAAACCATATCTTTTCCTTTGAAGAAGCTGCAACCACAAGTTTGTATATGTCGTTGAAAAAGCCTCGAGTGTGGGTATATTTGTGTCACTAAGAAGCTACAACTTCTCATCTTAAGGGAGCGCAAGGAGAATCAAGCATGATAATCACAAATATGTAACTGTGAATGATAATAAAAATAGATGTCTATAAGCACTTGGATATATTCCTTTTTGTGTGACTGGATGTGTTTACAAGTGGGAGCATGCTTGAGAGGGGCCAAACATTACTTTGTATTGAGTGTAATCAAGAGGACAACATTCCTTGTGATAGAAAACCCTCAATTTATCAACTTTATATTTACTATAAATTCAAGAATGATAATGAGCAGTCATAGCAATCAGTTAGATTGCAATAACGTTTAGCTCCATGATTTCAAAAGAGACTAAGGTTGGATCAGAACTCAACGGAGGGACGCAATTGTCTACAAAAAGAGGCAATTGTTGGTACAATTGGAAATGTATCTAAATGAGGATTACAATGTTCGTTCATTCAACAAGCAAAAGAAAGAACAGAGCACTAAACTTTTTAGTTTTTTCTTATGTTTTTTGCCTTTTTTATATTTTATGAATTCCCCCTTTTATTCTCCTTTGATGAAAAGTCAGCCTTTTGACTTGTAGAATTTTAAAGTTTATGAAAATATGAACTAGGAACTTTTTTCTAGACTTCAAGAAATCTTCCGAATTAGATATGGCCGGGATATCATGGCATTGCAAAGAAATAGAAGAACGAGTACACTGTAGCTGATAGGAAAATATGGCCATTTGTAAACAAATATCAACATAGACAAGTAATATATATGTAAAGCAAGTAAGAATTTAAAACATAAAAGAATAACTAACCGAAGCCTTTTCCAGATTTAGAACCACATGTACCGCATTGCCATGCATCCTACACAAGCATGAAAACATTGAACAATAGCAATTCGTGAAAATAACAGATGTAGACTTGCAACATAAAAAGGAATCAAAGATTTTAAAAGCTTGAAATATTCAATGTAAAAAAAATCCAAAGAAAATAAGGACTATCTGGCAACAACACTCTTGGCTATGAATAATGCAAAGCCATAACTAACCATGGAAGCTTGGGGAAAAGTACCCAGGACATGATTACCAACGCCATTGTACAATGATAAACACCATCTTTTCTTCGCTTGTGGTGCAAAGTACTCTGCCACAAATTTTTTCCAGTATGTTATAGAATTGTCCTGTAGTAAGAAAAAAAACAGTAGGCAAAACTCAATGGAGGTATTTGCAAAGCCAAATACTTCAGAAAGTCATGTATTTACTTACAGCAGGTCGATGACTTTGGTGATACATATACTGCATAAGCCTCCGAGCGCACAAACCACTCTCAGATGGGCGCCTCGCTGGAGATACTAGCTGCACGGGGTTTGGCCTAGGCTGATGTTGTTGTTGATACACCTGGATTCTCTGCAGTTGCGGCAAAGACTGCAGAATTTGTTGTTGTTGTTGCTGCTGTGCAGCCTGTGCGAACCTCTGTTGATGTATCATGGCCTGCAATTGAGGGTTCTGCTGCCTCTGCAGCATCTGCTGGATAACCTGCTGCTGATACGCATCTCCCTGCCGCATGTCCAGCCTCTGTCTCTTCTCGGCGGGAAGCATTCCAGAATCATGAGAGAATTTGACTGAATTGCATTGCTTCGGCAAATGTTCTTGTTGGGGACTTTGCTGGACGATGGAGGAACCGTCCATGGCAGAGGAGCAGGAGATGTTGTTGGAAGAGAAAGACAGGGGCGACGCTGGAAGATGAGTGTAGGACTCATTGTTTATGCTTGAGCTTCTCTGCAATTGTGGCCCGCCGGAGAGGGATGAATTCGCATCGGTCACCAGAGAACTTGTCCCCATGCTGGGTCCAGATGAGTTTGCAGCACTGTTGAGGGGTCGATGATTCATGTCGGCGGGAGGAGCGTGCCCAAGCCCAGACCTCATAGTCCCTGAGATGGAGCTAGCGGCTGGTGTCGGGCCCGGCCCATCGCCAAGGAAGAAGATGCCGGAGGCTGAGGCAGAAGGCAATGGACCGCCGCCTCTAGCAACCCTAGAAGGGGGCTCCGATGGAGATGGCTTCGAAGCTAGCTGGTGTCTGCGCTTGAGATAGCCCTCCAACGCCAGCCCTGCCAGAGGAAGGTGGCCTTTCCTGGTACCTTGCAGCCACTCAACCAAGAAAGAATAGGAGCACCACGGATTAAAACCTATTTTCTGAGAGCACAAATTGCCGAAATAAATATTTTTCCAATGTGAAATTGGAGTTCAAATCCTGCAAAACCAGGTATCCGTCGGACTGCAATTCCCAAATTTAATTTTTTGACCGAAACAATCTCAGCACACAATGCACGAAAATCAAAAGGAATTAAAAACAAAACAAACAAAAAACAAACAAAAAACAAATTCCCTTCCCCGTGATCAAACCCTCACCCAAAAGCAACTTTCACGTCCATTAACGAAAACCAGCTCGTTACCCACCCAGAAAACCCTCATATTCATCCTCATCGAAAAAGCAAACAAGGTAGTAAAGTTCGTTCAATATCTTTCTAGCGAATTTGAGAAGATTGAAGATACAGGCGATGAAAGAAAGATAGGGCAGACGACTTACAGATCAAGATCTAGCTGAGCTTGACGATCACGACAAAACGCAATGGACCGGGATAATAAGCAGCACGCCCGCTCGGAGCGCTCTTTATCCCTCTCTTTCGGTTTCTCTTCTAGCCGCGGCGACCACCTCCGGCTTCTCAGCCTCGGTACGGAAGGGTCGGAATGAATGCATCGCGGGAAGACACCGAGCTAAAGGAAAGTGACAGGATGTAGCTGGTCTTCGTCGCCGCGTGGCATCTGGCGATGCCGTCCGCAAATGCAGCTGCAATAGTTCGCGGCTGGGATTAACTTTGCCGACCTGCGGTAAGCGACACGTGGTGTATAACGATTGGTGGGAAGGTAAGCTCGGAGACTACAAGAGCTGGGTGGGTATCGCGAAGGAGACGAGACAACCAGGTCGGTGTACGGAACCTAGCCGTGTGCACGTGCGATGTGTTCGTGTACTTGCTGAGGCGAGCTTAAGAATAGAAGCGTATAATACTTGGTGAGACAAGCTTAAGAATAGAAGCGTATAATACTTGTTGAGGTCATGATAGTACCGCCTGCTCTAGGGCGCATGCGGTTAATTTTATGGTTGAGCTCAACGTACCTGGAGTATGGTGCGCGGAGTTTATCTGCGCTGTTCATCATGTGGTGTTTATGTTTGATGGATGCATCTGAACCGTCCAGCGCACCATGCTCATGTTAATGTATATTTGAACATATAACGTGTTCGGAGGCTTAACGGGTCGGTTGAGTACACGGATACCATCTCCCGTACGCACGCCTGGAAGAGGAACTCCCGTAACCGTCTGATACCGCTTGGAACCGTCGCCCGGCTTCGCTGTTATCGCCGGACCCTCCACTCTCGTATGTCGCTAAGCTTCCTCTCCTAGTCGTCGGTCGCCGCCGCTGCAGTGAAGGTTTCTCCGGACGCACGCCCGAGCGATCTCTCTCGCGAGTAACCGCCGTTCGTCGATCCTAATCCCGTGCGTCGCTCGTCGTTCCCGATCCCGTGCGATACCGCCGGTCGTCGCCGCTGCCGTGAGTGCTCGCAGCCACCGTTCAACGAAGCCGCAGTCTTTGGCTCTGCGCCGCCGCCTGCAGTGTTCACGCTCGGATCCAGAAGCCCCAACCGTCGGCTGCCGCCGCTGCGTGGCTTTCGCTTGGGTTTCGCCCGAACCCTTACCAGAGTGCAGCCTGTTGGGTTTTCTTTATACCATTCAAGATAATAATAGCATATCAAATGTGCGCAGCGGAAGAAACAAAAACAAAAACAACCCAAAAGAGTTACGGATCTTGCGATTTCATGAATCAAGAAATAAGGAAAGCAACACATTGCAATACCTGAAGGGGATTGAGTCAATACTCAACCGAGGTGCTCCACAACTGAAATCCGGAGAACAGTCGTTAAGTCCCAAGCGCAGAAATGGATCGGCGCCTCTATGGGAGTCCACACGAGCGAAGGAGAACCCTAGCTTCTTGTCGCATAAGAACTAGGTCGGAGAAGAAGAGTCATCTACGTCTCCCACGAACTGCTAGGTCCGACGACAGGGAGAGGCGGCAGCGACGTCAGGGTGCGGAAACAGCGGATCAGAACTCTTCCGTCGGAATCGTGGAAATCTTCTATCGCACTTCGGAACTCTTCCGTCGCACTTCAGAACTCTTCCGTCGCAGTTTGGATTCGCAAAAGGGGATCGCATGTTTAGGTCGTAGAATCGTATTCTATTTATACCCAGGTGAGAGAGATGATATACGCACACCCACGACATATATTGGAGTAAAACAGAATTCGTCGAGTGAACCTTTCACTGAAGAAATTCGTCAAGTAACAAATGGATTCGTTGAGTAACAAATTGAATTCGTCGAGTAACAAATTGAATTCGTCGAGTGAACCTTTCACTGAAGAAATTCGTCGAGTATAATTCAATTCGTCGAGTGAACCTTTCACTTCTCGTCGAGTACAACTCAATTCGTCGAGTGAACTTTTTCACTTCTCGTCGAGTACATGAGTTTGTCGGAGTCGTCGAGTCAATCATAGATTCGTCGAATCAACTTTTAATTCGGCGAGTAAGAATGGATTCGTCGAGTCAACATGGATTCATACATTCGATGAACTGAGGTAAGAGTCGTCGAGACATTCTCGACGACTCGCCTCGAAGACTTGCCAACACGCTTCATACAGTATTCACAATACATGTGCAGCATTCAGTTGACTCGACCCAACTCCAATAAGTCGTAGGATTGGTCCTTCACTCATATCCAATATGAGTAAGGCCAACACAATTCTTCCTCCAACTTCTCCAAACACTCTTGTGTGTGACCTCATAGGATCATATCGCATTGCAGTGAGACTAGATGCTTAATCACTTCCAGATCACATTGGAAACACCAACAGTCTCCCACTTGATCTTGAACGTATCAAGGATAAGTCTCACAAACAATGAGCGGCATCTAGCAACACATCATTGCTACCCAAGCAATAAGAGTTAATAACTCAACAAGCCTGTCTTGTCCAATGTACTAGTGTTGTCAGGTCCCTTTGTCCATTACATCCGGATAGAATTAGAGGCATGGACCGTGTCACCCTCATAATTGTTCAATCCTAGTTTCCTGATCTAGAATAGACCTTAAGAGAGTGGTAATCTCAATATCACATATTGGCTCAACTCAGCATGACCATGCATTTCTCGGTCTCATTCCATCAAGGGACCCATGGATGCAACTCATGTCATAAAGGAGGACAAATCTCATATATGTCCACACACAAACACCCAAATGAATCGTAACATACCCAATAACCACTTTTATCATCAACCTTTCTCAAGAAAGACTTTAGATGACATCAAAGTATGCTCTTCCTCACTTGATGAATGTTGTGACTTCAGGTCAAAGAACTACAAACATCATTGTCAGTTGAGACCTACTTGTGACACGTTCATATAACAATCCACAAAGTAGTCTCAAGGTGGGTCTGTCTAGTACAACTTGTTCACTAACAAGTACCCATGTGATGACTCGATATCACAATATCATGACCTGTAAGAACCAGTCATCAGTCAACGCGCATGCTAGTCTTAACATATCATCATTGCCCTTCAACTTCTAAGATGATACTCCGACTAGGGACCATTTAAGAATGAAGCTTCTAGTAAACATTGGCCCTCACATTCAAGTCATGTACTTGAATTCCTATGGATAAACAATTCATCAAATGAATAAACAACCAACAAACATACAATCCACAAGGCTCCCACTAAAGACGATCATTCAGGTATCTAATACTCATTGATCTAATATGACCATCATGCTTCTTTTGCGCAAGATGCTTTGTTAATGGATCCGCTATGTTTTCTTCAGTCAGTGCTCTACAAATGTTCACATCTCCTCGATTGACAATCTCTCGAATAAGATGAAACCGCCGAAGTATGTGCTTGGAGCGCTGATGAGATCTAGGTTCCTTAGCTTGGGCTATTACACCATTGTTGTCACAGTAGAGAACTACGGGACCAACAATGTTATGAACTACACCAAGCTCGCTGATGAATTTCCTAATCCACACAGCCTCCTTCGCCGCATTTGCAGCAGCGATATACTCGGCCTCAGTCGTAGAATCGACAACTGTCTCTTGCTTGGAACTCTTCCAGCTTACAACTCCTCCATTAAGGCAAAATACAAAATCTGATTGAGACTTTGAATCATCCCTATCAGTCTGAAAGCTAGCATCCGTGTAACCATTTACATCGAGCTCTTCCTCTCCACCATACAACAACAACATATCCTTAGTCCTTCTCAAGTACTTTAGGATATTCTTGACAATAATCCAATGACCATCACCGGGATCATACTGATACATGCTAGTCATGCTCAAAACATATGAGACATCGGGTCAAGTACACAGCATTGCATACATGATTGATTCAATTGCCGAAGCATATGAAATCAACTTCATGCGGTCCTTATATTCCAAAGATTTAGGACACTGGTCCTTAGAGAGACTCACCATGAGACATGGGTAAGAATCCCTTCTTGGACTCAAGCATGCTGAACCGCTTCAGCACCTTCTCAATGTATGTACTTTAGGTCAAACCCAACAACTTATTTGGTCTATCTCTATAGATCTTAATACCAAGTATGTAAGTCGCTTCGCCCAAGTCTTTCATAGAAAAGCAGCTCCCTAGGTTGTTCTTAACAACTTGCAAGGTCGGAATGTCATTCCCGATCAAAAATATGCCATCTACATACAATATCAGGAAGACAACAATGCTCCAACTAATCCTCTTGTAAACACAAGACTCATCCTCATTCTTGATGAAACCAAACTCTTTGATTTTATCATCAAAATGCAAATTCCAACTTCGAGAAGCTTGTTTCAATCCATAAATGGATCGATTCAACTTGCATATTTTAGTGGCTTCACTTGGAGATACAAAACCCTCGGGTTGTGTCATATACACTTCCTCAAGGAGGTTTCCATTAAGGAAAGCCATTTTGACATTCATTTGCCAGATCTCGTAGTCATAATACGCAGCAATAGCAAGTAGAATTCCAATGGACTTGACCATGGCCATAGGGGAAAAGGTCTCATCATAGACAATACCATGAATTTGCGTGGAACCTTTAGCCACCAGCCGGCCTTTGAATGTCTGTACATTCCCATCCATGTCAGTCTTCTTCTTGAAGACCCACTTGCACCCTATAAGTCTTACCCCTTCAGGTGGTTCCACCAAGGTCCAAATTTGGTTTGTATACATGGAGTCCATTTCAGATTTCATGGCCTCAAGCCATTTCTCGGAGTCTGATCCATTCATAGTGTAACATCCCCCAGACAGCTAGGCCCCCAAGGTGAATTTGTCATGACAGGGTCATGACAAGGCCCTGGTAGTGTAGAAATCCCTTTAACTTAGGCAAAATTAGGGTTGAAAGCGCCTTGGTCTGCAAATAGTAAAATGAAGATACACTACCTAGGGTTTGACCTAGGGGCCTTAACTTCACCCAGTGACCCCACCACAACATCCCTAGACCATTTAGGAACCCAGGGGGACACTCAGAACCCATTGGGGCCAGTCAAACAGGTCTAGTTGACCAAAGTCAACCCTAACCCTAATTAGGTCAAAAGGGTCATTTCCCCATTAATTGACCTAACTGACCATCACCATGTGGACTTGACTTCACTTCTAGGCCTGAAAACATCATAGGAGGCCTAGTAGACCAAAAAGCCCCATGACTGGGTCAACCCTAGGGCCCAATTTGACCAAAAAGTCAAACTACCCAAATTAGGGCAAATCACTTGGACCTAGCCCAATCCCTTTGGGCTAGGCCCAAATTGACTGAATGACCACCACAATTAACTGGTAATTAACTTAGGTGAGAGAGGAAAATCGACCTTGATGAGTAGGAGAGAGAAAAATTCAATTTTGGAGGAGAGAGAAGGTGGTGTTCATGGCCATTAATGGAGATCACCCCTTCATCTCCTCATTTCAGCCCTAGATTCTTATCCCCTGGCCTTTGGGGAGTAATTAATTCTGGAGTTTCCGAGGGAGTTATTGGCCTAGGGGAGGTGAAAGGGGGGTGGAAGAGGAAGAGGTCATTAATGGCCATGGTGATTAATGCCCCCAAACCCAAAATCGACCCTCCCATTAACTTCAGAAGCTCTCAAAGAGTTGAAACCCCCATTCCCCGACCCTTTCAGTGCTCAGAGGAGGAGAATTCCATGGCACCCAAAGCTCCAAGGAGGAACAATGGCGGCCGGCAAACGGAGCCACGAATCACACCAAATGAGGTCCGATCCTCTTCTCCTATGCTTGTGCTTAGATCTAGGATCAAAAAATTAGAGAAAACGGACTCGAATTGGGCCCGAACGGGAGAAAAAAATTCCCCAGATTTCCGCAAATTTCGCCCTATCGGGTTCGCCGGAAACCCATTTTTCGGCGGTCGTGCCGCCGCCAGACGGTGGCCACCACCTCGACGAAGGTGGTGGCGGTGGTGGTTGGCCGGGGAGATGGCATGGAGGTCGGCGACAGTCGATTGTAGTTGCTACAGGAGGAAGAAATCGGAATCGTCCGCCTGAGGAAGAAGAAACACGGATGCCGTCCAATCTCCCGTAAATAATATAAATGATATATTTATATATATTTAATTGTTTACTATTGTCGTTATTCTTGGATTTAAATTTTAAAAATATAGGATGACCTCTGTTGAAAAACTTTTCTACATGAAAGTTGTAGCCATTAATCTCTAGTTTAATTTAAAATTAATTTCACCCAATTTGGTTGAGTGGTTTAACCTCAGCACCCATTTTGTGAAAAGTTTAACTGAACTTTGGATGGGTTTTCACACTAAACCACTAGTCCAAATGACTTGAAATTTGGACTAGGAGTGAGTCATACCAATGACAATAACATATCCAAAAATGGGAATTTTTGGAGAACATTTTCCTAAAGTTTTGGAAAAAATTTAATAATCAACGAGGAAATTATTTGGAGGGTCAAATGACCTCCAATCTCCACCAAATTTTGGTGGGGTGTTATTAGGGTCATGGTAAGTCTCTGGCTAAAATTTCAACCCATTTGGGGTTCATTTGACCAGGTAATTCATTGGCCAAAAATTTGTTCCTCAAGGGGAAACTAGGGATTAGGGTAGAGCCCTATGGTGTGCATATAGCGGTCAATGAAGGGAGAGGGGCCAAACTTCCTTGGTCTGACCCAAAATTTTGGGGAGTTGGTCATGGTGACCAGAGAAGCCTCCCCTGTGAAATTGAAGGGGTTTGGGGTTGTATACCTTAGTGAATAAATCCTTGGGTAGATTTGTAAATATTTAGGTTTTGGGTTTTAGGAGAGATTGATACTTAGGAGATAACTCATTTTCGGTCATCAATATGATATAAATGTTATTAGTCCCTGGAAATGTTATTAGAACCATTGGAAGACTTTTGGAGGTCCAAATTATAATTATTCTTATTGTTTGCAATTTTTAGGATGATTAATTTTAGGGTGCTAGCTTTCTATAAATTCATGAAACTCTGCTGGAAGTCATTTTATTCCATTAGGAACCCACAGTAATTTTCTTATAATTTTTGGATTGATATTTATGGTACTTCTAGTTCAAAATGAAAATAATTACAAATATAACCTTGGTGGAAATTATAAATGTAGACTCTCTTGAATGTTGTCCAAATTTGTAGAACTGATTATTTTAGTATGTTTTAGCTCTGTAAAAAATTGGATTAGTGTTTGGAGTTCACATTAGGGTACCTCCTTTGGAAATGTTTGACAATTAATGAGTTTAGGAATTTTAATATTACTTAACCTTGCTGGAAATTCATAAAAATTCATATTTACTGATTACTAGGTACCCTTGGTTTATGTTAAATTTTCAGTATGCATTGGAAGTCAGAAAAGTGCACTTGATGTTCAAACCTTAGGAAATTGTATTTTGGAAAAAATATTTTAAATACTAATATTATTCAGAAAATTATGAAACTCTGGAATTGGTCTTAAATCAATAACATTGACCCCCAATAAAAATATCATATCGGGAATTGGTTATTTCATGTACCTCCTTTCATGAGCATCAAAACGTTAGGGTGGTCTGCATTTAGTAAATTGGTCTTTGGGGGTCGAATTGAGGTGTTGTGGATGATTACTGATGGTATAACTAAGTGAGAGTCTCTAGGGTCACTAAGGGTTGTTGAGTCTTAGGGTGGTGGGGTGCCACCCTTGGGGTAGGTCGTCTCGGGTTCGACGAAAGATCGTCGTCTTCCGTAGAGTTGTAAAACAACTAAATGTATAATCAAGAGAAATCCTAAGGGTTGATAAAGGGTAATTTAGGTCCGGGTCTGAGGGCCTACTGGCAGTGTTAAATGGACTGGGTCATAGTCGGGAAGTCCGGGGAGTTGCAAGCTCGGGGACTTGGAAAAATGTGACTTTGTAGTCTAGGGAGTTGGAAGCTCGGTGTTATGTAGACAAATATAACTGTCACGATTGCATGTGCATAAAAGTGGTGGGTCTTCGATACTGGACGGTCGATCACACCGCCGTCAGTACGTTGACTCGGTGAGACTAGTTGGTTTGCTAGGAATAGTACGGAAACGTACAAAAGGGGCTAGGCTGGGTAGTGTGATTACCAGTCTAGGAGTGGACGGCCCAACCCACTGTCTCCGTCCGGCCACGTCGGAGGCTCCTGTGGAGTTTAGCTCACTCCAGAAAAGGGGAACTAAAGGTTTGTGCGCATAGAGTCGAGTGGGTGAGTTGCACTTGCATGTGCATTTCATAGCATATTTGCATGTCATAATATAACATTGCATTCATCCCCTGACACCTATCGTATAAAATGGTATGAGACGTTTTATACGATAGGCCCTGCAAAATGACCCCTTGGTCTATATGGGTAATCCCTATAAATCATGGTTACTTTTCTCTTACTTTACTTACTGTTACTTGCTTACTACTCCTTACTGTTTACTTTTGATGCACTCATTATGTTATGCTTAGTTTTAATTATACCCTTGTTATACATTATTACCGTATTCCTTAGGATAGTGTCACCTGCTTGATTCCACCCTGCTTTTGGCCCTCCTGTTCACTCCTCTCCGCCCGGTGCCTAGGAGCCATGGGTATAGGGGTGGAGGATTGTTTGACTGAGTCTAGTTTGACTGACGGTCGTTTGACCACCATATTTTAGGTGTCCCGGATGGCAGACAGGGAGTAGCCGCAGGAGATGCCGCACCAGAGGCCTACGGTGCAGTTGGAGACGGGGCAGTGTAGTTTGGGTGAACAGGCATCCGGTTCAATGAGTGGAGCTCACTAGCTATAGTAGTTTTTATTTCTGAGTGGACTGTAGTGAGGCATTGTTGTACCGGGCCAAAGCCCGTATTTACTTTTGTTTACATACTTAGACATGATTTCTGGTGATGATTTACTTGCTCTATTACATGTTTTCTCCTTTCGTTATTGTGGACTTGAGTATTTAGTATTCTCACTCTATGTACCTTCTGTCGATGGTGATTGAGATGGCCGGCGGGATCGGCGTTTAGTGGTGTCGACCGTCCCAGAGGAGGGTGTCACCGCAAAACGGCGGTTCTGGGCCTAAGACCCCGGTGGTGTTTGAAAAGGGGGGGGGGGGGGGGGGGGGGGGGGGTCTTACAAGTGGTATCAAAGGTAGGTTGAGGTCTCGATCCGACAGAATGTAGTCCACAATACCTGGGACACCCCGCGCGGGCTTAGTTCGAGGACGAACTAGCAGCGGAAGCAATGGTGTGCCCATGGGAGGAAGCATGTGCAAGTTTCACCAATAACAAGAGTCTTAGGACGATATGCTAAATAAGGTTACCTTTTGTAGGGTGCGACGAATCCTACCCCGCCGCAGGGGACACCACCGTTCCCGAATGTGATTCCGCCTCCGCCGACTTCGATTCCTTTGCAGCAAGCAGAACTGGGACAAGCTCTTGCGACCATTCTGGAGGCCTTCAGGGCACAGCAGGCCCCGACTCCTCAGCCAAACCCCGGAGCAAATTGGCTGAGTGCATTCAGGGGACTTGCCCCGCCATCGTATCTGGGGACGGAGACGGCGGTGCGTACAAAGGAGTGGTTGGACATCATGTACGAGATGTTGGTGGGCATTCAGTGCCCAGTGGATCTGGCAGTATCCTTGGTGGTTTCATGCTTGGAGTCGCATGCGAAGAGGTGGTGGAAGTCGGTGAGGGACACCACATATGCCAGAATTGAGTTGGCTGATATTACTTGGGAGGAGTTCAGGGCGACATTTCTGGAGCATTTTGTGTCGCAGTCGGCAAGGGACGAGCTAGAAGATAGATTCTTGCAGCTGAAGCAAGGGAGCAGGACGGTGATAGAGTATCACCGAGAGTTCACTCATTTGGCCCGGTTTGCGGATTCATATAAGCTGGACGAGGCGGGTTACGCCAAGAGGTTCTACAAGGGCCTTCGGGATGATCTGAGGCAGGCCCTTCTTTTTGTATCTGATGGCACCATGGCCAAGATCTTGGAGATGGACAAGAAGCTGGAGGCAGACCAGCTTGCAGTTCGAGGCAGGAAGAGGCATGGTGATGACGCTGTGATGGGAGGAAGAAGGGACCCGTAGAGAGGCCGGATCATGGGAGAGAGAAGGAATGGGGATCAGCCCCGTCAGGAGGACAGGCAGGAGCCAAGGGAGCAGGCAGTGCTGGCTCCGCAGCCACTACAGGAGAGGGAGGTGCCCAGGATAGGGCAAGGACCACCCCCACCAGAGGTGTGATACTACTGCCATCAGCCTGGGCACATTCAGAGGAACTGCCCTGCGAGAAATGGGGCCGCACCTGCAGCACGGGGAGGGCCACCGGCTCACCAGATGGGAGGTAGAGGACGTGGACGCGGTCACGGATTTTAGGGCGGCGACCGTAGGCAGGATGGGCAGCAGATGTATGCTCTGGATCTAGCACAGCCCCGCACCCGGACAGGATGATTGCAGGTATGAGAGTAATTTTAGTTATGAAATTTGTTTCCTGCTCATAATAAGTATTGATAGATCTACTATACAATCTAGGTTAGAAACTTTAGACCTAAGATATTTTTCCTTCAACTGATTTAGGAATAGTGATGGTGTGCGGCAAACCTGCACATACCTTGTTCGACACGGGGGCATCACACAATTTTGTGTCGGAGGAGTTCGTCAAGGACCTGGAGCAGATCCGATATTATACGGGGGTCGCCAGGAGGGTGCGTCTCCCCAATGGGATGGAGATCCAGACCACGGAGAAATGCCTCCTGAAGGTCACTATTGACGGATTGACGATCGAGGCTCCGACATCGATCCTGAGAATGTCGGACTTCGACCTCGTCTTGGGCATGACATGGCTGGTCTGGAATCATGCCCAGATTGACTGCCCAGCGAGGAGGGTCGTGCTGCGATACAACGACACGTATGCGACATTTGAAGGTACTACCCCGGTCTCCCGTCACTTCCTTTCCTCTATTCAGGCCGTCAAGGCCCATCTGTAGGGAGACGAGGTATACCAGGTGCTGTTCGAGATGACCGAGGAGAAGGATCGGATTGCTAGTATACCGGTGGTCCGTGACTACGCCGATGTGTTCCCAAAGAAGCTGCCGGGATTGCCTCCACACAGGGAGAAGGATTTCCAGATTCAGTTGGTGCCGGGGGCTAAGCCGGTATCCAGGGCTCCCTATCGGATGGCCCCGAAGGAGTTGGCGGAGTTTCAGACTCAGCTACAGGAGTTGGTGGAGGCGGGATTTGTCCGACCGAGTTCCTCGCCATGGGGAGCTCCGGTCCTATTCGTGAAGAAGAAAGATGGGACACTCCGCCTATGCATCGACTATCGAGCACTAAACAGGCTGACCGTCCGGAATACCTATCCGCTCCCACGGATAGACGAGCTGTTCGACCAGCTGGAGGGAGCCCATTATTTTTCAAAGTTGGACTTGAGGTCAGGCTACTACCAACTGCGGATCCAGGAGAAGCACATCCCGAAGGCGACCTTCAGTAGTAGATATGGCCTGTATGAGTTTACCGTGATGCCCTTCGGGCTCACGAATGCTCCGTCGGCGTTCATGAGCCTCATGAACCGGGTTTTCGAGGCCTACTTGGATGTCTTCATCATAGTATTCATAGACGACATCCTGATTTATTCCAGGACAGAGGAGGAGCACACTCGACATCTGACACTGACTCTAGAGAGGTTGCGAGAGCATCGCCTTTATGCGAAGTTCAGCAAGTGTCAGTTTTGGCTGAAGGAGGTGGCTTTCCTAGGCCACATTATCAGCGGAGCCGGGTTGGCAGTGGTCCCGGCCAAGATTCAGGCAGTCAGGGATTGGCCGCTACTGAAGACGGCCACGGACGTGAGGAGCTTCTTGGGGCTAGCCGGTTATTACCGGAAATTTGTGGAGGGATTCTCTCGGATTGTCCTCCCACTCACATCGCTGACGAAGAAGGACGTGCCATTTGTGTGGACGCCACAGTGCGAGACAGCTTTCCAGGAGCTGAAGGACCAACTCATCTCAGCCCCTATTCTGGCCCTTCCATCCGGGAAGGAGGGATTCCAGGTATACACCGATGCCTCATATCAGGGGATGGGTGCGGTGCTGATGCAGAATGGGCACGTCATAGCATATGCCTCCCGCCAGCTGAAGACTCATGAGAAGAACTACCCAGTGCACGACCTGGAGATGGGAGCAGTGTTATTCGCACTGAAGATATGGAGACATTATCTCTACGGGGTCCACTGTGACATATACTCAGATTATAAAAGCCTAAAGTACGTGGACACGCAGAAGGAGCTGAACATCAGGCAGAGGCGGTAGGTGGAGTTTCTATCTGACTACCAGTACGAGATGCATTACCATCCGGGGAAGGCAAACGTGGTAGCGGATGCACTGAGCAGGAGAGCCACTACAGCAGGAGCAGAGTCTCGGTTGATGTCTATGGAGTTGTTGCAGAGGCTGGAGGACATGCAGATTACTCTGGTATCGTCGGACGACCCCGAGCTCTATGAGGAGTATTTGGCCGTGATAAGCATCACCAATGATATCAGGGACCGAGTCAGGGAGGGGCAGGGGCAGGACGCCCAGCTGGAGCCCATCTTTCAGGCATTGGAGGCAGGCACTGCAGGAGATTACACACTGAGAGATGGCCTGGTGTGCTTTAGAGGACGGGTTTACATATCGGAGGGAGGCCAGATCCGGGAGGATATTATGACGGAGGCGCATTGCAGCCGGTACTCTGTGCACCCGGGGATCATAAAGATGACCGCGGATCTGAAGAAGACGATGTTTTGGCCGGGCATGAAGAAGGATATCACTTACTTCGTGACCCACTGTGAGACTTGCCAGCTGGTAAAGGCGGAGTGCAGGAACCCCGCAGGATTGTTGCAACCACTCCCGGTGCCGGAGTGGAAGTTTGATGATATAGCCATGGATTTCATACATGGGCTACCCCGGTATCGGACGGGGAATGACTCGATCTGGGTGATCGTCGATCGGTTGACAAAGGTGGCCCGCTTTATACCGATCAGGAAGGACGACTCGGTGGGAGTGCTGGTGCGGAAGTTCGTGGAGCAGTTCATTCGATATCATGGCGTGCCCAGGATGATAGTATCGGACCGCGATGGACGGTTTACATCCAGGGAGTGGCGGTCAGTGCAGGCGTATTTGGGCACCCGACTGACTTTTAGCACAACCTTCCACCCTCAGACGGATGGGCAGACAGAGCGCACCAACCGTACGTTGGAGTATCTACTGCGTCTGTGCATTTTGGATCGAGGGGAGCCATGGGAGAGACTGTTACCGTTAGTCGAGTTCTCGTACAACAACAGTCACCAGGCTAGTATAGGCAGAGCGCCTTACGAGGCATTATATGGACGGAGGTGCAGGACACCATTGTCTTGGATTCAGGATGAGGATACCAAGGCTCTTGGCTCAGAGTTCGTGGAGGACACGGAGGCCCAGGTGAGGCTGATTCGAGATAGGATGTTGGAGGCTCAGAGCTGGCAGACCAAGTATTACGATGCGCGTCATCGTCGGGTGGAGTTTCAGGTAGGAGACCGGGTATTCTTGAAGATACGGCCGATGCACGGGGTCTCTCGAGTTCGCGGACGGAGGAAGAAGCTAAGCCCAAGATACATGGGGCCCTACAGGATCCTGGAGCGGATCGGCCCCTTGGCATATATGTTGGAGCTGCCACCGAAGCTGGAAGGCTTGCACGACATCTTCCATGTCTCCTCCCTCAGGAGGGCCCTGTTACGGACGGAGCAGCGGATAGATACTACGGATGGGCCGGTAGCATCGGATCGGTCAGTGCACATGGAGCCGGTCCGGATAGACGACAAGGGTATGCGGGTCTTGCGCCGCAAGAAGGTCCCGCTGGTCAAGGTTCTGTGGACAAACCACGGCCAGGGTGAACACACCAGGGAGCCACAGGACTTGATGCAACTGAAATACCCAGAGCTCTTCGCCTCAGGTACAATCTAATTTGAATATTGGGATATTACAATTTATTACTTCAATAGAACCTCGCAGGCCTAACCTGAATTTTGGGGACGAAATTTTTTTTATTATGTGTTGGGATTTGTAACATCCCCCAGACAGCTAGGCCCCCTAGGTGAATTTGTCATGACAGGGTCATGACAAGGCTCTGGTAGTGTAGAAATCCCTTTAACTTAGGCAAAATTAGGGTTGAAAGCGCTTTGGTCTGCAAATAGTAAAATGCAGATACCCTACCTAGGGTTTGACCTAGGGGCCTTAACTTGACCCAGTGACCCCACCACAACATCCCTAGACCATTTAGGAACCCAGGGGGACACTCAGAACCCATTGGGGCCAGTCAAACAGGTCTAGTTGACCAAAGTCAACCCTAACCCTAATTAGGTCAATAAGGTCATTTCCCCATTAATTGACCTAACTGACCATCACCATGTGGACTTGACTTCACTTCTAGTCCTAAAAACATCATAGGAGGCCTAGTAGACCAAAAAGCCCCATGACTGGGTCAACCCTAGGGCCCAATTTGACCAAAAAGTCAAACTACCCAAATTAGGGCAAATCACTTGGACCTAGCCCAATCCCTTTGGGCTAGGCCCAAATTGACTGATTGACCAGCACAATTGACTGGTAATTAACTTAGGTGAGAGAGGAAAATCGGCCTTGATGAGTAGGAGAGAGAACAATTCAATTTTGGAGGAGAGAGAAGGTGGTGTTCATGGCCATTAATGGAGATCACCCCTTCATCTCCTCATTTCAGCCCTAGATTATTATCCCCTGGCCTTTGGGGAGTAATTAATTCTGGAGTTTCCGAGGGAGTTATTGGCCTAGGGGAGGTGAAAGGGGGGTGGAAGAGGAAGAGGCCATTAATGGCCATGGTGATTAAAGCCCCCACACCCAAAATCGACCCTCCCATTAGCTTCAGAAGCTCTCAAAGAGTTGAAACCCCCATTCCCCGACCCTTTCAGTGCTCAGAGGAGGAGAATTCCATGGCACCCAAAGCTCCAAGGAGGAACAATGGCGGCCAGCAAACGGAGCCACGAATCACACCAAATGAGGTCCGATCCTCTTCTCCTATGCTTGTGCTTAGATCTAGGATCAAAAAATTAAAGAAAACGGACTCGAATTGAGCCCGAACGGGGGAAAAAATTCCCCCAGATTTCCGCCAATTTTGCCCTATCGAGTTCGCCGGAAACCCATTTTCCGGCGGCCGTGCCGCCGCCAGACGGTGGCCACCACCTCGACGGAGGTGGTGGCGGTGGTGGTTGGCCGGGGAGATGGCATGGAGGCCGGCGGCAGTCGATTGTAGTTGCTACAGGAGGAAGAAATCGGAACCGTCCGCTTGAGGAAGAAGAAACACGGATGCTGTCCAATCTCCCGTAAATAATATAAATGATATATTTATATATATTTAATTATTTACGTAGGGGATAACTCATTTTCGGTCATCAATATGATATAAATGTTATTAGTCCCTGGAAATGTTATTAGAACCATTGGAAGACTTTTGGAGGTCCAAATTATAATTATTCTTATTGTTTGCAATTTTTAGGATGATTAATTTTAGGGTGCTAGCTTTCTATAAATTCATGAAACTCTGCTGGAAGTCATTTTATTCCATTAGGAACCCACAGTAATTTTCTTATAATTTTTGGATTGATATTTATGGTACTTCTAGTTCAAAATGAAAATAATTACAAATATAACCTTGGTGGAAATTATAAATGTAGACTCTCTTGAATGTTGTCCAAATTTGTAGAACTGATTATTTTAGTATGTTTTAGCTCTGTAAAAAATTGGATTAGTGTTTGGAGTTCACATTAGGGTACCTCCTTTGGAAATGTTTGACAATTAATGAGTTTAGGAATTTTAATATTACTTAACCTTGCTGGAAATTCATAAAAATTCATATTTACTGATTACTAGGTACCCTTGGTTTATGTTAAATTTTCAGTATGCATTGGAAGTCAGAAAAGTGCACTTGATGTTCAAACCTTAGGAAATTGTATTTTGGAAAAAATATTTTAAATACTAATATTATTCAGAAAATTATGAAACTCTGGAATTGGTCTTAAATCAATAACATTGACCCCCAATAAAAATATCATATCGGGAATTGGTTATTTCATGTACCTCCTTTCATGAGCATCAAAACGTTAGGGTGGTCTGCATTTAGTAAATTGGTCTTTGGGGGTCGAATTGAGGTGTTGTGGATGATTACTGATGGTATAACTAAGTGAGAGTCTCTAGGGTCACTAAGGGTTGTTGAGTCTTAGGGTGGTGGGGTGCCACCCTTGGGGTAGGTCGTCTCGGGTTCGACGAAAGATCGTCGTCTTCCGTAGAGTTGTAAAACAACTAAATGTATAATCAAGAGAAATCCTAAGGGTTGATAAAGGGTAATTTAGGTCCGGGTCTGAGGGCCTACTGGCAGTGTTAAATGGACTGGGTCATAGTCGGGAAGTCCGGGGAGTTGCAAGCTCGGGGACTTGGAAAAATGTGACTTTGTAGTCTAGGGAGTTGGAAGCTCGGTGTTATGTAGACAAATATAACTGTCACGATTGCATGTGCATAAAAGTGGTGGGTCTTCGATACTGGACGGTCGATCACACCGCCGTCAGTACGTTGACTCGGTGAGACTAGTTGGTTTGCTAGGAATAGTACGGAAACGTACAAAAGGGGCTAGGCTGGGTAGTGTGATTACCAGTCTAGGAGTGGACGGCCCAACCCACTGTCTCCGTCCGGCCACGTCGGAGGCTCCTGTGGAGTTTAGCTCACTCCAGAAAAGGGGAACTAAAGGTCTGTGCGCATAGAGTCGTGTGGGGTGAGTTGCACTTGCATGTGCATTTCATAGCATATTTGCATATCATAGCATAACATTGCATTCATCCCCTGACACATATCGTATAAAATGGTATGGGACGTTTTATATGATAGGCCCTGCAAAACGACCCCTTGGTCTATAGGGGTAATCCCTATAAATCATGGTTACTTTTCTCTTACTTTACTTACTGTTACTTGCTTACTACTCCTTACTGTTTACTTTTGATGCACTCATTATGTTATGCTTAGTTTTAATTATACCCTTGTTATACATTATTACCGTATTCCTTAGGATAGTGTCACCTACTTGATTCCACCCTGCTTTTGGCCCTCCTCTTCACTCCTCTCCGCCCGGTGCCTAGGAGCCATGGGTATAGGGGTGGAGGATTGTTTGACTGAGTCTAGTTTGACTGACGGTCGTTTGACCACGATATTTTAGGTGCCCCGGATGGCAGACAGGGAACAGCCGCAGGAGATGCCGCACCAGAGGCCTACGGTGCAGTTGGAGACGAGGCAGTGTAGTTCGGGTTGACAGGCATCCGGTTCAGTGAGTGGAGCTCACTAGCTATAGTAGTTTTTATTTCTGAGTGGACTGTAGTGAGGCATTGTTGTACCGGGCCTAATCCCGTATTTACTTTTGTTTACATACTTAGACATGATTTCTGGTGATGATTTACTTGCTCTATTACATGTTTTCTCATTTCGTTATTGTGGACTTGAGTATTTAGTATTCTCACTCTATGTACCTTCTGTCGATGGTGATTGAGATGGCCGGTGGGATCGGCGTTTAGTGGTGTCGACCGTCCCGGAGGAGTGTGTCACCGCAAAACGGCGGTTCTGGGCCTAAGACCCCGGTGGTGTTTGAAAAAAGGGGGGGGGGGGGTCTTACACATAGCATCTTGGTAGGTTGCAGGCTCATCATCATGATCCATAAGCAACACATTACCTATCTGAGACACTAGAAATCCATATCTCTCAGGCTCAAATCTTGGTCTACCAGATCTACGTAGGACTTGTGTTTCTTGAGCAGGCTCTCCAGCTACAACTTCTTGTAGTCCTTGGTCAGGTTCTAATTTCGGTTTGTTCATTGTTTGTGATTCTTGATATTCTTCAAGCTCTACCTTTGCAGTCTTTCTAGATAAGCAACTCTTTCTCTAAAAAGACACCAGTCCTTGCGACAAACACTTTGCCCTCAGACGGCAGGTAGAAGTAGTAGCATTTGGTCTCCCTAGGATACCCCACTAGATAACATTTATCCGATTTGAGTTCCAGCTTATCAGGCATTTGACGTCGTATCTATGCCTCACAGCCCCAAATCTTAATGAACGACATACTAGGACGCTTCCTAGTCCATATCTCATATGGTGTCTTTTGAAGCGTCTTCGTCGGAACTCAATTTTGTGTGGAAGAAGCAGTCTTTAGAGCAAAACCCCAAAAGGAAACGGGCAAATCTGCATGACTCGTCATCGATCGCACCATATCTAACAAGATACGATTCCTCATCTCAGAAACACCATTATGTTGTGGTGTTCTGGGCGGAGTGAGCTGTGATACAATACCACACTCTTTCGGATGATCACGAAACTCATGACTCAGATATTCGCCACCTCGATCAGATCAGAGTGCTTTTATCTTTTTTCCCAGTTGGTTCTCTACTTCATTCTTAAACTCTTTGAACTTTTCAAAAGTTTCGGATTTACACTTCATAAGATATACATATTCATATCTACTAAAATCATCAGTTAATATAACGAAGTAGTAGAACCCACCTCTAGCCATAGAACTCATGAGTCCGCATACATCATTATGTATTATACCCAAGAGATCATCAGCCCTCTCACTACAACTAGTGAAAAGAGCTTTCGTCATCTTGCCTAATAAACATGACTCACATCTCTCAAATGATTAATAATCAAATGAGTCCAATAGTCCATCGTTATGGAGCTTGGATATGCGTTTCTCATTTATATGGCCTAAAAGACAATTCCAGAGATATATAGGATTTGAGTCATTTATTTTTATTCTTTTAGTATTTTCTACATTATAGATCGGATGGTCTAAGTTCAAAACATATACACCATTAAACAATTGGGCCACACCATAACAAACATCATTCATAAAATCGAACAACAATTGTTCTTAATTATAAACGAAAAAGCTTTCATGTCAAGACATGAAATGGATATAATGTTTCTAGTTATGGCTGGAACAAAATAACAATTATCTAGTTCTATTACAAGCCAGTGGGCAAAGAAAGACAATAGACACCAACGACAACGACAACAACTCTTGCTCCATTTCTGACGCACAGGTCTACCTCCCCTTTACCCAGCATTCTTCTCCTTCTCAGTTCCTGCACATTTGTACAAATGTGAGAACCGCATCCGGTATCCAATACCCAAGATGAAGGAGCAGAAAAGTTTATCTCTATAACGTAAATACCTGAAATGGAAGTCACACTTCCCTTCTTCTTTTGCAGATCCTTAATATAGAGGGGACAGTTTCGTCTCCAATGCCCTGCCTTACCGCAGTGGTGGCACTTTCCTTCCTTCGACAGACCTTTCCTTTTCAGTGCAGAAGATTTGGGATCAAGATGAGACTTAGATCCAATCTTCGTCTTCTTGGATTCTTTAGTCTTGCCCTTGCCTTTATGCACCATCAATATGAGGCTAGCAGGCTTGACCTTCTTCATATTATTTTCAGCAGTTCTCAATATGCCTAGGAGCTCAGGCCACACATGCTCTCGTGTTGCTTCTGAAGCTCAGAGGACATGATAGCAAGCATGAGATATTCCATATCCAAGGTATCATCTTGATACTTCTTGTAAGCATCTTTGTCTGCTCGCGGAGCATTCCCAGTTGGCTCTGTAAGGGCTTCCCCTTCCAAGACATAGAGCTTGCGCTCTTGCCTGAGAACAATTCTCAGGTTTCTATACCAGTCAAGGAAGTTCGTCCCATTGAGCTTATCCTTCTCAAGAATGGCTCTTAGGGACAAGGTGAAGTGTGATGTGCTTGCCATGGAAATTCTACAAGGAATTTTGCAAAACTTTTAGTACTGTATTTCAAAATACACTTTATTTAATAAGGACTTTTATTAAAAGGTTCCACTATTTTATTCGAATCGACAACCCTTAATTTCGATTCGGAGAGTTTATGCGAGCTACTCTCTTAGTGGACAAGATCTGTATTTCACCAACACAACGAGTCCGCTTTGGTATTCCTCTCATAATGCGGTTATTTAGGTAGACAACACTTGTCAATTGCATCACTATGCAACTCTTGTATGATTGATGATAACTCTTTATTCGCATCCATCATATGGAGTATGTCAACCCTATGCCTCTAGGCACTCAACCTTTGAGGTCACCTAGTTAAGATAGACCCGATGTCGACAGTGGGATACCACAATTATCCGCCCACACCCTTACCAAGATAGATTAATGTACATTGCTTTGGCAAGTCCACACTTCATCGATCGAGGCAGGAAGAGTGTCATCCATCGAAAGACATCTGAATACTTAATATTGGATAAAAGGGTTTTAGGATTCAATCGATGAACATTTCATCGTGATTAGCACTTAATCACAATGCACATTCACAAAATAGAAATAAAACAACATTCATAATCCGAATACATCCCAGTGCACAAAATAAAACCATCAACACTTTGATGAAAGGGCTACATCTGAACATTCAGAACTCTTCTAAATATCCAGATTTACATGCATTGGACCAATGAATAACAACTCCACTTATGCAGTAGACAAACTCGTCTCTCAGTGTCTGATTCAAAATATAAGACATTTGGTTTCACAAACCATTTTGAGGGACGGTTACTGCAAATGAGAAATAATTTCTGAAACAATAAAATCGCAACGCAATCACATGCGTTCCTGACGGGGTTCCAATTTAGAACACTTCATCGGAATCCAAACACCCAGGAAGAAATCCAGACATTTAGAACACTTCTAAATTTCTAATTTACACGCATTAGATCGCAACCTGGCTCTGATACCACTATTGGGTTTTCTTTATACCATTCAAGATTATAATAACATTTCAAATATGCGCAGCGGAAGAAACAAAAATAAGAACAACCCAAAAGAGTTACGGATCTTGTGATTTCATGAATCAAGAAATAAGGAAAGAAACACATTGCAATACCTGAAGGGGATTGAGTCAATACTCAACCGAGGTGCTCCACAACTGAAATCCAGAGAACAGTCATTAAGTCCCAAGCGCAGAAATGGATCGACGCCTCTATGGGAGTCCACACGAGCAAAGGAGAACCCTAGCTTCTTGTCGCACAAGAACTAGGTAAGAGAAGAAGAGTCCTCTACATCTCCCACGAACTGCTAGGTCCGTAGACAGGGAGAGGCGGCAGCGACGTCGGGGTGTGGGAACAACCGATCGGAACTCTTCCGTCGGAATCGCGGAAATCTTCTGTCGCACTTCGGAACTCTTCCGTCACACTTCAGAACTCTTCCGCCGCACTCTGGATTCGCAAATGGGGATCGCATGTTTAGGTCGTAGAATCGTATTCTATTTATACCCAGGCGAGAGAGATGCTATCCGCACACCCACGACATATATTGGAGTAAAATAGAATTCGTCGAGTGAACCTTTCACTGAAGAAATTAATCGAGCAACAAATGGATTCGTCGAGTAACAAATTGAATTCGTCGAGTAACAAATTGAATTCGTCGAGTGAACCTTTCACTGAAGAAATTTGTCGAGTACAATTCAATTCGTCGAGTAAATCTTTCACTTCTCGTCGAGTACAACTCAATTCGTCGAGTGAACTTTTTCACTTCTCGTCGAGTACAAGTCAATTCGTCGAGTACATGAGTTTGTCAGATTCGTCGAGTCAATCATGGATTTGTCGAATCAACTTTTAATTCATCGAGTCAACATAGATTCGTCAAATCAACATGGAATCATACATTGAATGAACTGAGGTAAGAGTCGTCGAGACATTCTCGACGACTCGTCTCGAAGTCTTGCTAACACGCTCCATACAATATTCACAATACCCGTGGATCATTCAGTTGACTCGACCCAACTCCAATAAGTAGTAGGATTGGTCCTTCACTCATATCCAATATGAGTAAGGCCAACACAATTCTTGCTCCAACTTCTCCAAACACTCTTGTGTGTGACCCCATAGGCTCATATCGCGTTGGCAGTTAGATTATATGCTTGATCACTTCCAGATCACCTTGGAAACACCAACACAACCTTCCATCTAGATCCCTAACAGTCACCGCCGTCAGACTCCCGCCGCCTCCATCTTTCACGATCATCGTGTGCGGCCTTAAGCGCTACCGCCAGCGCTAACAATTACCGCCTCGCGCTAGCGGCTGAATCTGCTATCGCCCAGGATACCACCCTGGCTACCGTCGGCGCTAGCGATAGAGTTTTTTTCCTCTGCTTTGTGTCTGGATCTTATTTGTCAGGCACACAATGATGAAGGGGAATAATTTCCCATCCCCCGTTCCGATGATCAAGTTGGAGAAGTTCACGGCGACTGAGTTCAACGACTGGAAGTTGAATACTTAGTTCAGGATGAAGTACCTGAACGTGTTCTACACTGTTCAGTCTAATCGTGTTGGGGTCGTCAGGACTGATGACGAAACTCAGTGGGTTGCTGATGAGGATTTCTGTCGTGACTACATGCTGAACTGCTTGTCCTTCAGTCTGGCAAAGACTTACCTGAAGATGAAGACAACTAAGAAGATCTGGGACGCTCTAGAGGAGCACTTCAGGCAAGAGGAGGATCTGTCCAAGGCGCACTTGGTGGACAAGTTTCACTCATTCACCTTCGACGAGGAGAAAGTCATTCTCCCTCAAGTAATTGAATTTGAAAATTTAGTAGATTCTCTGCATAGTGAAAAGATATCCTTGCTAGATAGTTTTGTTGCTGACACAATTGTATTTAAATTGCATTCCACATGGTACAATTTCAAAACTGAAATGTACCGCAAGAAGATGCAGGTTGGTCTCAACGAACACAAGCGTTTCATACGCATTGAGGATGAGAATAGGATTCGACACGCTTTAGAAGTTGTTAGCAAGCAGAAGGCTGCCGCTAATATGATTTTTAACTCTAAACGTGTGTCGAACCCTAGGAAGACCAAATCCACTCCTAGTAGCTCCCAGGTGTAGGCCCTAGTAAACACATCAAAAAGTTCAAGGGCAAGTGTTTTAACTGCAACAAGTGGGGACACAGTGCATCCGATTGCAGGCTTCCTCGGAAGGAAAAGGGCAAAGCACCACAGGAAGGCAACCATGCTAATATGGTTATCCTCACTGAGCCATCCAACTTTGTCGCCATGGTTGGAAATGAGAAGACCAGTACTGAGTGGTACCTTGACTTGGGGGCAACGTGCCACGTCTGCAACAATTCTAAGGACTCACTGATGCGGGAGAATCAGTGACCGTTGCAAACAGTGAGACAATAGATGTTCTGAAGGTGGGGAATGCGACGCTACTGCTCTCCTCAGGTAAAACCTTAACTCTTAAAAATGTTAATTTTATTCCTTCACTAGTTGCTAACTTAGTGTCTATTAGCTAACTTTGTGATGTTGGTATGTCTTTTAATTTCTGTAGCGGTAGAGTAACACTGTCAGTTAACTCACACTATTTTGGATGTGCCTACGTTTAAAATAGGATGTACATACTTAGTCTAGCAAACAAAATAGTTCAACAAGTTCAAACAAACTTAGTTAGCCCTAAGACTCTACATGAGAGACTAGGACACGTCAACTATAGGAAAATATTCCAAATTGCTAGAACTCACCAGATCTCTTTAGACACTACTGAAAATACTGATAAATGTAAAGTGTGTGCTCAGACTAAGATCACTAGGAAACCTTTCAGTGCGGTTACTAGGAGCAAAGCACCTTTAGAACTAATACATTTTGACATCTGTGACTTCAAAAGTTTTATCACTAGAGGAGACAAGAAGTATTTGATCACCTTTATAAATGATCGTTCTAGGTTTTGTCACATATATCTCCTTAAAACTAAAGACGAAGCGTTTGAAACATTCTGTATTTTTAAAACCACGGTAGAAAACCAATTAGACATGAAAATCAAGAGGTTTAGAAGTGATAGAGGAGGATAATATATATGTCTGAGTTCAAATGTTTCCTTGCCCAACATGGAATCATAGCAGAAACCATTGCTCCTTGCTCACCCCAGTCTAATGACATAGCTGAGCGTAAAAATTGGACGTTGACAGAAATGTTAAACTCTATGCTCTTGACTGCAGGCATGCCTTCCGCTTATTGGGGAGAAGCAATCCTAACTACAAACCACATTCTAAATAAAGTTCCTCATGCTAAGTTAGAGATTACACCCTACGAGCTTTCATTTAAGAGACCCTCGTCTTTTACTAGACTTAAGACCTGGGGCTGTATAGCCTATGTCCGGGTTCCTGACCCTAGACGGTCTAAGATTTGACCTAAGACCAATGTAACACCCTCCCTGTTACATAGCATAAAAAAGTAGGTCCGGCCGGGACCCCACGCCATTTGAAATGAACAGAAGAGAGCGGTACTAAAATTAGCATTTAACAGTTAAAGATATAACTATCTCATCACCAGAGTGACATAACGGAAGCATATAATTTAATTTATAAACCAGTGTATAACATTTTCCACATAAGCTACTAGGAATGAAATACATAAAAGGTTATTTACAATGTTTGTTTACATAATATAAGTGGCTTCCAGACATCGGCACGCAGGTCGGCCACACATGAACAAAAGTAAACGAAAGCTTTGGCCTTCGAGGGCCAGCACAACACAGCAGCAAGGGGCTTCAGCCCGCTATTTCCCGCTAGTCTCGTCGGGACCTGTACAAACAAATCCACCAAGCGGTGGTAAAACAGGTAACCGGTGAGCTTTAGCTGACCAAGATTTATAACGACCCCACCCCACACTCGGGGCGGCGGTGCTCCTTCCCTGCAAGTAAGAGTCAGCAACATATAAATATATATCCGCAAACAACACCAACGGAGGCAGTCCGAGCCACCCTCTTCGTGCTCTCAAGGCACACTTTGGCATAATCCCTGAGTTATGCCTGCAAACTAAGTCTTATTTCAACTTAGATCCTCTCTATGAGCTACCCCTCATCTAGGATAGATGGCCCGCCTTGATGAGTTCTAGTCCCAAACTGCGAATCATGATCCCGGGGTTGCAATCCTCACACGACAGCTAAGGGTAAGGTTCGGTTTCGCCGATTCTCGTGCTCATAATATTAGGCAACACTTTATGTATTTCATTCCTAGTAGATTATGTGGACAATGTTATACACTGGTTTATAAATTAAATTATATGCTTCCGTTATGCGACTCTGGTGCTGAGATAGCTATATCTTTAACTGTTAAATGCTAATTTTAGTACCGCTCTCTTCTGTTCATTTCATATGGCGTGGGGTCCCGGCCGGACCTACTGTTTAATGCTATGTAACAGGGAGGGTGTTACAAATTGGTATCAACTACGGGTTTCACTCCCTTTCCGTTCGAATTCGTGGTCGAATTCTTTTAAGGGGTGGTGAGCACGTGTGTGCGTCGCCTTTAACTCATGTAAATAACCAGTAATTGTCCACTTTAGGAATGAATTACATGTATATGTGTAGCATTCAGATGGAACTTCTGTGTTCCTTTGATTGCTTCATGCCTTCTCGTAGTCGCTAATTGTGTTTTGTGCACATGTGTAGGCGGCTGGGACTGGCGCGGGGCCTTCTCGACCCCCTCGTTCGACTGCAAGTAGTGCACCAACTCCGGTGCCGACTCCTCCTTCGGCTGAAACTGTAAGGATGATCGCTGAGGCAGTATTTGTGATGTTCACGACGCAACCAGGAGGGCATGTCCCTGGACATCCTCCTATTCCGGGAGCGGCTCCTGTGCAGGCTCCAGCAGCCGAACCTGCGGTGGAAAGGCCAGTGTCGTTGAGGGCACGAAGAGCTCCAGATCAACAGCTGCAATACTTTTTGAGTTTCCACCCTCCCACGTTCACGGGGGCAGGAACCCCGACGCAAGCAGAGGATTGGCTATCAAGGGTGCGCAAAACCTTGAAGGCCACAGATACAGAGGAAGAGCAAAAAGTTACATTGGCTTTGAATCCCAAGAACTGAGCACCTGGCTTCAACTCGTTGACCTTACAGGTCAAGAGCGGGCTAGGGAAAGCCATACCCGTTTTAGGTAGTTGTGTTGGTTAATATTATGAGCGCGGTAATCGGCGGAACCGAACCTTACCCTTAGCTGTCGTGTGAGGATTGCAACCTCGGGATCACGATTCGCAGTTTGGGACTATAACTCATCAAGGCGGGCCATCCTAGATGAGGGGTAGCTCATAGAGAGGATCTAAGTTGAAATAAGACTTAGTTTGCAGGCATAACTCAGGGAGTATGCCAAAGTGTGCCTTGAGAGCACGAAGCGGGTGGCTCGGACTGCCTCCGTTGGTGTTCTTTGCGGATATATATTTATATGTTGCTGACTCTTACTTGCAGGGAAGGAGCACCGCCGCCCCGAGTGTGGGGTGGGGTCGTTATAAATCTTGGTCAGCTAAAGCTGACCAGTTACCTGTTTTACCACCGCTTGGTGGATTTGTTTGTACAGGTCCCGGCGAGACTAGCGGGAAATAGCGGGCTGAAGCCCCTTGCTGCTGTGCTGTGCTGGCCCTCGAAGGCCAAAGCTTTTGTTTACTTTTGTTCATGTGTGGCCGGTCTGCGTGCCGATGTCTGGAAGCCACATATATTATGTAAACAAACATTGTAAATAACCTTTTATGTATTTCATTCCTAGTAGCTTATGTGGACAATGTTATACACTGGTTTATAAATTAAATTATATGCTTCCGTTATGTGACTCTGGTGCTGAGATAGTTATATCTTTAACTGTTAAATGCTAATTTTAGTACCGCTCTCTTCTGTTCATTTCATATGGCGTGGGGTCCCGACCGGACCTACTGTTATATGCTATGTAACAGGGAGGGTGTTACAAATTGGTATCAGCTACGGGTTTCGCTCCCTTTCCGTTCGAATTCGTGGTCGAATTCTTTTAAGGGGTGGTGAGCACGTGTGTGCGTCGCCTTTAACTCATGTAAATAACCAGTAATTGTCCACTTTAGGAATGAATTACATGTATATGTGTAGCATTCAGATGGAACTTCTGCATTCCTTTGATTGCTTCATGCCTTCTCCTAGTCGCTAATTGTGTTTTGTGCACATGTGTAGGCGGATGGGAGTGGCGCGGGGCCTTCTCGACCCCCTCGTTCGACTGTAAGTAGTGCACCAACTTCGGTGCCGACTCCTCCTTCGGCTGAAACTGTAAGGATGATCGCTGAGGCAGTATTTATGATGTTCACGGCGCAACCAGGAGGGCATGTCCCTGCACAGCCTCCTATTCCGGGAGCAGCTCCAGTGCAGGCTCCAGCAGCCGAACCTGCGGTGGAAAGGCCAGTGCCGTTGAGGGCACGAAGAGCTCCAGATCAACAGTTGCAATACTTTTTGAGTTTCCACCCTCCCACGTTCACGAGGGCAGGAACCCCGATGCAAGCAGAGGATTAACTATCAAGGGTGCTCAGTTCTTGGGCTTCTGCTGCTCAGCCTCGTATATCGGGCTTCGCAGTCTTCACATGGCGGCTCACTGGGAGCTACCGCCGGCGCTAACGCTAGCGCCCGACGCTAGTAACAGAAACATAATTCCGTTCTGCTACTCCTGGGAAACACCTCCAGGACACAACAATACAAATAGCTGACCTGGAGCTACCGCCAGCGCTAATGCTAGCGCCTGGCGCTAGTAACAGAACTTAGTTCTTCTACCAAACGTTGGGTACTGCCTGGGAAACACCTCCAGGACCTTTTTGCTGTACAACACAGTACACAAGACCCGAACCACATGTACATGGAGTCTTCTCCGGCACTTTACACACAATAAACATCACCAATCCGGCTCGGTTTGTCCAGATGGGCTTCACACAGCATGCTATGCCCGTACTACCATTCCAGGCTCTATATGCAATTTGTGGGGAAACAAATTCATCCCACCGGAAGATCCGATCTACTAATTAGTAGAAGTCTTCCTAAATTAATGCAAATCAAAGGACGTACATGTCCAAGGATTAGGAAAGAGAGTCGTTACCCTAGCTGGTCATTTTGGTGCCATAGACTGAGAGGGGATTGGCTGGAATCCGCGATGGCACACGCACGCAGATGCTTCTTCACTAATCTCCCTCCTGGCACGACGAAGACTCAACTCCAACGGATCTCCTTCCCAGCTCCCAGCCCACTGCTCTCAGAATTTCAGAGGCTCTCAGAGAAAATGAAGGAAAACGCCGTATTTTGAGTATATATGCTTTTCACGCTACCGCCGGCGCTAGCCACTAGCGCTGGCGCTAGATCAGAGTCGGTATCGCTTAGGGCCACTACCGCCAGTGCTAGCCCTAATGCCTGGCGCTAGCTCCCTTACTTCAACTCATTTTTATTTTTCGTGCACATGACAATTGGGGTCTTACAACCAATACATGTGTCTACCTAGGTTGTGCTGAAGATAATGCTGCAGATAGATTCTTAGATATCTCTAATAATATCATTATAGAATCTAGGGACGTAGTGTTCTTTGAAGATAAGTTCCTCAAGGATAAGAACCTGTCTCTCCCAGGTTTGCAAGTAACCATTACTGAAGAAGATCTTAGCTCAGTACCGAGCACTTCCTATTCCATTCTCGTAGACAACTCTAGCATAGAGTCTAGGAGAACTTCTGTAAGAAATCAAACTCCCAGAATCTTCGGTAGTGATTTTGTCACTTGCCACATTGAGGCTGATCCATCCACCTATAAGGAAGCGATGAGATCCATGGATTCCCTACTCTGGAAAAAAGTAATTGATAAAGAGATGAATTCTCCACTTCAGAATAACACCTGAATGTTGGTTGATAAGCCAAAAGGGGCTAAAACCGTAGTGTGTAAGTGGATTTTGAAAAAGAAACTAAATCCTGATGGTAGCGTAGCTAAGTATAAAGCACACTTGGTGGCTAAAGGTTTCACACAAGTAAGCAGAGTAGATTACTTTGATGTCTACTCACCCGTGTGTCACTTAACAACCATTAGGGTTCTTCTTGCTATTGCGTCCATTGAGAACTTTATTGTTCATCAAATAGATGTTAAGACTGCGTTCTTGAACGGAGATCTGATCGAAGAGATCTACATGAATCAACATGAAGGTTTCATTGTAGAAGGTCACGAAACGAAGGTCTGTAAATTATTTAAATCTTCATATACGGACTAAAACAAGCACTTAAACTATGACATGAAAAATTTGCCTATAGTGTAAAGAACATGAGATTCATGTCGAGTCTACGTCATAAATCAGTTAAAGTCGCCATAATTTGCTTATATGTAGATGATATGCTCATTCTAGTATCTGATCAATCCGAAGTGGATGACGTTAAGTCAGATCTAATAAAAGAATTTAACATTAAAGACCTAGGTGTAGCTAACACTATACTAGGCATGCAAGTGAGCTTTGGGAAGAATGACATCTCTCTCAGTCAAAGCTACTACATAAAGTTCATGTTGGACACGTGTGGATACAATGATAGTAGAGCTTTTGAGACATCATACGATTACACTAACCATCTAAAGCCCAATGAAGGAGCTATGGTTAGACAGTTAGATTACTCTAAACTGATTGGTAGTCTCATGTATGTTATGGTATGCACTAGACCCGACATAGCATTTATGGTCGGCATGTTATGCAGATTCACTAGTAATCCTGGCCAAGAACATTGGAACGCCTTAGATAGGCTAATGAGGTACCTAAAGCACACCAAAAAGTATGCTTTAAGTTACACTGACCATCCTTTGGTTCTTGAAGGATATTCTGACGCATCATGGTGCTCGGAATTAAATGACAGCAAGTCCACTAGTGGGTTTGTATTCACACTAGGAGGAACAACTGTAGCCTGGAAGTCCAAGAGGCAATCCTGTATTGCTCTCTCTTCCATGAAATCCGAACTCTACGCTCTAGCATCAGCAAGAGAAGAAGTAGAGTGGCTAAGAGATTTGTTGATGGGCATTCCACTGACGAGCCTAAAAATGAGTTATGTTGCAGTTTAGACAATCATGCCACTAAAATGATTGTTACGAACACTTTGTTCAATGGCAAAAGAAGACAACTAAGGCTGAAACACCTGGTTGACCTCACTCACAAGTCAAGGGATTATGACCCTGATTGATGTGATATCAAAAGACAATGTTGCAGATGCCTTGACCAAAGGCCTGAATAGAGCTCTCACAATAAAAACATCGGGGGATATGAGACTAAAGTTCATAGAAATATGAAACTTTCCTCCGTTGTTTATATTTTGATAGTGAGAACCTATAGTCGCAACATTCAATCATCTAAATAATAGAATGAAAACCTCAAATAATTTTTTGATGAAAACCCAAGATGGTTAGATGCCTATTATTCCACATTTGATAATTGAGCATCTTTCTCATTGTAAGTTGATTCGAAAATTATTCAACTGGGAAAAGAAAGTCGTTGTAGTCGATTAATCTAACATTAATGATCACAACATATTATTACACACATGATAATGTTGCAAATGTTGTTGTGCCAAATCATTCCACATTTGATGATGAGGTACATAATGATCACTAATAAGTAAGATAACAATGTTTGATTTACAAAGTCAACACTTGATTGGTCCCTGCTAGACTAGATAGAGATGCTAACAATGTTACTCCACTATTGCTACAAGTACTAAGCTCATTCAGGTAGAGCTAGCTTACTTTAAACGTCACTGCATATGTTTTATGAATTCATAGAGTTTTAACTCATGAAATTCCTTGCAGGCTATGATGGAGATGGAGGAGAGAAAGTAGTCTTTGACATGGATGTTGATGATCTACTAGACGAGTAGAATTGTTATTTATTTTATCCATTACTACTGTATTTTTTCAGACTTATATGTCCTGAGTAGCACTTTATGTTTGAATGTTTTGGTTCTACTTAAAACTCCTTTTTATGTTTAACTTTGCTAACTTTTTTGGAAAGTGTGTGAAGTCGGAAATTTACTGTTACTCACTACTTTCTGCACTTCGAAACATATGCGTTATTTGTCACAAATATAGGAGGAGATTGTTAATGTATATTTGGACATATAACGTGTTCGGAAGCTTAACGGGTCGGTTGAGTACACGGATATCCAATACCCATAGATACTCCCAGGGTTTGCCTATTTATACCCACCTATGGGCAACAAAGAGTTCATTCCACTTTGATGTGCCTCCGGATGCTTCGAGCAACACTCATTACAGCTCATGTACGTTGAGCGTACCAAATTATTGCTCGCATGCGGGAGTGCCGTCATGCAAAATTTATGCGCCCGACATCATGCGAGCACTAGCACACGTGTGTTTATTATTATAATATTGAATTATCATTTTTATTTTAGATAAATGTTTATATTATTAAAATTTTTTATAGTTAGCTTTATTCATTTTAGTTATCATTTTGTTCTGCACCCCCTCCCCCTCTCCCATCCCTCCCCTGCTGTTGCAATCTTGGCCTATAACATTTTGAATTCGATGAGGGCGGAGAGTGTTTTAGGGGCAGTAAAGCTCAAACAAAATAGCTCCTGGCAGGCTTCTAGGTAAAATGAGGTGCAGAAATGAACGAGATATCACATCATAATTTGAAGAAAAGTTACTTGGCTTAAGTAATAATTCAAATCCTCAAATATTAAAGGCACTTTTTTGGAGCAAATGGTGGAATTGTGTTGGAAATTGCAAAGTTAAGCGTGCTCCAATGGGAATAGTACTAGGATGGGTGATCTCCTGGGAAGTGCTCATATGTCACCTATGAAAAAAAACAAAATCATGCGGTTCAGCTCAGTGTGAGTTGGGAGGAACCAAAGTGAACAATATTTCTAATATTGTGAGGATTGTGTCGTTACAAATGGTATCAAGGTCAGACCTCTTGCAGTTTGATGTGTGGTTCGAGGACGAATCATGCGGAAATTGGTGGTCCTGTAACATTATGAATTTGATGAGGGCGGTCTAATGAGTGCAGTAAGAGCTTTTGGGGGCAGTGAAGCTCATACAAAGTAGCTTCTGGCATGCTTCTGGGGATATCATGTTTCTAAGTGTAAGGAGGTGTAAGAATGAACTGGATCTCACATCAGAATTGGAGGAAAAATTATCGTGTTTAAGTAATAATTCAAATCCTCGAATATCAGAGACTCTTTTTTGGAGCAAATGATGATTTTGTGTTGGATACTTCAAGTTTAAGTGTGCTCCGGTGTGAGTAGTCCTGAGATATGTGATCTCCGGGGAAGTGCTCGTATGTCGCCTATGTAAAAGTGCAAATGTGTGGTTCAGCTCAGTATGGACTGGGATGGACCATATTGAGTCTGAGGGTTTCATTTAAAAAAGAAATTACGCGTGACACGTTTACATAGGTATTGTGCATCTACTCAGTGTCTTATTATATCGTATAAATATATACTTTAAAAGTACTTTAAATTTGCCCTCTTTCTTTTATATTAAAATATAAAATCATTGATTTTTTAAGAAAATATTTGGATTATAAATTTATGGTATGATTAATGGTTTCAAATCAGCTTAACTTGAGAGCCATTCAAATACGCATATGGCCAAAATTGTAATAATGATAATATTTATGTGGAAAACTTACAAATTGAAGAAATTAAAGGGACTGAATTAGTTCCGAAAGTTTCACTAAATTTTATCTAATTTGTAATAAATCTCAACTTAGTAAGGTACTTTGTGAAATAGCTCAAGTCTTTCATAAGTACATAGCTCATGTGAGGGGAGTGGAGATCACAAAGAAATTTTACGGTAACTGCAGAGCTCATGTGAGGAGAAGAGACCACAAAGATGAATTGAATCTCGCATCGAAATAGAAGGAAAGTTATTTGGCTTAAATAATAATCCAGAACTCTAAATATCATGTTGTATTTTCTGAAATAATTTGTGGAGTTGTGTTGGAAAAACTCCATAGTAGATAGCCAACTGAAGATTTTCATATTGATGTAGTCTCTGAATGAAAAAGGAAAAAAATTGAACGGAGAATGATGATCATCGTTTGGTAAGCGATCGTTCCACGATCATCGATCAAAGTTCAAAACTACTATGATCATTATTATAGTCATTACTGGTCAGGGGAAAAGTAAAAGACATTTCTATAACTCATCCTTCTTAGTACATGGGCAGCCAAAATAAATACAATTAATGTATATATAAAAGCTTTCAAAATCTTTTTTCAAATACACAACAAGATACAAAGAAAAGAAAGAAAAAAACTCTCAACCTGAGGCTTTTAAGAAAGCAAGAAACAATTCTATGAAAAAAGTTGTAAAAAAACAGTAGCTCTAAAGAAGAAGATCATTCAAATCTTCTAGGTTGTATTCACATTGCTCTTACTATAAAGGGGACTTCAATGTGTGAGGTTTCCTATATTGTGAAAAAACTCAATGTTGGGAAAAACTCCTTTTGATTTAACTTAATAAATTAACTATAGGTGATTTTACTCTCTAGGGTAATTACTCATGTTGTATAGTAAGAGTAATTTAGTCATAGAAGTCTTATGAAGTCAGCTGAGTCAAAGTAATGAGAAAGACAAGCTGAAATCACGAAGAAAACTATCCAGAGTAATTATGCGTCGACTAGGAGTCGATGCATCAGTTGAAGTTGACGCAACGTCGAGATGTACTCGACGCAGACATATCAGAAGTCGACGCAAATGAACTCAAAGCAGAAGACAGAGCTTGTCAAAGCTATATCAGAAGTCGACGCAGCTTCGAAGTGAACTCGACGCAGAAGTAAGAGCATGTCGAAGCCATCTTAGAATTCAACTCAACTTCAACTTCAAATCGACGCAGAAGATAAAGTTCAAGTCCAAGTCTTCAACTCGATGGATACGTCGACAAGGACTCGACGCAATGTCGACATCTGAGTTCAGCCAGAGCTAAGAAAGAATTCGAAGCTACTTCAATAAGAACTCAGAGGTGTGTCGATATGACGGATGATGAAGTCGACGCATCGTCGAATACAAACAAAAATAGAAGTTTCTCTGTTGTCCTTTTTAATTCCTTTTTAGAAGGTCTACAAAGTTGAAGACTGTTCTCCAACGACTCGTTTATTGTCAAGAATGGAATGGAGTATTCCAGTAATGCAGTAAAGACATTCTTGGAAGTTTATTTAAAACAGATGGACGAGTTGAGAACAAAAATAGAAGGCAACATCAATTGTCCAATGAACATTCCTTCTAAGGACAGCCTAGAAGAAGAAAGAAATTCAAATGCAAATGATTGAGAATAAGTATGCTGAGAGGAGAAGAAAAAGACAACCAACTGATTATTATTCTATCTGTCGAAATAGGGCTTCTCCTTCTTCCTCCTTCAACCCTATGACAGAAAAGAAGAATATCTCTCTCTGTACAGAAAAATAACAACACAAATGCTTCATCTTCCTCATCACACAGCAGCAAGACAACAAAAGGGCAGAGAATCAGGATCAAGCTCATAACCCTTGCAAATATCACAATCATAAGCAAGGGTTCATCACATTCAGATCCTGTGATAAACAGAAGCTACAACATTCAAGAAACAGCTTCTGAAGAATTCTGAAAGCAGAATTCTATTCTCTTCTTTCTTTCTTCTTCTTCTTCATTCACCTACTGTAAAAGAGTTTTAAGAATCCCTCTTTTAAGGGATTCAGTGGTTCTAAGAGACTCCTTATCAAAAGACTCAGTGGTTCTAAGAGTCTCCTTATCAAAAGTCTTAGTGGTTCTGAGAGTCTCCTTATCAAAAGGCTCGGTGGTTCAGAGAATCTCCTTGTCAAAAGACTCAGATACAATTAGTGCAATCCTACCAGGGAGGTAGAAGAGTGGACTACCCACATTTTGGGGAATCACTATAAAAATCTTGTGTCTTTTGGATTGATTTTCTGTGCTGTCCCATTTTACTATTTTCTGTATTTATATTTCCTGCATTTACTTTATTCTGGTTTTAGTAGTGTTGATTGCATACTACTTAGTAGTTTTATTGTGTGTGTACATTTAGGGTATAAAAGATTTTAAATCTCTATTCACCCCTCTAGAGAATACTCAGAGGCACACTGTGCACTTTCAATTGGTATCAGAGAGAGGTTGATCATTAAAAGGTTAACACCTTGATCAAAAGATCTCCTCACTCTTATTTCTTTATTTAAAATTAACTAAAACTATTTTCTAAAAAAATGAGTTCTAAGGACTATGCATCAACAAGACCACCAATATGTAACTTGAATAAGTTTACACTCTGGAAGGCCAGAATAAAGCTATATATGAACTCTATGGATGAAAATATTTTTAATGTCATTATTTCAGGTCCCCCAGTCCCAGTGAGAAAAGATGCTAGTGGGACAGTAACACAAACTGCAGTTCCCAGAGCAGAGTGGACTGATACTGAAAAGAAGGTGATGGAATGTGATGCCAAAGCCATGAATATTTTGGCATCAACTATGTCAGAGACATATTTGAGACAGTGGCTGAATGCCTATCAGCTAAGGAAATCAAGGATTCTCTCTCAAGTATAGTTGAAGGAAACTCAGATGAAATGAAGGATAAGAAGAAAGAGAAATGTTTCATTGCTGAAACCTGGAGTGATTCAGAGTCTGAGTCAAGATCCTCCTCATCTAATAGTGATTAAGAGTGTGCAATTGAAGAAGCCTGCTTAATGGCTCTCGAAGACTCTACTGCAGAAAATCAAGTAACAATTTTTGATGATTTTGACTTTTCCTCGGAAGACTTTAAAGACTGTTTTAAAGAATTCTGTCAAGATTATATTAACAGCCAAAAAGAACTTAACATAATCAGAAAAGAACTAGAAGACCTTAGGAAAGACAATCTGCTCAGTTAACTATGATCTAAGAAATCAGATGTTTAAGAAAGAAAAAGAAATACACACACTAACTAATGAAAATTCTGATTTAAAGAAAGAACTTACAAATGCAAAAGCCTTTGTGCACTCACTCAATGGGAGGAGTCAAAAGCTTAAGGACATCTCACAAAATCTCTCCAAGAGATTTAACAATCTTGATCTAGAATCACTACCATCCACCAACACACTAATCCCTAGCAAACTTGCCTGGGAAAATCTTATAGCATTCATTAGGTCTAGTATAAATCAACCTAATAACAACTTAGAATAATGTGAAGAACAAAATAATAACCCTAATAAACTCACTATATTCAATAGGGTAAACATTACTAATCAAACAGGGATTCTCGGTAAACACCCCTTAGAAACTCGACGGAGTTCGACATATGCTTTGACATCAACTCGAAGCAAGTTTGAGGGTGCGTCAAATTATACTCGACGCAACCAGCAACCTGCGTCGATTGCATATCGACGCAACTTTGCAGTCACAACGAATTCCTTTCGATGCAACCCTATAGATGCGTCGACTTCTACTCGACGTATGATTCCAAAAAACTTTTCAAGAAATTTCAATTCTAGATTCTCTCCTGCAAACTCACTATGTAATTTTAAATATTATTATTGCTATAAAGTGGACACAATGCTAAAACTTATTGGTTTAACAAAATACCACTCTTTCATCCTAAGGGGTATCATGAAAAGCCTGCTTACACTTTCATCTCACCATTTCAAGGTAGAAGCAATGAGCTCAAGGTAATTTGGGTTCCTACTAATGTTCGAGTTACATGTGCAGGATGAATAACATAGGACAACCCAACTAAAGGAAGGGCAATGTAGATATAATGAACCTTAATTTAGTTAAAGGAGTTACATGTGTAGGATGTGTCATTAACCTTCCTTCTAAAAAGATCAAAAGCAGACCTTTCTAACAAAGAAATAAAATAGATGCTGAAAATGATGAATTCTTCAAAGAAAAAAACCAATTCACCTGAAGAATAGTAATCTCTCTGAAAAGTACAAATTCTTGCCAGATATTGTTGGGAAAATACTGTTATGCAAAGTCTTTGCCCATGTTATCATATCCAGAGCCTTCTATTTCACCAAACCAAGCCTTTCAATCACCTCCTACCTCATTAACTCAATTACCATGCAAACAACATTTGAAACCATGCAAACACTGCTTGGTGAGGTCACTGTCTTTGTACAGTCCTTACAATCAAGAATGTCCTCCTTCACTATGACTAGGTCATTCTTAACCTCCCATGTTGATGAGGTCAAGAAGGGGGAGAAACAGAAGGAGGCTCAGTTGGATCAGGTTGATAAACATGGGGTGATTGAGATTAAGCATGCTGGATAGAGTGCACATATTCATGGGGAGATTGAGATTGAACATACTGAACACGGTGCACATATTTAGTGGGAGGAAGATGGTAATCAAACTTCTAATCAAGTCACTGAACATGCTTATGATGAAGAGGAATCACCTCTAAAATTGCAAGAAGAACTATCTGTGTTAGATATTCAGAAAGAGAGAAGCAAGCCATTTCTTTCCAAAGCAGTAGGATTGGCCACAAGTACATTTGCTGATTTACTGGCTGCTCAAGCCTGAAAGTTCAATAAGAAGTACTCCCAGATGGAGACAGAACTACAAAAATCAAAAGAGCCCCTCCTGACATACTTGGAAGTAACCTCTTGACAAATTCTTGGAAGTACATTTGCTGATTTCTTGGAAGTAACCCAGGGGGAGCTTCCAACAACTTAGCGGGAGCTCTTAGAAGATGATCAACTCTTGGATCAAGTAGATTGCTAAGGAGGCTGCTCTAGCTGGTGAAAGTTTTAAAAGAATCTTTACAGAAACAAGAAGTTATCTCTCAGGGTTGTATCACGGTAAGTTGATAAAAAAACAAAGAAACAAAGGCTGAATGCTAACGTTGAATTGGTAAAGGGCAAAGTCTAAAATTTAACCTTGAAGAAAAAAGTTTTCACTTGCCTGCTCATGGTCTCTTCTTTCTCGTTATAAATTTTCTTTCTTTTCTTCCTTTATTTTGTAAAATCACTATAAACAATTTGTAAAATTTGTTAAGATAAATAATGGGAGATTGTTAAGAAAAACACCTTTTAATTTAACTTAACAAATTAACTAAATGTGATTTTACTCTCTAGGATATTTACCCATGTTTTATAGTAAGGGTAATTTAGTCATAGAAGTCGTAGAAAGTCAGTTGAGTCAAAGTAATGAGAAAGGCAAGCTGAAATCATGAAGAAAACATTCCAGAGTAATTATGCGTCGACTAGAAGTCGATGCAACATCGACTAGGAGTCGATGCAACATCGACTAGGAGTCGATGCATCAGTTGAAGTTGACACAATGTCAAAATGTACTCGACGTAGACATATCAGAAGTCGATGCGACTTCAAAATGAACTCGACGCAGAAGACAAAGCTTGTCAAAGCTATATCAAAAGTCGACGCAACTTCGAAATGAACTCAACGCAGAAGGAAGAGCCTGTCGAAGCCATCTTAGAAGTCGACGCAACTTCGACTTCAACTTGATGCAGAAGATAAAGTTCAAGTCCAAGTCTTCAAATCAAGGGATACATCGATAAGGACTCGACGCAACGTCGACATCTGAGTTCTGCCAGAGCTAAGAAAGAATTCAAAGTTACTTCGATAAGAACTCAGAGGTGCGTCGATATGATGAATGATGAAGCCGACGCAGCGTCGAATATTGACAAAAATAGAAGTTTCTCTGCTGTCCTTTCTAATACTTTTTCAGAAGGTCTACAAAGCTGAATAGTGTTCTCCAATGGCTCATTGCCAAGAATGAAATGGAGTATTCCAGTAATGCAACAAAGAAATTCTTGGAAGTTTATTTAAAATAGATGGACGGGTAGGGAACAAAAATAGAAGGCAACATCAATTGTCCAATGGACATTCATTCTAAGGACAACAAAAGGGCAGAGAATCAGGATCTAGCTCATAACCCTTGCAATCATCACAATCATAAGCATGGGTTCATCACATTCAGATCATGTGATAAACAGAAGCTATAACATTTAAGAAACAGCTTCTGAAGAATTCTGAAAGCAGAATTCTATTCTCTTCTTTCTTCTTCTTCTTCATTCACCTACTGTAAAAGAGTTCTAAGAATCCCTCTTTCAAAGGATTCAGTGATTTTAAGAGTCTCCTTATCAAAAGACTCAATGGTTCTAAGAGTCTCCTTATCAAAAGACTCAGTGATTCTGAGAGTCTCCTTATCAAAAGACTTAAGGGTTCTGAGAGTCTCCTTCTCAGAAGACTCAGGCACAGTTAGTGCAATCCTACCAGGGAAGTAGAGGAGTGGACTACCCATATTTTCGGGAACCACTATAAAAATCCTGTGTCTTCTGGATTGATTTTATGTGCTGTCCCATTTTACAGTTTTTATATTTATATTTCCTGCATTTACTTTATTCTATTTTGGTAGTGTTGATTGCATACTACTTAGTAGTTTTATTGTGTGTGTACATTTAGGGTATACAAGATTTTAAATCTCTATTCACCCCCTCTAGAGAATACTCAGAGGCACACTGTGCACTTTCACTCAATACTATCTCTATATAGGGTTTTTGAATATCCATTCAAAGGATTCAAGTGTGGTTGTTGAGTTTCGTATGTCCAAAACTTTTTATCAAAAGATTCATTGTAATGGTTCTAAGAGTATCCTTTATAACATCCCAATTTTATTTTAGGGGTCTAGAAGCTTTGTGGTGGTTATGTGTGCACCCAAGTTGGCACCTTGAGCTGGGTCAAGCCCCTTAAGCCCTATCTAACACAATTTTATTAGGGTCTATGATGGAGGCAAGGACCCGCCAGATGGTTGTGATCGTGTTTGTGATTCCACGTCGACACATTACTTTGATCGCGGCGCCAAATTTGAAGACTACGATGGAAGATGCCGCGAGATTATTGGAGCCGGCTTGATCGCTTATGTTGAAGCCGGCACGGTTCAAGTTGGAGCATTCGTGGTTCATGACGATGGCGGATGACGGCGCAACTCCAACCATGACGAGCGCCATCGCCGCAACATCTTCCGCCCGCGACACATGAAATAATATATTAGTATTATTCTCTTTATTATAATTAGTATTGAGTATTATTTTATGCTTGTATTTTATATTTTTGAACTTTTTAATGTTGGTGTGCTAGTAACCTTTTTGGTGGGCTGCATGTAGCTCATTTTCTCATTGTTTGGCCTATATATATGGCCTCTTTGTATTAGAATTATTATTGAAGATTAAAAAAAAGAAAACCCTAATATTTCCCCTCTCTCTCTCTCTCGTTTTCTCTCTTCCAGCCGCCCAACTCCCTCCTCTCTCCTATCCAAGTTCGGCCAGGCCAACTTTCTCCCTCCCTCTCCTTTCTCTCTCTTGGCCGACCACCCCCTCCTCCTCCTCCTTCCTCTTCCACCTTGGCCGCCGCCCTTTCTCCCTCCCTCTCCTTCCTCTCTCTTGGCCGACCACCCCTCCTCCTCCTCCTTCCTCTTCCACCTTGGTCGCCGGCCCTCTTCTTCCCTCTCCTCCCTCAAAACTCCTGCTCGCCAAACCGACCACCACCAACAGCCCCCTTCCTTACTCCACCATTCACAGATCATCCTCCACAAAGCAGCCCCGGTTTTTGGACTTGCTCGTGGCGGCCGGACTTGAAGGCGACGGTGCTCTACGTCAAGGATTCTCCTCCGGCGACCACCACCGTGAACGGCCTAGGAATTTCTACATCCGGATCTACGATTCCGGAAGGGTAACGCTTCCTACTCCGTGTGAGATTTCTCTCTAGTTAATTGTGGTGGAATAGAGTTGTGACGGATTTTCTCGCCGCTATTTGCTCGCGTTAATTTTCATTTGGAATAGTGGACGCTCTAGGATTGATCGTTTATTCGACGAGGAGTAGCGATCCTCATTTGTTCTTGTTGGGGAAACATCCACCTTTTCCGAATCGATTTTGTTTTGGTGGATTTTCTTTGGTACAACACCATCGCTTGCCCGGACGCAAACATTCGTCCCTTTAGCTTGACGGATCCCGGCTTATCGCCGACGATTCGATCTTATCACGGAGTTGCTTGCCGTACGCGTATGATAATTAATTAATAAATTTAGTCGTGGGCTGCGTTTTAAGTTGTGTTGGAAGAGCAGAGCGTTTGGTAGTTGTTGTTCGTAGTCGCGTGAGATCGCCTCATTCCGGTGGCCTACATCAAATTGGTATCAGAGGGATCGTCTGATATAAGCCGACCTTGATGCATGAAGTCTAAGGTGTCATCGCGATCATCGTATATAATATCATGGCTAGCAAGCCAAGGGTGTCCTAGCAGTACATGAAAGTCCTTCATGGGAAGGACATCGCACCAGACGTGCTCAGAATAGGCTTTGATGGTGAGGGGCACCAAACATCGTCGGGACACTAACACAACGCTCTCATCAGGGCATATGAGCCGATATGGGTGAGGATGTGGTTCAGTGGTCACTAACATCCTAGACACCGCGTTCTCCGTGATAACATTTGTGTGGCAGACGCTATCGACAACAAGCCTGCACCACTTCTCACCGTGTTTAAAATTTAATTTAAATTGGTGCATCGGGTCACGGCTGAACCTAATTATCTTCATAGAGCAGGCCTGTGGTGTAGTTATACGTGAAAGGGGCGGGGGATACCCCGGATTCAGCCTAGTAGTCATTACTAGTGAAAAAATTAGGTATTGTCCAGTATAAAAATTACGAGCGTTTAATTTTTGTAGCCACCTAAACCTTAATGAAACTGAAATATTTTTTTATTTTAATTCTTATATCTTGACTAAGAACCTACAGGAATTTTGTTTGTTGATTCCGACGAAATTTTGAAAATCGCTATTTGCACACCAATGCTAAAAAAATTCAGATTTTGGCAAAACGGTGCACACCCAAGTGAGAGCGAATGGCCTACGGAAAAAAATAAGGATGGTGTCGATTGAGAAATCAACACAACCTCCCTCTGATACCAATTTGATGTAGGCCACCGGAATGAGGCGATCTCACGCGACTACGAACAACAACTACCAAACGCTCTGCTCTTCCAACACAACTTAAAACGCAGCCCACGACTAAATTTATTAATTAATTATCATACGCGTACGGCAAGCAACTCCGTGATAAGATCGAATCGTCGGCGATAAGCCGGGATCCGTCAAGCTAAAGGGACGAATGTTTGCGTCCGGGCAAGCGATGGTGTTGTACCAAAGAAAATCCACCAAAACAAAATCGATTCGGAAAAGGTGGATGTTTCCCCAACAAGAACAAATGAGGATCGCTACTCCTCGTCGAATAAACGATCAATCCTAGAGCGTCCACTATTCCAAATGAAAATTAACGCAAGCAAATAGCGGCGAGAAAATCCGTCACAACTCTATTCCACCACAATTAACTAGAGAGAAATCTCACACGGAGTAGGAAGCGTTACCCTTCCGGAATCGTAGATCCGGATGTAGAAATTCCTAGGCCGTTCACGGTGGTGGTCGCCGGAGGAGAATCCTTGACGTAGAGCACCGTCGCCTTCAAGTCCGGCCGCCACGAGCAAGTCCAAAAACCGGGGCTGCTTTGTGGAGGATGATCTGTGAATGGTGGAGTAAGGAAGGGGGCTGTTGGTGGTGGTCGGTTTGGCGAGCAGGAGTTTTGAGGGAGGAGAGGGAAGAAGAGGGCCGGCGACCAAGGTGGAAGAGGAAGGAGGAGGAGGAGGGGTGGTCGGCCAAGAGAGAGGAAGGAGAGGGAGGGAGAAAGGGCGGCGGCCAAGGTGGAAGAGGAAGGAGGAGGAGGAGGGGGTGGTCGGTCAAGAGAGAGAAAGGAGAGGGAGGGAGAAAGTTGGCCTGGCCGAACTTGGATAGGAGAGAGGAGGGAGTTGGGCGGCTGGAAGAGAGAAAACGAGAGAGAGAGAGAGGGGAAATATTAGGGTTTTCTTTTTTTTAATCTTCAATAATAATTCTAATACAAAGAGGCCATATATATAGGCCAAACAATGAGAAAATGAGCTACATGCAGCCCACCAAAAAGGTTACTAGCACACCAACATTAAAAAGTTCAAAAATATAAAATACAAGCATAAAATAATACCCAATACTAATTATAATAAAGAGAATAATACTAATATATTATTTCATGTGTCGCGGGCGGAAGATGTTGCGGCGATGGCGCTCGTCATGGTTGGAGTTGCGCCGTCATCCGCCATCGTCATGAACCACGAATGCTCCAACTTGAACCGTGCCGGCTTCAACATAAGCGATCAAGCCGGCTCCAATAATCTCGCGGCATCTTCCATCGTAGTCTTCAAATTTGGCGCCGCGATCAAAGTAATGTGTCGACGTGGAATCACAAACACGATCACAACCATCTGGCGGGTCCTTGCCTCCATCAGTCTACCCATATACGACCATTTGCTCTAATGACCTTTCTACCCCTTCAAGGTGTGTGTGCGCTAGGTCATGACCATGTCCAACTAGTCTTAAGATGACCTAGTGGTGTCTTGGATGGCTTTGGACTTGGTGAATATACCTAGGTCACTAAGGACCAACCAAGAGGTGACACATTCCCTAAAGTCAACCTTTGTATGATTGGATGATATAAGCCACCATAGTAGACATTTAGGCTTTACTAACCATGCATGTGACCTAAGCCATCATGTGGTGGGGTCAAGTCTCCAAAAGGTCAAGGGTTGACCAGGAACGGTCAAACCCGAGTCCTTATGGTTTATTTTGGTCTTAATGGACTTAATTGAATCCAAACTAGGCTAGCTTGACCCTCATCGATCCCCAAAGGAGGTGTCACATCGATTTTATGGTTGAGAAGGAGTTTAGGGGAGAGAGAACGCCACGACCATGCTTAACTACCACTTGACTAGTGGAGTTTAATGGCACTCAGTTATAGAGGAGTTATAAAACTCCCCAAAGCCCTGGTACCTCCATTCCTTCTTCCCGAACCCTTTCGAATCGAGAGAGCATTGTGGAGACTGTCGCTAGTGACTAGAGAGCGAGGAAAAGATTTTCATCATCGCGATCTTCTCCATGCCACCACATCTTCGTTCAAAATCAAAGATCTCATCTCAGGTATACATATGAACCCCCTTAGAGCGTAGATCATGTACGAAGAGTAGCATGGGGATTCCGGCCATCAGGACACCCATTTCCCGGCCACCTATGCCTTAGACCACCATGAGAGTGTGGAAGCACTCCAAATCTCTTTTAAATTCACTAGAGGGCACCACAGAGGAGAGGAGGACTCCCTAGCCCTTCTCTAGGCCTTTGAGGTGGCTTCCATCGCCGAAGATGATGAATCCGAGCGGCCGCGCCACGGGAAAGCAATAAAATTAATTTTCCGATGAGAGGCGGTAGCGGCCGGCCACCGGAAGACCACCCAGGAGTTCTCCGTCCTCCGACGAGTAGACTGGTGGTGGTACTCCATTGTGGTGATTGCCAGAATGGTGTGGTGGAGGATATCAAGTCACGGGTGTATTACAACCGTTGATCTCAACAAGGAAGATGAAATCCCAACTGTCCATTTCCTCGACAATGATTGATCTTTGGCGCAGTGGATCGTAACTACCTGATCCCATGATTTAGTTGTAAGGAATTTGGTGCGTCTGCATCACAGCCGTTCATTCTATTTTATTTAGGCACATCGCGCTATCTGCACCCCAGACAGCTTATTAATTGAATTATTGTATGACAAATTAATTAAATAAAATACAGTTTCCCTTATTTGATTAATTTGAGGACTTTATATTCATTTCCAGAAAAAGTGCCCAACATCAAACTTATAGAGAATTGTGAGAGCTTTCCAAATTGGGGTGGCACCACTTATCGTGATCAATGTAGCTCCTTGAAAGTCCATTTTACCGAGAGCAAATTAAATTTTGGGTTGCATTTAGATAAAGTGGTTTTTTCTCTCAAAAATAATTATTTTGGGCTGAAATTTTATACAGTGGCTTTAATCATCATTTCTTACCTCTGGTATAAGTTTGGGAATTTTTGGAATAATTATCCCTATAGTTTTTGATAAAATACACATGCATCACAAAAAGTAAATTAATGAAATAATCAGTGCTTATACTGTTCCCAAATGTTCTGAAATTTTGGTGGGTAGTTTGTTATGTCACAAGGCATCAGTGGCTCAAATTTGGTGTCATTTGGACTTATAAATATCTGGTTTTAGCTTAAACTTTATTTGCTTGTCACACCAAACTATAGTGGAAAATGTTTATGTGCACGGTTCTTCTATTCTAAGGTAATATAATGAAAAGTTTGTATAGTAAAATTGTATCTCCAAATACCTTGTAAGATTACAATTTGGAGGAACATAGTTATAGATTTTATTTAGTATTAAATGATGAAGGTGTGATCACTTGAAGTGTCACCTTGAACAAACAAATGTTGTTGTTGGTTGTGCACCTAGTGCAAGGACTAGCACCATGATATTGGGTGTTCAGACCTCTAAAATTTCAGAGTGCCTGTCTATTTAATATAATTAGACTTGCCCATATTATTTGATCATTTTGATAGTGATACTGAATACCTGTTCTTCAAAATACTGTCTTGCAAATGTGTCGATTCTACTAATTTCATGTACTAGAATTAGTTAATCAGAAATTGCCACATGTGGAGATTGATATATATACCCCGTGATGATTTATAGTAGTTGTTATGTTCCATGATTATGTAGCAAGCTATCTAGAGTAGGGATGCTTTGCCCTTCTCTTGTCTACCATGTTTAGTACTCATGTTTATAACTTTAATAATGTGAAGACAAGTCATTGTCTTGTATTTTAAATAAGTTATGTGCATGCATGAGTCACTATCATAATTGTAATAGTTATTATGTTTTGTGACGAGTCCTTCCATCTCTCCCTATCAGAGCACACCAACGGAGTGTTTGAGAGGTGACTCTTAGAAGCAGTGGGTCTTGAGGTAAACCTTAGCTACTTTTTAAGGTATTCTTCCTCGGTATGCGCTCTGCCTTCTTAAATCTGGATTCATTTGCAGTTTGTGCATTTGAGTTGGTCATTTACTCTGAAATAGTGCAGGTTTAACCCGTACACCAAGGCCTAGGATGAGTTGTGTGTTATTCCCTAAAAGCGGTGGTAACAGTATCATTGTCGTCGTCTTGCCACTACGACGAGGTTCGTAGGATCGCTAAATACTTAATAAGGTTATTTATGTCGACATAATTCATAAATCATGTGTTTATGTTGGTTTCTAGCATAGATCTTGTGTAAGCTCGTTGATCATGTAATGTTAGTGTTTAACTTTTTTTTTTATAATATAGGATGCTGTGAATTGTATGTTAACACTCCTTGACCCTTATCTTATTCGGTGTATGGGCTTTGTAATAAGATAAGTTGTATTTCTTTGTTTTCAATCATCTTGGAACCTTATTATGTGAGTTAGTATGAGCTCTCTCACTTAGTAAGTTACTTCGTGTAATACCTTGTTGTACTTGTTGATACTAACTTAAATAAGTAGCCTGAACCTGTGTATGATGTCTTAATAAACTATTTGACCCTACTTGCCTTGTGACCTAAGAAGCACTGAGGGGCGGGGGGATAGTACTTTGTTGTCGATAATCAATATTTTAATAATAAACATAACAAGAGTAGTGACTAGCAAGCCCGCGACGGGTGCCTCCTCTGAGCTTCAACCCGTACCGCGGTAACCAAAGAGCTATTATGACTATTCCCACACCACCTATGTTACCACACTCTTCCATAGATTCATCTCATGATCCAGTGTCCACGGCGATTCATCTAACACAAGAGGTATCCACATATTCTAGCATTATCCCATTAATCTCCGAGTATGGAAGTTACTAGCATAAGCTTATTTAGATTCTTCAAGTTCGAGGATGAACTTTGCGGAAGTTGGCGGGCCTATACATTGATCACAGAATTTCAACATATTTTTCTCAAAATCAGATAGTAGATTTGTCTTTAACCTTCATGTGAAACCTAATCTTTTGTTGTATTCATAGATTCTGGAAGACACCGATCAGGGTAATCGTGTTCCTACACCTACTACTCTACCAGGAGATCCACAACCTCATGTACTTCATGAGTCTATTCCACCTGCACCTGCAGTTCAACCCATTGCTACTACTCTATTCCATCAAACTGGATGGGACAGACTCTTTAAACCATCCTTGATACGTTCCGTGCTTCCTTAAACCAAAGGCCTGCTCAGTTATTGGTGCCACAGACAGACTAGATGAGTGTATTCAGGAGATTGTCTCCTCCATCTTTCTAGGGTACGGAGACAACAACTCAGATGGAAGAGTGGTTAGACAAAGTTCAGGAGCTACTTATGGGCATGAGGTGCCCAATTGATATGGCTGTTACTCCATTCATCACTTTGCTTGAGGATTATGCCCGACATTGGTGGAGGTCTATGTATACGTCCACTTTTTGAGGACATTTTCTCTCCGACATTGGTTGGGAGGAATTCTCTGATTTGTTCCTGGATCACTTTATACATGCTATGGATAGAGAGGAGTTGCAAGAGAGATTTCTTTACTTTCGACAAGGGAACCTCTCTGTGATGGAGTATCAGCGAGAGTTTTGTTATCTAGCTCGATTTGGGGGCAATTACTCTCTTTCTGACCGAGATGCTGTGAAATGCTTTTATCGAGGTTTGTGAGACTCTTTGAGGCAGCCACTCATTATGGCTTCTCATTCGAGTTTCATGTATGTGGAGCTGGCTAAGGCTTTGGAAGCAGACCAAATGGAAGTTTAGAGCTGAAAAAAGAGATCAGGAGAGACCTCTGAACAGACAATACCAGATCAGAAGCCTGGCAAGCAGAAGTTTCCTCATAACCATAACAGATTCTTAAACAATAGGAAGTTTGGAGGGCAAGGTCTGTTGGACATGTGTGTCACATCCATTTGTTTGAGAATAACAAATCACATATTGTATTTGATATTGCTTGTAGTGTGTTTATAGTGTGCAGGAACTATAGGTGCAATACTCCACAGGTAGAAAGCAGCTTGGAACAAACTTTTGAAAGGAGCAGCACTACCACCGGCGCTATCGCTAACGCCAGCGCTACTGCTAGCGCTACCGCTACCGCCAGCACTACCGCCAGTGCTATCACTACCGCCAGGCGTTATCTCGAGTTCGTGCACGCGACGATTTCGTAACCGCTACCGCTACCGCCAGCGCTATCTCCCGCTACCGCCAGCGCTATCTCCCGCTACCGCCAGCGCTATCGCTACTGCCAGGAGCTATCTCTAGTTCGTGCACAGCGCCACGCCGCCGACGGTTGCGCAACCGCTCCACACGAATGCTACCGCAGGCGCTAGCCACTACCGCAGGCGCTAGCCACTACCGCAGGCGCTAGCTCCAAGTTCTATAAAAGGCTGGGCTCTCTCTCGTTTTGGTTAGACCTTCCAGAGATATTACTTGTGCCCATACTCTCGTGCCGCTACTCTGCCAAAACATCATCTCCCACTCAAAGCCTAAGAAGAAATTCTGGAGAAGGAAGCCATCACGCTGCATCCGAAGAACGATCGCTTCGACCTCGCTTGTGCTTCAGCGATCCTTCATCCTCATCTCCAGAAATCTCAAGAGGGAGTTTGCTTGTTATATACTTCATTTCTTTATTTGTATCTTGTAGTGAAATCGCCTTGTTTTTGGCGACTAGGTCCTTACGCGGCTTAGGGGGAATTCGCCGCGTGAGTTGGCGACTAGGTCTAGGGGATTAGATTTAGGGGGTGATCGAGGCCATATCCGGGGAAGGATTGGCTAGAGCGGCTTGAGGCCATATCCGGGGAAGGATAGGCTAAAGTCAACCGGTTTGTGGGGATACAAGTCGGTATAGAAAAGGAAAAGTAATCTACATTTGTACGCCTCCGATTTCTAGCGATATAGAAATCAAATTTTATGTAAACACCTTTTCATATAATATAATCATGTCTCTTTTGTGTTTACTTTGATTTCTCTCAATTGGCGTAAAATTTCATTATTGCAAATTGTTATTACTAAATTGTCATTATTATTTCCTATTAATCAAAACAACTTAGTAATTATCTTAAAATTTATAAAAAGAACTTTATTCCCTTATTCACCCCCCTCTAAGGGCGCCGTAAGATCCAACAAGTGGTATCAGAGGGCAGGTTATTCCAAACGGTTTAAAAACCAGGAATAATGGCATCTTATGATCTCGCTTTTTCCGAGGGTCAGGGAATTAGTAGACCTCCACTATTTACTGGGTCGGATTATAATTATTGGAAAAATAGGATGCGTTGTTTTCTAATGACCCTAGATATTGAGGTTTGGAACATGGTAGAAGAAGAATACACTCCTCCTACATTTGTAGTTGGAGAGGTTATGTTAGAAAAACCCAAAGATAAATGAGATGATCGGGATAAACTCAAATGTAAAAATAACGCAAAAGCCATGAATGCTTTATTTTGTGCGTTAGATAGAAATGAATTTAATAAAATTTCTGCTTGTACTACTGCATATGAAATTTGGAGTCATTTGGAAGTTACTCATGAAGGTACATCGCAGGTTAAAGATTCCAAGCTTTTCCAACTGGAGTCGGAATATGAAAAATTCCGAATGGATGAAAGTGAAGATGTTGATGGTATGTACACGCGCTTCACCAAGATCGTCAATGCCTCAAAAGCTCTTGGAAAGACCTTCTCAAATGGCGACTTGGTCCGTAAGATCCTTCGTTCTCTTCCTCCAAAATTCAACCCGAAGTCGGAATGAGGTAGAACTCAAAATTGGATTGGAATTTAAGAACGCTCCAAGTTGAGAGCCTCATTGGGAATCTCAAAACCCATGAGGTAGAACTCAAAATCCAACATGATGAATACAACAAGGAGCCAAAGAAGAAGGCGTTGGCATTAAAATCGAAGAAGGAGTGCCAAGAGGATGAGGATGAAGATGAAGAGAGTCTTTTGGTAAAAAACTTCTGAAAGTTCATGCGCAATCCGGAAAGGAGAAACACCTTTCAAAAATATTTCCAAAAGGGTGAAAGATGGAAAGGGTCATCTTCAAAGAAGGAAAAAGAGAGCGACAATGAAGAAGAGAGACCTCCACCGGAATGCTATCATTATAGGAAGACGGGGCACATTCGGAGCCAGTGCCCAAAGTTCTGAAGGAGAAGAAAGAAAAACGGCACAAAGGGAAGGAGAAGAAGAAAGTACTAAAAGCTAGAACATGGGATGACTCTTCCTCCTCTTCCTCCGAAGAATCAAGTGGGTCTTCATCAAGCGAAGATGAGGAAGCAAACATGTGCCTCATGGGACATGAAAACGACAACGACACCAGTGTTCCTAGTGACACTGAGGTAACTCCTCCCACTTATGATGAATTGTATAATGAATTTCTTGAAACTTGCAAAGCTTTTGATAAACATATGAAAGATAGTATTTTATTAAATCGTGAAAATGAATCTCTTATTAAAGAAAATCAAAAGCTTTCCAAAAAGGTGATTGTTTTAGAAAAGAGAAAGGTTTCTTGCCAAGAATGTGATCACTCCACAAAATTGGCAAAAGATATAGAAGAGTCAATTAATGTGAAATTTGATGAGCTTGTTCCTTGTATAGAAAGACTTTCCGCAGGTAAAGAGGATGATCTATTACCTCCTTTGGAGCATGGTGATGAAGAACCTTCCAAAGAAGAAGAAGAGGAGGCCAAGAAAGATGAATATGTACCTCCAAGCGTCTTAAAATTCACAAAGGATCATCCACGAGAATTGATAATTGGTGAACCATCCATCGGGGTAAGAACTCGCTCTTCTCTTCATGAATCTTATTCAAATATTTGCTTTGTTTCCGAAATTGAACCAAAAAATGTTACAACTGCTTTAAATGATGAATTTTGGTTTTTGGCTATGAATGAAGAGTTAGAACAATTTGAGCGACATAATGTTTGGAAATTAGTAGAAAGACCATCTAATCACCCGGTTGTAGGTGTAAAAGGGATTTTCAAAAATAAATTAGATGGTGAGTCTAGAATATCTAGAAATAAAGCACGCTTAGTAGCACAAGGATATTCTCAAATCGAGGGGATAGATTTTGATGAATCTTTTGCACCCGTTGCTAGATTGGAGTCTATAAGAATTTTTCTAGCATTTGCAAGCTTTAAAAGAATAAAACTATTTCAAATAGATGTGAAAAGTGCTTTTCTAAACGGGTTTGTAAAAGAAGAAGTTTATGTTGAACAACCCCCCGGTTTTATTAATGAAAAATTTCCAAATCATGTTTATAAACTAGAAAAAGCGCTTTATGGTTTAAAACAAGCGCCCCGTGCATGGTATGAAAGACTTACATCATTTCTATTAAAGCACGGTTATATTATGGGAAGTGCGGATAATACTCTCTTCATTAAGCACAATAATGATGATATAATTATTTTACAAATATATGTTGATGATATTATTTTTGGATCTACTAATGAAGATATGTATAACGAAGTTATTTTAGTGATGAAAAATGAATTTGAAATGAGTCTTGTAGGAGAACTTTCTTATTTCCTTGGTTTTCAAATATCACAAAGAATTGATGGTGTCAAACTAAATATGTCCATGATATGCTTAAACGTTTTGGATTTGAAAACCTTAAACATGCTTCTACACCAATGAGTGCATCACTAAAATTAGGAAAAGATGAATCAGGAGTTTTTATAGATCAAACTTTATATAGAGGTATGATAGGATCTCTACTTTATCTTAGTGCAACTAGACCCGATATTATGTTGTCGTATGCTTATGTGCTAGATTTCAAGCCAATCCAAAAGAATCTCATTTAAAAGCGGTAAAACAAATTTTTAGATATCTCATTGGGTCATCTAGATTAGGATTATGGTACCCGCATAATGATTCATTTACATTGCATGGCTATTCCGATTCGGATTATGCCGGTTGTTCACTTGATAGAAAAAGCACTAGTGGTACTTGTCATTTTCTAGGACCTTCATTAGTTGCATGGTCTAGTAGGAAACAAAATTCGGTTGCACTCTCCACCACGGAGGCCGAATACATTGCATTAGGGAGTTGTTGTGCACAAGCTCTATGGATGAGCCAAACTTTAGAGGACTTTGGTTTTCATCTAAAAAATATTGAACTAAAATGTGACAACAAAAATGCCATTGATCTCACAAATAATCCAGTACACCACTCTAGATCCAAACATATAGATGTGCGTCATCATTTCATAAGGGATCAGATTAAAAAGGAAAATGTAAGGATTAGTTTCATTGGCACGGACTCTTAACTTGCTGATATATTCACTAAACCTCTTCCCGATGCAAGGTTTCAAATGTTAAGGTTGGAATTAGGAGTCTTAGACATCTTAGGATGAAAAACATATAAAACGCTAATGTTTTATGCAATTTGTGCAATCAAGACATCTCTGATAATTACAAAACTTCTGCATAAGACTACTCTTAAGACCCCTAACCAATATCAAAAATCAAAAATTTAAAATTCCTAATAAAATCGTGTACTGTTTCCGGCGCTAGCGCTAGCGCCCGCGCTAGCGTGGGTGTTGGAATTTTCTATTTTCAAAATTTCTAAAAATCACCAAAAATATTTTAGTCGATATGTACTACTTTGTTTTTGTATTTCAGACATTTGCTATTTTTGTTTTATTCATATTATGAAAAATCAACTACAAAAGATCAAAATTCAAAAAATACAAAAATATTTTTTGTCATTTGTGTTTTAATCATATTATGAAAAATCAACTACAAAAGTTCAAAATAAAAAATATACAAAAATATGTTTTTCTTCATATTATGAAAAATCTACTACAAAAATTCAAAATTCAAAACTTACAAAAATATGTTCTTGTAATTTTCTGTTTTTATTTGATTTAAAAATGATAAAACTAAAAAAAACGGAATGATCTTTATTGCCAATATCAAGCATGTATGAATTCTATTATTTAGAATTATTTACAATGTTAAACCTTATTTCTTCAAATTACTATGAACATTGTTTTGCTTATCATGCTTTGATATATCTATTTAAAGTGCATCAATTGTATTGAAAAATGTGTAGAACCAAGCTTAGCATGCCTCTAAGTATGAGTAAATGTTTTATGATTGATAATGATACATTTCACTCACTTATTTTGGTAATCAACATGTGTGTCTAAATCTAAAAATGCTTGCTTGTGTATTGTATTTGTACAATGAATTAAAACTTGCATAAGTTTATTGCCTACACTACATTTGAATTGCACTTATGACATTTAGAAAAGTGGTTAAGTTAAAAATTTTGGTTTGCAAAACAAGTGTATTCGGAGAATGTTGTCTCACAAATGTGAACAAAAATTATATATGTAGACAAATATAACTCCACCAAGCACTACTTGAACCTCCTGATAAGTCTTCATAAGCATTGTGAGGTTGAGCACCTTGGAAAGAATAGTAAAGTGTCTTGTGCAAACTTTGATTATTACACCACTTTGTTAAAAATTATGTGCATTAAAAAGTGTGTGAAAGTAATTTACTTGTGTTTTATTGTGCACTTTACTTTACATATGTCTTGTATTTTGATGATTTAAATCTATTGTTAACATTGCTCAAAATACACTTATGTGCACATCATTATCTTTCATAACACTTCTTCTCATGAGTATTGGATTCTAATGCTTTATCTATACTACTCCTTATATAAAAATGCACTAGATAACCTAGCATGATCTCTACAATGTTTTGGTATTTCTTGAACTTAGAATTAAGTAACATTGTAGCTTAATCTCTCTTTGATTTGTTCATTTCATGCTTGGTATTTTTATAAAAAACTTTGAGATTTCAACTTATACTTTTTGAACTTAAACACATATTTATAATTATGATCTTAATGCTTACACAAAGATGTTTTCTATAATCTTCCGCTTGCTTACAACTCTTATTCTTTGAAATCTCTTATATACAATGCTTAAACTCTTTATCATTTCATATATTACAAAAGCTCGATCATGCTTTATCATTTCTAAGAAATGCTTCCCTACTACCCTCACCCCACCTTCTTTTGATAATACCAAAAGGGGGAGATTAATTGAAGAAATCTATATATGAGAAATATAGATAAATAAGGGGAGACTAATTCATGAAATCTATCATTTAAGGGGAGTAACACATAAATTGCATTTATGTAGGGGGGCATTAAGATAGGGGGAGTATGCACATTATCATGCATATCATTTACTATAGTTGCACTTTTATCTTGCTTATCTTATCTATAAACACTATTGCTGATTTCTTGCTTATAGGATTTGTTATTATCAAAAGGGGGAGATTGTTGGACATGTGTGTCACATCCCTTTGTTTGAGAATAACAAATCACATATTGTATTTGATATTGCTTGTAGTGTGTTTATAGTGTGCAGGAACTATATGTGCAATACTCCACAAGTAGAAAGCAGCTTGGAACAAACTTTTGAAAGGAGCAGCACTACCGCCAGCGCTATCGCTAACGCCAACGCTACTGCTAGCGCTACCGCTACCGCCAGCACTACCGCCAGCGCTATCACTACCGTCAGGCGTTATCTCGAGTTCGTGCACGCGACGGTTTCGTAACCGCTACCGCTACCGCTACCGCCAGTGCTATCTCCCGCTACCGCCAGCGCTATCGCTACCGCCAGGCGCTATCTCCAGTTCATGCACAGCGCCACGCCGCCGATGGTTGCGCAACCGTTCCACACGAATGCTACCGCAGGCGCTAGCCACTACCGCAGGCGCTAGCTCCAAGTTCTATAAAAGGCTGGGCACTCTCTCATTTTGGTTAGACCTTCCAGAGATATTACTTGTGCCCATACTCTCGTGCTGCTACTCTGCCAAAACATCATCTCCCACTCAAAGCCTAAGAAGAAATTCTGGAGAAGGAAGCCATCACGCTGCATCCGAAGAACGATCGCTTCGACCTCGCTTGTGCTTCAGCGATCCTTCATCCTCATCTCCAGAAATCTCAAGAGGGAGTTTGCTTGTTATATACTTCATTTCTTTATTTGTATCTTGTAGTGAAATCGCCTTGTTTTTGGCGACTAGGTCCTTGCGCGACTTAGGGGGAATTCGCCGCGTGAGTTGGCGACTAGGTCTAGGGGATTAGATCTAGGGGGTGCTCGAGGCCATATCCGAGGAAGGATTGGCTAGAGCGGCTTGAGGCCATATCCGGGGAAGGATAGGCTAAAGCAAACCGGTTTGTGGGGATACAAGTCGGTATAGAAAAGGAAAAGTAATCTACATTTGTACGCCTCCGATTTCTAGCGATATAGAAATCAAATTTTATGTAAACACCTTTTCATATAGTATAATCATGTCTCTTTTGTGTTTACTTTGATTTCTCTTAATTGGCGTAAAATTTCATTATTGCAAATTGTTATTACTAAATTGTCATTATTATTTCCTATTAATCAAAACAACTTAGTAATTATCTTAAAATTTATAAAAAAAACTTTATTCCCTTATTCACCCCCCCTCTAAGGGCGCCGTAAGATCCAACAAGGTCGTCCTCAGGAAAAGCAAGAGAAGAAGTCTCCAGTTGCAGTGCCTATCCAGTAGACTCAACCTCCTCCTCAGGGAATTGTACCATGTAGAGGAAATTGTTATCATTGCCATCAGCCGAAGCATTTGAGGTCCCAGTGTCCTCAGAGGATGGTCCATCAGGACAACATTATGACACCTCAGGTGAAAGGAAGATGATGTGGCAATGACAATCAGGGCAATCAGAAGGAACCTCAACAAGCTTTTCGCTTTGGATCTCACCTTGGGGATAGTCCCCAAGACGTTGTGACTGGTACGTAAGTTTGTCTACATTTACTTTCTTTGAGCATTTTCGTCTATGATTGGCTTGTTATGACGCGATGCTTAGTCATGTTAGAGACACTAATTGTAGAAATCACGGGTTGTATTACTGTTAATGACAAATTTGCATGGATGTTATTCAACACAGGAGCCACACACTCCTTTATGTCCAAAGAGTTTATCAAAGACCTAGATGGAGTTATACTCTTTGAAGGTCTATCTCTTGTGGTTTGTTTACCTAATAGATCATTAATTCATTCGACGACAAAAAATGTTCATTAAAGATGACCTTGGAAGGAGAGACATTCATTGTCACCGCGACCATTCTGGATATCCCAGACTTAGACCTTATCTTGAGAATGGATTGGCTTGCTCAACATAAAGCCCAGATCAACTGCGAAGCCAACGAAGTTGCTCTAAATGCACCGTATGGCAATATGCTTGTGTTCAAAGGTATAGAGTCTGCATCCTGTATGCTTCTAACCTCTGTACAGGTAGTCAAGGCATCAAACCATGGTGATGCGGTATTCACGGTCTTGTTTTGTCTTTCTGAAAATAAACAAGACATATAATAACAATTGTTAATGAATTCCCTGACGTGTTCCTTAGAAGTTTCCTGGGTTTTCCATCGCAACGGGTAGTGAAGTTTTTTTTATAGAATTGGTACCTGGGCCCGACCTATATCTAGGACCCCTTACCGAATGGCTCCAAAAGAATTGGCAGAATTGCAAGTTCAGCTGCAAGAGTTGTTAGACTCAGGGTTTGTTCGCCATAATTCCTTACATTGGGGAGCTCTAGTACTTTTTGTTAAGAAGGATGATAGCTTAAGGCTATGTATTGATTATAGAAAACTGAACAGGCTAACGGTTCGATATACCTATCCACTCCCCAGGATTGATGAACTTTTTGATCAACTTTGAGGAGCTCTTGTATTTTCCAAGCCAGACTTACGATCGAGATATTATCAACTGGGTATTAGAGAATCAGACATCTCTAAGACAACATTCAACTCCCGATATGGTCAGTACGAGTTTACCGTGATGCCTTTCGGCCTCACCAATGCCCTTCTGTTTTCAAGAGCCTTATACATCAAGTGTTCGAGTCGTTCCTTGATGTCTTCATGATTGTCTTCATTGATGATATACTGGAGTATTCTAAGAATGAGGAGACCCATGTCGAGCATCTTCGGATGGTGTTGCGGAAACTTCAAGAACATAAACTTTTTGCCAAGTCTAGTAAGTGTGAATTTTGGTTGAAGGAAGTTCAATTCTTGGGGCATGTAATTGGTGGTGATGGGTTAGCTGTGGACCCAACAAAGATTCGGGCAGTGAAGGATTGGCCTGCTTTGAAGTCGGCTAGTGATGTCTGAAGTTTCCTCGGATTAGTTGGATAATACCGAAGATTTGTAGAAGGCTTTTCTAAAATAGCCCAACCACTTACTGCTCCGACTAAGAAGGATGCTCCTTTCATATGGACATCAGCTTGTGAAGTCACATTTTTCTTACCGAAGAACCGGTTGACATCAACTCCTGTTCTTGTTCTACCCTCAGGAAAAGAAGGATTCCAGATTTATACTGATGCGACATTTCTTGGAATGGGTAATGTACTTATGCAGCATGGACGAGTGATAGCTTATTGATAACGTATATTTTGACTTAAATATGCTTATCATTATTATTATATTTTTAATATAAACTATAAATATTTCTCAAAATTATAATATAATTATCTTATTATTATTATTTTTATATTATTCGCACTAATATTATTTTTATTTATTTTATGACAGGCCTGGGGGAATTTCGGCACGATTCAACGTAAATGCCCGCCGTCAACTTTTGGTACGAGAAAATTATCTCATGGAAATAATATTTTCATGCATGTAGCCTTCCCACCACTGTTTCTCTCTCCTCCCCATGCATGAATTATCCTTTATTATTATTATTATTATTATCATTATATGAAATATATTCATGCATGGAATTTGATTTTTCATACATGTAGCCTCTTTATATTTTTATATAGCCCTCTTCCATAAATATTTCATGCCATGTTGTCACCTCATCATGTATGGCCGATCACCACGCATTTTATTTCATCATTTTGTATGTGGCCGGCCCCCTCTCTCTCCATTTTATTTCTCTCTTTATTTTAAGCATTTTTCTCTCTACTCTCTTTCTCTTCCACTCCCTTTATCCCCTCATATTCCACCCAATTAATTCTCCAAATCATGCATATGGCCGACCACCCTCCCTCATCTCACTCTTTATTTTATTTTATTTTTATTTCAAAGCATGTGGTCGACCACTCTCCTCCCCCCTCATTATTTCTCTAAATTCAATTCCCTTCATCTCCTTTCCCTTCATTTTAATTCATGCATTTAACCCTTCATCTTCTCGTCCACCTCTTCATGTCCCCACTTTATTTCTCCATTTTATTCCTCCACATGCATGGCCAACCACCACCATGGTCTCTTCATATTTTCTTCTCTTATAGTTTCTTCCATGATGGCTATATAAGGAGCACAAATTCAAGGCTTAGTGGAGGTTGAAAAGAAGACATCAAGTTCAAGAGAGATAGAGAGTTTACATTGTATGAATGCTACATGTTTGAGAGTTTATTTTAGAAGTTCTTCTTTTATGTGTATGTTTTTCCTTTCCACTTATCATCATAGTTGTTATTTTTATTTTTGTACTCTTTCTTTAATAAAAATGAATATTTCTTTTTCCATTATTATTGTCTCTTTCTTCAGTATGAGTAGCTAAATCTTTTCTTAATGCTTGATTAGTTAGTATTGGGATGAGGATTAAATCATAATCAGTCGTCTCTAATTTTTAGAGTTTCATTTCGATTTATTTTCGATTAATTTTTGGTTTGAAGTTTATATTGTCGGTATATAAATTTTCGTAATCCGATTGATGTCCTAGTGGCCGAGAGGCTCGTGGATACCTTAGATCGCTCGGAAATAAAGAGATTTGTGTATTTTCTTTGAGAATTGGAAATATCAAGTCTTTTGGATTTGAGAATTGAGATTAATCTTTATGCGATTTTAATTTATTTCAAATTTTAAGAGATTATGTTTGAAGTATTATTAAGATTAGGCGGTAGTCGACTCTAGCGAGCTTCTATCGCATTTTTCAATCCTCCAATCAAAACAAAAATTTAAGAATTAGAACGCATCTTTTATAATCAGATTCCCAAGAACACCCAATCAAGTACTAAGTTTTTTTTAATTGTGATCTTTTCTCTTTAGTAATTTTCAATTTGCAATCTTTAATTTTCCAAAACAAAATCCAATTTCCAATCGATAAATTAATAGAATTTTGTGTGAGTAAGATTACTCGACAGACCTCAGACAAATACGATATTTTTTCTATACTATATTTCGATAGGTATACTTGCCAACATCGGGATAGTAGTTGAAATTATTTTTAAAAATATAAAATCTTTATCACTTATGCTTCCAGACAGCTTAAGAAGCATGAGAAGAATTACCTTACTCACGATTTGGAGTTGGGGGAAGTTGTTTTTGCACTTAAGATTTGAAGGCACTATCTGTATGGTGTGAAGTGTGAGATCTTCTCAGATCATAAGAGTTTAAAGTACATTTACAGTCAGAAGGATCTATATATGCCCGAGGCAGAGGAGATGGATTGAATTCTTGTGTGATTATGACTTCGATCTTAACTATCATCCCGGGAAAGCAAACTCTGTCGCTGACGCTTTGAGTAGGAGGCACCCAGCCTCAAATAGTTTCATGATATTATTGTCCTTGAGGTTCTCCCCATCCACAAAGGTGACATTCCATCTTTTGAGGAATACTTGTTTTGGACAGAGATTTATTGCGACATACGTGATCATATTAGAGCAGCGCAGAAAGAAGATCCGATTTTTGCGACAGTAATTCCATCGACTCGTGAAGATTCTCTGGGAGATTACCGTTTAAATGATGGATTAATTTACTTCCATCATTGTTTATATGTTCCAAGTATTGGGAACATTCGAGAAGAACTACTGAAGGAGGCCCATATCACTAAGTTCTCAGTACATCCAGGGATAGTTAAGATGTACGCAGACTTAAAGAAGGCGCTTTTCTGGCATGGTATGAAGAAAAATGTTACATGGTTTATGATGCACTGCCAATCTTGTCAAATGGTTAAGGTAGAGCGCAAGAGTCCTGACGGGATGCTTCAACCACTTTCAGTGTCAGAATGGAAATTTGAAGACATTACCATGAATTTTGTTCACAGTTTGCCTCGATCACATGCCGATAATGATTAAGTTTGGGTTATATTGGATCGCTTGACTAAGGTAGCATGATTTATCCCGGTTAGGCAAAGTGATCAAGCAGATGTTCTTGTCCATTTGTTCGTGGAGCAAGTAGTTCGCTACCACAGAGTGCCTAAGATGATAGTATCAGACCGTGATGGTCAATTTGCATTACATAGCTGGAGGAAAGTTCATGCTTATTTGGGTAAATAATTGATGTTTAGTACAATATTTCACCCTCAAATTGATGGGCAGACAGAGAGAACAAACCGTATAATGGAAGATCTACCTCGTTTATGCATTTATGACTATTATGAGCTTTGGGAAAGATTACTACCTCTAGTTGAATTCTCTTACAACAATAGTCACCAGGTCAGCATAGGTATGGATCCCTATGAGGCACTCTATGACAAGCGATGCCAAACACCACTATCTTAGGTTCAGGATGAGGACCCAAAGGTTTTGGGAGTTTAATATGTGGATGATGCATACATGACTGTGAGAATGACCTGAGGATAGGATGCTAGAAGCGCAAAGTCGCCAAGCTAAATACTTCGAAGCTAAGCATCGAATGGTTGAATTTGCGGTTGGGGATAAAGTATTTCTGGAGATAAGGCCTATAAACGGACTTTCCAGAGTTAAGAGATGTGGGAAGTTGTGTCCCAGGTTCATCAGACACTACTCAATTATTGAGCGTATTTGACCAGTTGCTTACCGATTGGAGTTGTTGCCAGAGTTAGGCAACATGCATGATGTTTTTCATTTGTCGTCACTCAGACGAGCCTTATTGAACCTTGATTAGTACATTACCATTCCCTTGAGACAGATAGCTTCAGACAGATCTGTGCTTTTGGAACTAGTTAGTATAGTGGATCAGGAGATTCATCAACTCCGCAGCAAGAAGGTCCTGCTGGTGAAAGTATTATGGAATAATCATGGTCGTGATGAGTACACATGGGTGCCTGCGGATCTCATGCGGAAAAAATATCTAGGATTATTTGGTGGAGGTATATATTAGTTTTGTACCAGTATTATTGTTCCTTCCTGTTTTGTTCTTCTTTAAATTAACTTTTGCTCAATTTCGAGGACAAAAGTTTCTTGAAGGTGGGGTGATTTGTAACATCCCAATTTTATTTTAGGGGTCTAGAAGCTTTGTGGTGTATATGTGTGCACCCAAGTTCGCTCCTTGAGTTGGGTTAAGCCTCTTAAGCCCTATCTAGCACAATTTTATTAGGGTCTACCCAAAGACGACCATTTGCTCTAATGACCTTTCTACTCCTTCAAGGTGTGTGCACTAGGTCATGACCATGTCCAACTAGACATAAAGTGACCTAGTGGTGTCTTGGATGGCTTTGGACTTGGTGAATAGACCAAGGTCACTAAGGACCAACTAAGAGGTGACACATTACCTAAAGTCAACTTAAAAAGTCAACCTTTGTATAATTGGATGATACAACCCACCTTAATAGACATTTAGGCTTTACTAACCATATATGTAACCTAAGACATCATCTGGTCGGGTCAAGTCCCAAAAAGGTCAGGAGTTATAGAACTCCCCAAAGCCTCTAGTACCTCCATTCCTTTTTCCCGAAACCTTTCGAATCGAGAGAGCACTGTGAGACTGTCGCTGGCCACTAGAGAGCGAGGAAAAGATTTCTGCCATCGTGATCTTTGCCAAGCCGCCACACCTTCATTCAACGTCAAAGATCTCATCTCAGTTATACATCTGAACCCCTTTAGTGCGTAGTTCATGTAGGAGGAGTAACATGGGGATTCCGGCAATCAGATCACCATTTCCCGGCCACCCGTTCCTTGGACCACCATGAGAGTGTACAAGAACTCCATTTCTCTTTGAGGTTCAATAGAGGGCACCATAGTGGAGAGGAGGACTCCCTGGTCCTTCTATAGGCCTTTGAGGAGGCTGCTGTCGCCGGAGATGATGAATCTGAGCGGTCGCGCCATGGGAAAGCAATAAAATTAATTTTCCGGCAAGATGCGGTGGCGGCCAGCCACTTGAAGACCACCCAGAAGTTCGTCATCCTCCGATGAGTTGATTGGTGGTGGTGCTCCGCCGTGGTGATCACCCGAATGGTGTGTTGGAGTAGATCAAGTCACGATTGTATTACAACAGCTGATCTCAGCGAAGAAGATGAAATCATAACCGTCCATTTCCTCGGCAATGATTGATCTCCGGCACAACAGATCGTAACTACCTGATCCCATGATTTAGTTGTAATGAATTTGGTGCGGCTGCATCACAGCTGTTTATTTTATTTGATTTAGGCGCAGCGCGCTATCCGCACCCCAGACAGCTTATTAATTGAATTATTGTGTGACGAATTAATTAAATAAAATACAATATCCCTTATTTCATTAATTTAAGGGCCTTATATTCATTTATAGAAAAAGTGCCCAACATCAAACTTATAGAGGACAGTGAGAGCTTTCCAAATTTGGGTGGCATCACTCATGGTGATCAATGTAGCTCCTTGGAAGTCCATTTTATCGAGAGCAAATTAAACTATGGGTTACATTTAGATAAAGTGTATTTTATCTCAAAAATGATTATTTTGGGCTGAAATTTTGTACAATGGCTTTAATCATCATTTCTTACCTCTGGTATAGGTTTGAGAATTTTTGAAATAATTATTCCTATAGTTTTTGATAAAATACACAAGTGTCACAAAAAGTAAATTAATGAAATAATCAGTGCTTATACAATTTCAAATGTTTTGAAATTTTGGTGTGTCCTTCGTTATGTCAGAAGGCATCAGTGGCTCAAATTTGCTATCATTTAGACTCATAAATCTTTGGTTTTAGCTTAAACTTTATTTGTTTGTCACACCAAACTATAGTGGAAAATATTTATGTGCATGGTTCTTCTATTCTAAGGTAATATAATGAAAATTTTGTATTGTAAAATTGTATTTCCAAATACCTTGTAAGATTAGAATTTGGAGGCACGTAATTATGGATTTTATTTAGTATTAAATGACGAATGTATCACTTTAATTGTCACCTTGAACAAACAAATGTTGTTGCTGCTTGTGCACATAGGGCAAGGACTAGCACCATGATATTGGGTGTTCAGACCACTAAAATTTCAGAGCGTCTGTCTCTTTAATATAATTAGACTTGCCCATATTGTTTGATCATTTTGATAGTGATACTGAATACCTGTTCTTCAAAATAGTAGCTTGCAACTATGTCGATTCTACTAATTTCATGTACTAGAATTACTTAATCATAAATTGTCAGATGTGGAGATTGATATATATGCCCCATGGTGATTTATAGTAGTTGTTATGTTTCATGATTATGTTGCAAGCTATCTAGAGTAACAATGCTTTCCCCTTCTCTTGTTTACCATGTTTAGTATCCATGTTTATAACAGTAATAATGTGAAGACAAGTATTTGTCTTGTATTTTAAATTAGTTAATTGCACGCATGAGTCACTATCATAATTATGATATTTATCATGTTTTGTGGCGAGTCCTACAATCTCTCCCGAACATAGCACACTAACATGGTATTTGAGAGGTGACTAGTAGAACCAGTGGGTTTTGAAGTAAATCTTAGCTACTTTCCAAGGTATTCTTCCTCGGTAGGCCTTGCCTTATTAAATCTAGAGTCATTTGCAGTTTGTGCACTTGACTTAGTCATTTACTCCAAAATAGTATAGGTTTAACCCATACACCAGGGCCTAGGGTGAGTTGTGTGTTATTCCCTAGAAGCGGTGGTAATCATACCGTCGTCGTCGTCTTGCCACTACGACAAGGCCCGCAGGATCGCTACCTACTTAATAAGGTTATTTATGTTGACGGAGGTTGAGCTCCTTTTGTGTGAAGACATATTTTAGGCTTTTGTGGTCTAAGAAGATTTCACATTTAGTCCCATATAAGTAATGTCTCAATATCTTAAGATTAAAGACTACTGCTCCCAATTCCAGATCATGGACTTGGTAGTTGTGCCCAATCCGCTTCAATTGTCGGGATGCATAAGCCATTACCATGTCGTGCTGCATAAGCACAACCCCTAATCCATTTAAGGATGTATCTATGTAGATTTGAAATCCCTCGGTTCTAGATGGAATAGTAAGGACCGTTGTAGAGGTTAAGCTATCCTTCAGCTTCTTGAAGGCTACTTCACATTCCGGTGTCCACTTGAACACACTTTCCTTCTTTGTGAGAGTGGTGAGTGGCAAGGAAATTTTTGAGAATCCCTCTATGAATTTGCGATGGTATCTAGAAAATCTGAGGAAGTTGCGAACATCTGCCGTTGATTTTAGTGGCAGCTAATCTCCTACGGCTTGTTCCTGGTCCTGATCTACTACTACTTCAGCTCCACTGATGGTGTATCCCAAGAATCCAACTTCATTTAGCTAGAATTTGCATTTGCTAAACTTAGCATACAATGAATGCTCTCAAAGTTTCAAGAGGACCATCTGGAGATGTCTCGCGTGAGCCTCTTTATTCTTTGAGTAAATGAGGATGTCATCAATGAACACGATAACAAAGTGATCTACGTAGGGTTCAAACACCTTGTTCATTAATGCCATGAAAGCAAACATGTCATCAGTTAATCTGAAAGGCATTATTGTGAACTCATAATGTCCATAGCGAGAACTGAAGGCTGTTTTTGGTATGTATTCCTCACGAATTCTGAGTTGGTAGTATCTAGAATGCAAGTCCATTTTTGAGAAAATGACAACACCTTGAAGTAGTTCAAACAACTTATCGATCCTTGGTAGTGGATAGGTGTCCCTTACAGTGAGCCAGTTCAGCTCCTTATATTCAATGCACAGTCGTAAGGACCCATCCTTCTTGACAAATAACACTGGAGCTCCCTAGGGAGAGGAACTCGGGCAAACAAATTCTGTGTCAACCAACTCCTGAAGTTGATCCTGAATTTTGCAAGTTCCTCTGGTGCCATTCGGTAGGGTGTTCGTAATATAGGTTGGGCTCCAGGTACTAGTTCAATTTGGAAGTCGACCTCACGAGGGGGTGGTAGTCCTGGAAGAGTCTGTGGGAAGATGTCTGGGAAATCACGTACAACATGCACTTCAAGAAGGACTCTGAATTCATCATCCATTTCAAAGTATACTGTGAAGACTTCGTCTTTTCGTCGGACTGGCTTGGCGGTTTGGGTAGAATATAGAATAATCCTAGGGACTGACGATATACCCTTAATGCTGATAAATTGCCCGTTGGGATTATGGATGAAGACCTCCCCTGTCGTACAATTAATTTGAGCTTTGTGTTGTGCTAACCAGTTCATTCCTAATATGGTGTCGAAACCCGAGATTGCTAGGATGGTGGCGATAATTTCGAATTCCAAATTGCCTAGATGAGACTTAAACAAAAAAATTTCCGTAGTCATCATGTTTGAACCGTCTGTAAGTCATATTTTGAGAAACATTGGTCTTTGTAGAGATAAAATCCCGAGCTATGAAAGAGCATGTTGCTCCTATATCAAATAGTGTTTTAGCAGGGTGACCGTCTACAGAAAGAATTCCTGAAATTGGTAACTAAATATGGGATCTAGCACATCAACCTAATGAAAAGAAGTAAAACACTTTTGGCTTTAGGGGCGTACCGATAACTATATCTTGTGATACGTGCTCTGGCTACAGAACCAGAGCTTAAGACTCATGTGGTACTGCACTAATGTTCCTCTAGTTCTCAAATCTGCCCTGGTAACCTCTCCGACCATCGTGTCCACATTCTCTTTGATCAGCTACATATCCCCTGTCTCTCTAAGCACTCCACGTCCCTGTCTCCCAATAGCAGGCGGGCAGAATGCCCGAATGTGACCTTGTTGATGGCACAAGTAACAATTCCCGAAAAATGGAATCTCTCTCTGAGGAGGTGGCTGTGGGAATGGCTATCTCAGTCGCGGTTGTTGATGTTGCTGCATTGATGCCCGGTGGTTCTGCCTATTCTGTCGTCATACTCTAAATCATCCTCGCGGGGCAAGGGCTTTCCAGTCTATGTCTCCAAGAGTGGTGGATGGTCGCTCCAATGGTCTCTTCCGCCTCCATATCATTGTCATCTGGTCAAGTTCTAGGGATGCTGCACATGTGGCGATATTATGAAACGAGGTATGCAATATCATAATCAATGGCTGGCGAAGGTCACCCCTCAATCCTCTGCAGAACCAAACAGCCCGGAATCTATCTCTCAAAGTTAGAATACCCGCAAAGTCGGCTAAGTGGGTGAACACCCTCTGGTACTGCGCAATAGATCTATCTCCTTTTCTCAACTGGAGGAAGCGCTCCTGAAGCTTAGTACGACCGGTGTCAGAAATGAAGTGCTCGAGTAAAGCATCTGTAAACTCCTCCCAGACTATAGTGTTGTGCGATCATCCTATGAAAGTAGACTGAGTGGCAGCCCTCCACCAATCACGAGTGTACCCCTCTAAAAGTGTAACTACTAAGGAAACTTTTGAATTAGCCGGGCACTTCATGCCCACTAATAGCTCCTCAACTCGCTCGATCCACTCCTCATTCTGCATCGCTGACTCTGCTCTGAAGAAATCAGGGGTCTTAATCCCTAGAAGGTAGACAACATATCTATCTTTGGGAATAGTTGTTGTCGCTGCTGAGTAAGAGCAACCCATAAAATGCAATATAATGTTACGAGTGTGTGTTCGAGCTCGGTCTCCGCAAAAGGTACGATGGGAGGAGGTGGCAGAGTCAAAGGGTGCAAGCGAGCTAGCTTGACTCCGGTATCTGGAGAAATAATAGAAAGAAAGTCAACATTTTGCCAAGATAATAACAATTTGCCAAAAATTGACCAAGCGGAAAACGCAGTGCGTGCGGGTGTGCAGAATGTGTGAGCCTAAAATCCTTAATCCTACAGGTTCCTAAGGCTTCCTCTGCGTGGTTCGTCCTAAACCAAGGAGCAGAGCTGGAAAGGTAAGGATTCTGAGGCGTTCCCACATAAATAGATCGGTATAAGCTATGATGCCATTGTAAGGTCCCTCCACCCCAAAAAAATAAGACCGGGTCATGGGGAACCTTATGCCCAAGGCATCCATTCTATGTTATCCAAGCGGTTAAAACATGCCGGTCCTATATAAGTAATGTCTCCATATTTTAGGTATTTGTGGTCGGAGAAGATTGCACACCTAGTCCTATATAAGTAATGTCTCCATATCTTAAGAGCAAAGACTGTTGCTCCCAATTCTAGGGCATGGGTCTGGTAGTTGTGCTCATGTTGTTTCAATTGTCGGGATGCATAAGCTACTACCTTATGGTGCTGCATAAGCACGACCCACAATACTTTTAAGGATGCAACTGTGTAGATTTGAAATCCATCGGTTCCAGATGGAATAGTAAGGATCGATGCTAAAGTTAAATGATTCTTTAGCTTGTTGAAGGCTGCTTCACATTCCGGTGTCCACTTGAACACGCTTTCCTTCTTTGTGAGAGTGGTGAGTGGCAAGACGATTTTTGAGAATCCCTCGACGAATTTGCGATAGTATCTAACCAATCCGAGGAAACTGCGAACGTCTGTCGCTTATTTTAGCGGCGACAATCTCGTATGGCTTGTATCTTGGCCCGATCCACGAATACTCCGACTCCACTGATGGTCTGTCTGAGGAATCCAACTTCCTTTAGCCAAAATTCTCATTTGCTAAACTTTGCATACAACGAATGCTCTCGAAGTTTCAAGAGGACCATCTGGAGATGCCTCACGTGAGCCTCATTGTTCTTTGAGTAAATGTGGATGTCGTCGATGAACGTGATAACAAAGTGATCTACATAGGGTTCGAACACCTTGTTCATTAATATCATGAAAGCAGACTGGGCATTAGTTAATCTGAAAGGCATTACCATGAACTCATAATGCTCATAGCAAGAACTGAAGGTTTTTTTTTTGGTATTATCCAGAACGCAAGTCCATTTTTGATAAAATGGAAGCACCTTGAAGTTGGTCGAACAACTCATCGATCCTTGGTAGTGGATAGGTGTTCCTCAGGGTAAGCCGGTTCAACTCCATATAGTCAATGCATAGTCATAAGAACCCATCCTTCTTCTTGTCAAATAACACCAGAGCTCCCCAGGGAAAGGAACTCGGGCGAACAAATCATGCGTCAACCAACTCCTAAAGTTGTATCTTGAATTCTGCAAGTTCTTTTGGTGACATTCGGTAGGGTGTTCATAATACAGGTTGGGCTCCAAGTACTAGTTCAATTTGGAAGTCAACCTCACAAGGGGTTGGTAGTCCTGGAAGAGTTTTGTCACGACCCGTCTCGACAAGAGTTAGAGCGCGCTTCGGGGCGGGCCGTGATGCCACAGGCACGGGCAAAAAGGAATCCATGCCTGCTAAGGCGGAAGCAGAAATACTACAAATAGTTTTAAAAGAGTTACTTTTGATTAAAATAGGTTGATTTATTGCGGAAGCTTTAAAACATGATAACTTGAAACATGTGCACATGCATTTTAGTAAAAGCTCATGATACAAGTTTTGAAACAGATTTTTATGCAATGATCATCTCAGATGAATGAACATGCAAAACATGTCAAATTTTAGTACATATAATATTTAGCCTAGCAGTTGTCCATGAAACAAGAGAAAATGGCTGATCGTAATTACTACATAATAGAAATATCCGACAGTAAAAGAAATGAAACATAAACACAAAACCTAAAACTTGACGCAGATCGGTCTCAGAGAGCGGGCGGCGCAGGCACGAACACTAAGGCAAATTCCAAAACAAGAAGGAAAAGCCTCAGAACATTGAAATACAAAAGAGCAAGCAAAATAAAATACGAGCAGGAGAAACAGAATATTTGTGTACCGCTTTTCATGAAGCAGAACTAAAAAGACAGACAAGCAAGTGAGACAAGCAGAAATGTCTAGAATTATTAGACTACTCCAAACTATAGTCTAAACATTTATTTTGCAACGACATAAGCTGTAATCGATGAAATGCGTAGGTGTTTATAGTGGGTGCGCATGGTTCACACTCAAGTCCAAGTGTAAGTCTTACTAGAATAAGAGTATTTCCTGCTTACCGCGACCATGCAAACAAGACGATGCACCACCTAAACCCTAGTTTCCAAGATTTGCTTATGACACTCAGGACCTAAGAGATTCAGAAATTTAAGCTCGCTATGACCGGTCCTTTGTTCCTATTAGGGATTCAAGAGGGAGCCCAAGTCAAGGAGTCTCCTCAATTAAACCCTATCTTTCAATGTTAACTTACATTATTAACGACTTAGCGCAGGATTTCGTGGATTCTAGCATATCAAGACATGTAATCAAGATACTGATCCAGATATACAAGAGTATATTTTACACACGTGAAACAGGAGGAATCAAGTTATAGAACATTATTTACTCAAGTCTTAGAACCAGACAGTCATAAGAAATAAGATTCGATGACTCAAGAAACTCGATAAAGAGTTTTGGAACTTGCAGATTCAAGTAATCACGAGTAATAAGATAATTATACATCATTTTCTAGGATATCCAGTTTTCCTTTAGATTTCGTCATTTCCAAGACACGAATATCTTCTAAGTAACCATGTGTACGAGTCGAAGATTTTATATCGAGCACAATTCACCTAGTTGCTACCAGGAATCTTAACATTTATTATTATAACAATTAATGATCATAATCAAAGAGATCTACTAGTCTTCTATTTATCCATCAAATGAGATGCAATTCAATTAAGTGGAAATCCAATTTAAACCAATTTCGTTCACTAACTCGTCTTCCAACAAATGAGCCACAATTCATCTAAATGAATATTCAAGTAACTCTCATTCACATTCACAATTCATGTTATTCGGACGCGTGAACCTCAAACTAATAACAAGTCTATTTAGGGATTCGAGGTCTAAATTTATTTGATGAAACGAGCATCAAGGGTGAATTCATATAAAAATAAGAACAGACAAGACAATTAAATTCAATGCTTGCAAGAGAGAGGGATCTCTACTTGCCTTAAATGAGGTTGAATCTGACGGCGACGGCTAAGCAGCGGAAGCAAAAGCAGACATCACATTTTGAACCTGATCAAGCACAACGAAGGCGATATAGCATAAATTACTACGCTAATACAAGCATTCCTACGACGCGGAATTTTAAATAACGAGGATTTAGGAAATATTACCTCCCTCGAAAGTGAGGGGAGAAGAGATTCCATGCGGAGACGGAGACTTGGCGGCGCTTAGGTTGCGGAAACCCTAAGTTGGAGAGGACTTGAAGAGATCTCGCTGAGAGATTCGACGATCAGCGCCGGAAATCACAAATAAACTGGGGTTAGATGAATATAGGAGGGCAAAAATGATGGATCACAAATATCTGCAACTTAGGGCACGAAAAATGCAAGGGATTCAAGGAAAATCTGAATAAATGGGGGTAGTATAGAGATTCTTACCCAAGGAAGACGAATCCGAGCCCAAGGAGGAGAGGGAAGGGGAACCCTAGCCGTCCCTCTCGCAAAATCCCCGATCAAAATGAGGAGGAAAGGGGGCTGCCAGTCCCTTGGTGGAGAGGGAGGGTTGCTGACCCCTTGGAGGATAGGAGGACTGTCGGCCCCTAAAAGAAAGGTTGCTGCTGCCGGCCTGAGGAAGGAGGAAGAAGGGATGCTGCAGTTGCCGTCCTGGGGAACATGGGGAAAAACCGACGGCCTGATGAGGTGGAGGCGTTGCTGTCGTCCTGAGGTAGAGGCGACGTCGGCCAAGGCCGGAGGAGCAGCAGGCGTCGGCGGAGGAGCAGCATGCGGCGGCTTGCGTGCGGGAGACGGGAGCAGAGGGCGAGCGGGAGATCGACGCGTTCGGGAGGCGGGATCGGGAGACCTAGCAGAGCGCTTTGCGGGAGATTTTATCGGGGGGAAACCGGGTTGCGGCTAAGTTAAAAAGAGGGGGGAGGCTGGGTGCGGTTAGCCTTTTCTATAAATTTATTTTATTTTTTTAGGGTTGTTACAATCTCCCCTACTTAGGAAGTTTCATCCCGAAACTTTCTGAGGATTTCCTGAATGGGACCTATCATGGCGAATATTCAGATGTCATTTATTCTAAACAAGATTTGCAGATCAAGACATGGAAGCTAACTATGAATATGCTGAAATAGAAATGAAAACAAGCGCGGAGACCTACCAAGATCAAGAGAAAATTTGCGGATACTTGCTTCGCATATCAGATTCAAGTTCTCGGGAGAATTATTCAGACTTTTTATGCATTCAAAACACAGTTATCATAAGAATGGTTTTTCTTTCGAAGCTTGCGCATTTGATACTATACGATCTTAGCGGGTACGACCAGATACGAAGAATTGGATTCAGGGAATACAAGAATTGCTTCAAATAGCTAAAAATTGAGAGTCAAGACTCGAGAATTCGGGAGCGAAAAATCTTTGCACGAAGAGGATAACTTACTTACGATGTTGACGCTTAAGAGCTAACCAGAAGGGGATACTGGAGAATCAGATGAGACCGATAGACAAGCAGAACAAGAAGCATCGATTACGAATACCGGAGATTTGAAATTAGAGATTCTAAAACATTTCCTACTGCCAGGTACATAAATTATGTAATAATTACAGCATTTTCATTGGACAACTCTAGGTAATGATCATGCAAGTGCAACCATGAGATCGTGTGCGATGTCGAGCAAATAGTAAAACCATGCGTGTACAATCATTATTGTTGTTCTTGGCTTCACACTTGTGCAATGATTTATGATATGAATGCAAATGAATGGATACACATGCCATGTTAAGCGCTCATATCACTTAACATGTCATGCATATTAAGACTCTAATGCCAACGCACTTGAAAATATTAAACTGCCCATAACCATTTAATATTCGCAAGCAGTGTATATCATAGTGGAATTCATATGCACAAAAATGTTAAGTTTGCCCATACTCCCTTAACATTCGTGTGCATACTACCCATGCTTATGAGTGAGTGTGTGCGTGTTTCAGCCGCGAACAACACATAATGACAAGGTGCGTGAAGAAATGATGCATGCATAAATATTTATAAAATGAGATTCAAAATATTTGATAATTGTAAAATACATTATCTTTAGAGCATAACCTAGCTCTGATACCAACTGTCACGACCCGTCTCGATAAGAGTCAGAGTGCGCTTCGGGCCGGGCCGTGATGCCACAGGCACGGGCAAAAAGGAATCCATGCCTGCTAAGGCGGAAGCAGAAATACTACAAATAGTTTTAAAAGAGTTACTTTTGATTAAAACAGATTGATTTATTGCGGAAGCTTTAAAATATGATAACTTGAAACAGGTGCACATGCATTTTAGTAAAAGCTCATGATACAAGTTTTGAAACAGATTTTTATGCAGTGATCATCTTAGATGAATGAACATGCAAAACATATCAAATTCTAGTACATATAATATTCCTAGCAGTTGTCCATGAAACAAGAGAAAATGGCTGATCGTAATTACTACATAACAGAAATATCCGACAGTAAAAGAAATGAAACATAAACACAAAACCAGAAACTTGACGCAGATCGGCCTCAGAGAGCGGGCGGCGCAGGCACGAACACTAAGGCAAATTCCAAAACAAGAAGGAAAAGCCTCAGAACATTGAAATACACAAGAGCAAGCAAAATAAAATACGAGCAGGAGAAACAGAATATTTGTGTACCGTTTTTCATGAAGCAGAACTAACAAGACAGACAAGCAAGTGAGACACGCAGAAATATCTAGAATTATTAGACTACTTCGAAGTATAGTCTAAACATTTATTTTGCAATGACATAAGCTGTAATCGATGAAATGCGTAGGTGTTTATAGTGGGTGCGCATGGTTCACACTCAAGTCCAAGTGTAAGTCTTACTAGAATAAGAGTATTTCCTGCTTACCGCGACCATGCAAACAAGACGATGCACCACCTAAACCCTAGTTTCCAAGATTTGCTTATGACACTGAGGACCTAAGAGATTCAGAAATTTAAGCTCGCTATGACCGGTCCTTTGTTCCCATTAGGGATTCAAAAGGGAGCCCAAGTCAAGGAGTCTCGTCAATTAAAGCCTACCTTTCAATGTTAACTTACATTATTAACGACTTAGCGCAGGATTTCGTGGATTCTAGTATATCAAGACATGTAATCAAGATACTGATCCAGATATACAAGAGTATATTTTACAAACGTGAAACAGGAGGAATCAAGTTATATAACATTATTTACTCAAGTCTTAGAACCAGACAGTCATAAGAAACAAGATTCGATGACTCAGGGAACTCGATAAAGAGTTTTGGAACTTGTAGATTCAAGTAATCACGAGTAATAAGATAATTATACATCATTTTCTAGGATATTCAGTTTTCCTTTAGCTTTCGTCATTTCCAAGACACGAATATCTTATAAGTAACCATGTGTATGAGTCGAAGATTTTATATCGAGCACAATTCACCTAGTTGCTACCAGGAATCTTAACATTTATTATTATAACAATTAATGATCATAATCAAAGAGATCTACTAGTCTTCCATTTATCCATCAAATGAGATGCAATTCAATTAAGTGGAAATCCAATTTAAACCACTTTCGTTCACTAACTCGTCTTCCAACAAATGAGCCACAATTCATCTAAATGAATATTCAAGTAACCCTCATTCACATTCACAATTCATGTTATTCGGACGCGTGAACCTCAAACTAATAACAAGTCTATTCAAGGATTCGAGGTCTAAATTTATTTGATGAAACGAGCATCATGGGTGAATTCATATAAAAATAAGAACAGACAAGACAAATAAATTCAATGCTCGCAAGAGAGAGGGATCTCTACTTGCCTTAAATGAGGCTGAATCTGATGGCGACGGCTAAGCGGCGGAAGCAAAAGCAGACATCACATTTTGAACCTGATCAAGCACAACGAAGGCGATATAACATAAATTACTACCCTAATGCAAGCATTCCTACGACGCAGAATTTTAAATAACGAGGGTTTAGGAAATATTACCTCCCTCGAAAGTGAGGGGAGAAGAGATAACACGCGGAGACGAAGACTTGGCGGCGCTTAGGTTGCGGAAACCCTAAGTCGGAGAGGACTTGAAGAGATCCCACTGAGAGATTCGACGATCAGTGCCAGAAATCACAAATAAACCAGGGTTAGATGAATATAGGAGGGCAAAAATGATGGATCACAAATATCTGCAACTTAGGGCACGAAAAATGCAAGGGATTCAAGGAAAATCTGAATAAATGGGGGTAGTATAGAGATTCTTACCCAAGGAAGACGAATCTGAGCCCAAGGAAGAGAGGGAAGGGGAACACTAGCCGTCCCTCTCGCAAAATCCCCGGTCAAAATGAGGAGGAAAGGGGGCTGCCATTCCCTTGGTGGAGAGGGAGGGTTGCTGACCCCTTGGAGGATAGGAGGACTGTCGGCCCCTGAAAGAAAGGCTGCTGCTGCCGGCCTGAGGAAGGAGGAAGAAGGGATGCTGCAGTTGCCGTCCTGGGGAATAGGGGGAAAACCCGACGACCTAATGAGGTGGAGGCGCTGCTGTCGTCCTGAGGTAGAGGCGACGTCGGCCAAGGCCGGAGGAGCAGCAGGCGTCGGCGGAGGAGCAGCAGGCGGCGGCTTGCGTGCGGGAGACGGGAGCAGAGGGCGAGCGGGAGATCGACGCGTTCGGGAGGCGGGATCGGGAGACCTAGCAGAGCGGTTTGCAGGAGATTTTATCGGGGGGAAACAGGGTTGTGGCTAAGTTAAAAAGAGGGGGGAGGCTGGGTGCGGTTAGCCTTTTCTATAATTTTATTTTATTTTTTTAGGGTCGTTACAAGTTTGTGGGAAGATGTCTGGGAAATCACACACAACATGTACTTCAAGAAGGAGTCTCGATTCATCGTCCATTTCAAAGTATACTATGAAGACTTCGTCTTTTCGTCGGATTGCCTTGGCGGTTTGGGTAGAAGATAGAATAATCTGAGAGACCGACGGTATACCTTTAATGGTGATAAATTGTCCATCACAGTTTTGGGGGAAGACCTCCCTTGTAGTGCAATTGATTTGAGCTTTGTGTTGTGCTAGCCAGTTCATTCATAATATGATGTCGAAACCCGAGATTGCTAGGATGGTGGCCATAACTTCGAATTCCAAATTGCCAACATGATCCTTAAACAAACATTTTTCATCGTCGTCATGTCTGACCTGTCTGAAAGTCATATTTTGAGTGACATTCCTGCGGATCGGGTGACATTGGTTTTCGTAGAGATAAAGTCCTGAGCCACGAAGGATTGTGTGACTGCTGTGTCAAATAGTGTTTTAGCAGGATGGCCGTCTATGGAAAGAATTCCTGAAATTGGTAACTTATGCTACTAAATACGGGATCTAACACGTCAACCTAATGAAAAGAAGTAAAGCACTTTTGTGTTTAGGGGCGTACAAATAACTACATCATGTGGTGCAGGCTCTGGTTGCAGATTCAGGGCATAAGCTTCCTGTGGTGATGTCCTAATGTTTCTCTGGTTCTTTGGTCTTCCCTGGTATCCTCTCCGGCCACCACGTCCATGTACTCTCTGATCAGCTACGTATCCCACATCTCTCTGATCAACTCCATGTCCCGGTCTCCCAATAGCATGCGAGCAAAATGCCCGAATGTGACATGGCTGGTGGTACATGTAATAGTTCCCTGCAAAGGGAACCTTTCTCTAAGGAGCTAGCTGTGGGGCTGGTAGGATGTCTCAGCTGTGGCTGCTGCTGCGACGGCGGACGGTTGCACCTATTCTGTCATCGGTCTTTGAATCATCCTCGCGGGGAAAGGGATCTCAGGTATCTATCTCCTAGAGTCATGGCTGCTATCTTCAATGGTCTCTTTTTCCTCCATGCCACCGTCATCTGGTCGAGTTCTAGGGCCATTGCATGCGTGTCGATATTGTAAATCGAGGTACACACTATCATAATCAATGGCCAACGAAGGTAGTCCCTCAATCCTCTGTAGAACCGAGTAGCCTGGTCTCTATCACTAAAAGTTATAATACCTGCAAAGCGGGCTAAGTGGGTGAACTCCCTCTGGTACTACACAACAGATCTATTTCCATGTCGCAACTGGATGAAGCGCTCCTAAAGCTCAGTACAGTCGATGTCAAAAATGAAGTGCTCAAGGAAAACATATGTAAACTCCTCCTAGACTATTGTATTGAGCGGTCGTCCTATGAAAGTAGTCTGGGTGGCAGCCCGCCACCAGTCATGAGTGTACTCCTCTAAAAGTGTAACTACCAAGGAAACTGTTGAATCAGTTGGGCACTTCATGCCCACTAAAAGCTCCTCGACTTTCTTGACCCACTCCTCAGTTTGCATCGCTGACTCTGCTCAGCGATAAATCGGGGGTCTCAGTCCCTGGAAGGTAGACAACAGATCTGTCTTCAAGACCAGTTGTTGTCATTGCTGATTAATAGCGACCTAAAAAGTGCCTAATAATACTGCGATAGTGTGCTTGAGCTTGGTCTCCGCAAAAGGTGCGACATGAGGACGTGGTGTAGTCGAAGGGTGGAATAGAGCTTGCGTAGAAGCTCGACCATCACTTGACTCCGACATCTTGAGAAATAACATGAAGGAAGTCAAATTTTTTGCAATGATCATCGCAATTTTCAAAAAATTGACTATAGTGGAAAATGTAGTGCGTGCAAGTGCGCAAAATGTGTGAGCCTAAAATCCTTAATCTTATGGGTTCATCAGGCTTCCGTTGCGTGGTTGTCCTGAACCAGGGAGCAGAGCTAGAAAGGAAAAGATTCTGAGGCGTCCCCACATAAATTGATCAGTATAAGCTCTGATGCCATTGTATCCCCCCCCCCCCCCCACACACACACACACAAAAACAAGACCGAATCGAGGGGGGCCCTATGCCCAAAGGGGTCGTTCTATGCTATCCAAGCGGGTAAATGCGCCTTATAAGGATAAACAACATCATCACCGCCAAAATCATTCACAGACTAAAGCAAAACTTAGAAAAACAAAATACATAAAATAAGGTCGTAGTCACAGTTTATACATAATGGTCCGGGGTCATACATGTGACCCTAAATGGGCGAGAGAAAAAGTACAAAACATCACACAAACAACCACTAGCTAGTATCTCACATCTCTAAATACCGACGGCGTTGTGGTAGTAGCTCCACTAGCTAGAGTTGGTTATATCGCAAGTACATCCTCGATATCTAGCAAGGCCTCGGGCTGGGGCATATCCTAAAACGGTGTTGAACAACAACATTAGACAATGACTAGTGGAATTCTCACGCCTCTCCAAAACCCTAAGGCTTGAGGACGAGAGTGAGCCTCTATAAGATAATGAAAAAGTCAAAGCATACTTATTTAAGTAGATAAATAAACAGGAATCTAGGTAGGCAATAAGTGCAGGTAATAAATGCAGGAATCTAAGCAGGTAGTAAATGCTGAAAAATCTAAGCAATTATGCATTTAATCCAAAAAATATTCGTAGCTGGGTATATCATGCATTTAGCTTGCAAGCATTTAAGATGTGCAGTCATAATCCGTTACAACTCCCTATGTCGACATAGTTTGACCTTCGCTTCCAACAAGATAGCTAACCTCGTGGGTCTCACCATCGTGGCAGGATAATAGTGGCCAGTCCCTTTAGTTTTAGGTATGTCCGTACCATATTACATATGCCCTTACGTACATCATGGTATACTTTGGGATGTAATTGACATCCTACAATGTTATTAACTAGCTAACTAGCAGAGGGACCTAGCATGGCAATAACAAGCCATAATGTAATTTCCATGGGTACACACACTCCCTAGTGCCAAAGAGTCATCAACCTTCTCATGTCGGTCGAACAACTCATGGACATGACTGATCCACCACAACAAACAAATCTCAGGGCACATATATGAAGCATTATATGCAAGAAATGAACCAGATGCAAAGCCCTGAATTAAAACTTGCATTCACGCACTCTACTAAACATTTAATAATTTGGGCGAGCAGCTAACACATTGAACTCGATCGCACTATAAATAGGGATAATATAAAGATCGAGATCAGTTACATGTGTCGATCGAGATCAGTTACTGTTTAGGGTTAATCTTGGAGGAATGTCTCATCTCTAAGTTAACTATAAATAGGACTAATATAAAGAAGAGTAATGTAAAATAGAACAATAAGCTAAAGCCAATAGTAAATAAATAGGACTACAAATAAATACGGAGCAATGAATAAAAGAAGCAAAAAAACATTCTTGAATATGCTCAGTTCTATCAGATCATAAAGTTCTAACAGTCTCATGCGCCCATTGCAGCTCAAGCCTAAAAACTACCTTCTCAAGGGCATACCATTCTCATCCTTCGAGGTAGGGCGAGCAAGTTCTCAAATCTATTTCAAGAAGGTATTCACATTTCTCATCTCCGTTCCAAGGATGTATCAATTGCAGTCTTAAGGTTTGAGTTCAACAAGTTTTTATTAGTGAAATTCAACTTATTGATATTTCAAGTTCATGGGTTGTTGAGTTTCATGTCGATCGAGCCCGATAATTATTATAATTCACGTAGTCGTGACATATCTAAATTATACTTAATTTATGTGGTTACAAGTAATTAAGCAATGCTTATATATTTTGAACCGATTTGGAGAAACAGGTGAAATATGAGTTCAAATTTTGCAAACTAAGCCAGATATTTTTCAAATAATTTATAGACTCCTAATAAGATTTTAAACAATTTTCCCCTTGGGGGTCAAGGGTTGAAATTACACTATATAATTTCTATGATTATTTTGAGCAGAAATGAGAATTACTTTAAACTAAAGTTCATTGGCTATTAAAAATGGTAGATGATTTTATAAAAAATTACAAAAATTAAATTAAATTCCCATATTTGATTTCGCACAATTTTCATTGACAATGTTCCTTAATATGAGGTCATTTAAGTCCTTAAAATAGGAGAAGTTTATGTGCAAAAAGACATTTGCATGAATCTTAAAGCACTTAGTTGGCTGAGATCGAGCCATGCAAAAGAGAACAGCGGGCTCCACAGTGGATCTGACATGGATCTGATGTGGGGCCAATCATTGGTTAGCGACTATTAAGATAATTAGGGTCGTTCGAACTCTTGATCAAGATCAGACAGCACCTGTAGGCCGGTGGAGGCAGAGAACTATCGGGCCTCTGCCACGACCGACCATCCAATGGCCGAGCCACCACCTCGGGTGGACTCGTCGGTGGGGGGCTCCTTCCGGTGGAGCTCCAGTGACCTGGTGTCACCGACGGCCGCTCGGAGGAGTCAACAGAGTGATTGATCGATTTGGCACTTCCAGAGCTTTGATCTCCAGTGGTGCCACCGCCTTTAAGCTTTCAGTAGAGGGTCACCGAGCCCTCTCCGACGAGTTGGTGCTCCCAGTGAGCCAAGAAGGCCTTGGAGAGTCTTGCTCTGTACAACTGACCACCCGATATTCAAACGGCCACGGCGCTCCGGGGGCCGGAGGCCGCATGCAAACCGTCCAGGAGCCCGGGGAGATGGAGAGGAGGGGAAATTCCACCTCTGGTCGGGCTCTCATGAGCAGACTAGGTCGGGGAGGCATGGCTAGAAGTGGAAGGTGGCAGAGGTGATCTCTGCTTCTCCTTCTCCGACGTCGGTAGGAGTTTAATCCGACTGGAAGGATTTCGTTCGGGGTCGGGGTGAAGGTGTGAGTCCAAACGTTGATATGGTTGAGGGAGGCAGCTGGCACCCCTTCAGTGGACTAGCTGTACTTGTGAGTTAGCCTCTGTTGGAGTTAGATGTATTAGGGTTAGGTTGAGTGGGGTTTGGGTTAATTGAGTGTGCTAGACTTGGGTTAGCTTAGGGTTAGTGGAGGGTTTGGCTTAGGCTAGGTTTGGGTTTAGATTAGAAATCCACTAATCCCTGCTTTGGGATCCGTGCCATCAGAGAAGAAGGAATTGGGTGGGTTTTGGGTGAGTGGAATTGAAGTGGGCTCCAATTAAAAATGCATAAAAATCTCTTTTAAGGAGGGTTTGACTAAAGTCAACCTTGGGGTGGGTCCCCATGTGAGTCAAAGTCAATGCATGGACTAGTCATTATGTGACGAGTCAATGTTGATGTGACGAGGTCTTATCTTGTTAGTTTATCAAGACACTGAATATTTTGTCGACCAATTTTGGTCAACTTGACCAAACATCATCAGATTTGAGCGAAACGAGTTCCATTGCAGTCATATTGATCATACGAGTCCAATGCAACTGATTGAGGTTCATTCTGAACTCATTTCATGGTGGTTTCATCGAAGAATAAGGCCTAGATTGGTCAACTTCTCTAAACGATATCGAATTTGAACAAAACATACGAGTCAAATGCAACTGACTAAAGTTCATTCTAGGTTCATTTGCTCAAAATGACATTTCGGGGTCGCCACCAAACTTCTAGGGCACCCAGTGAGTGATCAGATTGCCTTAATTGGGTCAGCTAGAGTCCTGGTGACCCAATTAAAAGTCGGGATGTTATAGTTGATCTCATGTTGGATCAGGCGGCGTTGGCTGGTTTCAGGACTTGATTCTGCATGAATCTTCCGAGCAGCCCTTGGCGGACGAGGTGCTCGATTTCCTCCTTCAGCCGAGTGCAATTTTCAGTACTATACCCACGCCTGTGGTGAAAGTCGCAATACCGCGACTAGCTGTCTGAGTTCCGAACAAGCGGCTTGGGCCTTCAGAGAGCTTCGTTGTCGCAGATAGCAAGAAGGATGTTGGTCCGAGAGGTGTTGAGGGGGAGTGAAGATCTGACACTGTCGATGCCCCCACGTCGGCGGGGGTCGCTGTGACGCCCATTATTTCTCTTAGGCGTCGACGGTGGATCCTGCTATTTCTTCTTTTTTAGGTTAACTTTGGCCTACTGTCGTTGCACCTCCTCACAAGTAAGTCTTCTGTTGGTCTGTCTGTCACCTACCCCTGTCGGAAAGGGATCGCGTTGCCCATCCCCGGGGGTCCGGTCAGGAAGCTCTAGATTCGTAGAGCGTGCAATGTCAGATAACGTGTTCTCGACCATGCCCTTAACGTGAGCAGCGTCCTCGATCAAGGCATGATTTGGATGCATCGGTGGCTGGCTGCCCAGTGCAAGGGCCAGGTTGGTGGCGTGTGAGGCCCTTAGTAGGGTGAGCACCTCAGCATGACGCTCCTCCACTAGGTGCACACGATCTTCTACAGACGTCGCTGGTTCGCCCACAGCTTCCTTGAGAAGCGCCATGCTGCTAGCAGATGAGTTAGCCGGAGCTTGGGTAGCAAGTTCCTCGGGGACTCCCCCATCAATAGCGCGAGGGCTTCTCCTTGTGATTGATGTCAGTCAGGGATACTCCACGTAGCGAGTACAACCTTCAGATGTTCTTCAGAGTTTTGGGAACACCTTTCCCACAAACTGCACCAAACTGTTGCGGGTCACTTAGCGCTCCAATATACCGGATGAATCAGACCGTCTTAGCTCGAGAGTGAGTCAAACACGCAAACAGTCAAAGATAGAACTGACAGGATAAGACAGTAAGATTTTTATGTGAAAAATCGAAAAGGGAAAAAACCACGAGGCCAGACCCAATTCTGACAAAATCAACTAGTTGTAGTTAGTTACAGGAGTTAAAATTTTTAGGAGGGTGACAGGACAACGCTCCCTTTTACAAGTAACTTGTGAAAAAAACTAAGTCTTCAACAGCGCTCACGGGCGCAGTCTTTGGAGCAGAACCGTCGCAAGTGATGCGAACGTTAAGCAGGAGGAGGATGAACGGAGAGTAAAGTCTTCACCAAAAAAATTTAGAGCTTTTCTTCTCCTTTTTTCTTTGTCCCTTCAAATGAAGGTCTGAGTGCATTTTTATAATTTTTCTGAGGGGTGCACTGGTAATTGCATCCTCATGATATTTAAACGGCAAAGGGAACACTATGGTCATTATTAAGGCTTGTTTGGCGCGGTGTTGGCTGTCATGAACGCGGTAGTTATGAACAATCGTTCGTAAACGCCCGACCTCACCTAAGGAACTTCATCCACTTTTATGTTTAAAACTAGTTTTCTTTCCTCAGTGGAGGTCATAACCATAGTCATGCCAAACATACGTTCTATGACGGTGACATTTTTTGTCCAAACTCAGCGGAGCAAAAACGCCGCCCCAAACGGAGCCTAAGTCAAACACACAAACTCTAACTAAACTGAAAAACATAAGATCCAACATTGATAAATCAAAACAATTTCACAAGTCGATTAACAATGTAAAACTAGTTTGTCATATGTAATGAGCCATTTGATGTAGGGTTAAGCTCTCTACATTGAGAATCTCGCATGCCCTTGAATATTATGCCAGTTCATGTAGTGAAGTTTTATTCCATTTAACATCATTGTAGCAATTGAAATGTCTTCAAACCTTCCACCCCCTCTTTGACTGGAGAATGATAGGAGCATTAATTGCACTACAAAAATCAATCTCAAGAATGCCTGTCTTAGCATTTTTAACTCCCCACTTTGCATCCAATAAAATTATGGATGAAACTTCAGAAAGATCCTGATCATGGGGCACCTTATTATTATACAATGTACTCAAATTGGACTTACCCTCTACAAGAACTTTTCCAGGCCATAGATCAAGTTCTGCAAAAAAAACATCTTGATAAGAAGCTGTAATTTATAGAATTAATCCAATCAATCATGAAAAATGCGGAAAAGTGTCGAGTCAAATTGTTTAAACAACTTTATTTTGGGCCATAAGTCCAAACAATTGCTTGACACAATGATTAAAAGAACTGTAATTTATCATGTTTGTTTAATGTTTTTCAATGTTTTGCTTTCTTCAATGTTTTGCTTTCTTCAAAAGCTTGATTATTGGGAGGATCTAACAAGGAGACAACTTCCTCTTGAGATTGAGGAGAAGAATTAAGAGCTGGGTGTTGCTAGAAGAACCACAACCACTTGAGGTGAGAGAAGATCACCGACTTTTGAGGTTCAAAATGAGAAGAACAAGGTGCGGAGAGAATAGCAAAAGGAGATCAGGGAAGAGACAACAACAACACTCAAGCCTTTATCCCACCATAGTGAGGTCGGCAAAAAAGAAGATAGCACTCAAAATGAACAACTTCATTGACTAAGACATCCTAAATTAATTTCTATTTGTGTGAATGTTATAAACCTAAACATGTTGATGTTGGAAATTGAGAGGGAAAGAAGGAAATAAAAGGCAGAGCAGAGCAACTGAGGAGAAGATTTTTTTTTTCATTCATTTCATTTTCATAACATTGCTTCTCTTATACATATGTGAATTCAACCGTGAATGGCGGGTGACAAGACTCAAACAGCGCGGTTCACGATCATTCATAATGGCTAGCTATGTCATCACAAAACGGTTTACTTTTTCTCTTATCCCCCCTTAAACCGGTTTACATGCTTGTTGCGGGTCGCTCGGGTGCTCTGGTAGACCGGTCGAATTGAACCACCTTAGCTCGGAAGCGAACCGAGCGCGCAAATAGTCAACGAGTGAATTAGTGAGTGACACGAAGATTTTTAACGTGGAAAACCCGAAAAGGGTGAAAAACCACGCGGCCGGAGCTGTGTCGGCCAACTTCGGGTCTGTTTGGGACAGCTCTGGCGGCTGGAGAAGCTCTTTCCCAGCCGCCAGAGCTGTTATTAAGCGCATTTGGGACAGCTCCCTAACAGAAGCGCTTTTCAAAGAGCGCTCCCAACGCTCTTATCCGGAAGCCCGCCCCCCCCCCCCCCCCCCCCCCCCCCCCCCCCCCCCCCCGCGTTCCGCTCTGCAGGAATCGCTCCCAGCGCGTTTTTTTTTCCGATACCCCTCTTTCCGCTCTGCATCCCGCGACCCCCGATCTCTCTCCCAGCGCTCCCGTGCCCCTCGCCGCTCCCTCCTACGCCGCCGACGACCTTCGCCGGTCTTCTTCCTCCTAGATCCAGCCGCCGATCCTCTTCCTCCCAGATCCAGCCGTGCCCTAGCATTCCGACGCTCCCGATCTCGCTCCCAGCGCTCCCGTGCCCCTCGCCGCTCCCTCCTACGCCACCGACTGCAGGTATTGGTCTTTCTCCTCTCGTTTCTTCCTCCCCGGACTGCATTTCTGTACAGATTTATGTGTGTGTGTACAGATTTATGTGTGTGTGTGTGTGTGTGTACAGATTTATGTGTGTGTGTACAGATTTATGTGTGTGTGTGTGTGTGTACAGATTTATGTGTGTGTACAGATCTATGTGTGTGTGAATGTGATGTTGTGTTTTTGTGTTTGTGTTTGTGTTTGTGTGTGTGTGGTGCAAGTGGTGTATGTATATATGTGTGTGTGTTGTGTTTGTTTTTTGAATGTGTGTGTATCTATATATGTGTGTGTGTTGTGTTTGTTTTTTTGAATGTGTGTGTGTGTGGATGTATATATGTGTGTGTGTGTGTGTTTGTTTTTTTGAATGTGTGTGTGTGTGGATGTATATATGTGTATGTGTGTGTGGATGTATATATGTGTGTGTGTGTGTGGATGTATATATGTGTATGTGTGTGTGGATGTATATATGTGTGTGTGTGGATGTATATATGTGTATGTGTGTGTGGATGTATATATGTGTATGTGTTGTGTTTGTTTTTTTGAATGTGTGTGTGTGGATGTATATATGTGTGTGTGTGTGTTTGTTTTTTTGAATGTGTGTGTGTGTGGATGTATATATGTGTATGTGTGTGTGGATGTATATATGTGTGTGTGTGTGGATGTATATATGTGTGTGTGTGTGTGGATGTATATGTGTGTGTGTGTGTGGATGTATATATGTGTATGTGTGTGTGGATGTATATATGTGTGTGTGTGTATATATGTGTGTGTATGTTTGTGTGTGTGTGTGTTTGTGTTTATGTATGTGTGTAGGTGTGTATGTTTGGGTGTGTATGTATGTTTGTGTGTGTGTGTGTGTGTGTGTGTGTGTTTGTATGTGTGTTTGAATGTATGTGTGTGAGTGTTTGTGTGTGTGTTTGTGTGTTTGGGTGTGTATGTATGTTTGTGTATGTTTGTATGTGTGTGTGTGTGTGTGTGTATGTGTGTATGTTAGGGTGTGTATGTATGTTTGTGTATGTTTGTGTGTGTGTGTGTGTGTGTGAGTGTTTGTGTGTGTGTGTGTGTATGTATGTATTTAGGAGGGGTATGTGTGATGTATGTGTATTTTTTTAGTAGAAATAGCTTATAAAATTTTATTACTTTTATTAATAGTGTAATGGGTAAACCAAAAGAAGGAGGAATCGTAGCGAGTTGGGAGTCTAGCGAGGTGATGTTATTTTGTGATCTCTGCATAAAAGAGATTGGTTTGGGGAATCGGCCTACCACCCACTTTAGCAAAGAAGGGTGAAAAAATTTGATTGCAGGGTTTAAAGAACGTACCGGGAAAAGCTACGATCGAATGCAAATGAAAAATAAATGGGATCATTTGAAGAAGGATTGGAAGTTATGGAAGGAGCAAAAACATGGCGAGACTGGTTTAGGTTGGGATCCAGAGAAGAGAACTATTGCTGCATCAGAAGAATGGTGGGCAGAAAAGATAAAGGTGAAAACAAATACATTTTTCATTTCATGGTAGTAGTTCTTATTTTGACAACATTTATTAATATTGATGTATTGATTATAACAGGTTGTTGCAGCAGCGAAAAAATTTCAATACGGAGGTATTGCACCTGAGTTGGAGGAGAAACTGAACACCATGTTCAGTCAGGTTGTCGCAACTGGAGAAGACTCATGGGCTCCTTCTGTTGGGAGTTTGCCACCGGATGTGGGGAGGATCCATTTGGAAGATAATGATGTAGAAGATGTCATAGAGAACAATCAAGGTGGCCCTGAAGAGATTGGTCATTCAACAACCATTAGGAATGCGTCCACCTCGGCGAGTAAAAGAAGAAAGATCGGGAAGAACAAAGGAATGACATTTTCTTTGATGTCAGACTTACATCAATCCACCCTAGCTGTGAAGCCTCCACCAGTTATCACAGTCAAAGAGGTGGTGGAGTTGATTTCCAGTAGCCCAGAGATACGGGCAAACCAGGATGTATATTACTTTGCTCTCGACCACATCAGGGACAAGACCAGTAGGGAGATCTTCATGAGTATTCCAGAAGATATGCGTGTTTGGTGGATTATGAAGGCATATGAGAAGAAGGCTCAGTGATGTTATTTTTAAAAAATTGTTATGTTTTAAGTTTTAAAAACTTTTTATATAGTATTTTATACTTTTCTACTTCATGTTGATTAACCTTTTTATGTGGTCGAATTTATATTAATTGTTGTGGTATTTTCTTCACATAGATTATGATAAATGTTATGTGATACTTTAAATGCAGGTACTACAATGGAAGAGCATGACTCCTCTGAGGATTCCGGGGATTCAACAAGTCTTTCGCCTGAGCGGAGACAATATATAGAGTACTGTCGTGTAGTTATGTCATCGATCGAGAGGATGAGTTATCATGTTCGTGACACACGACCATGCATGACATCTACCCAAACAGGTGATAAATGGATTAAAGAGTTACTAGAAGGACATCCAGATAGGATTCATGATGCATTTAGGATGTCGAAACGCATTTTCATAGATTTACTTCATAAACTAGAGGTAGATCATGAATTTCAAGGGTCACAACGGACGTCGTCAAGAGAAGTCCTAGGGATTACATTGTATATCTTAGCACAAGGAGGTTCCGTTAGATTGGCGAAAGAGCGATTCCAGCACTCGACCGAAACAATTAGTAGATATTTTTCGAAATGTCTTAGATCTCTTTTGTTACTCTCAATTGATGCTATAAAGCCTATAGACCGTCAGTTCAGAGATATTCCGGCTGAGATAAGGTATGATGCTCGTTACATGCCATTCTTCAAGGATTGCGTTGGTGCAATTGACGGTACACATGTAGATGCGAGGATACCAGTAGAAGATCAAGTCAGATACATAGGACGTCACGGCACTACGACGCAAAATGTAATGGCAGTCTGTGATTTTAACATGTGTTTTACATTTGCCCTGGCTGGATGGGAGGGATCTGCTCATGATAGTCGCATCTTCGCACGCGCATTGACAGACGATAGATTGCATTTTCCGCATCCCCCACAAGGTATAGTAATCAATATTTTTACATTCATTCAAATCCTTCAAATATCCACCAATGTTTGCTTGTTTAACATACCAAATTAATGCAGGTAAATATTATTTAGTGGATGCTGGCTGCCCGTTAAAGATGGGTTATTTGAAGCCGTATCCGGATACAAGATATCACTTGGCTGACTTTGCCCGTGGGAGTCGGCCTGTTCAAGGAAGGCAAGAACATTTCAATAGAGCACATTCATCTCTTCGCAGTGTTATTGAGCGAACGTTTGGAGTGTGGAAGAAGAAGTGGCACATTCTGAGCAAAATGCCACAATATAGCTTCAAGAAACAGAGGTCCATAGTGTTGGCCACAATGACCTTACATAACTTCATTCGAAGACATCCTTCTCGCTGGGACCCTGAGTTTAATGTTTGTGATGCTGATGAGTCTTCTTTCGCTCCCTCAGAGGATGAAGATCCTGCGGCGGAGGATGATATTGGAAGCGATATGGGTGATGCTGCTGGAGCTGAACAGATGTCTACAGTACGAGATAGCATTGCCGAAGAAATATACGGGGCGCGTGGATAGCATTACCAAAGAATTATGTAAAAGACTATTGTTATCGGTTATCTTTTATTAATTTTCACGTTAAAAACTGATGTATTTTTAAGTTCTAAAAAAACAGCTTCTAAAAGCTGTTTCTCCAAACAGCTAAATTAGAAAATCGCTCTTCAAAGCGCACTTCTGCACAGAACACCCAAACACTCTGCAGCTTTTCAAAACTGCTCCCCAGAGAGCTCTTTTAAAACAGCTCTATCCGGACAGCAGCTTTTCAATCCGCCAGAGCTGTCCCAAACAGACCCTTCCACTATCTGCTGGGGGGTTACAATTAGAAATTAAGAACTCAAGCGCGACAGGCTGCTGCTCGTTACAATGATAGAGAAAGAGAAAGAACTCCGAGGGTGACAGACCACCTCTCGAAAAACTAAGTACTTCTTCTTCTGAGAACGGTAGTGAAAACAAAAGTGAGAACGTTGAGTCGCCTTTCGGGATTCGAAGGATTCCCGAATCACTTAGGAAGATGGTCTTCCGGAGCGAAGGAAATATCCAAGTCCACGAAGGAGATCTTCGAAGCCCGATGGAGATCTTCGAGCGCCGAAGGAGGACTCACAGGAAATCTTCAACGGAGCTCTCTCGGGTGCAGAAAGAAAGGTGTCCTGGAATGAAGGCTCTGGGCTCCTTTTATAGCTTTGGTCGGGGGTAGCCCGGTAATTTTGCCGTCTTAACCACCGTAACCACCTGACGGGCGAATCACGTTTGCCGGCTTGGAGCGCACGGATCGCCATTTTTTGTAAATGACCATTTCGCCCTTTGGGCAGTTCAGGCAGATTGGGCGGTTCGGGCAGCTTCGTTGAAGGTGATGAAGACGACGAACGAGACCTGCAATCTGAGAAATTAAGAAAGGTTAACTGCGCGTGTGTCGGGAACACGGGAGCGCTCTGAGTGCGTAACGAACACGGGAGCGCTCTGAGTGCGCAACGAACACGGGAGCGCTCTGAGCGCGCAACGAACACGGGAGCGCTCTGAGCACGCAACCCCTTGGAGTGCGGCTTGGCCGCACGCCCCACTAAAGGGGGGGGTGGGCTACCAGCACCCCACTAGTGGGGTGTGGGCTACCCGCACCCCACTAGTGGGGTGCAGGCTGATCGCACCCCAATAGTGGGGTGCAGTCTTGACTGCGCTTGGCGCTAACGGAGCGTGAACTATGCATGACAGATTCCTCCACTCTCATGATCATTGGTTGAACTTTGACCCCACTAACTCCACTTCTCCTCAGTGGAGCCTCCTCTAAACGCACCCTGGAAGTGGCTATGAATCTATGGGTGCACATCATAAGCCCCCAAACCTTCAGAGTCCGGATTACTGCGTGGAGGAGTTAGCAGGTTTTACTATCTTCTTTGTGGCGGCTTGGATCGGGGTCGTTGCCGAAGGACGAATGCGAGGTTGCTTTCACTTCATGTTCTGCAGTCTCTTCTCGATCCGTACAGTACTGTGTTGGCGCTTTTGCGTCTTGTGGCTCTATTTTCCTGGTTATTTTTGAAGTATCGTCTTGTTATGCAAAACGTTGTAGTGATGACCTGGTGTCTTGTGACTCCATTACTCCGTTTCTTCCGGCGTATTTGGTTAAAGGGGGAACAGGCCCTGAAGTCAACGGTGAAGAGTGTTAGTCTTCAAACCGAGGATAACCGTACGAGGGACAAACCCTTACGGCTATGGGGGAACGTGTCCCAAAGTCGATGGTGAAGAGCGTTAGTCTTCAAACCGAGGATGACTGCACGAGGGACAGACCCTTACGGTTCTAAGTCTTATTATGACGGTCTGAACGCGCAGTGGCGAGTAGCCCAAGCAGCGCGGTGGCGAGTTGCCCAAGCAGCGCGGAGGCAAGGTGCCCAAGCAGTGCGGTGGCGAGGTGCCCAAGCAGCATGGAGGCAAGGTGCCCGAGCAGTGCGGTGGCGAGGTGTCCGAACAGCGTGGAGGCGAGGTGTCCGAGCAGCGCGGTCGCGAGATGCCCCAGCAGCGCGGAGGCAAGGTGCCCAAGCAGCGCAGTGGCGAGGTGCCCAAGTAGCGCGGTGGCAAGGTACCCAAGCAACGCGGTGGCGAGGTGCCCAAGCAGCGCGGTGGCGAGGTGCCCAAGCAGCGCGGAGGCGAGGTGCCCAAGCAGCGCGGTGGCGAGGTGCCCAAGCAGCGCGGTGGCGAGGTGCCCAAGCAGCGCGGTGGCGAGGAGCCCAAGCAGCGCAGAGGCGAGGCGCCCAAGCAGCGCTGCGGAGGTGAGGCGCCCAAGCAGCGCGGAGGTGAGGTGCCCAAGCAGCGCGGAGGAGAGGCGCCCAAGCAGCGCGGAGGCGAAGCGCCCAAGCAGCGCGGAGGCGAGGGGCCCAAGAAGCGTGGTGGCGAGGCGCCCAAGCAGCGCGGTGGCGAGGCGCCCAAGCAGCGCTGAGGCGAGTGCCCAAGCAGCGCTGAGGCGAGGTGCCCAAGAAGCGCGGTGGCGAGGCGCCCAAGCAACGCGGTGGCGAGGCGCAAGGTGCCCAAGCAGCGCGGTGGCGAGTGCCCAAGCAGCGCGGTGGCGAGTGCCCAAGCAGCGCGGAGGCGAGGTGCCCAAGGAGCGCGAAGGCGAGGTGCACAAGGAGCGCGGTTGCGAGGTGCCCAAGCAGCGCGGTGGCGAGGTACCCAAGCAGCGCGGTGGCGAGGTGCCCAAGCAGCCCTGAGGCAAGGTGCCCAAGCAGCGCGGTGGTGAGGCGCTGAGGCAAGGTGCCCAAGCAGCGCCGTGGCGAGGTTGTCTTTTGGGTAGACTTAGTAAAGATTGTCGTACTCGACGCTTATCCTCCACTCGCGAGAGGCATTTTCTCTTCACCACGTTGGCGAGTTTGCTGCTAGGTGTTAGTACCGAAAGTCATGGCATTAACGCTTATAGTCTATCTTCAGGAGATCCGTATTGCTAATGGAGCCAGAAAGTAGCAGTAGTAATTTTAAATACACAATGGGTGCATGCGCACAAGTTCAATCTTGCGGCTTACTGTTTTAAAAGCGAAGAACTGGAAGAAGCAAAAAATAGAAATTGATGATAGATGAAACGTGGGATGTACGCGCTCTACTAGGGGAAAAGTTCCTCTGCCCGGTACCTCTGGCTCATCCACGGCGGGGTACGACGTTGTCCTCTACTGGAATGTTAGTCTGAGGTTCGTGTTGGTTCGGGACTTGGTTTAGTAAAAACCTTCCGATGAGACCTTGCCGGACAAGACGCTCGATTTCCTCCTTCAACCGGTTGCAGCCTTCAGGACTGTGTCCATACCCGCGATGGAAGTCGCAATATCGGGCCTGCGAAGTGCGTTGCTATCACGGATGGCAAGAAGAGCGTTAGTTCTGTTAGTGTTCAGGGGAGTGTAGTCTTGATGTTGGCGAGATCCTCGGTCTCGACTGGGGTTGTCTCGATGCTTGTTATTCTTATTGGGAATCAGTTGCGGTGGCGGCACTTCTCTCTTCCTATTCGAGCTCCCCTCAAACCGCTGGCGGTGCGCTTCAATTGCCTCATCAGCTACAATCTGGGTCTCGACTCGATGAACGAGGTCTAAGTAGCTGGGCACAGTTTCCCGCATTAGTGCAGAGTAAAAGTCACCTGAACGGAGCCCTCCGAGAAAAAATCCTCATAGAAGCTCAGGATCTACTCCTGGGATTTGTCGTGCCTCACTAGTGAAGCGGCGGAAGAAACCCTTAAGTGTCTCTCCCTCATTCTGTCGAATTCCTGAAAGGTGGGAAGGGTCCCGAATGGTCCTTCGGTTTGCGATGAATTGATCTGTGAATTGTCGAGCCAGCTCTGCAAAGTTGTTGATGAATCCTTCTCTGAGAGAGTGAAACCAGGTTCGTGCTTGGCCTTTTAGCATTGCCAGGAACACTTGGCACAATAATTGTTCTGGGGCGTTGTAGATCCTCATGATGGTGGTGAAGTGGTTGACGTGCTCCAGCGAATCGTCTATTCCGTCGAACGTCTCGATGTTTGGGAGCTTGAAGCCGTGCGAAACAGGATGCGCCAGAACCTCGGGTGCTAATGACGAGTCGTGGTGAAGTGGGCGGTGGACAAAGGCGGCCCGTCGTCCAATTTGTCCGTATTCTTCGGCGATTACGTCGCGAATTTCTTCGCGAGTGATTCTTCCTATAACTTGCCCAGGGCCAATTCTTTCTTGGCGTTGGTGATGGGGGTCGTCTCCTGGTCCCCTGGTTGGACGAGCGGGATGAGCAGAGCTTGCTGCATCTGACAGTTCTTCTGAGACATCATTCTCCCGAACCGCTGCCTCGATCGGAGCATGATTCGGGGCTGGGGGAGCGGAACATTCGGCATTAGAGGTGGAGCATGAGCTCGAGGAACCTCGAGGTTTCTCAGTAGGGTTAGCATCTCAGTTTAATGCTCCTCCATTTGACGCATGCACCCTTCCGGCGTTATCATGGGAGCATTTCCTGCTTCTTCTGCGGGAGGCGCGTTTATGAGTGAATGCGAGGGAGTTGGATCAACGCGCCCCTCTGGGATTGATCCTTCAGTGGTGCGAGCACTCTTTCTGGACATTGCTATCAGTTACAAGTATTGCTGCGAAGTGAATTCTGACTTTGGAAAGTCTTCGCAGAGTTTTTGGGAACACTGTTCCCACATACGACGTCAAACTGTTGTGGGTCGCTCGGGTGCTCTAGTAGACCGGTCGAATTGAACCACCTTAGCTCGGAAGCAAACCGAGCGCGCAAACATTCAATGAGTGAATTAGTAAGTGACACGAAGACTTTTAATGTGGAAAACCCGGAAAGGGTGAGAAACCACGTGGTCGGAGCTGTGCCGGCCAACTTCCACTATCTGCTGGGGGATTACAATTAGAAATTAAGAAATTAAGCGCGACAGGCCGCTGCTCGTTACAATGATAGAGAGAGAGAGAAAGAACTCCGAGGGTGACAGACCACCTCTCGGAAAACTAAGCACTTCTTCTGAGAACGGTAGCGAGAACAAAAGTGAGAACACTAAGTCGTCTTTCAGGATTCAAAGGATTCCCGAATAACTTAAGAAGATGGTCTTCCGGAGCGAAGAAAATCGTCAAGTCCACGAAGGAGATCTTCGAAGCCTGAAAGAGATCTTCGAGCGCTGAAGGAGGACTTAGAGGAAATCTTCAACGGAGCTCTCTCTTGTGCAGAAAGCAAGGTGTCCTGGAATGACGGCTCTGGGCTCCTTTTATAGCTTTGGCCGGGGGTAGCCCGGTAATTTTGTCGTCGTAACCACCGTAACCACCTGACGGGTGAATCACGTTTGCCGGTTTGGAGCACACAGATCGCCATTTTTCGTAAACGACCATTTCTCCCTTTGGCAGTAAGGGCAGATTGGGCGGTTCGGGCAGCTTCGTTGAAGGTGATGAAGGCGACGAACGAGACCTGCAATCTGAGAAATTAAGAAAGGTTAACTGCGCGCGTGTCGGGAACGCGGAAGTGTTCTGAGCGTGCAACGAGCACGGGAGTGCTCTGAGCACGCAACGAGCACGGGAGCACTCTGAGCGTGCAACGAGCACGGGAGTGCTTTGAGCGCACAACGAGCACGGGAGTGCACAACGAGCACGGGAGCGCTCTGAGCGCGCAACGAGCACGGGAGCGCTCTGAGTGCGCAATGAGCACAGGAGCGCTCTGAGCGCACAACGAGCACGAGAGCGTTCTGAGCGCGCAATGAGCACGGCAACGCTCTGAGCGCGCAACGAGCCCGACAGCGCTCTGAGCGCGCAACAAGCTCGGGAGACGAGAAGTTGCGCCCCCAAAGGGGAAAGTGGTCTCTGGCCGCACCCGACGAGTGGGTGTGGCTTCGGCCGCCTCCCCCGCAAGGAAGGGGGCTTGGCTAACTTCATGACATACTCCATTTTTCAGAGGCTAGGTATAGATGACCTCAAGTAGACACACATTTCACTTCAACTCGTCGATTATATATCATCTATCCTAAGGGCATAGTTGAAAATATTTTGTTGATGCTAGGTCACTTCATCTTCCCACTAGATTGTGTGGCTCTTCAACTTGAGAGTAATCACGAATCAACACTAATTTTTGGGCGACCCTTCTTAGGAACTGCTAGAGCCATTTTGAATATGGAGGAAGAAATGTTAACTTTTAAGTGCCGAGGATGAGTTGATCACACTCCAAAAGGATACCGCTAATATTTTTCCTAATATTAATTCATCTTTTGTTCATTCTGGTCCTTTAGAACAAGTTGTGTGGGACCTTAGTGCTAGAATATGGTTCCCACACTATGTTCGACATGCCCTTGGTTTGATAATAACAAATCCTAATATGTATTTGATCTACTTTGCATTTTTTTCGTAGTGCGCAGGTTCAGAAAACACCCATGGTATAGTATATTAATGCTGCAGCAAGACACAAGCTAAAATGTTAAAGCCAAAGCTAAAATTCAAGGCTACCGTCGGCAATACCCTCTACTGCCAAAGCTAAAATTCAAGATTTGCTACCGCCCAGTGATAGCACATACCGCCCGGGGTTAGCTCCAATCTCCAGAAGGAAGGGTCCGTTGTTCAACTGCCGCAGACAATATCTATTTACCGCCAGGCGATAGCTCCAGCCTCCATATGGAAGGTTGTCTTCTATCTACCACATTGCGCTAGATCAAGACATAAAAGGAATCATCCGTTGTACATCTACTGTCGACAGTACCTTGCTATCGCTTGGCGATAACTTCTTAGAGAGCTATAAAAGCATCTTATTCTCTTGGGATCTTCACAAATTCTCATTCCAACATGACTATATTTCGAGGAGAGGACATCCCAGAGACCTCTAGAGGTTCCTATGACTCCCAAGCCTCCACGTTTATCGATACGAAGGAAGATCAATAGTCTCTAGCGATATTGATGTGAAGAGCTTGCATTCCACCACGACGCCCTTGAGCGGCTCTTCATCGTCTTCCTTTGTCATCAGTATTAGGGAGTTTATTATTTGAGTTTGTTGTATCTCATTTCTTTTGTGGTTTTGACCTTTATCTTCTTATCTTTTGTGGAGCTGAAAATCGCCTCTTGTGTGGAAACTAGATCGAGGTGTAGGTCTAGGACTGAAAATTAGCATTTAGGGGTGGATAGTAGGTCTAGAGGGCGTGAGGCCGATCTAGGGGTGGATCGGTTATGGTTAACCGGTTCTTAGGGAGATGAGTCGGTATATAAAACCAAAAGATTATTTTTCATCGTCTTGATTAATGAAAAACAATTTATGTTTGTCTACCCAAATTCCGTCGTATTCACAATCAGTAATTGAGGGGATGACTGCATTTCCACCTCAGCCAGACAGATCTCACCGACCGCAAAGGTGATCTCGCTAACATCAACTGCCTGTACTCACCGACCACCACAGTGATCTCGCGGACCACTCCGCCTCCTTGTACTTGGCATTTTTTCCATATCTTGTAAGAAGGCAAGACGTATTTTCATAGGTTGCCCGCGGGCAGAGTCCTCACATCTATAAATAGACGTGAACAATAGCTTTAACGACATCTTAGAAATCCAAGCCAAAAGGCCCTTGGACTCGCGCAACCTTAAAACGGTTCCTGCGAGTACCCCAATACAGTGTCTTTGAGCTTTTTTTGTAACGGTTGTAACCTCTTTTACTGATCAATAATATCACGCACAACTAAGGTTCGCTCTGTGCGAAATCTGGCCTCGGAACAAGCCGGACCCCTTTTCCCTTCTCTCAGAGGTCTCGATAGACAGGGATTCTGTGATATCTCTCTGAGATCTCACATCTCTGTTCGGCAGTCAAGGATCCCACGACATCTCCCTGAGATCTCGCGTCTCCATTCGCAGAAAGAATATTCGACCATTCACAGTACCCCCACCCCTCTATAATTTGTGGTGTGGAACTTGGGAGATACTTTTTATCCCAACAGAATGAACACGCGACCTTCAGATCCGAGTGGTCGGAGAACATCTGCGATGGCAGGACGTGATTTGTCTAGGAAGTCACCTGAGGTGTCTCGCCACGACCCCGAAAGAATCATCACCAGGAGAGAATTCAATCTCTTGCTATCCACAGTTGCCCAATTATCAGATCAAATCACTTCACTAGCCAGGGGAATAACAACCCCCGACACTCGTCCTCTGATTCTTGAAACAGCTCCCTGAGTACGACCAGGAATGTGGATCTCGCTAACAAGAGGAGAGACACTTTAGGTTGGAGGCGAATACCAGCCCGCGAGAACTCGACTGTGAGGTATTCGCCGACCCCCCTTTGGAAGAAGAGGATCCCTCTTCTTTCTCAGACATGATCAGGTGGTAACCAGTCCCAATGGGGTTCAGGGAGGCCCATCTCTCTCGTTTCACCAAGATAGAAGACCCTATCAACCATTTGCAGGTCTTTGAGTCTGCAATTTCTCTCTGAAACATCTCTGACAGCATGCGCTGGAAGCTGTTATCTATGACCCTGGAGGGGAAGTCCCGAGACTGGTTCTACAAGCTACCATCTCGATCCATTGACTCCTTCATGGAGTTCAGGAAGGAACTCCTGAGGTTTGCAACCTCAAGGAAGCGGAAGAGTGGTCATCGGTCCCTCTTCCAAATCAATCAGGCGATGTATGAGGCACTCTGACATTACATTGATAGGTTCCAAGAAGAGATACTTGGAATTCACGACGTTGACCCATCGATGTATCAAGTAGCCTGGTTTACAGACTCCAGAAGGGCTCTTCAAGTTCGAGGTTAGCCGGAAGCCACAAAGTTCCTATGAAGACTTAATTAGCATGGAAAACCATTTCATTGAGGGAGAGAAAACCAACCCAGGTTTCGTCTCCTCCCTCACCCAGCTGATCTAGAAACAGCGGGGGGATAATTCTCTCAACCAACCTCCCATTGCACCTCAACGTGCCTAGAGGCACCGTCAAGGGTTCTTTCCACCACCTCCGCAACGTGGAAAGACCTTACATCCGCAACAACCGCATCCTCCACGACACTTCCAACAGGTGAGACCACCCCAACCTCGTTCTCCTCCACGGAATAGGCTGGTACCATCTGAGCAAGCCTTCCCATCTTCATCATCGCGATCATTCCCGACGAAGGTTTATATCCCTCCGCAGGTGAATCGATATGATGATTCACAAGAGAAGTATACAGATCTTATCCTTCCTACGGAGGAGGTCGTCCAAATTCTCCAGAAGCAACTAGGCTTCAGGAGACCTCCCCTGAGGGCAGAATATGGAAATAGAAACAAGGAACTCTGATGTGAGTTCCATAAAGATATCGAGCACGACACTGAGAACTGTAGAGCTCTCCGCGACCTAGTGGAGAGAATGCTCAAGGAAGGGAAGCTACATGAGTACGTAGCCCGTAAGCCGAATAAGAAGCTCGTCTCCATCAAGGGTAAGGAAGTGGCAGAAGTACACCTCCAACAACAATGGGAGTGTGTTGAGCAAGAAGACATTGTTTCCCTATGGAGCATCAATTGTGTCCATGAGTACATAAAGATTGATGACAAATGTCTTTTTGGTCAAATCAATTGAATTCATAGAGGAGCTGACATGGAATCCTTAAAGAAAGCAAGGCTTAAGAGGGTTTACCAGCGGGAGGCCTCTTCTACCTCCCAAACCTCTCCTCTGAGAGAAGAGGTCATTTTCAACGAGGATGACCTCCCGAAGGCTACCAATCCCTTCAACAATGTTGTGGTTGCAAAGGTGGTATTGGATAACTACTCGGTGTCAAGAATCTTGATCGACACTGGTAGTTCAGTAAGCGTTATCTTCAAGTCTGCTTTCGAGGCTATGAAAACATGCAGGAAGCTTCAAGCTGTCGATGGACCTCTCTATGGGTTTGCCTGGGAAAGAAGAGAGATTGAAGGGAGTGTCACTCTCTCTGTCACTTTGTGCAGAGTGACCCGTCAAGCAACGTTCGTTGTGGTTAACGCTCCAAGCAGCTACAATGTCATCTTTGATCGATCATTACTCAACGAATACCAAATTATTGTTTCAACGTTTCATCAAGTCGTCAAGATCGATATGGGAGGAAAGCAATTCAAGTTGCAGAGTGACCCTCGAATTGCTCGGGAATGTTATGTGAGCTCGGTCAATATGATCGAGACTTGTCCTCCTCCCACCTCAAAGTCGAAGATGGGGAGGAATGCCTCCAAACTGCCACCAACACAGAAGAGTCCCCCGAAGAGGAACTTTCCATAAAAAGGGTGCAAGAGACGGCGCTCATCTGGAGGTCGCTCAAACTATTCATAATGTCCATGTGGACGGGGAAGATGGAGAAAGAACCCTATCTATCAACGCCGAGTTGAAGAAGGACAAAGATATGTTGATCACTTGTCTCCTCACCAACTTGGATGACTTCGCTTGGACAGTTGCTGGCATGCCTGGGATAGACCCCGATGTCGCTTGCCGCCGTCTCAACATTGATCCCACCTTCAGGCCCATCAAGCAAAAGAAGAGAACGATGGTAATAACCTTGGTAGAACCTATTCGGGAGGAGGTCCCAAATCTCCTCAAGGCGAACTTCATCAAGGAGATCCAGTACCCCGAATAGGTTTCAAATGTTGTGATGATAAAAAAGTCCAATAATAGTGGCGTATGTGTGCAGATTTTACCAAGTTAAATAAAGCATGCTCTAAGGATTATTACCCATTGCCTCGGATAGATACATGGGTGGACCGACTTGAAGACACCCGAGCATGTGCCCAAGTGTGAATTTGGAAAAAGACTACCTGGCCCGAGGTGATACCTTAAAGCCAGGCAAAAAAGGTGTATTAGTCTCTGCTCCTCCCATGCATGTTTCCCTTCTCCGCCCACCGATGAATTTTGGCCTCCCGCTGATTAATTTCGAGCTCTCGACGCCATAAAAACTATTGCACTCACCTGCCTTCTCCTCCTCCCATCTTCGTGTGGTGTCTTCTTTAGAAGCAGATCAAGCATTTTCCCCCTCTGCTCCTATCGAATCAGCGCTAGAGAAGATCCTTCAGCTCTCTGACTGGATTGTTTCACATATGTGCGCCTATGTCTGGGTCGATTCGTTAGAAATGTGGTAGGTCTTATCGATCTTCTTGTGCATATTCTGTTGTTTCTGGTATAAATGTTGGATTTATTCTTTGTTTAGGATTTGCGAAAGCCATTTGGCGGATGAATTATTCTGTACTTGTAGATTCTGATTGCATTCCCACTTTTTTTTTCATGTTGACATGTTTAATTTGTCACGATCTCCATGAAGATCTTGGGTTGTAGATATCGGGGAAACGGTGATTGGATTTGCACACTTTGGACCTCTAATTTTGTAAGTTGGCATTTACACATGTTTACATTTAACTCCTATATCCATCAATTGTTTCATTGATAATTTGAAATTTTTAGATTGGTTAAAAAAATACTCTCAAAATTTCTATTAATCCAAATGCGAAAATATCAAATCTCAAAGCTGAGGATAAAATTCTCATGATATTTTAAAATACGGAAGATTTGTAGGGAAACAAAACCATCTTATTACTTCACTCTCTTGTTTCTTGTAAAAAAAATTGTGAAATATTTTTAACAGACAGTGATTGTGCCAGAGCGGAGTGAATTTCCTAGTTCCGCCCCTGGATAGATACCGTAGTTGACTCTGTTGTGGGGTTCTCTATCATGGGTATCATTGACGCCTTCTCGGGGTACAATCAAATCCAAATGCTTGCTCCTGAAATCCCGCAAACATCATTCATCACAAACGATGAATGTTATTGTTACCGGGGTTATGCCCTTTGGACTCAAGAATGACGGTGCAACGTACCAACATATGATGGATGATGTCTTCAAAGATCAGAAGGGGCTTAATCTAGATGTGTACGTAGATGATCTCCTCATCAAGAGTCGAGAATTCAGAGAACATCTCCATGACCTTGAGGAGACATTCTCAACCTTGAGAAAGTTCAAAATGAAACTTAATCCCGCAAAGTGTGTCTTCACGGCGAGCAAAGAAAAAATCCTCAGACATCTCTTAACCCCTCTCGGCCTTGAACCTAATCCAGACAAGGTCAAGGCGATTCTGAACATGTTACCTCCTCAAACCCCAAAGGAAGTTCAACATCTAGCGGGAAGAATAGTCGGGTTAAGTCGTTTCATCTCTCGGTCCGGGAGCAAATGTGCACCTTTCTTTAAGACCCTCCTTGGGGCTTCCAGGTTCCAATGGACCAATGAATATAATCAGGCCTTCGAGGAACTCAAGAAACAACTAACATCAACTCCTCTCCTCCAAAGTCCCAGGGAGGGAGAAGACCTTTTCCTATACTTGGGGGTGGGATCCGGAGCGGTCAGTTCCGTACTGGTATGGGAAGAGGGCAAGAAACAATTCTCGATACATTACGTAACCAGGGTACTGAAAGATGCAGAAATGTGATATCTAATTTTGGAGAAATTGTCCCTTTCCCTGATCATTCAGGAAAAGGGACAATTTCCTATACTTGGGGGTGGGATCCGGAGCGGTGAAGGACCATCTAGTAAAGAACATCCTGGAGAGACCCGAGCATTCAGGAAGACTGGCCAAATAGGCAATCAATCTTGAAGAGTTCGGGATCTCATACACCCCGAGGATGGCAATCAAGGCCCAGGTCCTTGCGGATTTCATGATAGATTTTGTTGAGGAAAAGAACCTGGTAAGAGAGGTCTCGACCCCTCTAGCTTGGACAATGTACATAGATGGAGCGTCACGTAAGCATTCTTCCGGAGCAGAAGTCATTCTCATCACAATCCAAACAACGTTCGAATTGAGAAAGCAGTCAGGTTATACTTCTCCGCCACAAACAATCAAGCAGAATATGAAGCGTTCATTGCTGGGTTAAGATTGGCAAAGGAATTGGGGGTGGCAGATATTAAGGTATATACGGATTCATTAGTAATGGCTTCCTAGGCGAAGGGTGCCTTCGAGACACGAGATCCGATTCTAAAGAAGTACATTGTGGTAGTGAAAAAGGGCATTGAAAACTTTAAACCTTCAATATTCAACATATCCCACGGGTAAAGAATGCAAAGGCTGACGAGATATCCCATCAGGAGGAACCCTCACAAAACTTTTTCATCCGACAATTGAGAAATAGGAGGTAATGGAGATTGATCAACACTTGTCGTGGATGGATCCATTCGTTCATTTTTTATTAGCTGGGGAGTACCATCCAAGTGTCACCAATAAACGGAGGTTTGGATTCAAGGCGGCACATTACTTCCTTCTTTCAGGGACCTTATACCGAAGAACATTCCTCTCACCACTAGCAAGTATCTCGGAGGAAGTACATATCATATTAAAAGAGATTCACTCAGAGGAATGTGGAGTCACTCAGCGGGACATACCCTGGAGAAGAGAATACTCAAGCCAGACTACTTTTGGCCAAAAAAGAAACAGGATGCAGAACAATATGCCAGAAAGTGTTTTTAGTTTGTAGTACCCTAACCCCCTCTTATATCTAGCGTTCCGCCATTTTGATTAAATTTTCAAATAATCACGAAAAGTGAGGATAACTAATGGTAATGGTTTGATCACTGACATCTTATCAATTCATTTTTGGACACATGTCCCTTGCCTTGATTTGACAAAACTAACTTGTTATCTGATTCGTCAATCCGTTATATAATTAGTTGACCCGCTATCTACCCTGTTATCTCGCTGGATCCAAGTGATTATAACTTCTCGTGTCTCCAAGTGATTACTTGGCAACTTCTTGCTAGGTATCCTTCAACAAAACACCCACTTCAACATCATTTAGCAGCATATATATTGTGGATGAGCAGGTTGTTTGCTCTTGTTGTGGCATTCATGTTGCGACTCGACTCCTTGATTACCTATATAAGACCCGGGCCACTAAGAATAATGGAGGAGGAATATATACGATGAGCGTGCAAGAGCACAACACAAATTATGAGAGTTTGGTATCTTCAGGAGGGGAGTTCTTTAAAATTCTCTCGGGTGTGTAGTGAGACCTTCGAAAATCTCCATCGTCTCTATCTTTCTGAGTCCTGATGAGTAGATTTTATATATCATATTTCATACTCATCTAGGCTCATTTTCATGCTTAGTAGCTTCATTTTTATTGAATTTATTCTCATATTTCTTTGAATCAAAATTCACACACGAAGCACACTTCTAACCAATATTGGTGTGCAATGCTCGCTTGTTCTTCACATTGGGAAAGCATGTCGCTTTCCCCTCATTTCTATTATGCACACTCGGCAATTTTGCATGCGTCGGCGGTCTTTTGCCTCAGCGATTTCACTTTGAGTGCACGGGCAGATCTTTTCAATTACATTTCAATTTTGCTCAACACGCACGGTCGCTTCGACTGTGCGCGTTGATCCCCTTAAAATGCTGAAAATGAGTGATTTGTCGACACCCGTGTGATTCCTTCTCGCACGGTTGGTTTCGATCGGGCAGACTGATAATCGCACGGGTATGTGCATTTAGCATTTTTCGCACGGTCGTGTGATATTCCTTCGAACACGGGCCATGCCGACCGTGCGCGTTCAATCTATGCAAACATGCTGTTTTGAGCGTTCTGTCGGCGCTCGTGCGTTTCCTACTCGCACGTAAATCGCACGAGCGCAGTATTTCTTTTAAATTACAATATCCACACTGAATACGGCGCCGAAATCCAATATTTTAATTATTGGTCTCGCACGGTTGGATCGCACGACCGTGCGCCAGACCGTGCGAGGTCAAAATCTGGTGACTTCATATATAAGCTGTTGTTTTCAGGTTTTCAAGGATCACCGGTTCATTCCGCGAAAAACCCCTTAAGGGTTGAGCTCCAACTCCATTTCCTCTCCTCCAGCGCTTAGGGCTTGGCCCGAGGACACTTCACATCATCTTATGCTTCAAGGAAGGAAGATCTAAGCTCATCTTCATCGCCAAGCTAGGAGATCTTCGCAATTGACGTGGCCGGATTGTAGTTTACCAGAGAAGACGGGTAATGTGGGAGGCGGCGACAACCCTTCTAAACCTCAGACGATAGTTGATGACTGTGCAAGGGCACAGATTGACAACCCAGTGATTCTTTCCAGATCTACAGCAAGACTCTGGATTCGACCGTATTTTCTGTCTTTTTCTCCGATCATTTATATGATAGATAGTTATTTTCTCCATATGTTGATGATGAATGCACTCTAGCTTATTGTTATGAACTTATATTTTATATCTATGAAATTTTTATGATTATAAACAAGTTGCTTGAGGTGTGTCATGTTTGTTTGCTGTGAGAGAGAGAGAGTCTGCAATCTGAGATTGATTGTGCAAAATCAATTGAAGAGGTATTTGCGACCCTCACCCTCATTCTCACTCTCTTAAGCGAAGCGGTGAAGGTGACCCGCATTTGAGTGCTTGTGCTTGGCTTTGTGAAGCCTGTGGCGAAGCGGTGAAGACGACCCGCAATTTCTTTTCTTGCATGTTCCGCAAAACAAACAAATCAAATCCCCATTTTTTTATTCTCTTCGCTTTGCAATTAGTTTTCCCGAATATAAAAGCATATCCCAACCCGTATTCCTCAAGAGACCGACACTTGGGAACTCACTCCTAGTTATTATTACTTGTACGACCGGTGCACTTGCCGAGATCGCATCAAGTCCATAGTAAAGTCTTCTCCGCTTCACAAACAATTCGGGGTCCAACTCCCGTACCTACCCAGAGATCGTGGTAAGAATATGATTTAGATGACTGATTCATTTGAGTATTGGAACCTCGACGACTCTACATATTTCTAGGATGTGCGGATTTTTGATTGAGAATTATGAGCTTGATTAAGCAGTAGCTTCCTGCCCGCTTATGAGGATATTACTGATATCTCGAGAATTCATTTGTGCGCTCATCACACACTCAATGAATTAATTTATCCCTAGCCAATTGAGCCTCCTATTGAGGACCACTTTTGAGAGACATTCAACACATGATAGAGTCTCGTCCTAGTGACTCGGTTATTCATCGTTTATATCATTTTCATGATTTGCATGACATATTCCAAAGTAAGATTATGATACCTAAGTTAACCAAAAAATAAAGAGAGGAGATTCTAAAAGTTGAACTTCAATAGTCTGGTTAAAAGCCAATAACGTTTTTAATGATGATGATTATGATGAAAACACAACTACAGGGCATATATTCTAGTTACCTTAAGTCGAACCACCTTCCTGATGGCTATGATTAAACCTGGCATGAGACACTGAACATTTGTAATATCATGTCTCAAGGTATACACCTGATCGGCATTTTGTCAAATCATATGTTAGTATTAGGATTACATAACATTTTTGGTGTATACAATAAGAAGCTTACCTCACCTGCACCTGAGAAGTAAATTGATGTGCTCGAAGGAAGTCCTGGAAGAACCAAGCTGTGCACCCGAATGCCATCGTCACCCAAAACTTGACCCCTCGCCTTGACATAAAGAAATTGTCGTGCTCAAGAACTGCTCGTGCGTAGCACATAATATAACTTCACTATCAGTTTGATGTCAACATGTTTATGCCTTTGCATCTCATTTACATTGTGGTTTACTTTGTAGAAGACCAAGAATAGTGTCTACATGAGACTATGGCTTCATTTGGCGCGGCTTAATTGCTCCGGTGAGTTGGGTCAAAAACGTCATTATCATAGATTGTATGTTTGGCAAGACAAAGGTTATGACCGCTACCAAGAAAATAAACTAGTTTTGAGCATAAAATGCATGAATTAGTTTAGGTGAGGTCGGGCGTTCACGAACGACGGTTCATGACCACCGCGTTCACGACCGCCACCACCGCGCCAAACGAAGCCTATGTTAACCACTAATGTTCCCTTCAAAGCAACTCTAACTTAAAATCAATTGGTTGTAGGTGGAGCTTAGGATCTATATTAACCGTACAAGTGTATGTGAGTTTCCCGATGTGGAACTATATCAAACCCTCTCTCGTGTGTAGGTTTTTTTGGCGTCTAACATGTTGATTATTTTTTAAATTGAGTGAAGTGAGAGCGAGTCATTAGGCCTAGAGTGTTCTAATACTATATTAGAAGATAGACATCCAACCTATGAAACCAATTGGTTGTAGGTGGTATGACCTAAATCCAAATTAATTGCATAAGACTACATGAATTTCCATATGTGAGACTATATTCTCAATGAAAACTGACTGTGCTTACTCGATTATCAGTTGAAATGTCTTCCTTGTTGTACAATTGCCCGATATCAGTTAGATTGATGGCAATTTGGTTAGCTTCTGGTGATGGTAGGTCCTGCCATAAAGATTGAAATGGTGATCAAAGGTCTCAGAAGCCAGATGCTCAGCCAGAATGGAAGGAATCCCACTGATTGTCATTTAAGAATAGAAGCATTACCTAAGGCCTCTCTGTATTTTGATCATAGTAGGTGAACAATATGGAAATCCTAATGGCGAAACTTACGGATGCAGTAGGCCTGGATTCGACAATCTCCACATTGCTGTAATGGAATGAAGCTGAAATTGCAGCTTGTTGAAGGAGCACGGAACCCACAGAGAGCGTCGGAGCAACAAGACAACCCTAGCACAATATGCCAAGAGAAACTACATGTTAGCTTTGAATAAGATGAATGATTGTTTGAGAAGACCTCCGTGCGCTTTTGTGGAGCCGATGATGGCGGAGTCAAACTGCAACCGCCCCCATTCGCGTTCTCCGATTGTCGATCGCGATTTGATGCACAGAGTTAGGTCTAGAAACCTCCTCAAACGGACCAACAATCAATACAGCACATAATCTTACCATACTCGCCTTCTCGCAGAATGCGGATAGAGCTGAGACCGTCTCCAAATCAATCTTCGGCACATGGACTATACTGCTCAATCCAAATGCTGCTGCCTGAAAATTTGGTGTCAAAGGAGAAAAAGTAATGTTGAAACTACATGTTGCAACACTTGCCTGCTTAACATTGTCGAACACAGTAGAAGGCTCGGTGAAATCGACGACCACCCCAGTTGCCTTTGACTGCGGATCACGGTGAATTGAGAAAAATATCGAGGATAAGGCGGGATTCTAGGTCGCAAATACCTGTGCTATCGAGCCTAAGACCATGGTCAGGTCATTCAGAATAGGAACTTCCAGGGGTTCATCCATGCCACTGACCTGTAAGTAACATTTGAGGATATTGCAGTAATTAATACACATGAGAAATTGCAAGGATTTTTCTGTACGAAAATGGAAACCTTTCCGGCATCTTCTCCGATGAATCTGCTGTCTACGGCTCCGGATATCTCCATTCCTCTGGCTCTGGTTACTGCGGCAATGGCGGCCCGTCCGATGTTTTTTGTCGCTCCATTGATCACTACCTTCGCTCATCGACAAAAGCATCGAAATTAATATGAAAGATCGCGAGGTGGTTAAACTACAATCGTAGAGAATTCGTGGTATAACTACCTTGATGTTTCTCTGAGTGGGCTGAGTTGAGCAGGAAATGTCGGGACTGGTTTGGTTAATCCTTCGGCTGGACATTACCTGATTAAGATGGTAACATACAGAAACCATTCTACTGGCTTTGGGCCGTTGTAACGAGAACGAAGAGCAGCGACTGCATATTTGAAGACTCATGCCCTCTCTCTCTCTCTCTCTCTACCCTCCTCTCTCTCTCTATTCATTAGAATAATGAGTGATGGAACTGCCTTATCTACTGTTTTTACTTTCCACAGGATTGGTGTTTTGTGACTGCATGACTAATTTCTGATAAAAAAAAGTAATGATATGGGCAGATCATTTTTAGTTATTGGCAAATCAAGAATTTGAAAATCTAAGTATTTTTTCTCCTCCTCATTTTCACTAAGGCAGCTCGATCATTTCTCATGCTGGAATCGGTGGAATATACTGCCGGTGGTGAGTTTTTCGAGTTATTCTTCCGTTCAACAAAGATTCCGTCCTCCATTCCCTATTCAGGCGCAGCCTTAGGGGACTCGCAGTCCATCACTACCTCGTTCCAAAAAGGAACGTACCAACTGGTATCAGATGATTTGTTCCTCCGACCGCTGATTTCATGTCGATACTTCGGGACCGCGACATCACCCTTATCATGGAGGCCTTCGATTGTCACGATAAGTCATTCGATCGCAACGCCAATGCCGCCTCCGCCAACGCCGCCACCAATACCGCCGCCGCCAACGCCATCGTTGTCGCCGCCAACGCCATCGTTGCGGCCGCCAACGCCATCGTCGTCGTCGCGAACTCCAACGCCATCGTCGGCTACGCCAACGCCATTGTCGCCGCCGCCAACGCCATCGTCGCCGCCGCCAACGCCAATTTGGTTTGACATTAAAAGTCTCGGCCTGACATTAATATTCTCAGTCTGTCATTAACATTGAGCTGTCATTAGTCAAAATAGGTTTGCCCATATCACTGGCCTAAAAAAATAGGTAATTGTTATTCGCAGATCATAAATGTCTATCCACATTCAATATATATATATATATATATATATATATATATATATATTCTCCTCAGCAGGGTAAGGAACATCTATGACGACCTTATGAGCACTTCAATATGTGCACGAACGTGATTCATAAAATAAATGTGATTTCGATTTGATCGGAAGATTTATATAGTTAGGGTTACCCTCTCTCAAAAAACCGAAATTGCACTAACGGTGAAGAAATCGTCTTTCTTCTTCAACTTGGTCTCTATCCGTGCATTTATTTTACGAATCACGATCCATGCACATATTGAAGTGCTCAGAAGGTCGTTAGAGATGTTCCTTCGCTGTCGGGTCTTGCTCAGGAGAACAAAGATATCGAATATTCAAGTCTAAAATTAGTCTACGGATAACAATTTATAAATTAGAAAAAGTTGATCTGCGAATAGACATTTATGACCTGTGAATAACAATTGCCTAAAAATAAATAAATAAATCATACTACCTGACAATAATCTTTAAAGATCATCTATGCAGTTATTTATTTTGCAAGAATTTTCTTGGGAATTTTTAAAAGCACCGCAGTTTTGGCTATGTGCACCGTATTTTTGTGCGCCTTTTGGAAATACGCTTTGTGCATGCATATTTAGGAAAGGTGTTCAACACGAAAGTTGTAGATCTCATCGAGATCTACAACTTTCGTGTTGAACACTTTTCCTAAAAATGCACGCACATGACGTATTTCCAAAAATTCGCTATAGTTACACCATGCTTCAATCCGGGTGGCAATACGCTTTGTGCGTGCATTTTTAGGAAAAGTATTCAACACGAAAGTTGTAGATCTCGACGAGATCTACAACTTTCGTGTTGAATACTTTTCCTAAAAATGCAAGGACAAAGCGTATTTCCAAAAGGCGCGTAATAACTCATACAAATTGCGATGCACATAGCCAAAACTGCGGTGTTTTTAACAACTCCCATTCTCTTCTATTTTGATAAATTTTGTATGAAACTCTTATGACACATTTTTGTTAGGACTTTTTCACTGAGTATTGAACTTAGAAATCGGCTATTCTCACACCAAAATAATTAAAATATCTTTTTATTCTTCTCATTTTTTTGCAGAATAAACCATGTTGAACCGGTCGCGGGCTCTTACTCCACCCTATTTCGCCGAGCAAAATCTCATTGCCGGCGAGCCTCCTCACTGACGGCGCACTACTTGTTGCTTCTCCTGGCCGAAACCCTGTCGTACCGTCGTCGGCGCTTCCTCTACCCTATTTCGCAGGGTGAAATCTCACCGCCAGATTGCCTCCTCACCGTCACGCACTCCTCTGCACTTCTCCTACACTCTCAAAAGCTTTGTCAAACTTGTAAGCTTCCATCATCTGTAAGCTTTAGTTTTTTTGTATTTGTTTCCAGAATTTTTTCGAAATTTTGATACAAGCAAATGAAATATTTATGTTAGCTTCATTTCTTTGTTAAGTTTTGGGCATGTCGGGTGAAAAATTAAACGAAGAAGCTGAAGATTCTTGGCAAGGTAATTTTTAGTACTCTTTTTTGGTGCTCAATGTAATATCGCCTTCGCGCATAATTTACATAAATTTATGGAAGTTGATGTGGGATTTAGTTAAAGAATTTGATGTGGATGACAGATCTAATTTTGAAACCCACCAATTATTTTCGTCAAGAGAATTACTAATTGAGTGGGTTCAAGTTGTCGGTCGAAGTTTGAGTTTTGTTGTGAGAATAAGAGGTTCAAATAAGCTCAGTGGTCGACTAACACCTCACGTGCTCTTGGGGTGTGATAGAGGAGGCCAATATTGTGACAATCAGAACAATACGGGTTACGAAGAAAGGTCCTAGATAATCATCAAGCGTTGTGGTTGTCCATTCACCTTGAAAATCAAAAAATGACCAATATTAATGAATGGAAGATTGATGTGATATGCAGAAAGCATAACCATGAGCGTGTTCATTTGGAGGGCATTCATATGCTGGACATTTGAATGAGAATGATAAATAATTAGTCGAGCAAATGTATAGTTCAACAGTAAAGCCACGAACAATATCAGTTGTTGTGAAAAAAAGTAACGATGCAAACACAACAATCGTATGAATTGTTGGGAATTTCTTTTGATTTGATGGAAGAAAGTGCAGGCAAAGCCAACTAATTAAAGAAGAAATTAGTCTAGGCGAAGACTAGAAGAAGATAAATAAGGCAGAGCCAAGGAAGCAGAGCTAAGAGGAAAGGTGATGAAGTTGTCAGTGATCAACGGTCATTGACTGGGGTTCACTGAACGGAGGAGTAGCGCTCAACAAACAAGTGTCCAACCAGTTCAGCAACTTAGCGATCAACGACTCGTCAATCAGCGACCAAAGACTAAACCGAGGCTCGACGAGTAGAGACGCAGATGACGGTTAAAGAACAAAGCCATTTTGGATTTAGAAAAAGCAAGGTCAAGGTGGCAATCCTTTTGGAACATATTTAGAAAGGAGTAATGGTGGAGGAAGAAATACTCAAAATATATATATTCTCCCAAGACAACCAAGAATATATGACACATGACATATGATGGATAGCTTCTTCTATATCTATCTATCTTTGTATCTCTCTCTTTCTCTAATGTAACTAATCCCCTCTTTGAAAATGTAGAATGATAATTGAGAATTACTCTAGATGGGTTGAATAGAGATTTAATATCTTGAAATCAATCATTGAACATGTCGCAGATTATATAAATAGAATAAAGATTATACAGTAAATAAAATCTAATCTATAGAGCAATAATCCAAACGGCACAAAAATTTTATGGAGGTTTCCCCAAAAACTGGGTGCATCCTCTCTTCTATCCATTGGTAGGAAATCATTAATTAGTGTTGAGTCTTTAGATAAGGAGATTCTTATGATCACAACTGAATCTTTTGATAAGGAGATTCTTAGAACCGCTAAATCTTTTGATAATGAGTGTCTTAGAACCGCAGAATCCTTTAAACAGGGATTCTTAAAACTTTGCACTAAATCCTTTGGAGATGGATTCTTAAAACTTTGCATTGAATCCTTCGCGGAGGGATTATTAAGACTTTGCTGGAATTGATGGATGTAGCAGGCTTTTCCACAATGAGATTTTTTTGTCGGCAAGCTCTTAAATAATCTTTGAATTTGATAATCTGTATGGGTACTGATTTGTCTTTGATCGGCTGTTCTTGAAGAGAAGAAGACAGAACACCAATCAACAACTTCTTTTCTGTTTTTGGGGATAGCAACAACAACGACCCTTTTCAGTTTGAGAGAGAAGAAGAAGAGAAAGAATTGGACTCAAGGAGAAGATGAGTCTTTCTAAGATCATGAGTGAGAAGAGAAGAATTCATAATCTTTCTATTCAATTCATTGATCTTTTTTTTTCTCAGTTGAACTTTCTTTTTATATTGAGATGCCAACTAATTGAATACTTTCCTTTCATCTTCTTATTCAATATAATTGTTGGAGGCAAAAGTATCCCCAACCTCCACGCTCAACTGCGAACTGCTAAACACAGAGGGGGGGGGGGGGGGGGGGGGGGGAGCTGCAAGTGACCAACTACTAACTGCAAAGAGCTGAAGAGAGGAGAAGGGGGAGAGGAGAAGGTTGTCGCGGCTACACGAGGTTTCCCGCAACTGTGAATGCCTTAACTGAGGGTGATTTTATTACTCGCAAGTAAAGCTATTATAGTGAGATTACAACCTAGTAATAAACTACCGAGCCGTCGGAGAGAGACAAGAGCTAGAGACTGGACTAACATGAAGGATTTGGCTCAAGTTTAGCATGCCTTTCTAGGTCCCTCTAGCCCAACATGTATACTAATTTGGGCCTGCCTGAATGGGGAGATACCAAAGTCATGGGCCGTCGGGGGTACAGGAGCACCGACTAGGGATGAGAGAGAAAGAGAGGGTGTTGTTACAACAGGTTGTAACCACCCTAACAAAAGGGTTGAAAAGAAGGATCTTGGGCAGTCTATGGTAGTATCCGCCCATACTGCTTGAACTCCAAGAGGCTCCTTGATCCATCTGAGGCTAATTGGCTTTTGCTGGGGTCGCAAGATTCCGGTCTAACATAATCACCGCAATTTTAAAGTCCGTACAGACTTCAAAAAATAAGCAGGTAGCCGCGGAGACTACAAACAACCTTGAAAGAACAAAAACTATAAATAGCCCGGGACTAGGTTGCTTGAAAGATTATTTTTCTGATGGTTCCCTTTATACTTGTTGCGGTAATAAACCTTGACTGTGTGATCTCTATTGCTCTCAATGCTTTGCTGCCGGAGGCACTGGAGAAAAGAACCGTCACCTTATCATCCCCTTGTAAATAGGGAGGACAGGGCACGACGGTCATGTCCAAAATGTCGATTGTTGCTGCGAAGAAGAAAGATATGGCTGGTCTTTCTAAAACAACTGCCAGTCCCAAGACTCTTGAGGCCTCAAATGAGGTGAACATAATAGGGAAGTTAACCACTCCTCTACCGAAAGTGGTGATAGCGGTCAACCCTTCTGATTTTGTTGACAGGATGGTGAACGAGTATCTGGAGAACGAGGAGGGAGAGTATGTAAAAGGTGCCAACGGATGCTCCCAGAAAGAAGGAGGAGAGGCAGAAAAGAAAGGGCCTCAAGAAGGAGATCGCCAAGATGAGGCACATATAACATGATGTCGAGTATGAAGAGGGTGACATCCTTTTGAGATTATTCATTTGGATATAGATGAGACTGAGAGGATTCTGTCGGCTGAGGACTTGTCGGGCGTTTGAGTTGTTGTGGTCCCAGTATTGAGTATTCAGTTCATTTTGCATTTGATTTAAGTATCTTGAGAGAATTTTGAAGGTGTCAGACTTATTTTTCATGAAGAACACCTAAGAGAATCTTGAGAAGTCGTCCACAATTACAAGAGTGTAAGACTTGTCTCCTAAGCTGTGAATATCAATAGGTCCAAACAGATCCATGTGGAGCAAGTAAAGAATTCTCGAGGAATCATTTTTGGAAACACTTTTAAATGAAGTCTTAGTTTGTTTAATTACCTAATTGGCATGCTCTACAAGGTCTTTTCTTGGTGTATTTTCCTAGAGGAAGTCCTCTTACAAAGTTGTCTCTTGGAGATGGTCTTGAGACTTAGGTGACTCAATCTCTTATGCCACAATTCACTTTTACTAATATATGTGTTAAATAGACAGATTTTTGAGTTACTTGAAGAGAAATTTACTAAATAAATATTACCTTTCCTAGTTCCCTTAAGAATGATATTACCTGATTCATTTCACATTATCTAGCATTCACTTTGAGTGAAGATCATCTTGTATCTTCCATCACACAGTTTACTTATGATGATTAGATTGTGCTTGAGCCCTTCTACATAGGCTACCTTCTTGATGGTGATATCTCCTGCTCTGAATTTGTTATATTCTATGGTCTGACCACAACTGGAGTCACCAAATATCACCTTAGGGCCTAGCTTTTATTTAAACTCTTTCAACAAGCTCCTATCTCTAGTCATTTGTCTGGAGCATCCACTATCCAAGTAACAAAACTGGTTTGTGGTAGATTAGGTCTTAATCAACAGAACGATCAATGGTTAAGAGGAACCCAGTGCATCTTAGTTCCTTGATTTATAAAATAAGGCGCTACATAAGAGTATGAAGGTCTTCTCATGTACCCCTTAAGATGGGAGATTGATGGTAGTTTATACCAACAGTCCTTCATAAAGTGCCCTATTTTGTGGCAACAATGACATTCATATTTATTGTATCTAGTTTTTCTTTGTAGATAATTACTCTGAGAGTGTGTGTGAGGAGTGCACATATTCATTGCATCAGATCTGTTATAAGGAGATCCAACAGTCTGGGGGGAGAAGTTTGGTTGAGTAGTATTTGACTCATATGAGTTGCGTCGAATAATGTTTGACGTGACATTGAGATTGCGTCGAATAGTATTTGACGTGACTAAGTTGTGTCGATTATTATTTGATGCATACTTCGAATACTTAATTTTATTATATTTTTTGTTAAACTTCTTATTTTCATGAATGGTTTCTAAAGGGACCTTTCCAAGGATTCCTTTCTGAGAGGATGAGCTTAGAGGGTTTACAGTATCATGATTATTATTTACCTTTGATGTTGAAGCAACATCTTCAGCTAGGGACATTTGTGATTTGCCTTTAGATTTAACAAGGCTCACTAGATTCTTCCAAGTAGGTGTGCTTTTTCCTGTTCAATCCATATTTTCTTAAAGAATTGTTTAAATTAATTTGAATTAAAATCTATTTCATCTAACAAGGTCACCTCTTCTTCCTCTTGAGGAAGATCTACATAAAATTCTTCTATGGTCATGAGAGCCATTAATCTGATGCTTTCTTCTTCATCATCTTCTGAGCTTGGAGAGTTGTACCCTTCAGAATCACTCTATGATTCAGCCACAAAGCCTTTTCCTTTCTTCTCATGCTTCTTCTTTTTCGGATCATAGCTCCTTTTTTTATTCTTTTCTTTCCTGATGTCCATTACATTTTCTGGACATTCTAGAGCAAAGTGTCCAGGTTTCCAGCATGTATAGCAAATATATTTTTTAGTTTGAGGAGTCTTATCATACCTGAGTCTTTAATGCTCCTTGTCACTTTTACTGGATACTTCAACTCTAACTCACTTCTTGAATCTTCTTTCTAGAAGACTCATTACTTAATCTAGCGAGGTTTCCTTATTACTGGCCTTCAAGGCAACAGATTTCTCCTTCGATCAGGAGGAACTCTTTTCCATTGTAGCTTATGTTTCCAAGTTTTTTATATCTCTTGTAAGAAGTTTCACTTCCAAGTTTTGTAGATCCTAGTTTAGAGGATCGAGTGTACGAGAGGTTGTTCTCCGAGATTTTGTAGGAGATATTATCTCTGAGATTGTAGGAGTTGAAGACTCCGAGGTGTAAGATTTGTTGAAATCTGAGTTGGGTGAAGTAGCAGAGTCTAACCCGAAGTGTTAGATATGTGAGGCGGGAAAGTGGACGTACCCATTCCGGGAAACCACTATATATCCTTGTGTTTGTGCTGTGTATTTTCTTTTGTTTCGTGTGCATATTTTCTAAAGTATTTTAATTCCGCTTAATGCGATAGAACTCACCTATTCACCCCCTCTAGGGAATTTATGTAGACAACTTGATACTTTTAATTGGTATTAGAGGTAGATTGTTCATCATAAGGCTAACACCTTGAACGAATTCTTTTTCTAGTTGTCAAGAGAAATGTATGTCTGGAATGGAAAGAAGCAAAGATATGTCCTCGGTGAAGTTGCCAGTGTGTTCCAAAGAAAACTTCCCTATGTGGAAGGAAAAAGTAAGATTCTTCATGGAAGTTGTTGATCCGAGAATCTTCCAAGTGGTGGAAGAAGGTCCTCATGTTCCTACGACTGCATCAACTCTGAATCCAATTGTGATGGTCCCTAAGAAAATGATGGATCTGAGCAAGGATGAAATTGCTCTCATCTCTCCGGATAAGAAGGCGAAGAACATTATTACTAGTGTGGTGGGTGATTCAATGTTACACAACTTAATCCGATGTAAGTCCGCAAAGGAAATGTGGGATTCACTGATTGTTCTTATGGAAGGAACGAAGGAAGTTAGGGACGATCGGAGATCCCTCCTGAATCAAGACTATGAAACCTTCAAACAAGACAAAAGAGACACTATCTCTGAGTGCTACGAGAAATTCTTCAAGATCATCAATGGCTTAAGAAACTATGATCGTGAGTTTACTAAAAGCGAACTTAATGATAAGTTCTTGAGAACCCTGACGAAAGAATGAGATAACAAGGTTATTGTCATAAGGGAGTTTGGTAAACTTCCTAGCATAGAGCCACAGAACTTATTCGGGAAGCTGCTTTCCCATGAGTTGCAATTAAACACTAGAAAATCAGAAGAAGAGGGAAGCAGGACTTCAGGAAAGGAGAAGTCCGTAGCACTGAAGACCAAAGGGTCAAGAAAAATAGAGATGTGTCACTAGTAAGGACACAGGCTATAGATGAACATGATGAATCAGAAGCAAGCTCCTCAAATTCTGAAATGTCAGATGGAGAGTTCTCACTACTCTCCAGACAGTTTAAGAGGATGCTTAGCAAGAGGAAGAAGATGAGAAATCAGCCTTCCTCATCTGAATTCAGAAGATCACGTCATGATGGTGATCATCACAAGAAGAGCTCCAGCAGCAACGATAGGTACAAATCAAAACAGAACAAATATATATCTTCTGACATTATTTACTACTGCTGTAATAAGCCAGGACACGTGGTCGCCGACTGTCCTCACAAGAAGTAGGAATGATCAAAGAAAGAAGAGAAGAGATCCTTCAGAGGTAAAAAGAAAGAAGAAGAGCATCAAGCTGAAGAATGTGCGCCATAAGTAGCAGAAACTTTTAGTGGGGCTACAAGGAATATCGTGATCAGGCACTCAAGAGATCACCCCGTTGATCCAATAATTGGAGATCCTAGTGAAGGAATCAGAACAAGAAGAGGTACTACTAACGAGATTTTGCACTTAAGTTTTCTTTCACAGATTGTGCTAAAGAAATTTGACGAGGCAAACCAAGATGATTCATGGATCATTGTTATGGAAGAGGCTCAATCAATTCATGAGGTGCAAAGTTTGGAAGTTGGTACCAAGACCCAAAAGTCAGAATGTTATAGGCACAAAATGGGTTTACAGAAATAAGCTGGACGAGAATGGAGTTATCATAAAGAACAAAGTCAGGCTTGTAACTCAAGGTTACAGACAAGAAGAAGGAATCGACTTTGATCAGACTTATGCTCCAGTGACCAGACTCGAAGGGATCAGGTTGGTCCTAGTGTATGCTGCTCATAAAGGGTTTAAAGTTTATCAAATGGATGTGAAGTCAGCCTTCCTTAATGGTAATTTAAAGGAAGAAGTATACGATGAACAACCCCTAGGTTTTGTTGATTCATCTTTCCCTAATTACATTTACATTTTGCGCAAAGCTTTATATGGTCTAAACAGGCTCCCTGAGCCTGGTATGAGACGCTCTCTAGCTTTCTTCTTGAGAACAAGTTCACAAGAGTAAAGATAGATGAGACATTATTTCTTAGGGAAGTAAAAGACAAGATTCTTCTAGTGTAAATCCATGTCAATGATATTATTTTTGGATCTACAGACGATCACCTCTGCAAAAAGTTCTTTAACTTGATGCACGAGAAATTTGAAATGAGCAGTATGGGTGAGCTGACGTATTTCTTAGGACTTCAGGTGAAACAATCTGAAGATGGAATTTTCATCTCACAGACGAAGTTCACCAAGGAGTTAATTAATAAATTCGGAATGGAAAATTCAACCTCTATGAGGACTCCAATGAGTTCAACTATGACTCTGGATAAGGATGAGAAAGGAAAACTTTTTGATGAAACCAAGTACAAACGTTTAATTGGATCTTTACTCCACCTTACTGCCAGTAGACTAGGCATAATGTTTTCAACATGTGTATGTGCTAGATTTCAGGTGAACTCTTAGGAATCTCATTATGTCGCTGCAAAGAGGATTTTGAGATACCTTAAAGGAACACTGAATCTTGGCTTATGGTACCCAAGAAGTAATGACTTTGAGCTAATTGAATTTTCGGATGCTGATTTTGAAGGAAGCAGAGATGATAAAAAAGCACTTCCGGGACTTGCCAATTCCTCGGAAGGAGGCTTATTTTTTGGAGCAGCAAGAAGCAGAATTTGAAAGTGCAATTGAGTATCAGTTGAAGGTGATTAATATAATCAACCTTGCTTTGATACCAATTGAAAGAGAGTTTAGTTCTTAATTTAAAAACTTTTTTTAGGTTATTTCAAAAATAGTGATATATATAAATATGTGTAAAACAGAGTGAGTTATAAAACTAATTAGAAACAAAGATTTTCACCACAACACATAAAAGAATTAAAAGCATAAACAAGCAAGTAACCAGAAGACACCAAGAGTTATAGTAGTTCCCCAATCAACCTGGGTACATCTACTCTTCTACCCACTGGTAGGAATCCACTAGGATTTTTGATCAGGTGTCCTAGCACCAATGAGCTTTTGATAAGGTGCCCAAAAACTAAACAGGATTTTTGATTAGGTGTCTTGCCACCAATGGGTAAACTTTTGAAGGGAGTTTTAACTCTGTACAAGATGGGGTAAGAAGGAGAAAAGATATATTGTTCTTCTCTTTTTCTGAGAAGACTCTTGATGATCCTGATGGGTTGTTGAGATTGGATCTTTGATGATGTTGAAGAGCTCCCCCTGTCTGATATGAATTGATGACAGCTTGTGGAGGCTTCTTCTCTTGATTGTAAATACTCTTCTTCTTCTGCAGTTTAGATCCCTGAGCAAATGATCTTGATTGGTGTCTCAGGGTAAATATGATCTGCAAAGAGGAGTTAGCAAAAAGAAGATAAATAATATGTTAGATCTGCTTCTTCTTTTTGCTCCTCTGTTTTTCTCTTCCTGTTTCTTCCTATTCTCTTGTCTGTTGTATACGTTCTTGTTCTATCTTGTTTTCTTCTCTGCTCTGTATATATCATCTGGAGAAAGACTTCTGGGCTAATTTGAATTCTTGCCCGACAAGGAAGGATATAAAATCTCTTTAATTTCCTAGATTCCTCGAGCAGACAAATTGTCGTCTTTAGCTTATCTGCAACGGCTATATTATTTAATGCTGCAACGGCTATAATGTTAAGGCAGCAATATATAGCAATATATAAATAGAAATGATAAAATATTGCTTTAATAAATCTGACAACATATTTTAGTCGAGCTGAGAAAGGAGAATTTATATAGCTGATAATATTTCGTCGAGCTCAGCTTCAAGTTCGTCGACCTGAACATTTAAGTCGTCGTTCTGAGCTTCTGTTGAAGATTCGTCGAACGCAGACTTGAGTTCGTCGAACGCATCTTTTCGTCGATCGCTGAGACGGGCTGGATCGTCGACCGCTGAGATATTGAGCTGTTCGTCGAACGCAGACTTGAGTTCGTTGAACGCATCTTTTCGTCGACCGCTGAGACGGGGTCTGTTCGTCGACCGCTGAGACAATCTGTTCGTCGACCGCTGAACCGCTGAGACGGGATCGTCGACCGCTGAGATGTTGAGTTGTTCGTCGAACGCAGCTTTTTGCGAGCGCTGCTTGGATTTCGTCGAACGCAGCTTCATTGATATTTCGTCGAGCGCTGCTTGCCTTTCGTCGATCGCAGAGTGAACATCTTTCGTCGAGCGCAGAGCGCCGTTCGTCGAACGCAGATAGCCGTTCGTCGAACGCAGAGAACATATATAATTTTTATCTTTCTCTTATTTTCTCAGCCTATTAATTATATATATATTTTCAGCCTATTATCTTAATGAGATTTGATCTAAGTTATAAGATGTGTTATGATAGAAACTTAGACATTTAAAGATGGATCCTAACTCAAATCAAAACTAAGGTTCCAACAGAATTGTGTAGTAATCTCAGCTGCTGAATCAGAATACATCTCTGCTGGCAGTTGTTGTGCACAACTTCTGTGGATCAGGAATAAATTAGAAGATTATAACATGAAGATGAAGGAGATTCCGATGTTTTGCGACTCATCCAGTGTCATAACAACTGCAAGTAATCCAATCTCTCACAGCCAGACAAAGCACATAGAGATACGCTATCATTTCATCCGGGAGCATGTGGAGAACAATGACATTAATCTCAGCTATGTCCTGAGGATAAGCAAGTTGCAGATATTTTCACAAAGTCACTGGATGAGGCCAAGTTCACTTTCTTCAAAATGGAACTTGGTATGCTCAACAAGGAGTCACGAAAAGCTCAGAAAATTTGCTCAAGTACAGAAATTCAGCCTTCTCAAGCACTTAAAGAAATTAGTTGAAATTACTTGTGTCATTTCGACAAATTTGTCGAGTTATCTAAAGTTATTTCGACGAATCAAACAAGTCTTCCGAGTGATTTCGATGAATCAGCTCATTTAGTCGAATCATTTTGACGAATTAATCATTTTGACGAATCAACAAGTCTTCCGAGTCTTTTCATTTAGTCGAATCATTTTGGGGCCAATAATGGCTCTTGTTGACCATCTCCTGAACTTGGCATGGCTGCTCGCAAAAAAAGCAGTCCCGTCCTTGTTCGCCCTGAAAGAAAATAATTTGCGGAAGATGGGTAGGCTGAACTCTACCCGCTCCTCTCGCAAGTAGCACACGAATGCTACCATCATAGCAACGACGTTGGGGGTCAGCTGATCCGGGATCACGCCAAAATATTTGAGTATCTGAGGGGTTCGCAACAAACGGTTAAACGAGAACTTCACGCGAGTATGCAGTGGGAAAGTCAAAGCGAGGAGCGAGTACCTGGCTGATCTCCGGCCAGAAGGGCAATCGCAAGCCCGCCTCAAAATGAGCCACTGGGATGGCAAGCTCATCTGCGAAGGTAAAGTTGATCGCATCCTCGTTCGTAGGTAGCCGGGCGACAAATCCTGGCGAAATATAGTTCGCCACGACCAGGTGATGCTCGTTCTCCGTGAGCGAGTAGTTTAGGAAAATGTGCTTGCAAAAAGTCCAGGCACACTTAGCCCGGCCTTCGGTGTCCGCATTATCGCCGCCCATTGTTTTCCTGCAAAGAGAGAAGCGAGCACAAAAAGAGAAGGTGGCGAGAGCGAGGAGGCAGGAAGGAGAAGGGAGAAGACGATCTGAGCAGTAGTTAGCCATAAATGCCAGCCCTATTTATAGAAAAACAAAGGCGGCGGGGAGTAATCGAAGCGTCGGAGGGTGCGGTTAGCAAAAACGCGTTATGATGTACCTCGAAATGAGAGCCTACCTCTCTCAGAATCGCTCGTGACAACCTGGAAATATTGACTCGCAAGCAATAAAAGCAACGCGGCGAGTAAGGGGGGGGGGGGGGGGGGGGGGGGGGGGGGGCGAGCCCTTGCGGGTCACGTGCTCGAACGATAAGAGACAGAGAAGGACTAATTAAGAAGCGCATATAGTCAGCTAGGTGAATACGTAGGCGCGACAAGAGCAGCATAAATGTGAATAAAAAGAAAAGGCAAATACGATGCGGTATTACTAAAAAACAAATCCAAATAAGAAGAGCTCGCGAGGGAGGGCGAGAAGTGTTCGGATCGCCACTATGGGCACAGGCGGACCCAGGTTAAGACACGGTCGGGCACGTGCCCGACCGTGTTTTTCGCGAAATCCCGCTAGGCGATGGCTAGGGAAAGACGGCAGATCGGCGGCAATGGCGATTTCGCGATTTGGATGATTCAACGGCGCTCGCCTGCACGCTGCTCGCCTGGATCCTCCGTCGCTTCTGCATGGGTATGCTCCCATTCCTCCTCCTCTTCTTCCTCCTCTTCTTCTTCCTCTTCTTCCTCTTCTTCCTCTTCTTCCTTCCTCTTCCTCTGTTCTTCCTGTTTCCCCCCTCCTCCTCTTTCTTCTTCTGTTCTTCTGTTTTAACAAAGTTGTTTTTGAATCCAAAATGTTACTATACCTCGACCAGCAGGATTCAACTGATAAACCTCAAATTATTTGTTTGCGTGGAAGTTGAGAAATTGTCTCAAAGGTATTGTGTAGTTGATTCTCCTCTTCTACTCGAGGAAGTTTGAGTTTATCTGATAATTTGGGATCTTCAGTGAATAGACCAGAAGGATGGCTTATGGCTCTCAATAATTTGTGGAAGTTCAAATTTTGTTTGTTTTTTATGATCATTATGATCAAATATGACATGCAGAAATAAAATTGATTCCTAATTCATTATTTAAAATTCAAAAGAGATTCATTTTTGTATGATTTGAGCACATTGAAGAGAACAACTGCAGAAGCAATTGAGGATTTAATTTAGAGAATAAAAGAACTAAAGAAAACGGCAATTAAAACTTGAATGTGTAACGGAGACATTCACCTTCCCAGCTTTTATGTACTGCAGTAAATAAACCTGTATCAGCAGAATTTAGTCTCTATATAAAGCAATGTAAAATAAATGTTGAGATATGATAAAAAAAATCTGATGCATTTTCTGCTTAGCTTTCTTCCCTCCTTGTTCTGCTTTGTTCTTTTTATTTTCTGTGTCCTTCAAATTCCTGCACACAATGATCTAAGAGTGGTACAAGAGTGGTACAATGATCTAAGAGTGGTGCAAAAAAAAAATCCGGGGGGGGCGCTGCCCCCCGAACCTCCCGATCGACAATACTTACATTGTGCCCGTGCGACTTCAAAATCCTAGTTCCGCCACTGACTATGGGGCATAGATCATCCAGATATCACAGAGCAAGAAAGGGAAATTATTGTGTACAGAAGGAACGCGAGCGCGGGGGGGGGGGGGGGGGGGGGGGGGGGGGGGGGGGGGGGGTATTGGACCCATTTCCATCGGGCTCGTCCTCGCACCCCCGAGCTAGGCGGTCTCCTAGGGTAATGATATGCTTGGGCGGCGCGGGCCTCGTGCTGAATCAAGCGAGCATGGTCTATCACTCGCGCGAGGTGCACCCCCGGGGAAGTAACCTACTCGCGAGAATCTTGCAACAGTTCAGGTTGGAGCCGAGCACATTCATCCCCCAACGAGGCAATCTGCTCCTCAGCCGTTTCCCTGTCTTTCTTCACCCGGCTGAACAGGTTTTGCAGCATCCGCCCATGTTTCTGGAAAAGCTCTGAGGTTCGTCTCTTCATCGTCACCGGATCTAGCGGGTCGCCGAGGAAGGCATCAATCTCCTCCGGCAAAGGAAGGGGCGACAACTCCTCTTCCCCCAAGTCAAAGTCGCTGGAACTCTCGGGAAGGCCTGCGAGAGGGAGAGGTCAGCAGAAAGAAGAGAGAGATCGATAGCTGACCGGTTTGGGCCAATCAAGCGAGTTGGGAGTCTCCTTACCCTGATGTGCGCGAGAAGAGCTGGGCCGCCCCTGGAAGGGAGTTCCGTGGGGCAGGGTCACCGATTTACCTAAACCTGAGGGGCGAAGTGCGGGGCCCTCACCCTGGACGACGCCTAGAAGAGAATTCTCAGGATTCGCGTGGTCCAGAATGGTATACCCCGGGACAGAGACATCTGTCTTTGGAGGAGGTTGCGAGAGCGGTGGGGCGGCACGTCCATCGGAAGTCGCGAGAGGAGACTCTGCGAGAGATAAGGTCACCAAGTCAACACGGGGAGTTCATCGAAGAATTGTGCGAGAGGTCAGGTGACGGGTCTAAGGCCAGGGATCCTTCCTTCCCACTCTGGCGCCGGACCGATTTCGCTTTTAGCATTCTTGGAGAAGACGGCTTTGGGGCCCAAGGAGCTGTTGAAATTGTTGAAGTGAAGTGGAAGGGAGTCCGGCCGGTCTGAAGGCTGGAGACCGCAGAGACCGCGCGGTCTGCGCTGGTGCTCTGGCGATTTGGTTCTGGCGATCTGGTGAGATCGGCCAGCTTGCTTCTTGGGTTTGGTCGTTGGTTCTGGCAACCCGTTGCGGGTTGTTCCCGAGTAGATCTTCTGGTTTGCCTGGCCTCCTTATTGAAAGACCGGGCGGGTTGTTCCTTTTTTTTTGACCGTCTACCCGGGCGGTCTATCTTGGCGATCTGGCGACTTGGTTGAAGTCGGCCAGATGGTTCTAGCTTGCTCCTGGTGATCTAAGGAAGGAGCGTTGTTGAGACCGCACGGCTTGTGCGCGGTCTCGTGTTCGCGCGGTCTGTGCGCGATCTTGTCTGCTGATCTGCATCTTGGTCGGATGATCGTCCAAGAGGTCTGTTCGCGCGGTCTGTCTTTTGAGACCGTTCGCGATCTGATGGGTGGTGTCTGTATCCCGGTTTGTGCGGTGACGACATCCGTCCACCCGCCTATAAATAGGGGTGCATGGCCCGTCATTTACAACAAGAACTGTAAGAACCAGAGCCCGGATTGTTTCTTGCGGTCTCAAATTTGAGTTCGCGCGGCTTGGATGCGAGTTAACCTTTGTTGTGTTCGCAGGTTTGCGGTCAGCAGGGTGCGGTCTCCTTCCTTGGTGATTTCGGGTGGCTTGAATAAACAGTTCGTCTGCGGTCTATCAGCGAACTGGGTTATTGTGTTCTTGTGCTGTTCACAGCGAGCTCAGTGATCAGGCGACCTTCAGCGGTTAGGTGGTCTGAGTTGCGGTCTGGCGACAGCTTCAGTTCTTTGTTCCAATAAGCTTCAGTTCGTGCGGTCAGTATTGGACCCATTTCCATCGGCCTCGTCCTCGCACCCCCGAGCTAGGCGGTCTCCTAGGGTAATGATATGCTTGGGCGGCGCGGGCCTCGTGCTGAATCAAGCGAGCATGGTCTATCACTCGCGCGAGGTGCACCCCCGGGGAAGTAACCTACTCGCGAGAATCTTGCAACAGTTCAGGTTGGAGCCGAGCACATTCATCCCCCAACAAGGCAATCTGCTCCTCAGCCGTTTCCCTGTCTTTCTTCACCCGGCTGAACAGGTTTTGCAGCATCCGCCCATGTTTCTGGAAAAGCTCTGAGGTTCGTCTCTTCATCGTCACCGGATCTAGCGGGTCGCCGAGGAAGGCATCAATCTCCTCCGGCAAAGGAAGGGGCGACAACTCCTCTTCCCCCCAAGTCAAAGTCGCTGGAACTCTCGGGAAGGCCTGCGAGAGGGAGAGGTCAGCAGAAAGAAGAGAGAGATCGATAGCTGACCGGTTTGGGCCAATCAAGCGAGTTGGGAGTCTCCTTACCCTGATGTGCGCGAGAAGAGCTGGGCCGCCCCTGGAAGGGAGTTCCGTGGGGCAGGGTCACCGATTTACCTAAACCTGAGGGCGAAGTGCGGGGCCCTCACCCTGGACGACGCCTAGAAGAGAATTCTCAGGATTCGCGTGGTCCAGAATGGTATACCCCGGGACAGAGACATCTGTCTTTGGAGGAGGTTGCGAGAGCGGTGGGGCGGCACGTCCATCGGAAGTCGCGAGAGGAGACTCTGCGAGAGATAAGGTCACCAAGTCAACACGGGGAGTTCATCGAAGAATTGTGCGAGAGGTCAGGTGACGGGTCTAAGGCCAGGGATCCTTCCTTCCCACTCTGGCGCCGGACCGATTTCGCTTTTAGCATTCTTGGAGAAGACGGCTTTGGGGCCCAAGGAGCTGTTGAAATTGTTGAAGTGAAGTGGAAGGGAGTCCGGCCGGTCTGAAGGCTGGAGACCGCAGAGACCGCGCGGTCTGCGCTGGTGCTCTGGCGATTTGGTTCTGGCGATCTGGTGAGATCGGCCAGCTTGCTTCTTGGGTTTGGTCGTTGGTTCTGGCAACCCGTTGCGGGTTGTTCCCGAGTAGATCTTCTGGTTTGCCTGGCCTCCTTATTGAAAGACCGGGCGGGTTGTTCCTTTTTTTTGACCGTCTACCCGGGCGGTCTATCTTGGCGATCTGGCGACTTGGTTGAAGTCGGCCAGATGGTTCTAGCTTGCTCCTGGTGATCTAAGGAAGGAGCGTTGTTGAGACCGCACGGCTTGTGCGCGGTCTCGTGTTCGCGCGGTCTGTGCGCGATCTTGTCTGCTGATCTGCATCTTGGTCGGATGATCGTCCAAGAGGTCTGTTCGCGCGGTCTGTCTTTTGAGACCGTTCGCGATCTGATGGGTGGTGTCTGTATCCCGGTTTGTGCGGTGACGACATCCGTCCACCCGCCTATAAATAGGGGTGCATGACCTGTCATTTACAACAAGAACTGTAAGAACCAGAGCCCGGATTGTTTCTTGCGGTCTCAAGTTTGAGTTCGCGCGGCTTGGATGCGAGTTAACCTTTGTTGTGTTCGCAGGTTTGCGGTCAGCAGGGTGCGGTCTCCTTCCTTGGTGATTTCCGGTGGCTTGAATAAACAGTTCGTCTGCGGTCTATCAGCGAACTGGGTTATTGTGTTCTTGTGTTGTTCGCAGCGAGCTCAGTGATCAGGCGACCTTCAGCGGTTAGGTGGTCTGAGTTGCGGTCTGGCGACAGCTTCAGTTCTTTGTTCCAATAAGCTTCAGTTCGTGCGGTCTGAGGTGCGGTCTTGCAGTGCTGGCAGTCTGTCTGGTTTCTGTTCGTGCGATCTCAGGGCAAGCCGGGCGAGTTCTGGAGTGGTGCGGCTTGTGCGGTCTGAGCTTGTCTAGCCGCCAGCTTTGCCTTTTTTGGTGTGTTTTGTTCTTCTCGTCTCCGTGATTCTGATGAATCATGTCTCGCCATGTATACCTCGCATTGTAAAGCAGTTCTGTTTCAATAAAGATTTCTTGTGTTGCTGTTTTGGCATTGTGGTTGTTTGGCTATAACTCTTGTTGATACAACTCCTGCTTACTCCTAAACGGTTTTTCAAAAAATTTTAACATGGTATCAGAGCTAGGTTTCTGGAGTGGATAAGCAGTGATCAACTAGAGTTGCCATCGTCTTTGTGAAGAAGAGACCACATAGATTGCCATGGAAGGTGGATACGCAAGAGGTCTTGGTATTGAACTCCTCACATCGACTAACTTTAAAAAGTGGAAGTCGTGTATGGAGAGTTACTTGCTTGGCGAGGATCTATGGGAGGTAGTTGGAGGAGAAGACACCCAAGAGGTGTTTCCAGCAGGAGATAATATGGCAGAGGTGAGACTTTGGAGAAGGACGAATGCTAAGGCTGAGTTCACTCTCAAGAGGGCTATCTCACCGGAGCTGTTTGATCACATCATCGGATGTAAATCTGCTGCTGAGATTTGGACATCCTTGGATGGATTGTTCAATAAGAAGAATGTAGCGAGGCTACAGTATCTTGAAAATGAGTTGGCGAAAGCCTCTCAAGGTGATCTTTCTGTTTCTACCTTCTTCCTCCAGATGAAGAACCTCACGGCAGAGATTTCTGCATTGGACCCTGATGAGCCTATCTCTGAGGCAAAACTGAAGAGGCATATCATCCGCGGGTTGCGGAAGGAGTATCTTGCTTTTGTGACTTCAGTTCAAGGTTGGGCAAATCAACCGTCGTTGTTGGAGCTGGAGAACCTTCTTGCTTCGCAAGAAAGTTTAGCAAGACAGATGGCGGGGGTTTCAATCTCCGGGGGAGAAAGTGATGTGATGTTTTCTGGGAAGAAGAAGAAGAAATGGGAAAAGAAGAAGCCGGGTCATGATGGACCCTCCACTTCAGGTCAGCAAGATAGGGGCTATGCTCCTAAGTCTGATGGGAAGAAGAAAGGAGAGGGACCGAGATGCTTTAGATGCAACAAGACCGGGCACTTCAAGAAAGATTGCCGGGTGAATCTTCAGCCGGGACATGCAGTGGAGAAGGAGATGCCAAAGTCTGGTGAAGTTGGATGGGGAGGAGCCTTTGCGTCTAATATAACGGCGATGCCCGTTAAGGCCTTGGCTTCCATCAACTATGATGAGGACTGGATTGTTGATTCAGGGTGTGGGCATCATCTCACCGGGGATGGATCAAAGTTCTCTTTTTTGGCGCCTTACTCAGGTAACAATGCTATCATTACGGCTGATAATTCTATTCATCCAGTAGAGCACGAAGGAGTCGTCTCTCTGAGCAGTGATAAGGGTCCACTCACGTTGAGGAGTGTTTATCACGTGTCTGGTATGAAGAAAAATCTCTTCTCTGTGACCAACGCGGTCGACGCCGGTTATCACGTTCTGTTTGGCCCAACAGAAGTGAAGTTTCTCAAAACTCAACCGGAGATAAAGGGAGATGTTATTCATGTCGGCAAGCGGGTGAAGGACTTGTTCGTTTTATCGACAAGTACCTATGTTGATAAGATGAGGACCAATGATGGCGCGGCCATCTGGCATGAAAGGTTGGGGCATGTAGGCATGGACAAATTAAAGGCTATGGCGGTAAGGGGCCTTGTCAATGGCTTGCCTAGCTTATCCTCCTATGGAGACGGTCATGTCTGTGAAGGATGTCAGTTTGGTAAGTCTCATCGACTTCCATTTGACAAATCGCAAACAAGGTGCAAAGTGCCGTTGGAGTGCATCCACGGTGATTTGATGGGACCGACTGCCACCCCAAGCCTTGGAGACAATAGATATATGTTGGTGTTGATTGACGATTACACCAGATATGTCTGGGTGTATTTCTTGAAAGAGAAGTCAGAAGCCTTTGCAAAGTTTGTGGAGTTCAAAGAGCTGGTGGAAGGTCGTCTAGGCCTGCGGGTGAAGAAATTGAGAACTGACAATGGTGGGGAGTTCACCTCTGGTGAGTTCTCAAGTTTTTGCAGGAAACACGGCGTTCGGAGAGAGCTCACTTGTGTCCACACTCCACAGCAGAATGACGTTGCGGAGAGGAAAATCCGTCATCTGACGGAAACTTGCAAATGCTGGCTTCATGCCAAGAGTATCCCAAAGTCTTTCTGGGCGGAGGGAATGTCTTATGCAGCTTATGTCATCAATAGATTGCCTCTGAGTCCTATCAACATGAAGACCCCTCACGAACTAATGTTCAAGGAGAAGCCGAGTGTTGCACATCTTCGGGTGTTTGGATCAACCTGCTATGTGCATATTCCTGATGCTCTTCGGACAAAGCTAGATGTGAAAGCAAGGAAGCTAGTCTTTGTTGGGTATGATGAGCGGAAGAAGGGATGGAGATGCATGGATCCTGAGACACGGAGGTCAATTGTTTCTCGGGATGTGGTGTTCGATGAAGTAACTTCATACAAGGGGAGTTCAGGAGTTGAGCTACCGGAGGGCAGGATTGATGAAGGAGGAAAAGCTGCGGGAAGTCTTCAAGTGGAGTTGCCTGTTTCACCAGGAGCTCCAGCTGTGTCTAGCTCAGAGGCGGAAGCTTCAGGTTCTGGAAGCAGGGGGAGCGATGCTCCAAGCTCGTCTGGAAAATGAGCTAGTTCAGAAGAAGCAGCTGAGGAGGTGGTTAGTCAGGAGCAACCTCTTAGGAGGTCGAAAAGGACTATTCAACCACCAAATCGATATACAGGAGAGAACATGGTGAACTTTGTTTCATGTTTCTTCGCTGGTCCCTTGGATGAGAGGGAGCCGTCGAGCTTTGAGAAGGCCAGACGCGTGAAGGAGTGGGACATTGCTATGCAAGAAGAGATGGCGGCTCTCGAGAAGAATGAGACCTGGTCTCTTGTGCCCAAGCCCAAGGGCACCACTCCTGTGACATGCAAATGGGTCTTCAAGCTGAAGAAGAAAGCTGACGGCAGTATCGAGCGGTACAAGGCTCGCCTTGTAGCTCGCGGGTTCTCACAGCAGTACGGAGAAGATTATGATGAGACGTTTAGTCCAGTAGCAAAGATGACTTCGGTTCGATTTGTTATTGCCTTGGCGGCTTCGAGTGGTTGGGAGATTTGGCAACTCGACGTGAAGAATGCTTTCTTATACGGCGAAATTGACAAGGATATCTTCATGCTCCAACCGCAAGGCTTCATCTCGAAGGAGTATCCGGACTACGTTTGTAAGTTGAAGAAGGCCCTGTATGGGTTGAAGCAAGCGCCTCGGGCGTGGTACGGGAAGATTGCAGAGTATCTCTTATTCTGCGGATTCGTTGCTTCAGACTCTGATTCTAGCTTGTTCATCAAGAAGGAGGGGGTGTTTCGGGTGATTGTGCTGCTGTATGTGGATGACATGATTGTCACCGGGAATTCGAAGGAGGCGGTAGCAAGGCTGAGAGCTGAGCTTGCTATCAGGTTCGAGATGAAGGATCTGGGGGAGCTTCACCATTTCCTTGGACTCGAGGTGCAGAGGCGGGAGAGCGGAGTGCTCATTTCTCAGGCTGGCTATGCGGAGTGGATCGTTCAACGATTCGGCATGGAGGAAGGGAAGAGCAGCTCTATACCTCTGGAGCAACATCATAAACTTCGGAAGGATGAGGGAAGAGTTCTATCTGATCCGTTGGTTTTCCGAGCTCTGGTTGGGAGCTTGATCTACTTGACGATCACAAGGCCAGATATTGCTTATGCAGTTGGCAAGGTGAGTCGGTACATGGCGGAGCCACGGAAGCCTCATCTTCTAGCGGCAAAAGGTATATTGAAGTATGTGAAGTCGACCTCTGATTTGGGTCTCCTATATAGGAGAGGGTCAAACTTGGAGTTGCATGGATACATGGATGCTGACTACGGGGGAGACGTGGATGATCGGAGATCAACGTCTGGTTATGTCTTTATGACGGGCCCCACAGCTATCTCTTGGTGCAGCAAGAAGCAAGACTCGGTGTCAGTATCTACCACGGAAGCGGAGTACAAGGCTTCGGCCTTGGCAGCTCAGGAAGCCGTTTGGCTCAGGAGGTTGGTAGAGGACGTTCATCAAGAGGTTTGAGGTCCCACTATGCTACGCGGGGACAATGAGAGTGCTCTCAAGCTGGTTAATAATCTAGTCTGTCACGCGAGGACCAAGCATATAGAGATTGAGCATCATTTCATTCGTGAAAAGGTGCTGAGAGGATCTCTTATGGTCGAGCATTTTCGGAGTGCGGACAATGTCGCTGATATCTTCACAAAGCCGCTGGCGAAGAGACCGTTTACTCGGTTAAGGGAGTTGCTCGGGCTAATTTCCACTTTCCACTTCAAGGGGGAGTGTTGAAATTGTTGAAGTGAAGTGGAAGGGAGTCCGGCCGGTCTGAAGGCTGGAGACCGCAGAGACCGCGCGGTCTGCGCTGGTGCTCTGGCGATTTGGTTCTGGCGATCTGGTGAGATCGGCCAGCTTGCTTCTTGGGTTTGGTCGTTGGTTCTGGCAACCCGTTGCGGGTTGTTCCCGAGTAGATCTTCTGGTTTGCCTGGCCTCCTTATTGAAAGACCGGGCGGGTTGTTCCTTTTTTTTGACCGTCTACCCGGGCGGTCTATCTTGGCGATCTGGCGACTTGGTTGAAGTCGGCTAGATGGTTCTAGCTTGCTCCTGGTGATCTAAGGAAGGAGCGTTGTTGAGACCGCACGGCTTGTGCGCGGTCTCGTGTTCGCGCGGTCTGTGCGCGATCTTGTCTGCTGATCTGCATCTTGGTCGGATGATCGTCCAAGAGGTCTGTTCGCGCGGTCTGTCTTTTGAGACCGTTCGCGATCTGATGGCTGGTGTCTGTATCCCGGTTTGTGCGGTGACGACATCCGTTCACCCGCCTATAAATAGGGGTGCATGGCCCGTCATTTACAACAAGAATTGTAAGAACCAGAGCCCGGATTGTTTCTTGCGGTCTCAAGTTTGAGTTCGCGCGGCTTGGATGCGAGTTAACCATTGTTGTGTTCGCAGGTTTGCGGTCAGTAGGGTGCGGTCTCCTTCCTTGGTGATTTCCGGTGGCTTGAATAAACAGTTCGTCTGCGGTCTATCAGCGAACTGGGTTATTGTGTTCTTGTGCTGTTCGCAGCGAGCTCAGTGATCAGGCGACCTTCAGCGGTTAGGTGGTCTGAGTTGCGGTCTGGCGACAGCTTCAGTTCTTTGTTCCAATAAGCTTCAGTTCGTGTGGTCTGAGGTGCGGTCTTGCAGTGCTGGCAGTCTGTCTGGTTTCTGTTCGTGCGATCTCAGGGCAAGCCGGGCGAGTTCTGGAGTGGTGCGGCTTGTGCGGTCTGAGCTTGTCTAGCCGCCAGCTTTGCCTTTTTTGGTGTGTTTTGTTCTTCTCGTCTCCGTGATTCTGATGAATCATGTCTCGCCATGTATACCTCGCATTGTAAAGCAGTTCTGTTTCAATAAAGATTTCTTGTGTTGCTGTTTTGGCATTGTGGTTGTTTGGCTATAACTATTGTTTATACAACTCCTGCTTACTCCTAAACGGTCTTTCAAAAAATTTTAACAGGAGCAGGTTTGGCGAGGGCCGCGTGCTCAAAGGCTCGCGCCGCGTTGATGCGAGTCCTGGTCTCTTCGGAAATAGGCATCCTCAGACAGCTACAGTACGGAGCGGCGAGGATTAGTGAAGGAGGAAGCGGGGAACCCATCAATTCCAGTCGACGATATTTATAGCGGGGAGACTGGGCCCCACCAAAAGATTCCTGCCAGGTCAGCATCCGTCCAGCGAACGCCGAGGGTTGGATGATTCTTCGCGAGTTTAGCTTAAGACTCGCGAAGAGCGGAGATTGTGTACAACCTCGGGTTCGCCCAGAGCCAGAAAACGGAATCAAGCCAGGGTCAAGATTCAATAGGAAGAAGTCTAGCGCGGGAGCATGTCAGGTGAGACACCCCGGGCGAGAGCGAACAACGTGTGGGGTTCTCACAGACCACTCGCGTGTAGTGCCCTCGCACGAGAGCGAGCAAGAAATAACTAGCGCGGCAGCAGTCCTTCACGGACTACTCGCGGCGAGAGCCGCGCGAGCGCAAATAGGCCAGAGTAGCGAGTGGCACTCTCACGGGCCACTCGCGACAAGAGTTAAGCGAGCGGGCCGGGTAGCTATTGGCGCCCTTACGGGCCACTCGCGAGTTGATACTCGCCCGAGGGTCGGCGAGTGATGCCTGGAAGGACCACTCGCTCGGCAAAGGGGGCTAGAGGTGAATTTACCCTTCTACCACAGGGATCTGCCAATAGCGTTTTAGAACAGCGGAGTTTGGCTGTTAGCAGGCCAAATTGGGGTGCGTTTAGTAAAACCAAAAGACGGAATTCCGCTATTAACAGACCATGAGCAAAAAACTATAAATAGACCATGAAGGGCACCTTGGGAGTGGATTCCAATCTCAGACTCTAAGCTTCCTCCTCCCTAGGTTACTTTAGTTTAGCTCTCTAGCTCTCCAAGGTGCCCAGTCTCAGCTTTGGCTTGGGAGAGGAAGCGTTCAACGATCTTCCGGGTTTGTGGTGGGACCTCCTCGCTGTGACTAAGGTCTTAGTCTAGTTCTAAGTCTTCAGTTCGTTCCTTCTGAGGGATCAGTAAGGGCTAGTTGCCCCCTCAACTTGTTGAGGGCTCGAGCTTCACAAGAGACCGAGAAATCGGTTTCAACAACCGTGATGACCACATGGTGCGGTTAGACAAGGTTAACCGCACATACATATATTTGTTCTAACAGAGCCGATAATATTTTGGAAAAGAATTGTCTTGACTGAAGAAACTTCGACGCAGCTTGGACTTCATGATTCGACGTAACTTGGAGAAGTAGGAAAGAGAACCCTGAGTAGCTCTGGAGGGATGTCGACGCAACTTTAGTATTAGAAGTCGACGCTGCTATTATAGTGAAGAAGAGAACTCCGAGTAACTCTCTGAATATATAAGTCGGCATTGTGTCAATTTCTTTTGACGTTGCGTCGAATACTATTCGACACACTTCTGCGAAGTCCTTGACTTAGAACCAATCTGCTGATGACTCCCCTACTTTTCTAAGAATTCTAACCAACAAAATTATCAAAGCCTTTTCTATAAATCATTAAGACTTATCTTAAAATCACTTTTAACTTTAATCCATTTTTATCAAATAAGAGATTTTTCCCAACACACAACCACTATTATTGGGCATCTGAGTAGTGGGGAGATATTGGCCCGTGTTTCGGTGTCATTACAGCTACTGTTCATGACCAATTTATAGTCTCCGTGGCTCAAATTGTGGGCATTCGACAAAAATATGGGTTGTTCGCTTACAAAATGAGATAAAGTGAGGGAAACAGCTATAAGTACAAAGAGCAGTAAAAGGGGCTTGCGAATTCGTTTGAGCTGGTGGCGAGTAGTCCTAGAGCAACAACGAATACATCTGCACAAGCGGCAAGTACTCCAAGAAACTGTCAAATACTCCAGAGTGCCCGACGAATTCTCTTGAAGGGATTCACTGGAGCCATTGAAAAGAAGACACGTCTCGACCTGATTGTCAACGGTGAGTGTTGTGGAACTTGGGTAGAGAGTGTGGATGAAGATTTAACAAGTCCTAATATGCAGTGCAAACAGACTCGTCTTCTCGATCTGAGATGTGCATCATTGGTACTGGGTTGGGACACTCCAAATTTGAGGATTGACAAATGAACTTTCTTAATAACATTATATAATCTAACAAAGATATAATGGACAGATGTTGTGCATGTGCCCCTACTTGCTCTCTCCATGTCTTCCTTATTCCACTATCATGTGGCCATGAAAGAGAAAAATATAATGAACAAAATTTAAAATGAGAAGTTTCAATATTTAGGCGGTTGTAATTCGCAAATCAGGTTTTTCTATTCGTAGTTTTTCACTATCCGCCGCTCTAAAGAGTCCCAAATTTCCTATTCGCAGACAAAGTCTCTTAAAACCAAGGCATTCAAACACCAAAATGGGAGGCCCTAAATCTATATTAAGTTCGTAAAGTTACATAAGTTTTGTGACGCGGGCCTATATTCTCAATGCATCCCCACATGTTTACAGTTTAATTTCGCAACGTGCGAGTGCGCCGTTTGACCTAATCTGTCCTTATTTGATATCATGTTACAACATAAGTATGCAATCCAAAATCAAACACATCTTCCCTCGTGTAGGGTATATAATTATCCAATGCAAAACCAAGCACGCGTTCTCTCGTATATAATTAGGTACCGTGGGAGTGAGTCGTTGGACTTAACAAAGAGATTATTACACCCCAACTCATCTCCGCACACGGAGCGTGATCCATGTGCGGCGGGTTGTTGAGGAGGGGTCTTGAATCCGTGAGCTCCTAGATAGGTGGGGTCTGGAACCTGCCCGATACGTAACAATTCTCGACACTAAGAAACATGGTAAAAAATGAAGAATAAAGATAGGAGCAAGGAGATAATGAAGCATAAAGATATTATAAGATTACAAAGAAAGTGTTAAAAGGAGATTCATACAAGGAGTAAGGAGTAAGGAGAAGAAGACTGCAAACATCTATTTTCTATTGAAAAAGCTCCTCACCTTCCCTTTCTCTAATCTCTCCAACAGCTTGCTTGCACCAGGTACATCCATTTCAGAGAGCTTCTTTACATATCCAATGGCGCCATGAGAGCACATCAGTTTCTTACATCTCTTGCTCGATGACAAACACAGAAGGCACGAAACCGCATACTTTTTCGCAGTATTTTCAGAACCGGGATCAAGCAGCTGAACCAGATTGGGCACACTCTTCTCCAATTTCTTCGCCTCCTTGCAGTTCTGCGAGCAGGTAATCAAACTGGCCATAGCTTGTGCTGCAGCCTCTCTAGCTCCATTTGATTTCCCCTCCATCAACCTCACAAGTAATGGCACGCAGCCGGACTCCCCAATCAGCTTCTTCACCTCAGCCGAGCTCGAAATCATGCAAATTGTGGACGCTGCCGCTTGCTGCGCTCCGAGAGATCCTTCCTTCAATACATGAACAAGGCGAGGCAGGAGGCCACTCGGGACGAGCTTGTCGGCAGGAATTGAGATCGAGCAGACCAAATTCTTCACCGCTGCAACCGCAGATTCTTGCGGCAGAGGGTTGCTGAGATAGGCCAAGAGGCTGCGAATTCCCCCTTCCGCCGCCACCGCCCGTCGAAGGCTCTCGTTGCTTGCTGTCAAGTTCCGTAAACACTGGGCGGCGTGCTCCTTCGATCCGAGCATGATGTCTCCGTCCAGGAGACGGATCATGAGCGCGATGACCCCTTCGTCAGCCAAGCTCTGCCGCACTTCGGGCACGGCAGAAAGATTCTTCAGTGAGACAATGGCGGCTGATTGGGTGGCGGAGTCTGCAGCCCCACAGGCCTCAACTAGCGGACTGATTCCTCCATGGCCTACGAGGGAGCGAGCGATGTCGCCGGACATGGACAAGCACTCGAGAGTCATGGCTGCCTTCTGCCTGCCGATCGGTGTCCCGGACTCCACCAGCCTGATGAGCGGAGGAAGCGCTCCTTCGGATACCATCGAGCTATTGCAGCTGCTGGCCGCGGCCGCCAGCATGCAGATAATGGCAGCGGCCTTCTCCCTCGTCCTGGAAGGCTTTGCGCCGAGGAGCTGAACCAGGGCGGATATGGTATTCCTGCCGAGTACCAGAGGAACACACTTCTCATCCTCGCTTATTGCATCGATCAAACCCTCGATTGCGCGATGCTTGGCATCGGCGTGGCCAATCTGGAGGCGGGCAATGAGGTCTTGAACCTTCAACCGCGCCGCGTCGGCTTGCCCGGCGATGAGAGGGAGGGAGGAGTCACCGAGGACGCCGGTTTTTATCAGCTGATTGCAGTCGCGGAGGTTGAGGTCGAGTTTGGCGTATAAAGAGTCGAGGTAGCTTTGCATCTGGAGTTTTCCGACAGCGGTGGCGGTGCGGCTGGTGAGGTAAATGGTTTCCTCGAGAGTAGCGCATACCAACTGGAGCTGCTCGCGGAACAGAGGGTTTTTGGAGAAGAAGGGATGACTGGAAAGGTTGGAGAGGCAAGGCGGAAGCTGCTCGAGCTTGGAGATGATGGAGTGCCAGCGGCCAGGGAAGGAGGTTGTGGACCGAGACTTTTCCATGGCGGTGGGAATGATGAGGCGGGCTTTGGAGAGCCAGTGGTCGGCCAAAATTTCAGTGTCTGGTTCTTCCATCATGGTGGGATGAGTGCGGCGGAGGCGATCTGCGCAGTTCTAACACGGGTTAAGCATGAGAAGGGAAAGCGACGGCGGTGGTAAAGAGAAAGGAGCAATAAAGAAGAAGAAGAAGAAGAAGAAGAGGGCTTGAAATTCAAGTCAGGTCGCTCTCTGCCTGATTTCTCCTAACTTCGGTATCATGAAACCCAAGTCCGGCGGCGAACTCTCAAAGTACACAGTCACACACGGAGAGGAGCCAAAGAAACGGACATATTTGCTTGATTAATCAGCCGAATGACGAATTCGATTCTACCGACTTTGCAGAAAAATTAAAATTAAAAATGTTTCTTGTTAACGAATTATAATCGGCAAATAATTTAACATAATAACGTCATGAGTTAAATTATTTTATGAGAAATTACTTTTCGGTGTGAATGCCTTAGGGAAGAAAGATTTTGTACCTTCGCGTAGGCGTGCAAAAAAAAGCCCGAGCCTGGTTGCCCGGCCCGGGTCTGCCCGGGTCTGAGCCCGGTTAGGCCCGGGTCTGGTTAGGCCCGGGCCAGGCCTAGGCCAGGCCTAAGGGGGCTCACCAGGCCTCCTTATTTGGCCAAAGCCTGGCCTGGTGCCCGGCCCGGGCCAGGCCTAGGCCCTGCCAGGCCCAAGGCCCGCTTTTAATTTGTTGGGGCCATGCCCCAACATTAAATGTTGGGGCCTGGCCCCAACATATTTGTTGGCAGCAATGGCAGCTAGCTGCCATTTGGAAGCTAACTAGCTGCCAAATGGCAGCTAGCCATTAGCATTGGGGCCTGCTTGGGCCCGGTTTTGTGGGCTCAGCAGGCCCCCTAATTTTGTAAGGTTCTGGGCCCGGTCTGGGCCCGATTTTAGTTAGGCCCGGCCTGGGCCTGGTAGCAAAAAAGCCCGGGCCTCTAAGGCCTGGGCCCGGCAGGCCTTATTTGCACGCCTACCTTCGCGCTCCTACCGTACTCCCGACCGCTCTGACTCCGCTGGCGCATCCTCCTCCAAACGTCCAACTACGAGCATTTCTCACAAGACCTTGGCGTTCGCTGCACGCTCAGAACACCTCCGAACTAGCAGCGCGCGCGACAATTAACTTTCATTACTTCTCAAATTGTAGGACTCATTCGTTGCCGTCATAGCCGCCAACAAAACTGCCCGTGGGGAAAACTGTCATATCGGCAAAAAAAGGCGATCTATGTGCTCGTGCGATCTATGCGTTCGAAGAATCGCTTGAAGATCTCCTTCGACCTTCGAAGATCTTCTTCCCCTTTGAAGATCTCTTTCGAAGGCGATTTGCAGATCTCCCTTTCGGCCCTTGAAGATCTCTTTCCTCTTTAAATATTCTCTCTTTCTCATTCTTGTCAGCTGTTTCTATGCGACTGTTTGCGCGCTCGGCTCACTCTCGAGCTGAGACAGTTCAATTCGAACGATCTATAAAAGCGTCGAACGACCCTCAACAGTTTAGCGCCATCTGTGGGAAGCTGCTCTCATGCTCTCTGAAGATACTTGGAACACAATACTTGCCTAACGGCGGTATTCGTGACTAGCAACGAATGGCCAGAAGAGGGACCCGTACAACTAAAGGATCAATCCATGGGGGGAAAATCAAGTCAGCTCTCTCTCACTCGCTTATCAATATACCTCTCGTAGAAGAGGCAATGATCGCGTCCGTAGTTGCACTGGAAGAGCGCATGTGCCAAATCGAAGAACGTCACGACGAGATGCTTGCCCTACTGAGAAACTTGGGAGCTCCTCAGGCTCCCAATCCAGCCCCCCGAGCCAGGCAACCTGCCCCCGCCAGCTCCGAACCGTGCTCCGACTATGCACGCCGCTCGCCGCCATCACGCCACTGAAGAAGAGTTCTCTGACGCGGCTAGTTCAACGCATCCATTCCGGCCCGCCAAAGGATCCAAAGCCCACCATGATCACCGCCGCGCGAAAGTAGCAATCTTCTGTCATGTTATTGAAAGACTTACGACTCGCAAGGAGATTCACGACGTTATCGTCAATGAGTATGGACAAGTCGGATGACGGACCGCTTTTGCTCGCCTCCCTCTCCACCACGGTTCGTCCTTAGCACTCGAGGTCTTGTCACATCTGATCCCGCATGGCTTCAAGCTCCCGAACATTGAGACGTTCGACGGATTGGACGATACGCTGGAGCACGTCAACCACTTCACCACCATCATGAAAATCTACAACGCACCAGATCAGTTGTTGTGCCAAGTGTTCCCGACAATATTGAAGGGGCAAGCACAAGCCGCTTTTGCTAAGTGGCACCAAATCAGTAATCGTCGAGGAGGATGGACATGTCAGATGACATACTGCTTTTGCTCTTCGCCCTCTCCACCACAGTTTGTTGTTAGCACTCAAGGTTCTGACACATCCGATCCTGCACAGCTTCAAACTCCCAAACATCGAGACGTTCAACGGAATGGACGATATGCTGGAGCACGTCAACCACTTCACCACAATCATAAGAATCTACAATGCCCCGGATCAGTTGTTGTGGCAAGTGTTCCCGGCAACACTGAAGAGGCAAGCATGATCCTGGTTCCACTCCCTGAGAGAGGGAGCCAGCGGCGGCTTTGCAGAACTATCCTAGCAGTTCATAGATCAATTTATCGCCAATCGTTGGATCGTCAGAGACCCCTCTTATCTATCGGGGATCCGCCAAAATGAGGGAGAGACTCTCAAAGACTTCTTCTACAGCTTCAATGTAGATGCGTGATGTGCGAATCTTACACACCGCTATAGGCATGAGCGAGACTGCGGCATGAAATGGCAATGTACCGATCACTCAAGTAATATAAAATGGGAGCGTAATTCTCATGTATCGAATCTCAAAAGAATACAGTAAGGTGGGGTTAACTATCGAGGAAAGACTTGAGATTGAAGTCTTTAAGGTCGGAAGGGATGCAAATGGTTAGGATTGGTTTGGTTTGAGGAAAACAAAAATAAAGAAAATACTAAATTAACACTACTATGCGGGCCGCTATGCACTGCTTCGTCGGACGGATGGAAACTATGCAGGTCGCTGTGCACTACTTCGCAAGGCGGATGGACGAGTAGGCAAGCGAATGAGGTGAGAGTAACTGCGGAAAGGAGTGAGGGTCGTTAGCACCTCTTGGTTAGGCGGAAGGATTATACGGGCCGTTAGCGCCTCTTCGTTTGGCAAGTGGAAAAGTAGGCACACGTAATGGAGTGGGACACACTGGCGAAATGAGGGTCACAATCACCTCATCACCAAGCACATCACTAGCAATTGCTAGTGCGGCACACAAATGCGATGATGGGATGGAGGATGGAATGGGGGAGCTCCTCAACTCACATGAACCACAAAAACAATCACATGGACATGACCAAATACACTAATAATAATTAGGGTTCATGGACATCGTTCATAGGAAAGTATACAAACTACTCAAATCACATAAAATAGCTAAAACAACAAGGAGGTAAGATTACAACCAAAGCACGAAGTCTTGTCGGGATTCACGGTCGGAATCAAGGGTTATCAATTCTTGTCCGAGCTCAGTCCACGACTGACGTCCGGGGTAGAAGAGGGTTGTCACTTCCTCCCAATGGACCCGTCTTCTTCATAAATCGCCTTTGACCAGGATCTCGCCGGAGAACTCCAAGGGTATAGCAAGGAATCTCTTGAAATTGAGCGTTAATGCTTCCGAACGATGGAGGAGGCCAAAAGGATACTCCGGCTCAAGATTTGAGCCAAGAATGTGTGTGGAGAACCTCCAAATGGTGGGCGGTGATGGAACGGCGGAAAATGGCAGAGCAGAGCTTGAACAGGCGGAGAAGATGATCAATCCCCGTTTAGGGCGAAGTTTATAACTTTTATATAAAATAATCAGAAATTTGGTCTCGCACGATCGAACGCACAACCATGCGTAGACCGTGCGATATTAAACATAAAGAAGCCCATGAAGAAGAAGCAGACGCACCCATGCGATTTTACTCACACACTGTCGACACCGACCGTGCATCAAACGCACGGGCAAATTCTGAAAGCTCAGAATCAGGCAATCAACAGGAGCTCGTGCGTTTTGTTCGCGCACGGTCAGCAACCGTACGAGAACAAAAACACACGAGCTGGGACAGATCACTATCCTAGTCCACAATTGAAAGCGCATGGTCGCACCGATCGTGTGTCAAAGAAACGCACGACCGTGCGATTCACATATGAAAGAATTCTACCAAACATGGTGATATACCCACCTGCGCAGCAAATACACAAGCTGGGAACACACCTTCAGCACAAGCATAAGGGCATAAAAAGAATGGGGAGCACAATGTGCTTGCCCCCAACAACAAGGTGAGCAATTGAACACCACAATGGGCCAAAATATTGCACTTAAAGTGAAAGCGTGTGCGAGTAGAATATAATCAATTCAGAATTGAAAGTGTAGTGCAAATGCAAGAAAACTAGCCCGGATGAGTCCATAAAACACTATAAATAATGGACTCATCACACCCCCATACTTAAACTTTTGCTCGTCCCAAGCAAATCACTCCTCAAGCGGACGAGAAAATACCAAGCTGGCTTAGAAACTGCAAAGGCAGAGTACCATGCGAAGTCGCAGGCTCACGCACATAAAACTTCAATCGAAGAAATATCTAATTATGCATCATAGTCTATATTTTTCTAAAAGCTTATCTATATATTATTATTACTCAAAATCTGAATCACGGTGAATCATCTGGTCACGCGTACAAAGAAAGTAAACTGATCGCTAAGGTGAGCATTACTAAAGATCGGGGCTCGGGACAACCTCCAAAGAAATCCATCAATGTCGGTGACCATAAGCTTGCCCGTTCTCACTCTCTCCACAAAACTGGTTTGATTCACTGCGTGAGTCAGACTTTTAGGTTTATAATTGGGCTTGGGTCACAGTGAGGTAAGTAATGGTAAACAAGAAGGCTAAAATGTACCCAACCCAAATGAGCACAGAAAGAAACTACCCATGCACCACAGAACATGTGAGTGCACCACACCCCCAGACTTGGAATTTGCAACATGGGTGTGAGCACCGCCTACTCAACTTTTTTCATAACAATATTTTATTTTTCTTTTTCATTCTTTTTTTTCTTTTTCAGCAAAATTTTTTTTCCAATAAACACACCCACAATTTCCACTATAAAAATCACCACAACAACACCCCAATAACGAAAATAAACAAGACTAAAGCTCATATTTGGGTGCGCGACTAGGATCGGCTTTTAAGCTATGGTGAAATAAAGGTGGAGATGAATCAAGAGGAAGGGGTAGGCACAAAGGGGCTAGCGAGGGCAGATGATGGGAATGGAACACAAGCTCAATCGGGCCAAATGATGGCCTACATCACACTTGCGCAACTGAACAAACCGTATACCCATACTTCAAGAAATGCTTGGGGTAAGTTCTTAGCCACCCAAAAAGATTATCCTTCCTTCCGATTTGAGCAATATGAACCTAGTAATCGTCTACACATATCCCTACGCTACCATTTGATTCACACCGGATTCAAGAATTTTTTAGCATAGTAAACAATGTTTACGCTAATAGAGAAATATAAACTAAAAGCATAAAAAGACATTGAGTCTACATAAAGTTCTATGCAAGACATGAGCACTCGATTAGGAGCACTATCTGGAGTCAACATTGTACTCCATCTCACAATCCTAAGACAACACAATAATTTTCCCAAATCGTACAAAAGAAATGAGTTCAACTCGCGACGCGCTAATAGTTAAGTGCACGCTCAAGTGGGTGTTGTGGTGTGCGAAGAAAACGAACTATACTAAATATAAATGAAATAAAAAATACTTCTAGCATGCATTGACATTGAGTGCGTGCAGTGGGTGACAAATACAGTGGCTCTCCCCCAAACATAATCTATACATTCCAATGCAAGATATACATTAAACACTAAAATAAAAGCTAGGGGGAGAGAGTACCCGATGCTTAGAAATGAGCATACGAGAAGACACGTGTAAATCCAGGGCAAGGTAGCAACATCTGCCATCCAAAAAATGAACCTGCAGGGGTGAGCTCCTCCAAAACAAAATAAAATAGACAAACTAAAAAGAAATACAACCAACTAAATCAAACTAGAAAAAAATAAAAAAGTAAGAAAAAGTAAGATAACTACTGAGGTTATTGTCCTCCCAGCATGACTTATTCAGAACTTTAAGAGTTCTAGCTGATTGGAGTATGGAAGGAGAAGTGGAAAGGTAACTGACCTAATATCCTTGTCGGTAGCGGGTACCAATACAACGATAGAACAATCACCCCTCTACCTAAATAATAATGCTTGCTCCTCACAGGTAGAGGGAAGAGAATGTAAGAAGAGGAGGAGGAATCCTCACTCAACTCACCAAAACTATCCTTGCCCAAGAAGGTATCATCTTCAGGGAGGCGGCAGGAGGAGAAGGTAAAGAGTGAGGCTTCCACTATGGAGGAGGGATCAACCTCCTCACATATGAGGTTACACTCATCATTGACTTGAGTATCATGCTCCAAGTCCTCCTGAAGTACCTGTGAAGACTCAACCTGCACAGGCCCAGATGAAGAAGGGGGGTCAGGGAATGAAAGAGAAGAACAACTTAAATAAACATCAATCGGGGGAGTGGTCCCGGTCTCCCTCCCAAGAGGTTGGGGAAATAAGATATTGTTGGCATTGTCGACAATGTTGCAGGGCTCGGCAGGATTAATAGTTGTCTTTCCCAAGATTTGGACTTCCTCCACCGGTGCTGAGGTAAAATCTTCTTCACCTTGAAGGTTGTCCTCCTCCATAAGAACATGCATACTACTTAGATCTTCTGCCTCATCCTGCGGCCCATCATCAATAATGTCATCAGAGACGAATGTAGTGGTAAGCACAATAGGGGGAGGAATAGTGCTCGGATTAAAGTCAAGCACCGATTCCTCGCAAAGAATCAAATCCACGCAAGGTGATATATGTACAGGGGAGATAGGCTCAGCAATGTCAGAACATACATCCTCCACAACTCTAATAAGTGTGTCTGCATCATTCCCTTTAACACATGAAGGTGACACAAAAACGTGATCAGAGGTAGAAGGTATGCTGCCAGAGTTAGGATTCGGGACGATCCGGATATCCGGCTCATCATCCTCGTCTAATTGGCGAAGATACTCGTGCGCTTTATTTGCGCACGGTCAGCAACCGTACCAGAACAAAAATACATGGGCTGGGACAGATCACTATCTTGGTCCACATTTGAAAGCGCACGGTTGCACCGATCATGTGTCAAAGAAATGCACGACCGTACGATTCACACATGAAAGAATTCTACCAAACATGGTGATCTACCCACCTACGCAGCAAATACACAAGCTGGGAACACACCTCCAACACAAGCAAATGGGCTGTCTCCTGACGAGATCGCCATCCCCATCGCTCACTTCGAGAATGGGTTGTGACTCCCTTTATGGCTGGAAGTGCGCCAGGTACTTTACTCAACCTTTGCACTTCTTGCTCGCGATCGCAAAAGGCATGCTAAACCTTCTTTGATGATTTTCCCAGGTGCTCAAGTACTATGGCGTCTTGCCGAGCCAGCTAACCCCGAACACGATCGCTGTGGTGGTCATGTTCGCCAGCTATTTGCGTGAGGAGAAAATAGAATTCAGCATGCTTTTCTTTCGCAAGATTTTCTCCTTCTGCGTTGTTGGGTATTGAATCCACAATAGCCTAGATATGTGAGAAGTAACTCTTGAACCAAGGTGAATTGCTAGTGTATTTGATATTATCTTTTAGTTGTGATCTTGCAGGTTATTATTGTAAAGTGTAGACCAATGTCAGGTCACAATGGGTCATTAAGCACAGTTTCATACAATGTAATCCCTCATTGTGTGGAACATGGTGTTGACTCATGTGTGATCTCTCTATTGAGATACACTTTCTTTTCAAGGCACTTGAAGCTTGGAAGATGGAAGAGCTATTGGTGTCCAAGAGAAGAAAGGAGAAAAGTTCAAAATTATTCTAAGGGTATTTCTCGAGAATTCAAAGGTATCTCTCGAGAAATCCAAATCATTTCTCGAGAAGTCCTCTCTAGTTTTCGATAAATCCTTCTCTGTCTTCTATTCTTTTGTTTCTGAGAAATTTCTCGAGAAGTCTTTTAACTTTCGAGAAGTTGAATTCATTTCTCGAGAAGTCTTAATTGTTCTCGAAGAAATCATTCCTATTTTTTCTTAGAAGCTTTTCTCAGCGGTTTTTTCGAGAAGTCCATTCTTTTCTCGAGAAATTAATTATCTCTCGAGAAGTTTATCTCAAGCCTCCGAAAATCCTTCTATGGCTTTTCTAGAGTAGAAGCTGCAATTTCTCGAGAAGTCCTGTATCTCTCGAGAAATTTTATTTTCATCCTTTTAAGTGATTTTCAGTCTGTTTGTCGGGACATTAATTTCTTCTGTCAGAAGTGACGACTCATTTGATTTTGTTTAAGGTTAATCCTACCTTATTCCTGCCGTTAAGTCTTTGGCTATATAAGGCTCTCTTTTAAGGATTAATCTATCAATCATTCTAATCAATAACCCTAATCTCTATTCGATCCGAAAGAATGAGAGAGTGTCGCCGCATGTCGCCATTGCTGGAGATCGATCTACTGTTCTGAATCAATTGTCTCCAGTGGAAGAAAAGGTTCGATTGATCATTGCTCCATCCTCTACTGTATCTATTGGATCAAGTCGAATCGTGGAAGGTCAGATCTGAGTTATTTTCAATTCTTCCTCATCGACAACAAGTCAAATCTTTTCAAGTCTCAAGAAGGAAGAAGATCTCTCAGGGTTTTCAGATCTGTTAATGTATTGATAAGTGTTGTATCAATCTCAATTTACAATTGTTGTAGGAGAAGTTTTCTCCGAGTTGTAGGAGAGGTTTTTCTCTGAGTTGTAGGAGAGGATTTTCTCCGAGTTGTAAGAGAGATTTTCTCTGAGTTTGTAGGAGATTTGCCTCTGAGTTGTAGGAGTGTTGACTCCGAGATTGTATGGTCATTCTTGATCCGAGTTATAGTGAAGTAGTCAAGTCTAGCTGTGGTGCTAGATTGGCGAGGCCGGTAAGTGGAGTACCCAAGAATGGGGAACCACTATAAATTCCTTGTGCCATCTGTGTTTGTGATTTGGTTTTGTGCGTTCTATTTTATCATGTTTTTAATTCCGCAAAAGACGCAATTATCACCTATTCACCCCCCCCCCTAGGTGATTTAGGTTGGCAACTAGATACTTCAATTGGTATCAGAGGGTCGTTGTTTGTTTCTAGGTTAACACCTTGAACATAATCTATTCATTCTAGTTGCTAGCAAATCATGGAAAGAAGCAAGGAATCTTCCTCTTTGAAGCTGCCAATCTGCACAAAGGCAAATTTTCTCATGTGGAAAGAAAGAGTCAGATTCTACATGGAAGCCGCTGATCCGAGAATATTTCAAGTTGTATAAGAAGGCCCTCATGTGCCTATGACTGCCTCTACAATTGACCATACTGTTCAGGTGCCAAAGAAAATGATGGACCTAACTAAGGATGAGATCGCTATAGTAGCCTTGGACAAAAGGGCGAAGAACATTATTGCTAGTGCAGTGGATGACTCAATGTTACAAAATTTGATTCACTGCAGATCAGCCAAAGATATGTGGACATCCTTAATTGTTCTCATGGAAGGTACCGAAGAGGTAAGGGACGATAGAAGATCTCTACTCAACTAAGAGTATGAGGCCTTCAAGCAGAGTAAGAAGTAGTGCATCGCCGATGCTTATGAAAGATTCTTCAAAATTGTAAACGGCCTAAGAAACTATGGTCGGGAATTCACAAACGGTGAACTCAATGACAAGTTCCTGCGATCCTTGACGAAAGAATGAGATAGCAAGATCGTTGTCATTAGGGAGTTTGGAAAGCTGCCAAATATTGACCCACGGAATCTGTTTGGGAAGCTATTATCCTATGAACTGCAAATGAATATCCGCAAAACAGAAGAAGATGGGAACTGGACTTCTAGCAAGGAAAGGACCTTAGCTCTGAAGGCGGAAAACTCCAGAAAAAGCAGAACCGTGTCTCCAATTATGGCACAAGAATCTGATGAAGAAGAAGAATCAGAAGCAGGCTCCTCCTGCTCAGAAATGTTAGATGGGGAATTTTCTCTAATCTCCCGTCAGTTCAAGAAGCTGCTAAACAAGAGAAGGCTTATGAAGAACAAACATTCATCTTCTGACTATAGACATTCTCGTTGTGATGGAGATCATCACAAGAAGGGCTCAGGAAACCATGACAGGTATAAGTCTAAACCGAACAAACATATTTCTTCTGACATTATTTGTTATTGTTGTAATAAGCCAGGGCATATGATCACTGAATGCCCTTAAAAAAAAAAGAAGGTGGAAAGAGAGAAGAAAAGAAATTCACCCACGGGAAAAAGAAAAATGAAAGAAGCTTCGTCACCAAAAAGTCCAAAACACTCAGCGACAGTGACTCGGAGAAGTCAAGTGATGAAGAAGAAGCCTACTTCGGGTTGATGACTATGATTGACGACGAAAAAGAACCTCCATACAAAGGGAAGGTAAATGCTCACACTATTTTGTTTGAATTTGAGTATGCCTCAACTGAAAAAGAGAACTATATCTTAGATGAAGATTCAGAACTCATGACTCAATATTCTGAATTGCTTAAAGCCTTTGACAAATGCCGAAAGGTTGTCAAAATTCAGGCCAAGGAGATTTTGTCTCTCAAGGAAGTGGAATCTAATCTGAGAAAAGAAGTTGCACAACTTACATCTCTCAGAGAGGAAATCCAAAATCTGACAGAGAAGATCAAAAGCTCAGATGAGCTCCTTGCCCTGAGAGAGGAAAGTATCAAAGAGCTGGAAGAACAGCTAGCCGCTGATAAGAGGCTAGTTGAAAAGTTTTCTCAACCTAAAACTATTCTTCCAATCATTGATAGATTCTCCGCTAGAGCAAGTGGAAGTGGATTAGGTCATGTGGCTGAATCTAGTAAATCTTCTAAAAGCATACTAGCCAAGAAGAAAAATAAGAGTGCTAAGAAAGCCACCGCCGAAGAGAAAGGGAAAGCCCATTTGGATCAGACTACTTTTAAGAAAGTCATCTTTCCTACTAATGTCTATGATCTAGAAAGCTCCTATGGTCATTTGACTAGACCAATTGTATCTGGGCCTGTCAATGACTACAAGGAGTAGACTTATCCTCGAAACTTTGGTGCAAGTGTATTCAAAGCACCCTATGAGGAAATTAATCTGAGAAGTTATGGTCCTTTTGTTCATGGATCTAGTGCAAAGAAGGCACCAATAATGAAGAATGTTGTTCCTAAGCCTAAAGAGTCAGTTATACCATGTGTATGCTGCACGCATGAGAAACCCTCATCAAGAAGTAAAACTCCTGCCAAAACTAACGTTCAAAAAGTAAAGCAGGAGGATACAAAGAGGAGATACAACAGACTTAATTGTTGGTGTTGCGGCAAGATTGGTCACTTTGTCGTAGATTGCTGGTTCAATACTACTTATTTCAAGAGACCACAAGTAGACATTGCAAGGAGGACCACTCGCAATGTTAACGCTCTTCGTGGGGCTCAACTAACAAGGGACCAAGGACCCAAATTTGTTTGGGCTCCTAAGGCAAAGTAATCTGTTTTTGCAGGTATGTCCAAAGGCCAACACAAATCCTATCTCGTATTTGGACAGCGGTTGTTCTCGGCACATGACCAGAACAAGAAGCCTTTTACATAACTATATTCCAGTTGAGAGTGGTCCAAAAGTTATTTTTGGGGGATCTGACAGAGGAATAACAAAAGGCTACGGTATGATCTCTAATGGTAATGTATCCTTTTCAGATGTAGCTTATGTGGAAAGATTAGAACATAATATGGTAAGCATAAGTCAACTATGTGATAAAGGATACACAATTGTCTTTTGTAAAGACAAGTGTTTGATAAAGTCGGCAGAGAATTCTGAAACGATTTTATCAGGCACTCGTTGTAGAAATATTTTCTGTTTGAATTTTCTTTGTTTATCTTCTTCTACACCAGTGTGTCTTTTAGCAAAAGATAGTGCATCTCTTGCTGACCAATGACACAAGAGATTAGCACATATTAATTTCAAAATGATAAATAAATTATTTTCTCAAAACTTAGTGCGTGATGCACCAAATGTTAAGTGCATTAAAGATAGACCTTGTCATGCATGTGTAAAAGGCAAGCAAATAAGAGCTAACTTTAAAAGCATTATTAGCAAAGATTCAACCAGATGTTTGCACCTATTACATATGGATTTGTTTGGTCCATTGTAAATTAGAAGTTTAGGAGGCAAGTCTTACACATTGGTTATTGTAGATGATTACTCACATTTTGCATGAGTATTCTTTCTAAAATACAAGTCAGATACCTTTGATATTTTCACTAAGTTTGTCAAGCAAATCCAGAACGAATTAGATTGTTCGGTGGTCAAAATCAGAAGTGACCATGAAACAGAATTTGAATCTGGAGCCATGACAGATTTCTGTGAAAGCCTTGGTATCTTTCATGAGTTTTCCTCACCTCGAACTCCACAACAAAATGGTGTAGCTGAGAGAAGGAACAGAACACTCATTGAGGCTTGCAGAACAATGTTGAGCGACTCTTCACTTCCGGAATATTTCTGGGCTGAAGCCGTCAACACTGCATGCCACGTGCAAAACAGAGCACTCATAAATAAAAACCATGAAAAGACCCCTATGAACTACTAAAGGGCAAGAGACCCACCATCTCCTATTTAAGAATCTTTGGCAGTAAATGCTTTGTTCTTAACAATGGGAAGCATTACAAAACCAAGTTTAGTGAAAAGAGCTTTGAAGGTACTTTCGTAGGCTATAGTAGCCATAGCAAAGCTTATAGAGTTTTTAATAAGAAAACTTTGGTTGTCGAAGAATCGATTAACGTTGTATTTGATGAGACGAGCATGCTACATAGCAGCTCATCTAGTGCTTCTGTTGAAGATGCAGGTTCAAAGCTGCAAGACTTATGCTTGGATAAGCCATTGAAAGAAGATGCTCAAAACTTCATCAAGATCCCTCCCCCAACCTCAACTGAAGAGGAAGATCACCAAGATGAAGGGACAATTCAAGTGGAAGATGACTCTCCAGTAGAAGAAATAGATCCTGGTGTTCCAAATAATGCAAGGAATCTTGAATTCGGACACCTGAGGGATCATCCTATTGATCAGATCATAGGAGACCCTCATGGCGGCATAAGAACAAGAAGAGGTACTATTAATGAAAATATGCATTTAAGTTTCCTCTCGCAGGTTGAACCAAAGAAATTCTAAGAAGCAAATGAAGACCCCTCTTGGATAGTTGCTATGGAATTTCATTATGTGCACATACATGATGAGAATTTCGCTATGTGCACAACCATTATGACCTTCGGCTATACGCACCCCATAATGGGTGGTTACGCGATGTGGTTATGCCAATAGTGGGGGCAGTGGAGATCGTGTGGCGACGATCAAAAAGCGGAGGGTCGGCCGGCGAGGGGATCGACCGGCGGCGGGACCCATCCGACGAGGGCCGACCGGGGTGCCCGAGGAGGACAGCCTTGGTCGGTCACTGGCGGGAGGCTGGGCGGCCAAAGGCCCCCCGATCTGGGTGGCCAAGGGGGCGTCCAAGTGGCCACCCAATCTGGGCCAAGGGGCTGTAAGTGTATATTCGGACGAATAACGAGCTCGGGGGCTATGCGTGTGGAAACCCTAGGTATTCTACTATATATACCTAGCTGGAGGCAACGGAGAGATAGTTCCACTTAGACTTCCTCCGGACGTTTCGAGCAACCCCTCTACATTCTCGAAACACGCCTTAGGGTTCGCTCCCGTCGTCCGCGTTGAAGCTCTCAATCGCGCCCTGCAGCCGCCGCCTGCTCACGCGAAGCGCGATCTTGTCGCTGGTTCTTCGTCATCGCCGTGCGTGAAGGACGTCGCCGTTGCTGCCTCTCGTCCGTCTGCTGCTCTCGCAAAGCTCTTGCGATCGACATCAGTTCGTCGTCGTTCGCAAAAGGAGGTAGTAGGAGAACGCGATCCAGTTCTTCCCCGCAGCCGCGCTTCCGGTCTCTGGTTCTTTGTCGGCTGCCGCTCGCAAGAAGAGGCATCGGATCTGCTCTCCTCTGGTTCATCGCCGTTTGCACGCGAACAAGCCGCCGCCGCCGCTTATGACTCTGCCGTGTGCTGTCTCCGGTTCCAGATCTGCCGTTGTTGAAGACGAAGCCGCTGCTAGCCAAAGAGGAGTTCGCGCACGACCGCTGATCGTGCGCTCGACCCTTCGTGCACGACCGCTGATCGTGCGCTCTTCAGCAGCCAGTTCCCGCACGACCACTGATCGTGCGCTCAGCAGTTCACGCACGATCACTGACCGTGCGCTCTTCAGCAACAGTGCCCGTGCGCCCCTGTTCTCCAGTGCCTCCAGATCCCCCTCAGCCGCCTTCCGCCTCTTCCCGCCGCCGCCGTCTCCAAGCACAATGATGAAGGGGAACAACTTCTCGACCCCCGTTCCGATGCTAAAGCTGGAGAAGTTTACGGCGACTGAGTTCAACACCTGGAAGTTGAACACTCAGTGCGGGATGAAGTTTCTGAACGTGTACTACACAGTTCAGTCTGATGGCGCTGAGGTCGTTGGGACTGCTGATGAGGCACAGTGGTTTTCAAATGAAGACTTCTGCAGGGACTACCTGCTCAACTGTTTGTCTCCCAGCCTGGCCCAGACCTACATGAAGATGAGCACCGCAAAGGAGATCTGGGATGCGCTGCAGGAGCACTTCAGGAAGGAGGAGGACATGTCCAAGACGCACCTAGTGGACAAGTTCCACTCTTTCAGCTTCGACGAGGAGAAAGCCATTCTCCCTCAGGTATCAGAGTTTGAAATTTTAATTGATTCTTTGCATAGTGAGTCCATCAGTCTGCCCGAAAGTTTTGTTGCGGGCACGATTGTGTATAAATTGCCCTCCTCGTGGTACAATTTCAAGACGGAAATGTATCGCAAGAAGATGCAGGTTGGTCTGAACGACCTCAAGCGTTTCATACACAATTAGGATGAGAACAGGACGAAGAACGCTTTGGAAGCTGTTGGCAAGCAGAAGGCTGCTGCCAACATGATTTCAAGCTCCAAGCAGCCTCCGCCCCATCCCAAGACCAAAACGTCTCGTAGTAGCCCCCAGGTTGCAGGCCTGAGTAAACCCTCTAAGAAATTTAAGGGTAAATGTTATAACTGCAATAAGTGGGGACACTGCGCATCTGACTGCAAGCAACCGAGGAAAGAGAGAACCCGGGCACCACAAGAAGGCAACCAAGCCCATTTGGTCCGCCAAGATGAGCCATCCGACTTTGTTGCCATGGTCGGACACGCGCAGGCCAGCACAGAGTGGTACCTGGATTCGGGGGCAATGTGTCACGTTTGCAACAATGCTAATCTTCTGACAGAGCTGAAGGATGCAAAGGAATCAGTTACTGTGGCAAATGGAGGCACAGCTGACGTGTTGAAGGTGGGGAATGCAACTCTGTTGCTCTCCTCAGGTAAGTCTTCACTTTTAAAGAATGTTAAATTTATTCCTTCTCTAGCTGCTAACTTAGTGTCTATTAGTTTGTTATGTGATGCGGGTATGTCGCTTAGCTTCTGTAGCGGCAGGGTGAATTTGTCAGTTAACTCGCACTATTTTGGATGTGCTTATGCCCAAAATAGGTTGTACCATCTGAGTCTAGAAAGTGAGGTAGTCCAACAAGTTCAATTGAACTTAGTTAGCCCTAGGACTCTACACGAGAGACTAGGACACGTAAACTACAGGAAAATGTTCCAAGTAGCTAGAACTCACAAGATCACATTAGACACTAAGTCTCCACTTGAAAAATGCGAAGTGTGCGCTCAGACTAAGATCACAAGGAAACCTTTTTGGAACGGTTACTAGGAGCACAACACCTCTTGAGCTTATACATTCCGATATTTGTGACTTTAAAAGTTTTGTCACCAGAGGTGGGAGGAAGTATATGATCACGTTCATAGATGACTGCACGAGATTCTGTCATATCTCGTTGCTTAAAACTAAAGATGAAGCGTTTGAAAAGTTTTGTCTTTTCAAAACCAGGGTAGAAAACCAACTAGGCATGAAAATAAAATGTTTTAGGAGTGATAAAGGAGGAGAATATATGTCCAGTGAGTTCAGATGCTTCCTTGCTTCACAGGGCATCATAGCAGAAACCACTGCTCCTTACTCCCCCCAATCTAACGGCATAGTCGAGCGCAAGAATAGAACGTTAACAGAGATGTTGAACTCTATGCTGCTCACTGCAGGCATGCCTTCTGCTTATTGGGGTGAAGCAGTCTTGACCGCGAATCACATTCTAAATAAAATCCCTCATGCTAAGTTAGAGGTTACTCCCTACGAGCTTTGGTTTAAGAGACCCCCGTCGTTTACTCGACTTAAGACTTGGGGTTGTATAGCCTATGTCAGGGTTCCTGACCCTAGAAGGCCTAAAGTTGGACCTAGGACCAATACTTGTGTCTACTTAGGTTGTGCTGAGGATAGTGCTGCAGATAGGTTCCTTGATATTTCTAATAATATCATAATAGAATCTAGGGATGCGGTGTTCTTCGAGGATAAGTTCCTCAAAGATAAGAACTTAACAATCCCAGGTATGCAAGTAACTATTAATGAGGAGGATCCTGAATCAGTACCGAGCACCTCCTATTCCGTTCTGGTAGATAACTCTGGCCTAGAGTCTAGGAGAACTTCTGTGAGAGAGCAAATTCCACGAACCTTCGGTAGTGACTTTGTGACCTACCACGTTGAGGCCGATCCATCCACCTATAAGGAAGCGATAAGATCCAAGGATTCACTACTCTGGAAAGAAGCTATAGATGAAGAGATGAGTTCTCTTCTTCAGAATAACACCTGGACGTTGGTTGATAAGCCAATAAGGGCTAAAACCGTAGGGTGTAAGTGGGTTCTGAAAAAGAAATTGAATCCTGATGGTAGTGTAGCTAAGTATAAAGCACGCCTGGTGGCTAAAGGTTTCACACAAGTAAGCGGAGTAGATTACTTTGATGTCTACTCACCCGTGTGTCACTTGGCAACCATTCAGGTTCTCCTTGTTATTGCATCTATTGAGCACTTTGTTGTTCATCAGTTGGATGTTAAGACTGCGTTCTTGAACGGAGATCTGACCGAAGAGATCTACATGAGTCAACCTGAAGGTTTCATTGTAGACGGTCACGAAACGAAAGTCTGTAAACTTCTTAAGTCTTTATACGGACTAAAGCAAGCACCGAAATTATGGCATGAGAAGTTCGACTATAGTGTAAAGAACATGGGATTCATGTCGAGTCTTTCGGATAAATGTCTTTACATACGTAATAGATCGGATAAAGTCGTCATAATATGCTTGTACGTGGATGATATGCTTATTCTGGGGTCTGATCAATCCGAAGTGGATGACGTTAAGTCAGATCTCATAAAAGAATTTAGCATTAAAGACCTAGGTGTAGCTAACACTATACTAGGCATGCAAGTGTGCTTTGGGAAAAATGGTATTTCCTTAAGTCAAAGCCACTACATAAAGTCCTTGTTGGACACGTGGGGATACAGTGCTAGTAGCGCATCTGAGACACCATACGACTACACTAACCGCCTAAAGCTCAATGAAGGAGCTATGGTTAGACAGTTAGATTATTCTAAACTGCTTGGTAGCCTCATGTATGTCATGGTCTGCACTAGACCTGACATAGCCTTTACGGTCGGCATGTTGTGCAGATTCACTAGTAATCCAGGTAAAGACCATTGGAACGCCTTGGGTAGGCTCATGCGATACTTAAAGCACACTCAAAAGTATGCTTTAGTTTACACTGGTCAGCCTTCAGTTCTTGAAGGTTATTTTGATGCATCACGGTGCTCAGAATTAAACGACAGCAAGTCCACTAGTGGTTTTGTGTTTACACTAGGAGGAGCAGTTGTAGCCTGGAAGTCCAAGAGGCAATCCTGTATTGTTCTCTCTTCTATGGAATCCGAACTCTACGCTCTTGCGTCAGCAGGTGAAGAAGCCGAATGGCTGAGAGATTTGGTGATGGACATTCCTTTGTCGAGCCTGAAAATGAGTTCTGTTGCAGTTTACTGCGATAATCAGGCTATTAAAACGATTGCTACGAACACTTTGTTCAATGGCAAAAGAAGGCATCTCAGGCTGAAACAATCCTGGTTGACCTCTCTCACAAGTCAAGGGATTATGTCCCTTATTGATGTGAGATCGAAAGATAATGTTGCAGACCCTTTGACCAAAGGATTGAATAGAGCTCTCACAATCAAAACATCGGGGGAAATGAGATTAAAGTTCATAGAAATATGAAACTTTCCTCCGCAGTTTATGTTTTAACAGTGAGAACCTATAGTCGCAACATTCAAGCATCTAAAAACAGACTGAAAATCCAAATAACTTCTTGATGAAAACCCAAGATGGTCTGGTGCCGGTTATTCCACATTTGATAACCAAGCAACTTTCTCATTGTAAGTTGATTCAAGAGTTATTCAACTGGAAATTGAAAGTCGTTGTAAATGTTAATCTACATTATTGGTCACAGCACATTATTCCACATTTGATAATGTTGCACGTGATGTGTGCCCACATGTGTTGGTGAGGCACATAGTGATCAGTAATGAGTAAGATAACGGGTCTAGTCCTAGTTAGACTGGATGAGATGCTGACAGAGTTACTTCACCGTTGCTAGAAGTGCTAAGCTCATTTAGTAAGAGCTAGTTTACTTTAAACGTTACTGCATACGATTATGAATTCATAGAGTCTGACTCGTGAAATTCCTTACAGGCTACAGTGGAGATTATGGAGGAGATGTAGACATGGACATGGATGACAATGATCTACTAGACGAGTAGAATCATCAAACGTTTAATTTCATGTTTTGTTTTGTAATAATTATTCAGACTATATTTTTGGGATAGAATCTGTGGTTTTCTGACTTGTCGTTTAGGCAAAAATCTTTTCATATGTTGATTAGTATGATCTATCCTAAATGCTTTGTTTAGTTTGTTTATTATTTTGTCTACTCTCCAGCACCCCGAAACGTTACGTTATCTGTCACGAATATAGGAGGAGATTGTAAGTGTATATTCAGACGAATAACGAGCTCGGGGCTATGCGTGTGGAAACCCTAGGTATTCTACTATATATACCTAGCTGGAGGCAACGGAGAGATAGTTCCACTTAGACTTCCTCCGGATGTTTCGAGCAACCCCTCTACAGGGGCTACCCGCGGACCGGAGACACAGCCAGTTCGGTCCAAGTAAGAAACCGCCTCCATACGCGAAACGCTTGGGAACCGCGGAACCGGGCGGGCGGTCCGGCGGGCCGGGAACCAGGAGCGGTTTTGGGTAACCGGGCGGCCCAAGAAGCTCAAAAATTTAAGTGAGAAATTCAAAACCGCGCGGATTCGAACCCACGACCTGTTTGTAATTAAAGATAGAGTGGACCATTGGACCATTAGGTTCTTGTTGTTTTAAGTTGTATTATATTTTAATTTAGCTATACGCTTAAGCCTGGTTGCCCGACCTGGGTCTGAGCCCGGTTAGGCCCGGGCCACGCCCAGGCCAGGCCTAAGGGGGCTCACCAGGCCCCCTTATTTGGCCAGAGCCCGGCCCGGGCCAGGCCCCAACATATTGGCAGCAAGAGCTGCCATTTTAAATGGCAGCTCCTGCTGCCATTTTAATTGGCAGCTCCTGCTGCCATTTTAATTGGCAGCAAGAGCTGCCATTTTAATTGGCAGCTCCTGCTGCCATTTTAATTGGCAGCAAGCTGCCATTTGGGGCCTGCTTGGGCCCGGTTTTGTGGGCTCAGCAGGCCCCCTGATTTTGTAAGGGCCTGGGCCCGATTTGAGTTGGGCCTGGTCTGGGCCTGGTAGCAAAAAAACCCGGGCCCCTCGGGCCTGAGCCCGGCCTGGCCCGGCAGGCCTTATTTGCACGCCTAATTAATATACATAACTATATAAATATAAATTAAATATTTCTTAGTCCTTAGATATATTATTATAATAACTTATTAAATTATCTTTTAAGAAACTTCATCCACTTTTAAGCACAAAAGTCAAAACTAATTTTATTTTCTTGATTGTGGTCTTAATCGTTGTCATGCCAAACATCCATTTTATTACAGTGACGTTTTTATCCAAACACATTAGAGCAAAAACGCCCAACATTATACGAATACAGTGATGACTAATGATGGATACATTATTTTTATTTTTATCACAATATAATCATAATAAATTAATAATTTATATGCAAATTTTTTATGTAGCTTTAATTATTTTTTATTTTCTAATATATACACAACGGTTCGGCCCTGGTTAAATCGGTTGGACCGGTTCAACCTTGAACCTCTCCCTTTGCCGATTCGATGTCCGGTCCAATTTTCAAAAGGGCAATGTTATACGCAGTCATATTCTCGCTATTTGCAGTCCAATTTCTATGAATTTTTACACGCTTTTTGAAAATACGCTCCGTACATGCATTTTTAGGAAAAGTATTCAACACGAAAGTTGTAGATATCGTCGAGATCTACAACTTTCGTGTTGAACACCTTTCCTAAAAATGCATGTACAAGACGTATTTACAAAAATTAAGCTCATGTTTCAATCAGGGCGGCAATACGTCTTGTGCGCGCATTTTTTAGGAAAAGTGTTCAACACGAAAGTTGTAGATCTCGACGAGATCTATAACTTTAGTGTTAAACATTTTTCCTAAAAATGCATGTACAGAGCGTATTGTCAAAAAGTGCATAAAAATTCATAGAAATTGGACTGCGAATAGCGAGAATAGGACTGCGTATAACATTGCCCTTTTCAAAACCTTGCTGCCGATAGACATTTATGGCCCGCGTTGCCTTAATCCATTTACGCACAAAAATGAAAGTATTTTTTTTTTAATATGAGAAATAGTTGGTTGTGGGCCCTAAATATTCCGACATGTTTTTACTGATTAATCTTGAACAAATACTCCGCATCTTTCGATGTACGAAATAATTTTACGCTAAATTATAGTAACATCAAATCTATGTTTGTTTCCGACTTTCAACCACGCTGCTACAAAAGCTACAAAAGAGATAAAACTTCCCATCCACTCCAATGGCTTCTAAAGTTCTATCCCAGGAACTAGCTTAGGTACAGCTGATGGCAAGTAAGCTTCATGACAATTTACTATTTGAATCAAATTAATAAAAGGACAATATTACACATACCTAAAGTTTACCTAAAAGCCACAAAAAATGGGCCCCACAGGTCACAAAAATACCCGATTCTTCTAGGGTTAGGGTGAAAATCACAAAAAGTGGGTCCCAGTCGGCACAAAAACACCCGACTTTAGGGTTTGGCGCAAAAAAAAACCCTAAAATCGGATGTTTTTGTGACCTGTGGGGCCCATTTTTTGTGGCTTTTAGGTAGACTTTAAGTATGTATAGCATTATTCTTAATAAAACTACATTTTATCAAAGTTTGTATAATAAACAATTCTTAATTAGTTAAAAGTTAATAAAATTGATAGACACCCGTTATTTTATAATTAGAGGTGGACTGCGGATAGTGAAATCCCCTGCATTGTGAGTAGTGCTTGTAATGGAGGTGGGAACCACCAAAAACCACCCACAACCGTCGGGGGCGTGCGTGCACGGACGCACGCCCCCGACCTCGACTTGCCCAGTCCCGCCGCACGACGGGGTCAATCGGGCGCGCGGTCCTGGTCACGCGCCCAAGGCCTCCACGATCACGACGCACTCCCGAGGCCTTCCCACTCACGGTGCTCTCACAACCCCTCCGCGCTCACAAGGCCTCGCAGCGCACTCACAAAGCATCCGCGCTCGCGGGGCGCTCACAGGGCGCTCACAACACATCTGCGCTTACGGCATGCTCACAGCACTGTCACACGTGCGAGCATGCGGAATTCCTTCCGAGCACGCGCGATAGTTTTCTTCTTTGCTTCTCATGTTCACAAAGATTGTAGGACTAGCCGCGTTGGTCGTCGTCAACGCCGCCACCAGTTCTGCCCGAACTACACCGGGGGCAATACCATCATATCTACAAAAATGGCGATCCATGTGCTCCAGATCGTGAAATCTGATTCGTCCGCCCGGTAGTTATGGTGGTTACGTCAGCACCGATCCGACCCGGTGATTTTCACCATTATCGGGGTTTTCATATTAAAACGTCCTCTTGCCTGATTTTAATTTTCTCTGTAGATGTTTGCTCTAACTCTCGAGCTGAGACGGTTCAATTCGACCGATCTATAAGTGCGTCGAGTGACCCACAGCAAAAATAAATTTCTAGTGGTATATTTAAAATTATAAAAAGTTCAAATACCTTTTTTCTTATAGATTTTAGATGGTCTGTAAAACTTCCTCCATGTTATTGCTCCACTCCATTTTAGAGGCAAAAGCCTCCAGAACATTGTGCATCTAATATCAACAATCAATTTATTAGAGTGGTGTTATAGGCACACCTATTTTGGATTGTGCAACCAAAATATAAATGCATCTCAAATTCGTATATTTGCACAACGGGCCTATAATGGCACACCAAAAACAATTTATAAAATTAAAAGTTAGCTTAAAATTTTACTTATTGGCACCTCCCGACTTTTGAGTTTTTCTTACTTGGACATGTAATTAACTTAGGGTATATTTTCTGTTTTTGAGCACAATAAAACCTCATTTAACACAAAATCAAAACATAAAATTTATATAACATTAGTTCCAACTAAAAATAAGTTGACCAATATAAAAATCTTAATAGTTCATTGCATCAAATGAGTCAAACAACTAAAATAACTATTATGTAAGTAGATTGCATCAATTTTTCAAAAACCTCTATTCATTTTTTTAGTTATTTCGACCTGCAAAAAAAATTATATCAATATAACAAGAAAAATTAGATTATTGCAATAAAAAGAATAATTTTACGTACATGTTATGGATCCGCCAAATTAATAATTTGTTCATCTCTATCTCTTGATATGTAATTGAAATCTCACTCGTCTGCAACTGTATAATAATATCTCATCTACATAGAGATCACAGGCGGTAACCGACAATCATCGCTCATCAACAAGTGAATGTAGTGATTATTATTGACATATCCAATAAAGATAGTCTTCCTGGTTGTTGGAGGGGCAGTATGCAAAGGTAGGAATGTGAAAGGCTGAAACTGTGAGAAATGAACTACCGTCACATTATAACAAGATGTAATAATTAATCTCTTGTCCGACATTACCATCCATTTCTCTAATGGAGCTGGCATTGTAGTACAGTCCAAAGATACTAATAGCTCTGCACGTATCACATTCCCAAATAGATTGTTGTATAGATTTTCATGACTTTTCATCTCTTTTGCTAAATCTCTCCGCACTAGCAACCAATTATCACTTATATCTACTGCATTGCTAACCATTCGATAGCTACAATGTTCATCGCCAATTACATTTATCGCATTCGTGATATGCGTATGTTGCAAATTAAGCATTTGATCACATGTTTTCCATAAAGAGGTTAAATTACAAACAGATACTTCTAAAAATCTCTTAAGGTGGGTATGTCCGCTTTCCACACGATTGGTAGTGGAGTTTCCAAAATGCAATAACTGATCTATCCATGCTAACATGAAATATTCTCTATATGGTTTTATCCATGTAGTCATCACATAATTAAGAGCATTAGGATGTCTTTCCAAATAATTACTTAACAAAACATTCAAGTTTATGTTATAATCAGTAACTGTTGGTGAATTAACCAACTTTTGTCATTCTTGTAAAAAAAACTTCACATTCCTTACCATTCTCGAAGAAGTTTTTGTAATGTGCTAGTGTATTTCGATTAATATGCACCTGACATAATATAATTCTAGTTTGAGGAAAACCACTTTTATGGCAATAAAATCACTTCTTTGTCAACTATCATTACATTTGGCAAACAATATGCGTCCAACATACTTTTAAAACACTCCAAACTCATTTATAACTACCTTCGTGTTCATTGGACATGAAAGCAAATGCTGAGAAAAATGTTAAATTTATAGATTGTTATAACTTATGTATTTTACATCTTTAATGCACTTATAAAGAAACTATATTGTAGTCCCACCATTCAACTCCTTGTACAATTTATTCTTCTCATTATAAATGATTCTCATTGCGGAAGAATTGGTTAAATTTCTCTTCTTTAAAGTAGACAATTTTTCTAGGTTTCACGCTGAATGCATACATTTCCTTTACAATTTTTTGCTCATTTTTATTTAGCCTCATTGCGTAACTGTGTGTCTCAAGATGTACAAACTCATGATTATGCAACTCACATTTGATTTCAACTTTTCATTCATCTCCACATGCATCTTTTTGTCCAAGTAAATAGAATGAACAATTATATCTTTTAGAGCTTGTTTTTCTTACATTTTTCTTCACTTGTCCCTTCGAATGTTGATTATCACGTAAAGAATCACATTTATCACAACATAAAAATACCCTTGATTTAGGTCTCCCATCAAGCTTATATGCTCTTTGAATAACAACAACAAACCCCACTTCTTTAGCAACATTACGAGCTCACTGAACTAAAACCTCTTTGCTAGAAAAAACCATATCTTTCACAAAGTGAAACCCAACATCTACTAAACTCATTCTACATTGTATGCTCCACATTCATTTTAACCTACCGACAATGTATGCTCCACATTCATTTTAACCTATAAAAACCTTTTTTTTTTTGAAAAAACACGTTATTATCTATTTTTTTAAAAAAGAAAATGTAGCATTTCATTTAAGAAGATGTGAAGCCACAACAAATTCAATAGAACAACATTCATCACAAAACTACATCCAAAAAAATAAAAGTAGATCTTCAAACCATGTAACGAATGTGAAAGACAATAAAATGAGAAATAATACCTTGATATGGAGAGCTTTGAATGAAGAGCTTTGAATCCAAGAAACTGATACATGAAAGAGAAGAGGGCCTCTTACCGGTCAAGTGGATGAAGTTTCGGGTGAAAATGGTGGCCGGCGGTGGGGATTAGGCCGTCGGCGAGAGAGGGAGGCGGAAGACCCGCGGGCGGCTGCTTTTCGCGAAACGGAAGAAGGGGGCGGGCAGGTGTGCGTGTATAGGAGGAAGTATTTAGGTTTTATGTTACTTAAGTTTCTTTTTAGGGTTTTTTGGGAGTGCGTATATCCATTGTAGGTGTGCCTATAACACCACCGTTTATTATTACAAGATAAAATTTAATCTGAAATAGAGAATTAGTAACATATTTTTAGGCCCAGTCCATTATCACAAGATCTACACATTCGTACAGGTAAAGAATAATAATGGTTTTAAGAAAGGAGAAGGATCTATGAAGTGGGCAACAACGATCAAGCACAACCATCGGCAACCCAAACCTTACCTCTGATCTACCTACCTGAATCAGAGCTGGCCGCACTCGCATGCAAATTTCACAAATATTCTGACCTAATCGGCAATCAAAAGAGCTCCCAATCGAGCCTTGGGGTGGGGGCGGCGGAGGAGGCGGCAGTGGAGGAGGCGGTAGTGGTCACCGAGGTTGATTCGGAGGCAAGGGGAGAGAAGAGGGAGTGGAAAGTCTCCCACTTTGTTGTTACGATTACAGGCGGATGCTGCGGTGATGGCGGAGATTGCTTCTTATTACTCTGTTGCTGCGGCGGAGCCGTCGCCGGCGGTTGTCGGCTATTGGATTTCGGCATCGTGTTCTTAAGCTTCATCCGGTCCAGCGTCTCCACGTAGGACTGGACTCTTCTCACCTGATTCCAAGGTATTGGAGAAAAATAAGAATATGAAGGGAAGTCGTTAAAAGAACAGATCGTGGATTGATACCTGGGCTCTTCTCTTGAGTTTAAAATCGCCATCGACGGTGACGCCGTCCAATTTGAGCAGCTCGTTCATGAGCAGCTCGATAAGTCTAAGCACTTCGATCTCTGCAACGTTCCCACCTTTCAAAATCACCGTTTCCAGGGCTGACACCTTCAATTAAATCAACCAAGATCACTAGTATACAATAAGAGATGGAGACGGGGACGAAATTGGGATGATGGGGGGTAATGCCGTGAGGTGTTCGACCAAATGACGAACCTGGGAGGCGAGCTTGTCGACCTCGAGGCTGATCTGGGATATTGACTTTGAGGATTTCTCCAACTTGACGGCGCGTCGGATCTCGAGAAGACGCTTCGCCTGGGCCGCCGGGTCCTCGATGACAACCATTTTCGATCGCTCCTTCACGCCAGACATATCAAGGAAGGCTGCGGAGTCGCGCTCCTTATCCTTGAATATTATCTTCTGGTCCAGCGGGTGCAGTCCAGTCCGCTCTGCAAGCAGCTTTTTCAGTTCCCCTGTTCGCCCCCAAATCAATCCTTCGCAGTGAGCTTCAAAAATCGAAGGAGGCTTTTCTAAACATTTCGAAGAAGATAAGAGCATTTACCGAAGGTTGCTTGGGAGCTGATGTAGATCTCATGGAAGATGGAGCCATGCTTCACTCGGAGGTGGATGGTCGGCGCAGGCGATGCGGTGGGGCTCTCGTCGGAGCTTCGCTTCTGTACCAGCATACCGCAAGGCCGAACCTCCCATTTTGCCTGCTCGCTCACTGGAATCGTCGCCGGAGAATCCCTCAAAGGCGAAAATGACTTTACCAGCCCTGCCGACGCCGTCGGGGACTTTGTCCTCATACGCATCATCTTCCACAATCACAAACAGATCCAGAAAAAAAATAATTCACAAACAGTAAGTGATTTCAGAGCGGTGGTCGATCGCCGGAATCCGGCAATCAAAAATGGCCGGAGGCCTCAGAGAAATTGGAGAGCTCTAGGAGATATGGAAAGAGAGAGTGCCGACAGCCCGTGAAAGCTTGCCGCTCCCTCTCCTTCCTCTCACGGGACCGAGTGCGACAAAATACCGGGTGGAAGATGCAGAGACTATTATTTATTATATATATATATATAAATAAATAAAGGAAATGAAAGATGCAAGTTATCATGTAATGAACTAATGATAGCAATTTTATCTTTCCCATCCCAATCAATTCACATTTATTATTATGAGTGAGAGATGGTCAATCACGATAGTACTCCGGGCGATACATTGTCTGATGCTCTCTGGCGAGTTGCGTCAGCGTCTATTTATATTTTTATTTAATATCTTATTTTTCTATTTAAAAGCTTGCCGCTCCCTCTCTTTCTCTCTCCATGCATGTGCCTCCATTTTTGTATTTATATTTTTATTTAATGTCTTTCTCCCCCTTTTTTCTCTCTCCTCTATTTTTCACTCACTCAGGGCATTCTCACTCTCTCTATTTATTTAATCTTAAATAGGTGCGGCCCCTTCACTCGCTCTCTCTCCCTAATTTTTTAAAACTGAAGAGTAAAATAGGAATATTGAATGTTTAACCAAAAATCTTTTTTTCCTTTTTAATATAGTAAGATTACACAAATATTTACATTTTGTTATTAATAAAAAAAATTAGCTGAAGGGTAAAAAGTGAATACTGAATGATAAATTAGAATTGAAAAAATATGTTATCAAACAAAAAAACTAAAATAATATAATGAAATAAAAATATTCTCTCACAGAAAGTGATCTGATCGAAGATAACTACCATCATCGAATAATACGCAGCAAAATAATATCTGACAGCCAAAGTGATGTGGCTAACAACACTTTCACAGGAGGATGATGTGCAGTGAAAAATCTCATTATTGAATGTTATGTAGCAAGAACATCACGTAACACCAAATTGTTGCTTATTCCTATGTTTTATTGTGCAACGCTATGTCGGTAGATAGTGTAAGCCTCCCCCCCCCCCCCCCCCCCCCCCCCCCCACACACACACACAAGTGAAACTCGGGTCAGAGGTGCAAGATCCCCTTCCAAGAAAGTAGACACGGCCAAAGAGGATCTTATGCGCAGAGCAGTTGCCCTGCGGTAGTGCTAGCGCAGGGGCTAACACATACCCCATAACGCATATTGTAACGCCTTAATTTAAATGAAATTCATCTTGGGATGTGGTTAGAGATTTTGGTGTGCGGATAGCGAATTTATGATAAAGTTTTAAATAAAAACCTAAACCCTCTCGTCTTCCATAAACCGACCCCCTCTCTTTTTCGCGTGGATCGACCCTCCCCCTGTCTCGCTCATGCATGTTAGGGCAATCGTTCTAGTCACTCTCTATGCATCGAGGAGCCGACCTCTGTCGACTATCAAACACCGCCCTCCTTGTCGTCCACTAAGGAGGTGAGCTGTTGGTTTTCCCTGTGTATGTGAGCCGGTGACGCGTCGGCCAACTGTCGCTACCTTCCCCCGTCCTTTTTCACCGACCTAGAAGGAAGAGGAAGTGAGGGACATGTTGCCGATTTCTGAGCATGCTGATGGTCGGGAAACTGAGTGTCGAGCCCCCTTCCTCCAAGCTTTGTTATTGTGAGGGTTGCTAAAGGGTTTGACCTTGGGCCCTTGCCGGGAGGTGCTTCTATGACTCATTTTTGTGAGCACTCCTTGTCAGAAATCGTTATTAGAAGTCGATTTGAAGCTAGATTCGCCGAAAGGAGGCTGGATTTGTGGAAGGGTGACCTCTATAATTGTGCTTCATCAAGTTCGTGCAAGCCCTAATGGCTCCAAAATGCGTGCCAAGGATAACGATTCTTTTTCCCGGTCTTAGGATTGTTATTTCTGTGTATTTGTGCATTTTAATTATTTTAGTATAATGAGAGTCCCCTCACGCCATTTCAGTTGAGTACGGGGACTCTGCCAGGGCGTGGGATTGCAACCATGACGTAGGTTTTGTGTAAACTACACATAAAGTCCCTCTCCTGCTACGTGATAGAGAGCAGGGACCACGCTAGGGTGTAACACCCCAGGTTTTCCCAGCTGAAGAAAGAAAGGTTTCTGGTGCATGAGCTAACGTCGGGCGTTAGTGCTAACACTGGCATTAGCGATATCGTCTAGATCAATTTGACAAGGTATCAAGGTGACATACTAATGTTGGGTGTTAGGTATCGTCTTGATTAATTCGACAAGGTGTCAAGTCAACATACTGACGTTGGGCGTTAGTGTTAATGCTAGAGTTAGGTATCGATTTGATAACTTAGCCATGTCGTCGTGAAGCTCCTATTGTCGTCGAGAGGTCCCGTCGATACAACTATTGGATAACGCCGTCGTTATTCTCCTAGCCGTTTTGTTTAGCGGTGATGGATAAGATCAAGTTCACCACTATTCAGGGTTTACGCGAGCGTTAGGGCTAACGTCGGCGTTAGCTCTTGAATAAGATTCATCAAATTGAATCGTGGTTGCCCATTCTATATTGAATTTTGGATCTGATGGCTGGGATTTATCCCGACTCAGCTAAGGAAGCGGCTGGTGTAATCTTCTTCTCACTTGTTGTCTTACTTTCACTTTCTCTCCAAAGGAAAGGAAGAAGAGAGGCAAGAGAGGAGGAAAGAGTAGCCATTAGAAGAGCTTCTAAGCTCCATTGAATGCGCTGACTTCAAATATGTGGAGGAGAGATTGGTGCGAACCTTTCAATCTGGATTGTTTGTGGATTCCTGATGCCAAAGTGATTGTCAAGGGTAACGATTCTTCTTCTTGATAACAGGGCATGCTACTCCTATGTTTTGATGTTAGCATAGTGCATGAGAGTGCCTCCTTCACTAATTAGTGAAAGGATATACTTTCACCAGGTAAATGTTGTACATCCGCAGTATGAACTGCATGTATAATCTGATTCGTGTATGGATATAAGCATGCTGTGTGAAGCCCATCTGCGACAGGTTGGTCCGGATTGAGGATGATTGAATTACATGCCAAAGAAGACTCTGTGCTTATGTGCTATTTTGTATTGCTTGAATGATGTATACTGGGTTGCATACTGTGCTGAGGAGCAACAACAGGAAACACATTCATTTAGGGAAGAAATGGTGTTCTGTTTGCTAACATTCGACATTAACGCTAACGCCGACGTTATCGCCAATGATACCAGATATTGCTTGGTGTGATTGGAAATTTACTCTATGGCTGTGTTGATGACCTGACAATGGTTGTCTGGTATTACAGGCCGAAGTGAAGTTGTACCCACATTTGCTGGTTGTTCGCGATGATTGAGCCGGGCAAGGCGGATCCGAACTCGTTCCATGCTGGTCGATGAAAAGGTCACCCCTCGGTGCACTGTTTGATCTTGGAAGAAAGTCCGGGAAGCGTAATGGTTTGACCGATAGTAGCTCAATTATCATCTAAATTTGTATAACTAAGGATGGATGTGGGACTCGGGGAGTACACCGATAGTGTGTCGTGAGAGCACGAAACGTGTGGTCGTGCGTACCAACGTTGTGCATATATCGATTGTGTTAGCTGCACTTTCTTGTTGAGATATATGTTGATATACTGCTGACTAGGGAAGGAGTACCACCTACCCGGGAATGGGGTCGGGTCGTTATACCATTTTGGTCAGCTAAAGTTGATCGGTGTTTTGTTTTCCTACATCTTCGTGGACGGTACTTGTGCAGGTGCTGGCAAGTCGGGTGAGAAATAGCTGAGTGAAGCCCATTGCTAAGCTAGCCCTTAAAGAACAAATTTTTGAGTGTTTACATTTCATTTAATTCCAGCCTGCGTGTCGATGCTTGTAAACCATGTAATTAGTTAAACACTTGTTTAGAACCTCATGTATTGGCCTTAAGGTCAAATAGTTTTGTGTATATATATCAGTCATTCCTAGTTGGTGTTATGGACATAGTCTGGGTTAAGATTAATAATAGGCTTCTGTTAGTTTGTAACTCTGAGATGTTGTAGGTTGATTTTACTATTCCGTAACTCTTTAGCTTGCACATTTAATACGACGTGGGGTCCCGGCCGGACCTACTGTTATATTTCTTGGCGCGGGCAAGGGTGTCCTCTCTTACTCCTAATAGGGTAGTTATAGGTTTTGATTCTCCCATGTCATTATGTTTGTTGGTGTGGGCCAAACATGTTTTGATTCCTGTTATTGGTATGCTTGAGGGAATGGGGGCAAACCAGTCCCCTGTCACTTTTAATAGGGTTGTTGATGAGCATATTTCATAGTGTTTTTGATAATCTTCTATCATTGTTTTCACATCATGATTGCTCATCTTCATTAGTTTTTCATATTAAATCATTTAAAATCTTCAAAGACACCATTTGAGTTGTACAACTCTATATTTGTCGAGTGGACTCATCAAAACCAACATGTAGAAAGGGCAATACTCGCCTACTGCCAACATTATTATTACCGCGAGGCGCTAAGCCCAGACGAGTTGACTCGCTTCTAGCCGATTGGTGATGAGCGTACTTTACACAGTGTTTTATGATCTATTTTATTCTGGTTTTCACGAGGTTTCACTATTCTTTTATGTAGTTCTATTATACAAATACTTCTTATTCTTACTTTCAATCATTTGAGCGAGCTTTGGCTAATTTGAGTATGTTTGTGTTTATGTCACGCATTCCCTTCCTTGCTTTCTCTCTCTCTCTCTCTCTCTCTATATATATATATATATATATATATATATATATATTTGAGCGAGATTGCATGGAATGTGACTATCTTTGTGAATTCTGGTGGGTATGACTGCTTTTCAAGTAGGTACAAACTTGTGTTGATTTTTTAGGAAGTTTTCGGCCCTATTTCGCGTTGTTGCTCACTGATCGTGTGTTTTAATTCACGCACGATCAATGGACCCTTCACGCACGACCAGTGGTCGTGCACGCTATTTGGCCGGAATTCTCCAAACGATTGAACGAGTACTGGCCCTTCTTCGCGCACGAGTATAGGATTTCTTCGCGCACGACCAGTGGGTGTGTCTTAGAAATCTTCACGACGCCTTTTCCTTCCAGCAGTTCTTGTCAATGCAAGCTTCTTCGCGCACAAGTAGAGGGCTTTCCTCCTCGCACGACCAGTAGTCATGCGCCCACTCGTGCGCTATTATCTTTTTGACGATTTTGGTACAGGTTCCTTGGCGCACGAGTATAGGACTTTACTTCGCGCACCAATCGTTGTGCGCTTACTCATGCACATTCTTTATCTCTGCTGCCTATAAATACATGATTTGATGGGAATGACGGAATCCACGATTTTTCTCCAAAATAGTTCCGCAGTCAACGCCATAGGGGTGATTTTTCTTCATCCAAGGGTTAGAGAACATACCCTAAGCTCTCTCCTTCATCCAAGAGCATCCAAGTGAAGAGAAAGCTTCCATTTCCTCTGCGCAAGCCAGGATCCTGAGGTAGAGACGTGGATGGTGCATTCCATCTAGAAGACGGGCTAGAGGGTGTGACAACTTCGAGGACCCCAGACGACAACCGACGATCAGAGCTACAAAGAAGTATTCCTCCAAAGTTTTCTCCGTATTCACAGAGTAGTCTGGAGCATTGTTTGTATTTCCTCTTATATTTCTGCATATTAGATAGTTGGATGGTTGTCTCTTCTATTTTTGATGATGGTTGTGAACATGGTTTCTCTTAAATGTTAATATTTGTGATTTGGTGTTTTCCATGTTCATTTGAGATGCTTAGGAGGCCTAACCTCTTGTGTGCATTGCTTTCCATTTGAGAGTTTGTGTTTATGTGTTGAGAGCGTGGTTGACATGTACCACCCGTAATTCATCGAGATCAAAAAGGCCTAAGGAGACGCCTATTCGCAGACCTCGCTAGGCGAGCAGGGGCGAGCAGAGGCGAGCAGAGGCGAGCATGGGACGAGCATGGGCGAGCATGGGCGAGCATGGGGCGAGCAGAGGCGAGCAGGGGCGAGCACGGGCGAGCAGGGGCGAGCAGGGGCGAGCAGAGGTGAGCAGAGACGAGCAGAGACGAGCAGAGGCGAGCATGGGGCGAGCAGGGGTGAGCAGAGGCGAGCATGGGTGAGCTTGGGCGAGTACCTCGCGAGTATGAGCGAGTAGCCCTTGTAACTCGCGAGCTTAGGCAGTATACTCGCATGTCGCCCCCCAGGATTTCTCTATAAATAGACCCTCAGGGGTACTAGAAATGACACTTTTTGGAAGTGGTCGAGGTCCCCCCAAGCTGGATACTCACCAAGTCCTTGCCCGTGTAGTAACTCGCCCAGCTTTTGGTTGCGGAGGGGAAGTTTCTCCCAAACTTCCGGGTATATGGTGGGACCTCCCTGTTGGAGCACCTGGGGTGTGCTTATAGTCATTTTCTCTCTCATATTTTAGCTATCCGAGCCGTGGAGTTGGACCGCAGGATCAATGACCTCGGGCTGCATTGATCCAAATTTTGGAGCCTAGGATTTTCCTAGCTTCAACACTTTGGTGCAGTGAGCGTGGATCGTAGTCAGAGGAGGAAAGTCTAGCAAGAAGACGTCATTGCTCAGGATGGCGAGATGGAGGCCAAAGGCAGCAACTCGCGAGCATTCGATAATTTGGGCAAGTTCATGCAGGCGACATCCTCAGGCGAGTTCCAGGCGAAGACATCCTCAGGCGAGTTCCAGATGGCGAGAAGACGAGCGCATAATTGGCGAATTCTATACTCGCCCACAGGTGAGTTGCATACTCGCCCACAGGCGAGTTCTAGTCGCAGGGAGACGAGACCGTGATAGGCGAGTCCATGCTGGCGAGATCCCTACTTGCCATAGGCGAGTTCCTGCAGGCGAGATCCAGAGATAAGTTCAGACCAGCGACTTTACTCAGAAGAGAGGCGAGCTTCCTGGGTAGTGGCGAGATCCTTCCTTACTCGCCCTCCTTACTCTCCCATAGGCGAGTTTCCTTGTTACTCGGCATAGGCGACTTAACGCAGGCGACGAACATCAAATTTGGCGAGATCCTTCCTTAGTCGCCCATAGGCGAGTTCCTGCAAGTGCTCTACTCACCAACCCCCGAACCCTCTGCGTAGGGGGTCTTATGTTAAAAGGGACACTCCTCCTCCCCTCAGTTTCCTCCTTCTTCAATACCAGTGATTTCCATACATGTTCATACTTACGGGTGCTTTGGTAAAGCCCGCGAGTGCTTTTGTCTGACTAACAAACAGGATGATTCATGACGAGTTCGCCACCAAGGGAAAGCACATAAGCTATTCCGCGACTCCATGTCACGATGGTCTTCTTCAACAACCTACTCGCAAGGTCTCCAAGCTGATGCTCGGCGAGCTCCTAGTCGCGATGGTTTTCAAAGGTGGTGTTCCGCGAGTTCCTACTCGCGATGATCTTCATCAAGGGCTTAAATTCCACGAGGATGTTGATTCATGACGTCTTCAAGCTAGGATTCCGCGAGCTCTTACTCGCGATGATCTTCATCAAGGGCTTATATTCCACGAGGATGTTGATTCGTGACGTCTTCAGGCTAGGATTCTGCTAGCTCTTACTCGCGATGATCTTCACCAAGGGCTTATATTCCACGAGGATGCTGATTCGTGATGTATTCAAGCTAGGATTCCGCGAGATCTTACTCGCAATGATCTTCATCAAGGGCTTATATTCCACGAGGATGCTGATTCGTGACGTCTTCAAGCTAGGATTCTGTGAGCTCTTACTCGCGATGATCTTCATCAAGGGCTTATATTCCACGAAGATGCTGATTCGTGACGTCTTCAAGCTAGGATTTCGCGAGCTCTTACTCGCGATGATCTTCATCAAGGGCTTATATTCCACGAGGATGCTGATTCGTGATGTCTTCAAGCTAGGATTCCGCGAGCTCTTACTCACGATGATCTTCATCAAGGGCTTACATTCCACGAGAATGCTTACTCATGACGTCTTCTAGCTGATATCTCGCGAGCTCCCATTCGTGATGATCTTCACCAAGAGCGTACTTTCCATGAGATGGTTTACTCATGACGTCGTCAAGCTGCTATTCTGCGAGATCCATACTCGCGAGGTGATCTCTTCGACAACTATGATGCTCCACTTCAAATTCACAAGTTCCATACTCGCGAGGTCGTCTCTTCAGCAGCTATAGTACTCTTTAATTCCACAAGCTCTTGCTTGCGATGGTCTTCTTCAACAACCTACTCACGAGATCTCCAAGCTGATGCTCGGAGAGCTCCTAGTCGTGATGGTTTTCAAAGCTGGTGTTCCGCGAGCTTCTACTGGCGATGATCTTCATGAAGGACTTATGTTCCACGAGAATGCTTACTCGTGACGTCTTCAAGCTTGGTATTCCACAAGCTCCTTATTCCCGATGATCTCCTTCCATCAGCTATGTTCCATGAGGGGTCTTACTCATGAGGTATTCCAGCTGATGTCCCGCGATGTTATACTCCCGATGATCTCCTTCCGTCGGCTATGTTCCATGAGAATGCTTACTCATAAGGTATTCCAGTTGATGTCCCGCGATGTTATACCCGCGATGATCTCCTTCCATCAGCTATGTTCCATAAGGGGTCTTACTCATGAGGTGTTTCAATTGGTATCCCGCGATGCTATGTTCTTCCTCGTATAGCCTTCAAGTTGATATCCCGCGACCACTCAACAGGTTATGTTATCTATAAAACCCTCTACTCCCTGAAACATGGGAGATTGTGAGTCTTTTGTCTCATTCAGCTAAACGTTTTCAAAAGAAAGGAAGAAAGCAGGTGAAGTCGATCTCCACGGCAGGTTGGGAAACGGGCCTCCGACTTGATTCTCATGAAACCCAGAGCGGATGATGGGATAGTGCCTCGATTGTGCGTTCCCTTAAGTCCAAGCCACTACAATGACAACCGAGATCAGCTCCTCCCTTGCACGTTGGTCGCGGTTCCCATCGACTGCATTTCTCATCCGACTGGGGAGATTATCAGGAAGAAGTCTGGACGTCGACCTCCCAATTCAACGAAGCGATGATCGACTTAACCGATCAGGGGACCCTTGAATAAAGGTGTTGTGTACCCTCGAGGGCTAAAAGCCCGTAACAAAGCGATTTGTTTCCGATTATTTCCTCCAATCGTGTGAGTTAGTGTGCTTAAGTGTGCTTAATTCCCCGTTTAATTGTTGAGCAATAAGAAATAGGTTGGGTCGGCATTCAGCATCCAAGTAGGATGAAGACCTCGGGACGGTGTGTCCCCTTAGACCTCCCCGACTGTCATTCCCTACCCGAGGGTCATCTCACTAGCATTCGACACCGCAAGTTGGAAAATGAGCCTCTGACTTAACCCTCGTAAAAAATCAGAATGGGTGATGGGACAATGCCTCGGTTGTGCGTTCCCTTAAGTCCAAGCCTCTGCAATGACGACTGAGATCAGCTCCCCCCTTGCATGTTGGCCGCGGTTCCCGCCGACTGCACTTCTCATCTGACTGGAGAGGTTATCAGGGGGAAGTCCGGACGCCGACATTTCAACTTGAAAAAGGGATGACCAGTTCTACCAACCAGAGGATGAAGGCATTTAAGCACCCAAGTAGGATGGAGACCTCGGGATGGTGTGTTCCTTTGGAACCTCCCCGACTGTCAGTCCCTAATTGACATCATCCTTCAACAACACCCAAGTAGGATGGAGACCTCGGGATGGTGTGTTCCTTTGGAACCTCCCCAACTGTCAGACCCTACTTGACGTCATCCTTCAGCAACACCCAAGTAGGATGGAGACCTCAGGATGGTGTGTTCCTTTGGAACCTCCCCGATAGTCAGTCCCTACTTGTCGATCTCTTCAACAACACCAACAATAGCAGTAGGATGGAGACCTCGGGAGGGTGTGTCCCCTTGGACCTCCCCGACTGTCGTTCCCTATTTTGGCCACTTCTTCATCAACATCAAACATAGGGGTACCAGATGAAGTCTTGGGAGTACATGCCTCTAAAAACTTCTTCATATGCAGGTGCGAGTATGTAGATGCGAGTATGCATGTACGAGTATACATGAGCGAGCACCAAGCAAGCGAGCAGCTAGCGTGCGAGCAAGGTATGATCGTCAATTGAACCAAGTACCTCCCAAGGTCGCAATTATTATGACAGTGGAGTAGAAGCCTCAAGAGCGCACGTCTGGCAGGACCCCCCGAGTATCATTTTCCCCTCTGGGTTTCTCCGCCTCCAGTTGAGCTTATCTCCTGCGAGGTGTCGACCTTGTATCCGCCTCCAGTTGAGCTCGGCTCCTGCGATGTGTCGACCTTCTCTCCACCTCTAATTGAGCTCGGCTCCTAGAAGGTGTCGACCTTATATCCACCTCTAGTTGTGCTCGGCTCCTAGAAGGTGTCGACCTTGTATCCGCCTCCAGTTGAACTCAGCTCCTGCGAGGTGTCGACCTTCTCTCCACCTCTAGTTGATCTCGGCTCCTAGAAGGTTTCGACCTTGTATCCGCCTCCAGTTGAGCTCGGCTCCTGCGGGGTGTCAACCTTCTCTCCACCTCTAGTTGAGCTCGACTCCTAGAAGGTGTCGACCTTGTATCCGCCTCCAGTTCAGCTCAGCTCCTACGAGGTGTCGACCTTCTCTCCACCTCTAGTTGAGCTCGGCTCCTAGAAGGTGTCGACCTTGTATCCGCCTCCAGTTGAGCTCGGCTCCTGCGAGGTGTCGACCTTCTCTCCACCTCTAGTTGAGCTCGGCTCCTAGAAGGTGTCGACCTTGTATCCGCCTCCAGTTGAGTTCGGCTCCTGCGAGGTGTCGACCTTCTCTCCACCTCTAGTTGAGCTCGGCTCCTAGAAGGTAACGACCTTATATCCGCCTCCAGTTGAGCTCAGCTCCTGCGGGGTGTCGACCTTCTCTCCACCTCTAGTTGAGCTCGGCTCCTAGAAGGCGTCGACCTTGTATCCGCCTCCAGTTGAGCTCGGCTCCTGCGAGGTGTCAACCTTCTCTCCACTTCTAGTTGAGCTCGGCTCTTAGAAGGTGTCGACCTTATATCCACCTCGAGTTGAGCTCGAATCCTAGAAGGAGTCGACCTTGTATCCGCCTCCAGTTGAGCTCGGCTCCTGCGAGGTGTTGACCTTCTCTCCACCTCTAGTTGAGCCCGACTTCTAGAAGGTGTTGACCTTGTATCCGCCTCCAGTTGAGCTCGGCTCCTACGGGGTGTCGACCTTCTCTCCACCTCTAGTTGAGCTCGGCTCCTAGAAGGTGTCGACCTTGTATCCGCCTCCAGTTGAGCTCGGCTCCTGCGGGGTGTCGACCTTCTCTCCACCTCTAGTTGAGCTCGGATCCTAGAAGGTGTCGACCTTATATCCACCTCTAGTTGAGCTCAGCTCCTAAAAGGTGTCGACTTTGTATCCGCCTCCAGTTGAGCTCGGCTCCTGCGAGGTGTCGACCTTCTCTCCACCTCTAGTTAAGCTCGGCTCCTAGAAGGTGTCGACTTTGTTTCCGCCTCCAGTTGAGCCCGGCTCCTGCGAGGTGTCGACCTTCTCTCCACCTCTAGTTGAGCTCGGCTCCTAGAAGGTGTCGACCTTGTATCCGCCTTCAGTTGAGCTCGGCTCCTGCGGGGTGTCGACCTTCTCTCCACCTCTAGTTGAGCTTGGCTCTTAGAAGGTGTCGACCTTGTATCCACCTCCAGTTGAGCTCGGCTCCTGCGAGGTATCGACCTTCTCTCCACCTCTAATAGAGCTCGGCTCCTAGAAGATGTCGACCTTGTATCCGCCTCCAGTTGAGCTTGGCTCCTGTGAGGTGTCGACCTTCTCTCCACCTCTAGTTGAGCTCGGCTTCTAGAAGGTGTCGACCTTATATCCGCCTCCAGTTGAGCTCGGCTCCTGCGAGGTGTCGACCTTCTATCCACCTTTAGTTGAGCTCGGCTCCTAGAAGGTGTCGACCTTGTATCTGCCTCCAGTTGAGGTCGGCTCCTGTGAGGTGTCGACCTTCTCTCCACCTCTAGTTGAGCTCGGCTCCTAGAAGGTGTCGACCTTGTATCCGCCTCCAGTTGGGCTTGGCTCCTGCGAGGTGTCGACCTTCTCTCCACCTCTAGTTGAGCTCGGCTCCTAGAAGGTGTCGACCTTGTATCCGCTGTTGAAAATGTTGAAGTGGAAGTTTGTGGAAGTTGGCGGTCTGGGGGAGGTCGCGCGGTCTGGCAAACCGCGTGGTCTTGCGGTCTCCATCTGTGGTATGATCTCTTCGGTCTAGCCGCAGGTCTATTCGGCGTGACCGCCGTTATTCTGTCCAAGGCTGCTGAAGTGAGGCCGCGCGGTCTAGTTCTGTGACCGCGTGGCGAGTTTTTACTTCAGGACTGTGCCGGTCAACCTGTGACCGCAAAGGGTTGGTTCATGTATCCAAAAGTCTGGTCTGGCGACTGTCCGGGTTCCTGGTAGTGTTCGCCGACTAAGGCTTCTTAGTCGCGCGGTCTCTGTTCCCAGTCTTTGGTGGAGGCTGGGAATGCGAACAGGTTGTGTTCACCGTCTCGTTGGCGAACACTGGTAGTGGGCGGCTTCTTGGAGGAGTGGCGATCTCCTTGTCTATGCTGAAGCTGGCGAGCTCACTAAGCAGAATGATCTTTTGCTGATCGCGCAGGTTGATCGGTCTGGTCACGCGATCATGGGTGGTGACCCTATCTTATAGGGTGGTGACTAGATCAGGTCTCACACCTATAAATAGGAGCCACTGTAGCAGCAAAATAATCGCACCAAGTGTAAGCAGAGCTCGCAGCTTGTTCCCGCGGTCTCATTTTTTCTTGTGACCGGGCGGTTTGCTGATTGAACTTCTTTTGTGCAGCTTCTGCAGATTGTGCGGGCAGCAACGGTCACCTCTTCTTCTAGGGTGTTCGGGCAGTCTCGTGGCTTGCAGTGCGGGTTGCTGGAGTTCGGGAGAATCAGTGGAGGTCGCGGAGTTCTCGGTTGGTGTTGTTCTTGAGGGCAGGCAGTTCGGGCGGTCTCGTGTTCTAGTCGCGCGAACTCCCAAGTCGGGCGGTCAGGCGGTCTCAGTGAACAGACCGCTGGTTATCTTTCTCAGCTTGTATTTTCTCATGTTTTTTGTGTACTGGCGAAATCATGTCTCGCCATGTATACCTCGCCCTGTAATGAAGGTTTCTGCAAGTATCAATAAAGATTGAAGTTTTTCATGTGCTTTTGGTTGTTGGCTATTGCTTTGAGTTGTTCTATTCCTGCTCACTCCTAGATCTTCGAAAAATTTCACATGGTATCAGAGCTAGGTTGGAGTGGATAGAGCAGTGAATAACTCTTAGTTGCCATCGCCTTTGTGAAGAAGGAACCAGTGGTAAAGCCATGGAGGCAAGAGGTCTTGGAATTGAGATGCTCAATTCAACTTGTTGAAGCCTGGAAAATCCCGGCTCCAAAATTCGGACTAATGCAGCCGGAGACTACTTGCCAAGCGGCTCGAAGAGATGGCTTGGCGGGAAACTATGAGGAAGCTAGAAGAGCAACAAACAGGACCCCAGGTGTCACGGCAGGGAGGTCCCACCACGTACCCAGAAGATCAGAAGAGACTTCCCCTCCACAACCAAAAATGGCCGAGCAGGGTACGAAGAAGGCACCGACTTGGCTAGGAACTGGGAGTAGCGGCCAAGTGCGACAGGTTCCAGAATGCAAGAGCTGGGTTTCAAGAGCTCAAGTTCCAGTGCCAATCCAAGTACCCCCGGGGTCCTATTTATAAGAAAACCAAGGGGTAGGGGGTTTTATAGCCCAGCCCCTGCCTGGCGACTATGGGATACTCGGCGAGCATTAAGCCATAGTCTCCTATCTGGCGAGTATTGGGTGATGCTCGCACATTCCGGGCCAATACTCGCCCTGGTCTTCTATTGCTCTGGTCTTTGACGAACTCCTCTCGGCTGACTTTGTCTTGGTGTCTTGAATTGCTGACTTTTGTGTTGACCTTTTGACTTTGACTTTTGCCTACGTGGCTTTGAATGGACCCACCCTCGGAGAATGAGGGTTGTACACAACTAACTTCAAGAAGTGGAAGTCGTGTATGCAGAGTTATCTTCTGGGTGAGGACCTCTGGGAGGTTGTTGGAGGAGATAACACAGATGAAGTTGTCCCAGTTGGGGACAATGGTCATGAGGTAAGGAAATGGAGGCGGATTAATGCCAAAGCAGAGTTCGCTCTGAAAAGAGCAATATCACCTAACCTATTTGATCATATCTTGGGGTGTGGATCAGTTGTGGAGATCTGGAGAGCCCTGGATGGGATGTTTAACTAGAAGAATGTAGCGAGGCTACAGTTTCTGGAAAATGAGCTGGCAAGGTCGGCTCAGGGTGAACTTTCTATCTCAACGTTCTTTCTGAAGATGAAGAATCTGTGCGCCGAGATTTTAGCACTGGATCTTGATGAGCCAATTTCTGAGGCGAAGCTGAAGAGGCACATCATCCGTGTCTTGCGGAAGTAATATGTGGCCTTTGTGATGTCGGTGCAGGGTTGGGCAAATCAGCCATCTCTGCTGGAGCTGGAGAATCTGCTTGCGTCACAGGAGAGCCTGACAAGGCAGATGGCGGGGGTGTCAGTGTCTGAGGGAGAAGGCGAGGTTCTCTTCACAGGGAAGAAGAAGAAGTGGGATAAGAAGAAGACCACTGGAGGTTATGGGCCTTCAACTTCTGGACAACAGGAGAGGGGCTATGCTCCTAAGGCTGAAGGAAAGAAGAAAGGAGAAGGACCTAAGTGCTTCAGATGCGGGAAGCTTGGTCACATCAGAAAAGATTGTCGAGTGAATCTTCAGGCGGGGCATGCTGCTGTAGGGAAGGATGAAGCTGAGGCCAGGCAGAATGATGGAGGATGGGGAGGAGCCTTCTCGGCTTCTGTTGGAGTTGCGGCTCCTAACAACTATCAGGAAGACTGGATCGTGGACTCGGGGTGTGGTCATCACCTCACCGGGGATGATTCGAAGCTTACTTTAGCGCAGCCTTACTCAGGTAATGATGTCATCATAACCGCTGATAATACTGTGCATAGTGTCGAGAAGGTGGGGGTTGTTTCCTTGGGCAGTGATAGGGGGCCACTAACTTTGAAGAGTGTCTATCATGTGCCCGGAATGAGGAAAAACCTCTTCTCCGTGACCAACGTTGTTGACGCTGGGTATCACGTTCTATTCGGCCCAATAGAAGTGAAGTTTCTAAGAAATGTTAAGGCGGTGGAGGCCGAGGTCGTTCATGTCGGGAGGAGGGCAAAAGACTTGTTCGTTTTATCGACAAGTTCTTATGTCGACAAGATGAGGACGAATGATAGTGCCGTGATATGACATGAGAGGTTGGGGCATGTAGGGATGGACAAGCTGAAGGCTATGGCGGTGAAAGGTCTGGTCAAGGGCCTGCCTAGTCTATCTTCCTACGGTGACGATCATGTTTGCGAGGGATGTCAGTTCGGCAAGTCTCATCGACTACCGTTTAATAAGTCGCAGACAAGGAGTTGTGTGCCGTTGGAGTGCATCCACAGTGACTTGATGGGACCAACTGCTACCCCAAGCCTCGGAGGCAGCAGGTATATGCTGGTGTTGATCGATGATTACACCAGATATGTCTGGGTTTATTTTCTAAAGGAGAAGGCGGAGGCGTTTGCCAAGTTTATGGAGTTCAAGGAGCTTGTGGAGGGTCGGCTAGGCCTGCGGGTAAAGAAGCTGAGAACTGACAACGGAGGGGAGTTCACCTATGGTGAGTTCTCTAATTTTTGCAGGAAGGTGGGCATCCGGAGGGAGCTTACTTGTGCGCATACTCCACAACAAAACGGAGTTGCAGAGCGGAAGACCCGTCATCTGAAGGAGACCTGCAAGTGTTGGCTGCATGCCAAGAGTATCCCAAGGTCCTTCTAGGCAGAGGGAATGTCTTGTGCTTCCTACATCATCAACATGATGCCTCTCAGTCCCATCAACATGTTGACCCTGCATGAGATGATGTTCAAAGAAAAGCGAAGTGTGGCGCACCTTCGGGTGTTTGGTTCCACCTGCTATGTGCACGTTCCAGATGCGCTTCGGACGAAGCTAGATGCGAAAGCAAAGAAGCTGGTCTTCGTGGGATATGATGATCGGAAGAAGGGCTGGAAGTGCATGGACCCAGAGACGCGGATATTTGTTGTATCTCGCGACGTCGTGTTTGACGAGGTGACGTTTTACAAGGGGAGTTCTGGTGTTGAGCTACCAGAAAAGCAGGGTGGAGGAGCAGGAGAGAGCTGTGGAAAATCTTCAGGTGGATCTGCCTTTGTCACCAGGTGGTCCATCCATGTCTAGTTCCGAGGGGGAGGCTTCTGGTTTAGGAAGCAGGGGGAGCGATGCTCCTAGTACGTCTGGAAGTGGAGCTAGGGAAGAAGCAGCTGAGGATGTTGCGAGTCAGTGGAAGGAGCTGAGGAGATCGAAGCGAACGATCATTGCCCCTGATCGCTATACAGGGGGAAATATGGTGAGCTTTGTCTCGTGTTTCTTTGCTGGTCCCTTGGATGAGCGGGAACCAGTGAGCTTTGAGAAGGCCAAAGGCATGAAGCAGTGGGATCCGGCTATGGAAGAAGAGATGTCCGCTCTTGAGAAGAATGAGACTTGGTCTTGTTGGAATATGGTCTTCCGCATCTCCTAGGTTTGAGAATAACAAATCCTATGTGTATTTGATCTTGTGTGTTTAAGTGTGCTGGAAATCAAAGTCCACATGACTCAAGGATGGTTGCCCCTAATTTTGAGCCAGCAATTCCAAGTCTTCCACTAGCGCCGACGGTAGTACTTAGCGCCTGGCGCTAGCGATGATAGCGCAATTTCGGGAGCACATATGGAAGGAGATAGCGCCTGGCGGTAGCCGATAGCGCAGGCGGTAGCGACGCACACAGTTGGCAAGGAGGAATTGTTTCCTCGGATTGAAGATTCTGCCGCGCAGAATGTGTCCTAATATGGGATAGCGCTGGCGGTAGCCGATAGCGCAGGCGGGTAGCGACGCACACAGTTGGCAAGGAGGAATTGTTTCCTCGGATTGAAGATTCTGCCGCGCAAAACATGTCCTAGTATGAGATAGCGCCGGCGGTAGCGCTAGCGCAGGCGCTAGCGCTGAGGCTATAAAAAGGACTCCTCTCCTCTCGTTTCAGACACACATCAGAGAGATATCATAGAGAGATAGAGTGCTAGAATTCCAGAGGCTTTCTTGGCCGAAAGTTGAAGTCCTACCAAAGTTTGCAAACTTTTGAAGGAGAATCTCATCACGCCAGATCCAAACGAAGTCCGCTTCCACAACGCTTATTCTACAACGGATCTTCGCCTCCAACTTCAGAAGGGAGTTTTTTATTTATTTTCATTTCATATTCTTCTTGTAAACGGTTAGTGAAATCGCCTCGTGTTGGAGACTAGGTCTGGGTAGGACTTAGGGGGAAACTCGCCTCGTGTTGGCGACTAGATCTAGGCTAGGTCTAGGGGGTGCTCGAGGCCACATCCGGGGAAGGGTTGGCTAGAGCGGCTTGAGGCCGATTCCGGGGAGGATAGGCTAGGGCCACCGGTTCGTGGGGATGCGAGTCGGGATAGAAAACAAAAAGAGTTTACTATTCATCGCCACCGATTTCTAGCGTCATAGAAGTCAACTTTTGTAAAACTGTATTTAATATTAATAAAGCACGTCTCTACTTTATTTTAATTGTTTTACTTGACTTTCTATTGTCTTAATCTTGCATTATTACAAAGTTTTTAAAAATATCACTAAAGTTTTGAAAACCCTTATTCACCCCCCTCTAAGGGCGCTTACTGATCCAACAAGTGGTATCAGAGCTAGGTTATTCCAATCGGCTTAACAACCGAGAATAATGGCGTCTCATGATCTCGCTTTTCCTGAGGGTCAAGGGGTTAGTCGACCACCTCTCTTTACTGGGTCAGATTTTAACTACTGGAAAAATCGAATGATGTATTTTCTTATGACCATGGATGTAGAAGTATGGAACATGGTAGAAGTTTGGTACTCTCCTCCTACAACTGTAGTAGGAGAGGCGACATTAGCAAAACCTAAAGATAAATGGGATGATAACGATAAACTAAGGCGTACAAATAATGCTAAAGCAATGAACGCTTTATATTGCGCTTTAAATAGGCCTGAGTTGAATAGAATTTCTGCATGCACAACTGCTTATGATATTTGGAATCAATTGGAAGTTACTCATGAAGGTACATCGCAGGTGAAAGATGCAAAGCTATTCCAACTAGAATCTGAATATGAAAATTCAGGATGGATACCGAAGAGGACATTAACTCGATGTACACCCGCTTCACCAAGATCGTCAACGCTTCAAAGGCACTTGGAAAGACCTACTCAGACGGGGACTTGGTGAGGAAAATTCTTCGCTCCTTACCTCCAAGGTTCAATCCAAAGATGACATCCATCTCGGAGTCGCACAACTTAAGAATGCTCCAGATCGAGAACCTTATTAGGAATCTTAAAACCCATGAGGTAGAACTCCAGATTCAACACGATGAATACAACAAAGAGCCAAAGAAAAAGCGCTAGCACTAAAGTCAAAGAAGGAGAGCATCGAAGATAATGATGAAGATGAAGAAGGTCTCCTGGTGAAGAACTTCAGGAAGTTCATCAGGAACCCAGAAAGAATGAACACATTCCGCAAATACTTCCCAAAGGATACTCGACGAAAGGGGTCTTCCTCTTCATCAAGGAAAGAAAAAGGAAGCGAATATGAAGAAGAAAACCACCACCAGAGTGCTACCACTGCAGAAAGACCGGGCACATTCGGAGCCAGTGCCCAAAGTATCAAAAGGAGCAAAAAGAACAACACAAAGCAAAAGACAAGAATAAAGTACTAAAAGCCACAACTTGGGATGATTCTTCCTCTGAAGAGTCAAACGAGTCTGAGTCAAGTAGCGAGGAGGAAGCAAACTTATGCTTAATGGCAAAAAGCAACGATGACGACACCAATGTTCTTAGCGACACTGAGGTAATTCCTCCTACTTTCGAAGAACTCTATGATGAATTTGTTTTAACTTGCAAATCCTATGATCAAAGTATAAAAGATAATATTATATTAAATCGTGAAAATGAATCTATTATCAAAGAAAATCATAAACTCACAAAAAAGGTGAATTCCCTTGAAAAGAGAAAGGTTTCATGTCAAGAGTGTGAGCACTCTTTATTTTTGGCAAAAGAACTTGAAGTTTCTCTTTCTAAAGCCCTCTCACAAAACTAAACTATTGCAAAAGAAAAGGGGGACTTAGAGAGAAAATTAAAAACCTCTCTTTTACAAATTCAAAATAACAAAAAGGGATTTGAAAACAAATGTGTTATGATTGTACAAGAAAATACTTTTCTTAAAAAACAAAATCATGATCTCAATATAGCCATTAAAAAATTTGGGATTGGTCAAAAATCCCTGGATATGATTTTGGGAAACCAATGTTATGGTTCTGCAAAATTGGGGGTCGGATATAAAAGTGAAACCTACCGCCCAGCGCTAGCCACTAACGCCGGCGGTAGCTCAAGTGTTAAAAAATCTTCTGCTTTTTCTAATATTCAAGCATCATCCAACAAGAGCAACGTAGAAACTCAGAAAAGGATCTCAACTCTCTTTATTTCGTGTGCTAATTCTCTTAAGTTTGGACACACGTCTAGCTCTTGCAGGAATATAAAACAACGTTCTTTAAAACAAATCTGGGTACCTAAGAAATCCACTTACTCTATGGGTGGTACCTCTTGGGTATCTTGATCTTTACTCTCATCTTCTCTCTAGATTTGCAGGAAGGCTAAGGAAACGGAGGACGTGTGGTACTTGGACTCAGGCTGCTCCAAGCACATGACGGGCAACAAAGCAAAATTCCTTAGCTAAAAAAGAAGAAAGGAGGGATCGTAACGTTTGGTGATAACGGTAAAGGAAGGATCATGGGAGTTGGTACAGTGGGTAACGAATCTTTTCTTATCTCAAATGTTCTTTATGTTAAAGGTTTGAAACATAACTTAATATCTATAAGTCAACTATGTGATAAAGGATTAGACGTATTATTTGAATCATCCACTAATATTTGCAAAATAGTTAATCCTAAAACAAAAGATGTGTTACTAACTGCACCTAGAATTCACAATGTTTACATAGTTTCATTTCATGATCTTTCCAAATCATCTATAAAATGTTTTATAACCAAAAATGATGAATTAGAACTATGGTATAGACGTTTAGGTCACGCTAGTACAAAGCTCATTTTAAAAGTAGCAAAAAGGGAATTGATTAGAGGATTGCCTAAGTTGAATGGAAATTTATCTTCACTATGTTCACCATGCCAAAAAGGAAAATTTACAAAATCATCTTTTAAAAGCAAAAATGAAATTTCCACTTCAAAACCATTACAACTAATTCATATGGATCTCTTTGGTCCCGTTAACACCGCAAGTCTTGGTGGTAAAATATACACCTTCGTTCTAATAGATGATTTCTCAAGATATTGCTGGACCTTATTTCTCTCTTCCAAATCTGATTCGTTTTGCGAATTCTCAAAATTATGTACTCGTATTCAAAATGAACTAGATTTAAAAAATAAAGTGCATTCGCTCAGATCATGGAGGTGAATTTGAAAATGAAAATTTTAAATCTTTTTGTGAAATGTTAGGTATTAAGCATGAGTTCTCTGCTCCACGCACACCTCAACAAAATGGTGTTGTAGAACGAAAAATAGGACAATCCAAGAACTAGCACACACCATGTTATCTGAATATAAATTACCTAAGTCGTTTTGGGCCGAAGCCGTAAGCACATCATGCTATGTAATGAATAGAGTTATGCTTCGCCCATCACTAAATCTCACACCGTATGAACTATATTTTCAAAAGAAACCTAACGTATCATATTTTAAAGTATTTAGATGTAAATATTTTATTCTTAATACGAAAGATTCTTTAGGAAAATTTGATGAGAAATGTGATGAAGGAATATTCCTTGGATATTCTTCAACCAGTAAAGCCTATAGAATATTTAATAAAAGATCGAGTAAGGTTGAAGAGTCAATTAATGTTAAATTTGATGAGTTTATTCCATGTGCAAAGAAGCCTTCTAAAGGTACAAATGATGAACCTTTGCCATCTTTGGAGCACGACGAAGAAGAACCGTCCAAAGAAGAGGAGGAGAAGTCAAATGAAGTTGAATATGTACCTCCAAGTGTGTTGAACTTCTCAAAAAATCATCCAAAAGAGCTAGTAATTGGGGAACCTTCTACTGGGGTAAGAACTCGATCCTCTCTTCATGAAACATTTTCAAATATTTATTTTGTTTCTGAAATCGAACCTAAAAATGTTTCCACCGCTTTAAATGACGAATTTTGGTTTTTGGCTATGAATGAAGAGTTAGGATAATTTGAAAGAAATAAAGTTTGGAATCTAGTAGAAAGACCATCTAATCATCCAATTATTGGCGCAAAATGGATCTTTAAAAATAAATTAGATGGTGAATCTAGGATTATAAGAAATAAAGCACGCTTAGTTGCTCAAGGTTATTCTCAAATTGAGGGGGTAGATTTTGAAGAAACTTTTGCACCCGTTGCTCGCTTAGAATCTATACGAATATTTTTGGCATTTGCGAGTTTTAAACGAATAAAATTATTTCAAATGGATGTTAAAAGTGCCTTTTAAACGGGTTTATAAAAGAAGAAGTTTATGTAGAACAACCCCCCGATTTCATAAATGAAAAATTCCCTAATCATGTTTACAAATTAGAAAAAGCGTTTTATGGTTTAAAACAAGCGCCCCGTGCATGGTATGATCGACTTATATCTTTTTTGTTATAGCACGGTTATGTTATGGGAAGTGCCGACAACACACTCTTCATTAACCATAATATTAACGATCTAATTATTTTACAAATATATGTTGATGATATCATTTTTGGAGCCACTAATGAAGAGTTGTGTAATGAAGTAGTATTAGTAATGAAAAATGAATTTGAAATGAGTCTTGTAGGAGAACTATCATATTTTCTTGGTTTTCAAATCTCACAACAAACTGATGGTATCTTTATTTGTCAAACAAAATATGTTCACGATATGCTTAAACGATTTGGATTTGAAAATCTCAAACAAGCTTCTACTCCCATGAGTGCTTCTTTAAAACTAGGAAAAGATTAATCCGGAATTTCAATTGATCAAACGCTATATAGAGGAATGATAGGATCTCTTCTTTACTTAAGTGCATCTAGACCAGATATAATGTTTGCCGTATGTTTATGTGCTCGCTTTCAAGCCAATCCAAAAGAATCTCATTTAAAAGTGGTAAAATGTATTTTTCGTTATCTATTAGGGTCATCTAAATTAGGATTATGCTACCCACACAATGATTCATTCACACTCCTCGGCTATTCCGATTCGGACTACGCCGGGTGTTCACTAGATCGAAAAAGCACTAGCGGTACTTGTCACTTTCTAGGACCCTCTTTAGTAGCTTGGTCTAGTCGAAAACAATCTTCGGTTGCACTCTCCACCACGGAGGCCGAATATATCGCACTTGGTAGTTGTTGTGCACAAGCTTTATGGATGAGTCAAACACTAGAGGATTTTGGATTTCATCTTAAAAATATTGATCTTAAATGTGACAACAAAAGTGCAATAGACCTCACATATAATCCCGTACACCACTCTAGATCCAAACACATCGATGTTCGTCATCATTTCATTAGGGATCACATTAAGATAGAGCATGTAAAAGTAAGCTTCATTGGCACGGACTCTCAACTCGCTGCCATATTTACTAAACCTCTTCCCGATGCAAGATTTCGATTATTACGACTTGAGTTAGGTGTCCTAGATCTTTCGTGTTAAAACACATTCATCAAACACAATTTTTGCAAGTTTTATCCATCGAAAACATCTCCTAAAAATCTGAGATTTCAGCATGAAACTACTATTGGGACACTTAATCAAGATCAACAATAAAAAATTTCAAAATCATAAAAAATCGTGTACTGTTTGCCGCGCTAGCGCTAACGCCAGCGCTAGCGTGCATATTTGTTTTTCTGTGCTTTTAAAATTTTGAAAAATACCTAAAAATATACTCATCTATATTTACTATCTGGTTTTGCACTTCTATTTTTTTTTGAAAAATCAAATACAAAACTACAAAAACCAAATTACAAAAAATATGTTTTTTTTTGTTTTTTGCAAAAATCAAATACAAAAATATAAAACACTAAAACTATAAAAAAAACTGTATGGATTTTCCAATGAAAATCAAGCTTGATTTAATCTATTCTTTAGAACTTCTATAATGCTGCAATTTATCTTTTCAAACTCTTTGAACATTGTTTTCATCATGCTTTGATTTATCTATTAATATGTGCATCAAGTATCTTTTAAAAGTTGTGTAGAACTAAGCTTAGCATGCCTCTAAGTATGTGTAAATATTTTATATTTGATAATGATCGCTATTCACTCACTTATTTTGGCATTGTCTACTTGTATGTTTTGTAATAGTACAATGAATTAAAATTGCACAAGTATCTTGCCTACACAACCTTTATTTGCACTTTAAAAGTTAAGAAAAGTGGTTATATTTTTATAAATTATATTGGTTTGCAAAACAAGTGTATTCAGAGAACTTTGTACAAAACAACAATCATAAAATAAAGTGACAAAGATAACTCCACCAAGCACTACTTGAACCTCCTGATAAGTCTTAATAAGCGTTGTGAGGTTGAGCACCTTGGAAAGAATAGTAAAGTATCTTGTGCAAACCATAACTTTCTTTCAAAATAAAAACCACTTATTCTTAAGTACACCAGATCACAATAAAAATCAATCTTGAAGAATAAAACTAGGTGATCCCCAAGCACTACTTTGCACCCTGATGAGTCTTAATGAGCATTGTGTGTGCAAAGCACCTTGGTTGTTGTACATTTTTTTTTCGTGCATTGAAGTTTGTGGAAGTAAAATTATTTGTGTTTTATTGTGCTCTTACTTTACATATTACTTGTATTTTTGATTAAAACATGTGTTTACTCTACTCAAAAATACACTTATGTGCACATCATTATCTTCCATAACACTTCTTCTCATGAGTATTGGATCCTAATGCTAATTCTATACTATTCTTTACTTATGAAATGCACTAGATAACCTAGCATGCCTTCTACAATGTTTAGAAACTATGAATTAACATAACATTGTAGTACTATTTTTCTGATATCATTATTTCATGCTTGGTTAATTTCTTACTGATTTTAAAATGTTTACAAAACATCTTTTTTATAAAATTAAACTCCTATATTTTTTAATTATCATGTCTTACAAAAGATGTTTTTCTAAGTCTTCCGCAACTTTACATTTACCTTCTATTTGGTTATGCTACAAACTCTGATTTATGACAATATTGTGATGAAAATAACTCTAAAACTCTTTCTCATTCTCTACAAGCTCGATCATGCTTTTATCTAATTATCAACTTTTGGTGATGTCTCCTTACCCGCTTTTGCTAATAACAAAAGGGGGAGAACTAACATGATAAATATTAATCTACTATCAAACTATAATGCTTAATTAAGATGATAGCTTACATATTAGGAGAGCATTCACTTAGGGGGAGCATGTATTTATGGGGAGCAATTCTAAATGCTAAAAATTAATAATTATCCTAAGTCATCACTCTCTCACACACACAAATATAGTTTCATCATGCTTATTTATTAATGCTCTGATTTATCATTAATGGATTTGTTATTATCAAAAGGGGGAGTTTGTTGGAACATGGTCTTCCGCATCTCCTAGGTTTGAGAATAACAAATCCTATGTGTATTTGATCTTGTGTGTTTAAGTGTGCAGGAAATCAAAGTCCACATGACTCAAGGATGGTTGCCCCTAATTTTGAGCCAACAATTCTAAGTCTCCCACTAGCGCCGGCGGTAGCACTTAGCGCCTGGCGCTAGCGATGATAGCGTAATTCCGGGAGCATATATGGAAGGAGATAGCGCCTGGCGGTAGCCAATAGCGCAGGCGGTAGCGACGCACACAGTTGGCAAGGAGGAATTGTTTCCTCGGATTGAAGATTCTGCCGCGCAGAATGTGTCCTAATATGGGATAGCGCTGGCGGTAGCCAATAGCGCTGGCGGTAGCGACGCACACAGTTGACAAGGAGGAATTGTTTCCTCGGATTGAAGATTCTGCCGCGCAAAACATGTCCTAATATGGGATAGCGCCGGCGGTAGCGCTAGCGCACTGAGGCTATAAAAAGGACTCCTCTCCTCTCGTTTCAGACACACATCAGAGAGATATCATAGAGAGATAGAGTGCTAGAATTCCAGAGGCTATGTTGGTCGAAAGTTGAAGTCCTACAAAAGTTCTGCAAACTTCTGAAGGAGAATCTCATCACGCCGGATCCAAACGAAGTCCGCTTCTACAACGCTTATTCTACAGCGGATCTTCGCCTCCAACTTCAGAAGGGAGTTTTTTATTTATTTTCATTTCATATTCTTCTTGTAAACGGTTAGTGAAATCGCCTCGTGTTGGCGACTAGGTCTGGGTAGGACTTAGGGGGAAACTCGCCTCATGTTGGCAACTAGATCTAGGCTAGGTCTAGTGGGTGCTCGAGGCCACATCCGGGGAAGGGTTGGCTAGAGCGGCTTGAGGCCGAATCCGAGGAGGATAGGCTAGGGCCACCGGTTCGTGGGGATGCGAGTCGGGATAGAAAACAAAAAGAGTTTACTATTCATCGCAACCGATTTCTAGCGTCATAGAAGTCAACTTTTGTAAAACCGTATTTAATATTAATAAAGCATGTCTCTACTTTATTTCAATTGTTTTACTTGACTTTCTATTGTCTTAATCTTGCATTATTACAAAGTTTTTAAAAATATCACTAAAGTTTTGAAAACCCTTATTCACCCCCCCCCTAAGGGCGCCTACCGATCCAACAGGTCTCTGGTGCCCAAGCCCAGTGGTATCACCCCTATGACATGCAAGTGGGTTTACAAGCTCAAGAAGAAGGCAGACGACAGTATCGAGCGATACAAGGCTCACCTTATGGCTCGAGGATTCTCACAGCAATACGGTGAAGACTATGAAGAGACATTCAGTCCTGTGGCAAAAATGACTTCAGTACGGTTCGTGATTGCCTTGGCGACGTTTTGGGGGTGGGAGATTTGGCAGCTCGACGTAAAGAATGCTTTCTTATACGGCGAGATTGACAATGACAACTTCTTGGTCCAGCCGCCAGGCTTCGTATCTGATGATTTTCCTGACTATGTCTGTAAGCTGAAGAAGGCCCTGTATAGGTTGAAGCAAGCGCCGAGGGCGTGGTACGGGAAGGTTGCAGAATATCTGCTATTCTGTGGTTTTGGTGCTTCAGACTCTGACTCGAGCTTGTTCGTCAAGAAGAGCGGAGAGCTTCAAGTCATCGTGCTGCTTTACGTCGACGATATGATCGTGACGGGGAATTCGAAGGAGGAGGTAGCAAAGCTTCGGGCTAAGCTATATATCAGGTTTGAGATGAAGGATTTAGGCGAGCTTCACCGTTTCCTTGGACTCGAAGTGCAGAGGAAGGAAAGTGGAGTGCTGGTGTCCCAGGCTGGATGTGCAGAGCGAATCATGGAGCGATTCGGCATGAAGGAAGGGAAGTGCATCTCTACACCTCTGGAGAAGGCCATGAAACTTCGGAAGGATGAGGGGAGGATTCTGGAAGATCCGCTTGTGTTCCGAGCTCTGGTTGGGAGCTTGATCTATCTGATGATCACTAGGCCGGATATTGCATATGCAGTTGGTAGGGTGAGTCGGTATATGCCGGAACCACGGATGCCTCATCTACTAGCGGCCAATAATATATTGAAGTATGTCAAGGCAACTTCGGATATGGGTCTCCTTTACAGGAGAGATGTAGGCTTCGAGGTGCATGTGTACATGGATGCTGATTACGGGGGAGATTCAGATGATCGGAAGTCGACGTCTGGATTTGTCTTCATGGCGGGCCCCACGAATATATCATGGTGCAGCAAGAAGCAAGATTCCGTGTCTATTTCTACCATGAAAGCGGAATACAAGGCTTCGGCCTTGGCAGCTCAAGAAGCCATCTGGCTTAGGAGGTTGGTAGGAGACGTCCATAAGGAGGTTCGGGGTCCGACTCTGCTCCGCGACGACAATGAGAGTGCTCTCAAACTAGTTACTAATCCAATTTGTCACACGAGGACCAAACATATCGAGATCGAGCATCATTTCATTCGTGAGAAGGCGTTGGAGGGGTCTCTTTTGGTCGAGCATGTTCGGAGTCAGGACAACATTGCTGACATTTTCACAAAGGCGCTAGCGAAGGGGCCGTTTACTCGGCTAAGGAGGTTACTTGGGCTGTTTTCAACTTCCCACTTCAAGGGGGAGTGTTGAAAATGTTGAAGTGGAAGTTTGTGAAAGTTGGCGGTCTGGGGGGAGGTCGCGCAGTCTGGCAAACCGCGCGGTCTTGCGGTCTTCATCTGCGGTCTGATCTCTTCGGTCTAGCCGCAGGTCTATTCGGCGTGACCGCCGTTCTTCTGTCCAAGGCTGCTGAAGTGAGGCCGCGCGGTCTGGTTCTGTGACGGCGTGGCGGGTTGTTACTTCAGGACTATGCCAGTCAAGCTGTGACCGCACAGGGTTGGTTCAGGTATTTGGAAGTTCGGTCTGGCGACTGTCCGGGTTCCTGGTAGTGTTCGCCGACTATGGCTTCTTAGTCGCGCGGTCTCTGTTCGCGGTCTCTGGTGGAGGCTGGCAATGCGAACAGGTTGTGTTCGCCGTCTCGTTGGCGAACACTAGTAGTGGGCGGCTTCTTGGAGGAGTGGCGATCTCCTTGTCTATGCTGAAGCTGGCGAGCTCACTAAGCAGAATGATCTTTTACTGATCACGCGGGTTGACCGGTCTGGTCACAAGATCAAGGGTGGTGACCTTATCTCATAGGGTGGTGACTGGATCAAGTCTCAGGCCTATAAATAGGAGCCACTGTAGCAGCAAAATAATCACACCAAGTGTAAGCAGAGCTCGCGGCTTGTTCCTGCGGTCTCATTTTTTCTTGTGACCGGGCGGTTTGCTGATTGAACTTCTTTTGTGCAGCTTCTGCGGATTGTGCGGGCAGCATTGGTCACCTCTTCTTCTAGGGTGTTCGGGCGGTCTCGCGGCTTGCAGTGCGAGTTGCTGGAGTTCGGGAGAATCAGTGGAGGTCGCAGAGTTCTCGGCTGGTGTTGTTCTCGCGGGCAGGCAGTTCAGGCGGTCTCGTGTTCTAGTCGCGCGAACTCGCAAGTCGGGCGTTCAGGCGGTCTCAGTGAACAGACCGCTGGTTATCTTTCTCAGCTTGTATTTTCTCCTGTTTTTTGTGTACTGGCGAAATCATGTCTCGCCATGTTTTTGATGTGTTTCTGGTTGTTGGCTATTGCTTTGAGTTGTTCTATTCCTGCTTACTCCTAGATCTTCGGAAAATTTCACATCCGACTCCAGTTGAGCTCGGCTCCTGCGGGGTGTCGACCTTCTCTCCACCTCTAGTTGAGCTCGGCTCCTAGAAGTTGTCGACCTTGTATCCGCCTCCAGTTGAGCTCGGCTCCTGCGAGGTGTCGACCTTCTCTCCACCTCTAGTTGAGCTTGACTCCTAAAAGGTGTCGACCTTGTATCCACCTCTAGTTGAGCTCGGCTCATAGAAGGTGTCGACCTTCTCTCCACCTCTAGTTGAGCTCGGCTCCTAGAAGGTGTCGACCTTGTATCCGGCTCCAATTGAGCTCGGCACCTGCAAGGTGTCTGTTGGATCGATTGGCGCCCTTAGAGGGGGGGGGGGGGGGGGGGGGGGTGAATAAGGGAATAAAATTCTTTATAAATTTTAAGACGATTTACTAAATTGTTTAGAGTAAATTAGAATGAAATAACAATTTAACTTAAAGGAAGAAACAATTGTAATTTGCAATTTTATAACTTACGCCAAATGATAGAAATCAAGTAAACACAAAAAGAGACATGATTATATTATATAAAAAGGTGTTTACATAAATTTGATTTCAATATCGCTAGAAATCGGAGGCGTACAAAGTAAAACATTTTTTCCTTTTTTATACCGACTTGTATCCCCATAAACTGGTTGGCTTTAGCCTATCCTTCCCCGGATATATCCTCAAGCCACTCTAGCCAATCCTTCCCCGGATATGGCCTCGAGCACCCCCTAGATCTAATCTCCTAGACCTAGTCGCCAACTCACGCGGCGAATTACCCCCTAAGCCGCGCAAGGACCTAGTCGCCAACACAAGGCGAATTATCTATATGGTTACAAAATGGAATGAAATGTTAATAATGATAACAACTATAAAAAATCCCTATATGAGATCTTCTGAAGTTGATCGCTGTAGTATGAGCGAGGTTGAAGCGATCGTCCTTCGGATGTAGCGTGACGTAGTCCTCCTCCACAATTCTCCTTAAGCCTTTTGTGGGAGATCCATCTTCGGCAGCATAACAACAATGGAGTTTTGGCACAAGTATTCTCTCTGGAAGCTCTCTCAGATCTCTGGAATGAAGGCTTCAAAAATCATCTGACTTTAGCAAACAAAATCAGATCTTTAAATAGAAACTGGAGCTAACGCGTGGCGTTAAGGGTTAACGCCTGCGTTAGTGAACGTGTACGACAGTTGCTGAGATCGGGAGCGTGGCAGAACCAAATTTCATTGAACGAAACTAATTTCGTCGAACGCGCCTTTATCGAACGGAATCCCATTTTGTCAACCACAACCGTCAGGATCGTGCAAACCGTCGGGATCGTGGCAGAAACCAATTTCATCGAACGAAACTTATTTCGTCGAACGCGTGTTCGTCGAACGGAAGCAAAGTTCGTCGAATGCAGGTTCGCCAAGCGAAATTTTGTCGAGCTCATGTTCAGTTCGTCGAACGGAAACTCCTTTCGTCAAACGCCTTCAGAGTTCGTCGAACGTACTTTCCTTTCGTCGGACGCAGTTTCCTTCAGATTTCGTCGAACGCAGTTTCCTTCAGGTTTCGTCGAGTGCCTTCAGATTTCGTCGAACGCAGTTTCCTTCTGATTTTGTCGAACGCAGTTTCCTTCACATTTCGTCGAACGCCATCTCAGCGGTTTCCTTCTCAGCGGTTTCCTTGTCAGCGGTTTCCTTCTCAGCGATTGTTAACGCGGGGCGTTAACAACTAACGCGAGCGTCAACACACTTTCCAGAGAGTCGTATCCAATCTGTTTTCTACCTGTGGAGTATTGCACCTATAGTTCTTGCACACTCTAAACACACGACAAGCAAGATCAAATACATTTTGGGATTTGTTATTCTCAAACAAAGGGATGTGACACACATGTCCAATAATCTTCCCCTTTTGATAATAACAAATCCTCTTAGCAAGAAATCATTAAAGGTGATTATAGAATATGATAAGCGAGATAATAACGCAACTATAATATTTGATATGCATGATAATGTGCATACTCCCCCTATCTTAATGCTCCCCCTACATAAATGCAATTTATGTTTTACTCCCCTAAATGATTGATTACATGAATTAGTCTCCCCGTATTCTTCTATATTTCTCCTATATAGATTTCTGCAATTAATCTCCCCCTTTTGATTTTATCAAAAGAAGGTAGGGTGAGGGTAGTAAGGAGGCATTTCTTATAAATGATAAAGCATGATCGAGCTTTTGTATTATAGATAATGATAAAGATTTTAAGCATAGTATATATAAGAGATTTCAAATAAAAAGATAAGAGTTGTAAGCAAGCGGAAGATTATAAGAAACATCTTTTAGTAAACATGAAAAGCATAAGTAAAAATATGAGTTTTAAGTTCAAAATGCAAAATGTTTTAACCTTTTTGAAATCTCATAGTTTTACATAAAGATACCAAACATGAAAATGAACATATAAAAAATATACTACAATGTTACTTAATTTTAAGTTCAAGAGATACCAAAACATTGTAGAGATCATGCTAGGTTATCTAGTGCATTTATTATATAAAGAGTAGTATAGATAAAATATTAGAATCCAATACTCATGAGAAGAAGTGTTATGAAAGATAATGATGTGCACATAAGTGTATTTTGGGCAATGTTAACAATTGATTTAAATCACAAAATACAAGACATATGTAAAGTAAAGTGTACAATAAAACACAAGTAAATTTACTTTCACACACTTTAATGCACACTATTTTATAAAAGTGGTGTATTAATCAAGGGTTGCACAAGACACTTTACTATTCTTTCCAAGGTGCTCAACCTCACAATGCTTATGAAGACTTATCAGGAGATTCAAGTAGTGCTTGGTGGAGTTATATTTGTCTATATATATAATTTTTTGTTCACATTTATGCGACAACATTCTCCGAATACACTTGTTTTGCAAACCCACAATTTTTGAAACTTAACCACTTTTCAAAATTTCATAAGTGCAATTCAAATGTAGTGTAGGTAATAAACTTATGCAAGTTCTAATTTATTGTACAAATACAATACACAAACAATCATTTTTAGATTTAAACACACATGTTGATTACCAAAATAAGTGAGTGAAAGGTATCATTATCAATCATAATACATTTACTCATACTTAGAGGCATGCTAAGCTTGGTTCTACACATATTTTTCAATACAATTATTGCAGTTTAAATAGATATATCAAAGCATGATAAACAAAATAATGTTCATAGTAATTTGAAGGAATAAATGTTAACATTGTAGATAATTCTAAATAATTGAATTCATTCATGCTTGATATTAGCAATAAAGATCATACAATTTTTTTGTTGTTTTGAAAAATTTTAATGAAATAAAAACAGAAAAATCACAGAAGTATATTTTTGTATTTTAAATTTTTGTAGTTGATTTTCTAAAATATAAAATAAAACAAAGATAATAAATGTCAGAAATTCAAAAACAAATTAGTAAATATAAACTAACATATTTTTAAGGATATTTAGAAATAAAAAAAAAAAACAGAAAATTCCAACACCCATGCTAACGCTAGCGTTAGGGCTAACGCTGGAAACAGTACACGATTTTTTGAGAATTTGAAAAAACTGATTTTTGATATTTATTAAGAGTCCTTAGAGTAGTCTTATGCAGAAATTTTGTAATTTTTGGAGATGTCTTGATTTCTCAAATTGCAAAAAAAAAATAGCATTTTACATGTTATTCATCCTAAGATGTCTAAGATTGCTAATTCCAACCTTAACATTTGAAACCTTGCATCGTGAAGAGGTTTAGTAAATATATCAGCAAGTTGAGAGTCTGTGCCAATGAAACTTATCCTAACATTTTCCTTTTTAATGTGATCCCTTATGAAATGATGACGCACATTTATATGTTTGGATCTAGAGTGGTGTATCAGATTATTTGTGAGATCAATGGCACTTTTGTTGTCACATTTTAATTCAATAAGTTTTTGATGAAAACCAAAGTCCTCTAAAGTTTGGCTCATCCATAGAGCTTGTGCACACCAACTCCCTAATGCAATGTATTCGGCCTCCATGGTAGAGAGTGCAACCGAATTTTATTTCCTACTAGACCATGCAACTAATGAAGGTCCTAGAAAATGACAAGTACCACTAGTGCTTTTTCTATCAAGTGAACAACCAGCGTAGTCCAAATCCGAGTAGCCGTGAAGTGTAAATGAATTATTATGCGGGTACCATAATCCTAATCTAAATAACCCAATAAGATATCTAAAAATTCGTTTTGCAGCTTTTAAATGAGATTCTTTTGGATTGCCTTGAAATCGAGCACATAAACATACAACAAACATAATATCGGGTCTAGTTGCACTAAGATAAAGTAGGGATCCTATCATACCTCTATATAAGGTTTGATCATTGAAATTCCCGATTCATCTTTTTCTAATTTAAGTGATGCACTCATTGGTGTAGAAGCATGTTTAACGTTTTCAAATCCAAAGCGCTTAAGCATATCATAGACATATTTGGGTTTGACATATAAAAATACCATCATTTCTTTGTGATATTTGAAAACCAAGAAAATAAGAAAGTTCTCCTACTAGACTCATTTCAAATTCATTTTTCATCACTGTAATAACTTCATTACACAACTCTTCATTAGTAGATCCAATTATTATATCATCAACATATATTTGCAAAATAATTAAATCATCATTATTATGTTTAATGAAGAGAGTATTATCGGCACTTCCCATAATATAATCATGCTTTAATAAAAATGATGTAAGTCTTTCATACCATGCACGTGGCACTTTTTTAAACCATAAAGCGCTTTTTCTAGTTTATAAACATGATTGGGAAATTTTTCATTAATAAAACTGGGGGGTTGTTCAACATAAACTTCTTATTTTACAAACCCGTTGAGAAAAGCACTTTTTACATCCATTTGGATTAGTTTTATTCTTTTAAAGCTTGCAAATGCTAGAAAAATTCTAATGGATTCCAACCTAGCAACGGGTGCAAAAGTTTCATCAAAATCTATCCCCTCAATTTGTGAAAATCCTTGTGCTACTAAGAGTGCCTTATTCCCAGTGATTCTAAACTCACCATCTAATTTATTTTTAAAAATCCATTTTACACCTACAACTAGGTGATTAGATGGTCTTTCTACTAATTTCCAAACATTATGTCGCTCAAATTGTTCTAACTCTTCATTCATAGACAAAAACCAAAATTCATCATTTAAAGCGGTAGAAACGATTTTTGGTTCAATTTCGGAAACAAAACAGATATTTGAATATGATTCATGAAGAGAAGAGCGAGTTCTTACTCCGATGGATGGTTCACCAATTATTAATTCCTGTGGATGATCCTTTGTGAATTTCAAGGCACTTGGAGGTACATTTTCATCTTCCTTGGCCTCCTCTTTTTCGTCGTTGGAATATTCCTCATCACCATGCTCCAAAGGTTGTAAGAGATCATCCTCGTTGCCTGCGGAAAGTTTTTCTACACAAGGAACAAACTCATCAAATTTTATATTTATTAACTCTTCAACTATACTAGTTCTTTTTAAAAAAATTCTATAAGCTTTACTAGTTGAAGAGTACCCAAGAAAAGTTCCTTCATCACATTTTTCATCAAACTTTCCCAAGCTATCTTTTGTATTCAAAATAAAACATTTACAACCAAAAACTTTGAAATAAGATACATTAGGCTTCTTTTGAAAAAAGAGTTCATATGGTGTGAGATTAAGAGATGGGCGAAACATGATTCTATTCATAACATAACATGATGTATTTACGGCTTCGGCCCAAAAGGACTTAGGTAATTTATATTCACATAACATAGTGCGTGCTAGTTCTTGAAGTGTCCTATTCTTTCTTTCTACAACACCATTTGTTGTGGTGTGCGTGGTGCAGAGAACTTATGTTTAATGCCTAACATATCACAAAAGGATGTAAATTTTCATTTTCAAATTCTCCTCCATGATTCGAGCGAATGCATTTAATTTTTAAATCACTTTTATTTTGAATACGAGTACATAATTTTGCAAATTCACAAAACACATCGGATTTGGAAGAGAGAAAAAATGTCCAACAATATCTTGAAAAATCATCTATTAAAACATATGTATATAATCTACCACCAAGACTTGCAGTGATAACGGGACCAAAAAGATCCATATGAATTATTTGCAAGGGTCTTGTAGTAGAAATGAAATTTTTACTTTTGAAAGAGGATCTAGAAAATTTACCTTTTTGACATGGTGAACACAGTGAAGGTAAAGTTCCATTTAACCTAGGCAATCCTCTAATTAAATTACTTTTGGCAAGTTTTACAATGAGCTTTGTGCTAGCATGCCCTAGTCTTCTATGCCAAAGTTCTAAGTCATCATTTTTAGTGATAAAACATTTTATAGATGATTTAGAAAGATCATGAAAAGAAACTAGATAAACATTATGTATTCTTGGTGCAGTTAGTAAAATATCTTTTTTAGTAGGATTATATATTTTGCATAGATTAGTGGAAGATTCAAATAACACATCTAATCCTTTATCACATAATTGGCTAATAGAAATTTAATTGTGTTTTAATCCTTTCACATAAAGAATATTAGATATAGTAAAGGATTTGTTACCAACTGTACCAATTCCCATGATCCTTCCTTTTCTGTTATTACCAAACGTCACGATCCCTCTCTTCTTCTTTTCAAGGCTAAGGAACTTTGCTTTATTGCCCGTCATGTGCTTGGAGCATCCTGAATCCAAGTACCACACGTCTTCATTGTCCTTAGCCTGCCTGCACATCTAGAAAGAAGATGAGAGTAAAGATCCGGATACCCAAGTGGAACCACCCATAGAATAAGTGGAAGCCTTAGGTACCCAGATTTGTTTTAAAGTATTTTGTTTTATTTTCTTGCAAGAACTAGATGTGTGGCCTAACCTATAACAGTTTGCACATGAAATAAAGGGGGTTGAGACCCTTTTCTGGAATATTTTCTTGCTGGAAGAAATTGGATTTACAGAAGAAAAACATTTTGAAAAAGAAAATTCAGGCTTCTTGTATGAGGTGCTAACGCCGGCGTTAGTGGCTAGCGCCGGGCGGTAGCCCTCTCCTCAATATCCGAGCCCAAATTTTCCAGAACCATGACACTGGTTCCGTAAAATCATTTCCAGTGATTTTCGGAATATTCTAAATTTTTTAATGGCCATGGTGAGATCATGAACTTGTGCTTTAAGTGAAGAATTTTCTTTCACAAGCATGACACACCTATTTTCAAAACCTTTTTTTTATTATTTTTGATTTGCAAAAGAGAGGCTTCTAATTTCCTTTCTAATTCCCCCTTCTCTTTTGTAAGAGTTTTGGCATGAGAGAAGGCTTTAGAAAGCGACTCTTCAATATCTTTTACCAATTTAGTGGAGTGATCACACTCTTGGCAAGAAACCTTTCCCTTTTCTAAAACAATTAATTTTTTGGAAAGCTTTTGATTTTCTTTAATAAGAGATTCATTTTCACGATTCAATAAAATACTATCTTTCATATTTTTATCAGAAGCTTTGTAATTTTCAAGGAATTCATTAAAGAGTTCATCATAAGTGGGAGGAGTTACCTCAGTGTCGCTAAGAACACTGGTGTCGTCACCGTCGTTTTCATGTCCCATGAGGCACATGTTTGCTTCCTCATCTTCGCTTGGTGAAGACCCGCTTGATTCTTCGGAGGAGGAGGAGTCATCCCATGTTCTAGCTTTTAGCACCTTCCTCTTCTCCTTCCCTTTGTGCTGCTTTTCCTTCTTCTCCTTCAAGAACTTTGGGCACTGGCTCCGAATGTGCCCGGTCTTCCTACAATGAAAGCATTCTGGTGGAGCTCTCTCTTCTTCATCGTCGCTCTCCTTTTCCTTCTTTGAGGATGACCCTTTCCATCTTGCATCCTTTTGGATAAATTTCCAGAAAGTGTTTCTCCTTTCCGGATTTTGCATGAACTTTCGGAAGTTCTTCACCAAAAGGCTTTCTTCATCTTCATCCTCATCCTCTTGGCACTCCTTTGATTTTAGTGCCAACGCCTTCTTCTTTGGCTCCTTGTTGTATTCATCATATTGGATTTTGAGTTCTACCTCATGGGTTTTGAGATTCCCAATGAGGCTCTCAACTTGGAGCGTTCTTAGATTGTGCGATTCTGAAATGGCCGTCACCTTCAGGTTGAATTTTGGCGGAAGGGAACGAAGAATCTTTCGGACCAAGTCGCCGTTGGAGAAGGTCTTTCCAAGAACTTTGGAGGCATTGACGATCTTGGTGAAGCACGTGTACATAGCATCAACATCTTCACTTTCATCCATCCGGAATTTTTCATATTCTGACTCAAGTTGGAAACGCTTTGAATCTTTAACCTGCGATATGCCTTCATGAGTAACTTCCAAATGATTCCAAATTTCATATGCAGTAGTACATGCAGAAATTCTATTAAATTCATTTCTATCTCACACACAAAATAAAGCATTCATGGTCTTGGCGTTATTTTTGCATTTTAGCTTATCCCTATCATCCCATTTATCTTTTGTTTTATCTAAAGTTATCTCTCCAACATATAGGGTCATAAGAAAACATCTTATCCTATTTTTCCAGTAATTATAATCTGACCGGGTAAATAGAGGAGGTCTACTAATTCCCTGATCCTCAGAAAAAGTCAGATCATAAGACGCCATTATTCCTGGTTTTTAAACTGTTTGGAATAACCTGGCTCTGATACCACTTGTTGGATCGATTGGCGCCCTTAGAGGGGGGTGAATAAGGGAATAAAATTCTTTATAAATTTTAAGATGATTTACTAAATTGTTTAGAGTAAATTAGAACGAAATAACAATAACTTAAAGGAACAAACTATTGTAATTTGCAATTTTATAACTTACGCCAAATGATAGAAATCAAGTAAACACAAAAAGAGACATGATTATATTATATAAAAAGGTGTTTACATAAATTTGATTCCAATATCGCTAGAAATCGGAGGCGTATAAAGTAAAATAATATTTTCCTTTTCTATACCATCTTGTATCCCCACAAACCGGTTGGCTTTAGCCTATCCTTCCCCGGATATGGCCTCAAGGCGCTCTAGCCAATCCTTCCCCGGATATGGCCTAGAACACCCCTAGATCTAATCTCCTAGACCTTGTCGCCAACTTACGTGGCGAATTACCCCCTAAGCCGCGCAAGGACCTAGTCGCCAACACAAGGCGAATTATCTATACGGTTAAAAATGGAATGAAATATAAATAATGATAACAACTATAAAAACTCCCTATATGAGATCTTCTGAAGTTGATCGATGTAGTATGAGCGAGGTTGAAGCGATCGTCCTTCGGATGTAGCGTGACGTAGTCCTCCTCCAGAATTCTCCTTAAGCCTTTTGTGGGAGATCCATCTTCGACAGCATAACAACAATGGAGTTTTGGCACAAGTATTCTCTCTAGAAGCTCTCTCAGATCTCTGGAATGAAGGCTTCAAAAATCATCTGACTTCAGTAGACAAAATCAGATCTTTAAATAGAAACTGGAGCTAACGCGTGGCGTTAAGGGTTAACGCCAGCGTTAGTGAACGTGTATGACAGTTGCTGAGATCGTGCATAGCGTCGGGAGCGTGGCAGAACCAAATTTCGTCGAACGAAACTAATTTCGTCGAACGTGCCTTTGTTGAACGGAATCCCATTTCGTCAACCGCAACCGCCAGGATCGTGCAAACCGTCGGGATCGTGGAAGAGACCAATTTTGTCGAACAAAACTTATTTCGTCGAACGCGCGTTCGTCGAACGGAAGCAAAGTTCGCCGAACGCAGGTTCGTCAAGAGAAATTTCATCGAGCGCAGGTTTAGTTCGTCGAACGGAAACTCCTTTCGTCGAACGCCTTCAGAGTTCTTCAAACTCACTTTCCTTTCGTCGGACGCAGTTTCCTTCAGATTTCGTCGAACGCAGTTTCCTTCAGGTTTCGTCGAGCGCCTTCAGATTTCGTCGAACGCAGTTTCCTTCTGATTTCGTCGAACGCAGTTTCCTTCTGATTTCGTCGAACGCCTTCACATTTTGTCGAACACCATCTCAGCGGTTTCCTTCTCAGCGGTTGTTAATGCGGGGCGTTAACAACTAACGCGAGCATTATCACACTTTCCAGAGAGTCGTCTCCAATCTGTTTTCTACCTGTGGAGTATTGCACCTATAGTTCTTGCACACTCTAAACACACGACAAGCAAGATCAAATACAATTTGGGATTTATTATTCTCAAACAAAGGGATGTGACACACATGTCCAACAGTGTCGACCTTCTCTCCACCTCTAGTTGAGCTTGGCTCCTAGAAGGTGTCGACCATATATCCGCCTCCAGTTGAGCTTGACTCCTGCGGGGTGTCGACCTTCTCTCTACCTCTAGTTGAGCTCGGCTCCTAGAAGGTGTCGACCTTGTATCCACCTCCAGTTGAGCTCGGCTCCTGCAAGGTGTCAACCTTCTCTCCACCTCTAGTTGAGCTCGGCTCCTAGAAGGTGTCGACCTTGTATCCGCCTCCAATTGAGCTCAGCTCCTGCGAGGTGTCGACATTCTCTCCACCTCTAGTTGAGCTCGGCTCCTAGAAGGTGTCGACCTTGTATCCACCTCTAGTTGAGCTCGGCTCCTTGAAGGTGTCGACCTTCTCTCCACCTCTAGTTGAGCTCCGCTCCTAGAAGGTGTCGACCTTGTATCCGCCTCCAGTTGAGCTCGGCTCCTGCGAGGTGTCGACCTTCTCTCCACCTCTAGTTGAGCTCGAATTCTAGAAGGTGTCGACCTTGTATCCGCCTCCAGTTGAGCTCGGCTCCTGCGGGGTGTCGACCTTCTCTCCACTTCTAGTTGAGCTCGGCTTCTAGAAGGTGTCGACCTTGTATCCACCTCTAGTTGAGCTCGACTCCTAGAAGGTGTCGACCTTCTCTCCACCTCTAGTTGAGCTCGGCTCCTAGAAGGTGTCGACCTTGTATCCCCCTCTAGTTGAGCTCGGCTCCTGCGGGATGTCGACCTTCTCTCCATCTCTAGTTGAGCTCGGCTCCTAGAAGGTGTCTACCTTGTATCCACCTCCAATTGAGCTCGGCTCCTGCGGGGTGTCGACCTTCTCTCCACCTCTAGTTGAGCTCGACTCTTAGAAGGTGTCGACCTTGTATCCGCCTCCAGTTGAGCTCGGCTCCTGCGGGGTGTCGACCTTCTCTCCACCTCTAGTTGAGCTCGGCTCCTAGAAGGTGTCGACCTTCTATCCTCCTCTAGTTGAGCTCGGCTCCCGTGAAGTGTCAGCGTTCTCTCCTCCTCCAGTTAAGCTCGGCGAGGTATCGACTCTTTTTTTCTCCTACATATGAGATCCCCTCCTGGGAAGGACCTTGCGCGATACGTCCTCTAGTTCAAATATCTCCGAACTACGGGTTCAACATTATTTTTCCGACCTCGCGAGCGAGCTCGAAAATAGCGTGGATTGTGTACCACCCGTAATTCGTCGAGATCAGAAAGTCCTAAGGAGACGCCTATTTGCAGACCTCGCTAGGCGAGCAGGGGTAAGCAGAGGCGAGCAGGGGCGAGCAGGGGCAAGCAGAGGCGAGCATGGGATGAGCAGGGGAAAGCAGAGGCGAGCATGGGGCGAGCAGAGGAGAGCAGGGGCGAGCAGAGGCGAGCATGGGGCGAGCAGGGGCAAGCAGAAGCGAGCATGGGGCGAGCAGGGGCAAGCAGTGGAGAGCAGGGGCGAGCAGAGGCGAGCTTGGGCGAGTACCTCGCGAGTATATGCGAGTATGTTGGAACAACCTTATTACTGATTTGGGCTAGGATCACTATCTGTTGACTAGGACTAAGTTGACCCCAATGTATAGTCTAAGGGTCAAGGTTTTTGGCTGTTAGAACTTAAGGAAAAGATCAAGTTTCTGGGTTCGATGAACTCCATACTGCGTTCGACGAACTCCATCCTGCGTTCGACGAACTTGCCAAGGTTCTGTGTTCAGCGAACTTTATTCTGCGTTCGACGAACTTCTCTCCGCGTTCGATGAACTTGCTCTCCAGCTCGACGCACTCAGTTCTTCAGCCAGTCCAGTAGTTTATCTATTTAGTTTGACGAACTGTTCGACGAACTCAGTTCTCAGATCGACGAATTTTCTCCTCAGCTCAAATTTCAGAAAGATCAGTTATTTTCTCCTCAGCTCAATGTTCGACGAACTCAACATTCAGTTCGACGAACTTAGCTCGACTATCAGCAACATATATATTTCTATCAGATAAGTCAGGATTTAATCCTTTCCTTTTATTATTCTCTTATTTCGAGAAAGTAGTCGTTGACACGTTTTAGAAAAGGACACTTTCATGGAAAAGGAAAAGAGTTAAAGTTTATTTGTTGAATCAGTTTGCTCTTTGTATAAATTTAATCAAATCTGAGAAAGAGATAATCTCTCTCAGAAATCAGTTGGCTGAAATGAAGCAACTAAGTGAAGATAATGTCATTCTTAAGAAAGAATTGACTGCCTCCAGAGAACACATTGTTCTCATTGAGAACAAGTTATCTGAAGCTAAGATGTTTGAAGAATCCCTAAATGGGAGAAGTATCAAACTGATGGACATCACAAGCACAGTGAATGCCAGACTTAGTGGCAAACTGGGCTTGGGTGCATCATCAAGTGAGCCACATCTTATTAAGAAAAACATATTATCTACACCAGTAGAATTCATTTTTGCTAAGAACAAAGAGGTTGTTGATGTTAGTAAGAATATTTCAAGCAAGAATATTAAGAATAAAGGAATTCAACAGAATTCGTCGAACGGAGCTCGATGAAAGCTGAACTCAGAGTTCCAGTATATCTATCCATCGAACGGCGCTCGACAAAATTACGTCCATTCGTCGAACGGTGATCGACGAATTCACCCAAATTCGTCGAACGGAAAATATACCGAAAATCTGAAGAATATTTGTTCTCAATATACTAAAAATCCTTTTACTGAGTGGATAATTCCTCCAAGGAGATATCATCCACAAGGCTATAAGGATCTGTCTGAGATATCTTACATTTCTGAATTTTGTGGAAAAACAAAAGGACCCAAGGTAGTCTGGGTAAAGAACAACTAGAATGTTTTCTGTTTTGCAGGTACAGGGCTATCCAAACATAAAAGAACAATGGTACTTCGATAGTGAATGCTCAAAGCATATGACAGGAAACAAGGCCAACTTAAGCAATTACAAGGCAAGGCTTGGACCCAAAGTGATCTTTAGAGACTCCAACTGTGGGCAAACCAAAGGTTATGGACAAATCAAAGTTGGAGCAGTCACCTTCAAAGAGGTAGCTTATGTCAAAGGTCTGAAGCACAACCTCATCAGCATAAACCAGTTATGTGATGAAGGTTATCAGGTAACTTTTAACCATTATTTATGTCTTATTACCAATAATAAAAATATAAATGTGTTATCTGGTATTAGACATGGAAACATTTATTTAATCAATTTTGACTCTGCCAATTCAGATATTTGCTTATTTAATTCTATAAGTAAGACAAATGAATTATGACATAAAAGGATAGGACACATTAACCTTAGAACTATATCTAAGCTTTCTAAGGACAATCTTGTTAGAGGTCTGCCTTCTGGTTCATACAAGAAGGAAGGACTCTGCAGGGCTTGTCAATTAGGTAAGCAGACCAATAGTAGTTTTAAGTCTTTATCCAAGAGTGATTCATCTAGGATTTTGTATTTACTGCATTTGGATCTTTTTGGACCCACTGCAATACAGAGTCTAGGAGGGAAGCATTACTCTCTAGTTATTGTAGATGAATTCTCAAGATTCACTTGGGTGTTCTTTCTTAGGAACAAGTCTGACACCTTCAGTGTTCTGACAAACTTTCTCAGGTCCATCAAGATTGAGTACTCTACTCTAGTTGCATTGATCAGAAGTGATCATGACACTGAGTTTGAATCTCTTCTGATGAGAGAATTCTGTGTAAAAGAAGGGATCAGGCAGTGTTTCTCTGCTCCTAGAACTCCTCAACAAAATAGGGTAGATGAAAGGAAAAATAGAACACTTATTGAATCAGCAACTACATTGCTTGTTGATGCTCACTTACCAATCTCTTTTTGGGCAGAGGCAGTGAACACATCAAATTATGTGTTGAACAGAAGCCTGATACATAAACTTAAGGTAAAACTCTATATGAATTACTTAAGAATAAAAAGCCTAAGGTTAACTATTTTAAGATGTTTGGATGTAAATGCTATGTGCATAACAAAGATAAGAAATATCTAAGGAAATTTGAAGCAAAAGTTGTTGAAGGTATATTCCTTGGATATTCTCTTTTTAGTAAAGCATATAGAGTTTATAACAAATCAACTCTTAAGATAGAAGAGTCCATGCATGTATCCTTTGATGAATCTAATATGTTAAATGAGGAGAGGAACACCACCTCTACCAAACATATTTTGCAGGTACCAACTCTATGTGAAGAGCTAAATGGACTTAATCTACAGAATGAAGAGTCTCTACTTCCATCATCTCAACTTATTGAAGACAGTGAAGAAGAAGATCATCCAGAAGATCTTGCTGATAGTTCAAATCAAGTGACAACTGAACAAATCCCTCAAGAGGAAACCATTGTTGAACCAACTCCAACTGTTGATCACATCACAGTTAGAGATCATCCAATATCCCAAGTCATTGGAGATATTTCAGCAGGTGTTCAAACAAGGCATCAACTACACCAAAATCAGATGCACACTTGTTTCCTATCACAAGTTGAACCTCAATCCTTAAAAGATGTAGAACAAGATCCAAACTAGATTCTTGCAATGCAAGAGGAGCTCAACCAATTTGAAAGGAACAATGTTTAGGATTTGGTTCCAAAACCTAAAGGCCATCCAGTCATTGGCACCAAGTGGGTCTTCAGGAACAAGCTAGATGATCAAGGCATAATCATCAGAAATAAAGCAAGATTAGTAGCCCAAGGATATTCTCAGGAAGAAGGAATTGATACCGGAGTCCTAGATACCGGAGTCCTAGATTTGGACAACCCTGGTGCCAATGACTGGATGGCCTTTAGGAAGAAGGAATTTTGAGATATATAAAGGGTTGTCCAAATCTAGGACTCCGGTATCTAACAACTTCAGAATTTGAATTAACTGGATTCTCAGATTCTGATTATGCTGGATGCAGAGTAGACAGGAAAAGCACATCAGGAACTTGCCAGTTTCTTGGTGATAGGCTTGTGTCTTAGTTTTGTAAGAAACAGACATCTGTGTCCACATCAACATCTGAAGCAGAATATATTGCTGCAGGTAGTTGCTGCTCACAGATACAATGGATACAAAATCAACTTCTAGACTATGGTATCAACTTAAATAATTCAATTATATTTTGTGATAATACTAGTGCAATATCTATAGCACAAAATCCAGCACTTCATAGTAGGACTAAACACATAGAAATTAGGCACCACTTTATCAGAGATAATGTGGATAAAAATAAAATATGCCTACAATTCATTTCTACTGATTTGCAAAGGGCTGATATTTCCACCAAACCATTGGATGAAAAGAAACATATTTTCTTTATAAATCAGCTAGGAATGACAGATGGAGATTCAATCAATTAAAAAATTTATATCTTTTATTTATTCCTCACTGTGTGAATTAAGTTCAGTTGGTTTGCTGTCAAAACAGCTGAGACAAACTCTCAGTCTCAACTGAACAGCTGAGACAAGCTATTAATCTCAGCTGAACCACTGAGACAAGGCCTTGGGCCGCTGAGAAGCTGTCTGGATCCGCTGAGACCAAACCGCTGAGATGATATCTATTAGATCCAGGGATCGACGAAGACAAGCTCGTTCGTCGAACTGAGATCGACGAAAAATAATTTTTCGTCGAACGCAGTCTGACGAAAGCTAAGTCTTTTCGACTTCTGATTTCTTTCATTATAATCAAATTGTAATTTTTTTTATCTTTATGCCTATAGAATCTGCTTCTCCTTCCAGTTCCTTTGCACTTGATATCTCTTTTTCTTTTGCAGGAACAATGGCAATATTTCTTCAAAAAATTGCATCCTTCCCTACCTCCTATACAACTGTCCCTTCTTCTAGGGGCCTAGCTCCAGGTCTCCCTGAAACTAGGCAGGGGGAGATGTTTTGAAGAAGCTCCTTTTTGATAGGGGAAGATGCTTTCCTTTTTGATAGGGGGAGATGCTTTCCTTTTTGATAGGGGGAGATGCTTTATGTAGAAGCTCAAGTTTCAGGGGGAGATACTGTATGAAGAAGAAAAAATCAGTTCTTGATGAAGAAGCTCCTTTTTGATAGGTTTCAGTTATTTGAAGAAGCTCCAGCAGTTTCAGTTTGAAGATTCAGATATGACAGATGCAAATGCAGATTCAGAAATAATTTTTGATAGAGCAGATTCAGTTCAGATCAACAAAAGCAAAAGCTGAAAAATGCAGATTCAGATTCAACAAAGCAGTTCCAGTTATTGCTACAACTCAGATCAACAAAAGCAAAAGCTGAAGGCAAGGATTTCTTTCAGTTCTCTACAAAGTCAGAATTCAGAAAGCAAGAATTTGAAAGGCAAATCACATTCAAGCCTCCTTCAGAGAAAGACAAAAGGTTCTGATTATTTGTTTTTATTATTTCTGTTTTCAATGTAAAATTTCAAAACTCAGAGTATCATATTTTATATCCGCTGAAATGTTTAAAATATGTCAGATATATATGCTCTGTTGTTTATTTTTATTATTTGATTTTTGTCAAATAGTGTCCTAACCCAAATATGGGGAGATTGTTGGAACAACCCTATTACTTATTTGGGCTAGGATCACTATCTGTTGACTAGGACTAAGTTGACCCCAATGTATAGTCTAAGGGTCAAGGTTTTAGGCTGTTAAAACTTAAGGAAAAGATCAAGTTTCTGGGTTCGACGAACTCCATACTGCGTTCGATGAACTCCATCCTGCGTTCGACGAACGACATGCTCCAGTTCGACGAACTTGCCAAGGTTCTGCGTTCGACGAACTCTATTCCGTGTTCGACGAACTTCTCTTTGCGTTCGACGAACTTGCTCTCCAGCTCGACGCACTCAGTTCTTCAGCCAGTCCAGTAGTTTATCTATTCAGTTCGACGAACTCAACATTCAGTTCGACGAACTCAGTTCTCAGATCGATGATTTTTCTCCTCAGCTCAAATTTCAGAAAGATCAGTTATTTTCTCCTCAGCTTAATGTTCGGCGACCTCAACATTCAGTTCGATGAACTTAGCTCGACTATCAGCAACGGATCTATTCCTATCAGATAAGTCAGGATTTAATCCTTTACTTTTATTATTCTCTTATTTCGAGAAAGTAGCCGTTGATACATTTTGGAAAAAAACACTTTCATGGAAAAGGAAAAGAGTTAAAGTTTATTTGCTGAATCAGTTTGCAGAATATCTATTCAGAATATTTTATTCCTTAAATTAAAAGATTTGATTTCACATCAGTCAGATTTCAAAAAGAAAAAAGAAAAAGAAGAAGTATTACAACAGTACATCAAGAAGATAAGATATACAGAGAAGAAACATTCGAGAAAAAAATACAGAAAGAAAGTAAAACAGAGTTCATCTTCCTCAAACAGCAGCTCTCTTATTCTCTAAGAACATCAACACATTATTCTCTCAGTATTCTGCTGCAAGTTCAAAATCTTCTAGAGCAACAATAATCTGAGAAACCTTTATCTCTCAGATTCACCAGCTATCAAGAAAGCTCCATCCTCTTACTGTCAACTATTTTCTATCAGACAGGGGGAGCTTTACAACAACAAATCCACTAGTCTTCTCTAAGATTATTGACAGAGAAGAACTTCATAACCCTCTTTATCCCATCTTGTACAGGGTTATAACTCCCTTCAAAAGTTAACCCTTTGGTGGCAGGGCACCTGATCAAAAACCTGTGATTGGTTGGTGGCAGGGCACCTGATCAAAATCCTGTGGTTGGTGTTTGGGCACCTGATCAAAAACCCATTGGTGATAGGGCACCTGATCAAAAACTTAGTGGATAACTACCAAGGGTGGTAGAAGAGTAGATGTACCCAGGTTTATTGGGGAACTACTATTGATCTTGTGTCTTCTGTGTTTGTATTTATTTTTCTGTACTGTGCTGTGTGATCTCTTTGTGTTTTGTTTTTATAACTCACTCTGTTATACAAATATAAATATCAGTATTTTAATTCCTCTATAAAAATAAGTGAAAAACTTTTAATACTCTATTCACCCCCTCTCTAGAGTAAATCTAAGATCTAACCTCCCTTTCCTTTGATATCAGAGATTACTTTCAACTGATATCAGAGATTTCAGAGTAGCCCTTGTAACTCGCGAGCTTAGGCAGTATACTCGCCTGTACCCCCCCAGGATTTCTCTATAAATAGACCCCAGAGGTACTAGAAATGGCACTTTTTGGAAGTGGTCGAGGTCCCCCCAAGCTAGATACTCGCCAAGTCCAAGCCCGTCTAGTACCTCGCCCAGCTTTTGGTTGCGGAGGGGAAGTTTCTCCCAAACTTCCGGGTATGTGGTGGGACCTCCCTGCTGGAGCACCTGGGGTGTGCTTATAGTCATTTTCTCTCTCCTATTTTAGCTATCCGAGCCATGGAGTTGGACCGCAGGATCAGTAACCTCGGGCTGTATTGATCCAAATTTTGGAGCCTAGGATTTTCCTGGCTTCAACATGACCTAAGCAATTGCTAGGTGCAACGAGCGAAGCGAAGGTTTACGACCTGCATAGTTGTAGTTTCCTTTTCTCACATTAGTGGTAATCTGAAACCAAAACCCCCCGTTAAACCCCGACTTAAGATACTTCAATCTCAAGTATCTCCTCAAACGAGTAATCCACCCCGCCATGTTCCATATGAGAATCGATACTCGGGGATTCATTCCCGTTTTATTACTACTTGACAACGACAAATTCACTGCCGTTCGGATCGCAGTCTCACTCCCGCCTATAGCGGTGTGTCGGGATTGCGCGTCAAGTTTTTGGTGCCACTGCCGGGGAATAGGGCCCGTATGATTTTTCATTTGAAGAAGTCAAGAGATAGAATTCTTTTCTATCTGTCTATCACATTTTCTTTTAAGTTTACGTTTAAGTTCTTTTATAATTTCATTTGCTTCCTTCAATCATCAGTTCTTCCTTGTTTGTGCTTGGAGCAATTTTGCTTTCATCTTTTAGGTTTTTTTCTCATCGATTTTCATAGAAGTGTGTGTGGTTCACCCTCCTTATCATGTATTGTACTCTACAAAAATACAAATTGTGTGGGAGTATTTATCATGGGAGTGAGGTGTGCGATAAAGGGAATCATAGCTCATACACGAATGGAACCTCACAGCGGGCACTACCACAATCTGAAGTCTGGACACCTTCAATGTCCAAGCCTTTGGGTGCGTGGTGTCTATTCTGTCAAGGCACCGATCATGCGATGAAGAATTACAAAAACTGGAAATCGCAATTGGAAGAGGAAGAGAAGCACGTGCTTATGACCTTCCCTCCTTTTTCCTTTTTGTGCATCACCTTCAGTCGCCGACGATGTAGCTATTTGATCCCCAAGTCCCATTGGGTGTTTAGCAGAAACCTCGACGAGCGAACCCATCGATCATTTTATTGACACTGCAGAGTGCTCTTATCATCCTACTCCCTCACCTCATTGTGAATCAAGCATAATAGATCTGGATGCTAAGCCCAAAATTAATTATATTCCATCTTTGAACTCCGGTAGTTTATATCTTTAATGCATTGCTTGAGTTGGCATTGCAGTATGATCCAGATGAGAATTTGCCCCCTCTAATTTGCACTAATTGCCGGAGGCAAGGGCATATTACTGCAGTGTGCCAAATGAACAAACTAGCTCAATTGAACATGAGTTTGGACTTCGATCATATTTATTTCGGCGAGCCTCTATCTAGTATATCTTGCACAGTGGAGCAAACTGAAAAGGTGAGATCCCCCAAAATCTGTTCCATTGAGTGAGATTTGCACATGAAAGCACATTCCACTATCCCTTTGGCCATGCATGAAGAAGCAACCAATGGTGAAGAGGGATCCCCCTCTTTACTTGTGGAAGCTCCTTCATGCCCCACTTTTAGTACTTTGGGCTCCTCCTCTGAACCATCCTCCGCTGCCCCTCTCAAATTTTTTCTTCCACAATGCCTATCTTGGAAACCACCCAATTGCAGGATTGCCCTGCTATATTAGGTGGGGTGCAAGAAGAACCGGCGGCCATTGAAGAGGCACTTTCCTCTTCACTTGTGGAAGCCCCATCTTGCACCACCCCTGATCAGGATGCTCCTGTAATGGGGAAAGTTTCTTCCACCCCCTTGATGTTATCACGACAGAATCACTAGCTGGGGGGAATCTGATTTGTGATAACATCTCCATCTTTACTGTAGAGAATGAAGAAGCGGAGCCACCCCTCTCTGCAACTTCAATTCTTCCGCCTCGAAATTTGTTATTTTTTGAATTTGTTGCTACCTCTATGCAGGAAAAGATGTCTGAGCAGAATAATCACTACAAAACTAATCTTATCTTTCTGCAGGAGGATGATAGCACCCTGATGGACCAGGCCATCAACTTTGAGGTTCTATAACCTATACCTCCAAGACACATGTATCACTACTTTTACGAAGGTAGAGGTGCTTTTACACTATCACCTTTTCGGTACCCAATGCCAAAAAGGGTATTAAGAGATTTGCCGATGCACTTCTCCTTCTCCACCCCAATTAGATAATGTGAGAATTCAGGTAAATAAGTCTTGTTGGGAGACAATAAACCTAACACTTATCTTAGTTTAATAGTTTTGTACTTTTTACGTGCTTCAAAATTAGTAAGTTACTGTCATAAAATAATTAGAACTACTCCTTGATTTCTGCTGGGAGTGGTTATCCTTATTTTGCAAGCTTTTGGTTCTCGTACATTTGCTGATTTTCATCCCTGGTCGTTGCAAGTATTTCCTTATCGCACGACCAGTAGTCGTTCACGTTATAGCTAAGCTCACGACTAGTAGTTGTGCGCTGACGAAATTTTTTTTAAAACCCCCCAATCAGGTTCTATTAGCACGAGCCCTAGCTTTTCTTTCATTTCGCCCATCGTCGTGCACCATTCCTGGAGCCCCTCCTTCGATTTTCTTTATTTCCCGCTCTCCGGTAAGGCTTTATTCTTCCTCCTTCCCTCAAATTTCTTCAATTCCTTTATGGATCCTTCCCGACCTCCCCGAAATATCGTCAAAGCATACAAGAGGGAGGGTAGACATGGAAATGTCGCCCAAGCTTTGGAAAGGAGGGAAAGATTCACCGATCGGGAGCATCAACGTCATTACGCTCTGCTCGTCGACAAGTCATTCATCCCCCAAGACTTCATTGATTGGGATGAGCTTCGATCCATTGGCGATGGAGGTGCCTTGATGGTGGAGGTACACCTCCTCACCACCTCGGGCAACTGGAGCAATGTCTTCGACAATCGAGAGTCTGGATTTAAGGAAGTCACACTTGAGTTCCTTTTTACATTGGAGTTGGAGGATGTTCCACCCGCACAACGCCCTAATATTTGCTCATTCCGAATTTTGGGCCTCACCCACACCCTTACCATTGCTCTGCTCATCGTCTATGTCGAATTCTACACTGAGGCAGAAATCATGCAGCCTGGTTTCCATAATCCCACCACCATTTTGCCGTGTGGCACGCCACTTCAGGAGGTTTGGAATGTTTTTATTGGGAAGAATGAATTCTACGAGGCTCGTTCTTCAAAGTCCACCCGGATCCACTCCCTTGCACTTAGGTATCTTCAATATCTAATTAGCCACACCATTGCGACCAGTGCACTCAGGCAAAATGTAGTAGGTTGGTCCGACCTACTATATCTTTACAGTTTGCAGAAGCGTTTCCCCCTCCATCTGGGGCATATTCTTGCTCAAAATCTCCATTATGATGCTACTTACGGCCTCCTTGGAGTGATAGGGGGTGCGTACTACGTCACCCGCATCGTGAGGAGGATGGGACTTTAGGATCAAATTCCCCCGATGGACCAGGTGACAGAACCTTCAGGGATCACGCTGGCGGGAATGGTTTACTTCTGATTGCTGCGAGTTATTGGGAGAAAGGCGAATCGGCGTTACGAGATCATCATGCCTGATGATGATGCGGCGGGTGATCAGCTCGCTGAGGAGCAGGCTGAGCCTTCGATGGCGTGACATCGCCGACGTGTGCAGAATGCTTCCCCCCATACGTAGGAGCATCATCTAGGCCCGTTGCAACGCCCCTAAATTTCTGGCATTTTTTTATCCTCTCGGTGACGTCATAATGACGTAAGGGTGTTACGTTAATGTGGAGTTGATGGCGCACCTCCGTTAGTGAATTTTCGCGTCCGTTCGGTCGAGTCGGCCAAATTCTTGAATTCTTATCAAAAGTGAAATTTTTTTTACGTTAGGAAATTAAATTAATTCATTTAAGACGTGCCCGTCAAGTTTCGTTGCGATCCAAGCAATATTACTTCCCCTACATTAGAACCGAACCAGCCCCCTCCCTCTCTTCACTCGACGAGCTTCCGTGAAGCTTTAAACCGCTACCACCGGAGCTCCGGTGCATGAAATCTTCGCCGGAGCATAGATCTGGAAAGCTCTCGCCGTGCTCTTTACGTACGTGGTAAGTATTTTCCGTTTCACGAACTTGTTACTGTTAGGGTTTTCGGCCCTAATTGCCATGCATTTCGGCCGAATCTTCGTAGGTTTCGCCTTGTCGCGCCTTCGCTTGGATCGATCTACGACGCAGAGTGTTTTGGAGGACGAATCTGGGTAAAAATCGAGGCAAGTGGTGTTTTGCTTGCTTTTCTCCCCTTTTTGCTAACCGATCCGTTGGTTAGCTTGAAAGTAGAACTTGTTTAGAAATTATCTCTACAATCTAGGATGTGACCTAAGGCCGAGAAACTATTATTTTCGATGTAAGACTTTTTTTTGTCAAGTAGTTTGTATGTTTCGGTCCGTGAAATTGTTTGTTCGTCGTAGTTCAGTTCATCGGAAGCCTTGTCGTTTTCCGACGGAGTTCAGTATGTCAGAAGCTTTGTTGCCTTCCGTCGTGTTGTTTGTTCATCGTATCACTTGTTCATTGTGTCGTTTGGATTATGGCGTCGTGTTGATCGTATGTTAATAGTTGGGTAAGTCATTTGTCAATTGAATGAGTTAGAAATTTGATAAGTTATAAATATATTAAATGTTTGCTGGGCTGTGCGCGTTGTGGTCTATTCCCCAACAAATTACCATGGTTGTTGGGCTGGGCATGTTGTGGTCTACTCCCCGACACAGTATCATGGTTGTTGGGTTGTGCGTGCTGTGGTCCACTCCCCGACACAGTACCTCGCTTGTTGAGCTGATCAGTCTCATTTAATTTACATTTGGTTAATAATATCTAATAAGATATTTATATATACAACTCTTTCTGCTCTTGGTATTGAGATTGCTTGGTTATAACTACTTAGCTAGTGCTTTTTTCTCTATTTCTGTTGATTTCTACTGACTTTTCCTACTAGTTGTTCGTTGTTTCCAGCCTACTTGGAGGTTTGTCTGGCTCTTTTTACCTTTTTTTCCACCACTTACAACTTGTTTCTGAGGTGTTCTTTCTGTGAACGCCTCAGGTTCAGAGCAGTAGTGGGTTGGGCCGATAGAGCTTGTGTCTTCAGTGCTGCGAGTTGTTGCAGTCTTTTGTCTTTCTTCCTCTTTGTTGTGAGATAACTACTTCTTGTTTTGCAGTTTAGAATTGTTTACTATGGGTTCGTGTCAGTTTGTTGACGCACACAGTGTTACTTCTACTGTTTGACTACTTGCTAGTTCTTTTTCTGTTGTTAATTACTGATAGTTAATATGCTTGCTCTCCGGGAATGATTTATATTAGGATGCATGTTAGGTACTTTAATTATAAAAAGCTGCATTCTAGCGGAGTTACATGACATTTCTTTTAACTGAAATTCGCTCTATTTTAAGAGCGATAAAACTACCTTTTTACTTATATTAAATTTAGAGGTCACATCTCCATAGCATTTTCCGTTGAGTCTCCAAACTCATATGGGATAATAAATGAAATAAATAAAATATTTTTCCGCTGCGTGTATACTTTCACTTGTGGACTAGTTGATCCACTAGACCGAGGGACACGGTTAGTAAATCCTAAAAATGGAAACTGTGTTTTAACACATAAATTATAAGTCCTTTCATAAAATTAAATAGGAGGTTTGTTTTGCCTGAACGTTTGCAGTTGTCCCCTGCATTGCGTGTCATCACGATCACGTATTTTCTCTCGCTCTGATAGTATTTTAATACTGAGAATATGCGGGTTGTGACAGTTGGTATCAGAGCTAGGTTTTGCTAGAGGGTTGGTTGGTTTGGCAAGTAAGTCGGACGACCACTTCCCTCAAACAAAATTCTAATTGTGTCATTTCATTGCATACGCACACCAATATGTCATCAGTATGTCTTGATGGAAGCATGAACACCTCACTCATAAGCTTGGCAAGAAGTATACGAGGCATATTATATAGTATGAGATGCATAATATGTGGTTGTATATGGATCCTCAAGGAAGTAACTTGTGATTGTTATGTAGTATGAGATGCATAACAATCATCACATGGATGCCCATTAGATTTTTTTTATTTTCGTTACATGCGATATTATGTAATATGAGATGCATAATATTTCATGTGTACGCCGCTCGATCATAACATGCATTAAGGCTTTTATTAGAATGCATATCACATCATATACATCGTAACATAGCATCAGCACACGTGCCAAGTTAAAGATCTACTTGATGACATATGTACACACATGATTTGAAACGAAAATTTAAGCAGTCATGCATTCATATTATAAGCACAAGTGTCATTGAGATGGCAATATACCATCCTAAGTTAGAAGCATAACCTCATTTCATGAATTCCAGAGCAAGGGAACAACAAGAGCAAGTATTTACATATTTCTGATCTGTATCGAGTTAGAAAATTCTAGTTTGCTAGCTGAGGTGTGTTAGTTATGAAACTATCACCCAGAGGGGGGGGGGGGATTAGATGATATGGCTATTTTTGAATTTCTATGCACAAGAACTAAATAACTTTATCACAACACAACAATTAATCACAGAAACACAACACACAAGAGCACTAGATATATAGTGGTTCCTCAAGACAGAGTGTCTTGAGTAGTCCACTGTCCCTCTGCGCCTTTCTAGCAGTGTGTTAGGGTTGTCAAACTCCGCCATAAACACAGGCCCGCAATCCCTTCAATCTCAGACCCTCAAACCCTACAAACTCAAGCCCTTAAGCCCTACAACTTAGGACCTCAAGCCCTACAAACTTAGGCCCTCAAGCACTACAAACTCAGTCCCTCAAGCCCTACAACTCAGACCCCCAAGCCCTACAACTCAGACCCTCAAGCCCTACAACTCAGATCTGAAACAGATCCTACAAGCTTAGGCCTGCAAGCCCTACAAAAAAAAGATTTGGAAAAAACTTCTTAGCCGGATGAAGATCGACTTCTTGGACTTGAAGAAAATGCTTTGATGATTTCTTGGATAGCACATATTCTTCTTTAATACCTTCTTAGATCTGGAACACTTCTTATCAGCCGATGTTGCTTGACTGAAACTTGGAGAACACTTGATGGAGATCGTGTTGTTCTCTGGTTCTTGTTCCTTCTTTTCACAGCTTTACTGTTCTATTAATTTGTGCGATTTCTCTGCATTTCTTCCTTTTACTTACTTATTCAAATTAGGGCAGACACTTATCTCCTTTATAAGACTGAGGAGCATAATAACAGTCTCCTAGGATGTCCTATAAGTGTTAGAGGCCCATTCCTTAACGACACGCGCTGATTGGACCACCAGACAGAGGCATTAAATACAGACAGCGCGATTTGAAATGTCTTCATCTGTCTCGACGATATTTGCAACGTATCGATGATAGAACTTGCCATTATTACGATCCAACTTAGACTTGGACAAATCTTCAAGTCTTCTTCAGAGAATGATATCTCGACGATACAAGATATCACAATTGCACTTGCACTTACGACGATATGGAGATGTCGTCGTAATCTCGTTGTCAACTTCCGGTCTTCTAGACGGTGCCGTTGAGACCATTCTGTCTTCTCAACGATGTTGTTGAGACCATTCTATCTTCTTGACGGTGTCGTCGAAAACACACTGTCATATCGACGTTGTCGTCAAAACCATACTGTCATATTGATGATGTCATCAAAACCATTCTGTCTTATCGACGATCTTGTCTTGATCATTCTATCAATAAGCAATTCTTCTTTCATAAGCTGTCTTCAAGAGTTCTCCCTTAGCCTTTTCGACGACATGACTTCTTTTACGATGATGTCATCGACACTGCTGAATACTTTGACTTAACTCTTCTTAGACCTTACAACGATATCGTCGTGTGATTCTGATTGACACGACGATACTGGTGTTTGTTCAATTCTTATTGTTCCTACGATGATATCGTCATGTATACTTTGATGTCACAATGATATTATCGAAATGTCCATATTATCTCGATGATAGCTGATATGAACCTTCTGCTTAACTCTGAGTATCAACTCGATGATGTTTGAGTGTTTATTCGACGATAAATCCAGTCTTTCTCGATGATTACTTAGTGTTATTTTAATCTCTGCACATGTAAACTAAGAAGACCATCAAATACATAGTTCTTTTATCATTGACCTGAGCACTTCTTCATATCAGGAACATTGCTGGACACTGTTCCCAACAAGGTGTCTTAAGCTAGGTTTTGATTAGATGTTTGTTTTGTCTTGTAGTGATGTCGGCAAAGCGTATTGCCACGAGGTCGACTCCCCAGTCAGAGGGTGAGTCATCGGGTGCATAGAGTGAAGCCGTGATCGAAGGGATGCGATAGAGCAATGAGGCTCTGTCAAGGCAAATGGTTGAGATGCAATCGCATATTCAGGCGGTGTTGACTGTCGTATCAGGGCATCAACCTAGAGTGCAGGACCCTGTAGTGGGTCAATCCGTCCCTATTCCTCCTGCTCCTCTGGTGCCTCCAGTGTTACTGCCACCAGAGATGAACTTCATATCGCACTTTCAATGGCTAGGACCTCCTACTTATGAAGGTAGAGCCGACTTCAAGGCATTAGACGATTGAGTCATCGCTATCGAGGAAATGTTTTCCTATTCTGGGATTTCTGCTGACCAAAAGGTGATGGTTGTTGCTTACCAGCTGAAGGGCCTTGCGAAGAGCTGGTGGATAAGGGAGAAAGAGAGCCTTACCGATGGATGTTCATGGGAATCGTTCAAAGGAATGCTTCTGAAGAAGTTCTTGCCGACCGTCGAGCAAGACATACTTATGAATAACTTTATGCACCTGAAGCAGAGGAAACTCACAGTTAGTGTGTATGAAGTTGAATTCAGCAAATTGAGCAGATTTGCTCCGGATTTGGTAGTCTCCGAGGCGGGTAGAGTGAAGCATTTTCTGGGTGGTCTTAGGAGTGACATCTAGCAGTTGGCAAGCGCGTACAGATCTGAGGATTACGCGGAAGCTGTTGAAGCTTCCTTGAAAGTAGAAGCGATAGATAATGTGAGGAATCGTGGGCTGCAAGCGAGGAAATACAAGAGGAGGTCTGATGACAGTGGAAGCTCTAGGGCTTCTGGCCCTGCTTTGAAGAAAGGATGAAAGGAAGCGCGTAGTTTCTGTGGCTGACTAGGCCATCCGAAAGGTGTTTCAAGAGACTAGATGCACAGAAGCAGTCTCAGATGCATGCGATCCAAGATTCCCGTAAGGGAGACCTTGTTTGCACCCACTACTTGAAGAAGGGGCACGATGTGACCCATTGCTTCAGAAAGGTTGGAGCTTGCTTCCAGTGCGGTCAGAAAGGGCATACGAAGGCTGATTGCCCGCAGTCCCAGCCCGCGCTGCAGGTGGATCCCTTGCAGACTCTACTGTCACCCCCGTAGCTTGTGGACAAGGAGAAGGGGAAGCTAAATGTGCTAACCAAGGAGGTGGCTCAGTCGTCCGCTCAAGTGATTTCGGGTTAGTTCTTGACCTAGCTAGTAATCTTTTATGGCGAATTTAAAATTTCTGTATTTTAGTTACGCGCAGGATGTTTATAGGTGAGTTTAAGGTGAATAAGTGGGTGTGTGTTATTTTCGATTCGGGTGCTACTCACTCCTTCGTTGCTAGGAGTTTTGTATACCGACATCGCTGGGCTGTTGATCAGTTAGATGATTCTCTTAACGCCAAGTTCCCCTCAGGAGATCTGGTGATGTTCAATCAGGGCATTCAGAAATGCCCTATTTCTCTAGTGGTTTCCTAGCATTCGCTGATCTGAGGGTGTTAGATCTGATGGACTTTGACGTGATCTTGGGCATGGATTGCCTGTCCAGTTATGATGCTATCATCCAATGCAAGGTTAAGCATTTGGATTTTTGGGGGGACAATGGCCAACCCATGAGCGTGTATGGCTTCCCACGTCAGGACTCCCCAATCATCTCTGCGGTATATGCTCATAAATTCTTAGAGTCTGGCTGTGAGTCTTATCTTGTTTCTGTTTCTGTTTTGGAAACTGCTCTTGATGTGCCGCATGTTGAGGACATTTCTGTGGTACGATAGTTTCCATATATTTTTCCTTCCAGTCTTCCCGGACTTCCTCCCGAGAGAGAGGTAGAGTTTGTTGTAGATCTTGAGTCAGGTACTCATCCTATTGCAAAAGCACCTTACCGCATAGCACCACGCGTACGTGAGATAGAGGTGTTGCGTACTCAGCTTGATGAGTTATTGCAGTATGGCTTTATCAGGCTTAGTTCTTCGCCCTTGGGTGCTCTAGTCCTTTTTATGAAGAAAAAGGATGGGTCAATGAGGTTGTGTATAGAATATCGAGAGGTGAACAAGGTGACTATCAAGAATATATATCCGTTGCCTCGGATTGATGACTTGTTTGACCAATTGTGAGGTAGTTCCGTATTCTCAAAGATTGACCTTCGTTCAGGCTATCATCAGTTGAGGATCCGTGAGTCTGATGTTCCGCGGACTGCTTTTTGTTCTTGGTACGGTCATTTTGAATTTCTGGTGATGTCATTTGGGTTAACGAATGCACCTTCTGCCTTTATAGATATGATGAACCAGGTGTTCTAGGATTTTCTTGCTCACTTTATGGTAGTTTTTATCGATGACATCTTGTATATTCCATAAGTGCTGAAGAGCATGCCTTGCATTTACGCTTGGTTTTGGCTACTGTGAGAGAGCACAAGTTGTATGCGAAGTTGAGCAAGTGTGAATTTTGGATGTCTCAGGTGTCTTTCTTGGGTCAAATTGTGAGTAAGGACGGTTTCTCTATGGACCCAACAAAGATAGATGCTGCTCCAACAGATGCGGTTTTGGATTGGAAGAGACCTTCGACTCCTAAGGAGATAAGGAGCTTATTAGGGTTGGCAGGGTACTACAGGAGATTCGTGCAAGGATTTTCAGTGCTGTCTGTGTCGTTGACTAAGCTTATGCAGAAAAGTGCAGCTTTTGTTTGGGGCGATGTCTGTGAGGAAGCTTTCCAGGAGCTGAAGAGGAGGTTGTGTTTTGCCCCAGTTTTGGTGTTGCCTACCGAAGGACTATAGTATGTTGTTTATGGGGATGCTTTGCGGGTTGGGCTCGGTTGCGTTTTGATGCAGGATGGCAAAAGTGATTGTGTATGGATCGAGGCAATTGAAGGTCCATGAAAAGAACTATCCTACGCATGACTTGGAGTTTGCTGCTGTCATCTATGCTTTGAAGCTGTGGATACATCTTCTGTATGGAGTGTCGTGCAAAATCTATACGGACCACAAGAGTTTGAAGTACTTCTTCACTCAGAAGGAGTTGAATTTGCGCCAACATAGATGGTTAGAGCATGTTGCAGACTATGAGGTTGATATCCTTTATCATCCCGGCAAGGCTAACATGGTGGCGGACGCCTTGAGCAGAAAGCCTGTGTATGTCTTTAACCTTTCCGTGCAATCCGTGGTGGAGGAGTTCTTATTGATGAACATAACCGTTGGGTGTAGCGCTATGCCGAGTAGCTTGGAAGTTGTAGAGCCTTCTTGGATTACGCTTACAAGGCTACATCAGAAGGACGATCCAGATTTGCAGCATATCCAAAGTAGAACTGAAAAGGGGGAATTACCAGACTTTTTGATTGATGACGCTGGTACCTTGAAGTACCGCGACAGGTATTGCATTCCTGCGGTTGAGGGTATTCGAGCAAAGATTTGTTGCGAAGCGCATGGTTCTAGTGTATCCTATAATCTTGGTTCCACATAGATGTATAAAGATCTGAAGCAGATCGTTTGGTGGTCAGGTATGAAAAATGATATCGCTAAGTATGTTTCTAAATGCTATACCTGTCAGCGTGTCAAGGCAGATCAAAAGAGGCCTGGAGATAAGTTGACCCCTTTGGATATTTCAAGCTGGAAGTGTGAGAGTATTTCTGTGGATTTTATTACCGGTTTTCCGAGATCTCCCGGAGGGCATGATTCTGTGTGGGTGATTGTCGACAGATTGACAACGTGTGCTCACTTCGTGCCTTTTAAAATTGGCTAATCCATGGAGAAAATAACAGAGCTTTATTTGGATGAAGTCATTAGATTGCATGGTGTGCCAGTAGGTATTGTGTCAGATCGGGATTCCAGATATATGTCTCATTTCAGGCGGAGCTTGCAAGGAGCTTTGAGCACTGACCTTAGATATTCTACCACTTACCACTCGCAGACCAATGGTCAAACAGAAAGAGTAAATTGATGACGCATATTTTGACTTAAATATTCTTATAATTATTATTATATTTTTATTATAAATTATATAAAATTTCTCTTAATTATATTATAATTATCTTATAATTAATATTTTATAATTATTTGTACTAATATTGATTTATTTTATTTTATGACAGGCTTGGGGGGAATTTCGGCACGACAACGCAAAAGCCCGCTGTCAACTTTTCGGACGAGAAAATTATCTCATGCAAATAATATTTTCATGCATGTAGTCTTCCCACCACCTTTTCTCTCTCCTCCCCATGCATGAATTATCCTTTATTATTATTATTATCATTTTATGAAATATATTTATGCATGGTATTTGATTTTTAATTTCATGTAGCCTCTTTATATTTTTATTTTCATATAACCCTCTCCCATAAATATTTCATGTCATTTAATTCTCATGAGTCATGACCAACCCCCTCTCATTCCACCATTTATTTTCTTTTTCTTTTCATGGCCGCCCCTTCATATCCTCTTCCTTCAATTTACTTCATGCATTTAACCCTTCATCTTCTCCTCCACCCTTCATCTCCCACCATTCATTTTAATTCAATGCATTTTGCCAACTCACCCCCTCCATTCATGTGGCCGGCCATACCCTTTCATTCCTTCTCCCCTCCAATTTAACCGCTCCCTCTCTCTTCCCCCATAATAGGCGTTTATTATTAGTATTTCTTCCCATCTAAACCGCTCCCTCTCTCTTCCCCCATACTAGGCGTTTTTCTCTCACAATAGGCCATTTAGTTTTCATGCAATATTAATTACCATTCATCCTTTTCTTTCCTCCCATTTTAATATATTTCTCACTCTCCACCAAAACCAATTCACGCCACTACTAGTCTTCATGTGAGTAACTCCTCTCCACTAATCAAAATCAAAGGGATTTATTATTGATAATTTATTATCATGCAACTCTCACTCTCTCTACCCGTATTAATTAGTATCATAATTATTAGTATCATAATTATTAGTATTAATTATTAGTATTAATTATTATTCCAATACTCATGCAACCTCTCATCTTCATTTCGTTATTTCTCTTGGAGTCCAAAGGCCACAATTTATTGTAATGGATGATTCTAGATGGTTTTTGCATCTATATAAGGAGCACAAATTCAAAGCTTTTGGGGGTTGAAAAGTTCAAGAGATGGAGAAGAGAGAAAGTTCAAGAGTGTTCTACCTTGTATGAGAGTTTAATTTCATGTTGGTTCTTATATGCTTTTGTTTTTATTTTGCTTAATATAGTTGTGCACTTTTATTATTTCCTTTTAATGAAAATGCAATCTTTCTCTTTTATTGTTGTCTTTTCTCTTACTATGAGTAGCTAAATTTTCTCTTAGTGCTTGATTGACTAGTATTGGGATGAAGATTAAATTATATTTTATCGTCCCGAATTTTTAGATTTTTCGTTTCGATTTATTTCTGATTAAATTTTGGTTGCGAGTTTATATTGCTAGTATATAAATTTCGCTATCCGATTTGGTATTCTAGTTGGCCGAGAGGCTCGTGGATGCTTTAGATCTCTCGGAAATAAAAGGTTTGTTGTATTTTCTTTGAGAATTGAAAATATCGCTGCTTTTGGATTCAGGATTAACGTTCATGCAATTTTAATTTATTTCAAATTTTAAGAGATTACGTTTGAAGTATTATTAAAATTAGGTGGTAGTTGTCTCTAGCGAGCCTCTATCATATTTCTCAATCCTCCAATCGAAACAGAATTTTTAAGAATTAGAGCGCCTCTTTTATAATCAGATTCCCAAGAACACCAATCAAATGCTATGTCTTTTTAGATCGTGAATTTCTCTTTCGTAAATTCTTCGTACTTGCAATTTTCAATTTCAAGAACCAAAATCAACTTTCGTTCTGTAGGATAATAGTAACGGCGTGAGTAGTAGTAATTGATTGCCCCGGTCTAATACGACATTTTTCTATACTACGATTCGATAGGTATACTTGCCTTTTTGGATTGATAGTAAATTTTCTACCATAAATCAAATTTTGGAAGACATGATTAAATGTTATATACTGGACCATGGGGAAGCTTGGGACAAACATCTTGGACTTATGGAGTTTGCTTGCAACAACAACTATCAGGAGAGTTTGCAGATGACCCTCTTTGAAGCCTTATATGGGAGGCGTTGTCGAACTCCCCTGTTTTGGGCTGAAGTTGGTGAGAAACCTTTGCTTGGCCCCGAATGTAAGACCCCATTTTTTTTTCTTTTCAAACACCACCGGGTCTTAGGCCCAGAACCGCCGTTTTGTGGTGACACCCTCGCTCGGGAAGGTCGCCACTACAAAACGCAGATCCTGCCGGCCAATTTGATCACGAAGAAGAAAAGTATAAACGAACAATTATAAGTTCAAGTCCACAACCACATGAATTATAAACCATACAGTAAATGTCCACAGGGATATAACTGAATAAAAGATAACAAGGGTTACGGTAATAAAGGGCTCATGTCCTGTACATCATGCCTCACTACAAAAATCACTCGCGGAAGCTAACCACTAGTCACTCACAGATCCTGAGTCCTGTGCTCCTGTACTAGACTGGCCCGCCTCCGTCTGCTCCGGCCTCTGGTGCTGCTGCGTCTCCTCGATTTCCTAAAATGATATGGTCCACCGACCGTTAGTCAAAAAGACTAAGCCTTATGTTCCCCTCCCCAACCCCAATGGCTCCTAGGCACCGTGCAGGAGGATGAAGCGGAGGACAGCAAGGGGTATAACAAAGAGCAGGTGACATTGATACCGGAAATGTTTCTACACTACACATGTGTATATATATATAACTGAAGCAGTAAAGGGGCATTGTAAGAGCAGGTAAAGAATAAATAAAGTGCAGTAAGTAAAGACAATTGTAATAGAAAAGTAACCATTGATTTATAGGAATGCCCATACAAACCTATAGACCAAGGGGTCGTTTAGCAGGGCCTATCGTATAAGAAGTCCCATAACCGACTTATACGATAGGGGTAGGGGTTCAATGCAATGTTTATGCTATGACATGCAAAGTATGATGTTGTGCTATGTACATACAAGTGCAACTCACTCACCACGACTCTATGCGCATAGACCTTTAGTTCCCCCTTTTTGGAGCGAGCTAGACTCCCAGGATACTCCCGTAGTGGCAAACGGAAGCGGTGGGTTGGGCCTCGCCCACCTCTAGGTTGGTATTCACACTACCCTACCTACACCCATCGTACGCCTCAACGCAAAACCCGCGGAGCATCTGCGTACTCTTACTGGCTGGACCACCAGACTTTCATGGCTAAGTGTAAATATCACACTTGCCGAGTCAACGTATTGACGTCGGTGTGAACGACCGCCAATACCAAAGACCCACCACCTTCAGTGCACATGCAACATGTTCTACTACCTACCTCCGAGCCATAAGCTCCCCGGGCTAACCTGCCCGCCATCAATAACCTTCCGAGCCATCGGCTCGCCGAACCAACCCGTCCGTACCTACAAACACTACTGGGTCACAAGCTCACCTGACTTAGCAATCCGCTCTTACAACCACCGAACCTACTACACGTAGCACCAAACCAGCTAAACTCCCAGAACCACGGGGTGTGGGTGTGTGTATTATTATGTTAATCTTGTATAACAACTTACTCCTACAGTTTGTGGTTAATCTTGGACTTCCCGTGGATTATCCTGTAAGGGGCTCGCTACGGTACTAGGAACCGAAATGGAATGACACCCCAAAGTTCCCTTTCTCAAGACACTTAGTGTTGTTGGTATCTACCCATAAGAACACCCTCTTTGTTATTACAATTGAATTAACCCTAGGTGACTTATGACTTTCCAAGACGATCCTTCGTCAATCCCGAGCACCACTTTACCCTCAACTCACCAAGCACACTTTACCATCTATAATCCTTCTTGTTGACCATCATACCTTCTCAACCAAACTAAGTAAACCTCATACCTTCCATCCCTCCTAAGGATCCACTTGATTCTCAAATTTCACAGTTTTACTATACGCAGACCAAACTAATTTTATGAAGCTCACAACTATAGGTACTCCAAATATTCTTCCAACTGACCCAAGCTATTTACTGGAGGTCTATCATGATGTTATAAGATTAATTCCAGAGAATCGTATTTTTCCCAACATTATTAATATTTAAAGCAATTTTCCAAAAATACAACCTCCTAAGGTTTGAACTACAAGAACACTTTTCTGACTTTCCATGCCTACCAAACTTTTTACATAAATCAAGGGTACCTAATAATCAGTAAATATAAATTTGTAGGAAATTCCAGCAAGGTTTACCATTTTTAAAAATTCCTAAACCCACTAATTTTCAATTATTTCCAAAGGAGGTACCCTCATATGAACTCCAAACCTTATACAAATTTATACAGAGATGACTCATACGAAAATATTCAGCCCAACAAAATTTGACCATATTCCATAGAGGTTACATTTGTAATTTCCACAAAGGACATATTTGCAATTAATTCCAAATTGAACTAGAAGTACCAAAAATATCAATCCAAAAATTATGAGAAACTTACTGTGGGTTCATAATGGTATGAAATGACATCCAACAAAGTTTCATGAAATTACAGAAAACTAACACCCTAGAATTAATCATCCCAAAAATTGTCAGTAATAAGAATAATTATAATTTGGACCTCCAAAAGTATTCCAATGGTTCTAATAGAATCTCCAGGGATTAATAACATCAAAACTAAGTTGGTGACAGAAGTTGGTTAATCCCTAATCAAAAATCTTTCCTAAATCCCAAAAACCTAAATATTTACAAATCTACCCAAGAATTTATTCCCTAGGGTTGGCAACTCCAAACCCCACCAATTTCTTATAGGAGAACTCTCTGGTCACCATGAACATCCCCCCAAAATTTTAGGTCAAACCATAAAGGTTTGACCTCTCTTCCTTCATTGTCCTCTAAATGCACCTCTTAGGGTTTACACTAGGGTTAGGGTCCATACTTCCCCAAATCCACCCAAACTTCTTGTGAGGGTGTTATATCACTCATAGAACTCAGAGGAGTTTATTACACTCCTATCCAAGGACAAACACCCTCATGTCCTTTACAACCCTAAAAATCCCCACTAAGGGACCTACCCTAGGGTTCTAGGGCTAGCCTACACCAAACCACACCAAACTCCATTGGAGGGTGTGTTATGCCCTAAAAGGTCAGTGGCCAAAATATCAGCCTCTGTTGAGGTGATTTGACCACTCAAAATACCAAGGGGGGATTTACCCTAAATAGCCCTTTCTGGGCCAAACTAGGGCTGAGTAAAATCCTAACCAAAACACCTCCAAATGAGGTGAAATTTTAACCAGGGGTTTATCATGACCCTAAGAACACCCCACCAAAATTTGGTGGAGTTTGGAGGTCATTTGACCCTCCAAATAATTTGTACATTGATTATTAAATTATTACAAAAACTTTAGGAAAATATTCTCCAAAAATTCTGATTTTTGGATATGTCCTATATATATATAAGAATAGCCTACAACCCAAATCTCAAGTCATTTGGAGTTCTGGATTGATGTGGGCATCCACTCAAAGTTCAGTCAAACCTTGCACTAAAATGGGTGCTGAGGTCAAACCTGACCTCCTAATGAGATGAAGTCAATTTTGAAATAAACTTTCGGCCAATACCTACAACTTTCATATTGAACATTTTCTCTGAAATGGCCTCTAAATAATTTCTATAATTATATCTAGAATCAGCATACAAATAGTTCTATTAATTTGGATATTAATATAAATAAATATATTCATCAAATCATAAACGCGCTGATCCGACGGCTCAGGGATCGTCTTCTTCCCTGAGTCGACGATCAGCGACAGCCCGCGCTGGGCGGTTTTGCGGGCCCGATTCCGGCGAGCCAGGGGCGTCCCCGGCGAATCGCCGCCGCCAAAAGATTCGCCCGACCTCCACCTTTCGACTGCCGGTGACGGTGTGGCCGGGGGTGGCCAGAGTTGGCCCCCCGCAGATATCATTTTTGGCCATGAACAATAAAGAAAACCGATTGGATTTATCTCCAATCTCTGCAGATTTTGAAATAGGAATCAATGGATCTAACCCATTGGAGAAGAGATGAGAAACCAGAACTGTTTTGGGGCTTGATGCCTTGCCGTTTGGGTAAAACTCCATGGCCGACCACCATGTTTGCGAGCTCTGCATTTTCCACACCAAGCTGCTTGAACCCTTCGTCTAACAGGGGGAAACTGATGCTCTGGGTCTAGGGAAGCTTTTAAAAGCTCCAATTGAGGGAGGGGAAGGGTCATGGCTTCAATGCCATCAATGGCCATGAATGGTGAATTTCGGCCATGGTGAAATCCCATGGGATTCACCCCTAGGAGGCCGAGAATTGGATGGAAACTTCTCCCCTTCCCTTGGGGAGTTGAATCCAGCCATTAATGGAGAGGATTGAGGGGGGTTTCACCTTCCTCCATTGATGGCCCCATCTTTCTCTCTCCTCTAAATTGAGTTTTCTCTCTCCTACTCATCAAGGCTGATTTTCCTCTCTCACCTAGGTTTAATGTCAGCCTACTGGGTTGGTTGACCATCCAATTGAGCTAGCCCAAAGGGATTGGGTTAGGTTTAAGAGATTTGACCTAATTTGGGTAAGTTTGACTTTTGGTCAAATTGACCAATTGGGTGACGCTAGGATGGGGATTTTGGGTCCATTGGACTCCAAATTAAATTTAGAAACTACTGGTGGGGTCAATTTGGTCACATGAGCCTTAGTTGACCCAATATAAGTTGATTTGACCAAAACAGGTTTAGTTGACTTTGGTCAAATTGAGCCCTAGGGTTGACCCAGTCATGGGGCCTCTTGCTCCACTGGGTCCCCTATGATATTATAACACTATGGGTAGGGTCAATTTAATATGGTGGTGGTCAATTAGGGCACTTAGTGCAGAATTGCCATTTTGACCTAATTAGAGCTTAAGGTTGACTTTGGTCAACTTGACCTATTTGACTGGCCCCAATGGCTTCTGAATGTCCCCCTGGGCTCCTAAATGGTCTAGGGATACTATGGTGGGGTCAAATGGTCAAGTTAAGGCCCTAAAGTCCAACCCTAAGCTTGGTCACTGGAAATTTCTATTTGCAGTCCAAGGCACTTTCAACCCTAATCTTGCCTAAGTTAAAGGGATTTCTACACTACCAAGGACTTGTCATGACCTTGTCAAGGCAGATTCACCTGGGGGGTCTAGCTGTCTGGGGGATGTTACAAATCCCAATAAACAAAAATAATAATTTCGTCCTCGAAATTCAGGTCAGGCTTGCGGGATTTGCACCGAGAATGGCTGAACGTAACATCCCCTATGAATTGAAGTTATTCCTGGCTCGAAGAGCACCGACTATCTCTGCTACATCAGCTCTAGTGGTTCCCAGGTGTGCTCCTCCTGACCTCAATTTTACCACATGTCTTAACCTTTGAAATCTTCTTGCGCTGCAATACTCGCACCATCGTATCATATATCCTGACCGGGGTGACCTAGCTACCTTGGTCAACCTATCCTCGATGTTCCAAATAAACATGAGCCCGGAGTGGGGATGTGGTAACTTGTGTATGAAATCCATAGTTATATCCTCGAACTTCCCCTCTAACCTGGGCAGATTCTTATGCCTCTAAAGTTTCCTTCACACGTTCAAACTCTTACTCTTTTAGGTACGTCCGAATAATCAATCATCTCTACTCTACAACTTTTCCAGTTCTTACTATTGATGGAACTAATCAAATCATCTAGCGTCCCAATCATCCTTAAATATTAATGGGGGTGCACTTGTGAACCTTTATGAGTATATATTAACCAATCATAATGATAAGATGACTCCCGATCATTTTCTACATGCAGTTTGATTCATAAGGGCAAAATTTTGATACCTTAGGGTTTTTTCACAGGTCAACTTTATCAAGGAAGAATCATCATGTTTATTTCTCCCAAAATCTTGTCATTTCCACTTATGCTAGTCTTGATCACTCTCAAATGGTCTTAAGCAAGGCAAACTTAGATCGTTCTTATCATAGTAAACTCAAACACTAGATTTTAAATCCAATAGTCATCGTCTAAGATCTTTGGTTATTCATCATCATAGCTCCCAAGGTATAGGGCTATTATTGTAGTTAAAATTTTCAACCATGACAGGGCGTGATTTTTAACAAATCATAAGTTGATCACTTCTGAATGCCCCAAACCACAAGAACTTCCAATTATAATTAGAGCTTGCTCGACCTAATTTCGGTTCCCAATTTCGAGAAGGGTATCTGCATCCCTAAGTAACCAGACCTAGCAACTTTACATTTCTAATGTTTCAACTAATTTTAAGTTGTTGTTCGATCAATGATGTCTATCCATTGTCCTGGTACTTCTACCGGTCATCATTCCAAACATACTGTTACACCATCTCATCTTCTTTCAAGTAACATTGAGTAAGATCGACTTAAAAATCATTATATTCACGACACAAATTTTCTAACTTAGGTCTAAGGGAAGTCTAAGTTCGTCATTAATTTGCCCAATAAACAAAAGGTACGCCCCAATAAACAAAAGACTAGCCCCAATAAACAAAAGATACGCCCCAATAAACAAAAGATAAGCCACTATCTATTTTGGGCTGAGTATCTTTAATATCACCAAGTTATATTCGTCCCAAGTATGCAAACAATTCTTAGGGCACAAATCCTTAGACTTGGGGTTCTATCTTGAGGCTCCTTGGTATACTCCACACCTTAGACTCTTCTAGGCATCTTCTACTACAACCTTATCAGGGTCAATATGTCACCCAATCCCAAACGGGTCCCTTCTGAGCTTCAATTCTTATCCGACCCTCGGTGTTTGTCGTGGTGGTTGTCTTAATGTAATCATGTCACAAATACGAGGATTGAGTCTGTCTCATACCATTCTGCTTATGTGTCAATCTCTCTTTCTCTAGCCTCTTTGGGGTATCCTCGTACCTTCACCAAAAGCTATACCTACGATTTATTTCAGACTAGGTAAGGGTATAAATTGTCCTAGTAAGTCACGTGTCCTAGTGGGGTTGAGTCTAACTCATTGACTAAAGGACTATCTAACGAGATCTTTGCAGCTGGAGGTATTCCCTGCAGGGGGCAGGGTTCGCCGCAGGCTACAAAAGAAAACTTGTCAAAAAGATTCAATTAGAAGTGGACTTTTTCATGTGATTTCCCCATATGGGCACACCACTGCTTCCGCTGCTTAGTTTGTCCTCAAACTAAACTCGTGCGGGGTGGCCCAGGGTTTGTGGACTTCTTTTCTTCGGATCGAGATTTGCTTTGATACCACTTCAAAGACCCCATTTTTTTTCTTTTCAAACACCACCGGGTCTTAGGCCCAGAACCGCCGTTTTGCGGTGACACCCTCGCTCGGGAAGGTCACCACTACAAAATACAGATCCTGCCGGCCGATTCGATCACAAAGAAGAAAAGTATAAACGAACAATTATAAGTTCAAGTCCACAACCACATGAATTATAAACCATACAGTAAATGTCCACAGGGATATAACTGAATAAAAGATAACAAGGGTTACGGTAATAAAGGGCTCATGCCCTGTACATCATGCCTCACTACAAAAATCACTCGCGGAAGCTAACCACTAGTCACTCACAGATCCTGAGTCCTGTGCTCCTGTACTAGACTGGCCCGCCTCCGTCTGCTCCGGCCTCTGGTGCTGCTGCGTCTCCTCAATTTCCTAAAATGATATGGTCCACCGACCGTTAGTCAAAAAGACTAAGCCTTATGTTCCCCACCCCACCCCCAATGGCTCCTAGGCACCGTGCAAGAGGATGAAGTGGAGGACAGCAGGGGGTATAACAAAGAGCAGATGACAGTGATACCAGAAATATTTCTACACTACACATGTGTATATATATATATATAATTGAAGCAGTAAAGGGGCATAGTAAGAGCAGGTAAAGAATAAATAAAGTGCAGTAAGTAAAGACAATTGTAATAGAAAAGTAACCATTGATTTATAGGAATGCCCATACAAACCTATAGACCAAGGAGTCGTTTAGCAGGGCCTATCGTATAAGAAGTCCCATAACCGACTTATACGATAGGGGTAGGGGTTGAATGCAATGTTTATGTTATGACATGCAAAGTATGCTGTTGTGCTATGTTCATACAAGTGCAACTCACTCACCACGACTCTATGCGCATAGAACTTTAGTTCCCCCTTTTTGGAGCGAGCTAGACTCCCAGGATACTCCCGTAGTGGCAAACGGAAGCGGTGGGTTGGGCCTCACCCACCTCTAGGTTGGTATTCACACTACCCTACCTAGACCCATCATACGCCTCAACGCAAAACCTGCGGAGCATCTGCGTACTTTTACTGGCTGGACCACCAGACTTTCATGGCTAAGTGTAAATACCACACTTGCCGAGTCAACGTATTGACGTCGGTGTGAACGACCGCCAATACCAAAGACCCACCACCTTCAGTGCACATGCAACATGTTCTACTACCTACCTCCGAGCCATAAGCTCCCCGGGCTAACCTGCCCGCCATCAATAACCTTCCGAGCCATCGGCTCGCCGAACCAACCCGTCCGTACCTACAAACACTACTGAGTCACAAGCTCACCTGACTTAGCAATCCGCTCTTACAACCACCGAGCCTACTACACGTAGCACCAAACCAGCTAAACTCCCGGAACCACGGGGTGTGGGTGTGTGTATTATTATGTTAATCTTGTATAACAACTTACTCTTACAGTTTGTGGTTAATCTTGGACTTCCCGTGGATTATCCTGTAAGGGGCTCGCTACGGTACTAGGAACCGAAATGGAATGACACCCCAAAGTTCCCTTTATCAAGACACTTAGTGTTGTTGGTATCTAGCCATAAGAACACTCTCTTTGTTATTACAATTGAATTAACCCTAGGTGACTTATGACTTTCCAAGACGATCCTTCGTCAATCCCGAGCACCACTTTACCCTGAACTCACCAAGCACACTTTACCATCTATAATCCTTCTTGTTGACCATCATACCTTCTCAACGAAACTAGGTAAACCTCATTCCTTCCATCCCTCCTAAGGATCCACTTGATTCTCAAATTTCACAGTTTTACTATACGCAGACCAAACTAATTTTATGAAGCTCACAACTATAGGTACTCCAAATATTCTTCCAACTGATCCAAGCTATTTACTGGAGGTCTATCATGATGTTATAAGATTAATTCCAGAGAATCGTATTTTTCCCAATATTATTAATATATAAAGCAATTTTCCAAAAATACAACCTCCTAAGGTTTGAACTACAAGAACACTTTTCTGACTTTCCATGCCTACCAAACTTTTTTACATAAATCAAGGGTACCTAATAATCAGTAAATATGAATTTTTAGGAAATTCCAGCAAGGTTTACTATTTTAAAAATTCCTAAACCCACTAATTTTCAATTATTTCCAAAGGAGGTACCCTCATATGAACTCCAAACCTTATGCAAATTTATACAGAGATGATTCATATTATAATATTCAGTCCTACAAAATTTGACCATATTCCATAGATGTTACATTTGTAATTTCCACAAAGGACATATTTGCAATTAATTCCAAATTGAACTAGAAGTACCAAAAATATCAATCCAAAAATTATGAGAAACGTACTGTGGGTTTATAATGGTATGAAATGACATCTAGCAAAGTTTCATGAAATTACAGAAAACTAACACCCTAAAATTAATCATCCCAAAAATTGCCAATAATAAGAATAATTATAATTTGGACCTCCAAAAGTCTTCCAATGGTTCTAATAGAATCTCCAGGGATTAATAACAACAAAACTAAGATGGTGACAGATGTTGGTTAATCCCTAAGCATTAATCTTTCCTAAATCCCCAAAACCTAAATATTTACAAATCTACCGAAGAATTTATTCCCTAGGGTTGGCAACTCCAAACCCCACCAATTTCTCATAGCAGAACAATCTGGTCACCATGAACATCTCCCTAAAATTTTAGGTCAAACCAAAAAGGTTTGACCCCTCTTCCTTCATTGTCCTCTAAATGCACCCCTTAGGGTTTACCCTAGGGTTAGGGTCCATACTTCACCAAATCCACCCAAACTTCTTGTGAGGGTGTTATATCACTCATAGAACTCAAAGGAGTTTATTACACTCCTCTCCAAGCACAAACACCCCTATGTCCTTTACAACCCTAAAAATCCCCACTAAGGGACCAACCCTAGGGTTCTAGGGCTAGCCTACACCAAACCACCCCAAACTCCATTGGAGGGTGTGTTATGCCCTAAAAGGTCAGTGGCCAAAATATCAGCCTCTGTTGAGGTGATTTGACCACTCAAAATACCAAGGGGGGGATTTACCCTAAATAGCCCTTTATGGGCCAAACTAGGGCTGAGTAAAATCCTAACCAAAACACCTCCAAATGAGGTGAAATTTTAACCAGGGGTTTATCATGACCCTAAGAACACCCCACCAAAATTTGGTGGAGTTTGGAGGTCATTTGACCCTCCAAATAATTTGTACATTGATTATTAAATTTTTACAAAAACTTTAGGAAAATATTCTCGAAAAATTCTGATTTTTGGATATGTCCTATATATATAAGAATAGCCTACACCCCAAATCTCAAGTCATTTGGAGTTCTGAATTGATGTGGGCATCCACTCAAAGTTCAGTCAAACCTTGCACTAAAATGGGTGCTGAGGTCAAACCTGACCTCCTAATGAGATGAGGTCAATTTTGAAATAAACTTTCGGCCAATACCTACAACTTTCATATTGAACATTTTCTCTGAAATGGCCTATAAATAATTTCTATAATTAAATCTAGAATCAGCATACAAGTAGTTCTATTAATTTGGATATTAATATAAATAAATATATTCATCAAATCATAAACGCGCTGATCCGACGGCTCAGGGATCGTCTTCTTCCCTGAGCCGACGGTCAGCGACAACCCGCACTGGGCGGTTTTGCGGGCCCGATTCCGGCGAGCCGGCGTCGTCCCCGGCGAATCGCCGCCGCCAAAAGATTCGCCCGACCTCCACCTTTCGACTGCCGGTGACGGTCTGGCCGGGGGTGGCCGGAGTTGGCCCCCCGCAGATATCATTTTTTGCCATGAACAATAAAGAAAACCGATTGGATTTATCTCCAATCTCTGCAGATTTTGAAATAGGAATCAATGGATCTAACCCATTGGAGAAGAGATGAGAAACCAGACCTGTTTTGGGGCTTGATGCCTTGCCGTTTGGGCAAAACTCCATGGCCGACCACCATGTTTGCGAGCTCTGCATTTTCCACACCAAGCTGCTCGAACCCTTCGTCTAACAGGGGGAAACTGATGCTCTGGGTCTAGGGAAGCTTTTAAAAGCTCCAATTGAGGGAGGGGAAGGGTCATAGCTTCAATGCCATCAATGGCCATGAATGGTGAATTTCGTCCATGGTGAAATCCCATGGGATTCACCCCTAGGAGGCCGAGAAACGGATGGAAACTTCTCCCCTTCCCTTGGGGAGTTGAATCCAACCATTAATGGAGAGGATTGAGGGGGGTTTCACCTTCCTCCATTGATGGCCCCATCTTTCTCTCTCCTCTAAATTGAGTTTTCTCTCTCCTACTCATCAAGGCTGATTTTCCTATCTCACCTAGGTTTAATGTCAGCCTACTGGGTTGGTTGACCATCCAATTGAGCTAGCCCAAAGGGATTGGGTTAGGTTTAAGAGATTTGACCTAATTTGGGTACGTTTGACTTTTGGTCAAATTGACCAATTGGGTGACCCTAGGATGGGGCTTTTGGGTCCATTGGACTCCAAATTAAATTTAGAAACTACTGGTGGGATCAATTTGGTCACATGAGCCTTAGTTGACCCAATATAAGTTGATTTGACCAAAACAGGCTAAGTTGACTTTGGTCAAATTGAGCCCTAAGGTTGACCCAGTCATGGGGCTTCTTGCTCCACTGGGTCCCCTATGATATTATAACACTATGGGTAGGGTCAATTTAATATGGTGGTGGTCAATTAGGGCACTTAGTGAAGAATTGCCATTTTGACCTTAGAGCTTAAGGTTGACTTGACCTGTTTGACTGGCCCCAATGGCTTCTGATTGTCCCCTTGGGCTCCTAAATGGTCTAGGGATACTATGGTGGGGTCAAATGGTCAAGTTGAGGCCCTAAAGTTCAACCCTAAGCTTGTTCACTGGAAATTGCTATTTGCAGTCCAAGGCAGTTTCAACCCTAATCTTGCCTAAGTTAAAGGGATTTCTACACTACCAAGGACTTGTCATGACCTTGTCAAGGCAGATTCACCTGGGGGGTCTAGCTGTCTTGGGGATGTTACACCGAAGCCTTGAAAGATATGAGCGTTGCAGTGTCACATATTCATGAAAAGCTATGGCTGGCTCAGGAGCGATATGAAAAGTATGCAAATCAGCGCAGGGTTGTTCTGGAGTTTGCGGTCGGGGACATAATTTTTCTGAAGGTCTCTCTGATGTCAGGTGTTAAGAGATTTGGAAGGAACCACAAGTTGGATCCCAGGTATGTGGGACCTTTCCAGATTGTGGACCGCATCGGAGTATCTGCTTATAGGATGGAATTGCCTACTTCTTTCCTTGGTCTTCACGATGTGTTTCACGTGAGGCAGTTGCAAAAGTGTGTTCTTAGCGATCGTCATGTACTCGACTCGGTGCCCCAGTTGCAGCCTAACCTCTCATATGTCGAGAAGCCTGTCGGTATTCTAGAGACGCAAGATCGAGTGCTGAGAAGGAAGATAATTCCTATGGTTAAAGTTCTCTGGCGAAATCAGGACGTCAGGAGTGCAACTTGGGAATTGGAATATGCTATAAGAGAATCTCATCCTCAGCCGTTCTCCTAGTCTTCTTTGGTTATTGTTTCTATCCAGCAAGTTTTACCTCATCTCTCCTCTACCTTATTATTTTGATTTGCGTTCCAAGTTGTTGGGAATCTTGCCCTCATGATTCCTGATTTGGAGAAGTCGCCAATTCAAGAGAACTTCACTAAGTATTTGATTATCCTCTTAGCCTTATCATTTCAGTAAAAGATAAGAAGAGATGTCCAGTACTTCAATAACCTGCCTAAGTATAATATCATCGAAAAAGGCTGGACATATCATCGACAAGTATAGGCACATCATTGAGATGATGGGCAAAGCAAAGAAGAATGATTGTGTCTGTGTCGTCGAAAAGGATCCTGTGTATCATCGACAACAGCAGGCTTATCATCAACAACAGGCAAAGCAAGGCAGAATGGTGATATCGTTGTGACATCTTCACGACGATATCAGAAAGTCGAAGATGAAGAAGAAGACTCAAAGATGTGGTCGTCAAGAAGCCTTAACATCGATAAGGCTAAGTCAGAATGAATGTCGTTGAAAAGGCAAAGGGAAGATCAGTGTCGAAGATATCGTTGACAAGAAACTGTATCGTCGATAAGGCCAAAGAAGAATAGATAGCGTCGAGAAGAAGCATTGTCATCGGAAAGGCTAAGTGTGACTGATGGCATTGGACATCATCGTAAAGAAGACGTGACGTCGAGAAGACTGAAGGAGGTCTGTTGAAGACAAGCAGTGGCTAAAGTATAGTCTGTCGACATGATATCGGTTATGTCGTCGACAAGATAAAGTTGTTACAGCGATATCAAGCAGATAAGAAGATCGCGATGACATCAGTTAGATGACTTCATGTCGTCTTAAGTACAAAAGCAAAAGTGATGTCCCGTATCGTCGAAATATCACTATCTGATGAGGAATTGAAGAAGTAACCAGCTCAAGACATCGACAAACCCTGTCGTCGAGATATTGTCCACGTCGTCGTAACAATGGAAATATCGTTAGACAGATTCAAAAGTAGCCGGACGTGCTATCAGCAATTAATGCCGTCGCCTGATTGTCCAATCAGCGCATGCTCTTGAGGGATGGGCGTCTGACAGTAAAGGACATTATAGGAGACCGTTAAGCGGCCACTATCTCATATAAAAGGGAACTGTGTATGCCCTAAGAACTCACTTTTGAATCTTAGAACTTAAGAAAATCCCGCCATGTATTTTTATAGAACAGTACCGGCGGCGACAAGCAATACCAAGAACTGAGAACGAATTATTCGCCATCAGAGTTTTCAGTCAAGCTTCATCGACTGAGAAGACCGTTCTAGAGAAAAGAAAACTTGAAGAAGATTTGTGCTCTCAAGAGTCAGAATCAGAGGCATCTTCTTCAAGAAAAGAAGCCAATCCTCACCAGGCAGTAGAACTCATTGTAAAACTTTTATTGTAAAGGCTTGCGAGCCAAAAACGGTAGATCTATTCTTAGATCTGTGTGTCGAGCTTAAGGGCTTGAGATCTGCGAGGCTTGAGAGCTAGGGCAGAGGGACTTGCGGGTCCATACTTGTCAAGCTTGCGGGCTCGGGGGCAGTGAAGGTGCTTGCGGGCCTAGGCTGCTGGAACTTGAGGGTTCAAGGTGTAACACCTCCCCTGCAATGATCATATAACATGGGTCCGGCCGGGACCCCACGGCATATAACCGCCACAGCTTCAGTATTAAAAGATGATATTGACTACCCATTCTCAAAACTCAGATAACACACAGCGGAAACAACCAAAAAACACAGAGATTATCCACAATACATAGGAGTCCAACTGGCCTTAAGGCCATACAAAACCACAGTCCAAATCACCAAACATTCAACACAAAAGGACGTCCCAACAAAAGGGGGCAGATAGCAGTTTTACCTAAACTACCTCGGCATGCAAGCCGGTTACAACAAAATGTAATAATAGAAGTGCATGGAGACAAGGTAAACACTTCATGAGGCTTTAGGCCTTTTTGGCCGGGGCGCTGGGTCCATCATGCGATTCTTGCCCTGCAACCAAATCACAAAGAGCGGTAAACGAGGGTCAGATATGGCTGACCACAAACGGTGTAACAACATCCCTCCTCCCGCCCGTCCTAGCGGACCCCGGGGAACTACTACACCCTGCAAGTCAGCACTTCGTATGCAAATGTACAAAAAGAAAAGCAACATAAATACTGGCATGAGTGTCACAAACATCATCCACATTTCTATGTTGAGCAGATAATAAAAGGGGCCTACCAATGCAAAATGAATGCAACCCGGGTTTCACCCAAGGCACCCTAAAGCGTATGAATCTAGCACATCATCATACATCATCCATACCATCCAAACCAAAAGGGTATTCATCACTACCCCAACGGGCACCACCGGGCCCATGGCCAAGAACTCCACATGTTCTTGCCACCACAAACATCAACCACAGGGTATTCATCACTACCCCCAACGGGCACCACCGGGCCCATGGACAAGAACTCCACATGTTCTTGCCACCATCATAGGGTACTCATCAGTTCCCCCAAAGGGCATCGTAGCCCATGGCCAAGAACTCCACCTGTTCTTGCCACCATCAATCACAACCATTCTCATAAATGTCACTATAATCAATACAGAAGGGGGGATTTGTCTCGCTGGGACACCCTCCACACATGACTTGCAATATCACGGGCTGGCCAGCCGACATTGAGACAATTCCGCGCCTTCACAATACAAATGGGCATCATGGCCATAACTCACGCACAATATTTCCCCGCCCACAAACCAATATTCATTCTCATACGAAAATACAAGGGCATCAGAACGACGTTTTCGTCGTAATCGGATTTCTAGCAAAATCCTTAAAATGCGCGTCAAACAACATCACCGAATCGGACCAATGGTCGCAAATCCGGCTTCACCCACAATGCAAATCCGCTAACGGAGTAGATCTCTAGTGCAAATCATGTCGGGGACGGACTCAATCAACCCGATGGTTCCTTTTGAACCAAGGCGACCCGGATCCCTCTCACTCGACGGATCCGGTGCCAAAATGCAGAAATTAAAGGGATGCCATGCACGCATCCTAAAGACCGGGAGGAGAAATGTCGTTACCTTTCGAGATCTCCTCCTAGCCATGAGAAGCTTGCAAACAAATGGTGGAGAAGAAGCGCCTCGACGCCCTCTACGCGTTGCCGGTCTCGGATCCGCGAACGGAGCTCCGAAGCTCCGGCAATGGAGGATTCCCCTTCTTCTTCCTCCTTGCCTCCTCCTCCTTTCTCCAACCTAAGAGAGAGAAAGTCTTGGAAATAATGAGGGTGTAACTCCTCTACCAAGCCCTAAAACCCCCCAGCCATCCATCGCAGCCGTTGGATCAAATCCCAACATTTTTGGACGGCCGGATCATCTTCCCCGTCACTTTTCGTGAAGCAGAATAAACAGTGCGCACGAGCAGCGACGCACGGTCAGTGATCGTGCGCGGCCAACATCCCCTGATCGTGCGCACTACACGATCAGCCGACCTTCAACCCTTGTGAATTAACGGACGATCAGGCGCACGACCACTGGTCGTGCGCGAAGGAGGCCAGTGAGCGTGCGCGAAGAACCTGCTATGGAATTTTCAGCCTTTTCCGAGCGCGACGCTACCACTCCGCCTACCTCACTGGACTACGATTTTTGGGGTGTTACAACTCCACCCCCTTAAAAGAATTTCGTCCTCGAAATTTCAGAATTTAAACAGGAAAATCATAAAGCATACCTGGAGCAAAAAGTTCCGGAAAATCCTCCCGCATCGCTTGCTCACGCTCCCAAGAGAATTCGTCTCGCCCGTAGTTGTCCCATCGCACCTTTACAAGTTTGACTTCCTTGTTGTGCAACTGCCGGACTTCCGAATCCTCCACGCAAACCGGACGAACCCTCGTCCCCAAATCCTCCATCACCGGCACCGTCGCCGCTTTGGCTACGACGCTCGGCTCCACTAGAGCTTTCCTCAACACAGAGACGTGGAAGACATCATGTAATCCACTCAGCTCTGCGGATAACGCCAAATGATAGGCTGCTTCGCCTATACGTTCCGTAACCTCGAACAGACCCAGATACCGCGGACTCAACTTCTTGAGTCGCCGCACCCGCGAAACACCCTGGAACGGCTTGATCTTCAGGTAGACCATGTCGCCCACTGCAAACTCCACATTTCTGTGGCGCGCGTTGAAATACTTCGCTTGTCGATCCTGAGCAACCTTCATGCGCTCCTGAACCGTCCGCACAATCTCGCAAGCATCTTCCACCACTTGCTTCCCCAACAGCTTAGTGTCTCCCACCTCCGCCCAAGGCATCGGCGTTCGACACTTCCTTCCATACAAAACTTCATTGGGCGCCATTTTGATACTCTGCTGGAAGCTATTGTTATAGGCAAACTCCACCATGAAGAGGTGGTCTTCCCAACCTTTACCAAAGTCGAGAGCACACATTCTCAACATGTACTCCATCGTACGGTTCGTTTGCTCTGTCTGACCATCGGTCTGCGGATGGAACGTGGTACTAAACTTGAGCTTTGTGCCTAAGCTCTTCTGTACTAGCCTCCAGTCCTTCGAAGTGAAACGCCCATCGCGATCACTAACGATGCTCTTTGGAATCCCGTGCAACCGCACAATGTTTCGAGCATAGAGCTCCACGAGCTTCTCCATGCTATCTCCCTTCTGATTCGGAATGAAGTGAGTCACCTTAGTCAGGCAATCCACTATCACCCAAATCGCATCGTTACCCTGCTGCGATCGAGGCAAACCATGTACAAAATCCATGGAGATGTCATCGAACTTCCATTCAGGAATAGGGAGAGGCTTCAAGAACCCACGGGGCCTTTGGCACTCAGCCTTCACCAAGGCACAAGTCTGACATCGGCTCACGTACTCGGCTACTTCCCGCTTCATCCCAGGCCACCAAAAAGATTTCTTCATATCCGCGTACATCTTTGTACTTCCTGGATGAACGGAGTACTTCGTAAAGTGAGCTTCAAACATCAACTCCTCGCGAAGCTTGCCGAAGCGCGGAATACAGATCCTTCCGTCTCTCTTCAGAATCCCACCAACCATCTCCAAAGTCGTGCCTTCGCTTTGTTAAGCCTCCAACGCCCACTGTTGGCACTCTTCATCTGCGCTCGTCGCCTCTCGGATTCGATCCGTTATGTCATACTGCATTTCCATCCAGTTCAAACGAGCCACGCCAGACTCGCCTCTTGCCATACAAGAAATATCCAGGGACTCCCCCTCGTATCAAACGCTCATCATGCGCCTCCATCCAATTTCCTTGCTCGGAGTACTTCCTACTCAAGGCATCTGCCACCACGTTGGCTTTACCCGGCGTATACTGAATCTCCACGTCGTAGTTCCCAAGGAACTCAACCCACCTATGCTGGCGCATATTCAAATCCTTCTGGTCCAGGAGATACCTCAGGCTTTTGTGATCCGTGAAGATCTCCACCTTCGCACCATAAACGTAGTGCCGCCACAATTTTAGCGCAAAAATTACCGCCGCCAACTCTAGATCATGGACGGGATAATTCCCCTCATGAGTCTTTAACTGCCTTGACCCATACGCTATCACCTTGTCGTGCTGCACCAGCACGCAACCCAACCCGCAACCTGACGCGTCGCTAAAGATCTGAAATCCTTCTGTCCCACTAGGAAGACTAAGAATTGGAGCAGACATCAACCTTTCCTTCAAAATCTCAAATGCACGGGCACACTCCGGTGTCCATACGAACCTTTGGTCCTTGCGAGTGAGAGTGGTGAGGGGCAACGCCATCCGCGAAAAGTTCTCCACGAACCTTCTATAATAACCGGCTAGTCCAAGGAAACTCCGGACTTCCGCCACGGTTCTCAATACAGGCCAATCCCTAATGGCTTCAATCTTCGCTGGATCTACCGCCACCCCTTCTCCACTAATTACGTGACCCAAGAAAGCCACCTTCTCGATCCAAAACTCGCATTTTGAGAACTTAGCATAAAGCTGATTCTCCCTTAGAGTCTGCAATACCAGCCTCAAGTGAGACTCATGCTCTGCCTCTGTTTTTGAGTACACCAAAATGTCATCAATAAACACCACCACGAACGAATCTAAGAACGGTCGAAAAACCCGGTTCATCAGACCCGTGAAGACAGATGGCGCGTTCGTCAATCCGAACGGCATCACCAAAAACTCGTAATGGCCATACCGAGTCCCAAACGCTGTCTTAGCGATGTCCTCTTCTCGAATCTTGAACTGGTAGTACCCTGACTTCAAGTCTAACTTGGAGTACACCACCGACCCTACTAACTGGTCAAATAAATCATCGATTCGCGGAATCGGATATTTATTCTTAACGGTCAACTTATTGAGCTCGCGGTAGTCGATACACAACCACATACTTCTGTCTTTCTTCTTCACAAACAATACCGGCGCGCTCCACGACGAAGAGCTGGGCCTAATGTACCCTTGCTCTAACAACTCCTGCAACTGAACCTTTAACTCGGCCAGTTCCTTCGGTTCCATCCTAAACGGAGGACGCGACACCGGTCTCGCACCCGGTACCAACTCGATCGAAAAATCGATCTCACGCTGAGGGGGTGCTCCCGGAAGCTCCTCGGGGAATACATCCTCAAATTCGTCCACCACCGGAACTTCTCCAAAATAACGTCGAATTCGTCTAGTGGCAGAATCGCTGCTACCAACACGAAATCACAATCGCCAATTTGCATCACAATCCGTCCCTTCCTCATGGTAGTCATGAAAGACCCATTCGGCATACGCACACTCAGCTCCACTTCTGCATCTACAGACTCAGCACCAATCTTCCGGATAAAACTTTCCGCAAGAAAAGAGTGTGATACTCCCATGTCGAACATCACTCGAGAGGGGTAACCAAAACCAGCACGAAACCTTGATACGCGCATCACAAATACGAAAGGTCGCAACCAGCTTTAAAATAACAAACGAAAATCTAAACTTTTCGTACCTGCCGTCACATCGGGTTGATGAGACGTCTCTTGCTGCCCAAGGGTAGATTCACCAGGCTGCACTGGAGGAAAGAGTGAAGCGCTCGACTCCACCGATTTTCCCTTTTCCGCATAACTAAGACTGGAACGCACCGACTGTTCCAGCCCCTGCTCCGACTCAGCTCTACCCTCGGAACAGAACCGAGCGATGTGGCCCACCTTGCCACACCTAAAGCACGGCATGGGTCCCTTGGAGCGGATCTCCCCAGAAGCCGCACTACTTCTCTCACTAAGCTTACCAGAACGAGATCTTTTCCTTCCTCGGCTCCCCTCCGATTTCCACTGTGATATGGGAGGTTTCCCTTTACCTCGCCCTTCTCCAACGTCCTTTTGACTCTGGACTTGGTCAGAATATCTCTCCAACGCTCTAGGAACTGTCAACAGTTGAGCTCCATCTAGTGTGACAGGCGTCGCACCCGACGACACTCTCACCGCTAGAGCTGACACCAAAGCTTCTGCTAGCATACGACAGAAATCAGCCGGGGATATGCCCATAATCATGATGCCCGGAGCAGTAGCACTGCTCCCCGAAGGCTCCTCCTGCCTCCTCGACGTCCCCGCATTGTCGCCAACATCCTAGCATAAGCAAGGAAACACACTAATCAAGTTCTATTCGCAAAACTCGAACACAGGGATACTCATAATCCCACACAATACTCCTATGTGGACAATCTCTTACGCGATCCAAATACACTAGACCTTGCAAGAATACTCTAACCTATCTCTGATACCAAATTGTAACACCTCCCTTGCAATGATCATATAACATGGGTCCGGCCGGGACCCCACGGCATATAACCGCCACAGCTTCAGTATTAAAAGATGATATTGACTACCCATTCTCAAAGCTCAGATAACACACAGCGGAAACAACCAAAAAACACAGAGATTGTCCACAATACATATGAGTCCAACTGGCCTTAAGGCCATACAAAACCACAGTCCAAATCACCAAACATTCAACACAAAAGGACATCCCAACAAAAGGGGACATATAGTAGTTTTACCTAAACTACCTCGGCATGCAAGCCGGTTACAACAAAATGTAATAATAGAAGTGCATGAAGACAAGGTAAACACTTCATGAGGCTTTAGGCCTTTTTGGCCGGCGCGCTGGGTCTAGCCTGCGATGCTTGCCCTGCAACCAAATCACAAAGAGCGGTAAATGTGGGTCAGCTATGGCTGACCACAAACGGTGTAACAACATCCCTCCTCCCGGCCGTCCTAGCGGACCCCGGGGAACAACTTCACCCTGCAAGTCAGCACTTCGTATGCAAATGTACATAAAGAAAAGCAACATAAATACTGGCATGAGTGTCACAAACATCATCCACGTTTCTATGTTGAGCAGATAATAAAAGGGGCCTACCAATGCAAAATGAATGCAACCCAGATTTCACCCAAGGCACCCTAAAGCGTATGAATCTAGCACATCATCATACATCATCCATACCATCCAAACCAAAAGGGTATTCATCACTACCCCAACGGGAACCACCGGGCCCATAGCCAAGAACTCCACATGTTCTTGCCACCACAAACATCAACCACAGGGTATTCATCACTACCCCAACGGGCACCACCGGGCCCACGGCCAAGAACTCCACATGTTCTTGCCACCATCATAGGGTACTCATCAGTTCCCCCAAAGGGCATCGTAGCCCATGGCCAAGAACTCCACCTGTTCTTGCCACCATCAATCATAACCATTCTCATAAATGTCACTATAATCAATACATAAGGGGGGATTTGTCTCGCCGGGACACCCTCCACACATGACTTGCAATATCACGGGCTGGCCAGCCGACATCGAGACAATTCTGCGCCTTCACAATACAAACGGGCATCACGGCCATAACTCACGCACAATATTTCCCCGCCCACAAACCAACATTCGTTCTCATACGAAAATACAAGGGCATCAGAACGACGTTTTTGTCGTAATCGAATTTCTAGCAAAATCCTTAAAATGCGCGTCAAATAACATCACCGAATCGGACCAACGGTCACAAATCCGGCTTCACCCACAATGCCTAATCCGCTAACGGAGCGGATCTCTAGTGCAAATCATGTCGGGGATGGACTCAATCAACCCGATGGGTCCTTTTGAACCAAGGCGACCCGGATCCCTCTCACTCGACGGATCCGGTGCCAAAATGCAGAAATTAAAGGGATGTCATGCACGCATCCTAAAGACCAGGAGGAGAAATGTCGTTACCTTTCGAGATCTCCTCCTAGCCATGAGAAGCTTGCAAACAAACGGTGGAGAAGAAGCGCCTCGACGCCCTCTATGCGTTGCCAGTCTCGGATCGGCGAACGGAGCTCCGAAGCTCCGGCAATGGCGGATTCCCCTTCTTCTTCCTCCTTGCCTCCTCCTCCTTTCTCCAACCTAAGAGAGAGAAAGTCTTAGAAATAATGAGGGTGTAACTCCTCTACCAAGCCCTAAAACCCCCCAGCCATCCATAGCAGCCGTTGGATCAAATCCCAACATTATTGGACGGCCGGATCATCTTCCCCGTCACTTTTCGCGGAGCAGAATAAACAGTGCGCACGAGCAGCGGCGCACAGTCAGTGATCGTGCGCGGCCAACATCCCCTGATCGTGCGCACTATACGATCAACCGACCTTCAACCCTTGTGAATTAACGCATGATCAGGCGCACGACCACTGGTCGTGCGCGAAGGAGGCCAGTGAGCGTGCGCGAAGAACCTGCTATGGAATTTTCAGCCTATTCTGAGCGCGACGCTACCACTCCGCCTACCTCGCTGGACTACAATTTTTGGGGTGTTACACAAGGCACAGGACTTGCGGGTCTGTGTTGTGTAGGGCTTGAGGGCCTGAGTGTCGAGCTTGCAAGCTCGGGTGCAGTGAAGGGGCTTGAGGGCCTAGGCTGCAAGGACTTGTGGGTCCGTGTTGTAAGGCTTGCAGGCCAGAAACTTTGGCGGAGTTTCCGAGCCTAGCACACTGCTAGGTAGGCGCAGGGGAACAGAGGACTACTCAAGACACCCGGTCTTGATGAACCTCTATACATCTGTTGTTGTGTGTTGTGTTTTCCTTCGTTCTCTTTGCACTGCGATTTAACTAAAGTAAACTTTCACACAAGTTTTTAAAAGAGTAGAAAAAGAACAAGAATCACCTAACCCCCCTTTGTGATTGTTCTATAACCAACAAGTGGTATCAAAGCGAGGTTTATCAAGAAAGCAACTTAACCGTCAGATCTAGATCGTAGAACAATCCAATATGGGTGGAGGTGATCAGCATCGAGAGATGAGAGCCATGAAACTCCCAATTCGCACTAAGGAGAACTTTCCTATCTGGAAGGAAAGAGTGAGGTTGTTCATGGAGGTGGCTGATCCAAGAATCTACATAACTATTCAAGAGGGCCCCTTTATTCCCTTGATAGCATCCACTATTGATCCAACGAGGATGGTGGCAAAGAAGTATACAAACATGACCAAGGATGAGCTGACCTTGGCAAGTCTGGATAAAAGGGCACATAATGTAATAGTAAGTGTCATTGATGATTCAACCCTCTAGAATCTCATTCACTGCAAGATAGCCAAGGAGATGGGGGATTCTCTGATCGTCTACATGGATGGTACTGAAGAGGTAAGGGACGATAGAAAATCCCTCCTTAATCAGGAGTATGAATCCTTCAAGCTTGGCAAGAGTGAAACCATCTCAAACTGTTATGAGAGGTTTTTCAAGATAGTAAATGGACTGAAAAATTATGGCAGAGTCTTCACAAACTCTGACCTAAATGATAAATTCCTTAGATCTCTCTCTAAGGAATGAGATATAAAGATCTGTGCCATCAGAGAGATGGGTCAGCTGGGCATCTTGGAGCCCAAGAATCTATATGGGAAGCTGCTATCCCATGAACTTCAGCTCAATACCAGGAAAGCTGAAGAGGAGAGGTCGAAAGGGAGTTATCGAGAGAGATCTATGGCTCTCAAAGCTGAGAATACAAGAAGGTTCAAGAACAAGACTACTGCTTACCAGAATAAGGAAGAAAGCAGTGAAGGATCTGATGCCAGCACATCAGACTCCAATGACACTGACAAAGAGATGGTCCTTCTCTCTAAACAGTTCAAGAAGCTGATAACCAGAAGAAGGAAAGACAACTACAAACCCACCTCCTCAAGCTCAAGAAGATCTGATCAACATGATAGGTCCAACTCCTCAAGGGAGGACAGGTACAGGTCAAAACCTAGTAAATTTGATTTGGCTAACACTATCTGTTACTCCTGCAATAAAATAGGTCATATAGCTGCTGACTGCTCTTCCAAGAGAAGGGAATCAAGGAATAATGAAGATAGAAGAAGGTCTAAGGACAGGAAGAGACCTGAAAGAGGGTTTGTAGCAAAGAAAGTCAGAACTTTAAGTGATTCTGACTCAAGCTCCTCAGATACTGAGGAAGAAGCACTGATTGGCCTAATGGCCATAAAGGAAGACAAACAGGAGGATACCTCTTCTAGGAAGGTACCCATCAGAGCCCATTTGTCTGCCTCTAATTTTGAATCAGTGACAGACTCTTTGCATGATAGTGAGAGTATGTCTGCAGTCAACAACACTGACTCAAGATCTCAATATGATATTGAGGCTGACCTAATAAAGCAGTACAAGGCTTTATGGAAAGCCTTCAAGAACTGCAAGAAACTCCTCAAAGTCCAGACCAAGGAGTTAGATTCCTTGAGGACTGTCCAATCTGAACTCTAAGGGACAGCTGAAAAGCTGGATGAAATGAGCAAAGAAAAGGACAGACTCAAGGAGTCCATAAAGCTTAAAAATGCTGAATTAGGTCAGAAGAACAAGGTCATTAAGAATCTTGAAGAAATGATGCTGGCTGAGAAGAAATTGTCTGCTAGCCTTTCTATGCCCAAGACAGTCAGACCCATTGTTGATACCTTCTCTGGATCATTCAAAGCTGGTGTAGGACTCAATAAGGAGACTGTCAAGGGCAAAGATCCCAAAGCTCAAACTTCTGAAAAGAAGGAGCAAGCATCAGGTTCCTCTGTCCTTGGATCCATAGCAACATCCTTCAATAGAAAGGGAAAGAGCCAGTTCCCAGGAGTGTGAAAAAAATAGGTGATGAGACCTACTCCACCTCACTCTCACACCTGCAAGGTACTCCCAAGACCTGTTGAGTCAGTTATCTTCCCTCCTGCTCACCAACACTCCCACTCTTCTCAAATGGTGAAGCAGAAGAGAAGGTACAACAGGTATGAATGCTGGTGTTGTGGGAAAGTAGGACACTTTGCCCTGGACTGTTGGTTCAACCCAACAGGATCCAATGTAAAGAAAATGAAGAATACTCAATGGAGTAGGAATCTGTTTTATCCATCTAACAGGAACCAAGGACCCAATCTGAATTGGGTACCTAAGGGAAATTAATTTTTCTTGCAGGTATGTCCAAATGCCAATCAATCTCCAATTTGGTATTTGGACAGTGGCTACTCTAGGCACATGACTGGAGTCAGAAAGTATCTAAGAAACTTCATCCCTGTGGAGAATGGACCAACTGTGATATTTGGAGGTTCAGAAAAAGGGATGACTAAAGGTTATGGTAATATCTCTAATGGTCTGGTTACTATCACAAGGGTAGCTTATGTTGAGGGATTGAAACATAATCTCATAAGCATAAGTCAACTTTGTGATCTAGGAATTATAATTACCTTCCACAAGGATAAGTGCTTAATCAAGAAGTCCTTAGAGTCTGAGTCTGTCTTGACTGACACTAGGAGTGACAACACTTATTGCCTAAATTTTCTTAATGTAAATTCCTCCATGCCTATATGTCTTGTAGCTGATGACAAGGAAGCTCTATGTGTTCAATGGCACAAGAGACTCGCACACATTAACTATAAGACCATAAGCAAGCTTTTCTCACAAAACTTGGTTAGAAATGGACCTAATATTAAATGCATCAAGGAAGGTCCTTGTCAACCCTGCCAACTTAGGAAGAAGACAAGGACCAGCCTTAAAAGCATATCTGACAAAGACTCCTTCAGATGCTTATTTCTATTACACATGGATCTGTTTGGTCCAATGTCAATTCTCAGCTTGGGAGGGAAGGCTTATACCCTGGTGATAGTTGATGACTACTCAAGGTTCACTTGGGTATACTTCCTTAAAAGGAAGTCAGATACCTTAGACATCTTGAAGAACTTTGTCAAGCAAATTCAAAATGAGATGGACTGCACTGTGGTCAGATTCAGAAGTGACCATGGTACAGAATTTCAGTCAGGAGCTATGACAGAATTCTGCCAAGAACTGGCTATCTCCCAAGAATTTTCCTCTCCTAGAACTCCTCAACAAAATGGGGTTGCAGAAAGGAAAAACAAAACCTTGATAGATGCAAGTAGGACAATGCTAAGTGATTCCTCCCTTCCAGAATATTTCTGGGCAGAGGCTGTGAACACTGCTTGTCATGTGATAAACAGGGCCTCCATCACCAAAGATCACCAGAAGACTCCCTATGAGCTAGTGAAAGGCAGAAAACCTACCTTATCCTACTTCAGGATCTTTGGAAGTAAATGCTATGTACTTAATAATGGAAAGGTCAAGCTAACTAAGTTTGCTGAGAAAAGTAGTGAGGGTATTTTTGTTGGCTACAACTCTCATAGCAAGGCCTATAGAGTGTACAACATCAATACCCAAGCAGTGGAAGAATCTGTACATGTGGTATTTGATGAGACTAGCCTTATACATAAGGGCTGGTCTAGTTCTCTAGTGAATGCAGGTACAGTGGAGAGAATGGAGAAGTTATCCATTGAAGACAATGCTGGTACCTCACTCAGAAATAAGAATCAGTCAGCGATAGTTGAAATCGAGGAAGAAACTGCAGAAAGTCCAGAAACAGCTGAAGAAATCCAACCTGAAGAAATGCAACCTGAAGAAGTTGCTAATGCAGAAGTGCCCAGAATACTACCAATTGCCTTGAGACAAAAGAGAGATCATCCCCAAGAGTAGATAATAGGAAATGTCAACCAAGGTGTGCTGACAAGGAGTAGAGCTGCAAATGAAGCATTGTACCTGAGTTTTCTCTCTCAAATTGAACCCAAGAAATTTGAGGAAGCAAATCAGGATCCATTTTGGATTGCAGCAATGCAGGAGGAACTGAACAAATTTAAGAGATGCAAAGTTTGGAAACTGGTTCCAAGACCCCAAGGACAGAACATCATATGAACTAAATGGGTCTACAGAAACAAATTGGATGAAAATGGAATCATCACCAAGAATAAAGCAAGGCTAGTGGAAAAGGGCTACAGACAAGAGGAAGGGATTGATTTTGATCAGACCTTTGCTCCTGTGGCCAGACTAGAAGCCATCAGACTCTTCTTAGCTTATGATGCCTTTCAAGGATTCAAGGTGTTGGAACAACCCTATTACTGATTTGGGCTAGGATCACTATATGTTGATTAGGATCTTTATTGACCCCATTGTATAGTCTTAGGGTCAAGTTTTTAGGCTGATTAGATTAGTCAGAACTTAGGAAAATTCAAGCTCGACAAATGGCTAGCGTCGTTCGACGATTTGTCTGTCAGTGTTCGACAAATTCCAGGCAGTGCTCGACGAATTTTAGCCAGCGCTCGACAAATTCCTTTCTGAAGCTCAGATTAATATATTCAGTTGGACATCAGTTCTCTGAACACAAATCGACAAAATAACGGATATTTTTTTTATGTATTCAGTCAGTTATGTAAGGATATCTTTCTTATTTATTATATCCTTATATTCTTTCTATTCCAAGAAAAAGAATAGCCGTTGACATTTAATGCCAAGGCATCTTTCACGACAAAAGGAGTTGAAAGGACCTGCCAAAACGGCTTTGGGTGGCTGCATAGTTCCAAGAAGGATTTAAGTCAGAATAATATATTCCTTAAAAGCAGATGATTTGAATTTGAAAGATTACAAGTCATCAAAGAAGAAGCAGAATTCAAGGGTCGATTCTCTCTTCAGATAGAGCACAGAGATACATTCAAAATTTTCTCTCAGTCTCTCTGATTTTACAGAACAAGAAGAACAAAGAGAAGTATTAGAGAAAGAAGAAGAAGGATAGAACATTATTCATTTTTCCCAGTCTTCTTCTTACTCAAGGCAGCACCCTCATCATTCTGAGAACAACATTCAACCTCTCAGAACTGCTGCAAGTTAAAGTCTTTCAAAGAGCAACAACAATCTGAAGATTCATTTCTTCCAGATAATCTGCTATAAAAGACTTGTGTTAGAGAAAGCTCTGTCAACTCTCATCAGACAGGGGGAGCTTTCAGCTTCAACACCATCTTGTCTTCTCTCAGATCATTGACAGAGAAGAACACTCTAAACCTCTTTATCTCATCTTGTACAGGGTTAATTCTCCCTCCAAAAGTTTACACAATGGTGGCAAGACACCTTATCAAAAAATCCTTGTGTGGTTTTTAAGCACCTTATCAAAAACTTATTGGTGTGTGGACACCTTATCAAAAACCCCTTGGTGCTAGGGAACCTGATCAACCCTCCTAGTGGATTCCTACCAAGGGTGGTAGAAGAGTAGACGTACCCAGATTTATTGGGGAACTACTATAGCTCCTTGTGTCTTCTGTGCTTGCTTATTCTTCTGTGCTTGTGCTGTGTGATTATCTTTTTACTGTCTCTGTCTTTATTTTTAACTCTCACTGATTACACATATACTTAACAGTATTTTAAATTCCGCTATAAAACTAAATAAAAAGTTTTAATACTCTATTCACCCCCCCTCTAGAGTAACTTAAGATCTGACCTCCACTTTCAATTGGTATCAGAGGAGGTTGATTCTTTACAGGCTAACACCTGAATCACAAAGATCAACTAGATCTTAAATTTCCTCAGAGTTTCTTTCTCTTTATCTTATTTAAAACTTATGGCACAAAACAAGGAATATTCCAGCACAAGACCTCCTATGTGCAATCTCAATAAGGTTGCATATGAACTCCATTGATGAAGAAATTTTCAATGTCATTTTGACAGGACCTCCAGCTACCACAGCATCAACAAGTACTGATGCAGCAACAGACAATACTGCTGTTCCACCTCCTGAGTGGACTGAAGCTCAGAAGAAGCAGAGAAATGCAGATGCAAAGTCCATGAACATTCTGGCCCTAACTATGTCAGATGACATATTCTAGAAGGTTGTTGAGTGCACCTCAGCAAGAGAAATTTGGGAATCTCTCAACAACATGGTGGCAGGCTCAGCAGATGAAAGAAAAGATAGAAGATCTCATCTGATTTCTCAATATGAGAACTTCAAGAAGGGAGAATCAGAAAGTGTTGCTGATATGTACAACAGGCTCAGCCTCATAATAAATGAGCTGAAGTCTCTGGACAAAGTGTTCTCTCTCACAGAGATCAATGACAAAATTCTTTTGTGCTTCCCTAGCACATGGGACTCCAGAATCTGGCCAATCAAGGAAGCCAGAAGTCTCAATGAGATCACCACTGAAGCTTTGTTGGGCAAGCTCAAGTCTTATGAGCAGCTTAACAAAGCTAGGGAAGCTGAAGAATCTACTTCATCTCCAGCACCCAAGAAGGAAAGAAGCATAGCCTTCAAGGCTGCAGAAGAAGAAGGAAAAGCTCCTGACAATGAGGAGCTTATGAGTCTGATAGCCAAAAGATTCTATAAAATGGCTAGAAAAGATTTCAGAAAAAAGTCATCCAGAAGCCATGACAAGCCAAGGTATGACAAAAATCACTCTAATGAAATTATATGTTTTGGTTGCAGGAAACCAGGACACATTGCTCCTGACTGTCCAGATAATCAGAACAAAAAGGACAAGAAGGACATGAGAAGATAAAAGGAAGAAAAGAAGAGCTCTAGCAAATCTTCCTCCCACTCTCACAAAAAGAAGGGAAGAGGATTTGTAGCAAAATCATGGAGTGATACAGAGTTTGAGTCAGAATCTTCATCATGCTCATCTGATGAAGAGGAAACAAAAGACAATGACCAATGTCTGATGGCTATTTATGACTCGGACAGTGAGTCACAATCTGCATCATCATCCAGCTCCAGTGATGATGAAAAAGAAAGAAATTTCTGTATGATGGCAATTAATGCCTCAACCAACAATTCTGATGAAGAGAAATCAAAATCAGAAACAGAAGATGATACTGATCAGGCATTATCTGGCTTTGATTTTACTTCTATTGAATTAAAAGATGATTTCAAAATTCTTTGCCAAGACTTAATAAAATCTGAGAAAGAAGTAATCTCTCTCAGAAATAAGTTAGTTGAGATGAATAATATAAGTGAAGAGAATGCAAGTCTTAAGAAAGAGTTGGATGCCTCCAAAGAACACATTATTCTCATTGAGAATAAGTTGTCTGAAGCCAAGCAATTTGAAGAATCTCTCAATGGGAGAAGCATCAAACTGATGGACATCACAAGCACTGTCAATGCTAGATTTAACAATAGCAAACTGGGCTTGGGTGCTTCATCAAGTGAGCCATCTCTGATTATGAGAAACATCCTCTCCACACCCATAAAATTCATTTCTGCTAAAAGCAAAGAGGTTGCAGAAAGAAATAAAGATATTTCAAGCAAGTCTGTTAAGGATAAGAGAATTCAGAAGAATTCGTCGAACGAAGCTCGACAAAAAGATTCAAATCTGTCGAACGGGGATCGACGAAAACTGAGAACAGATTTTCAGTATAGTTATAATATGGAAGGCGCTCGCAAAAACATGCATATTCGTCGAACGACGGTCGACAAATTTACCCAAATTTGTCGAACAGACATTATACAGAAAACTCTAAGAATTCTACTCCTAAATATACTAAAAATCCTTTTACTGAGTGGACTATACCTCCAAGGAAATATAATCCACAAGGCTATAAGGATCAGCCTGAAATGTCTTTTATCTCTGAATTTTGTGGTAACATAAAAGGACCCATTGTAGTCTGGGTCAAAAACAACTAGTTTATGTTTTGGTATTTGCAGGTACACAGCAATCCAAGATTAAATCAAAAATGGTACTTGGATAGTGGCTGCTCAAAGCACATGACAGGAAACAAGGCCAACCTGAACAACTACAAGACAAAGCTTGGACCCAAGGTGATCTTTGGAGACTCCAACTGTGGACAAACCAAAGGCTATGGTCAAATTAAAGTTGGAGCAGTGACATTCAAGGAAGTAACCTATGTCAAGGGTCTGAAGCACAATCTCATCAACATAAGTCAGTTATGTGATGAAGCTTATCAGGTAACATTTAATAAATCAGAATGCATTATTAAATCCTCTGATAATGTTATTGTTCTATCAGGTATTAGGCAAGGAAATATATATTTAGTAAATTTTAACTCATCCAAATCAGAAATTTATTTATTTAATGAGCTAAGCAAACCTAGTGAATTATGACATAAAAGATTAGGACATGTAAACCTTAGGACCATTGCTAAACTAGCTAAGGATAATCTTGTTAGAGGCTTACCATCAGGATCATATAAGAAAGAAGGTCTTTGTAGGGCATGTCAGTTAGGCAAGCAAACCAAAAATAGCTTTAAATCATTATCTAAAAGTGATTCACCTAGGATCTTGTATTTGCTACATATGGACCTTTTTGGACCTATAGCAATAAAGAGTTTAGGGAGGAAGTCTTACACTCTAGTCATTGTAGATGACTTCTCTAGATTCACTTGGGTGTTCTTTTTGAGAGAAAAGTCAGATAACTTTAAAGTTCTTACAGACTTTCTTAAGAGCATACAGATTGAGTACTCTACTGTAGTTGCATTGATCAGAAGTGATCATGGCACTGAGTTTGAGTCTCTTCTCATGCAAGAATTCTGTGAGATGGAAGGTATCAGACATTGCTTCTCAGCTCCTAGAACTCCTCAACAAAATGGGGTAGTTGAAAGGAAAAATAGAACTCTAATTGAATCAGCAAGAACATTGCTTGCAGATGCTAACTTGCCCCTATCTTTTTGGGCAGAGGCTGTCAGCACAGCAAATTATGTTCTGAATAGAAGTTTGATACACAAACTTAAGGGTAAAACTCCCTATGAATTACTTAAAGGGAAGAAACCTAAAGTTGATTATTTTAGAACTTTTGGATGTAGATGTTTTGTTCATAACAATGATAAAAAGTACCTTAGAAAATTTGAACCAAAATCTGAAGAAGAAATCTTCTTAGGGTATTCATTAGTTAGCAAAGCATATAGGGTATTTAATAAATCTTCTCTTAAAATAGAAGAGTCTATGCATGTTTCCTTTGATAAAACTAACATGTTTTACAAGGAGAAGAATTCTTCTACCAAAAACAACATGCAGCTACCAGCTTTATGTGAAGAGCTTGATGGATTAAATATACAGACAGAAGATTCACTGCATCCATCACCTCAAACTCTTGAAGATAGTGAAGAAGAATATCATCCAGATCTTGCTGTTAACCTAAATCAAGTAACAGCGGAACATCCTCCACAGGACACAACAGCTAGACAAATTCCCCAAATGGATACTGTTGCTGAACCCACTCCAACTGTCGACCACATCACAGTTAGAGATCATCCAATTTCACAAGTAATTGGTGATATCACAGCATGTGTTCAAACAAGGCATCAACTACACCAAAATCAGATGCATACTTGTTTCCTATCACAAGTTGAACCTCAAACCATAAAATATGCAGAACAAGATCCAAATTGGATCCTTGCAATGCAAAAAGGAACTCAACCAGTTTGAAAGAAACAAGGTTTGGGATTTGGTTCCAAGACCAAAAGGCCATCCTGTTATTGGCACAAAGTGGGTCTTCAGGAACAAATTGATGATCAAGGCAATATTGTGAGAAACAAATCTAGGCTAGTGGCTCAAGGGTACTCACAGGAAGAAGGAATAGACTATGATCAAACTTTTACACCAGTTGCAAGGTTAGAAGCAATCAGAATCTTCCTTGCATTTGCTGCATATAAAAAGTTCAAAGTATATCAAATGGATGTGAAGAGTGCATTTCTAAATGGAGACATCAAAGAAGAAGTCTATGTGGAACAACCACCAGGTTTCATCTCTCCAACTCATTCCTCCTATGTATTTAAGCTTAATAAAGCTCTTTATGGTCTCAAACAAGCTCCCAGAGCATGGTATGAGACTTTAGCTAATTTTCTTTTGGAAAATAATTTCTGTAAGGGGCATAGTAGATAAAACATTATTTTTCAGGATACATAAAAATCAAACCTTACTAGTTCAAATATATGTAGATGATATTATCTTTGGCTCTACAGATTCAAATTTATGCAAAAAGTTTTCTAAACTAATGCAATCTAAATTTGAAATGAGTAGCATGGGTGAATTATCATACTTCCTTGGTCTTCAAGTGAAGCAAACCCCATCAGGAATCTTCATTTCCCAATCTAAGTATGGTAAGGAATTAGTGAAAATATTTGGAATGTCTGATTCTTCTACCATGAAAACACCCATGACCTCTAATGTTGTTGTTGATACTGATGAATCAGGGAAATCTGTTGATCAGAAAGTGTATAGGGCAATTGTTGGCTCTCTACTCTATTTAACAGCTAGTAGGCCAGATATAATGTTTACTACATGTATTTGTGCTAGGTTTCAAGTTAACCCTAAAGAATCTCATCTTATTTTACTAAAAAGGAATTTTAAGATATATAAAGGGTTGCCCTAATCTAGGACGTTGGTATCCAACATCATCTGAATTTGAATTAACTGGATTCTCAGATTCAGATTATGCTGGATGCAGAGTAGACAGGAAGAGCACATCAGGAACTTGTCAGTTTCTTGGTGATAGGCTTGTGTTTTGATTTTGTAAGAAACAAACATCTGTGTCTACATCAACAGCTGAAGCTGAATACATAGCTGCTGGCAGTTGCTGCTCACACATATTGTGGATACAAAATCAGCTCCTAGACTATGGTGTCAACTTAAATAATTCAATTATATTTTGTGACAACACTAGTGTAATATCTATAGCACAAAATCCAGTTATCCATAGTAGGACTAAACACATAGAAATTAGGCACCACTTCCTTAGGGATAATGTGGATAAAATAAAAATTTGCCTACAATTCATTTCTACTGATTTGCAAAGAGCTGACATTTTCACCAAGCCCTTGGATGAAAAGAAGCACATCTTCTTTATAGATCAACTAGGAATGATAGATGGAGACTCAATCTATTAAAAATTAAATTTTCTATCTATCCCATAAATTCGTCGAACGAAGAACGATGAATTTGAACCATTTGTCGAACGACAGTCGACAAAACCTATTAACCTCAGAATCGATAAAGACAGTTTCATTTGTCGAACGGTGGTCGACGAAAAAGGTGTTTTCGTACGCAGTCTGACGAAGAAATAAAGCCTTTTCGACTTCTAATTTTATTAGGTTTTGTCGAACAGCGGTTTACGAATGCGCCCTCATTCTTCGATCTTTCTATATAAGCTTTATTTTATCTCTTTCTAAGTTTGCGCCTACAAAAATCGTCTATTCCCTCCAGTTCCCCTCTGCACTTGATCTTCGTTTTCTTTGCAGGAACAATGACGATTTCTCAGGCCTCTCTGCACTCAATGAAGTTTGACGCAGGTTTTGATATCGACATGGATTCTTTCGCACAATCTGACCAAATCTTCAAGGACATTCTTCAACTACTGGAAGACCAACATCTAAAGAATTATTTGAGCACCAGGCAGAAAATACCAATTGCATAGATTAAAGAATGGGTTCATACTGTTCAGATAGAGGATGAGAAGATGTGTGGCACCATCTCAGGACTACAAGTTCTTAGCTGACATTGTTGGAAAAGTCTTGCTGGGCATGACTATATCAACATGCACCAATTTTTATTGATGGTGGACTTGATGGAGAAGAAGAAAATTAACTGGGGATCAATTCTCTTTGAATTTATTAAAAAGAAAAATTCTAAAGATAGTGTCAGTTTTGGAAGAGTTATAGGTATTTTCCTGCAGGAAAGGCATCCAGACCTTCTGGTGTCACCCAATGTGACAATAAATGCCAGCAAGAGGCTGACCTCAGCACTCTTTGCTAAGTGGGATAGGGTAATCCCCAAGAAGAATACAAGAGTTGATGCTTCTAGGAAAAGGAAAACATCTGAGGACACAAGGACTGACCAAGTCACTCCCTCTACCCTTCCAGAAGTTCCTCCCTCAGTTCCTTCTCCTTCTCATATCCCATCTCCACCTGCTCAACAGTCTCCTGAACAATTCCTACTCCAAACTCTCCACCACCTCTTTCAACTGATATACCACCTATCAATGATATTTCCCCTCTATCTCCAGAACCATTGCCTTCCCCTCCTCCATCTCCTATCAACACTAATCTCAATTCATCAACTTTACCTCAATCACCTATTCCACCTCCATCTCCAATACATGATGAACATCAGTCACCAATTCATCCCTCAAGTTCAAACCATCCAGATAGTATTTCCACACATTCTGAAACTGTCAAAAATATCCTTCTACCAACTTTCATCCCATCCACTTCACGACCATCTACATCACTTCCATCAGACTATCTATCTCTCAACCTCACCTCTATTGCTGATCAAATTTTTGATCACATTCTTCCTAAAATAAACCATCTCCTGGATGCAAAATTTGCTCCAGTCCTCCAAGCAATTTCTACCTTATCTGCTAAGCTTTCTTCCCTTCCTTCCTCTATTGCTGTCCCTTCTTCTAGGGGCCTAGATTCAGGTGTCCCTGAAGCTAGGCAGGGGGAGATGTCCTGTGAAGAAGCTCCAGAAGCAGAAGTTGCTCCAGAAGTAGCAGAAGTTACAGCTTTTGAATTAGATAATTCTGAGATAGTACAAAGTAAAGAAGATTCAATTATAGTTTATGATACAGATATGGTTGATTCTTGTATAGTATCAGATATACAAGTTATAGAAGAAATAAATAATATCTGTATCTGCATTCATCCCTCTTATGATCTGAATAGCTTATTATCAAAATTTGATAATAAATATACATCAAGGGTGTCACCAAAAGTATACATAGAGGATTTATCAAAGGCTCTGATATGCCTTCCTCAGAAGACTCATTCTGACATCATAAAAGGTTTCATCTCTTATATTCCTTCAATCTCTGATCGATATTCAGATGAAGGACACTTCTGCAGAATATGAGGATGATCTTGCAGAATTTCTAGATGATATAGAAGATCTCCCTACTCCATCAGATGAAACAGCTTCAAGAATTGTTTCCTCACCTCCAACTCTTGCATGGAATGAAGAACCAATGCCAAGTTTTGATGAAATCTGGAAAGAGACAGATGCAGAGTTTGACAAAGCTGAAGAAGAAAGATTAAAAGCTCTTGAAGTAATCAAAACAATTGATGATTTATACAATAAGCCAATTTCTTCTTCTGACTCTGAAGATGATGATGATGATGATAACAGTGATTCTGATGACACATTATCAAGGAAAAGAAAGAAAAGAAAAACTAAGTCAAAGGCTGTTCCCAAGCCTCCAAATCCTGACAATGATATTCCATATTATGTTCTTCATAATATTACTCTTGACAAAAGTACACCTCATTGGATGAAATTCTCAAGGAATGAGAACAAAAGAAGGAAGAAGATGAGGAAAACTAGTTACTATTCTGACAAACCTGTCAAATATAACCATCCTCCTCCTCCTCCTCCAACAGCAGGCTCAGCAGCACCATCATCCTTCTCCTAGAAGCCCAGCTCTCAACATTCAAGGATTTCTGGTAGTTCTAGTGGATCTCAAGCATTAGGATCAGCCAGCAATCCTCCTTCTAAGAAATCAGCAGTTGCTTCTCAAGAAAGTCAAGTCATTATTTCACCTCAAATATCTTCAGAATACAAACTTCATATTTCTGATGTATCTTTCCACAAGATCAGAAATCCTCAAAGTGATCTTCAAGATCAAGTTGATAATTCAGAATATATTTATTATACTCCAGATCCAGAAGAAGAAAGATTATATCAAATGGCAAGACTCAAAGAATCAGTTGCTTATGCCAAGATTATCAAAGCAAAATCAGAAAGTAAAGATTTTACAAACATTTCTACCATGTCTGATTATAGAAGGAAAGAACTTGACAAGTACAACTCCAAAGAGTTATTCAATGCTGAAGAATATATTGATATGCACCCAGAAGCTTTTGTCCCTCATGTCAAATCTCAAACTATTCTGGGAGCTCAAGATCTATACATCAGCAAGAAGAAATCTCAAGATCCAAACAGGCAAATAATTTTCAAGCCTTCATCTGCAAAGAAATAAAAGGTTCTAAACTATCATCTTTGTTTGTCTGATAGATTCTACTTTGTTGTAATACTGTGAGAACTCAGAGCACTTCTTATTTCATCGGCTGAAATGATTTTTCATTCTGTCAGATTCACTTATGCTCTGTTGTTTTCTTTTTCAGTTGTATATTATTTAAATGATTGTTAAATAGTATCCTAACCCAAATAGGGGGAGATTGTTGGAACAACCCTATTACTGATTTGGGCTAGGATCACTATATGTTGATTATGATCTGTATTGACCCCATTGTATAGTCTTAGGGTCAAGTTTTTAGGCTGATTAGATTAGTCAGAACTTAGGAAAATTCAAGCTCGATAAATGGCTAGCGGCGTTCGACGATTTGTCTGTCAGTGTTCAACAAATTCTAGGCAGTGCTCGACGAATTTCAGCCAGCGCTCGACAAATTTCTTTCTGAAGCTCAGATTAATATTTTCAGTTGGACATCAGTTCTCTGAACACAAATCGACAGAATAACAGATATATTTATTTCTTTTTGGACGTATTCAGTCAGCTATGTAAGGATATCTTTCTTATTTACTATATCCTTATATTCTTTCTATTCCAAGAAAAAGAATAGTCGTTGACATTTAATGCCAAGGCATCTTTCACGACAAAAGGAATTGAAAGGACCTGCCAAAACGGCTTTGGGTGGCTGCATAGTTCCAAGAAGGATTTAAGTCAGAATAATATATTCCTTAAAAGCAGATGATTTGAATTTGAAAGATTACAAGTCATCAAAGAAGAAGGAGAATTCAAGGGTCGATTCTCTCTTCAGACAGAGCACAGAGATACATTTAAAATTTTCTCTCAATCTCTCTGATTTTACAGAACAAGAAGAACAAAGAGAAGTATTAGAGAAAGAAGAAGAAGGACATAACATTATTCATTTTTTCCAGTCTTCTTCTTACTCAAGGCAGCACCCTCATCATTCTGAGAACAACATTCAACCTCTCAGAACTGCTGCAAGTTAAAGTCTTTCAAAGAGCAACAACAATCTGAAGATTCATTTCTTCCAGATAATCTGCTATAAAAGACTTGTGTTAGAGAAAGCTCTGTCCACAAGCTGTCATCAACTCTCATCAGACAGGGGGAGCTTTCAGCTTCAACACCATCTTGTCTTCTCTCAGATCATTGACAGAGAAGAACACTCTAAACCTCTTTATCTCATCTTGTACAGGGTTAATTCTCCCTCCAAAAGTTTACACAATGGTGGCAAGACACCTTATCAAAAAATCCTTGTGTGGTTTTTAAGCACCTTATCAAAAACTTATTGGTGTGTGGACACCTTATCAAAAACCCCTTGGTGCTAGGGAACCTGATCAACCCTCCTAGTGGATTCCTACCAAGGGTGGTAGAAGAGTAGACGTACCCAGATTTATTGGGGAACTACTATAGCTCCTTGTGTCTTCTGTGCTTGCTTATTCTTCTGTGCTTGTGCTGTGTGATTATCTTTTTACTGTCTCTGTCTTTATTTTTAACTCTCACTGATTACACATATACTTAACAGTATTTTAAATTCCGCTATAAAACTAAATAAAAAGTTTTAATACTCTATTCACCCCCCTCTAGAGTAACTTAAGATCTGACCTCCACTTTCACAAGGTCTATCAGATGGACGTGAAGTCAGCCTTTCTAAATGGTAATCTCAAAGAAGAAGTCTATGTAGACCAGCCTTCAAGTTTTGTTGATTCAACACATCCTGAACATGTATATTTTCTTAAGAAAACTCTATACGGCTTAAAACAGGCACCTAGAGCCTGGTATGAGACTCTGTCAAGCTTTCTCATTGAGAATAAATTCTCTATGGGAAAGATTGATAAGACATTGTTCCTAAGGGAAGTTAAGGGAAAGATTTTGCTAGTGCAGATCTATGTAGATGACATTATCTTTGGCTCTACAGATAACAATCTCTGCAAAAAGTTTGCTAGCTTGATGCAGGGAAAGTTTGAGATGAGCAGCATGGGTGAGCACAAATACTTCCTAGGTCTCCAAGTGAAACAATCTGAAGATGGCATATTCATCTCTCAGACCAAGTTCACTAGAGAGCTAGTAAAGAAGTTTGGATTGGAGAGTGCTTCCTCTATGAAAACTCCAATGGGAACCAATGTGTCTCTGGACAAGGATGAGAAGGGAATACCTTTTGATGAAACCAAGTACAGATGCATGATTGGATCCTTGCTATACCTGACTGCAAGTAGGCCTGACATAATGTTTGCCACATGTGTCTGTGCTAGATATCAGGTGAACCCTAAGGAATCTCATCATGTCTCTGTAAAGAGAATCCTAAGATACCTAAAGGGTACATCAAATCTTGGCCTATGGTACCCTAGGAACAATGGGTGTGAACTAACAAGCTACTCAGATTCAGATTATGCAGGGTGCAAAGAAGATAAGAAGAGTACCTAAGGAACATGCCAATTCCTTGGAGGAAGACTGACCTCTTGGAGCAGCAAGAAGCAGACAAGTGTAGCAATCTCCACAGCATAATTAGAATACATCTGTGCTGAGAGCTGCTGTGCTCAACTGCTATGGATCCAGCATCAACTTGAAGACTACAATTTAAAGATGACCAAAACACCCCTGTTTTGTGACTCCCCCAGTGCAATCTCAATTGTTAAAAATCCTATCTCACATAGCAGGACTAAGCACATTAAGATCCGGTATCACTTCATCAGGGAGCATGTGGAGAATGAAGAAATCACCCTTGAGTTTGTTCCCACAGACAAACAAGTGGCTGATATATTCACAAAGCTCCTAGATGAAGCTAAGTTTAACTTCTTCAAATTCCAATTGGGAATGTTAAACTTAGAGTAAACTTTAACTTACTGCTTACTAATCCCCCTGCATATAATAGTAAGAAGAACTTGCAGGACAAAGACTGAGACAATCTGGTCATAAAGGGCCTATGATGAAAAAATCAGAAAGGGGGAGAAAAGAATAACCTGAGTAGAGAAGACACATCATGTGATGTATCACATCAAGGGGGAGTAAAGATCAAGGGGGAGTAAAGATCAAGGAGGAATAAAGTAAAGATGTACACATCACATCAAGAGGGAGCTACCAACTCAAGAAGATGCAAAAGCTAGGGAAATAGTATCTATGTTAACATCCAATGCATAAACTCATATCTTATTGGTCAGTGCAAGTAATCTTGAATTGGGATTCTGACTTCTTCAAATATGGGGAGATTGTTGGGAATCCTGCCCTCATGATTCCTGATTTGGAGAAGTCACCAATTCAAGAAAACTTCACTATGTATTTGATTATCCTCTTAGCCTTATCATTTCAGTAAAAGATAAGAAGAGATGTCAAGTACTTCAATAAACTGCCTAAGTATAATATCGTCGAAAATGGCTGGACATATCGTCGACAAGTATAGGCACATCGTTGAGATAATGGGCAAAGCAAAGAAGAATGATTGTGTCTGTGTCGTCGAAAAGGATCATGCGTATCGTCGACAACAGCATGCCTATCGTCAACAACATGCAGAGCAAGGCAGAATGGTGATATCGTTGTGACATCTTCACGATGATATCAGAAAGTCGAAGATGAAGAAGAAGACTCAAAGATGTGGTCGTCAAGAAGCCTTGACATCGATAAGGCTGAGTCAGAATGAATGTCGTTGAAAAGGCAAAGGGAAGATCAGTGTCGAAGATATCGTTGACAAGAAACTGTATCGTCGATAAGGCCAAAGAAGAATAGATAGCGTCGAGAAGAAGACTTGTCATCGGAAAGGCTAAGTGTGACTGATGGCATTGGACATCGTCGTAAAGAAGGCGTGACGTCGAGAAGACTAAAGGAGGTTAGTTGAAGACAAGTAGTTGCTAAAGTATAGTCCGTCGACATGATATCGTTTATGTCGTCGACAAGATAAAGTTGTTACAGTGATATCAAGAAGACAAGAAGATCGCGACGACATCAGTTAGCACTACAACAAAATCGTCATACGGTGACTTTTTTTATCTCTTTAGTGACGATTTTTAAACGTCACGGTAGTTTTCGTGACGTTTATAAAAACGTCACAAAATCGTCGTGATTGCGGCCGTCACCGTAGCTCTCTGCGACACTTTCACAAAAAAGCGTCACGGTTGGTAGTTGCTCTATCGTGCCATTTTTGAAAAAACGTCGTGATAGATATTTGATCTATCGTGACATTTTATAAAAAAAACGTCAAGAAAAATATTAACTTTACCACTATGTTTTTTGAAAAATGTCACCGTATTTAAAACTCTACAATAACATTTTCCGAAAAAAACGTCGCAACTTTTTGCATTTTAAGAAAAAAAAATTAAAACAAATAAAAATTTAGGATAATCTAAACTCTAAAAAGTAATTGTGCATCTAAAATCATAAATAAAATATGAATATTTGTTTTTAATTTAATTAATTTTGATAAATATTCAAATATTTTTTGAGAGTGATATTAAGATATGTTAAGAGATTTTTTGCAACTTATTGTTCCTAGTATTATATCTTTAATTATAACAAAAAGAATGAAAAATTATTTATAATGCAAACATAATACATCATCCTCACCTTATTTCATTGCCTGTTAGAGTAGATCAAAACCAAGAACAAATGATGAAGATCATGGTCATAAACCAAAATTGCTTGTTAGAGTAGATGAAAACATTAAAAACATACAAGCTAATGGTTAATTACGAGCCTTGAAATAAATACGAATGGTTAATTACGAGCCTTGAAGTAAGAGGGAAAAGAAAATGAAGGCATGGTTAATTTCTAATGATTATCCAAATAAGTCATGGGAATCCTTGGGAGGAAAGAAGAAAATGGAGGGCCTAAAGATCGGAATAAGCCATAGGAATCCTTGGGAGGAAATAAGAAATCAAGAAATCACTTCATTAGGAGCAAGAACATGCTAGGCGATGCTCGAGGCGAACATCGCCCATATACAAACGAGATGCGCCCCTATCCCTAGCTACAATGAAATAATAAACAACATTTACCTATGAGACGTGTCCCTGAAATGGTTTTATAAAATATAAGGCTCTTCTATTAGTGACTCATTGTTTGTGTGAAAAGATGAATCTACGGTGAAATAATAAACCAGGGGAAAAGGAAGAATGGTAAACTACCTTATATAAAGAAAACTATTCTTAAGCACAAAAATAGAAACAATCATTTTACCTCAACAAATCAATAGATTTGCTCAGATATTCAAGAAAAATATCTTATATTCTAATTTTAAGATCAGAAATCAGATTTTAAAATAAGTAAATATTTCTAACACATTTAGAAACCAAAAAAATATCAAACCTGAAGATGCAGAGGATAATTTTGGCTTATCATCAAGTAGGCCCAAGAGCTAAAGCGCTCCGCTCCTCGACTTATAACCCAAAAAGAAAGAAAAGATACATTAGAGCTCAATAAAATCGAAATAGGCCATAGTAGTAAGGACAAATTCTACGAATCATGAAATTGCATACAAACTCTTGCTTTTATTTTTTACCATATTCCAAAGGACATTAATTGCAGATGATCAGAACAATATATTTTATGTAACATATTCATTAGGTTAATGAAATATGGAACTAATAAGCACAAATTTCTATTGGAAGGAGGAAGTATAAGATAGTTACCTAGGAAAAGCCACAAGAATCCAGAGGAAGCACTTACGTAGTAGTAGAACCTAGAGAAAGCCCTTATTCCTTTATTTTTTATTGAAGATGTTGCTAAACAATGACATATGATGAATATTACCAGATGATAAAACTGGGAAATAAACCAAATACACTTACTAATGAGGTAAAGAAAATCTCTAAAGCCTTACTGATCTGGACTCCAGAAGAAACCTAACCTGCCCCGCCCCTATGGCTTTATGGATGTTTTGGGAAGGCCGACTCGGGAGCTTCCTTTCTAAAAATATTGGACCGGCACCTCACGAAACAACAACCCTCCTCTAGGAAGCTCCCGAGTCGGGCTTCCCAAAAGATCCATAAAGCCATAGGGGCGGGGCAGGTTAGGTTTCTTCTGGAGTCCAGATCAGTAAGGCTTTAGAGATTTTCTTTACCTCATTAGTAAGTGTATTTGGTTTATTTCCCAGTTTTATCATCTGGTAATATTCATCATATGTCATTGTTTAGCAACATCTTCAATAAAAAAGAAAGGAATAAGGGCTTTCTCTAGGTTCTACTACTACGTAAGTGCTTCCTCTGGATTCTTGTGGCTTTTCCTAGGTAACTATCTTATACTTCCTCCTTCCAATAGAAATTTGTGCTTATTAGTTCCATATTTCATTAACCTAATGAATCTGTTACATTAAATATATTGTTCTGATCATCTGCAATTAATGTCCTTTGGAATATGGTAAAAAATAAAAGCAAGAGTATGTATGCAATTTCATGATTCGTAGAATTTTGTCCTTACTACTATGGCCTATTTCGATTTTATTGAGCTCTAATGTATCTTTTCTTTCTTTTTGGGTTATAAGTCGAGGAGCGGAGCGCTTTAGCTCTTGGGCCTACTTGATGATAAGCCAAAATTATCCTCTGCATCTTCAGGTTTGATATTGTTTTGGTTTCTAAATGTGTTAGAAATATTTACTTATTTTAAAATCTGATTTCTGATCTTAAAATTAGAATATAAGATATTTTTCTTGAATATCTGAGCAAAGCTATTGATTTGTTGAGGTAAAATGATTGTTTCTATTTTTGTGCTTAAGAATAGTTTTCTTTATATAAGGTAGTTTACCATTCTTCCTTTTCCCCTGGTTTATTATTTCACCATAGATTCATCTTTTCACACAAACAATGAGTCACTAATAGAAGAGCCTTATATTTTATAAAACCATTTCAGGGACACGTCTCATAGGTAAATGTTGTTTATTATTTCATTGTAGTTAGGGATAGCGGCGCATCTCGTTTGTATATGGGCGATGTTCGCCTCGAGCATCGCCTAGCATGTTCTTGCTCCTAATGAAGTGATTTCTTGTTTTCTTATTTCCTCCCAAGGATTCCCATGGCTTATTCCGATCTTTAGGCCCTCCATTTTCTTCTTTCCTCCCAAGGATTCCCATGACTTATTTGGATAATCATTAGAAATTAACCATGCCTTCATTTTCTTTTCCCTCTTACTTCAAGGCTCGTAATTAACCATTCGTATTTACTTCAAGGCTCGTAATTAACCATTAGCTTGTATGTTTTTAATGTTTTCATCTACTCTAACAAGCAATTTTGGTTTATGACCATGATCTTCATCATTTGTTCTTGGTTTTGATCTACTCTAACAGGCAATGAAATAAGGTGAGGATGATGTATTATGTTTGCATTATAAATAATTTTTCATTCTTTTTGTTATAATTAAAGATATAATACTAGGGACAATAAGTTGCAAAAAATCTCTTAACATATCTTAATATCACTCTCAAAAAATATTTGAATATTTATCAAAATTAATTAAATTAAAAACAAATATTCATATTTTTAATTATGATTTTAGATGCACAATTACTTTTTAGAGTTTAGATTATCCTAAATTTTTATTTGTTTTAATTTTTTTTCTTAAAATGCAAAAAGTTGCGACGTTTTTTCGGAAAATGTTATTGTAGAGTTTTAACTACGGTGACATTTTTAAAAAAATATAGTGGTAAAGTTAATATTTTTCTTAACGTTTTTTTATAAAATGTCACGATAGATCAAATATCTATCATGACGTTTTTTCAAAAATGTCACGATAGAACAACTACCAACCGTGACGCTTTTTTGTGAAAGCGTCGCAGAGAGCTACGGTGACGGCCGCAATCACGACGATTTTGTGACGTTTTTACAAACGTCACGAAAACTACCGTGACGTTTAAAAATCGTCACTAAAGAGATAAAAAAATGTCACCGTATGACGATTTTGTTGTAGTGCCACTCTCTCATATAAAAGGGAACCGTGTATGCCCTAAGAACTCACTTTTGAATCTTGGAACTTAAGAAAATCCAGCCAAGTATTTTTATAGAACAGTACCAGCGGCAACAAGCAATACCAAGAACTGAGAACGAATTATTCGCCATCAGAGTTTTCAGTCAAGTTTCATCGACTGAGAAGACCGTTCCAGAGAAAAGAAAACTTGAAGAAGATTTGTGCTCTCAAGAGTCAGAATCAGAGGCATCTTCTTCAAGAAAAGAAGTCAATCCTCACCAGGCAGAAGAACTCATTGTAATACTTTTATTGTAAAGGCTTGCGGGCCAAAAACGGTAGATCTATTCTTAGAACTGTGTATCGAGCTTAAGGGCTTGAGATCTGCGAGGCTTGAGAGCTAGGGCAGAGGGACTTGCGGGTCCATACTTGTCAAGCTTGCGGGCTCGGGGGCAGTGAAGGTGCTTTCGGGCCTAGGTTGCTGGAGCTTGAGGGTTCAAGGCACAGGACTTGCGGGTCTGTGTTGTGTAGGGCTTGAGGGCCTGAGTGTCGAGCTTGCGGGCTCGGGTGCAGTGAATGGGCTTGCGGGCCTAGGCTGCTGGAACTTGAGGGTTCAAGGCACAAGACTTGTGGGTCTGTGTTGTGTGGGGCTTGAGGGCCTAAGTGTCGAGTTTGCGGGCTCGGGTGCAGTGAAGGCGCTTGAGGGCCTAGGCTGCAAGGACTTGCGGGTCCGTGTTGGAAGGCTTGCGGGCCAGAAACTTTGGCGGAGTTTGCCGAGCCTAGCACGCTGCTAGGTAGGCGCAGGGGGACAGATGACTACTCAAGACACCCGGTCTTGAGAAACCTCTATACATCTATTGTTGTGTGTTGTGTTTTCCTTCGTTCTCTTTGCACTGCGATTTCACTAAAGTAAACGTTCACAAAAGATTTTAAAAGAGTAGAAAAAGAACAAGAATCACCTACCCCCCCCCCCCCCCCCCCCTGTGATTGTTCTATAATCAACACAAGTTTCAGGACGAAACTTCCTTTTTGGAGGGGTGACTGTAACCCTGAAATTTCGGCAAATTTTTTATCCTCTTGGTGACGTCATAATGATGTAATGACGTTACGTTAACGCGGAGTTGATGGCACGCCGCCGTTAATGCATTTTCGCGTCCGTTCGGCCGAGTGGGCTAAATTCTTGAATTCTTGTCGAAAGTGGAAATTTTTACGTTAGGAAATTAAATTAATTAATTTTAGACATGCCCGTCAAGTTTTATTGCGATCCGAGTAATATTAGAGCCTCATCGCATTTTCGAAGATTTGTAGATTTATTGTTCGCCGTTAATTTGGAAAATTATAACTCGAGAACTGCTCGTCGGATTTTGGTTTTGTCTTCGTCGTTGGGTTCGTAGCGTCGGGATTCGCCTTTGGGCTGAATTTCGTTCGAATTGGTATGCGTTTAGCCCTTCATAATAATATAACAATATTTATATTATTATTATATTATTACTATTATTATTATTATTAACATTATTATAAAATGAATATATAAATATACATTTATATAGATTCGTTGAATGAAATCTTGATTCATTCAACGAATTTTTAATTCGTTGAAGGCTCAAGAGAGCATTCAACGAATCATTCTTTCAGCCCCCCCCCCCCCCCCCTCTTATTATTATTATTAGTATTATTATTATTATTATTATTATTATTATTATATTTATGTACTTCTTCCCCTACATAAGAACTGAACCAGCCCCCCTCCCTCTCTTCACTCGACGAGCTTCTGTGAAGCTTCCGACCGCCACCACCGGAGCTCCTGTGCACAAAATCTTCGTCGGAGCATATATCTAGAAAGCTCTTGCCGTGCTCTTCGCGTGCATGATAAATATTTTCCGTTTCGTGAACTTTTTAGCGTTAGGGTTTTCGGCCCTAATCGCCGTTTAGGCCAAATCTTCATAGGTTTGGCCATGCCGCGCCTTTGCTTGGATCGATCAGCGATGTGGAGTGTTTCAGAGGACAAATCTGGGTAAAAATTGAGGCAAGTGATGTTTTGCTTGCTTTTCTCCACTTATTGTTTGTCGATCCGTTGGTTAGCTTGAAAGTAGAACTTGTTTAGAAATTATCTCTACAATCTAGGATGTGACCTAAGGCCGAATACTCTTATTTTCGATGCAAGTCTCTTTTTTTTGTCAAGTAGTTTGTATGTGTCGGTCCGTGAAATTGTTTGTTCGTCGTAGTTCAGTTCGTCGGAAGCCTTGTCGTTTTTCGACGGAGTTCAGTACGTCGGAAGCCTTGTTGCCTTCCGTCGTGTCGTTTGTTCATCGTATCACTTGTTCGTTGTGTCGTTTGGATTGTGGCGTCGTGTCGATCGTATGTTAATAGTTGGGTAAGTCATTTGTCGATTGAATAAGTTGGAAATTTGGTAAATTATAAATATATTAAATGTTTGCTGGGCTGTGCGCGTTGTGGTCTACTCCCCGGCACAGTACCATGGTTTTTGGGTTGTGCGCGGTGTGGTCTACTCCCCAGCACAGTACCATGGTTTTTGGGTTGTGCGCGCTGTGGTCTACTCCCCAACACAGTATCATGTTTGTTGGGTTGTGCGCGATGTGGTCCACTCCCCGGCACAGTACCTCGCTTGTTGAGCTGATCAGTCTCATTTACATTTGGTTAATAATATCTAATAAGATAAATATATATATATATATATATATATTACTACTTAAAAAGAAATATCATGGCTAGGTAATTGGGCAAGCTAAAAAAGACATTGAGATAATCTCCATCGTTGGATCTCAAAATCAGATCATGAATATGGACTGCAAATAGCCATTCGAAGGAAACCCTCCCTCCGTCACCCAAAAATCCCGAGCCCCCCTATGGCTATTCGCAGGCGAACCGGGGTCCGACGAAACTGTTGATGGACTCAGGGCAGGCCGGTCCGCCGGCGGCGGCGGCCTTCTACGCACAACCCGTTTTTTTTTATTATATATTTTGTTTATTTTTTCTTCGAAAAAATTATATTATTAAATAAATAATTAAAACAATTATATACTAACAAATATTTTATTATAAAAAACTATATAAATATAATATTTTATAATCATAAATAATTAAAAAAATTAGATAATATATAAATACATAAATATTAAGAACATTCCGGGCGGGCGAAGCCCGCCGATTGCACTCATGTAGGGTCGAAGGCCCGTGCCGTTCGACTCGTGTATGTATATGTATATATATATATATATATATATATATATAGAGAGAGAGAGAGAGAGAGAGAGAGAACACTTTCTGCTCTTGGTATTGAGATTGCTTTGTTATAACTGCTTAGCTAGTGCTTTCTTTTCTGTTTCTGTTGATCTCTATTGACTTTTGCCACTAGTTGTTCGTTGTTTCCTGCCTACTTGGAGGTTTGTCTGGCTCTTTTTTCCTCTTTTCCCATCACTTCAACTTGTTTCTGAGGTTTTATTCTTTGAATGCATCAAGTTCGGAGCAGTAGCGGGTTGGGCCGATAGGGCTTGTGTCTTCAGTGCTGCAAGTTGTTGCAGTCTTTTGTTTTTCTTCCTCTTTGTTGTGAGGTAGCTACTTCTTGTTTTGCAGTTTAGACTTATTTACTATGGGTTCTATCAGTTTGTTGACGCCCATAGTGTTACTTCTAGTGTTTGACTACTTGCTAGTTCTTTTTCTGCTGTTACTTAGTGTTAGTTAATATACTTGCTCTTTGGGAATGATTTATGTTAGGATGCATGTTAGGTACTTTAATTATAAAAAGCTGCATTCTAGTGCAGTCACATGTCATTTTTTAAACTGAAATTCACTCTATTTTAAGAGCGATAAAACTACCTTTTTACGTATATTAAATTTAGATGTCCACATCTTTATGATATTTTTCGCTGAGTCTCCAATCCGATCATGAGGCCTTAAGATTTGTCAACTCCCAAAGCAAGGCCAGCCCCCGACACGCTAAGTGAGTCTCCTATCTCCAGGAGTACTCTTTTATCATCAAGCATCTTAAGGGAACCCTTAACCGGGTGGCGGACGCCCTTAGTCGCGTCTCCTTGTTATTGACCACGTTAGAGGTGAAGGTCATCAGATTTGAACATATTAAGGATGAGTATGTCACTTGTCCGGACTTCAAAGAGATATATCTTTCCGCTCAAGGCGATGCGCCCACGACCATTTCCGCGTATTATATTCGCGGCGGCTACCTATTTCGACATGCCAAACTTTGTATCCCTCGCTCGTCCCTTCGCCATTTCATCGTGTGGGAGTTGCATAGTGGTGGCCTAGGCGGTCATTTTGGACGTGACAAAACCATCTTGTTAGTGGTGGACAAGTTTATTGGTCGGGCCTTAAGTCTACGGCGCATAAGATTGTGAGCAGTTGTCGGACGTGCCAATTGGCTAAGGGAAACAAAACGAATGCGGGGCTTTATACCCCTCTCCCGATTCCTTCCGTACCTTGGGAGGACATTAGTATGGATTTCATTCTGAGTCTTCCTGTCACTTTTCGTCACAACGATTCCATTCTGGTGGTCGTTGATCGATTTTCCAAAATGACGTATTTTATTGCGGGTAATAAGGCCGACGATGCATCTCATGTAGCTAAGTTTATTTTTAAGGAAGTCGTTGGGCATCAGGGCGTTCCTAAGTCTATAGTCACCGATCGGGATGTGAAGTTCACTAGTTATTTCTGGAAGACCTTGTGGCGAATCATGAGCACTAAGCTTTTATTTTCCTCAGCCTACCATCCACAAACAGATGAGCAAACGGAGGTCGTGAATCGGAGTTTGGGTAGTTTACTAAGATGTCTCGTTGGTGACCACAAGGGTACGTGGGACCTCATCCTCCCCCATGCACAATTGACTTACAATAATTCTAAAAATAGGTCCACCGGGTTATCCCCAAATGAGATCGTGCACGACTATATGACCCCTGTGCCACTTGACTTAGTTCCGTTACCTCCATCTTACAAGTCGAGTCAATTTGCACAGGATTTTGCCGCTCATGTTCATGCATTATATAAATTCGTGAAGGACATGTTCGATACTCTATACGCGTCATTACACGCTAACGTACATAGGAGGGCATCCGACTTGAAAGTTGGAGATTTGGTTATGGTGCGTCTTGTCCCTGAACGGATGCCTTCGGGTGCCATAAAGAAGTTGGCTAATCGGTGAGCGGAACCGTTTCGAATTTTAAAAAAACTAGGAGAAAATGCATTTCTTTTGGAGTTACCAAACTGATTGGGGAATCTCCCCTATTTTCAATGTTTCAGATTTAACGCTGTATGTTTCTCCACCACTTGATTTATCGGTCTGCCCATTTGGTTCCACTTCTTTGTCTAATGGGTTTGGGGGTGAGGTTATGCCCTGATCGCTCTCTTCTTCGGTCCCCACTGGAGGTACGTTGAATGTTGATGACGGAATTAATTCCCCTTATTTTCCTAATGCTTTTCCAAGGTTCCCCCGAACCATTTATGTTCCTGACAGAATCCTTAGAGATGAAGTGCTGTCCTCTCCCAGTGGTACCAGTCGCCGCTACTTGATTTGTTGGCGTGACCGTCCAGCCTCCGACGACTTGTGGCTTCCAGAATCGGAGGTGACCCTTTTGGATGATGCTCTTCTCCGCCGCTACCTCCGCGACAACTCATCGGTGATGAGTACCTTTGAGCGGGGGAGGATTGATTGCGACGACGGCTCTCAACGTGAAGATGTTGGTAACAGTGCACCTACGGTGGATGGCGCGCTTACGGATGAAGGCGACACACCGACCAAGGATTTACGCCATCGCCGCCGCGGCGACATTGATGCACGTCGTTATAATCTCCGCCCGAGGCACAAGCAAAACAATTAATAATTATAATAGTTTTATTATAATTATTAATTTTATCCATTTTATTTTATGTCACTTTAAAGTTTTAATTGTTGGTCATGTTTAATTTCTGGACAGCGTTTAGTCAAAACTGTGGCAAAGTCTATATAAGGCCATGATGTAATAATTTTAGTTAATTTTGATGAAGAAAATTTGAAACCCTCACTCCCTCTCCTATTCTCTTCCTCTCTCTCACTTTGGGCCGCCCCCTCTCTTTCCCCCTCTTCCAAGTTTCAGCCAAGGAGGCCGCCCCTCTCTCCTCCTCCTTCTAGCCGCCGACCGCTCTTCTCCTCTAGGGAATCCGCTCATCTCTTTCCCCCTCTAGTCTCTTCACCCACCACGTATTCTCTACCCCACCTTTTCTCTTCCTATCCTAGGACGGCTCTTTCATCCTCAACGGATTCCTCCAAGGGATCTAGGTGGTACTCGGTGGATCTTGGTTAAGGTGAAGCGAAGACGTCGGACAGATTCCTCTCCAAACAATGCGCTTCCGGTGGATCCGTAGAAGAACGGTCGGGCGAGTGCTTGCTTGAGGCCAATCCTATCTCAAGCGGGGTAACGAACAAACCACTTGTGAGGGTTCTTTTCTTGATTTTTCTTGTGGTGGAATTCTGTGGCGCGATCTTTGAATCACTGATTTTTTTTCCGTGGGTTATCTTCATATTGAAATTTTGCATTACATCCTTTTTTAATTTTCGAAGGGGTTTGGCGAGCCCCGCTTCTTGTTGGGAGAGATCAACCATTTTCCGAATCGATATTTTCGGTGGATCTCTTTTGGTACAACGCATAGCTCGATCGGATCGGGTGGGTCCATTTAACCTGAGCGAATATTGTCATATAGTCTCTATTCAATCTCTAGCAGGTTGGCTATCCGTCGAGGCGAATTAAAATTGATAAAATCACATGTTAGTTTTGCTGCGTTCTCCGTTCACGTGCATAGTAATCGTGATACGTCGGGTAGGAATGTGAGTTAATCCGTAGCGTACGCGTTGGAGGGTAAACCCTGCATCAGAGAAGCAAAGCAAAAAAAAAAACAAATGCTGAGTCAGAGGAGTTAGAAAAGGAAATAGTGAAGAAATACTTGATGGATGAAGAGAAAGCTGAGAACAAAGGCGGCGAGGCCACGAAGTTAGAAGTTACCATGGCCGGCATGGCCGAAAACTCTTTGAATGATTTTGTTGAAACTAAAGTAATTTGTAAAGAGTTAAAACAGGTTCATTGGACGGATCTGTCATCCGTAAGGTATGAAGAAATGAAGCCCCTGGCTGCTCCGAAACTGCTAGACACTAGTTACGATAGAGAGCATGTTGCTCGTTGGCGCTCTCCTACTGTGGAGAAATTGAAACATAAAAAGTTATTGCACGCTACCCACTCTGCCGCCCTCCGGCATGAGACAGAAGAGGTTAGGGGCAAGGCAGAGATATCTCCTTTGAGCCCTAAAGCCTTTACCTCCTTCCCATCTCGTGTGGCTAGGGAGAACCATCACAAAGAAGCATATAGCTGAGTCGTGACGGAGTCTCCGGGTTTTTGTTGCTGTTATTTTAGTCTGCTGTGGTTTCATCTCTTTAATGTGTTTGTGTTTCTCTTTTTGTGATTGATGAGTCCCATTTATATACACTTTTATGGACTCATCCGGGATAGTTTTCTCGCATATGCACTTCACTTTTAGTTCATTATTGCTTATATTTCGCTTGAACACATTTCTTCACAACGTGCACTCTTTGGTCCCATTTTGGTGTGCAATTGCGCGCTTTATTGTTGAGGGTAAGCACATGGTGCTCCCCAACCCTTTTTCTGTATTTGGATTAAGCTGGAAGGGTATTCCCAGCTGTGTGATTGCTATTTGTTGTTGTGCAGGTGGGTAGAACATTCATTTTGCCCAGATTTCATGTCTGCATGAATTGCACGGTCGTGCGTTTTCTTGACGCACGGTCGGCTGCGATCGTGCGCTCTCATCTATGGCCCAAAGTAGCATTCTGAATTTAGTCGTGCGTTTTTACGCACGGGCGGCTTTGACCGTGTGTGAGTAAAATGCACGGGCGCGCTCTGGGTCGTCTTCCTGGTGTTATTCTTAATTAATATCGCACGGTTCACGCACGGTCGTGCGTTCGACCGTGCGTGACCAATTTCTGAGCAGTTTTCTATTTAAGCTACAGAATCCGCCCTAATCGGTGTCACGATCGGTCTAATAATAATTATCAGAGTGCGCTACGGGTGGGTCGTGATGCCGCAGACATGGGCAAAGAGAAACCATGTCTGCCAGGCGGGTGCTGTAATACCAAGATATCTGTAGAAAATAGTTAGATTTTGAAAAACAATATAAGTTTGATTTATTATGCGGAAGCTTGAATTAAAAGTGATGCTCATGCACTTTGATCAATTCACATGCTATAATTATGATGTAAAAGTAGATGCTAGTAAACCGCATAAACAAAATGACCATTTATAAAATGCTGTAATACATCCATACCATCCTAAGAGTTGTCCACGATACAAGGAAAATGGCTGACAATAACTAGTACAGGAAAGACAAATCCAAAAGTAAAAGAAACAAGATACAAAGGACCTGATACAAAAACTACAAAAAGGTAAACCTCCAACAGACGGGAGCTGGGCGAGGAACAGCTCAGGAAGTAGACGGCGCAGTCACGAACCCTAAGGCAAATCCTATCAGAAGGAAAAGCCTCAGAACAAGATAAATAGCAGAGATTCAAGTTAATAAAAATAAACAAGTAAACTGGGAAACAAGCATAGCAGTAAAGTATGTCAGAAACTAACTGAGATTCTCTAGTAAATTTTTAGCCTACTCCGGAGTTTAGCCTAGACACAAACGCATAAGCAGAAATCAATGAAAGGCGTGTATGTCGTCATTTGATGTACAAGATTCTAGCATGGGAGTAGATGCAAGGCTTAAGCTACCGCTGCTCGCAAGATTCCCTTATTGGTTTCTGTTACCAATTCAAGTGTAAACTCATTTTCCGGTGTCACATCAAACGACACATTCCCTTTCATTGTTTGTCTATGGCGTCTAATGAGCTTACTTATCTGCAAGTAATAAATTCAAGCGGGGGATAGTACGGTACAAGTGTGACTTAAATAAAACTTGTTTGCAAGCGAGAGAGATTTCTCTACTTGCCTTAATGGAAAGCCGAGCTTGAAGGCGGCGGCCAAGAGGCAAGGTCTAAACTCTAGCGGAGGATGCATTCAAATAAAATATTTGTTTCAATGTTACTCCTACACGCATACAAGTGTTTCTGTTGCGTAATTAATTCACGGGGGCAAGTTGAGAAATATACCTCCCTCGGCAATGAGAGGAGAAGCGGTTACCACAAGAGATCCGAGGGTTTTGGCGGCGTTTGGATCCGGGAACACTAATTCGGAGAGGGCCTTGAGCGATTCCACTGCCACATTCATTGAACGGCACCGAAACCAAATAAAACTTAGGATTAGTCGAGTAAACAACACACCCACGCGGATCCGACGTGATTACGTCGTCCGGAGGCGAAAATCACCACAAGCATTTAGGGCAAATCTGAAAACAGAACTTTTGGCTGAGATCCTTACCGAAGGAGACCAGATTTGGGCTCAGGAATCCACGAGGAGGTGCTTCGAGCGAAACCCTAGGAGTCCCTTTGAAATCCGCTGGCCAAAATGGAGAGGAAGAGGGGCTGTCGACCCCTTTAGAGGAGGAGGAGCCACTGCCGGTCCTCAAGAAGGTTGTTGCCGTCGACCTAGAGAGGGGAAGAAGGAGGGGATCTTGCTGCTGTCGTCGACCTAGAGAGGGGAAGGAGTCGACGCTGGAGATCTTGCTGTTGTCGTCGACCTAGAGAGGGGAAGGAGTCGACGCTGGAGATGGAGGAGGCGCTGGGAATGGCGATCGGGATATGGGAGAGCGGCAGGGAGCGGGAGCGGCTTCGCGCGGCCTTGCATGAGACGGGAGCGGGATCGGGAAAAGGAGACGAGAGCCCTAGCAGCGGCTGCGGTTTTGCGATATAAAACGTATCGAGAGAAACTGGACCGGGTTAAATCGGGGGGGGGGGGGGGGGGGGGGGGAAAGGAGAGATGGGCTGCGGTTAGACCAATAGGAAGGTTAATACTATCTTGCTTTTAATCTTATTCCCATTTAATCACATCACAAAAGTAGGGGTTGTTACAATCGGATCGATCTTCTTTCCCGCGCCCAAGAGCTCCAGTTTCGCCCTTTTTCGCCGCTCCATCGCCTCCCACCTTCGGGAGGAGTTGCCGCCGCCATTCTCTTGCAAATCTCAAGCCGGAGCATCCTCTAGGCCTCCTCCATTGTTCGTGCACCTCCAAAGCTCCATTTTGAGGGATTTACTGCTGCATATATGAAGTTCTCCAGTGAGATCGGAGTCAAAGAAGATTGACGGAGAAGACGGGTACAATAGAAGAAGGTGACAACTCTTTCTGACCCCGGACGGCAGTTGGAGCCCGAGCTCGGACAAGGATTGACAACCCTAGATTCCGGCCGTGAACCTCCGATGAGTCTCCGCCCCTTTGGTTGTAATCTCACCTCCTTTACATTGTAGTGTGTTATTCCTTAATAATTTGGGTGTATGAACAATGTTTGCTAAACCTTGTTTTGTCATTTAATATTTCATGTCTATGTGAAATCGTTATGTGTGGTTTATGCAAGTGGGGAGCGCCCCCTTCCATCCTCCATCCTGCCTTCATGTTCGTGTGCCGCACTAGCAATTGCTAGTGGCGTGCTTGTTGACGAGGTGCTTGCGACCCTCATTCCGTCGGTGTGACCCACTCCATCCGCAAGCCTACTCTTCCATCCGCCAAGCGAAGCGGTGCATAGCAGCCCGTGTAATCCATCCGCCTAGCCAAGAGGTGCTAACAACCCTCAAAACCTTTCCGCCAGTGCGAACCACCTCACCCGCGTGCCTACTCTTCCATCCGCCTAGCGAAGTAGTGCGTTCAAGGCCTACGTAGTTTCCACCCGCCAAGCGAAGCGGTGCGCTCAAGGCCTCCATAGGAGTAGTTGTAGTTATTTTACTTTATTTTCCACAATCCAATACAAGCCTTCTCCGCAATCCATTCGACCTAAAGGACTTCAATCTCAAGTCCTTCCTCGATAGTAAACTCCACCTTACCGTGTTCCTTTGAGATTCGATACTCGGGGATTCACTCCTCATTTTATATTACTTGAACGATCGGTACACTGCCGTTTCGTGCCGCAGTCTTGCTACCGCCTATAGCGGTGTGCTAGATTTGCGCATCAAGTTTTTGGATCCGTTGCCGGGGAACACAGTCGTGTGATTTTTCCGGAGAGGGAGAGCTGTGAGATAGAAGGTCTTTTCCATTTGTATATCGCATGTGTTTTAATTTAGTGTTTGTAAATTCTCTTTTTATCTGTTTTTAAGTATTTTAAAAATTAGGTTTCTGTTGATTTAAATTTTCCATCGTGCATACTGAGATTTTCTTTTAACTTATATTATTAGTGAATCCTTCTTTGCACCAATATGTATGCTTATCAACAATGTAAGTGGTGTAAATCGTTTAATCATTCTAGTGATGATTGCCATCTAGGAAGCTATGATTATAATTGGTATGGTTCATCGTATGGAGAATCTAGATCTTCATACAATGAACCCACCTATTATAATTATGTGTCCTCATCGCGAGCATCTCCTTCACCGGGTGGTTTGGCTTTTCCACAGTCAAAACCTACCGGGAAGCGCTGCTTGTGTTGTCAGAGTTTTGATCACGCGCTGAAAGACTGTGAGCAATGGAAATTGCAATTGGGAGAGGATGATGAGCCAACACTTATCTCCATTCCACTGCCTTCCTATGCCACCACTCCTTCCATCGCTGATGACACATACGTTAGGCCCCTGGGTCATCTTGGGAGCAAAACGAATGCGTCGATCAGCGTCGCTGTTGATCACTACGACGACATTGTGGAATTTCCTTCCTCCATTGTGCCATCATTTCATGTGGATTCTGTATCTGATGATATTTCGTCACTCCTATCGGACTCTATCTTGAGTCCTGTTTCTACTCAGATATTTTTTTGTATCAGTATGCATGTATCTTCAGCTCTTATTGCCGAATTTCTAGATGTGCAGGATGAGCTTAAGGAGCCCGAAGCTGTGACGAGTTGCACTGAGGAGGATTTTATCTTTAGTGAGGAGGTTTCTACCTCATCACCGGAGGAGAAGGTCCAACTCATCATCGAAGTTCCTAGCTGCTCATATTATGCCTGCAGTGATTCTATTGCAACCGGCATTGAGTCTTTTGTGGAACCTGCCAGGAGTGAAACCGGGATCACTCCTCCTTTGTTTGATTCTTTTAGTTCTTCTTCCATTTTATTTCCTAATCAACATACTTATAATGCAAATATTGATAATTTCATCCTTCCTGCTTCCCCTCCTGCTTTAATTTCTAATATTACGCATATTCCTTTGCAGGTGCATGAATTTATAGACCCATTCTTGGGTAATTTTGAGAGGCAGTCATGGAAGGGAAAGCAGATGGCAATGATGAAATTAATAACATATTCTCCCTCATCATCATTGCTTGCGTTTTCCTTGAAAGACTGGGTGCAGGGTGGTAAACGGTACTTCATTCACGACAGACGATTGGAGGAGATGAAGAAGATGAAGAAAGATGAAACTTGGAGATGGAAAACTTCTGATCCTCCTGACTACTGCTGTTGCTGGGTCTTCGGATCCATTTCGTTCACTGTTAGATATTACTTTAAATCAACGTATAGTTGATTTCTCTACTGGTTGTGTAATAATAATAAGTAGACTTTATTATTTTTGTTTTATACTTAGACATTTCTATAAACTGCTTAATACGGGTATTAAGTCCAGCTTAAGGACGGTAAACAAAAGCGCTAATGGGAGACAACCCAATTTTGGTTAATTTTATCCGCTAATGCCTTAATATATTATTTGTGTTATTGCTTGGTGCGTCCTTTTTGTAGGGTGGTGATCTATTGGTGGCGGACTAGGACTTCCATCGCAGTATTAACGCTAATCTTCTGGTATGCTCATTTCTGAGCATGGGTAACTTTTCTTCCCCTAGCCTTTTATTCAATTTTCATGGTTACATCATTTGCGTCTATTGCTTAGATTAAGTCTGGGGGAGAGCCGTCATGTGTTACCCACTGCACTGCCACATCTCAGTGCATGCTAGAAGTATTTTATTTCAGTTATTTTATTTGTTCATCTTCACTGCACATCACTACACCCACTTTAGCGCGCACTCATTTGTTTGTATGCTCCTGTATATTCAATTCTTGGTTGTGATGTAGAAATTGATGTATTAGCCTAAAAATTGCAAGATGGAGTGGCATGTTGACTCTTGTAGTGCTCTAGTTGAGTACTTGTGTCTTGCCTAGAAATTTGAGTAGAATTAGTTTTTATTTATGCTTCTAATTTATAATTAGTAGATTTGCGTAGATTTTAATTTATGTTACTCAAAATGGTGAATGTGTTTGAATCTAGTGGTAGCATGGTATTGTGTGTAGGCGAGCACGAGGTTCTTGTTGCTCGAGTCGGGAGGAAGGATTACCTTTCTTGGGGGCTAAGAACTTGCCCCCAAGCGACTCTCGAAGCATGGGTGCGAACGATTTGCAAGATGAGCGTGACGTAGGCCATCTATTTGGCAAGCTTGAGTTTTTTTTCTACCATTCCTATACGTTAACCGTTGCTAGCCTATTTTTGTGCCTACCCAACCTTTTGGTTCAGATCCACCATACTTCACCAATGCCTAAAAGCTAATCCCATTATCGCAACCAAAAATTAAGCCAAAAACATTAATGAATTGTAATTTCCAATGCGGTGCGGTCTTGTGAAACTTTTGTGTTGATGTGGATATCTTAAAAAGAATTTTATATGCTGAGAATCTTGCTAATAGATTTGGGGATATAAAAAAAACTTGAAGGAAAAGAAAAAGAAAAAGCAAAGAGAAAGAAAAAATATATCCCTAGCGTTTTAATTGAAACATCTATCTCTATCGATTGGAGTAAGACGTGTGCACACCCGGTTTCAAAGTCAAGTATGGGGGTGTGCTACACATGTATTATTGGGGCTGTTATGATTTAGCACTTTTGTATGCTCATTTGGGTTGCGATTAGCCTTCACGTTTATCTTTGTATTCCAAACCGTAACCTAAGCCTCGTATTAACCAAAAAAGTCCTATGGATTCATCTTGTGAGTTCACTAGCGCCGTGGAGAGAGTGTGACAGGGCGAGCTTATGGCTCTCGACGTTGATGGATTTAAACGGAGATAATTTCGAGTTCCGGTCTTGGGTAACACTCCCCTTCGTGTCTAGCTTACTTTCGTACTACGCGTGACCACGAGATTCACCAACATTCCATTTTTGAGTAAAAATAAATTTCTTTTTACGCATTTACACTTTTATAAATTTGCTAGCATATGTAGAACCTTCTTCTAATGAATTTATATGCACACAAGTATGCAACTTCGCATTCTATTCCATGTTTGCAATTTTTTGGCTAGCTATGCTTTTCCTACTCCGCCAGATTTGTTTGCTCGGGACGCGCAAACAGGTAAGTCTGGGGGTGTGATGAGTCCCATTTATATACACTTTTATGGATTCATCCGGGATAGTTTTCAAGCCTATGCACTTCACTTTTAGTTCATTATTGCTTATATTTCGCTTGAACATATTTCTTCACAACGTGCACTCTTTGGTCCTATTTTGGTGTGCAATTGCGCGCTTTATTGTTGAGGGTAAGCATATGGTGCTCCCCAACCCTTTTTCTGTATTTGGATTGAGCTGGAAGGCTATTCCCAACTGTGTGATTGCTATTTGGTGCTGTGCAGGTGGGTAGAACATCCATTTTGCCCAGATTTCATGTCTGCATGAATCGCACGGTCGTGCATTTTCTTGACGCACGGTCGGCTGCGATCGTGAGCTCTCATCTATGGCCCAAAGTAACATTCTGAATTTAGTCGTGTGTTTTTACGCACGGGCGGCTTTGACCGTGCGTGAGTAAAATGCACGGGCGCTCTCTGGGTCGTCTTCCTGGTTTTATTCTTAATTAATATCGCCGGTTCACGCACGGTCGTGCGTTCGACCGTGCATGACCAATTTCTGACCAGTTTTCTATTTAAGCTACAGAATTCGCCCTAATCGGATCGATCTTCTTTCCCGCGCCCAAGACCTCCAGTTTTGCCCTTTTTCGCCGCTCCATCGCCGCCCACCTTCGGGAGGAGCTCCGGCCGCCATTCTCTTGCAAATCTCAAGCCGGAGCATCCTCTAGGCCCACTCCATTGTTCGTGCACCTCCAAAGCTCCATTTTGAGGGATTTTCTGCTGCATATATGAAGTTCTCCGGTGAGATCAGAGTCAAAGAAGATTTACGGAGAAGACGGGTACAATAGAAGAAGGTGATAGCTCTTCCTGACCCCGGACGGCAGTTGGAGCCCGAGCTCGGACAAGGATTGACACAATCCTAGATTTCGGCCTTGAACCTCCGATGAGTCTCCGCCCCTTTGGTTGTAATCTCACCTCCTTTACATTGTAGTGTGTTATTCCTTAATAATTTGGGTGTATGAACAATGTTTGCTAAACCTTGTTTTGTCATTTAATATTTCATGTCTATGTGAAATCATTATGTGTGGTTTATGCAAGTGAGGAGCGCCCCCTTCCATCCTCCATCCTGCCTTCATGTTCGTGTGCCGCACTAGCAATTGCTAGTGGTGTGCTTGTTGACGAGGTGTTTGCGACCCTCATTCCGTCAGTGTGACCCACTCCATCTGCAAGCCTACTCTTCCATCCGCCAAGCGAAGCGGTGCATAGCAACCCGTGTAATCCATCCGCCTAGCCAAGAGGTGCTAACGTCCCTCAAAACCTTTCCGCCAGTGCGAACCACCTCACCCGCATGCCTACTCTTCCATCCGCCTAGCGAAGTAGTGCGTTCAAGGCCTACGTAGTTTTCATCCCGCCAAGCGAAGCAGTGCGCTCAAGGCCTGCATAGGAGTAGTTGTAGTTATTTTACTTTATTTTCCACAATCCAATCCAAGCCTTCTCCGCAATCCATTCGACCTAAAGGACTTCAATCTCAAGTCCTTCCTCGATAGTAAACTCCACCTTACCGTGTTTCTTGGAGATTCGATACTTGGGGATTCACTCCTCGTTTTATATTACTTGAACGATCGGTACACTGCCGTTTTGTGCCGCAGTCTTGCTACCGCCTATAGCGGTGTGCTAGATTTGCGCATCAGTGATCTATTGGAAAATTGCTAGAACTCTATTTATACAATGCTAATACAGGTATTTGGTCCACCTTAAGGATGGTAAACAAAAGGTCTTATGGGAGACGACCCAATTTTGCTGTTTTGTTTATGTTTTGTACGGTGCCGAAGCAATTATTGCAGGTATGGAAACTTTAGTGGCGGGGTTGGAGCTAATTTGCAGTTTAACGCCAATCTTCTGGTATGCTCATTTCTGAGCATGAGGTAACCTCTCCGCCTACTTCCTTTTATAATTGTCGTATTGCATTCTGTGATGCTTAGATTTAAGTCGGGTGGAGAGTAGTTTGTTGTTACCCACATGCACGTACACTGGGCACAACATACTAGAAGTTATAATTTATCGCAATCATTTATTTATTTGTTTATTTTCATCGCACACCACAACACCCACTAGAGAGCACACTTAATCGTAGGCGTGTAATGAGCCTAACTCGTTTCTTTGGTGTGATTGGGAAAATTGTTATGCTAGTTTAGGATTGCGAGACGGAGTATAATGTTGACTCCCGAAGTGCTCTAGTCGAGTACTCGTGTCTCTCATAGAAATTCGTGTAGAATAAAATTTTCTTTATGCTTATAGTTTTGTAATTTTTTCTACGAGCGTAAAAATTGTTTATTTTACTCAAAAGTGGCGAATCCGGTGTGAATCCGACGGTAGCATAAGAATGTGTGTAGAAGTTCGCTAGTCTTGTATTATTCGAGTCGGGAGGAAGGATTGTCTTTCTCGGTGGCTAAGAACATGCCCCAAGCGACTCTTGAAGCATTGGCATAGGTTAGTTCAGTGAGTGAGCGTGACGTAGGCCATCACTTTGGTTAGTTTGGGCTTTTTCGTACTGATCCTATCATATGATCCTTGCAAGCCTCTTTGTGCCTACCCCATCTCTTCATTCAGCTCCACCGCTTCTCCACCAAAGCCAAAAAGCCGATTCCAGTCGCATACCCAAAGCTGAGCTTTAGTTGTTTTTATATTTGTATTTTGAGAATGTTGATGTTGTGATTTAATTGTGGATATGTGGACGTGCTCCAACGAATAAATAATTGTAAAGAAAAAAAATGAAAATGATGAAATGAGAAAATAAAAATAGTTGAAAAAAGATGATGAGAAAAGAGCTTAATTGAAAATTATTTCAAAAGGTTGTATTGGGAGTAGGCGGTGCACACACCCATATTTTCAGGTTCAAGTCTAGGGGTGTGGTGCACTCTCGCGTGTAGCGACTACCTGGTTAGCTTTGTTGCATTAGCTCTTTTGGGTTAGGTGCGTAAGCCTTCGAGTTTATCATTGTTTATCCTACCGAAACCCAAGCCCTATCTCTAACCTAAAGTCATGCTGACTCACACAATAAATCGAACCAGTGTCGTGGAGAGAGTGTGACCGGGTGAGCTTATGACCACTAACATTGATGGATTTCAATGGAGGTTGTTCCGAGTTCCGATCTTGAGCAATACTCGCCTCAGCGATCAGTTTACTTTCTTCCTATGTATAACCGGACGATTCACCAAGAGTTAACTTTTGAATAGAAATAATATATAATTACGCGCATAGATTTTTACAAACTATTTTGTATAATTAGAAATTTCTTATATTGCATTTCTGTGCGCATGAGTATGCGACTTCGCATGGTACTCCACATTTGCAATTACTAAGCCACCTAACATTTTTCTCGTCCTCCCGAGGGATAGTTTACTCGGGACGAGCAAATGGTTAAGTATGGGGGTGTGATGAGTCCACTATTTACACTATTTTATGAACTCATCCGGGCTAGTTTTCACTCTTATGCACGCCATGTTCGAGCTATAATCGCTTGTATTTCACTTGTATTCACTTTCACGCTATGTGCACTGTTTAGGCCCGTTTTGGTGTGCAATTGCGCTCCATGTCGTTGGGGGTAAGCACGTGGTGCTCCCCACCCCTTTTTCTATTTTTGGATTGAGCTGGAGGGGTATCTCCAGCTGTGTTTTTCCTATGTTGATTAGTGTGCATGCGGACGGTTCATCCAATTTTGCCCAAATTTCATGTCTGCATGAATCGCACGGTCGTGCATTTTCTTGACGCACGATTAATCCGATCGTGCGTGGTCATCCGTGGTTCAAAACGGTGATCTAGATTTGCTCGTGCGTTTTGTTCACGCACGGTTGGTTTGCCCGTGCGTGAGTAAAATCGCACGAGCTCCTCTGGTAAGATGAAATTCTGGCTTTCAGAATTTGCCCGTGCATTTTTACGCACGGTTGGCTTCGACCATGCATGAGTAAAATGCACGGGCGCTCTGCTTCATCTTCCTGAAAAGCTTTCTGCTTCATTAATAACGCACGGTCCACGCACGGTCGTGTGTTCGACCGTGCATGACCAATTTTCTGACTGTTTACTATAAAAGCTGCAGGATTCGCCCTTCCTCAAGAAGACAGACCGAGCCCGCCACTTCCGTTCCTGCTCCGCCATTTCCGTCGCTCCATCCATCTACTCCACTTGGGAAGTGTTCTCAGGTGATTCTAAGCCACATCCAAGGATCCGGAAGCCTTCCCGACCATCTACAACCAACATCAAGGTTTGGCGTACTCAATTTGGTGAAGAAGAAGGAACCTACACTAGAGAATAAGACGGAGAAGGTCAGAGGTAGTGACAACCTCTAGATCCCGGAAGCAACGACGGACGGAGCTCGGAGGCGGCTTGACAGCCCACCATTCCGGCCACGACCCACAGCGAGACTTTTCTTCTTGTGGCTCACTCTACCCTTTGTCTATTTGTGTGATGTGCTCCTAAATACTTGTAATAAACCTAGAATGCTCTTTGCGTTGTCTATGAATGAAAGCATGCTTAGCTATTTTCTCTACTTTGATGTTATGTTGTGATGCGCCTCGCCTCCATTTCACATCCACCCCATACACACACTAACTGAGCCACTCTAGCAAAAGCTAGAGGTGAGACGTCGAAGAGGTGTTTGCGACCCTCACTCTCACAATAATGATCACTCCCTCCGTCTGCCTTCCGTCCATCCGCTTATCGAACCACGGCATTGCGGCCTGCACTTCATCTCGCCAAGCGAAGCGGTGCTCTCGGCCCGCATTTTCCTTTTATTGTTGTTAAATTAGGAAACCCAAATCAAACCCCCCTTTTTCAAACCATAGAAATCTTTATAACTGATTTCCCTAACGAGAAAATCATACACCCCAACCTGCAGTACTTTGAGAACAATATTCGGGGAGTCTCTCCCAACTTTTATTACTTGTATGACCTGTGCACTTGCCGTAAGCTTGTCACTCACCACATAGGGTCATAAGGACCTTTCTGTGAGTTGATCCTTTCGGCCCCGGTGCTGGAGGGATTCAGGGATCTAGTCACGTCCTACTACACCATCAAGGATGATCCACTTCAGCATCTACAATGTTTCTAGGACACCGTCTCCATCAGGAAAGTCGGATGCTTTCAAGTGCATGTTGTTTGCCATCACCTTCAAGGGAAAGGCGAGGGATTGGTTCCACCAGCTTCCCTCAGAAACTATCTACAGCTTTGAAGACCTGCGCCGGAGTTTCCTGTTGCGCTTCTCCACATCCAAGAAGAGGAAGAAGTGAGCTGAGGCACTCTTCCTGATTAAGCAAGGGGCTAAGGAGTTGCTGGGAAGCTACGCGGATCGCTTCCAAAAGGAGGTTCTCTTGGTCCAGGAGGTGCTCAGGCACACCTTGTAGCTTGCCCTCACCATTGAGCTACAATAGGGGTTGTTCGGGATGGAGCTAGCCTGGGACTCCCCTTTGTCATTCTAGGAGAACATCGACCGAGAAGGGTGGGATATCGAGTGTGAGGCTACGAATCCCGTGTTCATGTCAAAGTTGGCCAAGATAGGAGAAAGCAAGGCGAAGGCGGGGGAACTTTCAGAGGTGGGAAGTAGGGAAGAGTCGAGGAGGCAGGGGTTTGAAGGACCCCACGTGGGGCAGGATCCAGGAGGGAGGTTTTAGCCACCGATCAACCGACCTATCTGGAGGATGGCGGGAGGACCCCCTCAGGGTCAAGGAAGAGGGTTTGTTCAGGGTGGATGGCCCTTCCAAGGAGGGGGAACTTTCAGGCAGGGCAAGGATGGTTCAACCCCCGGGCATGGAGACCGAGTACAAGGCCATTCCAGCCCCTTCCAAGCAAGACATTGTGATCAACCAAAGAGGAAGGAGGAACCAACCATGAGGGGGAGGAAGAGGAAGGTGACATTACTCTACTGTTACTTCCACAGGAGGGAGGTCACACAATGACCATATTCCTCGAGTTTTTTGAGGTGAGGGGAGTAGTGAGACCCCCGAGAGGGCAGCAGGCGTAACAGCAGGTCCAAGGAGTGGGGGGGGGGGGGGAGTAGAGGGGGAAGACCGGTGTGAAGATCGGGTGTATTTAAGCACCCGAGGTGGGATCAGGTGATCCATAGGGGGGAGGGGTATGGATCGAGTCCACCTGAAAGGGGAGCCTCCATGCCATCTACCATCGGAGTGTCGCTTCGACCTCCAAGACTCCACCCTAGAGGAGAAGATCTCCTTCTCTGCGAAGGACATGCCAGAGCATGAAGATTCATTCTGTGATGCACTGGTGATCCAGATAGTGATCGAGAACTTCCAGTTTCCAGAATTATGGTGGACAATGGGAGTTTTGTGAATGTGATTTTTAAGAAGGCCTTCGACGAGATGAAGGTGGAGGCAAAGAGGGTGCACACCTTGGATGGTCCGCTCTTCAGATTCTCTGGAGAGAGGAAGGAAGTGGAGGGATGAGGTGATTGTAACATCATTTGACCTACTAGACCCCTATGGTGAATTTTGTCATGACTAGAGTCATGATTGTGACTTAAGTCAACCTAAGTGACCTTAGAAACCAAGCAGTTAGGTAAAATGCTTCTTGGGGTGCTAATAACAATTTTAAACACTAACCTTGGGATTAGCCAAAAGGGCCCCAAAAGGACAAATTGACCCCATCATCACTCCCGTAAACCCTTAGAGAGACCCAATGGGGTCAATCAAATTGACCAAAGTCAACCCTAGCCCAAAATGGGCCAAACCTCTCTAATTAAGGGCAATCAGCTCACAAATGGCCAAGTTGACCCCACCATTACTCACCTAGTCCTTTGGGAGTCCCTTGGGTTGCTTAGGACCCAATGGGGTCAACTTAATTGATCAAATTGACCAAAGTCAACCATACCCTAAATTTATCAAATCTCCTTAATTTGGAGTCCCAAACCATCTAATGACCCAATTGACCTCACCCAACTCTTCCCAATCCCCTAGGGAGCTCAAGGGGTCACAAATAACCCAATGAGTCAGGTAAAATCTAGGATTTGGGTCAAAATCATCATTTGACCCATTTAGCCCAATTTGACCTAAATAGGTCAAAAAAGACCCAAAGTGGGTTCACCAAATCATGATTCACCCCAAAGTGAGTCTATGGACCTAATGCCACCAATGTGGGTCAGCCACATTGCCTTAGTTGACCTAGGGTCAACCCTAACTCCATAAGGTCAAATTTGACCCTTTTAGGTCAAGTGAGCCCAAACCCAAATCCATTGGGCTTAGTCCAATGTTTGGGCCCCATCACTAAGCCCATAAACCTATTCCCTGGTTAATCTCAGATAATTAAAAAGGGGTGGGGATTATGGCTGAATTTAAATTAATTCTAAATTCAAAAGAGTCCAAAAGGAGGAAATTGGGGAATGAGTGCCAAATGACACTCAATTCCTCTTCCCAACCTCTCCTCTGAGATCAGGGAGTAAATTACAACAGTTCTCTAGCTTGTTTGATGCCCAACCATTGGCTGAAGAGGGAGGTCGAGCTTGGTTGAAACTTGCCTTTAATGGCATTTCAAGTTTAAGCCCTCCCCATTCCCATCTGAGACCCCCATCAGCTTCAGAGAGCAGAGAGGAGTGGAAGCCCTACCTTAATCAAAGAAACTGAGCCCTGTTCAGAGAAATTAGCATGGAAAAAAGGAGAGGATCAGCCATGGCTCCCAAGCGCATTACACGCTCCCAAAGCTCAGATCAGGCATACATTCCTTCTCCTCTCCCCTAGTGCTAGATCCCTCACTTTTTCTTTTTGAATTCCTTTGAGAAATGGCGAATTCGCCATTTCCATTTTCGAGCTCCTTAGCTCGTTCTTGTCCCGCCTCCCATTTCACGTATAGACCACCTCTGACCGCCATTTCTCTGGCAGTCGACTGCCAACCCTCGGCCGGAGGTGGTAGCGTCGACCATTTGGCCGGAGACAACCTCATATGGCGAAAGTTGAGCTCCAGTATGGGGTGATCGGGACCCTTGTCTTAAGGAGGAAGACAATCCCCAGCCGTCCGATCTGCCGATTTGATGAGATTTTAAAATTTACAAATTACTGTATAGTTTTAATTTTGTCACATTTATTCAGTTGTTTTCGAGTAATTATTCAGACCCATTAGAGGCTGAATCAGGAAAAATGTTCTAAGGGAAAGTTGTAGAGCTAGGTCTCAACTAAATTTAGAAATTTGTTTCATGAGATTTAAAGGACTATAGCTACCTCAACAACAATTTTGGTGGGTTGTATACATAGAGTGCCCTAGGCACAAAATAATTAATTTTGGGAGTTCTACAACTCCAAATAGGCTGAAAATTTGGGCATGCATGAGTCATGCCCAAATACACCTCCTGACCAAAAAAGAGAATTTTTGGATTAACTTTTTCTATAGTTTTTGTAGTAATTTAATTATTCATGCATGATTAAATTAAGTGGGTATATGAACCCTTAAGACCCCAAATTTTTGGTGGGAGTCTTATTAGGTCATAAATAGTCATTAATAAATTTTTTGGTCATTTAGGCCTCTATATGTTGGTGTATTCCACATGCATGTAATTGTAGTGTAAGGGAGAATGGTGTGCATTTAGCACCAAAGTTGTATTTGGTGAAATTCTCTCAGATGGCTTACTACATGGCAGTGAGATTTTTTCCATGCATGTACTATGACGAAATGTATCACCCTTGGAAAGGTTGGAATTTTCGGACATATAATTTCTAGGTATTTTAGTATTACTTTATATGTCACATTTTTAATTATGTAAATTAATAGTGACCAAATCACCTAGGAAAAATACACAACTCTGCCCTAAGCATTTTTAGGACATAATACATGTAAGATCTACCTCCTCCTTACCGGTGAGTTCCCAGACCTTATGCCCAGAACTGCCATCTTACAGTGACTCCAACTCACGGGTTATCTGTCAGCGCTCAATGTCGACCCTGTCGGCTAGTTCAATCATATCACAGGCCAATTTTGCAAGAAAGAATACTAACAAATATGACAAGTCCACAACCACAGACATATATATATATATATATGAAGAATGCAAATAGTCCACAATGAGAACAACTAAAAGAGTGTAAGGGCTTAAGCCCGGTACAAGTCCAAAAGGAAATAATAAAGCACTCTCTCACTCTACACTATGCGGAAGCTACACAAAATACTCTACAAACTGTCGTCGTGTGGTAGTAGTGATGTACGACATCTGCTCCTCAGGGTCTACCATCTCATCCTGCCTGACTTACTGCGGCTCCTGCTCCTCGATCTCCTGGTGTTACGGCCACATCTGACCGTTAGTCAAAAGACTAAGCCAATTTTGTCCTCGCCTCCCCCAATGACTCCGAGGTACCGAGCGGGAGGACGAAGTGAATGACAACAAAGGGTAAAAGAAAGAGCAGGTGACATGAATTATACTAACAATGTATATAAATAAATGAGCGGTATGTATAACAGCAATAGGTAATAAATGTGCAGTAAGTAAACGCAGCGCAAGGTAATAAGTAAACTACTATGCTATCAACTAGAGTACCTTAACTTATTTGAATGCTCATACAAACTTATAAGTTAAGCTTTCTTGAATTGTAACTTATCTTATAAAAGTGCTCATACTAATTTATATGATAAGGGTCTGCAAATGTATATGCATATAGGATGTATGAATGTTATGTTATGCAATGTTATATTCATATAGTGCAACTCACTCACACGACTCTGCACGCAGAGACCTTTAGTTTCCGCTTTTCGGAGGTAGCAAGCCTCTCAGGTACTTCCACCGTGGCTATGGAAACAGTGGATCGAGCACTCCACTTCTAGGTGGGTATACACACTACCAGACCTAGACCTTACGTAGGCTGTTGTACACGTCCTAGGTGCACTTCTGCGAGCTCTTGTGTACTCTTACTGGCATCCCGCCAGTCTTTATGGTCGGGGTGGGTTACTAGGGATTGTCTGCCAGACAGCAGTAAAGTAACCTACTGACCCTCTAACTCATCACACCCCGCTAAAGTAAACGTATTGCCTTCAGTGTGACAAATGGACCGGTACCGAAGACCCGCCACTAGTCTATGCACATGCAAGGTTTAACATATCACCCAAGCTTCCAGCTCGCAGGACCAGCTACTCTTGAATCATTCTGTCCCATACATTGGGACGAGGTTTACCTTTCTCAACTTTCGTTATTTAAGGTTACTCTTGTTTGTTATTTAGGCGATCATAGTGATTTAAGGTAAATTCTAGACTTCCCGAGGTCTACCCGATGAAGGGCTTGTAGCGGTACTAGAAGGTATTCTGGAGTGACATACCAGACCTTTCTTTCTCAGAATATTTACTTTTATTGGTATCTATCCATTGTTAAGTTTATCCACATGGTTGTTCTAAATTACTTAAGGATGACTTAGAACCCCTTTAGGCAACTTGACGACCAATTTACGGTGCGTGATACAAACTCTTAGATGTTCATCTATATGTCCAACCCTAACCTTGAAATGCATCATGACCTCATGATCCTTCTAAACATCATTATAAATGCTTATGGTAGAAACTCCCAAAATGCTTTCAATTATTCATTGTGTGACATACTTCTAATTGTTATTCATTATAGGACTGAAGTCCTCTAGTAGGGATACAACTTATAGGGACTGATGTGATGCATGCCCTATCTTTGTGTTCCAAATTTCATTCCATTTCTACGTGTTTTGGCTAGTTTAAATACTACCTCAAGTTTTTGCTATTTGCAGCCCAAGTCAAGCATTGAACTAGGTTGATCTCTATGATGTGAACTTCATTATAACTTGGTCAAATGTCCTAAAATTTATACCATAGGTTAATCATGACCAAATTAAGAGATGATCATAAATTCATAATTTTCCCAATTATTTTGGTTATTAATAAAAATATTTTAAAGATAATGCACACCTCTCTTTACACATGAAGTACTAGTTTTAGATGTCAAAGTACTACCAATATTTTGCCAATAGAATGTAATGGTGAAATATTATGAATGACTGAATTTCATAATTTTTAAAAGCATTTGTGACCATTATTTAAATATTTGAATATTTGGGTCAATTGGCCACATTACACAGTAAGTACAAGATTAACTCAACCAAAAATTCTGGAAAAATTACCATAGGTTTATAATGATCTAAAAACAGTCTAGACAAACTTTCAAAATTTTCCATGTGATATCAGCCATATAAATAACATTAATACATAAGTGTGACAAAGGACATTTTTGGTAATTTACACTGAATGACCTCCAAAAATTCCACCAAATTTCCAGATGTACAACCCTCATATTTTCCAAGTCGGTGTGACCCGACGCAGATGAGGTCGCAGAAGATCGACCAATTGGAGGCCGGCGGGATCAAAGATGCAGTCCCAGGGGGAGGAACTGGTCCGGAAGTCCACTTCCTGGGCGAGTGGACCTAGTGGTCCACTCACCCAAGCCCCGGGCGAGTGGACCTATGGTCCACTCGTCCAGGGGTGGCGAGTGGACCATGGTCCACTCGCCCAGTGTGAGGGGCGAGTGGACCTGTGGTCCACTTGCCCCGGGCACTCAGGGGAGTGGACAATGGGTCCACGCGCCCCAGAGGAGAGTGGACCGAGTGGTCCACTCGCCCAAGCCCAGGCAGTGGACCATTCGGTCCACTCTCCCGACCCCGGGCAAAGAGGGGAGTGGACGTCTCAAGCTCCACTCGCCCCCTCCTGTTTTGGTCATTCAGGTTCGTTGTTGAGCTGCGGATAGTAGATTTTTGGCTATCCGCAGCCCAATTTTGGGAAGTCTATAAATAGACCCTCATGGGCACCTTGGGAAGGGATGTTGGTACCCCCCTCCCTCGCGTGAGTATCGTGAGCAAGCACTACTACCCCCCCCCCCCCCTACTCCCCCTGTCAGTGAAGGTGGACGGTGAGGTGGTCCTTAGTGCCCTCCAAGGTGCCCAGGCTCAACATTGGCTTGGGAGGGGAAGCTGTCTTTGAACTTTCGGGTGTGTGGTCTGTTTCTAGACTCAAGTGTTCTTTAAGGGAAGGTCTTTTGGTTCTTAGCAATTGGTCAATGGTTCTAGCTCGGGTCAAGTAAGGGTTAGCTGCATCCCTCTTTCAAACATCGAAACCGATTCTCTGGTTTCAACACCAGAGGTATATTTCAATATAAGATACCATATGATAGAAAAATGGATTTTTCTCCAGATATTAGATGATGCTTATTTCATTTATACACTTATGTGACAAAATCAATTATGCTCAAATAACTAGGGAAATCAACTCCAAAAAACCCAATAAAATTTCCAGAGGTGTATATTACTCTAAAATATCTAATGGCAGGAAATAAGATTTAACTTAAATTATTTGATTACTTTTATTTGACTAATACACTTATGTGGCATTAATGTTATAAATTAAATACTTTGGATTTTTCATTCCAAAAGTCATAACTTTTCTATAGATGATACCCTCCATCATATTATGTGTATTGCCCAAATATCATGAGCATACAACAAATTATTTGTGATAAATTCAAAATATCAAATAGTGTTATATGTACACCACCCTTCCATACATCTCATTATTATGTATGGGGAATATAATGTTTTACAGTGGTCCAAATGACCTCATATTTTAACATGTGATGGTTTATGATCTAGCAAACATATCACCCAAGATTTGGGACATTTTGAGTTTATTTAACCACACTTATTTCATTAATATGAAAAATCATATTTACTACAAAATCTTAGAAAAATGTTGCCCCAAAATTATGATTTTTAGGCAGGGGATGTATCTATGCCATATAAACTTATGTCCAAAATATTAGACCAATCGAAGCATCTATGTGAGTTAGATATACCAAATAAAGATTGGCCACCCTTTAGGACACACATCAGTATAATGGCCCTACAGGGAGATGTAGGCCACCAAACTTGGTGATTCAAATTCTTATAGATAGTAGACCTCAAGGGCTACAAAACTTGTCTCGGGCATTTTTGTCTAAAAAAGTAAGACCCACCTCCTGGAACACAAGACACGGCTGAGGGGAGTCCTATGCCCAGAACAGCCACCCTGTGGAAGCGCCAACACACGAGCTAGCCTCTTCCATGATACGCCTACCCTGCCGGCTATTCTCAAATATCACATGCCAACCCATCAATAATTTATACAGAAATCGCAATTTCACAAAAAGCATAAAGTACACAATATATATATAATGAAAACAAGAAATCACATGGGCTCCTGAAAATGTCAGAGTATAAAACATGATGTAAAACTACATCAAGGTCCCTCAAAATCTCACATATGTGACAGAAGGAAGCGACTGTAATGGCTGCATCATCGTATCAGGCCTCGTCCCCCTATCCTGGCAGCCCTCCTGCACGGTGTGCTGCTGTTGCTGAGTGTGCTCCTAAAAGAAGTGGTACAACAACAGTTAGTCTAAAAAGACTAAGTGGCTTCACATCCTCTCCCCCGACGACTCATAGGCACCGGGCGAAAGGAAAGAGGCCACTTAGTCATACCACCCTTTTCCCATTTCACTACCCCTTCACTCAGTGTTGACACATCCACCACTCTCCCTTCCTCTCTTGGGAATGTGATGGATTTGCCAATAAACAAATCTGCTGATCAATGTGATGACATCCTGGAGTAGTTTTCCCCAATAGTCTCTCCTCCTCCTTTGAATTCAACCTTGGAGGATAAAATTCCTATTTCGATTATAAATCCTCCTATTTCTTTGAACAATGATTCACATGTATCTAATAATGTTATTGCTGAGATGGAATTGTAGGAAGAGGCGGATGAGGCCTCCTTCCTGATAATATTGTGTTCTAAATGTTGGAGGCATGTGCACATCTCCAAGGTATGCCTATTGAATAAACTAACTAGGTTGAAGAAGAGTTTGGGATTGAACTTCTCTTATTTCTGTAAGTCTACCACTAGTGCGGTAAATCATATAGTGGAGGAGCATAAAATAAAATCCCCCCAAAATTCTTCTTCTTAGTCGGATGCGTTCATGCCAGCATGCTTTGCTGTGCCACATGTCGTGCAGGAAGAAGCAGCCACTAGTGAAGGGGAATATTCCTCCTCACTTGCGGAAGCCCCTTCCCGCCCTATCTTTATTGACGAGGGTTACTTTTTTGAACCTTCATCAACAACTCCTCTCTCCGTGCTTGTTTCTAACACAGATGTCTTGGAAACCACCCCACTACATGATTACCTAGCTCCTCCAAGCCCAGTGCATGTAGAAGCAACCACCAATGATGGGAACTCCTCCTCGCTTGCGGATGATTCTTCTTGCACCGTCCTTGGTCTGGTGAATCCTATAGTGGAGAAAATTTCTTTCACTCCCACTGATGTTGTTATTATAGATCTTGTCTTCACAACATCTCATCATTATAATGGAGGATGATGAGGTGTAGCCACCTTCTTCCACCACTCCTACTCATCCAACTTTTATTTTCTTATTATCTGATTTTGCTATCTTCCTTATTTAGAAGGAGGTAAAGGAGCATGAGACCCTTTTTTTTTGTTTTTGAGCCTTTCTCTTTGCATGAACACGATAACATTATGATGGACCAGACCATTAGTCACGACTCAAGCCGTGGAAGGGACTTTTCTCCTTCACCCTTCTATATTTTGTATCCTCTACCTGCTGCACACAAGTATTACTATTCAGGTAAAGAGGTAACTAACTGCCTTATCTCCGTACCTATACTCGTTACTGACACGAATACGAAGAGAGTTACTTGTTCATTTTGTTTTTCAACTCCAGTAACCTATAATTTTATTCCAGCTAGAACAAGTCATGATGGGGGGCGGTACGAAACCTAATAGTTATCTTAATTTTACCTGCATTTTAATTTTCTAATTAAGCATAATTAGTTAAATTTCAATCGCACGATCATGCATATATACAATCGCACGATCTTGCGATATTGATAAATATAAAATCTGCATGATTTGAGTGTTTCACACGAGTCCTAGTTGTGCCATCTCCGTGCGTATTCCTCCTCCTCCTCTCTACTTCGCCGGTGCTCTTGCTTCCCTCTCCACTATTTCCCACCTACATTACACTCCATTTCACTCCTAAGTCGCCTTCTCCACCATGGCTGGAAGCAAATCGAGGAAGCAAGTGTCGTACAAGGCTCGGGGTAAAGGAGGTGTCCATAGATTCGATGAGCTTCCCATTGCGGAGGCCATGCTCATTTTTGAGCGCCCGGAACACGTCCACGCAATGAACGGTTGAAGAGCAACCCGTTCCTCCCTCATTGGCTCATAGATTGGGAATATCTGAGAGGAATCAACCTCAAAGATGAGGTTCGTGGTTTGATCTCCATCGGCTTCTGGGAGAACGTCTTCGACAATGATGAAGACGGCTATCGAGAGCTCACCCTGGAGTTTATGACCACCTTCCAAATGGAGTGCGTTGTCGAGGACATTGGGGAGTCATTCCAAGTTTATATGTCTCATGGGCCGCACCCATGTGTGTGGAATTGGTCGCCTCACGGTGTACGCTGGTTTCCGCACTATGCGATATTCTTTGCAAGCGGGCTTTGCCTTACGGTGTTGAATTTTTAGGGCGCCTCTTTTTCCTGTTTCTAAACCCAAGTGCGGTTCATTCTAATTTCTAAACCCAAGTGTTGTTCATTCTCATTTCTAAATCCAAGTGCCACTTTTATGAATTATGGAAGCCCACATTCAGACCAAATATAAGTTGACCTTTACACTATTATAATATCAGTTGGTTCGATTTAGTTGACTTCAGTTTTAACAAGCCCCAAACCGAACCGACATCGGACCGGGCGGCTTGGTTTGATCGATTTGGTCGATTTTCGGTTTTCACTCATCGCCCGTGCCTTTGTTGCTGCAATTCCTCTGGGTTCGAGTCATTTCTCGGATTGATCATAAATTTGTTTAAAATATTCAATTATATTGAAATGATATTAACATTTAACACGGATATTATATGGCGATTGTTAACCGCAACCCGTATATGGCTATTTGCACCCCAAAATTGTAAATAAATTTATGGTTAACGGCAACCCAAAATGAAAACCACAAATCACTCAAAGCCGTTTCGATCATTTGCCTTCTCCTCCGCAGAGGAAGCGGCCGCCAAGCGCCATCGGCGTAAGCGTCGTTGCCCTGTTAATGCCCTCAGCCGAGACCCCAATACTCCCGCCCCCACGCGATCTCAACGCCCCCGCTTGCCAGATGGATTTTTCCCAGTTCCCATCGCGATGACACCTGTCCTCTTCTACGATGCAAATTAGCCGATTACCCTGTCAATACCGGAGATCCCGATCTCAAATACGACGCCGGTGACACCCCTCGCTGGGCGCAGCGGTCTATACGCCAGCTCTCAACAGACAACTACGGATCTTCTTCATTCCGTAAGGATCTTGGAAGCAATGAGCATCCATCCATGGCAGATTGATCCTCTGATACATTTGCAGGAGTGATGGATGACATCAGCGACACCACCCTCGAAGTTTACCGTCATATCCTCGCAAATGCCCCTTTCTCTTCTCCTCTTCTCCTGTAACCTATCGCCACCTCACCAAGGTTCTGATTGACGCCGGATGGATCACCGAGCCATGCCGGAGATGGAGCTTATGCGGGAGGCGGGGATGGAGGCGAGGCCGAGCTCGGAAAGCAGGGCGTCCGAAGGTGCCGTGGAGGAAGCAGAAGGAGGAACGCCACCGGGGTGCGGCAAGCCAAATATCGGGTTGCGGATAAAATTTCGGGTTGCGGTTAACATTGGGGTGCGACAAGCCATATACGGGTTGCGGTTAACAATCGCCTATTATATTTACTATTATTATTATCTCCCCTTCAGCGCTAATAATGAAGCTATTTACACAATTCATACACCTTTCTAATAAGGATCGAGAACTATCAATTGCTAGGACCTCCCCTGAAAATTACTCAGTTTGGCACTGCTTTTTTAAACATAAAAGCGAATGAAGTTACTTAGGTCGGTTCATAATTATCGCGTTCGTGACCGCCACCGCCACGCCAAACAGAGCCTTAAGTCTCAACTTTGCATTCGGGTTGACCCAATAGCGGTACCTGACCCGATGTCCCCTTCTTGACACCAACTAGGGCATCACACTTGGCATGCAGCCCAACCCACCCGCTCTTGAACGGGCCGGGTCGGTACTTGACCCGGCCCGTGATCACCAGCCGCAGCTGCACCACTCCGTATGCCTCGTCGTTCATCAGCCCCGCCTCCACCTCCGCCGATACCGGCACTACGTATGATCCGAGAACCGGCGACACGATCATGGTGCCGTCTGCCTCCTGGTAAAGTGACGGAAGCGATGCCGGCGGGGTGATGGGTTGGTCCCGGTAGGAAACGTAGGAGCAGAGGCGGTCGAGCTGGATGGTGGCACGGCCGTTGGGGTTGTGGATGGCGACCGTGAACTGCATGCTGGTCGCGACGGCGGAGGTCGGTGCGGCGGAGATGGCGTGGCTGAGGTGGTAGATGGCGGCGCCGAGGATGGTGAAGTGGGGTCGGGAGGGGCGGTAGACGAGGTACAGAACGAGGGCGGTGATGCCGGCGAAGATGAGGAGGGTGGCGATGGCGGAGCAGAGGAGGCGGGCAAGGTTGAAGGGACGGTAACGGGAACAATTGGCGGCGTCCTTTGCCATTGAAGATTTGGAAAAGAAGTGAGGAGATGATGGATATAAATTAAGAGGCGACATAGAGCGTCTTCTTGACGAAAGAATGGAATTTCGTCGTGGTGAGAAAGTAAGAAGCTTTTTGTACCACTGAGTTCGCCTTTTGTTATTCTTTTGTTCGCTCATAATTTTCTTTTGGTAGTTTTCTGTTGAGCTGCGCGTAAAAGTTTAAAGAAAGATGGATTGTGAACTGTAATGGTATTTAGCTATTCGCACCTCAAAATTTTAAAAATAAGTTATTCTTTTGTTCAACTGCAATCCGAATTTTAAAACTCTAGCCCTTGCTATGTAGAATGTGATTTTTCTCCTTTTATATAGCGTTACGAATAAAACCCCCAATAATAATCTTCTTCTTCGTATTAAAATTTGGATTACGACAAGAGAAATATCGGATTGCAGTTAAAATTTTTCAAATTTCTAGGTTGAGGTTAACGTTGGGGTGTCACAAGGCAAAGTCGGATTGCGGTTAACAATCGCCTAAAGAAAACCACTTGTTGGTGATTTCTAGATTGTTTTCTCCTAATTTCTTATTTAAGGCAGTTTAGTTTGTTGGGATGGATATAAAACTCCTATGAGCATTAAGTTTGTTGCGGACCGCTCGACACTCTTATGGACATGTCGAATTAATTGAATCGTCTCAGCTTGAGAGTGAGTCGAGCGCGCAAACAGTCAAAGTTGAGACCAACAACTGCCAAAAAGAGGTTTTATGTGGAAAAATCGGAAAGAGTGAAAAACCACAGGGCCGGATCGGCGCAGACCAAATTGCATTATATCTCGGGGTGTTAGAAGTAATAGAATGCACGAGGGTGACAGACCACCGCTGGTTGCAGGTGGAGAGAAGAATAAGAGAGAGAGAGAGAAACTCCAAAGGAGAAGGAGATCTTCAAGTGTCAAAGGAAGATCTTCGATTCACATTCGAAGGAGATCTTCGAAGGGGAAGGAGATTTTCAAAGGCCGGAGGAGATCTTCGAAGGATTCTTCGAACGCCGAAGGAGAACTCTGAAGGATCTTCGAAAGAGCTCTCTCGGGCACTAAAGGCAAGATCTTTTCCAATGAGGGCTCTGGGCTCTTTTTATGCGTCGTGCAAAAGTGGAGTGGACTGTCGCGCATCCTCCGTCGCACTAAGGTGGCACGGCAAGCGCCACACGATAGGTACCGCGCAGCGGGTGCCGCGCCAAGGCGGTGTGTGGCGGGCACCACACGGCATATGCGATGCGGCATGTGCCGCACGACGGCTGCCGCGTCGGGGCGGTGCGGCGGTTGCCGCACCAAAGCTGCGTGGAGCGGTGGTAGATGCGCGGTGGGTGTCGCGCGGCGGGTATCCACGCGGCGGGTGCCTCGCAGTGGTATGTACACGACGGTTTCCCAACGATGGTCGTTGCTTGATGCGTGTAGTGCATCGGTTTTTGGCGGTTTCCTCCACTATGGGCACTAAGTGGCCCCGCTTCCTCCATCATCACACCTCATAATGGAAGGTTTTTTGTTATTCGCAGCCCCATTTCCAATAAATAAAGGGGATACCCATCAATTGCCCCACAAATCCTCGGAGCCGGTGTTTGATGCTAGAGGAGTGCGAGTATATTCCCCCCATTCTTTGTTCGTTGCGGCTCGAGTGGAAGTGGTGGAGGCGAGAAGTGCGGCAGACCGAGGTGTGTAGAGTCGAGGCTGACGCGGTCGCGCAACACGTGTGTCGACACATGGTGGAAGAGATTCGTGTTACTTACAATCATTGAGGTGAAAATTCTGTTACCGGGGGAGCGCGCGCAAAATCCTTCAACTGGCTTTATTACTATTTTTGTGAGTGCGGTCTCATTTACCTATTAATACGGTGAAGAGCTTATACGTTCGTACTGATAGATGTAGTCATGGGGCCGACCCCGTATTGCGGTGAAGAGCGAATGTGTTCGAACCGATCGCAACCGTTAGGGGGAAGGCCTTGACGGTGGTGTGACATACAATGACGATGAAGAGTGAATGCATTCAAACTGATAGTTGTAGTCAGGGGGCGGACCCCGTATGTCGGTGAAGAGCGAATGCATACAAACTAATGGCAACCATGAGGTGGGCAGACCCTGACGGTGGTATGACCTACTATGACGATGACGAGTGAATGCATTCGAACCAATAGTTGCAGTCTGGGGGTGGACCCCATTTGGCGTTGAAGAGTGAATGTGTTCGAATTGATGGCGACCGTGATGGGGCGGGCCCAGACGGTGGCGTGACCTACTATGACGGTGAAGAGCGAATATGTTTGAGTCGGTAGTTACAGACAAGGGGCGGACCCTGTACGAAGGTGAAGAGTGAATGCATTCGAGTCAATGGCGACCGTGAGGTGGGCAGGCACTGACGGTGGTGTGGCCTACTATAACGTCGAAGAGAGAATGCATTCGAACTAATAGTTGCAGTCAGGGGGCGGATCCTGTATGGCAATGAAGAGCGAATGCGTTCGAATCGATAGTTGCAGTCATGGGGCGGACCCTGTATGGCGGTGAAGAGAGCATGCGTTCGAACCGATGGAGATGGAGAAGGCCCTGACGGTGGCGTGACCTACTATGACGGTGAAGAGTGAATGTGCTTGAACCGATAGTAGCAGTCAGGGGGCATACCCCGTATGGCGGTGAAGAGCAAATGCGTTCGAACCGATGGCGACCGTGTGTGGGGGTGGGGCAGGGGGGTAGGCCCTAACGATGGTGTGACCTACTATGATGGTGAAGAGCGAATGTGTTCAAACCGATAATTACAGTCAGGGGGCGGATCCCGTATGGCGGTGAAGAGCGAATGTGTTCGAACCGATGACAACCGTAAGGGGGGCAAGCCCTGCCGATGGCGTGATCTACTATGACGGTGAAGAGTGAATGCGTTCGAACCGATTATTGCAGTCAGGGGGAGGACCCCATATGGCGATGAAGAGTGAATGTGTTCGAACCAATGGCGACCATTATGGGGGCATGCCCAAACTATGACGTGACTTACTAAGAAGGTTTAGAGCGAATGCATTCGAACCGATAGTTGCAATCAGGGGGCAGACCCCGTATAGCGGTGAAGAGCAAATGAGTTCGAACTAGTTCCCTGACGGCACCGCGTCCTACTATGACGGTGAAGAGTTAATGTGTTCGAACCGATAGTTGTAGTTAGGGGCAGATCCCGTATGGCGGTGAAGAGCAAATGTGTTCAAATCGGTGTCCTGGCGCCGCCACAACCTACTGTGACAGTGAAGAGTGAATATGTTTGAACCGATAGTTTTGTTCGCAAAGCCCAATCATAACAAGGAGTTAGAAGTAGAAATAATAACGGTATGTTGAAATGAAAGCAGATACATGCTCGCAAATGCGGACTTGCAGCTTATGGTTCTAAGAAATAAGGAAATACTTGAATAAATTACACAAGTAAATAAAATGCGGATAAAAGGTGGGTTTCTCCGCCCTGTTCTCAGTTCTTCTGGATCAGGCCTTTGTGAGACCCTTTGGCGGATTGATGCAGTGTGCATGTAATACCCCAGTTTTCATGTGCAAGAAATTCAAGGAGTTCTGCCAGAATTCGTCGAGTGGACTCGACGAATCGTCGAAAGGTCTCGGCGAATTGGACTTAGTCGGGGAAATTCTGATGTCTCGACGAATCGTCGAATGCTCTCGACGAATCGTCGAATGATCTCGATGAATCGTCGAATGGTCTCGGCAAGTCTCGATGAATATTGTGTTTCAGCGATTTATCGAAGTGTCTCGAGTGGTCTCGACGAATCGTCGAAAGGATCTTGACGAATAGTCGAAAGGACTCGACGAATGTGACTGTCTCAACAAATTTAGATCATCACTCGACGAATCCAGACAGATAGGTGATTTTTGACCTGGTTCGAGTTTTGATAGAAACGGAAGTGTCGATCCATCACAACAGTCCAAATCGTTCTGAAAACTGAATCGGTCGACTAGGATTATTTCAAAATCCTTTAAAGAAGGCTTGAGAGATAACTATCGGTTTATTTTCTACCGCCTCTTTCTCTCCCCAAACGTGCGATCGTTGAAAGCTCGAGGAAGAAGAAGGTATCTTCTGCCGTTGATGGAGCTCCGAAGCTCCGAATCGCGAGACGTTTCCAGATTCACGGAGACCAGCCCGGTGCGGTTCTTTCCATCCTCTTGAACTCCACCGAAGAGAGTGAGAAGGGTAGCGATCCTTCCAACCCTTAGCAAGCTTCTCCAAGCTTCTTTTTGAGTACTCAGTTGGATTGTCTGTGGAGCTATGGCACCGAAATGAGCTTCGAGGGTAACGACTCCCCTTCTAAATCTTTGGACATGTTAGTCCTTTGATTAGCATAATAATGGGAAGACTTTCACTAATTAGTGGATTGGTTCTTCCGGTGAGTTGATATGGATATCCCCACAGAAATTGCATATAGAGTCCGGAATCGAAGTACGGACACAGACATGCGGTGTGAAGCCCATCTGGACAGGTTGGTCCGGATTGGTGATGATTATTGCTTATTGCGTGCTAGAGAAAACTCCTTAAAGCTATGGACTCGCAATTGCTGAGCATAGTAGAGAGAAAATTGCAAAGACTGTGTAGCACTGGGTGTGCACAACAGAAGCGGAAGGGCCCAGAGAGCCTAGCTTCATGTAACGGGCACAAGGGAAAGCCATACCCGAGCCGGGCAGAGTTGATACCCGCGTCAGACATATATAGTTGTATATGTTGCTAACTCTTGCCTGCAGGGAAGGAGTACCACCGCCCAGGGTATGGGTGGGGTCGTTATATATTTTGGTCAGCTAAAGCTGACCGGTTGCCTGATTTCACACGTTGTTGTGGAATTGTTTGTACAGGTCCTGGAGAGACAAGCGGAAAATAGCGGGTTGGAACCCCAGCTGCTGCGATGTGAGGGCCCTCGAAGGCCAAAGTGTTTTGTTTACTGTTTTTCATGTGTGGCTGGCCTGCGTGCCGATGTTTGGAAGACACCATTGATGTAAATATTTCATATACAATTAGCGTTATGTATATTCGTTCCTAGTGAACAAGTGGACAAAGTGTAATCTGGTTTAACTTTAAATAATTGCTTCCGTTGTGTATGACTTTGTGTTTGCTGAGATGATTGTCTTTGAAACTATTTAACTGCTAATTACGTAACTTTCTTTACTGTTCATTTAATATGGTGTGGGGTCCTAGCCGGACCTACTGTTATATTCTATGTGACGGGGAGGGTGTTACAAATTGGTATCAGCTACGGGTCTCATTCCATTTCAGTTCGAATTCGTGGTCGAATTCTTTTAAGGGTTGGTGAGCACATGTGTGCGTCGCCGTTAAATCATTTAATTAACCAGACAATGCCCACTTTAGGAATGCATTACTTGTGTATTTATAGCAACGTTTTGGAACCTGAGTGTTCCTTTATTGATTTTTGCTACATGTTAGTCGCTAATTGTGTTCTATTGCACATATATAAGTGATTAGGAGTGGAGTGGGGCAGTCTCGACCCCCACGCTCTACTGCGAGTAGTGCACCCGCAGATGTGCCTACTCCTCCTTCTGTTGAGACAGTGCGGTTGATAGCCGATGAGGTATTCGCTATGTTCAATGCACAACCCGGAAGGCATGTACCTGTACATCATCCTACCCTCAGGGTGGCCTTGGTGCCGGTTGTTGTAGTTGAACCGGTGGTCGAAAGACCAGTGCCAGTGAGGGCAAGACGAGCTTCAGACCAACAACTGCAGCATTTTCTGAGTTTCTATGCTCTGACATTTGCGGGAGTAGGAACCCCAACTCAGGCCGAGGATTGTCTCTCGAGAGTTAGAAAAGCCTTGACAACCACTGAAATGGAAGAAGGATAGAAATTCACCTTAGCAACCTTCCTTCTAGATGGGGAGGCGCAGCTTTGGTGGGAGGAGTTGGAGTTGCACCAATTGGCGAGAAGGAAACTGGCGTATGTCTCGTTTGAGGAGTTTTCGAGACTATTTTTGGCAAGGTATCTCCCATTTTATCGGCATATTGAGATGGAGAATCAGTTCAACTCCTCCCACTCAAGGCGATGGTATGGTGGATGACTATCTGCACGAGTTTACGAGGTTGGAGAGTTATGCAGGCGCCACGTTTGCAGATGAAGAGCGTAAGACCAATCAATTTTATGAGGGTCTGTCTGCGTGATGACCTGCGGTTATTGCTGTCTGGGTCGATGATGCAAGGTTTCATGACATTGGTCAACGCTGCTCATTCCTTGGAGAAGGACATGAAATGAGTCCAAAGTAAGGACTTGGCTATAAAGAAGTCGGAGTTCAAAGTACCAGACTCTGCAAAGTCTGGGCAGGGCAAGTGGTGAAAGAGAGATAGACCTTCAGGTCCAGCTCAATCCCCCATGTCTGGAACGACTATTGGACGAGGTCCAGTCACGTGTTACAATTGTGGCAAAGTGGGCCACTATGCTCGGGAGTGTCGCATCGGCAAAAAGGCAATTGCGTCATATGCGGCATAGAAAGGGAAGGCGGTGGAATCGACTGCATCCCATCATGCTCCATCTCATCCCCATATATACAATCTTGGCCAGCAGGAGGCCATTAAACAAAGTGATGTGGTGACAGGTATGTGTTAGTATATAACTTTTGTTGCTTTCTATATGTCATACCTTGCGCATTGCTTATTAAATCGGTGTGTATTAGGCTTTGTCCTAATCATTAACTGTCCGACGAGAGCACTGTTTGATAATGGAGCCTCGCATTCCTTTTTGTCGGAGGCCTTCATACAACAAATTGGGGTACCTTTGTCTTTGGCAAAGGAAAAGTTGGATGTGGTGCTACCGACTGGGTGCTCTATGCGTGCGGATCGAGTTTGTGTTGTTAAGGTGCGGATCGGAAGTCAGGACTTTGATTTGGAAGCATCGATGCTGCCGATTTCGGAGTTTGATGTAATCTTTGGAATGGACTGGCTGTCGGAGCAGCAGGCGTACATTGATTGCACTTTGAAGGAGGTCACACTTGGGCGTAATACCGAACGTGTGACTACTTTTGATGGTTTGTGTGGATCGAGCAAGATGTTGATATATGCGGTCCAAGAAGTCAAGGCAGTTCGGCAAGGCGCGGAGTTGTACTTTATGCTAGTGGGGGCTGCAAAGCCTCAACCCAGTTTGAGAGTCGTTCCTGTCATATCGGAGTATCCAGATGTGTTTCCCAAAGATCTCCCTAGGGCGCCAGCTCAGCGGGAGATCGACTTCACGATAGAGCTGGTGCCAGGTGCCAAGCCTGTGTCACGCTCCCCATATCGGATAGCGCCAAAGGAGATGGCGGAGTTAATGATTCAGTTGCAGGAGTTGCTAGAGCAATGATATATACGCCCAAGTTCATCCCCTTGGGGTGCACCGGTCCTCTTCGTGAAGAAGAAGGACGGAAGCCTGCGTCCGTGTGTCGACTACCGTGAACTGAACAAGTTAACAGAAAAGAACAAGTATCTGATTCCACAAATCGATGACCTGTTCGATCAGTTGGTCGGGTCAACTGTGTATTTGAAATTAGATTTGAAATTCGGGTATTACCAGTTGTGGATTCGGGAATGTGATATTCCCAAGACGGCGTTTAGTACCCGCTATGGGCACTATGAGTTCACCATAATGTCGTTCGGTATTCATGGATCTGATGAACAGAACATTTAGAGAGTGCCTCGACCGGTTTGTGATCGTCTTTATTGATGATATACTAGTGTACTCGCAATCTGAAGAAGAACACGAGATTCATTTGCCCGTAGTTATGGAAACCCTGCGAAGGAGTCAGTTGTATGCCAAATTCTCCAAGTATAAATTTTGACTAGCCTCTGTGATGTTCCTTGGTCATGTTGTTAGTGGAGAGGGTATTGCAGTAGATCCGACAAAGATAAAGGCAATCCAGGAGTGGCCTGTTTTGCCGACAGTAGCGGAAGTCAGGAGTTTCCTTGCACTTACCAACTACTATCAACGCTTATAGCGACGCCTCAGGGAGAGGCTTAGGCTGCGTTCTGCTTCAGAATGGTTCGGTGATTGCTTATGGCTCGCGCCAGCTGAAGGTGCATGAGAGGAACTATCCGGTCCACGACTTGGAGTTGACGGTCGTGATATTCGTACTAAAATTGTGGCGGTAATACCTATATGGTGTGAAGGTTGATATCTTTACTGACCGTAAGAGCCTGAAGTATCTGTTAAATTAGAATGAGCTAAATATGCGACAATGAAGGTGGATGGAGTTCCTTGGGGACTACACTTTCGAAATTCACTATACGCCTGGGAAGGGAAATGTTGTCGCATATGCTTTGAGCCATTGGGCTTCTGCACAAGCCAGCTGGATTCAGATACTTGATCCGCGTCTGATCAGCGACTTGGAAGCCTTGGAGATCTCCTGTGTGGATAGAAACGCTAGCGCGAGTTTGTGCTTGAACTGTATGGAGGTGCAATATGACCTCGCGGACAGAATACGACAAGCCCTGGAGCTTGATGCAAGCATAAAGCGCTACTTGGCTGAGATTGGGGTTAGGTCTGCTGCCGAGTTTGTCTTGGACGACGATTTTTTGTGGAAAGACAGTCGGTTGTGCGTCCCAAATGTTGGCAAGTTGCGGGAGGAATTGATGTACGAGGCACATTTTACGAAGTACTCAATCCACCCAGGGAGCACAAAAATATACCAAGACATGAAAAAGTTATTTTAGTGGCTATGTTTAAAGGACATAGCCCTTCACGTGGCAAAATGCAAAACTTGCACACTTGTGAAGGCAGAATGTCAGAAACCTGGTGGGTTCCTAAAGCCGTTTCCTGTTACGGAATGGAAATTCGATGATATTTCTATGGATTTCGTGCATGATTTGTTGAGGTCGCAAAGTGGGAATGATGCTTTTTGGGTGATCATGGATCGCTTGGCAAAGCTATATGTGGATAGCATTGTACGATTGCATGGTGTGCCCCATAGCATTGTAAGTGACCGAGATGGACGCTTCACATCGAAAGATTGGAGGATAATCCACCAACTGTTGGGTACCAAGCTGAAATTTAGCACTGCCTTCCACCCTCAAACGGATGGGCAGACTGAACGGACCAACAAGACATTGGAGGATATGCTCCGAATGTGCGCCATGGATTTCAGAAAGAGGTTGGAAGATCATCTCTTTATGATTGAATTCACTTACAATAACAGCTACCAGACAAGTATATAAATGACGCCCTTTGAGGCTCTTTATGGTAGAAAGTGTCGTACTCCCTTGGCGTGGGTGGAGACGGGCGAAACTAAGATGTTTAAGCGAAAGGAAGTCGAAGATGCCAATTCGACTATTCGAACAATCCGGGAGAGATTGTTGATTGCGCAAGATAGACAAGCAAAATACTACAGCGCCAAACACAGAAACATTGAGTTCGTCGTGGGAGAATGGGTTTATCTCAAGATCAAACCTTTCAAGGGTGTGTCCAGGATTCGACGCTTGAAAAAGCTGAGTCCGAGATACCTTGGAACATTTAAGATACTGGAACGTGTTAGTGAAGCTGCATATCGGCTCGCTCTTTCGACAGAGTTGAGCAGCTTGCATGATGTGTTTCATATATCTGTGCTAAGGAAGGCTATGCCAGAGCCTAGCCAAGTGCTTGTGGCGAATCAGGTGCCAGTTGATGATAAGCTGAAGACAAAGGTCAAGCCCATACGCATCGAAGATACTGAGGTGAAGCAATTGAGGAATAAAATGATCAAGATGATCAAAGTCCGCTGGGACAATTGCGGTCGTGAGGAGCTTTCATGAGAGGGTGAGCTGACCATGCGTGACGAGTTCCCTGAATTGTTCCGTTCAGGTGCAAGTTCTTTTTTGTATCTTTTTGTTTATTTGCACTGTTAGAATTTTGGGATGAAATTCTTTTAAGGGGGGAGAATTGTAATACCCCAGTTTTCATGTGCAAGAAATTCAAAGAGTTCTGCCAGAATTCGTCGAGTGGACTCGACGAATCGTCGAAAGGTCTTGGCGAATTGGACTTGGTCGACAAAATTTTAATGTCTCGACGAATCGTCGAATGCTCTCGATGAATCGTCGAATGGTCTCAGCAAGTCTCGACGAACACTGTGTATCGGTGATTTATCGAAGTGTCTCTAGTGGTCTCGACGAATCGTCGAAAGGATCTCGACGAATCATCGAAAGGACTCGACGAATGTGACTGTCTCGACGAATTTAGATCATCACTCAACGAATCCAAATAGAGCAGTGATTTTTGACCTGGTTCGAGTTTTGACGGAAACGGAAGTGTCGATCCTTCATCGCAATTGTCCAAATCATTCTAAAAACTGAATCGTACGGCTAGGATTATTTTGAAATCCATTAAATAAGGCTTGAGAGATAACTATCGGTTTATTTTTTCTACCGCCTCTTTCTCTCTCCAAACGTGCGATCGTTGAAAGCTCTAGGAAGAAGAAGGTATCTTCTGCCATTGACGGAGCTCCGAAGCTCCGTATGGCGAGATGTTTCTAGATTTGCGGAGAGCAGCCCGGTGCGATTCTTTCCATCCGCTTGAACTCCACCGAATAGAGCGGGAAGGGCAGTGATCCTTCCAACCCTTAGCAAGCTTCTCCAAGCTTCTTTTTGAGTGCTCAGTTGGATTGTCTGTGGAGCTATGGTACCGAAACGTGCATCGAGGGTAATGACTCTCCTTCTAAATCTTTGGACATGTTAGTCCTTTGATCAGCATAATATTGGGAAGACTTTCACTAATTAGTGAATTGGTTCTTCTGGTGAGTTGATACGGATAGCCCCACAGAAATTGCATATAGAGTCCAGAATCGAAGTACGGACACATGCATGCTGTGTGAAGCCCATCTGGACAGGTTGGTCTGGATTGGTGATGATTATTGCTTATTGTGTGCCGGAGAAAACTCCGTAAAGCTATGGACTCGCAATTGCTGAGCATAGTAGAAGAAAATTGCAAAGACTGTGTAGCACTGGGTGTGCATAGCAGAAGCGGAAGGGCCCGGAGAGTCTAGCTTCGTGTAACGGGCACAAGGGGATGTCATACCCGCGTCGGGCATAGTTTATCCCGATGTTTTGAGCACGAGCAAAGTTGAACCGAACTCGTCCCTTAGCCTGTCAGTGATGAGGTCGCTCATCCATTTCACAGAGGGAATTTTGGGAAAGGAACCGGAAGGTATGACGACCATGATGGTAAAGCTCAGAGTTTATCTAAGTTGAAAAAGTACATAGATCCGTGGTGTAACTCAAGGAGTACGTCGAAAGTGTGTCATGAGAGCACAAAGCATAAGGCTGTGAGTGCCTACGTTGGTGATGATTGCAGATATAGTTGTATATACTATTAACTCTTGCCTGCAGGGAAGGAGTACCACCGCACCGGGAATGAGGTGGGGTCGTTATATATTTTGGTCAGCTAAAGCTGACCGGATGCCTGTTTACCCACGTTCTTGTGGAATTGTTTGTATAGGTCCTGGCGAGACAAGCGAAAAATAGCGGGTTGGAATCCCAGTTGCTGCGATGTGCGGGCCCTCGAAGGCCAAAGTGTTTTGTTTACTATTTTCCATGTGTGTCCGGCCTGCGTGCCGATATTTGGAAGCCACCGTTGATGTAAACATTTCATATATAATTAGCGTTATGTATATTCATTCCTAGTGAACAAGTGGACAAAGTGTAATCTGTTTTAACTTTAAATAATTACTTCCATTGTGAATGACTCTGTGTTTGCTGAGATGGTTTTCTTTGAAACTATTTAACTGCTAATTATGTAACTCTCTTTACTGTTCATTTAATATGGTGTGGGGTCCCGGACGGACCTATTGTTATATTATTTATGACAGGGAGGGTGTTACAGTGCAGCAGCTGCATTCCGGGGGACATCCTCGCCGGAGGTGGGAGTCGTAGACTATCCAGGGTGTGCCTATTACAGATAACATGAGCGAGTTGCCTCCTGCTTGCCTCGTAAAACGCACACTCCATCGGGGGTGATAAACTTTATTGCCAGGTGAGGTACGGAGGGAATCGCTTCGATTTGTGCCTGAATAGGACAACAGAAGATGACATTGTATGCAGAGTCAGAATCCACAACCACGAACTGGACATCATGCGTGGCGTGATTTGGAAACTCGCCTTGGGTGACAGGTAGAGTGATGGTTCCTTGTAACGGGACAGGGCTATCGTTGAAGCCGTATACCGGACCAATTGCTGGTTTGAGGCACTCTCTTGGAATCTTCATGCTGTGGAGAGTGGATGTGAACAAGACGTCGACTGAGTTACCGTTTTCAACCAGTATCCTTTTGATGCGGGAGCTTGGATCATCAATTCCTGTGCTGATGACAAGTGGGTCATGATGCGGCAGGTGCAACCCCTCTAGGTCCTCATCTCCAAAATTGATGGTGGCTGCATGTGGCACCTTCGGGACTTGCTGATCTTTCTCAAGCTAAGCGATGGAGTGAACGTAAGGGAAAGGGAGATCCAGCTATGGTATCGACCTCTCCTACTACCTGCATGCCCCCTGCACACACTGGTGCGAGAATGGTTGATCTCTTCTAGGCTGAGGAAGTGCTGACTGATTTTGGACTTGGCTCTGCAGGAACCTGTCGAGGATGCCCTAACGATTAATACGCTCGATCTTGTCTTTAAGCTTGATGCATTCCTCAGTGGTGTGCCCAATTCCCCGATGGAACTCACAATACTTCGACTGATCTCCCCTGGCACTCGGGAGGAGTGCTCTTGGCCTCTGGAGTGTTGGATTTTCTTGGATGTTGTAGAGCACATTGGTCCAAGATGTGTTGAGTGGGGTGTAATCTTGAGGAGGACGGGGACCCTTGTAACAACCCATTTCCCAAGGGAAAGGAATCCTTCAAAAATCAGTAGCAGATAGCTAACGTCGCGCGGTAGTGGTACCACCATCGATATTGTGTCATCGAGAATGCTTGTCGTCGAGAAGGCCTGTCATCGAGAAGGCTTGCCGTCGAGACGTATTGTCATTGAGAAGGCTAACGTCTTGCGGTAAGTACCACTGATGATGGTAGTTATGTCTTCTTGAAGCTCCACTATGTCGTCCAGAGTTGTAGACGTTAAAACATCGTCTAGACGCTAACGTCGGGCAGTAATGATACTGAAAGTGCACAGTGTGCCTCTGAGAATCCTCTAGGGGGGTGAATAGTGATTTAAAAATTATTCATATTCTAACTGTGAAAACAATAAAATAATCTAAGGATTTATGCTCAATCAAGATCTCACACATAATAAATTAGTGCTGGAATATAAAGCAGAAAATAATAATGTAAAATAGCTATGAGGGACAGCACAGAAATTTATCAAACCAGAAGACACACAGAAATTTTTCCAACCAATTCAAATCTAGATTCAGCTGGATACCATAAGCCAAGCTCAGGAGTACCCTTCAGATATCTGAGAATTCTTTTGACAGAACTCATGTGGGATTCCTTAGGGTCAACCTGAAATCTTATACAAATATATGTAGCAAACATTATATCAGGTCTGCTAGCTGTTAGGTAGAGAAGAGATCCAATGGCTGCTCTGTAAGTCTTATGATCAAATGACTTACCTTGTTCATCTCTATCTAGAACAACATTAGTAGCCATGAGGGTTTTCATAACAGATGCATTCTCCATCCCAAACCTTTTAATGAGTTCTCTGGTATATTTAGATTGGGATATGAAAATGCCATCTAGATTTTGTCTAACCTGGAGACCAAGGAAATAGGATAATTCCCCCATGCTACTCATCTCAAATCTTAACTGCATCAGGTAAACAAACCTTTTGCATTAATATTGATCTGTGGATCCAAATGTAATATCATCTACATATATTTGCACTAGTAATAGCTGATTCTTATGTGCTCTTGTGAAAAGGGTTTTATCCACCTTTCCTCTTTTAAAGTTGTGTTCCAGGAGAAAGGTGGATAAGGTCTCATACCAAGCTCTTGGAGCTTGCTTTAGACCATATAGTGCTTTATCTAATTTATATACAAAAGAGAGAAAAGTTGGATTAATAAAACCTAAAACCTGGTGGCTGCTCCACATACACCTCTTCTTGTAGTTTTCCATTGAGAAAAGCACTCTTGACATCCATCTGGTACACCTTGATCTTCATGTGGGCAGCATATACCAGGAACATTCTAATTGCATCCAGTCTTGCTACTGGGGCAAATGTCTGGTTGAAGTCAATTCCTTCCTCTTGCATGTACCATTGGGCCACAAGTCTAGCCTTATTTCTGATTATGACCCCAGTTGAGCCCATTTTATTTTTGAACACCCACTTGGTGCCAATCACTGGGTAATTCTTTGGTCTCTCAACCAAAGTCCAGACCTTGTTCCTTTCAAACTGGGTCAGTTCCTCTTGCATAACAGATATCCAGTGAGGGTCACAATCTGCTTCTTCAAATTTCTTTGGTTCATATTGTGACAGGAAACACTACAGCATTGTCTCACTTGTGAGTTGGTTCCTTGTTTTGACTCCTGCTGTCAAGTTTCCTATTACTTGAGTTGGAGAATGATCTTTTTGAGTCATCCTGGATCTTCCTGAGTGAACTAAGATTTGCTCTTCTTCCTGAGCTATCACTTGCTCAGTGACAGTGGGAACTTCATCCTCATGTGCTGGAATAATGTCTGTGGCTAGTAAACCAGGTGCGGTTGTTTCCTCTTCATCTCCTCCATCATCCTCACCAGAGTTAGTGTCAATGTCCTGTTTTCCTTTTTCCTGACACACAGTTGGATGATCCACTATGCTCATCCTTTCAACTTGCTCTGCTAGTTGATCTTCTTCCTGCAGGATAGAACTGGTGGAAGTTTCCTTCCCATTGTAACCCATGTTAGTTTCATCAAAGACCACATGCATAGACTCCTCAATTTTGAGAGAGCTTTTATTGAAGCACGTATAGGCCTTGCGAGATGAGGAATATCCTAAGAATATCCCATCATCAGCCTTATTGTCAAATTTGGCAAGATAGCTTTTCCCATTGTTGAGGATAAAGCAAGTACACCCAAAAATTCTAAAATAAATGACTAGAAATGCCTTTCCCTTCAACAACTCATAGGGAGTCTTCAATTTAGTCTTGTTAATGAGACTCCTATTCAGAATATAATTTGCAGTATTTACTACCTCAACCCAGAAGGACTTTGGCAAGTTAGATTCAGCTAACAATGTCCTTCCTGATTCAATTAGGGTTCTATTTTTCCTTTCAGCTACCCCATTCTGTAGTGGGTTCTAGGAGCTGAAAAGCTTTTCCTGATACCTTCATCCTCACAGAATCTACACATTAACTGATTCTCAAACTCAGTGTCATGATCACTTCTGATCACAGCTACCTGTGTGTTGAGTTCAGATTGAATCTATCTAATGAATCTTGAGAGGATCTTGAAAGTGTCTGACTTAGCTTTTAGAAAGAACACCCAGCTGAACCTAGAGAAATCATCAACAATGACTAATGTGTAGGACTTTCCTGCTAAGCTTTGAGTGGAGATAAGGCCAAACAGGTCCATGTGCAACGGGAAAAGGATTCTAGGAGAATCATTATTACCAATTTGTTTGAATGAAGCTTTGATCTGCTTACCTAGTTGGCAGGCTCTACAGGGGTGGTCTTTAGTGAATTTACCAGTTGGTAAACCCCTGACTAGGTTGAGTTTGGAGAGTTTAGCTATGGTCTTAAGGTTAAGATGACCAAGTCTCCTATGCCACAACTCACTATTTTCTAACTGGGAGTTAAACAAGCAGATCTCAGACTTTGTGTACTCAAAGTCTAAAACACACACCTTACCTTTTCTGAGACCAGTCAAAACTGTTTGATCAGTCTTAGAACTAACTATATGACACAAGGACTTGGTGAATACAACTTTGTATTCACCATCACACAACTGACTAATGCTGATCAGATTATGTTGAAGTCCTTCAACATAAGCTACTTTAGCAAAGGAGATTTCTCCAATCCTGAGCAAACCATATCCTTTGGTTTGACCAGAATGGGAGTTCCCAAAAATTACCTTGGGCCCTTCCTTAGCCTTGAAATTTCCAGCAAATCTCTTGCTCCAGTCATATGCATGGAGCATCCACTGTCCAGATACCACTGCTGGTTTGTGGTTGAACAGCATTCCCTCTGCACATGTAAATTAAACATTAATAAAGACCCTCTCATGCTGGGGTCTCTTCCTTCTATCATCATATGGAGATATGAAAGAATGAGATGGTCTTCCATTGTTCTCCCTTAGGTAAAGAAGTGCTGCATTGTTATGCCAGCAATATTTTGCAGTATGTCCTTGTTTTTGGAGCAGCAAAAATATCATGGGATAGAAAAAGAAGGTTTTGATGTTTGGTGATTTTGTGCAGGAAATATGCGTCGAGAAGAAATCGACATAGTTTTATAGTTGCGTCGAGTACAATTTGACGTACCTGCATAGTCCCGTCGATAGTCATTCAAAGTATGATATTGGTTACGTTGAGTGTAGTTCGACGCACCCATATAGTTGCTTCGAGATGATGTCAACACATATGCTGGAGTCCGTCGAGATGCATTCGACACATTCCTAAAATTCCGTCGAGTTCTATTCAATGTATGATTCATATCATTCAGTGTTTGTGAATTTGAATTTACAATTTTCATAAGTAAGTTGATTTCTGACCTTAATTTATCATTCTTGATCATTAAATCATGTCTAGCTTTATTGTAAGCATTTGTGCTATTTTTAAGAGTGGAAATGACAGAGTCAATATGAGCTTGGTAATCATTTCTATATTCCTCAAAAGTTTCATCCATCTCTTCTATTTTAATTTTATAACTTCTGCATGTAGCACACTCATTCTTCGAATCTAAATTTTCCAAGGGTTGTGTGCCTAAGATTCTTGTTCATCACTAGTGTCTACCCTATTAAATATGGTGAGTTTATTGGGGTTATCTTTCTCATGTTCTTTACATGATTCTGATAAATTATTTGGCCTAGACCTAGAGGATGTTACTGGTCTATCACAAGCAAGTTTGCTAGTGAGTGATTGTGATTCTTGATTAAGATTATTATATCTCTTGGAGAGATTTTGTGAAATCTCTCTGATCTTTTGGATCCTTCCATTGAGGGAGTTTTCAAAGGCTTTTGCCTTTGAGAGTTCTTTCCTTAGATCTGAATTTTCATTATCTAAGATATCTATTTCTTTTTCTTTCTTAAGCAGTTCACATTTCAGATCATTGTTAACTAAGAATGAAGGATCATTACTAAGAGTTTTTATTTCATATTTGATTGTTTCAAGTTCCTTTTGATTATTGATGTAATCTTGGCAAAATTCTTTAAAGCATCCATTAAAATCTTTTGAAGAAAAATCAAGGTCTTCAAATATGCTTACCTCAATTTCATTAGTGGGATCTTCAAAAGCCATTAAGCAGGCTTCTTCTGGTCCACCATCTTCATCATCAGATGAGGAGGAACCTGATTCTGAATCTGAATCACAACAGGTCTCAGCTAAGAGACCTCTCTCTCATTTCTTCTCCTTTCTCTTGAAGGATTTTTTCCTGTGCTCCTTCTTCTGCTTATTTTTCTTATTCTTGTCTTCCCCAGGACATTCAGTAGAAATGTGTCCTGGCTTTTTGCAAGAAAAATAGATTATCTCTTGTTTAGGAGTTTTGTCATACCTTGGCTTGCTTGAGCTCCTCTCTCTCCTTCTGGAATCTTTTGTCCTGGCCCACTTCTTGAATCTCTTAGCCAAAAGATTAAAAATTTCTTCTTCAGTGGTGGAGGACTCTGCTTCTGCACTTTTTAATGCCAGAGTCCTCTCTTTAGAAGTTGGTGTCCTTTCTTGGGCTTCTGACTCGGCCCTGCTTTTCAGTAGGAGCTCATAGGATTTGAGCTTTCCTAGGAGAGCATCAGTTGATATCTCCCTGAGGCATATAGAATCTCTGATAGCCCGAATTCTAGAGTCCCATGTGCTATGGAAGCACATGAGGAGCTTGTCATTAATATCTGTCAGAGAGATTTCCTTGCCAAGCCCTCTCAGCTCATTTATGATGAGGCTGAATCTGTCCTACATTTATGTAATGCTTTCATCAGCCTTTTTCTTGAAATTCTCATATTGAGATATGAGAAGAGCCTTTTTGTCTTTCCTCTCATTAGAGCTTCTTTCAACTAGTCTGGAGAGAGATTCCCAGATCTCTTTTGCAGAGTTGCAATCAGCAACTTTCTGGAATATGTCATCAGACATGGTTGAGACTAGTATGCTCATGGCCTTGGAATCACATGTCTTGACCTTCTTCTCATCCTTAATCCATTCTGCTCTGGGAACTGAGGTTTGTATGACCTTCCCAGTGGAGTCTTTCCTTATTGGGGCTGGAGGACCATGGAGGATGACATTGAAAATTTCCTTATCAATAGAGTTCATATATAGTTTTATTCTGGCCTTCCAGAGTGTAAACTTATTCAGATTATACACTGGAGGTCTTGTAGAGGCATAATCCTTAGAGCTCATTTTCCTTATAAAATATATTTAAAATAAAGAAAAAGTATAGTAGGTCTTTTTGATCAAGGTGTTAACATTTTATTGATCAACCTCCCTCTGATACCAATTGAAAGTGCACAGTGTGCCTCTGAGAATCCTCTAGAGGGGGGGGGGGTGAATAGAGATTTAAAAATTATTCCTATTCTAACTATGAAAACAATAAAATAATCTAAGGATTTATGCTCAATCAAGATCTTACACGGAATAAATTAGTGCTGGAATATAAAGCAGAAAATAATAATATAAACTAGCTGTGAGGGACATCACAGAAATTTATCAAACCAGAAGACACACAGATTTTTATAGAGGTTCTCTAAAATGTGGGTACTCCCCTCTTCTACCACCTGGTAGGGATGCACCACAGTACCCGAGTCTTTTGGTAAGGAAACTCTTAGAACCACTGTTCTTTTGACAAGGAGATCATGAACCACCAGATCTTTTGATAAGGATATCTTGAGCCACCAGATCTTTTGATAAGGAGATCATGAACCACCAGATCTTTTGATAAGGAGATCTTGAACCACCAGATCTTTTGATAAGGAGATCTTGAACCACTGAATCCTTTGAAGAGGGATTAACAAAACTCTTTTACAGAAGCGAAATAGAAGGAGAAAGAAGAAGAAGAAGGTTGTAGGAATTCTGTTTTCAGAATTCTTATGATGGTTGTATGAAGAATAGCTTCTTATATCTTTTCAATGGATTTGCTCTTGATGAACTTCTGCTTATGATGGTGATGATTTGCAGAAGCAATGTTTTTCAGATCCTTTGTGATTCTGCTGATTGAGATCTGGCTGTTATGTAATAGTGATGAAGAACATCTTTCAGATCCTTTGTCCTACTCTTCTGATTAAGATCAGTCTGCTATGTAATTGTGACGATGAGCAGCTGTTCTTATCTTCTCTATATATTCTCAGTTAGGGTTCCCGAGGGAGGAAGAAGAAGAAGCAGCTCTAGAGAGAATGGTTTTTGCAATTGTAATGAATGCTCTGTTATTATTCTCCTTCTTCTTTGCCCTTTTATTATCTCTCTTCAATTTTGAATTTTATTTCCATTTTTGGTAGGACCTGAAAAGGTATTTTTGTCATTGACAATCTTTTTCTTTCCTTCTTTAACTCCTGACACGTTCACCAACCTTAAGCATGTTTCCAAGAAAGCTTTTTGTCTTCTTGAATTTCTTCTGTCTATTTGAGGCAATTAATGAGTCGTTAGGGAACGGCTTTGTGAGAGGTGGGCCATGAGAGAGGATCAAAAATGACGCACCTTCGAGTTCACTTCCTCTCTTGTCGACGCACCTTCGAGTTCTTGTAGGAGCAGCTTCGAATTCAACCTTGCTCTGACTGAACTCTGCTAGTCGACGTTGCGTCGATACCCAATCGACGTAACCGTCGAGTTGACTGCTTGGCTCTGAACTTCATTATTTGCGTCGAGATGAAGTCGACATTGCATCGACTTTAGATGCCTTCGATAGATACTTCCTTCTGCTCTGAGTTGAAGTAGAAGCTGCGTCGACTTCTTCAAGTACTCTGACAAGTCCATGGTCTCTGCGTCGATATTAATTCATTGTAACGTCGACTCGGATTACTTCGACAGAAAGGTGAACTACTTGGACTTCTAGTCAGAGTAGCGTCGACAACATCTTGTCGTTGCGTCTAATTCTATTCGACGCAAGTGTTAACTTTGCCCAAATTTTGCTTCTCTTGACTTGGTCTTGACACCCTAGTTTGAGTGTGATATCCTAAGATATCTAATGACCAGATTACCCTCACTATACAATGGGTAATTCAATCCTAAGAAGTAAAATCACTTTTAGGTAATTTGTTAAGTTAAATCAAATGGGGTTTTTCCCAACAGATTCCGTCAGGGGTAGGTCTTCAAGACGATATCACTCACAATATCATTGAGAGAGCAAGATGATATGTTGACTGTTTAGGATAAAATCAAATGCTAACGCGACGCGGTAGTGATACCGTCGAGCGGTAGCTGACAGACCCAGATTCGCAAAACAACGATCGTGGCAGTCAAATTCTTTAGGGCTTTTGATCTAACAGTTGGGACTTGTTCAAGAACTTATTAGGTAGAGAAAAGAGGATGTTTATCCTCATTTGCTTTAGTATTTTCTCTCTCCAAGTTTGAGAAAGAAGAAAGCCAAGGAGGAAGTAGAAGAGTCTTACCGCCATTGTTGGAGCTTCGGAGCTCCGAATCGCGAGCCGATTCCAGATCCACGTAGAGGAACCCACAACGGCCATTTCCATCTGTTTCAAATCTTGGATTCATAACGCCAAAGTGAGCGGCATGTTGTAATGATCCTTCCTCGTGGTCTTATAATGTATTTTGGTCCTTTCGTCCATTTTTCTATGTTTGCATAAGGTTTTCTCTTTCACTAATTAGTGATGTGTAGGACTCCCTTTGGTTCTTCGAAAATCTGGATAGATTGTGTCCGTCCTCGGCATTTATTGCATATAGAAATCTGATAGACATGCAGATTTAAGCATTTTGAGTGAAGCCTATCTGTGGCCTTTATTCCGGATCGATGATGCTTGATTTGTGACATGCATTTAGGTTAAGCCTAGAATGTGTGCCGGAGAATGACTCCGTGAAATATGTCATATTGATGCGGGACTTGAGATTTAGGTGTCTCTAGGAGAACCTAACAGAAGCCCTGTGATTGTGTTGTTGTTGAATGCAAACCTTCGCCATAGATTTGTAGTGGAGTTGACATGGACCTCCTACTTTGGTTGCATTTGCGATGCCTATGTCCTCTTGAATGGATTAGTTGTGTAGCTTGATTTTGTGTTTCACTTGTATGCATTAAACCCTTATGGACCAAGGAGAAGTCGTACCTGCATCGTACTGATGGATGATGATGACAAGAGCACATGCAAAGCTGAACCGAACCCATTCCCATGCATGATCGGTGAGAGGTGTTAACCTCTTGTATGCCGTACGATCATGGAAGTGGTCGTGGAAGGTGAGTTAAACAAGACTGACAAAAGTTCTTTTCCCACATAAGGTTGCATAACTTTGGGTGGTGTTGGAACTCATGAAAGAGTACATTGGAACTGTGCCTTGAGTGCATGGAACATGTAGTCGTGAGTACCCACACTTGTGATATGATGAATTGATGTTATGTTAACCTCATGTACGTTTGCTTAGGTTGTTGTGGGGAAACTCCAGGTGAACCCAACTGACATCATTTGCATTCCTTGGTTCCCCTTATTGATGTTCAACCTAGAAGATTGATTATGCTTGAAACCTCACCTTGTGTAGTGCAGATGCACTTTCTTTATTATATTACATATTGCAGGTGCGGCTTGCTTACAGGTGAGCGGTGCCTCGCCCCGGAGCTGGCTAGAATGGTCGGGGTGGTGGGATTGTTACATAGTTTTTGGTCAGCTCATAGTTGACCCTCGTTTACCTCTTATTTATGGATGGTACTGGTGCAGGTGTGTCGAGCGAGAAATAGCGGGTAGAAGCCCATAGCTGAGTTGGCTGTCGAAGGCCAGCCTATTTTACTGCTTGTCATGTATTGCCGGCCTACGTGCCGGTGTATGTTTTAGAGTCTTGCTACATTAGTTGAATGTAAGACCTTAAGTCCACAAATCTATTAATGACATTTCTGAGTATGTGGACATTCTTATAATAATGTTTAATGGACCGCTTGTGCTTTATATACTCTCGTGTAGTCTTACGTTTCTGTTTATCATCTTAGTAACGTCTAGCTAGTTTGTTCAATATGGCGTGGGGTTCCGTCCGGACCTATTGTTAAATTATTTGTACTGACAGGGTGTTACAACACTAATCTCTCTGGGGGGTCCCTGCGACGCTCGTTGTCACGACATTCTTCCTATTTTCTGTGAGCCTACTGCTTTCCTTTCTGGCTTTCTTTGAATTGCTGGCAGTGTGCTTCGATTGCTTCATCAACTGCTAACTGAGCTTCAACTCTTTGCGCGAGTTCTGGATAGTTGGGCATCATCTCTCACATTAGTGCTGAGTAGAAGCCGCTTGGGCGAAGTCCTCCCAGAAAATTGTCGGGCAGGAGCTCGGGATAGACCCCGATAATTTTTCGCGCCTATGTAGTGAAGCGACATAAGAATTCTTTGAGGCTCTCTCCCTTATTTTGGCGGGTCCCGATAGATGAGAGGGGTCTCTGACGATCCCGCGGTTGGCGATAAATTGATTTGTGAATTGTTGAGTAAGTTTCACAAAGCTGTTGATGGCTCCCTCTCTCAGGGAGTGGAACCAGGTGCATGCTTGTCCTTTCAGTGTTGTCGGGAACACTTGACAGAATAGTTGATCTGGGGCATTATAAATCCTCATAATGGTGGTAAAATGGTTGATGTGCTCTAGTGGATGGTTTGTTCCGTCGAACGTCTCAATGTTTTAGAGCTTGAAGTCGTGTGGGATCAAATGTACCAGTACCTCAGGTGCTAACCGTGAATCGTGGGGGAGAGGGCGGCAAGAAAAAGTGACCATCATTCGGCTTGTCCATACTCCTTGGTGATAACATCATGAATCTCCTCGCGAGTGTCTTCCAGTAGCCTGCCCAAAGCCTGCTGCTTCCGGGCAGTGGTGATGATGATGGGCTTCAGGTTCTCTGGCAGGCCGAAGTGGATGTGTTGAACTAGCCACATCCAAGAACTCATCTTCAGCGGCATGATGTCCGCGAGCGGCGTGCTCAGTCGGATCACGGTTCAGAGTTGGAGTAGGCAGGTTGCCTGGCTTGGGGGATGGATTGGGAGCCTGAGGTGATCCTAAGTTTCTTAGTAATGTGAGCATATCGTCCTAACATTCTTCCATTTGGCGCATGTGCCCTTCTAGTGCAGCTACGGGCTCGATCATTGCCTCTTCCGTGAAAGGTATGTTGACAAGCGAGTGAGAGGGAGCTGGCTCGACGTGCCCCCATGGATTGGCACTTCAGTTGTATGGGTCCCTCTTCTGTCCATTCGATGTTAGTCACGGGTACTACCGTTATGCGAGTACTGTCTTCTGATAATCTTTAGATAGCTTGGGAAGACCTTTCCACAGACGGCATCAAACTATTGCGGGTCGCTTGACGCTCTTATGGACTGGTCAAATTGAACTGTCTCTGCTCGAGAGTGAGCCGAGCACAAAAATAGTCAAAGTTGAGACCAACAACTAGCAAGAAGAGTTTTTTATGGGGAAAACCCAAAAATGGTAAAAAAACCATGGGGTCGGATCGAATCTAACCAAATTGCACAATATCTCTGGGTGCTACAATTAGTAGAATGCACGATGGTGACATGCTACCGCTCGTTGTAGGGGGAGCAGAGAAGAATGAAAAATGGAGAATATTCAAAGGGGAAAGAGATCTTCAAGGGCCAAAAGGAGATCTTCAAGACGCCTTCGAAGGAGATAATTGAAGAGGAAAGAGATCTTCGAAAGAGATATTCGAAGAATTCTTCGAACGCCAATGGAGAACTCTGAAGAATCTTTGAAAGAGCTCTCTCGGGCGCTGAAGGCAAGGTCTCTTCCAATGAAAGCTCTGGGATCCTTTTATAGTTTTTGGCAAGGGCGGCTTGGTAATTGCGCCATTGTAACTACCATAACTACCGGACGAGAGAATAAGATTGCACGATATAGAGCACACAGATCGCCATTTTTGTCGATATGATATTTTCCCCATCGGGCAGTTTAGGCAGCTCCGTTTGCAGCGAGGACGACAATAAACGAGTCATGCAATCTGAGAAGTAAAGAAAGTTAGTTGTCATGCGCGCCACAAACCCGGAGGCATTATGCATGTGTTGCTAACACGGAGGCATTCTGAGCGTGTCGTAAACGCGGAGGCATTCTGAACCTGTCGTGAATGCCGAGGCATTTTGAGCGTGCCGCGGACGCCGAGGTCTTGTAAGAAATGCCAGCACTTGGACGTTTGGATGCGGGTGCGCCAGATGAGATAGCATGGTCGAGAGTTCGCATGAGGTGGTGCGGTAGGAGCGCGAAGGTGGCGCGACGGGTGTCGCGCAGAATGCATCGTGCGAAGGCGGCGCGACCTGCGTCGCACTAAGGTGGTGCGGCAAGCGTCGCACGGTAGGTACCGCGCGACCGTAGATACCGCGTGGTGGTTGTCGCGGCAAGGCGGTGCGACAGACGCCGCGTGGCGGCTACTATGCCAAGGAGGTGTGCGGCGGTCGCGCTACAAGGGCCATGCGACGGCCGCGCGATGGTGGCCCCGCAGTGGGTGCCGCGCGGCGGGGGTCGCGTGACATGTCCCGCGCGGTGGGGGCCGCGCGACATGTCCTGTGCGAGATGTGTAGCGGGCGCCACAGAGCTGTTGCCGCATCGGGGCGCTGCGGGGGGCGCTGCGCGGCGGGTGCCTCACAGGGATAGCCGCACGCCGGTAGCCGCGCGGCGGTTTCCCTGCGGTGGCCGTTGCTTGACGCGTGTCATGCATCAGTTTTTGGCGGTTTCCTCCACTATGGGTGCTTAGTGGCCCCACTTCCTCCATTATGAGCACCCCTAGTGGGTGCTTAGTGGCCCCACTTCCTCCATTATGAGCACCCCTCATAATGGAAGGGGTTTCACTATCCGCAACCCTATCTCCAATAAATAATGGGGATACCCATCAAAGTTCATTCTCCATTTTTTTGTAGTAAAGCCAATGATTTTATTATCACACACTTAATCCTTGTTTGGGAGAGTGGATTTAACACTTCGTTCTCTCTCATGGGTTTAGGGGTGTCGTCGATGCGTGCGCCCACACATGACATTCCCGACAATCTTTTCTGAGAGTTCAAAAGATCACACGTCGTGTGCTTGCCACAAACCTTCCCGTGGCATTTTTTGGAACTTCGAGAGTTACAGATTGAGAGATTTGGATTCTAAGATAAATTAGATTGTAATTAAGTAGTTCTAATGGAATCAGTATAGTTCTGAAAGTATCAATATATGTATGTAAAGATACCTTCTTAATGATTTAGAGCAACACAAGGCTTCACCTTTGAAAGCTTTAGCTTCCACTTCATTAAGAGAGATGAAGTTATGGATTTGTCTGAAGGCATTTTCAAACACTTTGAACATGCAAAATAATGCTCAAGATCCTGCAATTATGGATAGATGGAAGAAATAATTTTTGATATATCAACCGAAAAATCAACATACTCCAACCAACTTACTCTTTAGCACCAAAATGGCCATAATTCTCAATTGCTCTTCTGTGACAAGATAGTGAGGTTTTTTCTGATGCAATATCACTTTCTATGATATCAACTAAGAATTAGAATTCAGCACCAACCATTCCTTCAGATATTTGTCGACTTCTTACCGGAGAACCACCACACTGATAATGCTTGAAGCCCGGGAGAAAAATGCGCGCTCAGGAGGAAAACACGTGCCCGAGCGGAATATGCGCGCCTTGTCGGAATATGCATGATCCGGGGAATACGCATGCCTAGGCGGAATACGCATGCCCAGGCGGAATACGCACTCTCGGGCGGTATACACGCACATGGGCGGAATACTCCCCCCCGGCGGAATACGCGAGCGCGGTCAAAAAATGAGCGTTGTGGCAAAAAAATCGCATCACGGGCAAAAAAATGTGTACCTAGGTGAAAACGTGCGCTCGGGCGAAAAAATCCTCTAACGAGTGAAAAATGTGTGTCCAGGCGAGAAATCGTAAGTTAAGGCAAAAATCATGCACATGTCAAAAAATTTGTGCTCGGGTGAAAAATGTGCATCCGGGCAAAAAAAACATGCACGAACGAAAAACGCGTGCTCGGACAGAATACGCGCCCCCATGCAGAATGCGCATGCTAGGGCGAAAAAGTGTGCGCCCGGGCGAAAAAAGCATGCACGAACAAAAAGCATGTGCCCGGGAGATAAAAGAATGCATGAACAAAAAACGAGCGCCCGAACAGAATACGCGTGCCCGCGTACACCTGGGCAAAAAAGTGTGTGCCCTGTCGAAAAATGAGCGTTATGGCGAAAAAAGGACGCTCGAGCGAAAAAGTGCGCACACGTATGAAAAATGCTCGCCAGTGTAAAAAATGCTCGCTCGTGCAAAAAATGCTCGAAAGAGCAAAAATACGCGCCCCAGGCGAAAATTGCACGCTTAGGCGAAAAAATGAAAGTCAAGGCGAAAAGCACATACGAGCGAAACAATTTGCGCCCTGGCGAAGAAATGTGTCCTGCCGAAAAACGCGCGCCTGGGTGAAAAAACACATGCTCGAATGAAAATTACTCGTCTTTGCGAAAAATACTCGGTCGGGAGAAAAACACACACCCCAGGCGATAAACGCGCTACAGACGAAATTATCCAATTCTTATATATATTGTAAAGAATTGGCTTTAGTTCAAAATGAATTCATGAAATTCATTAAAATTTCAATTCCAACATTTAAACGCGCAAACGAATGACAAAATTTTAAGTAGACTTTCAATTCCAATTACTTGTGTTCAATTCCGTCCAAACAAACGGACCAGTATTGATTTCTTGTGCCCATTCTTTCTTAGTTACAAGAGAAGATTAGAGAGATTAAAAAGCAAGTAAGCAGAAGAATATGTGGAGTTAGTTCCCTCCCTCTTAAATATCTATTAAGACCTTGTTGCGTCGAATAGAAATCGTTGTATAACTCCTTAGACGTTTAGTGACTTCTCAACGCACGCCTTTGTGATGTCAGCAAGCATTGAGTAGTTTGTTGAGGTAAGTTTAGTAATAATTTCTATTGCCATTTTAGCTCCTTGTATTTAGATATTTTAAAGCATTTATAGAATGTTTATACTTTACTTTAACGATGAGTATTTCTTGAACACCATCTAATATTTTGTCTATCACCTGAGTGGTAAGATGATCCTTGAGATTAACAAACTCTTTGGGAAGATCAACCCTTTCCACTTGTGGGATAACTTCAATATTGTTTTCATCTATAATAGGGGATGCAATAGATTAACTAGGTTGAAACTCATGTGAGTAGATAGTATTAATCCCTTCATCTTATACTAGAGGATTGACTAAAGTGTGTTGTAGTGCCATAAAATTTGGTATATCTTCTTCAACTTCAATATCTTAAACATCGTTCTTGTAAGTGACGGTGAAATCCTGAATTGTAGTGCTTAAGTTAGTGTTACGTTGAGAACATTCACCAATCACTAATTGATCCATTTTGTAGCAATTTCTTCAACCTGCATGGTAGGATCAATAAAAATGTTATTTTCCTCAAAGAGCATATTAGTCCCTTCAAAGGTTATATGCATGATTTCTTTCATACACAATGTTTTTTTTGTTAAAATACCTAGTCATTACTTGAAGTTAAATACCCAAGGATTATCCCTTCATCAGTCATCCTATCAAATTTAGCAATGTGAGTTTTACCATTGTTCAAGATATAACAATTGCTTCAAAAATAAATAAAGAGAGATATTTGGAACTTTCCCTTTAAATAGCTCATATGGAGTCTTTTCTTTGGTCTTGTGGAATAAACTCCTATTCAAGATATAACAAGCAGTGTTTACAGCTTCAACCCAAAACAAAGGTAATTTGACTTCAACAAGTAAAGTTATGCCCATCTCAATGAGTGTTCTGTTCTTTCTCTCAGCAACTCTGTTTAATTGGAGTTTAGCAGAAAAGCTATGCTTGGTCTCTTCCTTTCACAAAATTTATTCATTCCATGAGACTCAAACTCTGTGTCATGTTCATTTCTAATCAGTACAACCGAAGTGTTCAACTCTTTTTGGATTTGCTTGATGAAGTTTGTGATGGATTTGAAAGTATCAAATTTAGCCTTTAGAAAGAACACCAAAATGTTTCTTGAATAGTCATCCATAATAACCATGAATATGATTTCCTCCTAAATTATTGATAGAAATGGGTTAAAATAAATTCATGCGAATCAAATACAAAATTCTTGGTGAACTATTGTGAACTTTCTTAATTCGTAATAGAAACCATAATTTTATTTCCTAATTGACAATCCCTACATGTTCTCTCTTTGATATATTTTGAGAAAGATAAACCTCTAACCAAGTTGTGTATTGATATCTTAGAGACAATTTTTTATGTTCAAATGAGCAAGTATTGTATACCATAGTTCCTAGTTAGAAGTGGAAGAATTGAACAGTCGTACTTCATATGTATTTGATAGAAAATCAACAAAGTATACATTACCATTGCTTTTATTTGGCAATACATCGCTTTAGTCATTTTTGGTAATCAAGCATCTATCGTATATGGAGATCACTTTGTAACCCTTATCGTACAATTGACTAATGCTAATTAAGTTGTGCTTTAGTTCTTTCACATAGGCAACATTCGAGAAGGTTATAACACCAACATTGACAGTCCCATAAGAGTCACCAACTGGAGTTTGGCCCCAACTGGAGACACCAAACATAGCCTTAGGAATTTCTCTATGATCAAACTTATCCAACAAACTTTTATTTCCATCCATATGTCTGGAGCAACCACTATACTAATACCACTGCTTGGTTGTGGTATTTCTGGATTGTCCATGCAAAACACTTATGCATTAGGGTAGGCCCAGCTTTATTTAGGCCCATAGGCCATTTGATTAAAATCATTTACATGATAATTTGGTTTTTTATAGAGAATGTTTTGAGAATACACTAGTTGATTATACCAACAATCTTTCATAAAGTGTTCTACTATGACAAGATTTTTTTTCAAATCTATTATAATAATTTCTTCTTTTAATAGGAAAGTGAGATGGTAGAGAAGCAAATGAGTTAAGAAAATTTGTAAATCTCACTCAATCGTTCATACGTCAAGTAGAAATCGATATATGTCGATTAATATTCAACGTATTTTCAGCCGAACGTCAAGATCAATTCGACATATGTCAAAAAGTTCTCACAATATGAGATTGATTTTTATTCTCTAAAATGGGAGCGTTTCCCGGTATTCATTTTTGGGAGGAGGAAGTATGAGAACCTTTTGTCTCATTTTTTGAGGAATATCAGGCTCTTGATATGCTGAGGTAGAAGGAACTTCCTCTTGAGTTTTTTTAGAGAGTTCCTTCTCCTTTGCACTCACAAAATCAATCGGTCTTTTCCAAACATGTATTTTATTTGGTTCCTTTTCTGAAGTGGAATCAACACCCAACCCTAAATTTCTAAACCTAAGTACTATGTTCTCAAAACTACATTTCTATTTTTGACTTATTCCATTAATGTTATCTTCAAAATCCTTTGCTTTTCTTAATTCATTAATTAATTTATCATTTTGCAGAAAAGCAGCATTTAGCTCTTTTCTAAGGAAAATAACGACTTTTAATTGATAGAGTTCTTCTGAATGATTTTCTATTTCTAGCTTACTTTTCATAGTATCATTTTCAGTTGAAAGGGGTGAATTTTCTTTTAAAAGTTTTTTATTTTTAAAAAAGCAGTATCAAATACAAATTCAATTCATCTTAGTTCAAGGGGAGACTTCTTCAAATCATGGCTATTGTGGATACAATACCCAACAATCTCCACCTATTTGAAGAAGTCTCAGAACCCTGTGTACTAAGTTGAATTGCATAGAGAATAATAATAATCACAGATGCAGAAAATGACATAATGAATTTATAATTAAAGACTAGATCATCAAAATATTAATGTCTATATAAATGTTCTTAAGGGCATTCACAATTCACACAACATTTACTGAGACATCTTAGACTTCTGCCTTTTGCTCTTCTCCAATTGTTTGTCAAAATACACATAAGGCTTGGGGTAATATCTGGGAGGAGGAGAAGGTGCATCATCTGAGCTTCCATGATTTCTGAAATGAATCCTCCTCTTCACATTTGATAATTCATGCTTTTCACATTCATCTCTGCTGAAATAATTGGTGTGGTTCTCATTTCCAATATCTACTAAAGTGAAGGTATCCAAAATAATACCTTTGGAGATAGGACTCCAAACTTCAGCTTTGCTCTGACTGTGATCTGATATGTTACCCGAGGTTCCTTCCCCATATCTTCTTCATTTCAAAGGAGGCCTAGAGGATTCTCCATGGAATTCTTCCTCTGCTGGATCAGACCAACCTTAGGATATTGCACTGGAGGAGCATACTGCCCTGCTTCGAAAAGATGAGGTTTCCATGTGCCCTCAATAGGTGAATCTGGAGCTATCCCAGTCAGCTCTTCATGAAGCCACTTAAAATTCTGATAATTATATACATTTGCATCATGAATTTTGTTTTTCATCTCATGACTTAGCTCTTCCATTTGGGATTTTAACTTTATCTCCCCCTTTTGACTTCTTCAATTAGGGAAGAGACAATATTAGCTCCATACTTAGCCATTTGCTCATCAATATAATGCATGCTTGAATCATGAGAATGCATCAAGGTATCATTTTCAGTTGAAAGATGAGCAGCCCTATCATAAACATGATGAATACCCTGCATTGTAAGATTCACAAATTTACCACCTTGATTTAGCCATTCATCCATTTCTGCTTTGAAGTTGCCCATGGTGTGTTTCATCTCAGCTAAGCCATTGTTCAAATCAGTTTCTAGTTCTTTTACTTTGTCACACACTTGTTTCATGGAGAAGTCAAAATGCTCTTTTCCATGATAAGCATTGCATTTATAGACTTTAACAAGTAACTATCAGAAGGGGAATAGAAATATTTTGAGATCTGGGGCCTCCAAAACTTTCAGCATCTGAAGAGAAATGACTAGAATGAACTCCCCCTGGAGATGGGTGATCCTTTATCAAGGGCTAGTCCTGAGCAGGAGGTAAGTTTTGAGTCTTTATGAGATCCTCAGAAGACATTACCTCATCTTCTCTTACTTCCTCATAGGCAAAATTAATAATGAGGTCCTCTTGGGGAGAGTGATTGATTTCTCCCCCTCAGCCTCTACAGCAGCTTCGTTCTCCACAAGAACTTTCTCAAGAACTAGGACTCCACCAGATGTGGATCCTTTCTCACCAGAAATCTGAATATTCGGAACTTCATCTGTAATTACATTCTCATCAGGAACATCCTTCTGAACTTCAGGCACTAGAGTGTAGATAACAGGTGGTACTTGGAGCTGAACTTCAGATGGATCTGGCTGAGCTTCAGAATCTTATGCATGAAGATTCTTCGCCTCAAAACCTGCATCAGAGTTCCTAGGAGTATCATGGGGTGAAGACTGAATTCTTGGTTCATTTTCAAATTCTTCCTCTTCTTCATCATCCTTCCTAGCACCTTGCCTTGGGATTCTCCTCTCCCACCTACTGAAGATTGAAGAATATATCATCTTGAGATGATGAATGGGCATCCAAAAGATATATCAAACTAGTTCCTGTCTGTTGAAAATGTTGAAGTGGAAGATTGTGGAGTTGGCGGTCTGGGGGGGGAGACCGCGCAGTCTGGTCTGACCGCACGGTCTTGCGGTCTCCTCTGGTGGTCTGACCTCTCTGGTCTAGCCGCGGGCTATTCGGCGTGACCGTCGTTCTTCTGTCCAAGTGTGCCGAGGTGAGGTCGCGCGGTCTGGTCATGTGACCGCGTGGCGAGCTGTCTTCTGTTCAGTGTTACCGCGCGGTCTGGTGCTTGTGACCGCGTGGTGGGGATAGCCCGGTCTGGTGGCTGTCCGGTTTCTTTATGGTGCACACAGACTAAGGTCTTCTTAGTCGCGCGGTTGACTAGATCAGGTCGCCCGCCTATAAATAGGAGTCACTGTAGCAGCAAAATCAATCGCACCAAGTGTAAGCTGAGCTCGCGTCCTGTTCTTGCGGTCTCTTTTTTGTGACCGGCCGGTTAGCTGATCGAACTTGTCTTGTGCAGCTTCTGCGGATTGCGCGGGCAGCAGCGATCACCTCCTCTTCTGAAGGTGTTCGGGCGGTCTCGCGGCTTGCAGTGCGGGTTGCTGGAGTTCGGGAGGATCAGTGGAGTTTGGTAGTTCGCGGGGTTCTCAGTTGGTGTTGTCCAAGTCGCAGGCAGGCAGTTCGGGTGGTCTTGTTCTCTAGCCGAGCGGACTGTCAGGTCGAGCGATCAGGCGGTCTCGGTCGGCAGACCGCTGGTTTTCCTTTCAGCTTGTTTCTCGTCTGTTTTTTTGTGTACTGGCGAAATCATGTCTCGTCATGTATACCTCGCCCTGTAATGAAGAATTTTCCTTGATCAATAAAGATTGTGTTTGCTTCATGTGCTTCTGGTTGATTGGCTATAACTTTTAGTTGTACAATTCCTGCTCACTCCTAGATCTACGGAAAATTTCACACTGTCAAACTGATTCAAGTATAAAGTGAGAATTCTTCCAAAGTTTGGTGTCATTAGACTTGCTTTAATTCTGTTAAACAAAACTATTCCCCAATTAATTCTCTTTCTGCAGATTACAACTGTCAAAAGCTTCAACATGTCACTTGATACATAATCATGAGAACCAGTCTTGCATAAAAGAACCTTTCCAATGATATCAGTTAGTAATTTTCCTTCTTCATTCATTGCTTTCCGTCGAATTAAAGTAGAGCATCTTGCTAAGTCACAGAAGGATAGAGCTCTGTTGTAATCTCTATCTTCGAGAACATCTTCTTCATCAATCACGGGTAGGAGCAAAATTTTTTTGAGGAGACTAGGCTTCAATCGAACCACTGTGTTCCTGACATGACTCTTGATCACAGAGCCTTCACGACGAAGTTGTGCGTTCTTGAATAATTCCAATACTTCTCTGTCCAGAAACCGACATTGATGCTCCAGGAAGAACGACAAACCTGTGACTTCTAGCATTAGGACGATGTTCCTGAACTCATCTGAAGCGCTTGTAAATCCTGTTCGAATGAGTTCCCCACCTACCTGCGGATTTCCAGAGCTTCGACGCGCTATTGAGATCTAGAAGATGAATCGTCGGGAGATGAAGGAGTTCACCGACTGGACTTCTGTAAGTTCTCGATGAAATGGTGTGATTTTTCATGAAGCCGTTAGTCTATTTATATAGTATTAATTATTTGAAGAAATAGAGGCGCGTACCTTATTGGAAAAGTGACTCTTGGGATCCAATATAATAAATAGAAAATATTACTGACCGGAGGAAATTCGTCAAAATGATTCGAAAGGACTCAGCTAATTCATCAAAATGATTCGACTAAATAAGTTGATTCGTCGAAATGATTCGAGAGGCTAGTCTGATTCGTCAAAATAATATGAGAAGACTCGATGAATTTGTCGAAATTACACGAGTAATTTCAACTGACTTCCTTAAGTTTTTTGAGAAGTCTGAATTTCTATACCTATGCAAATTTCCTGAACTTTTCATGACTCCTTGTTGAGCATACCAAGTTCCATTTTGAAGAAAGTGAACTTGACCTCATCTAGTGGCTTCGTGAAAATATCTGCAACTTGCTTACCTGTCCGGACATAGCTGAGATTAATGTCCTTGTTATCCATATGCACCCAGATGAAATGATAGTGTCTCTCGATGTGCTTTGTTCGACTGTGAGAGACTGGATTACTTGCAATTGCTATGACATTGGATGAGTCGCAAAACATTGGAATCTCTTTCATCTTCATGTTATAATCTTCTAGTTAATTCCTGATTCACAGAAGTTGTGCACAGCAACTACCTGCGGAGATATATTCTGATTCAGTAATTGAGATTGCTACACAATTCCATTTCTTACTGCGCCACGAAATAAGCCTCATTCCAAGGAATTGGCAAGTTCTGGAAGTGTTTTTCCTATCATCCCTGCTTCCTGCAAAATCAACATCTGAAAATCCAATAAGCTCAAAGTCATTACTTGGGTACCATAAGCTATGATTCGGTGTGCCTTTAAGGTATCTCAAAATCCTCTTTGCAACAGCATAATAAGATTCCTTAGATTTCACCTGAAATCTAGTACATACACATGTTGAAAATATTATGTCTGGTCTACTAGCAGTAAGGTAGAGCAAGGATCCAATTATGCTTGTGTACTTGGTTTCATCAAAAGGTTTCCCTTTCTCATCCTTGCCCAGAGTCATAGTTGAACCCATTGGAGTCCTCATAGAAGTTGCATTCTCCATTCCAAATTTCTTAATTAACTCCTTGGTGAACTTCGTCTGTGAGATGAAAATTTCATCTTCAGATTGTTTCACCCGAAGCCCTAAGAAATACTTCAACTCACTCATACTGCTCATTTCAAATTTCCCTTACATCAAGTTAGAGATCTTTTTGTAGAGGTGATCATTTGTAGATCCAAAGGTAATATCATCATAGATTTGCACTAGCAGAATCGTGTCTTTAACTTCTCTAAGAAATAATGTCTTATCTATTTTTTCTCTTGTGAACTTGTTCTCAAGAAGAAAGCTAGAGAGCGACTCATACCAGGCTCGGGGAGCCTGTTTCAGACCAAATAAAGCTTTGCGCAAAAAGTAAACATAGTCATGGAAAGATGAATCAACAAAACATGAGGGATGTTCTATGTATACTTCTTCCATTAAATTAACATTAAGAAAGGCTGACTTCACGTCCATTTGATAGACTTTAAAACCTTTGTGAGCATCATACGCTAGGAACAACCTAGTCGCTTTGAGTCTGGATACTGGAGCAAATGTCTGAGCGATGTCGATCCCTTCTTCTTGTTCGTAACCTTTAGCTACAAGATGGTCTTGTTCTTGGTGATTACACCATTTTCGTCCAACTTGTTTCTGAAGACCCATTTCGTCCCTATCACATTCTGACCTTTGGGCCTTGGTACTAGCTTCCAAAATTTGCACCTTTTAAATTGATTGAGCTCCTCTTCCACAGCGATGATCTATGAACCATCTTGGTTTGTCTCTTCAAATTTCTTCGCCTCAATCTGTGAAAGAAAACTTAAGTGCAATACTTCGTTAGTTGTACCTCTTCTTGTTCTAACTCCATCACGAGGATCTCCAATGATCTGATCAACGGGGTGACCTCTTGAGTGTCTGATCACTGGATTTCTTGTAGTCTCTGTACCACCAGGAGGTTCTTCTACTTCTAGTGCACCTTCTTCCTCTTGATGTTCTTCTTCTTCAAACAAGGTTTGAGAGTTCACTTTGATCGACCTTGGGGCATCGTTTATAGTTATTTCTTCTAGGCTGAGCTCTTTTAGTTTAACACTTGCATCTTTAACAAATACACTAGAAGAGCTGCTATGAAACATACTCGTCTCATCAAATACAATATTAATGGTTTCTTCTACAACCAGGGTTTTCTTATTGAAAATCTTATATGTCTTACTATGGCTACTATATCCTACGAAAATACATTCAAAACATTTTTCACTAAACATAGTTTTGTAATATTTCTCATTATTAAGTACAAAGCATTTGTTGCCAAAGATTCTAAAATAAGACACAGTTGATTTCCTGCACTTTAGAAGTTCATAAGGTGTCTTACGATGATTCTTGTTGATTAGTGCTTGATTTTGCACATAGCAAGCGGTGTTGTCAGCTTCAGCACAGAAGTACTCTGGTAGTGAAGAGTCATTCAATATTGTTCTGCAGGCCTCAATGAGTGTTCTGTTCTTTCTCTTGGCAACTCCATTTTGTTGTGGAGTACGAGGAGAGGAAAACTCATGAAAGATACCTAGACTTTCACAAAACTTTATTATGGTGCCAGACTTGAATTTTGTTCCATGGTAACTTCTGATTTTGACTACAGAGCAGTTGAGTTCATTCTGGATCTTCCTAACAAAGGTCGTGAAAATATCGAAGGTGTCTGACTTGTGTTTTAGAAAGAATACTCATGCAAAATGTGAGTAATCATCAATAATAACAAAGGTGTAAGTTTTACCTCATAAACTACAAATTAACAAGGTACCAAATAAGTACATATAAAGTATATATAAGCATCTCGAAGAATCTTTGCCAATAATGCTCTTAAAGGTAGCCCTAGTCTGCTTACCCATCTGGCATGCATGACAAGGTCTCTCTTTGACGCACTTAACATCGGGTGCATCACGCACTAAGTTGTGAGAAAATAACACATTTATTGTTTTGAAATTTATATGTGTTAATCTCTTGTGTCATTGATCACATAGAGATGCACTATCTTTTTGCCAAAAAATACACTGGTGTAGAAGAATCTAAGCAAAGAAAATTTAAGCAGAAAATATTTCTACTCTGAGTGCCTGTTAAAATAGTTTTTGAATTATCAGACGACTTTATCAGGCACTTGTCCTTGCAAATCTCTGCCACAAAACCTTTGTCACATAATTGACTTATGCTAATGAGATTATGTTGTTATCCTTTAACATAAGCCACATTTGTGAACGAAATTACACCATTAGTAAACATACCATAGCCTTTTGTGATTCCCCTATCAGATCCGCCAAAAATAACTGTTGGATCATTTTTGACTGAGGTCTATTTTTGTAGTAGGTTTCTTTTTCCGATCATGTGTCGTGAACATCCACTGTCCAAATACCAGATATGAGTTCTGTTGGCCTTTGGGCATAGCTGCATTCACAAATCAATTACCCTTAGGAACCCAAACAGATTTGGGTCCTTGGTTCCTAGTTAGATGAACACCACTAGGAGTGTTAACATTGTGAGGGGTCATTCTTGTACTGTTAACTCGTGAAGTCTTATAATTCGTTGAATTAAACCAGCAATCAATGACAAAGTGACCAATCTTTCCACAACACCAACAATCAAACCGGCTGTAACTTCTTTTCTTTTCCTGCTTTAACTATTGAATGGGAGGTCTAGTAGGAGCAACTGACTTAGAGGTAGAAGCCTCATGAGTATAGCATACACATGGCTTCTTCGTCTTAAGTGGCTTTGTAATAATTGGTTTGATCTTTGGAGCTTTCTTAGCATCTGATCTATGAACAAACTGACCATAATCTTTTAGGATCATTTTTTCATAAGGTGCCTTGAGAGCGGTCGTTCCAAGGTTTCTAAGATGGCTCTATCCTTGTTTGTTTTTATTAGAGTCAACATAAGTTGGTCTAGCAAAATGACCATAGGAGGTGTCAATGTCATATTGGTTCGTCAAAAAAACTACCTTCTTTAAGGAAGGTTGACTTTGAGGAACCTTTCCCTTACCTTTGGAGGCTCTTCTCTTAGCAGCCTTACCTTTCTCAGCCTGATGACCAACACCACTACCCTTCTCAGCAAATGAGAATCCATCAATAAGCGGAAGGATAGTTTTTTGGCTTGGAGAAGCTTTCTACAAGCTTCCTTTCAACCTCTAACTTGTCTTCCAATTCATCAATGAACTTCTCTTTCAGATGTACTCGTTCAGTAGAGCATTTGAGTTAATCTTTCAATGATTGGACTTCGTCTCTGAGAGGATCCAATTCCTCAATTTCCTCCCTCAGTTTAGATTCCACTGTGTTGGGAAAAACTCTTTGATTTAACTTAACAAATTACCTAAAAGTGATTTTACCTCTTAGGTTTGAATTACCCATTGTATAGTGAGGGTAATCTGGTCATTAGATGTCTTAGGATGTCACACTCAACCTAGGGTGTCAAGACCATATCAAGAGAATCACAATTTGGGTAGAGTTAACATTTGCGTCGAATAGAATTTGACGCAACATCGATTTAATGTCGACGCTACTCTGACTAGAAGTCCAAGTGGTCCAACCCTTCTATAAAAGTAATTCAAGTCGATATTACGTCGAAATGATATCGACGTAGAGGCCAAGGACCTGTCGAAGTATCTTGGGAAGTCGACGCAACTTCTACTTCAACTCAGCGCAGAAGGAAGTATTTGTCGAATCCATCTAAAGTCGACGCAATGTCGACTTCATTTCGACGCAGATAATGAAGTTCAGAGTCAAGCCTTCAACTCGATGGTTACGTCGTTAAGATATTGACGCAACGCCGACTAGCAGAGTTCAATCAGAGCAAGAATGAATTTGAAGCTGCTCGTACAGGAACTCGACGCTACGTCGATAAGAGAGAAAGAGAACTCGACGCTACGTCGAATACAGTCTGAAAAGGAAACATTTTCCGCTATCATTTTGGACCCTCTCTCATGGCTCACAATACTGAAGACCGTTCTCCAATGGCTTAATTATTACCTCAAATAGTAAGAAGAATTAAAAGAGGATAGAAAAGCACTCTTGGAAACAAGCATACATTTGGTGGAGGGGTCGTGAATTAAAGAAGGAAAGAAAGAGAAATTATTCAGGAAAAATACCATTTCAGGACTTACCAGAAAAGCAAATGAATTCAAATTAAAGAGGGGCAATAAAAGGGAAGAGCGGGCAGAGAAACATAGAGCATTACATCACCATCGGCTTGAGTTTTTTGATTAGGTCTTCCACTTTTTCTTCTTCTCCTGGAACCCTAATAGAAAAAAATACAGTGAAAATAAGAACTACTCTCTCCTTCTTAGAACAGAATAACTGAAGGCTGATCTTCATCAATATCACATAGTAGCCAGATTTCAATCAGAAGGAAGAGAGAGGATCTGATAATCATAGCTCCTGCAAATCATCTCAATAATAAGCAGGAGTTCATCATCAACAGATTCAGTGAAAGAATATAGAAGCAGATCTTGAGACGGGCTTCAAAAGAATTCTGAGAACAGAATTCTTCTTCCTCCCCTTATTCTTTCTCCTTCTCATTCTCAACTGTAAAAGAGTTTTAAGAATCCCTCTTCCAAAGGATTCAGTGGTTCAAGATCTCCTTATCAAAAGATCTGGTTAGTTCAAGATCTCCTAATCAAAAGATTTGGTTGGTTCATGATCTCCTTATCAAAAGATCAGTGGTTCTAAGAGTCTCCTTATCAAAAGACTCAGGCACAGGTGGTGCATTCCTACCAGGTGGTAGAAGAAAGGACTACCCATATTTTGGGAAACCTCAATAAAATCTTTGTGTCTTCTGGTTATGAATTTTATTGTGCTGTCCCATTTCATTTACTGTTTTCCTGCTTTACTTAATAACAATAGTTTTATTCTGTGAGTGGAACTGTTGGAGCATAATACTTAGTGTTTTATTGTGTTTGCACAAATAGGATAGAAATATTTTTTAAATCTCTACCCCCCCCCCCCCCCCCCCCCCTCTAGAGTATACTTAGAGGCACACTGTGCACTTTCAATTGATATCAGAGGGAGGTTGATAATTAAATGGTTAACACATTGATCCCCACTTATTTCTTTATTACAAATATATTTTATAAAGATAAAGGAGTTCTAAGGATTATGCTTCTACAAGACCCCCAATGTGTAACTTGAATAAGTTCACACTCTGGAAGGCCATAATAAGACTCTATATGAATTCCATTGATGAAGACATCTATAATATCCATCTCACAGGTCCCCCAGCTCCAGTCAGACAAAAGGCAGGAGAATCCTTAACAATTGATGATATCCCAAGAAGTGAGTGGACAGAGGCTGAGAAGAAGGTCAAGGCATGTGATGTTAAGGCCATGAATATTCTGGTCTCAACAATGTCAGATAACATTTTCTAGAAGGTTGTTGAATGCCAATCATCAAAAGATATCTAGGATTCTTTCACCAGAATGGTGGAAGGAAGCTCAGATGAAAGAAAGGACAGAAAGTCCCTTCTCATATCCCAGTATGAGAACTTTCAGAAGAAGGCTGAAGAATATGTTATTGATATGTATGACAGATTCAGAATTATCATTAATGAGCTCAGAGGCTTGGACATGAGATATCCTTGACTGAAATTAATGATTAAATCCTCACGTGCTTCCCTAGCTCATGGGATTCAAGGATCTGGGCAATCAGAGAGTCCAGGTGCCACAGAGAAATCTCTACTGAAGCTTTGCTAGGAAAGCTTAAGTCATATGAGATGCTTCTGAAGAACAGGGCTGAGTCAGAAGAAAGGGAGACTACTCCAGCTCCTATCCAAAGGAGCCTTGCTCTGAAAGCTACTAAAGGAGAGCCCTCTACTCCTGAAGATGAAATGTTCAATCTCCTAGCAAGGAGATTCAAGAAATGGGTCAAGACAGAAGACTCAAGGAGAAGAGAAAGGGACTCAAGGCCCAGGTATGATAAAACTCCAAAAAAGGAGATTATCTGCTTCACTTGCAACAAACTAGGGTACATAGCTCCTGAGTGCCCACAAGAACAAACAGACAGAAGCAGCAAAAAGGATGAAAAGAAGATGAAGAAGTCTTTCAAAGGGGAAGACAAGGAGAAAGCCAAGGGCTTCATTGCTGAAACATGGAGTGACTCAGAAGCAGAGTTAAGCTCCTCATCATCTGAAAGTGATGATGAAGCAGAAGCAAAAGCAGCATGCATGATGGCACTAGGGATGTCATCAGAAGATGAAGAAGAGCAAGTAACTATGTTTGATGATTTTGAGTTTAGTTCAGATGATTTTAAAACCTGCTTTAAAGAATTTTGTAATGACTTATCATAATCCAAAAAGAATTAGAAGCAGATAGAGAAGAGTTAGAAAACTTTAAGAAAGATGAACTCTATTCAGCAAATAACAACTTAAGAAATGAGGTTAAGGACAAAGAATTAGAACTAATAGAAATAAGGAATGAAAACATAAAATTAAAAGAAGAGTTAGCAAAGGCAAAAGCCTATGAGGACTATCTCAATGGGAGGAGTCAAACTCTCAGAGACATTGAAAGTGCACAATGTGCCTCTGAGAATCCTCTAGAGGGGGGTGAATAGAGATTTAAAAATATTTCTATCATAACTGTGTAATCAATAAACTAATCTAAGGATATATGCATAAACAAGAACTCAGACAGAATAAACTTGTGCTGAAATATAAAACACAAAGCAGTAAAGTGAACTAGTTATAGAGACAGCACGGAAAATTTATCCAACCAGAAGAAACACAGATTTTTTATAGAGGTTCCCCAAAATGTGGGTACTCCCCTCTTCTAACACCTGGTAGGGATGCACCAACAGTGCCCGAGTCTTTTGATAATGAGACTCTCAGAACCACCAGATCTTTTGATAAGGAGATCTTGAACCACTGAATCCTTTGAAAGAGAGATTCTCAAAACTCTCTACCTGATCTTTTGATAAGGAGATCTTGAACCACTGAATACTTTGAACTGGGATTAAAAAAACTCTTTTACAGAATGAGAAAGAAAGAAGAGAAAGAAGGTTGTAGGAATTCTGTTCTCAGAATTCTTGAGAGAGCTGTATGAAGAACAACCAATTATGTTCCACAGAATCTGCTCTTGATTAGCCCCTTCTACTGATAGTGATGAGTTGCAGGTGCTTTGTATGTCAGATCCTTTTTACTTTTGTTGATTGAGATCTGGCTGCTATAAGATTGTGATGAAGAGCAGCTTTCAGATCCTTTGTTCTATTAGATGAGGAATAGCAAAAGCCTTTTCTTTTTGTTTCTCTTTTCTGTATTTCAGTTCCTGAGAAAGGAAGAAGAAGAAGAGGAAGCCCTAGCAAGAAGGAGACGGCTGATTGTGATTAATGCCCCCATGTGTTTCATTCTTCTCTTCTCCTTTTATTCTCTCTATTCAATTTCAAATTTCTTTCCCTTTTTGGTATGCCTTGAAAAGGTAATCTGCTGACGACATTCTCTTTCTTTCCTCTTTAATTCTCGTCCCGACCACCTACAAGGAATATGGTTCCAAGAAACCTTTTGTGTCCTTCTTTAATGCTCCTTTCTATTTCAGGAAATTATTGAGTCGTTGGGAACGGTTTTGAAGTATGTGGGCCATGAAAGAAGGATAAGAGAGATAGCTGAAAAGATTACCTTTTACATACTGTATTCGACGTAGCGTCGAATTCATTTCTTCTTTTATCGACGTAGCTTCGAGTTCTTCTAGGAGCAGCTTCAATTTCATCTGTGCTCCGACTGAACTCCGCTACTCGACGTTGCATTGATATCTTATCGATGTGTACATCGTGTTGATCTGCCTTGCTCTGATCTTCATCTTTTGCGTCGAGATGAAGTCGACGTTACGTCGACTTTAGATGGCTTCGACGGATAACATCTTCTGCATCGAGTTGTAGTAGAAGCTGCGTCAACTTCACCCGTTACTCCGACAAGTGACCTTTACGTCGATATCTATTCGACGTAACGTTGACTTGAGTTACTTCGACATAAGGGTTGATCCACCTGGACTTCTAGTCAGAGCAGCGTCGATATGGACTCGATGTTGCGTCGAATTCTATTTGACGCAAATGTTAACTTAGCCCAATTTTGCCTCCCTTGATCTGGTCCTGATACCCTATGTTGAGTATGACATCCTAAGACATCTAATGACCAGATTACCCTTACTATACAATGGGTAATTTATTCTTAGAGGATAAAATCACTTTTAGTTAATTTGTTAAGTTAAATAAAGGGTTTTTCGCAACAATCTCCCCCTATTTATCTTAACAAATTTTACAGTTTGTTCAGAGTGATTTTATACACTTTCATAGCATAATCAAGCATACATGCTAGATAACATAGACATAAAGGGGAAACAACTAAAACTATAAACAACATATTTCCATATCAAGAAATTGTGTAGCATTGTTTTTCCCACCAAATGTAATTTCACAGAACAACCAACAATTCATCTGGTACCTGAAGTTCAGAGATCCTTCTCAGGAGTTCTTCTCTTTTTTTAGAATACTTTTGAGGAGGCTTTTCTTGAGGCAAACTTCAGTGGCTCATCATCTTTTTCAGCAGTGTCTTTGAGAGGCTCCCCCTGACTTTGTACATTTATTCTAGCTTCCTGGGCAGCTTCCTCTGCTATCTGAACAACTTCATCTAAAGGCACTTTCAGTTGTGTCTCATCTTGAGCTGCAGTTGTGCTTACAACATCCATCTCTGCATCTAGATCCCTCTGGACATTTGGAATAGGCTCCCCTTCATCTGTCAGAAACTGCATAACATCTGTCATCTCTTTGTCACTTGCCTCCCCCTGAACATGTGCATCTATTTTATCATTCAATATTTCTGGAGCAAGCTCCCCCTGAACTGTTGCATCTATTTTTCCCTGGACATCATCATCCAACCTTTCTGGGTGCTCCCTCTGAGACTATGCACCCTGAAAGGTAGTTACTTTCTCATGAGCAGGTTCATCATTAGCCTTACCCTGATCTTGTCCATTCATAATGTTGGAACAACCCAATTTCTGATTTGGGCTAGGATCACTATATGTTGAGTAAGGATAAAGTTGACCCCAATATATAGTTTATGGGTCAAGAGTTTTGGCTGTTAGAACTCCACACTGCGTTCGACGAACGACTAGCTGCGTTCGACGAACGGCAAGCTCTCTGCGTTCGACGAACGGAAAGCTCTCTGCGTTCGACGAACGACAAGCTCTCTACGTTCGACGATCGGCTTATATTCTGCATTCGACGAACAGTTCAAGTCTCAGCGGTTCAGCGCTCAACGATCCCGTCTCAGCGGTCGACGAATTTATCCAGGCTCAGCGGTCGACGAATCTTTCTGTTCGACGAACTCAAGTCTGCGTTCGACGAATATTCAGCAGATGTTCAGAACAGTGAATTAAATGTTGAGGTCGATGAAGTAAATGATGTGTTCGACAAAAATTCAGAGGTCGACGAATCTGCGTTCGACGAATTTTGTTCAGATCGAAGAATTATTATTTAAGGTCAGAAAGTTTCAGACAGATTATATTTCTTTCCATTCTCTGATCTCAGATCGATGACAGTAATGACTCTTTCTATCAGATCAAGTAAGGATAATTTATTTCCTTTATTAATTCAAGTTTATAGTTGTTAACATTCCTCGGAAAAGGACATATTTATGGAAAAGGAAAGAATTAAATGGCGCAGCTGTTTTATGTTTTCAAAATAACTCTCAGCCTGTTATATTCCTTAATTTAAGGAATCGGCATTTAATATCAGTCAGAGATTTTCAAAAGAAAAGGAAAGAAATTACAGCAGAAAAAAAACATACAGCTGTTTTACACGACAGATTATTACAGGATATTTGGTGCACCTTATCAAAAGCTTATCGGTGATTTGGGCACCTGATCAAACTCCCATTGGTGTGTGGACACCATATCAAAAATCCCTTGGTGTGAGGGCACCTGATCAAAACTCCTAGTGGATTCCTACCAAGGGTGGTAGAAGAGTAGACGTACCCAGATTTATTGCGGAACTACTATAGCTCCTTGTGTCCTCTGTGATTGTTTATTTCTCTATGCTGTGCTGTGTGATTTTATTTATTCTGTTTTTATTAATCACTCTGCTTACACATATATATAACACTATTTTTAATTCTGCAAATAAAACTAAGGGAAAAAGTTTTAAACTCTATTCACCCCCCCCCCTCTAGAGTTAATTTAAGATCTAACCTCCACTTTCAATTGGTATCAGAGGGCTGTTGATCTTATTTACAGGCTAACACCTGGATCACAAAGATTAATTAGATCTTATATTTTAGAGTTTTTATTTTCTGTTAAAAACTCATGGCATAAAACAAGGAGTATTCAAGCACAAGACCTCCTATGTGCAATCTCAGTAAGTTTGCACTGTGGAAAGCAAGGATTAGGCTTTATATGAACTCAATTGATGAAGAAATTTTTAATGTGATTTTGACAGGGCCTCCAACACCTATAGCAGCAACAAGCACTGAAACCACAACTGCCAACAATGTTGTCCCACCTCCTGAATGGACAGAAGCACGGAAAAAGCAAAGGAGTGCTGATGCAAAAGCCATGAACATTCTGGCTCAAATAATGTCTGATGACATATTTCAAAAAGTGGTGGATTGCACCTCAGCTAGAGAGATATGGACCTCTCTCAACAATATGGTTGCAGGCTCTGCTGATGAAAGAAAGGACAGAATATCTCACTTGATCTCTCTGTATGAGAACTTCAAGAAGGGCGAAGAAGAATCAGTTGCAGATATGTACATTAGGTTAAGTGTAATCATAAGTGAACTCAGAACACTGGACAAGGAGATCTCATTAACTTAGATCAATGACAAAATCCTAATGTGCTTCCCCAGCACTTGGGACTCTAGGATCTGGCCTATCAAGGAAGCTAGAATCCTTAATGAGATAACTACTGAGACACTGCTAGGAAAGCTCAAATCCTATGAACAACTCATCAAGACAAGGGAAGCTGAACAAGTGAGCACCTCATCTTCAACAAAGAAGGACAGGAACATTACCTTCAAATCTACAGAAGAAGAAGGAAAGACTCCTGACAATGAGGAGTTGATGAGTCTGTTTGCCAAAAGATTCTACAAGATGGCAAGAAAGATTTTAGGAAAAAGTCATCCAAAAGCTATGAAAAGCCAAGGTATGACAAAAACAATTCTAAAGAAATTATATGTTTTGGTTGCAGGAAACCAGGACACATTGCACCAGACTATGCAGAAAACCAGAAGAAAGAAAAGAAAAAGGACAAAGAAGAGAAAAGAAACTCCAGCAAGTCTTCCTCCCACAAACACAATAAGAAGGGAAGAGGATTTGTAGCAGAATCTTGGAGTGAAACTGAATCAGAATCATCATCCAGCTCATCAGATGATGAAGAAGAAACAAAAGAAAATGACCAATGTCTGATGGCAATTTATGACTCAAGCAGTGAGTCAGCAGATGCTTCTTCATCCAGTGATGATGAAGATAATCAAGAAGAGAAGAACTTCTGCATGATGACAATCAATGCCTCAGCCAACAATTCTGATGCAGAAGAATCAGAATCAGAATCAGAAACTGATGCAGATCAGGTAATATCTACCTTTTATTTTACTTTAGTTGAATTCAAAGCTGAATTCAAAGTCCTTTGCTCAGACTTAATCAAATCTGAGAAAGAAATAATCTGACTCAGGCTTAAGCTAGCTGAAATGAATAATATAAGTGAAGAAAATATAAATCTTAAGAAAGATTTGGCTGCCTCCAGGGAACATATTGTTCTCATTGAGAGCAAGTTGTCTGAAGCCAAAAAGATTGAAGAATCCCTAAATGGGAGAAGCATCAAACTAATGGACATTCCAAGCACAGTAAATGCTAAACTTAATAACAAACTAGGCTTGGGTGCTTCATCAAGTTAGCCACCTCTGATTAAGAAGAATATAATATCTACACCTATAAAATTCATCTCTGCTAAGAGCAAAGAGGTTGTAGGAGTAAATAAAAATATTTCAAGTAAGACTGTCGAGAATAGCAGAATTCAGCAAAATTCGTCGAACGGAGCTCGACGAAATGTATCCACTTCGTCGAACGGAGCTCGACGAACTCTGAAGACAGATTTTCTATATAGTGATTATATGAACGGCGCTCGACGAAATATCAGTCATTCGTCGAACGGCGCTCGACGAATTCAGCCCAGTTCATCAAACAGAAACTATACAGCAAATCTGAACAATTCTCATTCTTCACATTCTAAGAATCATTTCACTGAATGGATAATAACTCCAAGGAGATATCATCCACAAGGTTACAAGGACCAACCTGAAATGTCTTTTATTTCAGATTTTTGTGGAAATACAAAAAGACCCAAGGTAATCTGGGTCAAGAACAAATAGATTGTTTTCTTATTTTTGTAGGTACACAGCTGTCCAAGAATAAATGAAAACTGGTATTTGGACAGTGGCTGTTCAAAACATATGACAGGGAACAAGGCCATCCTGAACAATTATAAGGCAAAGCTTGGACCCAAAGTTGTCTTTGAAGACTCCAACTGTGGACAGACCAAGGCTATGGAAAAGTCATGGTTGGAGAAGTCACCTTCAAAGAGTTAGCCTTTACCCTGTCAAGGGACTGAAGCACAACCTCATCAGCATAAGTCAATTATGTGATGAAGGGTATCAGGTAACCTTTAATAAATTGAAATGCCTTATTAAATCTGCTGATAATGTTATTGTTTTATCAGGTATTAGGCAGGGTAATATATATTTAGTAAATTTCAATTCATCTACATCAGAAATTTGTTTATTTAATGAATTAAGCAAACCTAGCGAACTTTGGCATAAGAGATTAGGACATGTAAACCTTAGGACTATTGCTAAATTATCTAAGGACAATCTTGTTAGAGGTTTACCTTTAGGTTCATACAAGAAAGAAGGTCTTTGTAGGGCATGTCAACTAGGCTAGCAAACTAAAAATAGTTTTGAATCATTATCTAAAAGTGATTCACCTAGAATCTTATATTTGCTACATATGGACCTTTTTGGACCTATAGCAACAAAGAGTTTAGGGGGGAAGTCTTACACTCTAGTTATTGTAGATGACTTCTCTAGATTCACTTGGGTGTTCTTTTTGAGAGAAAAGTCAGATAACTTTAAAGTTCTTACAGACTTTCTTAAGAGCATAAAGATTGAGTACTCTACTGTAGTTGCATTGATCAGAAGTGATCATGGCACTGAGTTTGAGTCTCTTCTTATGCAAGAATTCTGTGAGAAGAAAGGTATCAGGCATTGCTTCTCAGCTCCTAGAACTCCTCAACAAAATGGGGTAGTTGAAAGGAAAAATAGAACTCTAATTGAATCAGCAAGAACATTACTTGCAGATGCTAATTTGCCCCTATCTTTTTGGGCAGAGGCTGTTAGCATGACAAATTATGTGCTGAATAGAAGTTTGATACACAAACTTAAGGGTAAGACTCCTTATGAATTACTTAAAGGGAAGAAACCTAAAGTTAACTATTTTAGAGCATTTGGTTGTAAATGTTTTGTTCATAATAATGATAAGAAATACCTTAGGAAATTTGAACCAAAATCTGATGAAGGAATTTTCTTAGGCTATTCACTAATCAGCAAAGCATATAGGATTTATAATAAATCTTCTCTTAAAATAGAAGAATCTATGCATGTTTCTTTTGATGAAACTAATATGCTTTACAAGGATAAGAATTCTTCTACTATAGAAAATCTGCAGGTACCTACACTATGTGAGCAACTAGATCAATTAGCTCTACATAAAGAAGGATTTCTGAATCCTGAACAGTAGAATGCTGAAGAGAGTGAAGAAGAAAATCACCCAGATTTTGCTGAAAGTTCAGAACAGATAACAGCAAATCATCCTCCACAGGATATAGCAGCTGAACAAATTCCCCAAGTGGAAATTATTGCTGAAACCACTCCAACTGTTGATCACATCACAGTTAGAGATCACCCAATATCTCAAATTATTGGTGATATTTCTGCAGGTGTGCAAACAAGGCAACAAGTAAATCAGAATATGATGCACACTTGTTTTCTCTCTCAGATTGAACCTCAATACCTACAAGATGCAGAACAAGATCCCAACTGGATCATTGCTATGCAAGAGGAGCTCAATCAGTTTGAGACAAACAAAGTTTGGGAATTGTTTCCTAGACTAAAGAATCATCCAGTCATTGGAACTAAGTGGGTCTATACGAATAAGCTAGATGCAGATGGAAACATTATGAGAAACAAAGCCAGACTAGTAGCTCAAGGATACTCACAAGAAGAAGGAATAGACTATGATCAAACTTTTGCACCAGTTGCAAGGTTAGAAGCAATCAGAATTTTCCTTGCATTTGTTGCATACAAGAAATTCAAAGTTTATCAAATGGATGTAAAGAGTGCATTTCTGAATGGAGAAATCAAAGAAGAAGTCTATGTGAAACAACCACCAGGTTTTATCTCTCCAACTCATTCCTCTTTTGTATTTAAGCTTAAGAAAGCTCTCTATGGTCTTAAACAAGCTCCCAGAGCATGGTATGAGACTTTAGCTAGTTTTCTTTTAGAGAATAAATTCTGTAGAGGCATAGTAAACAAAACCTTATTTTTTAGGATACATAAAAATCAAACCTTACTAGTTCAAATATATGTAGATGATATTATCTTTGGCTCTACTGATTCAAATTTATGCAAAAGATTTTCTAATCTAATGCAATCTAAATTTGAAATGAGTAGTATGGGTGAACTATCATACTTCCTTGGTCTTCAAGTGAAGCAAACACCAAATGGAATCTTCATATCCCAATCTAAGTATGCTAAGGAATTAGTGAAAAGATTTGGTATGTCTGATTCTTCCACCATGAAAACACCCATGCCCTCTAATGTTGTTGTTGATACTGATGAATCAGGGAAACCTATTGATCAGAAGGTATATAGAGCAATTGTTGGCTCTTTGCTTTATTTAACAGCTAGTAGGCCTGATATAATGTTTGCTAGCTACTTGTATTTGTGCTAGGTTTCAAGTTAACCCCAAAGAATCTCATCTAATTTTATTAAAAAGGATTTTGATATATATAAAGGGCTGTCTTAATCTAGGACTTTGGTATCCAACGGCATCTGAATTTGAATTAACTGGATTCTCAGATTCAGATTATGCTGGATGCAGAGTAGACAGGAAAAGCACATTAGGAACTTGCCAGTTTCTTGGTGATAGGCTTGTGTCTTGGTTTTGTAAGAAACAAACATATGTATCCACATCAACAGCTGAAGCTGAATATATAGCTGCAGGCAGTTGCTGCTCACAGATATTGTGGATACAAAATCAGCTCCTAGACTATGGTGTCAACTTAAATAATTCAATTATATTTTGTGACAATACTAGTGCAATATCTATAGCACAAAATCCAATTCTCCATAGTAGGGCGAAACACATAGAGATTAGGCACCACTTCCTTAGGCATAATGTGGATAAAAATAAAATCTGCCTACAGTTCATCTCTACTGATTTGCAAAGAGCTGACATTTTCACTAGGCCCTTGGATGAAAAGAAATATATCTTCTTTATAAATCAACTAGGTATGATAGATGGAGATTCAATTTGATAAAAATTAAGTTTTCTACTTACCCCTCATTCCTTATCATATCAAACTAAGTGTTTTTTTATTATATAAATGCCTACAGAATTGTTTCTCTTTCTAGTTCCCCTTTGCACTTGATCTCTTTTTTATTGTGCAGGAACAACAACAATATAAATCTTACATCCTTCCCTACCTCCATCAAATGTCCCTTCTTCAAGGGGCCTAGCTTCAGGCCTTTCCTGAAACTAGGCAGGGGGAGAAGTTTGTATGAACAAGCTCCATTTGATGCAATTACTCAGGGGGAGTTGTTCTATGAACTAAGCAAGGGAGAAAGCTGAAGAACCTCCAAAACTCAGGGGGATACACTCTCAGGGGGAGTTACTGTATGAAGAAGCTTGATAAAGTTCACAGCAATTTTCTATTTCAGAAACATTAGAAAAAGCTCATAATCAAGTGCAGATACAGTACAGCTCAGAAGAAGTATTTTGTTTTAGCAAATTCAGTATCAGTTATTGCTACATGCTCAGCTTATCAGAAATTCAGAAATCAGTTAAATATTCAGATTAGAATTCAGAATAATACAAAACAGATAAAATCAGAATTTCAGAATTCAGAAGCAGCAGAATTCAGAAAAATCAAGGTTCTGATTGTATTTTCATTTCTGTTTTTATAAAAATATATTTTCAATACTCAGAGTACTTTTCACTTCATATCTGATAAAATATTTAAATAATATCAGATATATTCATGCTCTGTTGTTTTTGATGTATTAGTATTTGTTTTTTTTTTCAATTTTTGTCAAATAGTGTCCTAACCCAAATAGGGGGAGATTGTTGGAACAACCCTATTTCTGATTTGGGTTAGGATCAATATATGTTGACTAAGGACAAAGTTGACCCCAATGTATAGTTTATGGGTCAAGAGTTTTGGCTATTAGAACTCCACACTGCGTTCGATGAACGGCTAGTTGCGTTCGACGAACGGCTAGCTGCGTTCGACGAACGGCAAGCTCTCTGCGTTCGACGATCGGCTTATATTCTGCGTTCGACGAACAGTTCAAGTCTCAGCGGTTCAGTGCTCGACGATCCCGTCTTAGCGGTCGACGAATTTATCCAGGCTCAACGGTCGACGAATCTTTCCGTTCGACGAACTCAAGTCTGCGTTCGACGAATATTCAGCAGATGTTCAGAACAGTGAATTAAATGTTGAGGTCGACGAAGTAAATGATGTGTTCGACGAAAATTCTGAGGTCGACGAATCTGCATTCAACGAATTTTGTTCAGATCGAAGAATTATTATTTAAGGTCAGAAAGTTTCAGACATATTATATTTCTTTCCATTCTCTGATCTCAGATCGACGACAGTAACAGCTCTTTCTATCAGATCAAGTAAGGATAATTTATTTCCTTTATTAATTCGAGTTTATAGCCGTTAACATTCCTCGGAAAAGGACATATTTATGGAAAAGGAAAGAATTAAATGGCGCAACTGTTTTATGTTTTCAAAATAACTCTCAGCGTGTTATATTCCTTAATTTAAGGAATCAACATTTAATATCAGTCAGAGATTTTCAAAAGAAAAATAAAGAAATTATAGCAGAAAAAAAACATACAGTTGTTTTACACGACAGATTATTACAGAATATTTGGTTGTACAGAAATCGACAGAATAGGAAGAGGGGAAAATATACTGAAAGAATAGAAGAGCAAATATACACAGAACAGATCTTCTTCCTTCTCATCAGCACTCTTCATAGAACAGAACTTCATCTTCCTCCTCTAGCATCACACATTTTCTGAGAACATCTTCTACACTATCTCTCAGATTTCTGCTGCAAGAATCAGAAAAGAAAGAATCTTTTGCTGCAAGCACAGATCTTCAACAGAGCAACTATAATCTGAAGAAATATCTCTCTCAGATTAATCAGCTAACAGGAAGATCAAGTTTTTCAAAGAAAAGCTCCAGCAAAATCAACTGTCAAACAAATTCATATCGGACAGAGGAGCATTTCGACATCAAAAATCCACTAGGGTCTTCTCTATACATCTTGACAGAGAAGAACATCTAAACCCCTCTCTATCCCATTCTGTACAGGGTTAATACTCCCTTCAAAAGTGTAACCCACTGGTGGCAAGACACCTTATCAAAAAATCCTTCTGTGGTTTTTAAGTACCTTATCAAAAGCTTATCGGTGATTTGGGCACCTGATCAAACTCACATTGGTGTGTGGACACCTTATCAAAAATCCCTTTGTGTGAGGGCACCTGATCAAAACTCCTAGTGGATTCCTACCAAGTGTGGTAGAAGAGTAGACGTACCCAGATTTATTGGGAAACTACTATAGCTCCTTGTGTCCTCTGTGATTATTTATTTCTTTGTGCTGTGCTGTGTGATTTTATTTATTCTATTTTTATTAATCACTCTGCTTACACATATATAAAACACTATTTTTAATTCCGCAAATAAAACTAAGGGAAAAAGTTTTAAACTCTATTCATCCCCCCCCCCCCCCCCCACCTCTAGAGTTAATTTAAGATCTAACCTCCACTTTCAATACATAATAGAAGGAGGTAATTCTTCCTCTAGTATGTTCTCCCCATTCTTCACCTTGCTGGCCAGTGAGGTTAAGAACTCTTTTGACACCATGGAGGAAGACACAAATTCTTTTAAGCTCTGTAAGGATCTTTGAAATCTTAATAACTCACCCTCCATCTTTGAGTATTTTCTATCAAACTTCCTAGCCTGAGAGGCCACTTGATCTGCAAAGGTGGAGGAGGCAATGACCATAGTCTTAGAAATGATCTGCTCAAGATCAATTGTTGGTGGATGTGATGCAGATGGAGGAGGTGATGGAGGGAGTGTTGGGTTTTCTATACCCCTTCATAAGGGATGACATATCAAATATGCGCAACGGAAATAAACAAGAACAACCCAAAAAGAGATTAACGGATCTTGCGGTTTTCATGATTCAAGAGAATAAGAAAGCAAATACAATATACCTTCGCGGGATTGAGTCAATACTCAACAAGGTGCTCCAAAGAGAAATCCGAAATCTGCCTTTGAGTTCTTCAAGGATCGAAATAGATCGATCCCTCTACAGAAGTCCACACAAGCAAAGGAGAACCCTAGCTTCTTGTCGCACAAGAACTAGGTTGGAGAAGGATGATCTCAACGTCCCCACGGACTACTAGATCCGATCCAGGGGAGGCGGCGACCAACGACAGCGACCAGCGGCGGCAGAATGACGATCGGCGGACGGAACGAGAACGATCGGAACACTTCCGTCTTTTCTCTCTCGCAAAAAGGCTCGATCTGAAAAACCGTCTATATCGAAGACCTAATCGCATGCCTTTATATACGCAAGGTATAGGAAAGGCTATCCGCAGACCAGAGGGAAAATCAGAATTTCTGTCCAGATTGACATTCGTCGAATTCGACTAATCAAATTAACCGAATTTGGTTAATCACTATTACCGAATTCGGCGAAACCATTTCGACGAATTCGTTTATATGAATTCGGATATATAAATTCGGTGAAACCCTTTCGTCGAACTGACCTGATTTGGCTAAACCCTTTAGTCGAATCTGTAATAAATTCGGTTAATCATATTAGCCGAATTTGACTTTAGCCGAATTCGTCTAAACCCTTTAGCCGAATTCGTTTAAAGCCTTTAGCCGAATTCGTCTAAACCCTTTAGCCGAATTCGTCTAAACCCTTTAGCCGAATTATCTAGTGTAAATCCATTCGTTTAAACCCTTTAAACGATTTCCCGTTGAGACATTCTCAACTTAATTCCAAGCAGTCACAGTATTGGTCCTCCACTCATATTCAATATGAGTAAGGCCAACACAATCCTTTATCCAATTTCTCCAAACGCTTTTATGTGCGACCCTATAGGCTCATATTGCGTTGGCAGCAAGACTAACTATTGATTGCTTTGAGATCACCTTAGAAAGTCCAACAGGGAGTTCTTCTTGGATGGGGGAGAGAGGTTGATAGAACTCTGATGAGACATGAATAGGTGGAGGATGTGGAGCATGTTGATGATCTAGAATGTGGGTGGATGGTAGTTGATGGGATGATTGTGAAGATGGCTCAGGTAATGAGGTGGATTGGAACTGCTGTTGTTGTTGTTGTTGCAGTTGTTGTTGTTGTTGCTGTTGTGGGTGTCTTCCCTGATGATGATCCCTTTCTGGGTCTGGTGGAGGAGAAGATGGAGGAGGAGAATTTTGAGCTTGACCAGGCTTTGAGATTTGCCTGTTCCATTTGGAAAAGATTCCAATTGTAATTCTTTTCCCAGGAGGAATGGGCACTCCTTTTGACTTGCAAATACTTGGGTAGTGTTTGAAGAGCACTTTGCTCATTATTCTCATATAGGCATTCTCCTTGTGGGAGTACTTATGCCCAATCATTCTTAGTAGGCACTTCCCCAATTGATCTTCTTCTTCAGAACAAGTGCTCCCATAATCTGCAGCTGCCGCTTGGAAATTGCATCATGGGCAGAGATCTTGCATAACAGGACTTTTCCAACAATGTCAGTTAGAAATCTGTATTCTTCTGCCACATCAATCTTTTTGAGATTAATTGGCTTCTCCTTTCTGAACTGCATTATTTCTAGAACATTCTTTGCTTCTTCTGTTGATAGTTTATCTGAATCATTCCCTGTGGGCAGATCAAATGTTTGGGAGAGAATCTCCTCAGATACACGGATGTCTTGGCCAGAAATTGTCCCTTGGAGAGCACCACCATCTGTCACTGAAACAGTATCCTTGAATTCTGTAAGTTCTACCTCTAGAATCTTACATCTTGTGGAGATTAGCTTTGTTAATCCAACAGAATCAAATAGACCAAGGATGGCCTTGAAATTTTCTGCGGCCGCATTGAAAGAGTCAATGTCTACATCGAATCCTGAGTTCACCTTTGGTGGATCCATTTGATTTTGATTGTACCTGCAAACACAAAGAGAACGAGAGAGAAAGAGGCACAGGAGAGCAAGAGAAATAGTATTCGAAAGCGTAAATGTTTCGACACAGTAATTGCTTAAAAGTAGATGAATCGCCGCTACTTAGGGTTTATGTCAACACGCCGTCGATATTACTTATTATTTGGCGCGCAAAGCTGTGTCGAGATTTCTTCTAGATCAATTCTGCGCGCGTTGATATATCGACGTTGCTTCGACTAGTACTCGACGTAGCTTCGTGATTATTCAGAGACCCTAAGTCAACGTAGTCCTGTCGACGTTACGTCGAATTCCAATCGACGTGACTTCGAACTTAATCAACGATTGTTAAGCCGACATATGCGTCGATAAGAACTTGACGCTGTGTCGAATTCTATTCAAATTATCTGCTTTGCGTGCTTCTCGATGCTGGCGTCGAGTAGAAGTTAACGGTACGTCGACTTCTATTCGACGCATCTCTTAATAAACATATCTATTTCTCTTAGAAGGTTCTTGCTGTTTTCCCAGCAATTTTATTAATTGAAAATAGATCATAATATGATGTTATAAGTGTTAAGGAGGATTCAAGATAGAAATTACTCCCTTGAATTGTTGGGGATGGAACGTTCACCTAGAGGGGGGGGGGGTGTTAGGTGATCTTCGTACTTTTTGATTTATTAGCGTGAGTTATCAATATTCAAGCAATGCACAGAATTAGCACACAAATAAATCACACCAGACGACACAAGATATATAGAGGTTCCTCAAGATGGGGTGTCTTGAGTAGTCCTCTTTCCCTATACGCCTACCCAGCAGTGTGCTAGGCTCGGCAAACTCCGCCAAAAGCTTCAGGCCCTCAAGCCTTACAACACAGACCCGTAAGTCCCAACATCCTAGGCCCGCAAGCCCCTACTGCCCGCGAGCCCGCAAGCTCGACACTCAGGCCCTCAAGCCCTACAACACGGACCCGCACGTCCCAATAGCCTAGGCCCGCAAGCCCCTACTGCCCCCGAGCCCGCAAGCTCGACAAGACGCACCCGCAAGTGCACTGCCTGGCCCTCAAGCCTCACAACTCTCCAGCCCTCAAGCTAGACAAGTTGGCACACAAGCCTTACAAGAAAATACCGTAAAGAAACTGTTACTTCTACCAGATGAAGATCGGCAACTTTAGCCTGTTGAAGATTGGCCTCTTACGATTGAAGAAGATTCTTCTGATTCAGATCTTTGACAGCGCAGTTCTTCTTTAATCTCTTATTAGCTTGATGAGGATTGGCACCTTAACAGTCGATGAAGATGACTGCTTCTTCTTTTTCTTTCTTTCTTTTCTTTCTTTTGCCGCTTGTACTGTTCGATTCGTTATATGCGCAAGCTCGTTCTTTCTGATCGATTGCTCTTTTTATTAGGGCAACCTCTTATCTCTTTTATAAGACTGCGAGGTCCCCAACGATCTTATGAAAAGTGCCTTAAGTGTTAGACGCTCCTTTCCTTAAGAGCACGCGCTGATTAGACAATCAGACGGCGGGATTAATTACTGACAGCATGTCCGCAAGATTTGAATTCTATCTTGAAGATATTTGCATCATTACAACGATAAGCTATCTCTGACTATGTCGTCGCGATCTTCCTTCTTGCATCATGTCGTCGTGATCATATTGTTCTCTCGACGACATTCGTTCTTTACTATGATGTTTGTTCTTTCTCGACGACACGGCCACTTTGGTGAAGTCGATGATACTGCGTCTTCTCTACGTTCGACGAACAACATTCTGCGATCGACGAACTTGCCATCCTTCGTTCGACGATCTGCATTCTTCATTCGACGATCTTGCCGAGTCTCAGCGGTCGACGATCTTCCTTCCGAGTTCGACGATCTTGCTTATGCGCTCGACGAACACGCCAAATCTCAGCGGTCGTCGATCTTCCTTCTGAGCTCGACGATCTTCCTTCTGCGTTCGACGAACACGCCAAATATCGGCGGTAGTCGATCTTCCTTCTGAACTCGACGATCTTCCTTCCGCGTTCGACGAACATGCCAAATCTCGGCGGTCGTCGATCTTCCTTCTGAGTTCGCTTTACTCAATATCATGACGACAAGCATACTTTGTCGACGATGTCTCCTATTCTTCTCGAAGACATTTCTTTAATTTCCTGAGACTTTAAGCTAGAGAAGTAATCAAATACAAAGTGAAGTTTTCTTGGCTTGGTGACTTCTTCAAATCAGGAATCATGTGGGCAAGATTCCCAACAATCTCCCTCTATTTGAAGAAGTCAGAATCCCAATTCAAGATGACTTTCACTAGACAATAAATATTATAATCTTAACTTTGAGCATGTATGATTGTACTTATCTTGCTTAACTCCCTGAGTGCATCAAACCAGTGGCTCCCCCTTGATTTGATGTCTCTTCTTTACGGCTCCCCCTACTTCTTTGAGGTTTTCTTGAGCAATCTTGTCTCTTCTTTCTCCCCCTTTCTGACTTCTGTCCTGGAGCTTCTTTTAAGTAGACAATAGTCCATGGCTCCCCCTTGCTCGGTTATAGTTCATCCAATTCCTGAAAGCTTGTCTGACCAATCATCTAGAAAGGGGTTAGTGAAAACTAAGTAGAGGATTACTCTAAGTTCAACATTCCCAGTTGGAATTTGAAGAAGTTGAACTTAGCTTCATCTAGGGGCTTTGTAAATATATCAGACACTTGTTTGTCTGTTGGGACAAACTCAAGGGTGATATCCTCATTTTCCACATGCTCCCTGATGAAGTGATACCTGATCTCAATATGCTTAGTCCTGCTATGAGAGAAAGGATTCTTAGCAATTGAGATTGCGCTTGAAGAGTCACAAAAGAGGGGTGTTTTGGCCATCTTTAGGTTGTAATCTTCAAGTTGATGTTTGATCCATAGCAGTTGGGCACAGCAGCTTCCAGCCGAGATATATTCTGATTCTGGTGTTGAGATTGCCACACTTGTCTGCTTCTTACTGCTCCAAGAGATCAGTCTTCCACCAAGGAATTGACATGTCCCTGATGTACTTTTCCTGTCTTCCTTGCACCCTGTATAATCTGCATCTGAATAGCAAGTTAGTTCACAGCCATTGTTCCTAGGGTACCATAGGCCAAGATTTGATGTACCCTTCAGGTATCTTAAGATTCTCTTGACAGAGACATGATGAGATTCCTTAGGATTCACCTGATATCTAGCACAGACACATGTAGCAAACATTATGTCAGGCCTACTTGCAGTTAGATAAAGCAAGGATCCAATCATGCATCTGTACTTGGTTTCATCAAAGGGTATGCCCTTCTCATCCTTGTCCAGAGACACATTGGTTCCCATTGGAGTTTTCATTGAAGAAGCACTTTCCAATCCAAATTTCTTGACTAGCTCCCTAGTGAATTTGGTCTGAGAGATAAAAATCCCATCTTCAGATTGTTTCACTTGGAGACCTAGGAAGTATTTGAGCTCACCCATACAGCTCATCTCAAACTTTCCCTGCATCAAGTTGGCAAACTTTTTGCAGAGATTGTTATCTGTAGAGCCAAAGATGATATCATCCACATAGATCTGCACTAGCAAGATCTTGCCCTTCACTTCCCTTAGGAACAATGTCTTATCAATCTTTCCCCTTGAGAACTTGTTCTCAATTAGAAAGCTTGACAGAGTCTCATTCCAGGCCCTTGGTGCCTGCTTTAAGCCATAAAGTGCCTTTCTAAGAAAGTAAACATAATCAGGATAAGTAGAGTCGACAAAACCTGAAGGCTGCTCTACATATACTTCCTCTTTGAGGTCACCATTTAGGAAGGCTGACTTCACATCCATTTGGTAGACCTTGAAACCTTTGTATGCTGCATAGGCTAGGAACAGTCTTATTGCTTCCAGTCTGGCTACTGGAGCGAATGTCTGATCAAAATCTATCCCCTCCTCTTGTCTGTAGCCTTTTGCCACTAGTCTTGCTTTATTCTTGGTGATGATTCCATTTTCATCCAACTTATTCCTGTAGACCCATTTGGTTCCTATGATGTTGTGTCCTTGGGGTCTTGGAATCAATTTCCACAATTTGCATCTTTTAAATTGGTTCAGTTCCTCCTACATTGCAGCAATCCAAAATGGATCCTGATTTGCTTCCTCAAATTTCTTGGGTTCAATTTGAGAGATAAAACTCAGGTACAATGCTTGATTTGCAGCTCTACTCCTTGTCATCACGCCTTGGTTGACATTTCCTATTATCTGCTCTTGGGGATGATCTCTTACTTGTCTCAAGGAAGTTGGTAGTGTTCTGGGTATTTCTGTATGAGCTACTTCTTCAGGTTGCACTTCTTCAGCCGTTTATGTATCGTCTGCAGGATCTACCTCTATTTCAACCATCACAGACTGATTCTTGTTGTTGAGTGAGGTGTCAGCCTTGTCTTCAATGGATAGCTTCTCTAATCTCTCCACTATACTTGCATTCTCTAGAGAACTAGACCAGCCCTTATGGATAAGGCTAGTCTCATCAAATACAACATGAACAGATTCTTCCACTGTTTGGGTATTGAGGTTGTATACTCTGTATGCCCTGCTGTGGGAGCTGTATCCAACAAAAATACCTTCACAGCTTTTCTCAGCAAACTTAGTTTGTTTGGATTTCCCATTATTAAGGACATAACATTTGCTACCAAAGATCCTAAAGTAGGATAGAGTTGGTTTTCTGCCCTTCATTAGCTCATAGGTAGTTTTCTTGTGGTTTTTGATGATTGAGACCCTATTTATCACATGACAAGCAGTGTTGATAGCCTCTGCCCAGAAGTATTCTGGTAAGGAGGAGTCAATTAGCGTTGTCCTCCTGGCCTCTATCAAGGTTCTGTTCTTCCTTTCAGCAACCCCATTATGTTGAGGAGTTCTGGGGGAGGAGAATTCTTGGGAGATACCTAGGTCTTGGCATAATTCTGTCATGGCCCCTGACTGAAATTCTGTCCCATGGTCACTTCTGAATTTGACCACAGTACAGTTCATCTCATTCTGGATCTGCCTGACAAAATTTTTCAAGATATCTAGGGTATCTGATTTCTGTTTGAGGAAGAATACTCAAGTGAACCTTGAGTAGTCATCAACAACTACAAGGGTGTAGGCCTTCCCTCCCAAGCTATGAACTGACATGGGACCAAATAGATCCATGTGTAGTAAAAATAAGCATTTTGTGGACTCTTTGTTAGAAATGCTTTTAAAGCTAGTCCTAGTCTGCTTTCCAAGTTGGCAGGCTTGACAAGGACCATCTCTGATGCACTTAATGTCATGTCCATTTCTGACCAGGTTTTGTGAGAAAAGCTTGCCTATTGTCTTATAATTGATGTGTGAAAGTCTCTTGTGCCATTGTACACATAGAGCCTCTTTGCCATCAGTGACAAGACATATGGGCGTGGAAGAATTTATATTGAGGAAATTCAAACAATAAATGTTCCCACTCCGAGTCCCAGTTAAGGTAGTCTCAGAATCTGAGAACATCTTAATTAGGCACTTGTCCTTATGGAAAGTAATAACAAAGCCTAGATCACAAAGTTGACTTATGCTTATGAGGTTGTGTCTCAACCCCTCCACATAAGCTACCTTTCTGAAGGTAACTAACCCATTAGTGATGTTGTCGTAGCCCCTGGTCACTCCCTTTTCTGAACCTCCAAAGATAACAGTCGGTCCATTCTCCATAGGGATGAATTCCTTCAAATACTTTCTGACTCCAGTCATGTGTCTGGAGCAGCCACTGTCCAAATACCAAATTGGAGATTGGTTGGCATTTGGACCTACCTGCAAAACAAATCACTTCCCCTTAGGTACCCAATAGGGATTGGGTCCTTGGTTTCTGTTAGGGTGATAGAATGGAATCGCAAACCTCGGAGGGTTCTGCACTCTCCGTGCATTGAGCCCTGTTGGGTTGAACCAATAGTCCAATGCAAAGTGGCCTACTTTCCCACAACACCAACACTCATATCTGTTATATCTTCTCTTTTGCGCCATCATCTGAGTAGGACAGTGCTGATGAGCAGGAGAGAAGGCTTCTTGTCTAACAGATCTAGGGTGAACCTCAGGTGTGTGAGCCAGGGGAGGAATTGGCTTTACCACTCTTTGGTTCACCTTCTTGGGAGTAGAATTTGTTGGAACAGCCTTTCTCATTCTCTTAACTGCTGTTGCTGCAGGTCTGTGGGCTGAAGGACTTGCTGTCAGCACCTTCTTATAAGAAGGTCTAGCTTCAGGATCTTTGTCCATGGCTGGCTCCTGATTGAAAATGATACCAGCTCTGAACTGTCCAGAGAAGGCGTTAGTTATTGGCAGGATAGTTTTGGGCATTGAGAAGCTGGAAGCAAGTTTCTTCTCAGCCAACAACATTTCCTCAAGGTCCCTAATGACCTTGTTTTTCTGCCCTAACTCATCATTCTTAAGCCTTATAGCTTCCTTAAGTTTGTCCACTTCTTTGCTCATAGAAGTTAGCTTTTCAGCTGTCTCCTGGAGCTTGAATTGGACAGGCTTCAAGGAATCTAATTCCTTGGTCTGCACCTTGAGGAGTTTCTTACTGCCTATGAAGGCTTTTCCATAAGGCTTTATATTGCCTTATTAGTTCAGATTCAACTTCATACTGGGATCTTGAGGCTGTGTTGTTGGCAGCAGATACCTCCTCATCATCATGCAAAGAATCTGCCACTGATCCAGAATCAGAGGCAGATAAAGAAGTTCTGTGTTTTACCTTTCCAGGAGAGTCGTCATCCTGGTTGCCTTCATTGATGGCCATCAGTCCAATAAGTGCCTCATCCTCAATCCCAGAGGAGCTTGAGTCAGAGTCACTCAACATTTTGGTCTTCTTTGCCACAAACCCCTTCTCAGAGGTTCTCTTGCTCCTAGAGCTTCTTCTCTCTTCATGGTTCCTTGACTCTCTTTTCTTGGAGGGGCAGTCGGCAGCCATGTGACCTGTTTTGCTGCAAGAATAGCAAACAGTATTATTTAAATCATGTTTACTGGAGTTGGATCTATACATGTCCTCCCTGGGAGCCCTGGATCTGTCCCGATAGTCAGATCTTCTGGAGCTTGAGGAGGAGCTTCTGTTGTTGTCCCTCCTTCTTCTGTGTAGCAGCTTTCTGAATTGTTTTGAGAGGAGGGCCACCTCTCTATCAGTGTCATCAGAGTCAGAGGAGCTGGCCTCTGATTCCTCACTGTTCTCAGTTCTGTTCTGAGAAGCAGAGGTCTTGCCCTTGAATCTTCTGGTTCTCTCAGCCTTTAGAGCCACTGATCTTTCTCTTGAGCTCACCTTTGAGCTTTCTTCTTCTTCAGCCTTCCTTGTATTAAGCTGGAGTTCATGAGACAGCAGCTTCCCATATAGGTTCTTGGGCTCCATGTTGCCCAGTTAGCCCATCTCTCTGATGGCACATATCTTGATATCCCATTCCTTTGTGAGGGATCTGAGAAACTTGTCATTTAGATCAGAGTTTGTGAACTCTCTTTCGTAGTTTCTCAGGCCATTCACGATCTTGAAAAATCTCTCATAGCAGTTGGAGATAGTTTCTTTCTTGCCTTGTTTGAAGGCTTCATATTCCTGGTCGAGGAGAGATTTCATGTCATCCCTTACCTCTTCAGTACCCTCCATGTATACGATCAAGGAGTCCCACATCTCCTTGGCCGTTTTACAGTGAATTAGGTTCTGGAGGGTTGAATCATCTACAACGCTTACAATAACATTATGTGCCCTCTTATCCAGGCCTGCCAAGGCTAGCTCGTCCTTGGTCAAGTCTTCATATTTCTTTATTACCTTCTGCGTCGGATCAATGGTGGAAGGGGTTGTGGGGATAAAAGGACACTGTTGGACTGTCAGATAGATTCTTGGATCGGCCGCTTCCATGAACAGCCTAACTCTTTCCTTACAGATGGGAAAGTTCTCCTTGGTGCAGATCGGAAGTTTCATAGATCTCATCTCCCGATTTTGATCTCCACCGGCCATGGTGAATCGTTCCTGATCTAGATCGGATTGTTAAGTCTTCTTTTGATCAACCTCACTTTGATACCACTTGTTGGGGATGGAACGTTCACCTAGAGGGGGGGAGTGTTAGGTGATCTTCGTACTTTTTGATTTATTAGCGTGAGTTATAAATATTCAAGTAATGCACAGAATTAGCACATAAATAAATCACACCAGACGACACAAGATCTATAGAGGTTCCTCAAGACGGGGTGTCTTGAGTAGTCCTCTTTCCCTCTACGCCTACCCAGCAGTGTGCTAGGCTCGGCAAACTCCGCCAAAAGCTTCAGGCCCTCAAGCCTTACAACACGGACCCGCAAGTCCCAACAGCCTAGGCCCGCAAGCCCCTACTGCCCCCGAGCCCGCAAGCTCGACACTCAGGCCCTCAAGCCCTACAACACGGACCCGCAAGTCCCAACAGCCTAGGCCTGCAAGCCCCTACTGCCCCCGATCCCACAAGCTCGACAAGACGCACCCGCAAGTGCACTGCCCTGGCCCTCAAGCCTCACAGCTCTCCAGCCCTCAAGCTAGACAAGTTGGCCCGCAAGCCTTACAAGAAAATACAGTAAAGAAACTGTTACTTCTGCCAGATGAAGATCGACAACTTTAGCCTGTTAAAGATTGGCCTCTTACGATTGAAGAAGATTCTTCTGATTCAGATATTTGACATCGCAGTTCTTCTTCAATCTCTTCTTAGCCTGATGAGGATTGGCACCTTAACAGTCGATGAAGATGACTGCTTCTTCTTTTTCTTTCTTTCTTTTCTTTCTTTCGCCGCTTGTACTGTTCGATTCGCTATATGCGCAAGCTCGTTCTTTCTGACCGATTGCTTTTTTTATTAGGGCAACCTCTTATCTCTTTTATAAGACTGCGAGGTCCCCAACGGTCTTCTAAAAAAGTGCCTTAAGTGTCAGACGCTCCTTTCCTTAAGAGCACGTGCTGATTAGACAATCAGGCGGCGGGATTAATTGCTGACAGCACGTCCGCAAGATTTGAATTCTGTCTTGAAGATATTTGCATCATTACAACGCAAGCTATCTTTGACTATGTTGTCGCGATCTTCCTTCTTGCATCATGTCATCGTGATCATATTGTTCTCTCGACGACATTTGTTCTTTACGACAATGTTTGTTCTTTCTCGACAACACGACCACTTTGGTGAAGTCGACGATACTGCGTCTTCTCTGCGTTCGGCGAACAACATTCTGCGATCGACGAACTTGCCATCCTTCGTTCGACGATCTCCATTCTTCGTTCGATGATCTTGTCGAGTCTCAGTGGTCGACGATCTTGCTTCTGCGCTCGACGAACACGCCAAATCTCAGCGGTCGTCGATCTTCCTTCTGAGCTCGACGATATTCCTTCTGCGTTTGACGAACACGCCAAATCTCGGCGGTCGTCGATCCTCCTTCTGAGCTCGACGATCTTCCTTCCGCGTTCGACGAACATGCCAAATCTCGGCGGTCGTCGATCTTCCTTCTGAGTTCCCTTTACTCAATATCATGACGACAAGCATACTTTGTCGACGATGTCTCCTATTCTTCTCGAAGACATTTCTTTAATTTCCTGAGACTTTAAGCTAGATAAGTAATCAAATACAAAGTGAATTTTTCTTGGCTTGGTGACTTCTTCAAATCAGGAATCATGTGGGCAAGATTCCCAATAATAAAATCAAAAAAGTTAAGGAGGTTCTTAATAAACATATCTATTTCTCTTAGAAGGTTCTTGCTGTTTTTCCCAGCAATTTTATTTATTGAAAATAGATCATAATATGATGTTATAAGTGTTAAGGAGGATTCAAGATAGAAATTACTCCCTTCAATGACTCTTGTTCCTTATTCATGACCTACATCATTCTTCTCACTCAATTTTCTCCTGAGTGGGATCCTTCCCAACCCTGCACGAGTAATTCAAACATTAGAAGGAACCCAGGTTACCTTGGGCCCTTTGCTTTTACTATTGTAGGGTTCAATGAAAGAATAGAATGGTCTTTCATGATACCCGTTGGGATGATAGGGAATGGTTTTCCAAAACCCATTGTTTTGAAATTTGAAATGGGTTTAAAATGTATCTAGATATAATAAATCAGAAGAGTGTTTTATTATCTTATGTCTTGACTTACCCTTTTGATTGTGGTTATTTAATTTCCTATGTTGTTTTTACCAGATGGTTTCTCTTTCTTATTGAGATGTATTTTGTTGGGTTTATCTATCCTATCTGAACAGCTACCAACCTTACCCTTAGTTAATTTGCTCTTCTCACTGGGTTGATAATCTCTGGGTCTAACAAATGACACTGGATTTTTCCAGGCAGGCTTGCTAGGTGGTTCTGTGCTGGTGGAGGGCTCTGCTCCTAACCCTAAGTGGTTAAATCTCATAGAGAGGTTTTCAGTGATGTCTTTGAGCTTCTGACTCCTCCCATTGAGTGAGTCCTCAAAGGTCTTTGCCTTTGCTAGCTCTTCTTTTAAATTTGTATTTTCTTCTCTAAGTTTAATCAATTCTACCTCTTTATCATTAATTTCATTTGTTAGTTTTTGATTTATTTGATGCATTTCATCTTCCTTGAGGTTCTCTAGTTTTGTTCTAGCTATGTTTAATTTTTTTCTACCCTAAGATGTTCAATGCAGAAATCTTTAAAACAAGTTTTAAAATCATCAGATGTATTGGCAACAGATTCTTCAGCCTTCTTTTGAAAATTCTCATACTGGGATATGAGAAGGGACTTTTGGTCCTTTCTTTCATCAGCACTTCCTTCAACCATTGTGGTGAGGGAGTCCCAGATTTCTTTTGCTGATTGGCATTCAGCAACCTTCTGGAAAATGTCATCTGACATTGTTGAAACTAGAATGTTTATGGCCTAGGCATTACATGCCTTGACCTTCTTCTCAGCCTCTGTCCATTCCTTTCTTGGGACAGACTCAGTTGTTGAGGTTTCTCCTTCCTTTTGTCTGACTGGAGTAGGAGGACCTGTGAGAAGAACATTATATATGTCTTCATCAATTAAATTCATATAAAGCCTTATCCTGGCCTTCCAGAGTGTGAACTTGTTTAAGTTACACACTGGGGGTCTTGTGGAAGCATAATCCTTAGTACTCATTTTCTTTATAAAATATATTTATAGAAAAAGAAATAAGAGTAGGAGGTCTTTTTGATCAAGGTGTTAACCTCTTAATGATCAACCTCGCTCTGATACCAATTGAAAGTGCACAGTGTGCCTCTGAGAATCCTCTAGAGGGGGGTGAATAGAGATTTAAAAATATTTCTATCCTAACTGTGTAATCAATAAACTAATCTAAGGATATATGCTTAAACAAAAACTCAGACAGAATAAACTTGTGCTGAAATATAAAACACAAAGCAATAAAGTGAACTAGCTATAGAGACAACATAGAAAATTTATCCAACCAGAAGACACACAGATTTTTTATAGAGGTTCCCCAAAATGTGGGTACTCCCCTCTTCTACCACCTGGTAGGGATGCACCAACAGTGCTTGAGTCTTTTGATAAGGAGACTCTCAGAACCACCAAATCTTTTGATAAGGAGATCTTGAACTACTGAATCCTTTGAAAGAGGGGTTCTCAAAACTCTCTACCAGATCTTTTGATAAGGATATCTTGATCCACTGAATCCTTTGAAGAGGGATTAATAAAACTCTTTTATAGAATGAGAAAGAAAGAAGAGAAAGAATGTTGTAGGAATTCTGTTCTCAGAATTCTTGAGAGGGCTGTATGAAGAACAGCCAATTATGTTCCACAGGATTCGCTCTTGATTAGCCCCTGCTTCTGATAGTGATGAGTTGTAGGTGCTTTGTATGTCAGATCCTTTTTACTTCTGCTGATTGAGATCTGGCTGCTATAAGATTATGATGAAGAGCAGCTTTCAAATCCTCTGTTCTATTAGATGAGGAATAGCAAAAGCCTTTTCTTTGTGTTTCTCTTTTCTGTATTTCAGTTCCTGAAAAAGGAAGAAGAAGAGGAATCCCTGGCAAGAGGGAGACGGCTGATTGTGATTAATGCCCCGTGTGTTTCTTTCTTCTCTTCACCTTTTATTCTCTCTATTCAATTTCAAATTTGTTTCCCTTTTTGGTATGCCTTGAAAAGGTAATCTGCTAACGACATTCCCTTTCTTTCCTCTTTAATTCTCATCCCAACCATCTACAAGGAATATGGTTCCAAGAAACCTTTTGTGTCCTTCTTTAATGCTCCTTTCTATTTCAGGCAATTATTGAGCCATTGGGAAACGATCTTGAAGTATGTGGGCCATGAAAGAAGGATCAGAGAGACAGCTGAAAAGATTACCTTTTACAAACTGTATTCGACGTAGCGTCGAATTCATTTCTTCTCTTATTGATGTAGCTTCGAGTTCTTCTAGGAGCTGCTTCGATTTCATCTGTGCTCCGACTGAACTCAGCTACTCGATATTGCATTGATATCTTATCGACATGTACATCGTGTTGATCTGCCTTGCTCTGAGCTTCATCTTATGCGTCGAGATGAAGTCGACGTTACGTCGACTTTAGATGGCTTCGACAGATAACATCTTCTGCTTCGAGTTGTAGTAGAAACTGCGTCTACTTCACCCATTACTCTGACAAGTTCCTGCCCTTTACATCAATATCTATTCGACGTAACGTCGACTTGAGTTACTTCGACAGAAGGGTTGATCCACCTGGACTTCTTGTCAGAGCAGCATTGATATGGACTCGATGTTGCGTCAAATTCTATTCGATGTAAATGTTAACTTAGCCCAATTTTGCATCCCTTGATCTGGTCCTGATACCCTATGTTGAGTATGACATACTAAGACATCTAATGACCAGATTACCCTTACTATACAATGGGTAATTTATTCCTAGAGGATAAAATCACTTTTAGTTAATTTGTTAAGTTAAATCAAGGGTTTTTCCCAACAGACATCACAGATAATCTCTCCATGAGATTCAATCACCTAGGGTTAGGAGCGGAGCCATCCACTAGCACAGAAATCCCTAGGAAACCTGCCTGGAAAAATCCAGTTAGCTTCATTAGACCTAGTGACTATGAATCATGTGAGGATAGTGTAAAAACTAAAGGTCAGGAAGCTAATAGATCAAAGAAAACAACTAGAGTTAATAAAACAAATCTCAGCAAAGAAAAGAAATCTCAAGAGAAGAATAATGTAGAAAAACTAAACAATCAAAAGGTAAAAGCAAAACCTAGGATTATAAAACATTCTGCTGATCTCCTATATTTAGATACATTCTATACTCATTTCAAGTATCAAAATAATAGGTTTGGGAAACCCATTCCTTATCATCCAAAAGGTTATCATGAAAGACCCATCTATTCTTTCATTGAACCCTACAATGGTAAAAACAAAGGGCCCAAGGTAACCTAGGTTCCTTCTAATGTTTGAATTACTTGTGCAGGATAAGGTAGGGGGCTATCTAGGAGATAGTGAGAAAAGGAATGATGAACTAAACTCAATCAAGGGAGTGATTACTTCTCTTAATTCCCTTGTTATCTTTATAGTTCATAAAATTAATATCATAAACTTTATTTTAAATAAATATAATTGCTGAAAAAAACAGCAAGAATTTTCTAAGGAAATGGATCTGTTCATTCATAGGTGCGTCAAATAGAAGTCGACGTACCATCGACTCCTACTCGACGCTAGCATCAAGAAGAACTCAGAGTGGATAATTCGAATAGAATTTGACGCAGTGCCAAGTTCATATCGACGCACGCATCGACTCAATGGTCGCTGCTCAAAGTCGAGGTAGCGTCGATTGGAAATCGACGTAACGTCGACAGGACTACGCCGACTTAAGAACTGTTGAACAATCTCCAGGTTATGTCAAATATTATTCGACACAACGTCGATATTAGTCGCGCGCGTTGAAGGGTTCTAGAAGCATTCTCGACTTATTTTTGCATGCCAAATACTAATCTTTATCAATGGTGCGTCGACCTAAACCCTAAGTTGTGATGAATCGTCTTCTTTTAAGCAACTTCAGCATCGAGATCATTGCGCTTTTGAATTTTCTGACTCTTGCTCTCTTGATCTTCTCTTCTCCATTTCTCTCGCATTTTCTTCTCTCTTTCTCTTTCATTTTTCTTTGTGATTGTAGGTGATAACAGTCAGATGGCTCTACCAAAAGTGAACTCAGGTTTCGATGTAGACATCGACTCTTTCAGTGCAGCTGTCGACAGTTTTAAAGCCATTCTTGGCTTGTTTTAGGATGCTGGCCTGACTAAACTGATATCTACTAGATGTATGATATTTGATATAGAGCTGAATAAGTTCAAAAAAATTGTGCAGATAGGGGATGATGGATCCCTCAGTGGAAAAATCTCTGAATCAGATATATACATCACAGAGGAAATTCTAAACCAGACTTTTGATCTAGACACTGGAAGTGAGTTAGATGAGTTATCAGGGGATGTGACCCAGAGGGCCCTGGAGCTTATGAAGTTCAAGAAGGACAAGCCGATCAATCTGAAGAAGATTGATCTTAGGGAAGAATATTGATTCCTTGCTGACATGGTAGGGAAGGTGTTGCTATGTAAGATCTCAGCACATGATGATGTTCCAAAGCAACAGCTTCAAATTATGGGAGCTTTAGTTCTTAAGAAAAGGATCAATTGGGGGAAATGTCTCCTAAGGTTGATTGGGCACAAATATGCCCACAAAGAAAATGCCTATATGAGGATAATGAGTCAGGTATTGCTTCACCACTATCCCGGTGTGTGTAAGTCAAAAGGAGTGTCTATTCCTCCTAGAAAGAGAATAAATATAGGAATATTCTCCAAATGGACCAGTCATATATTGAAGCTTGGTCAAGCTCCAGCATCACCTCCTCCCTCTCTTCCTCATCCTCAAGATTCAGAGAGGCATATCAGATCCTCCAAGGGACAATATTACTCCTCCTCCCTCTCAAACTCCACTGGACATAGTTTCAAATCTCCCTCGGGATGATGCTCCAACTCAACAATCTGCCCAGCAACAACAACATCAACAACTCACTCAATCCTTTCCATCTTCTTCAGTCACAAAGGCATCACCTCACATTCCTCATCAGTTTGCACATCCACTACCACCAATTCCTATCTCACCTAAAACCTACCAGGCTCTCTCCCCTATCCAAGAAGACTTCCCACCATCACCACCTCCATCTACCTCTCATTTCCTTCCAATTGACCTTGAGCAGGTCATCTCTAAGGCAGTTGGTCTTGCCTCCTCTACTTTTGCAGACCTAATGGCCTCTCAAGCAAGAAAGTTTGATAGGAAGTATTCCTAGATGGAGGCTGAACTATTAGATTCTAAAAGGTCCCTCCAGAGCCTCAAGGACTTTATGTCTTCCTCCATGATCACAAAAGAGTTCTTAACCTCTCTTGCCAGCAAGGTTAAGAAGGGGAGAACATTCTGGAGGAAGAAAGGCCTGTCCTGGAGGTGGGTGGCCATACTGATGACTCTCCTGCTCCTGACAAAGTTACTACCTTCCAAGGTGCACAGGTCCAGGGGAAGCCTGCACCAGAAAATTTGAATGAGGAGCAAATAGCTGCAGCAAATCAGGGGGAGCTCCCAGATACTCAGGGGGAGCCTGCTCCAGAAATCCAAAGGAATCTGGATAAAGAGATGGTAGCTGTAAGTACAATAGTGGTTCAGGGGGAGCCTCAGAATGAAAATCTGCTGGATGAAGTAGCTCAGATTGCTCAGGAAGCTGCCCAGGAGGCTGAAGTAAATGCACAATCTCAGGGGGAGTCTCTCAAGGACAAGATTGCTGAAGAAGCGGAAGAATCTCCATAAGGTAAAAACTTTCCTGAAGAGGATGATGAGCCTCTGAAGGTGGCACAAAGGAAGTTTGTTCCAAAATTATTTTCAAGGAAAAGAAGAACTCCTGAGAAGGATTCTAAATATCAGGTATTCTGTGATTATTACTCTTGTAGAAAGAACAATATAATTGTCTGACAAATGAATCGAATAGCTTGTGAAAAGAAGGTTGTGGAAAGAACAATATAATTGCCTGACAAATGAATGGAATAGCTTGTGGTTTTCAGTATGTCATTTTCTTATGTCTATGTTATCTTGAATGTATTTTTGTTTAATGAAAAAGGAATGTGTAAAATCACTTTGATCAATCTATAAAATTTGTTAAGATAAATATGGGAGATTGTTGGGAAAAACTCCTTGATTTAACTTAACAAATTACCTAAATGTGATTTTACCTCTTAGGTTTGAATTACCCATTGTATAGTGAGGGTAATCTGGTCAATAGATGTCTTAGGATATCACACTCAACCTAGGGTGTCAAGACCATATCAAGAGAAGCACAATTTGGGTATAGTTAACATTTGCGTCGAATAGAATTTGACGCAACATCGAGTTAATGTCAACGCTACTCTGACTAGAAGTCCAAGTGGTCCAACCCTTCTGTCGAAGTAATTCAAGTCGACGTTACGTGGAAAGGTTATCAAAGTAGAGGCCAAGGACCTGTCAAAGTTTCTTGAGAAGTCAACACAGCTTCTACTTCAACTCAGCGTAGAAGGAAGTATTTGTCGAAGCCATCTAAAGTCGACGCAACATCGACTTCATTTCGACGCAGATAATGAAGTTCAAAGTCATGCCTTCAACTCGATGGTTACGTCGATAAGATATCGACGCAACGTCGACTAGCAGAGTTCAATCAGAGCAAGAATGAATTAGAAGCTGCTCGTACAAGAAATCGAAGGTGCGTCGATAAGAGAGAAAGAGAACTCGACGCTACGTCGAATACAGTCTGAAAAGGAAACCTTTTCAGCTGTCATTTTGGACCCTCTCTCATGGCTCACAATACTGAAGACCGTTCTCCAACGGCTTAATTATTGCCTCAAATAGAAAGAAGAATTAAAAGAGGACAAAAAAGCATTCTTGAAAATAAACATACAATTGGTGGACGGGTCGTGAATTAAAGAAGGAAAGTAAGAGAAATTGTTCAGGCAAAATACCTTTTCAGGACCTACCAGAAAAGGAAATGAATTCAAATTAAAGAGGGACAATAAAAGGGAAGAGCAGGCAGAGAAACATAGAGCATTTCATCACCATCGACTTGATTTTTTCAATTAGGGCTTCCACTTCTTCTTCTTCCTCCTAGAACCCTAATAGAAAAAATACAGTGAAAAACAAGAACTGCTCTCTCCCTCTTAGAACAGAACAACTGAAGGCTGCTCTTCATCAATATCACATAGTAGCCAGATTTCAATCAGAAGGAAGAGAGAGGATCTGACAATCATAGCTCTGCAAATCATCTCAATAATAAGCAGGAGTTCATCATCAGCAGATCTAGTGAAAGAATATAGAAGCTGATCTTGAAACAGGCTTCAAAAGAATTCTGAGAACATAATTCTTCTTCCTCCCCCTTCTTCTTTCTCTTTCTCATTCTCAACTGTAAAAGAGTTTTAAGAATTCATCTTCCAAAGGATTCAATGGTTCAAGATCTCCTTATCAAAAGATCTGGTTGGTTCAAGATCTCCTTATCAAAAGATATGGTTGGTTCATGATCTCCTTATCAAAAGATCAGTGGTTCAAAGAGCCTCCTTATCAAAAGACTCAAGCACAGGTGGTGCATTCCTACCAGATGGTAGAAGAGAGGACTACCCACATTTTGGGAAACCTCTATAAAATCTTTGTGACTTCTGGTTGTGAATTTTTTTGTTCTGTCTCATTTCATTTACAGTTTTTCTGCTTTACTTAACAACACTGGTTTTATTCTGTGAGTGGAACTGTTGGAGCATAATACTTAGTGTTTTATTGTGTTTGCACAATAGGATAGAAATATTTTTTAAATCTCTATTCACCCCCCCCCCCCCCCCCCTCTAGAGTATACTCAGAGGCACACCGTGCACTTTCACACTGCCTTGAGAGTCTCAGTCTCATTGGATTGAGATTTAACTACCTTGCGGCATTTGTCAAATCCTTTCAACATCGCTTTATACTGTACCAGTAGATTTGAATCTTCCTCAAAAGAGTAGCCTTCATTAGCATTATATCCTATCTCAGATTCAAATAAAGGAGTGCTAGAATTTACCTTCCCATCATAAGGGGTGTCGTAGTTATCCTCATCTGAATGAGCCATAAGCCCAAAGTAGGCTTCTTCATCTGAACTTGACTCGTCTGAGTCGCTTTCGCTAAAAGTCTTCTACTTCTTGGCGATGAAACTCTTTTCTTCTTTCTTCTTACCTTTGAAGGATCTCTTCTCTTCTTTTTTAGATCCTTCCTTCTTCTTGTATGGACATTCCGCAATTATATATCCTGGCTTATTACAACAATAGCAATCGACATCAGAAGAATTATGTTTATTCGGTGTAGATTTATACATGTCATTGATGTTGTTGTTTTTCTTGTGATGATCACCATCGCGGCGTGAACTTCTGTAGTCAGAAGAGAATGACTGATTTCTCCTTCATCTCCTCTTGTTGAGCATTCTTTTGAATTGCTTGGAGAGTAATGAGAACTCTCCATCTGACATTTCAGAGCTTGAGGAACAAGCCTCTGAGTCATCATTCTCATCTGAGGTCTATGTCCTTATAGGTGACACGGCTCTACCTTTTCTTGACCCTTAGGCCTTCAGTGCTATAGACTTCTCTCTACCAGAAGTCTTGCTTTCCTCTTCTTCTACTTTTCTTATGTTCAATTTGAGCTCATAGGATAAAAGCTTCCCAAACAAAATCTGTTGCTCCATTGTAGCCAGCTTACCAAATTCTCTAATGGCAATTTCCTTTGTGTCCCATTCATTTGTCAGGGATCTCAAGACCTTGCCATTTAGTTTGCCATTGGTGAATTCACGAACATAGTTCCTTAGGTCATTGACGATCTTGAAAAACTTCTCATAGCTATCAATAATAATATCCCTTGACTCTTGCTTGAAGGCCTCGTACTCTTGATTGAGCAGAGATCTTCGATCATCCCTTACTTTCTCAGTTCCTTCCATGAGATCAACTAGAGAATCACATATTTCCTTGGCAGACTTGTAGTGAAATAGGTTTCGCAACATTGAGTCGTCAACTGCACTTGTTAGCACCAAAAATATACCAAGTACACACTTGCTCAAGCCAAAGAATGAGGGGGTGATTATTGAGTTGTCGGTTACTTTGAGCCATGAGTGAAGGAGTAAGAGAGGGAGAAAAGAGATGGCCATGAGCAGGAAAGAGGTCGCCGGGATCGATGGGAGCTGAAGTCACAGAGGTCGTCGAGGGAGATCGCCCGGCAGGTTGGAGATCGCCCAGGCAAGGAGGAAGAGGTCATTGCGGTCTCAAAACTAGAGATCACTCAAGTCACCAGTTGGGGACTGAAAACTCTCTGAAGTCCCATTTCGGGTACCCCTGCCCCTCTATTTATAGGCGCAGGGGCCTTCCCAAATGGACAGGTCCACGAATAATGGGCTGCCCGAGAAATACGCGATCGGCAGGGAGGAGATCGCCCGATAGAGGGAGATCGCCCATAGGGAGATCTCCTGGAGGGAGATCGCCCAGAGGGCGATCGCGCGGAGGGAGATCGCCCAGAGGGAAATTGCCCGGAGGGAAATTGCCCGGAGGGAAATTGCCCGGAGGGAAATTGCCCGGAGGGAAATTGCCCAGAGGGAAATTGCCCGGAGGGAGATTGCCTGGAGGGAGATCACCTAGAGGGAGAATGCCCGGAGTGAGAATGCCCAGAGGGAGCTCGCTCGGAGGGAGATCGCCTGGAGGGAGATCACCCGGAGGAAGATCGCCTGGAGGAAGATCGCCCGAAGGAAGATCGCCCGGTGGAAGATCGCCCGGAGGAAGATCGCCCAGAGCGAGCTCGCCTGAAGGGATCTCACCCGGAGGGAGATGGCCCAGAGGGAGATCGCCCAAAGGGAGATCGCCCGGAGGGAGATCGCCTGGAGGGAGATCGCCCGGAGGGAGAGCTCGCCAGAAAGGGGGGAGCTCATTCGGCATGAGCGAGGCCGCCCGGAACGCTGCTGAGACCGCCTGGGATACCTGTTCTTCTTCATCATCTGATGACATCCCTAGTGTCATCATGTAAGCTGCTTCTGCTTCATCATCACTTTCAGATTATGAGGAGCTTGACTCTTCTTCAGTGTCACTCCAGGTTTCAGTAATGAAACCCTTGGCTTTCTTCTTGTTTTTCCCTTTGAAAGACTTCTTCTTATTCTTTTCCTCCCTGTTGCTGCTCATATCCCTTTGTTTTTGTGGGCACTTAGGAGCTATGTGCCCTAGTTTGTTGCAGGTGAAAAAGATAATCTCCTTCTTTGGAGTCTTATCATATCTGGGCTTTGAGCTCCTCTCTCTTCTCCTTGAGTTTTCTGTCTTGACCCATTTCCTGAATCTCCTTGCTAGAAGACTGAACATTTCATCTTCAGGAGTGGAGGGCTCTCCTTCAGTAGTTTTCAAAGCAAGGCTCCTTTGGATAGGAGCTGGAGTTGTCTCCCTTTCCTCTGATTCAGCCCTATTTTTCAGAAGCATCTCATATGAGACTTAAGCTTTCCTAGCAAAGCCTCAGTTGAGATTTCTCTGTGGCATCTAGACTCTCTGATTGCCCATATCCTTGAATCCCATGAGCTAGGGAAGCACATGAGGATTTTATCATTAATTTCAGTCAAGGATATCTCCTTGTCCAAGCCTCTGAGCTCATTAATGATAATGTTAAATCTGTCATACATATCAGCAACTGTTTCTTCAGCTTTCTTCTGAAAGTTCTCATACTGGGATATGAGAAGGGACTTCTTGTCCTTCCTTTCATCAGCACTTCCTTCTACAAGTCTGGAAAGTGACTCCCATATTTCTTTAGCTTATTGACAGACAGCAACTTTTTGGAAAATATCATCTGACATTGTGGAGACCAGAATAGTCATTGCTTTGGCATCACATGCCTTCTGCTTTTTATCTGTTTCAGTCCACTCTGCCATGGGCACAGTTTCCTGGGTTGAAGTCTCACTGACATCCTTCTTGTATGGAGTTGGTGGACCTGAAATAATGACATCAAAGATATCTTCATCAATAGAATTCATGTAAAGTTTTATTCTGGACTTCCAAAGTGTAAACTTATTCAGATTACACATTGGTGATCTAGTTGAGGCATAATCCTTAGAACTCATTTTCTTTATAAAATATTTTTTGTAGTACAGAAATAAGAGTAGGAGGTCTTTTTGATCAAGGTGTTAACCTTTTAATGATCAACCTCCCTCTGATACCAATTAAAAGTGCACAGTGTGCCTCTGAGAATCCTCTAGAGGGGGGGAGGGGTGAATAGAGATTTAAATAATTTTCTATCTTAACTATGCAGACAATAAACTTAATAAGGAGTTATGCACTCAAACCAAAACCACGGGTAGAATAAATAATATAAAGATTGTTGAAAATGAATGCTGAAAAAGAAAGCGGGATAGCACAGAAAGTCACAGCATAGACACAAAGATTTTTATAGAGGTTCCCCAAAATGTGGGTACTCCCCTCTTCTACCACCTGGTAGGAAAGCACAGCTGTGCCCGAGTCTTATGATAAGGAGACTCTGAACTAAATATCTTTTGATAAGGAGACTCTGAACTAAAGATCTTTTGATAAGGAGATCTTGAACCACAGATCTTTTGATAAGGAGATCTTGAACCACAGATCTTTTGATAAGGAGATCTTGAACCACAGATCTTTTGATAAGGATATCTTGAACCACTAAATCCTCTGGAATAGGGATTCTTAAAACTCTTCTACAGTTGAGGAAATGGAGAAGGGAGAAGGAGGAAGTAAGGAGGAGAATTCTTCTCTCAGAATTCTCATGAAGCCTTCTGCTTCAATCTTTCTCTTTTCTAGATCTGTAAATGATGAACCCTTGCTTTAGATAGTGATGATTTGCAAGGGTTATGAGCTTCAGATCTTTTTACTTTCTTCTATTGAAATCTTGCTGCTGTATAATATTGATGAGGGGCATCCTTTTGTTTATTTGTGATCTGAGAGAGAGCAGTTCTTATTTTTTTGTCTTTTAGGGCTCCAGGAGGAAGAAGAAGAAGAGGAATCCCTAATCGACAGAATACTAAAAATTGTGATGAATGCTCTGCTTTTCTTCTGTTTGATATTCTTATTTATTGTCCATCATTTAATATAAATTCCTTTCCTCTTTTAGAGTGTGCTGAAAAGGTATTGGCCTGGATAATTTCTCTTCCTTTCCTCATTTGTTCACGACCCGTTCTCCAGCTGTAGTCATCCTTTCCAAGAAAGATTTTGTTGTCCTCTTTATTGCTCCTTTCTATTCTAGGCAATAAATGAGCCATTGTAGAATGGTCTTCAGTACTGTGGGCCTTGAGAGAGTTCCAAAATGACAGCTGAAAAAGTTTCCTTTTCAGACTATATTCGACGTTGCGTCGACTTCTCTTTCTCTCTTATCGATGCACCTTCAAGTTCTTTGAAGAGCAGCTTTGAATTCCTTCAAGCCCTGATTAAACTCTGATTTCGACGCAGCTCCGAGTTCATATCGACGTATCCGTCAAGTTGAAGGCTTGATTTTGAACTTCATTATCTGTGTCGAATAATAGTTAACGTTACGTCGACTTCAGATGGCTTCGACGGATTTCTTCTTTCTGCGTTGAGTTGAAGTCAAAGCAGCGTCTTCTAAGATATCTTTGATGTGCTCCTTTATCTACGTTGATATCCTTTCGACATAGTGTCGACTTGATCTACTTTGACAGAGAGGCTGAGTTGCTTGGACTTCTAGTCTAAATTACATCGACATGAAGTCGAAGTTGCGTCAAGTACTACCCAATTTATGCTTGTCTTGTTCTGGTCTTGACACTCCAAGGTGAGTGCGATATCCTAAGACATCTAATGACCAAATTACCCTCACTATACAATGGGTAATTAAAACCTAAGAGTTAAAATCACTTTTAGATAATTTGTTAAGTTAAATCTAAGGAGTTTTTCCCAACACACTTATCCATTTTCTAAGACTGAGGAGCTGACTAACGGTCTCCTTGGATGTCCTATAAGTGTCAGAGGTCAATTCCTTAATGGCACACGCTGATTGGACCACCAGACGGCGACATTAAATGCAGACATCGCGATTTGAAATGTCTTGATCTGTCTCGACGATATTTGCAACGTCTCGACGACAGAACTTACCATTACGACAATCCATCTTGGATTTGGACAAATCTTCAAGTCTTCTTCATTGAATGATATCTCGATGATACAAGATATCACAGCTGCACTTGCACTTACGACGACATGAATTCATCTTAAAGGTGTCGTCGTAATCTTGTTGTCAACTTGCGGTCTTCTCAATAGTGTCGTTGAGACCATTCTGTCTTCTCGACGGTGTCATCAAAACCATATTGTCTTCTCGATGATGTCGTCGAAACCATTCTGTCATATCGACGATGTCGTCGAAACCATGCTATCATATCGACAATGTTGACTTGATCATCTTGACGACAAGTGATTCTTCTTCCATAAGCTGACTTCACGAGAACTCTCTTAGCCTTCTCGACGACTAGTCTTCTTCTTGACGATGTCATCGACTTTGCAGAATACTTTTACTTAGGTCTTCAGAGAGGTTCCTTTCTTGTCTCGACGACAAGATCTCTTCACGACGATGTCGTCGACATTCCTAAGTACTTTGACTTAACTCTTCTTAGACTTTACATCGATGTCGTCGTGTGATTCTGGTTAACATGACGATATTGGACTTTGAACGATTCTTCTTATTCTTACGATGATATCGTCGTGTGTTCTTTGATGTCACAACGATATCGTCGAGTTTGTCCATATTATCTCGACGATAGCTGATATGAACCTTTTGCTTAACTCTGAGTATCATATCAACGATGTTTGAGTGTTTATTCGACGATATGTCTAGTCCTTCTCGATGATTTTGGACTTAGTGATATTTTAATCTCTGCAAATGTAAACTAAGCAGACCATCAAATACATAGTACTTTTATCATTGACCTGAGCACTTCTTCAAATCAGGAACATTACTAGGCGATGTTCCCAACATGTACAACACGATGTACTCCTGGATGTGAGCGACATCTGGGAACCTGAAATTGGCAAACCAATGGAGGGACCCAGTAGGGCATTTATAATATGGTCGGGCTCCCGGGGTGCACTTCTCCCTATTGTCTAGAGTCATCAACCTTCTCGTACTGGTATGTACGATCTGCGGGCATGACTGACCCGCCATTTTCACCGCAAGCAAATTACAAACATTCAATAAGTAAACGTCTGGAACCCTTCGGGCATATAGTTGTTTGCCCTACTTGACACGAAAGAATTCGGGCAGGCGATCGAGTGAGCTTTATTATTCATGGCTAGCCTTGGAGGGCTAAAGCATCTCCAAGTTATCCCCAACTAATGCTCAACCCATTAAACCATTTATCCAAGCGAGGCCCAAAATTAAAGTGCGGAAATGAGATTGTTAGTAAATTGCAGTAATTAAAGTGCGGTAAAGGAAGACTGCTAAATAAACTGTAAAATTGAAGTAATAAAATACGCTACTAGAACAAACTGTTGAACTGAAATGCTGGAATAAAGTGCAAAAAGGAACTGGACCAGTGCCGAACTAGAATAAAAGAAATACTAAGTAAATTGCATAATTTGAATTAAAAGGAAATAAGAAGTTAGTAGTCTTTCAGTTCCATCTCTAACACAAGAGGCAATTCCAGTTCTCCTCTCCGTTCCAATGAGACTTCTCCGTTCCAAGGAGTCTTCTCCGTTCCAAGGAGGCAAGTTCACAATTCTGCGGCAAATTCTTAGTATGTTTCTGTGTTAGGGTCTATCGGTTTATTTGAATCCGACAGTCACTTTAGTTGCACCTGTTAAGACAATTTATCGGATTTGCATTGATCTTGTAGAAGCTTCATTATAATTTCAAGTCTTCTAGTTATAATCACTCGATTTAATTAATGAGACTTCAATTCTCAGCAAGAGGTCTAACATGAGATCTTTTAACCTCAATTGCTTGCCCCAGGAGAATAAAGTTCATGTGTTACGACCGATATTAATTCTTCCGATTTAAACCTCTTTATATTAAAATACCAAAAATACTTCTGCTAATCCAAAAATTACCAAATTTTGAACAATGATTTATACTACAATAAGGCAGCTTCCATAATTTTATCAGGCTCATTTCCCAAGGTAGGAGCTCTCTATAATATTTAAAATAATACAAAGATCACGACATAATTTCTCAAAAATAGATAACTTTTAAATAAATCGCCCAAACTTTTTCAGAGGGTAGATACCAGGTTTACTGACCACCAGTGATTTCCTCAATTTTTTTACACCATGATTTAAAACTTTTAATATTTTAAAAATTGTACTTTCTACAATATTTAATCCTTAAAAAATATCAGGAATGAATGAAAAACTCTGATTATTTTTCATGTGTTGTGCCATCCTCTAATACACACTACATAAAAATTTTAGCTATGTGGGTCATTAAGGACTTCCCCTGAAATTTTTACAAGTAAAGGACCCAATTGATTAAATCATTACATTGTCATAATGATTTTTAAAAATCGTCAAATAATGACAACAGGTGTATATGGGCTCAAGAAACCTCCCACCTTTTATATCATAATTTTCTGATCTTATTTGATCTCTCTGATAATTCAAAAACCCAAAATATTGATGTATTTTAATTTCTAAAAATTCTTAGACTCTTCCAAAAATAATGAAATTTTTACTGCAAGTAGACCTTGCCAAGATGAGCAACTTTCATGTTTATGGTTTCCTGATTTGAGGGATATATAAGGCACAAAAAAATCAATTTCCCCATGCCCTCAATTTATACACACACATCACATATGTTGGCGCAGATCTGTGGCTGAGATCGAGCCGCATATCCCGCGTTGACGCCCCACATCAGATCCTGTGTTGATTCAATGTGGGGTTGCAATGATTTCGAAGGTAATCAGGGTCGTCCAATCTCTTCCCCGAGATCGGACGGCATCTGCATCCCGGGTGACGGCAGAGCCTTGTGAGCCTCTGCCTCCGTCGCCCGACCACCAGAGGGCCACGTCTCCACCACCGGCTGGTTCGCCGGTGGCCGGTAGAACCTTTGGTGGTGGTTTGGTGGCCTGACTCCACCGACCACCGCCGGTGAGGTGCTCCCTGTGTGCTGAAATTCTAGGCACCGCCAGAGTTCCTTTCTCCGGCGGCGCCACCCGCCTGATCCCACTCCGGAGAGGGAAACTGCCACCTCTCCGATGATTGTCCACTCCCCAGCAAGCCCAGGGGTGTTGGGGAGCCTCACCCATGCTCGGCCACCCCCTTGCTCACCGAGCTTGGTGGTGGCTGCGGCAACACTCCGACAGTCGGAGGTCGCATACATGGCGTCCAAAATGTAAGGAGGGTGGGGAGGAGGGGAATCCACCTGTTGGAGAAGCCTCTGAGAGCTGTCGGTGAGATCCGCCAAGGGAGGGTGGAACACAAGGGAGGAGCTCGGGAGGGTGTTTTCTGGCGATGAATTTCGGTAGGGAGGGTGGGGCTAAGGTTGTGCTGAGGGGTAACTTCTTCTGGAGAGAGGGGGGTCTATTTATAGGAGTGGAAAGACCCCTCCCTCCCTTCTCCTTCTCGGTCAAGCATGGACTTGGGTTCCAAGTGGGGTTTAAAAGGGGGTCAGTTGTCTGCCATCTAGGGGATGTACATCTATGTGGCTAGATCATGGAGGTTAGGGCATGGCTAGGCTTGGGATTTTGGGTTGGGAAGAGAGAGAGAAGGGAGAGATTGTTAGGTTTGGGTCTCCTCATGCCTTGGCCTTGGTTTCCAAGCCCCTAGGATAGCTGGTCTCTTAAATATCAGAGCGCATTTTGGGCTAGTATTGGCTTAAGTGGTGTTTTCAAGGGAGGTTTTATTTAAAATTCCCAAATTATGACTTTCTAGAGGGTTTGACCAAAGTCAACCCTAGGGTGGGTCCCTAGGTGGGTCAAGGTCAAAGCAAGTCTATGTCATTGAGTGACGGGTCAACGTCGATGTGTCAGAGTAATATGGGTGTGGGCATGCTTTTAGTGCACTATAAAGCTTGACGGAGACCGATTTGACCAAATTGACCAACCGATGTTGGAATTGAGTGAAATGGGTCCGGTTGCACTCGTATTGCCCTTACAAGACTGTTGGGTCCAGCGTTCCTTCACATAAACTGTGGTGCATTTACTACTTCCTTAAGGAAAAAAGTGGCGCCCTATCCACAAGTTCGAGCTTTTGGAACAGTTGGGTAAGCGCTCTATCCTACAAGTGGTATCAGAGGAGGTCACAGGTTCACGACCGGGGGTGCGCTAAAAAAATACCGATTTAATTATGACTCTACCTGTGTCGGTCTGGCCATGTGGTGCGCCACCTCTGAGCCGGTCTGGCGGCCCCGACCATATGGTAACTCTACCTCTGAGCCATGTGGTAATCCCACCTTTGAGCCTGATGGGTCGTGCTGGACGCTGGGGGCAATTGTTGGGTCCAGCGTTCCTTCACTTAACCCGTGACACGTTTGCTACTTCCTTATGGGAAAAAGTAGCACCCTTTTCACAAGTCCGGGCATTTGGAATAGTTGGGTAAGCGCTCTATCCTACAGAGTCTAACGCAGCTGACCGAGGTCCATTCCGAGTTCATATGCTCCAATTATAAAAATGGTATTGTCGTGATGCACTACGAAACACAAAATGGTCATTTTCTCTAAATGACTTCAGATTGGAATGAAACGAGTTCTGTTGCACTCATATTGATTACACTCAAAATGGTCATTTTCTCTAAATAACCTCGGATTGGAATGAAACGAGTTCTGTTGCACTAGTATCGATTATACGAGTCCAATGCAACTGATGGATGTCTATTCGGAGCACGTATGGCCACAATACCAAAACATCATCATCGTGACACGCGACGACACTCAAAATGGTTGTTTTCTCTAAATGACCTCATATTGGAATGAAATGAGTTCCGTTGCACTCGTATCGATTATACGAGTCTAACGCAACTGAAGGAAGTCGATTCAGAGTAAGTATGATCACTATACCAACACAGTGTCGTCGTGACGCTCCGCGACACTTAAAATGGTCATTTTCTCTGAATAACCTCGGATTAAAATGAGTTCTGTTGCACTCATATCGATTATATGGGTCTAACACAGCTGTCAGAAGTCGATTCGGAGCACGTATGGTCACTATACCAAATTGGCGACGTCGTGACGCGCTACGACACTCAAAATGGTCGTTTTATCTAAATGACCTCAGATTGGAATGAAACAGGTTTTGTTGCATTCTAATCAATTATATGAGTCTAACGCAACTGACAGAAGTCAATTCGGAGCTCGTATGGTCACTATACTAAAACGACGTCGTCATGGCGCGCTACGACACTCAAAATGGTCGCTTTTCTCTAAATGACCTTGGATTGGAATGAAACGAGTTCCGTTGCACTCGTATCAATTATACGAGTCTAACGTAACTATCGTAAGTCAATTCGGAGCACATATGGTTACTATGCTATCTTATAGGTGATTGGGTCACTTTTATTGGGTCACTTATGGTCTTAGTGGCCCAATAAAAGTCAGAATGTTACACCTCTATCATCTTTTGATAAGACCAAAAGGGGAGAATAAATTGCATAAATCTACTAATTTAGGGGGAGTACATTATAATAATATAAAACTCAATGAAAGCATATATGTAGGGGGAGCAACCATATAGGAGGAGTATACATTACTCTTTGCTCGATCATGACTATCCTTCTAATAAGTGGTCCCTAATTAATCTCATAACTATACACTCATCCCTACTCACTTTTGCTAATAGTAAAATAGAGAGAATAAATTGAGAAATCTAGTGGAATTGATATTTATGGGGAGTAAATTATATAGTGAACATTTATGTATGGGAGAGTACATATAAGAAGAATATGCATTATAACACTTGAATCTATCACACTACATACATGTATTCATGCATATATTTTACCACACTTATCTATAAACACAATTATAATCTTAAATTCACTAATTTTGCACACATGTATTTGTTATTATCAAAAATGGGAGTTTGTTAGAACATGTGTTCCGCATCTCTTAGTTTGAGAATAACAAATACCATTTTGTATTTGATCTAGTATTTTATGTGTTTATAGTGTGTAGGTCATATAGGTTCACACATACAGTGAATGAGGATATAATACGGATGATGAAGCTCAACTATGTGAGCTATCGCGCGTTGGTAGCACCTACCGCTGGTGGTAGGTCCTGGATATAGAAGGACAGATGGCAGATGGATTTCAACGCAGGGATTGGAGGGAGCAAAGCCATCTTTAGCAAGTTCATACTGCAGCGTGCTAACGTTAATGCCCGGTGGTAGCATATGGAAAGGTTGTCAATCATCACTAAAATGAGGAGCCAAATGGAGAAGGAAATCTGACGGAGCAGCGTACACCAAGCTAATGTGGCGCGCTAGCCATTACCACATCATGGTAATGTTGAATGCCTAAAATAAAGGAACACGCTTGCCATATCTTCCATGATCTGTATGCTTCATGGTTTCCATATTGGATATCGCGAAGCGGTAGCTCTCTAGATCTATTTAAAGACCGGATCCGCTCCTTCTATGGTAATGCTCTCACATCCACTGAAGCTATAAATCCAATCTTTTTGTGAGAGGCTAGTCTCCAGACTTCGAGAGGACTCCCTTGGAAGAACACGGAGATCGAAAGAACAACTTGAATGGGAAGTGTTAAAACGCTTATTCAACACGAAGGGCAAACACATCAAGAATGCTGATTCCTACATCGCCTTCATCTCCACCTTTAGAAGTTCTTTGAAATTCTCTCTTTTATATATCTTACATCTATTCTAAACTCGTATTCCTTTTTTTATTAAACCATTGGTATCAAATTTCATGAGAAAATTGTCCAGGGAGGACGTCGGATTCTGGGAGGATTCTGTGAGAAAATCATTTGGGGAGGACGTCAGATTCTGGTGAGGATTTTTGTGAGAAAATCATCTATGAGGGGCGTCTAAACTATGGAGGTCTAGGGAAGGCTCGAAGACCTTCTGGGGGATAAGGGAGAGAGACAGTTGGTCCTCGGGTGGGGAGGGTCAATATAGAAAACCCAAGATTGTGTTATTCATCGCTTTTGATCTCTAGCGTCATGGAGATCACAATCTTGTAATTGTATTTTTAAATAAAATCATTTTTGTCCTTGATTTATTATTAAGATTTTATTTCCTACAATTTATTCAAAATAAAATCTTCTTAGTCAAATTTCTTTGAAGGTTCAATCTCTAGGAGATAGCGCTGAGCAGTAGCACCTATTGTCGGCGATGGTTAACAGAGATTTATCTTCTTCTTATCATCTCACCCAAAGTAATCTTCTCCAAAAAGTTAAAGTAAAAATTTAATTCAATATTTCGTAAAACACTTTAACTTTTAATAAAAATTTTATTTAAACATAAATTTCATATAACCCTTATTCACCCCCTCCTCCCCTCTAAGGGCGCCAGTAGATCCAACAATAGTATGTATGAGTAATCTCATTTTCTTGGTCTTCGAGTAAAGCAAAGTGATGAAGACATATTTATATCTCAATACAGTTACACTAACGAACTTGCAAAGTGGTTTGGGTTGGAAACACCTTTATCATGAAGAAACTCATAACTACATCTATAATAAACAAAGAGGGACATAGTAAATATGTGGATCAAAAGACCCATAGAGGAATCATTTCTTTTCTACTCTACCATACATATAATAGACCTGATATTATGTTTAATACATGTGTATGTGCTAAATTTCACATTTTTGCAAAGAAATCTCATGACTTATATCATGATAATTCTTAGATAGCTAAATGGAACGCCTAAGCATGGATTAGGGTATTCAAGGGAGTCAGACTTTGAACTAACAGACTATTTAGATGAAAATTTTATAGGATGTAGATTGGATAGAAAGAGCATCATATGAACTTGTAGTTGATCAAAATTGATCTCATATAATTGCACGAAGCAAAATTTTATATCAACCTTCATAATAGATGTTGAATATATTTCAACAAGGAAATGATGTTCTCAACTTCAATGGATGCAAAATTAGTTCCAAAATTATAGTTGTAATTTTTACTAAACCTCCGTTGTGATAACATTGGTATTATATCTATTACTTCTAACCTTATAATACATAGTAAGACTAAACATATTGACATAAATACATCACTTTATCATAGATAATATGGAGAAAGAAAATATCTCTCTAGAGTATATTCCCACAGATAATTAGATGGAGAATATCTTCATAAAATTATAGATGAAGTGAAACACTCTTCTTTTATTAATGCACTAGGAATGCTAGACAATGTAGGCTAAGAAGAAAAAAGGTACATAAATCTAGTCACCTATCAGTGATAGTCAATAAATATGCAACCACCGTCAACTATTCACTTAATTCTCTGAAGGGTTAAGCATCGAATAGATATCCACATTTGCCGATTGTCATCCAACGAACATCATATAGTAAGATTTTAAGAAATAGAAATTCTCAGACTGAATCCATACTGATGATTATTGCTAAAGGAAACTTAATCTTCAACCATGATTTATTTTGTGAAAAAAGCATAATTATCATTCAAACTTGGTTATATACATGTTCTAAGAATCTCCCTTTAAGATTCAGTGGTTGTAAGAGTCTTTTTATCAAAAGGCTGGGGGTTTGTTGATAAGAAGTAATTTCTAACTATGGTAGAAGAGAGGAAGTAGTCTGGTTCTTGGAATTTCTATAAACCTTTTGGTGTCCATCCTCTATAACGTAAATTTTATCTATGTACTGTGTTTATATGATTTTATATAGTCTACATTTTTTCATGTGATTTTTTGAGTGTCGTGGGTAGCAATTTTTTTAATTCTCTTATCCACACCATTTAGAGTGCAATTCACTTAGTATTTCCTAATTTCCATACTTTCAACATGACATATATTATTTTAGACTCTCTTCTTTTGGTACATTTTAGACCAAGGTCATGGACCGGCTTATTAAAAATTGTGGAACACTTCACTTTTATTTTATACAAACACTCCAACCACGTATTAACATGTAACTCACCAGTTGTAGTAATTTTAATCCAAGTAGCTAGTCTCATGTGATTATTCACCATCACACTTACTCATGCACTTATGATATAAAACTTGGACAAATTTATCATAATTGATAGAATGAAATTTACTTGAGGCACATTTGGCTAAATGTCATTGACATAATTTGTGATTAGTGTGCGAGACTACATTCTCAATTGCTACAACTACTGCCATCTTTCTATGTGAATATCGTTATTAGATGCTTTCCACCAACTAACATGACGAATGTTTTAAATAACCAAGTAAAAGTATCAATAGTTTTCTCTAATATAACGACAACATCTACAAGTACATTCTGCAAATGGTAATAATACAAATAAAAGGGACACATGCTAGATTATATTCACTTAGATGATAACTCATGTCACATCTCCAAAATAATCATAATTTAACTTGTTAATCCAATAACCCAGATGAAACCAATTAAATGCTCAAATTCATCCATTTGCGTTTTAAAGACAAACATATTGTCATCTAGTTTACTTTTCTTGTAATTTTTTTTAATAAACTTAACACTTCACCACTATTAATTCTTGACCTTTTTCTCCTTCTATATGAAAGTATACTTGTCTCTCTTTGAAACCCAATGTTTTGAATCCCTTCAACTTCATTATCAATGTGTGAATATGCATCAACAATTCTAGTTCATATGGACTTTACAAGAGTTTCTTATTTGTAAGTACTTTATGCGACTGACTGAACAACCACACATTGTATCCATTTTAAGATACATGACAATGTGATTTGTATTGGCCTTTTTTTACTTGAATCTGACTCTTATGTAACAATAATTTTTAGACTTAATATTCTTAGTGCTTATCCAATAAAAATGGTGGTCTTTTCTTATATTGAATCTGATATTATGAGAATAATTGCAATACATTATATATGCTTCAGCCACACTGTGCACCATAATAAATTCATGCTGAGTTGTTGATTGCATAAGAGATAAACATAATGAAATACACATCACTATAATGGTGTATACTCTACTACGAGGTTGTATACGAAAAACAAAACATGAATATTTATCATATATATTATTATTATGTGGTAAACACAAATATAATGACTTATACACAACAATATTTGTTGGAAATTTATTAAATAAAATAATTATTTCATTAATATTTAATAGAGCCTTCATAGTGTTTGGTGTTTGGTCTCCACATCAATTGATGGGAAAAAGCTCAAAATCAAAATGAAGGGAACTCCCAAATTTGGAGGGAAAACTTTTTCATGGAAAAAGACGAAACATTAGTCCCCCCTTGCCAAATCAACATAAAGAAATAAGTATATAAATAAATTCACTCATCCTTATTATATAAAAAATAACATAACTAGAATCCATGAAGCACGCATGCATGCGCACGCACCGTACCAGGATGGATCTAGATTTTGGATTTGGGTTTGGGGGATGAATTGAATTGTATTTTTTGTACAAAATAATTTTGACCCTTTGGAAAATCCATAATCATTTTATAATCAATTTATTTTAGCTTACATCAAAATAGAAATTGACATAGCTTACATCAAAATAGAAATCGACATAGCTTACATCAAAATAGAAATTGACTTATGTCGATTTCTCTCCATGTAAAAATTGACTTACGTCAATTTCTCTCCATGTAGAAATTGACTTACGTCGATTTCTCACCCTGTAGAAATTGACTTATGTCAATTTCTCTCCCTGAAGAAATTGGCTTACGTCGATTTCTCTCCCTGCACAAATTGGCTTACGTCGATTTCTCTCCCTGTACAAATCCACTTAAGTCGATTTCTATTGTTTTCGATGTGCGATGATTTTATCGATTACTATGTGTCATTTTGATATCGACTTACGTCGATTTCCACGTGTCAATTTCTTTGCTCTTCCACGACAAGAATTTTGTACGCATTTTATGTACACGTTTTATCGCATTAAATATTTATGTTGGAAATTTATGTTTCTATATATGATGAATTTACTTTATATAAACATTGGAAATTTATTAGGTGATTATTTTTTGTGGTTTTATGAGACTTCTATATAGAAGGTTTTGTCAAAACAAAACTTACAGGTTCTATTACATTCTCGGTTTGCTACTTTCACACATTTCTCTCTTGCGATCTTACTTTCTTTATGTTTGCTTCATCAACTAGAAGTTTGGGTGCTCTGTTCTTCGTCGGTGCCTGCGCACATTGGAGTATACGGGATCTAGCTGGGTATTGTACTTTGGAGGAGTGAGCATCAGTGGAAAGCCCTGTCGGAGAGTGGTGCAACTTCCTTAGGGCAATAATCACATGACTTATCCAGACTCGATTTCTAAACTAAATATTACTTTGCTTTCTTTGATTTCTCAATCTCTCTGTTAACAAGTTTTCTGTATAATCTTGTTTTTAATATCCTGATATTATAGTATTAATAGATTTCAAAAATAAAAAATATATATTATTTTGTGAATATAGTATAAATATTCTTACAATCTAAAGAAGTTTTTATTTCACATAATTAAATCTCTTATGAAAGGGCCGCGTTGGGCTATCATCCCACAAACCACCTAGTAACAGTGAGAACTCATCATTTGAGTATTCATTAGGAAGTCTAAGAATAACAAGATAATAAAATCAAATAATCAAATTGATTTTGTATGTTATCATGTTCATTTGTGTTGCAATTTATTTTGTATAAATTTCAACAATTTATAATGACTTCTCGATTTGATGACTCTGCTGGGATTAAACCCAAAAAAAATAAAGGAAATGGTTTTCGTCATTGACAAACATAGATAGAATATTGGTTGAATACCTTAGGTCTTCTATCCGCCATCTTTGATCCTCCTACTATAGAAACTAAAATATTTAATAGTGTTGTACATGTAATCGCCTCCCCCCTTCCATCTTCTTCATCTTTTACTATGAACACCAATAGAATATATGTTAGGCGTACTCATTATAGAGATCTGGTAGATATATAATATTGTTTATATCATCAAATTTTTAGTGCTTTGTCTGACAGCCTTTACAATGTTTGCCTCCAATATCACACGGCTAAGCATTTGTGGTATGCACTAAAGCGTTCTATAACCTCAATAATGTGGGTATATAACACTATAAAGCATCCAACCTCCATAAATTCAAGATTGATGCTTCCAAGCCTATCAATCCTCAACTCCACCAACTAGATGAGATGTTATCAATCCTATTCGAAAATTATTTTGTAGCATGTCTCATAGATTCCTTCCTGATGTTTGGTCTGGCTTTTCCACTAGGCTTGGACATGACAAGTACAATCTTACTAATATTCAAATTCAAAATGCAATCTGTGTAAAGAAAGAACATAAGCATAATAACTCCAAAGCCCCCAAAAAAACAGGTTCCTAAAGTCAACCTCACCAAATCTCATGGAAACCCTTCTTATCACCATCACTTCAAACCCAAGGGTAAGAACCATAAAGAAACCTTTCCGCACAGGTTCTCGCCACTAGAAACCCAATCATCCCAAACATGGTCATTCCAACCAAAACCTAGATAAAGGGAATGATGCTTTATCTACGGCTGTGCAAATCATCTATCTACCACTTGCTTTTATAAGAAGATAGAACATGTGACTAGCAAGCCCCATGCGGTCAAACCTCATGACAATATGATCCAAGCACCAAGTCAACATATCTTTAGGTTGGATTATACTCCTAGTCTTCTTCTCACTTGTTCATTAGAATGGTGGCTTGATTCTAGAGTAAATGGTCATACGTGTTCTGATCGTTCTTGCTTTGCCACCTTTCAGGACATTAGTGGTGCTGAAACCGTCAACCGGTCTCTGAGTTCGGACCCACAGGGGGTTGTAGCCTGTGCTTACTTCTTCCTCACCAAACTCTTCTGACTAAGGATGGAAAACCTAGAACAGACCCAAGGCTGTAGCGAGGAGGTCCCGCCACACACCCGGAAGATCTTAGAGAGCTCCCCTCCCAAACCAACGCTCAGACGGGCACCTTGGAGGGCACTAGCAGCCTACTCCAAAACTAGCCTGAAGGAGAGAGCTCAAAAAGATCAGATCCCCTCCAAGGTGCCCTTAAGGGTCAATTTATAGATTCTCCTAGGCTGGTCTGTAAATAGCATGAATCCGTCTTTTGGTTTTACTAATCACACCCCAAAATGGTCTGCTAACAGCCTAACTCCGCTGTTCTGAACGGCTATTGGTGTTGAAAAACTTGAGGTCCGGAGATGAAGTAAAATGTGGAACACTTCACAAAACTTTCCACAAGTATAACAACACAATGACAATGGGAAGACCGAATAGTGCTTTGGTATTAACTATCTCTTTACAATTAGAGGTATACATGGCGAGACGTGATTCATGAGAATCAAGGAGGAGAGAAGCACAAAACACAAAATACAAGCTGCTGACGATCTGACAACTTGAGACCTCCAGACCGCACGAATAGACAAGCTGTGCGGATAACTCCTGAGAATGCACGAACAGAGCACAAGCCACACCTGTCAGACCGCAACCACAGACCGCCCGACCTGCTGCTTATTCAATTGTTGAAAGACAACCAGTTCGCACTCCTTGATCACCCAGACCACACAGTCTTAAGATCACAGAAGAACCCGCGAACACTTGCCAACAAAAACTGCTTCCTGCTGCAGACCGCAACTCAAGATCGCCTGGCCACTTAAGACCGCCTGATCAACTGAGTTCGTTGCACAGTCCAAGAACACCTAAAGACAGTCCGCCCGGACTGGTTTATTCAAAGCTGGAAGAAAGGAGAAACGCTGACCGCGAGCTGCTAGTCGCTAACCTGCGAACAAACAAACCGGTCAGTCAAAATCTCAAACCACGCGACCTCAAATTGAGACCGGCACAATCAAGCCAACTTTGGTTCTTACAGTTCTCGTTATGAATGACGGGCCATGCACCCTTATTTAGAGGCGAGTAGACGGATATCGTCACCGCACAAACCGGGACATAATAACCGTCCATCAGATCTCGAGCGATCTCACAAGATAGACCGCCCGAGCTCAGCAAGGTTAACATCTCCTTATTAAACCATACGGTTATAAACAAACCGCCCGGTTACCGCGGTCACCGAAAATAGACCGCACGGTCTTATTGCAAAAGCAAAGAACTTCTTTAGTAACCTAGACCGACTAGAACAAAACGTCATTCCGCCGGGTCACTGCAAGAAGGCAGACCTACTTGAACCTCTGGCCGACTTGAACAAGTCGCCAGAACAACCCGTGCGAGCTGCTTGGATAAACATGCGATCTCCCAGATTAGACCGCCTAAGATAGAACCGGCCAGAGCACCAGCGCAGACTGCGCGGTCTTTGCAGTCTCCAACCTGCAGACCGCCCAGCACCATTCCACTTCCACTTCAAAAATTTAACACTCCCCCTTGAAGTGGGAAGTGGAAGTCAGCCCAAGCAAACTCTGCAACCGACCAAAAGGTCCCTTCGTCAGCGGCTTAGTAAATATGTCAGCAACGTTCTCCTTGCTCTGCATATGCTCCACATTCATAGATCCCTCCAACACCTTCTCACGAATGAAATGGTGATGAATCTCTATGTACTTCGTACGCGCGTGACAATCTGGATTGCTCACCAGTTTGAGAGCACTCTCAATGTCACCACGTAGTAGAGTAGGACCTCGCACCTCCCTATGAATGTCCTCCACAAGCCTCCTAAGCCAGATGGCTTCCTGAGCCGCCAAATCCGAAGCTTTGTACTCCGCTTCTGTGGTAGAGACAGACATAGAATCCCGTTTCTTGCTGCACCATGATATAGTTGTAGAGCCTGTCATAAAGACATATCCAGATGTTGATCTCCGATCATCCGAATCTCCTCCATAATCAGCATCCATGTACCCGTGCAAGCAAAAGCCCGAATCTCTCCCGTAGAAGAGACCCAAATCCGAGGTGGATTTGACATACTTCAAGATACTCCTAGCCGCCACAAGATGAGGTTTCTGAGGCTCTGCCATAAACCGACTCACCCTGCCAATTGCATAAGCAATATCTAGCCTCGTGATCGTCAAGTAAATCAGACTTCCAACCAAAGCCCGGAACACCAAAGGATCGGTAAGAACCTTCCCTTCATCTCGTCGAAGATGAACTCCAACCTCCAGTGGAGTAGAGCTGCTCTTCCCCCCTTCCATGCCGAATCTCTTCACGATTCGATCCGCATAGCCTTTTTGGGAAACAAGCATACCACTCTCTTTCCACTCCACTTCGAGTCCAAGGAAATGGTGGAGCTCACCCAAATCCTTCATCTCAAATCTGATAGCTAGCTCAGCACGAAGCTTAGCTACCTCCATTTCAGAATTCCCCGTGACGATCATATCGTCAACGTACAGCAGCACTAAGACCTGAAGCTCCCCCGTCTTCTTTACAAATAAGCTTAAATATGAATCAGAAACAAAGTATCCGCGGAACTGGAGGTATTCTGCGATCTTCCCGTACCACACTCGAGGCGCTTGCTTCAAGCCGTAAAGAGCCTTCTTGAGCTTGCAAACATATCTTGGGTGCTCTTCGGATACATAACCAGGTGGCTGGTCCATTAAGATATCTTTGTCAATCTCGCCATATAAGAAAGCGTTATTCACGTCGAGTTGCCAAATCTTCCACCCTTGGCAAGCTACCAATGCGATCACCACCCGGACCGAAGTCATCTTGGCAACCGGGCTAAACGTCTCTTCATAATCCTCCCCATACTTCTGAGAGAAACCTCGAGCTACAAGGCGAGCCTTGTACCGCTCAATACTTTCATCAGCCTTCTTCTTCAGTTTGAAAACCCATTTGCAAGTCACCAGAGTAACTCCCTCAACCTTAGGCACAAAGTCCCAAGTTTCATTTTTCCTGAGAGCAGTCATCTCTTCATCCATGGCTCCTTCCCACTCCTTGACTCCAACGACATTTTCATATATAACAAGATGGCTCTCTCTCATCCAGGGGACCTGCGAAGAAACATCAGACAAAGCTCACCAAGTTTCCGACCGTATACCGATCAGGTGGAATAATGGTCCTCTTGGACCTCCTCAGAGCTTGACTCTGAACCACCTCTTCCACTACAGCTTCTGGACTAGCTCTCCTTTCAGGTAGACGTGGAGCATCGCTCCCCCTACTTCCAGAACCTGAAGCACCTGACCCAGAGATTCCTGGAGCACTTAGAGAAACAGGCAACTCCACCAGAACTTCCTTTGCAGCTTTCTCTGGTCCACCATCTACCATGCTTCCTTGTAACTCTACAGAAGAGCTACCTTGGTATGATGTCAGCTCGTCAAATACCACATCCCTAGAGACCACATATCTTTGTGTCTCGGGATCCATGCATCTCCACCCTTTCTTCTGGTCATCATAACCGACGAAGACTAGTTTCCTTGCATTTGCATCTAGCTTCATTTGAAGGGCATCCGGAACATGCACATAGCAGGTAGAACCAAACACTCGAAAGTGTTCCACGCTTGTCTTCTCCTTGAACATCAACTCATGAGGGGTCTTCATGTTGATGGGACTGAGAGGCATTCGGTTGATAACATAGGCCGCACAAGACATTCCCTTTGACCAGAAGGACTTTGGGATGCTCTTGGCATGAAGCCAGCATTTGCAGGTTTCCGTCAGATGATGGATCTTCTGCTCTACAACTCTGTTCTGTTGTGGAGTGTGAGCACAAGAAAGCTCCCTTTGGATTCCATGCTTCCTGCAGAAGTTAAAGAACGCCTTGGAGGTGAACTCCCCTCCGTTGTCAGTTCTGAACCTCTTGACCCGCAGGTTAAGCCGACCTTCCACCAGTTCCTTGAACTCCACAAACCTCTCAAACGCCACCGACTTCTCCTTCAGAAAATATACCCAAATATATCTGGTAAAGTCATCAACCAAAATTAGCATATACCTGCTACCTCCAAGACTGGCAGTGTTGGTAGGTCCAAACAGATCACCATGTATACATTACAATGGTCTTTTACATCTGCTTTGTGATTTGTCAAATGGAAGACGTTGAGCCTTACCAAACTGACAACCTGCACAAACATGACCTTCCCCGAAAGATGACAAGCTAGGCAGACCTTTCACCAGGCCTCTTCCCGCCATAGCTTTCAACTTATCCATCCCAACATGCCCAAGTCTTCCGTGCCAGATAGCGGCGTTGTTGTTAGCCCTCATCTTATCAACATAAGAACTTGTTGAAAGAACAAACAAGTCCTTCACTCATCTCCCAACATGAGTGACCTCAGCTTTTACAGCTGAAACATTTCGGAGAAATTTCACTTCTGTTGGACCGAACAGAACGTGATAGCCAACATCTACCGCATTGGTCACAGAGAAGAGGTTCGTCTTCATCCCCGGAACATGATAGACACTCTTCAACGTAATAGTACCTCTATCATTGTTCAAAGAAACCACACCCACCTTCTCTATTGCATGTATAGTATCATCAGCTGTAATGATAGCATCATTACCTGTATATGCCTGCAATAAGGAGAACTTCGACTCATCCCCGGTGAGGTGATGACCACACCCAGAGTCCACTATCCAATCATCTTGATAGTTGATGGAAGTCATAGCTTGAACACACGTGCCCGTCATGAACGCACCTCCACCACCCCAACTACCTTCAGAATTGGAACCAACCTCCTCATTCCCTGCAGCATGCCCTGACTGAAGATTGACTTTGCAGTCTCTTTTGAAATGACCAAGCTTGTTGCACCTGAAGCATCTAGGTCCTTCCTGCTTCTTCCCATCACGCTTAGGAGCATAGCTCCTCTCCTGCTGATATGAAGTAGACGGACCATCATCTCCAGATGTCTTCTTCTTCTTGTCCCATCTCTTCTTCTTGCCAGAGAAGAGAACCTCCCCTTCTCCCCCAGAGACAGACATCCCAACCATTTGCTTAGCCAAACTCTCTTGCGAAGCAAGTAAGTTCTCCAGCTCCAGCAACGATGGCTGATTGGCCCAGCCTTGAACAGAAGTAACAAAGGCCACATACTCCCTCCGCAAGCCGCGGATTATGTGCCTTTTCAGCATTGCTTCTGAGATAGGCACATCCGAGTCCAATGTCGATATCTCAGCACAAAGGTTCTTCATCTTCAAGAAGAACGTTGAGATAGACAAATCTCCCTGAGTTGCTTTTGCCAACTCATTCTCCAAGAACTGTAGCCTAGCTACATTCTTCTTATTGAACAAGTCATCCAAGGCTGTCCAAATTTCAGTAGCTGATCTACATCTGATGATGTGATCAAATAGCTCTGGAATGATAGCTCTCTTGAGAGTGAACTCCACCTTAGCATTCGTTCTCTTCCAAGCCTTCATGAGCTCCGCATTCCCTTCAGCAGGAATAACAACTTATCTTGCTTCTCCTCCTACAACCTCCCACAAATCCTCGCCAAGAAGATAGCTCTCCATGCAAGACTTCCACTTCTTGAAGTTAGTCTGCGTAAGGAGCTCAATATCAAGACCTCTAGCATATCCTCCTTCCATTGCTATCCCACTAGTTGCTAACCAACTTGAGGAACCCGAGAGAAGTATCACAACTTACTGCTCAGCAACCTTCCTCTGATACCATGTTGAAAAACTTGAGGTCCGGAGATGAAGTAAAATGTGGAACACTTCACAAAACTTTCCACAAGTATAACAACACAATGATAATGGGAAGACCGAATAGTGCTTTGGTATTAACTATCTCTTTACAATTCGAGGTATACATGGCGAGACATGATTCATAAGAATCACGGAGGAAAGAAGCACAAAACACAAAATACAAGCTGCTGACGATCTGACAACTTGAGACCGCCAGACCGCATGAACAAACAAGCCGTACGGATAACTCCTGAGACCGCGCGAACAGAGCACAAGCCGCACCTGTCAGACCGCAACCACAGACCGCCCGGCCTGGTACTTATTCAACTGCTGAAAGACAACCAGTTCGCACTCCTTGATCGCCCAGACTGCACGGTCTTAAGATCACAGAAGAACCTGCGAACACTTGCCAATGAAAACTGCTTCCTGCTGCAGACCGCAACTCAAGATCGCTTGGCCACTTAAGACCGCCTGATCAACTAAGTTCGCTGCACAGTCCAAGAACACCTAAACACGGTCTGCCCGGACTGGTTTATTCAAAGCTGGAAGAAAGGAGAAAAGCTGACCGCGAGCTGCTAGTCGCTAACCTGTGAACAAACAAACCGGTCGGTCAAAATCTCAGACCGCGCGACCTCAAATTGAGACCGGCATAATCAAGCCAACTTTGGTTCTTATAGTTCTCATTATGAATGGCGGGCCCTGCACCCCTATTTATAGGCGAGTAGACGGGTGTCGTCACCGCACAAACCAGGATATAATAACCGCCCATCAGATTGTGAGCAATCTCACAAGACAGACCGCCCGAGCTCAGCAAGTCTAACAGCTCCTTATTAAACCATACGGTTATATACAAACCACCCAGTTACCGCGGTCACCGAAAACAGACCGCCTGATCTTATTGCAAAAGCAAAGAACTTCTTCAGTAACCCAGACCGACTAGAACAAAATGTCAGACCGCCCGGTCACTGCAAGAAGGCAGACCTACTTGAACATCTGGCCGACTTGAACAAGTCGCCAGAACAAGCCGTGCGAGCTGCTTGGATAAACATGCGATCTCCCAGATCAGACCGCCTGAGACAAAACCGGCCAGAGTACCAGCGCAGACCGCGCGGTCTCTGCGGTCTCTAACCAGCAGACTGCCCAGCACCATTCCACTTCCACTTCAAAAATTTAACAATTGGCAGCCCACAAAGGGTATCTAGGTCAATTCCCCCTAAGCCTTCTGGTCGAGTGGTCCATGAAGGAACTACTCGCCAGGCTCCTTTCTCGATGTATTTGATCGAGCGAGTGGTTCACGAGTGCATCACTCGCCAGGTACGTGGCACACTCGGCGGGTGAGGCCTTGCCTCCCCTCACTCGCCCGACCACGGATACACACTTTGTTACCATGCGAGTGCCCCGCGAATGGGGCCTCACTCGCCCGAGAACTCTTGGGCTAATGTCTTGCCACCTGGCCCCTGGGGCCCCTAGGACCCACTCGGCAAATACAGGGTTGTACAAGTGGAAGAAATGTGATCTTAGGAGATGCATCTTCAGCACAAATCCTTAGATGCAGACGAGTGGATCTTAGGTTGACATCCGACAAGACATAAACCTTGCATGACATGCTCTATGTGCTAAGAGTTAGAAAGAATTTAGTGAGTGGATCTTTGTTAGTGAAGGAAAGCTACAAAAGTATTCTAGAGTCAAATAAAGTTGTAATGATTATGAAAGATATTTTTATTGGAAAATGTTTTATTCGTGATGGCTTGTTCAAATTAAATGTTATTGATTTGGAAGTTAACCAAATTTCATCATCTTTGATTCCTTGTTTTTCAACTAATTTTTGGCATGCTAGAGTAGGACATGTTAACTTTGATTGTAAAAAAAGGACAATGTCTCTAAATCTCATCCCAAGAAGTAATATTACTCCTAGATGTGAGATTTGTGTATAATTAAAATTCACTAGAAAGTCTTTTAAATCAGTTGAAAAACTTAAAAAATATTTAGAGTTGATTCACTCGGATGTGTGTGCCTCAAACCATTAACTCACTAGATTTGGAAATAAATATTTTGTGACGTTTATTGATGATTTTTCCAAATATTGTTACACACACACACACACACACACACACACATATATATATATATATATTAACGACAAAAGATAAAGTATTTTAAGATACTAAGATTTTCAAAGCTGAAGTAGAAAATCAATTAGGTTCCTCCATTAAGATCCTTAGATTCGACCGAGGTGGAGAATATACTTCAAATGAATTAACCTTATTTTGTCAAAGAACAAGGGATCATTCATCAAGTAACTGCTTCTTATTCACCTTAATCTGATGGTGTAGCTGAACATAAAAATTGGACTTTAATGAACATACTCAATGTCGTGTTAGCCGAGTCTGGTGCCCTAGAAAATCTTTGGGGAGAAGCATTGCTTACCTCCCATTATATTCTTAATAGAATTCCAACAAAACATAGTGAGAAAACCACATTTGAATTATTCAAATTAAGGAAGTCTAACCATTATATTCTTCGTGTATGGGGGTATTTAGATAGATTAGACATTCCTGAGCCCAAGAGAAAGAAGATATGACCTAAAACTATAGACTATATTTTTATTGGATATGCATTTGATAGTATTGCTAATAGATTCCACATTATTAACTCTCAGATTAGTGAGATCTCTAATAACACTACATATAAACTAGAGATGTGTGGATAATTTTGAAGGTAATTAATTTCCCTACAATTTAAATAATTCATCTTAACATTCTAATAGCTTTACCCAACCTTCTTATGTAGACCTAAAAGAAACCGATGAACCTAGAATGAGCAAAAGACTTAGAACTGAAAGAACCTTTGGAGAGGATTATTTCACTTATCTAATTAAAGGAGATTCTAACACTTATGAGGAAGCCATACACTCATCTAACTTTCCTTTTTGGAAGGAAGCAATAAATATATAAATTAACTCTATTTTGGAGAACAAAACTTAGATTCTAACTCATCTACCTCCTAGTGCCAAAGTCATATGATGTAAATGGATCTTTAAGAAGAAATTTAAGTCGGATGGCTCTATAGAGAAGTATAAGACTCGCCAAGTTGCTAAAGGTTATGCTCAGAAACAAGTGATAGATTATTTAGACTTTTATGCCCCCGCAGCCAGGATCACATCATTTCATAAGCTAGTAGCCTTAGCTTCGATTCATAAGATGATCATTCATCAAATGGATGTAAAAAACCACATTTTTACATGGAGACTAAAATAAAGAAGTCTTTATGACTCAAATCGAAGGATTTGTAGTTAAGAGTCAAGAACATAAAGTTTGCAAACTTGTTAAGTCTCCCTATGAACTAAAACAAGTGTCAAAGCAATGACATCAAAATTTTGATTTCATCGTATTATCTTTTGGTTTCTTAGCTAATGAATATGATAAATATATTTATGCAAAACAAGATAACAATGCTACCGTTTTGCTTTGTCCTTATGTATATAACATTTTATTTTTTGGAACTTCATTGAAAAGTGTTAATGACATTAAAAATTATTTATCATCTAACTTATGTGAAATATTTTGGAGTAGCTAACGTCATCTTAGGCATGAAGCTAGTTAAAACCGATTCAAGTGTATCAATATCTTTTTTTTCATTCAATTGAGAAAATGTTACATAATTCAGTCTACATGATTCTACACCTACTTCTACTTCTTATGACATTAATGTAAAACTTTGTAAGAATATTGGTGCACCTATTGATCAACATAGATATGCTCAAATGATAAGATCAATGTTTTATATTGATAATCACACTAGGCTCGATACTTCTTATGATATAGACAGACTAAGTATATTGATAATCACACTAGGCTCGATATATTCGATGGACTATTTATTATAACTTAGTATATACATGCTTTTCCGAATTCCTAGAAGGATATTGAAATGCCAATTGGATAAATGATTCATTAGATGTTAAGTTTACGATGAGATATGTATTCCTCTTAGGAGGAGCTGCCATTTCATTGGCCTCTATGAAACAAACTGTGATTTCTATAAGCATCATGGAATTCGAGCTTATAGATTTAGACACACATGTACAGAAGTTATATGACTTAGAAATTTACTTATGAAATTCCTATTTATCAAAAACCTATTCCTGTTATTTCATTACGTTGTTATAATAAATCTGTGATTGATTTAACTACATCTAATATTACTAATTCCAGCATAATTAAGTTCATGAGAATCATGTACAAATCAGTGAAGCAGAGAGGAAAAGAAGTGATATCACTCAACTATGAAAAGTCAGAACTGAATCTGTCTCATAATCTGTCCAATGGATTATCCCGAGGAGAGATATTGTTGTCATCGAGGGGAAAAAAGCTTAAGCACACATGATTTACTACTAATGGTGTATACCCATCCCATGTGATTGGAGATCCCATAAATTAAGATCAATATGGTAGAAATAAAGTCATTGATGTAGCATAGTTAGTAGCACAAATTTTAAAAGGTTGAGAAAATCTCATCCCCATTCCTCTGATGTTGTGTTATACTTCGTATATGATGAACTTATAGTTCTTAATGGTTGCCAAAGGCATATTTCTTTGCGAGATATTTGTTACGAAATATCTTTTGAGGTGCCACCTATGTGGGGGTAGTCGTGAGGCTGCGACTTTGGGATTCAGACTGAACCCTAATAATATCCATGAAAACAAAGACTGTGTGTGACCATTAAAGTGCTCACAACCATAACCCAATGAACAACCAATCTTTTGCGTGCTTAGATAATATATCGATCAAAAGTTTATAATTCAAAGACCCTAACACATTATATTTTTCGGCAGAGGAAATAAGTACTAAGTATAGGTTTAAAATAATCATTTCACATACACCCATTGATTAGACACAACTTGATGAAGCAAATTTATATTTGATTTGATTTTATTAATATTAATCATATTATTTATGAAGTTCACTTTTGGTTTTTCATTTTTGTGGGAGATTGTTAGTAAATAAAATAATTATTTCATTAATAATTAATGGAGCCTTCATAGTGTTTGGTGTTTAGGCTTCAAATCAATTGATGAGAAAAAGATCAAAACCAAAATTGAGGAAACTCCAAAATTTGGAGGGAAACTTTTTCATGGGAAAATGATGAAACATTAGTCTCACCTTGCCAAATCAACTTACAGAAGTAAGCATATAAACAAATTTAATCATCCTTATTATGTTGAAAGAAACATAAGGAGACTCCATGAACTACACATACACGTGAGTGCACACGCACCGTACCGAACCAGATCTGGATTTGGGATTTGGGGAATAATTGAATTGTTTTATATTTTTGTACAAAATAGTTTTGCCCCATTGGGAAATCCTAAATCATTTTACCGTCAATTCATTTTAGCTTACATCGAAATAAAAATCGACTTACATCATTTTCTCTCCCTGCACAAATCGACTTACGTCGATTTCTCTCACTGGACAAATCAATTTACGTTGATTTCTGTTATTTTCGTCGTGCGACGATTTTGTCAATTACTATGCGTCATTTAGAAATTGACTTACGTCGATTTTCATGCGTGAATTTCTTTGCTCTTCTATACATGAATTTTGTAAACATTTTTCCACATTAAATTTTTACGTTGGAAATATATGTTTTTATACACGATGAATTTATTTATATAATCGTTAGAAATTAATTATGTGATTAATACTTGCGGTTTTATGAGACTCCTATATAACAGGTTTTGCCGAAATGAAACTTACTGGTTCTCTTACATTCTCGGTCTGTGATGAGTGTGATTTATATCATGTTTTCACCATGTATTTCTCATGGTTTTCATCCATGTTAGGTTTCGTTTGGCGCGGCTTATTTGCTCCGGTGAGTTTGGACAAAAATGTCATTGCCATAGCAAACATTTTATGCTTAAAACTAGTTTCTTTTCTTGGTAACGGTAGGAACATTTGCCATTCCAAACATAAATTCTATGACAATGTCGTTTTTATATCTATTGCAATTTTAGCTTGTTTTTAGCGCATAGGCGTGCAGGGGAGATTTTAGCTTGTTTTTATATCTATTGCATATTTGGACTGCTTGGATGAATTTCTTTTAACATGTGTGAACTTTTCATACAATTTAAGGGAGGCTATATAAAAATTGTCTCACGCACGCCCGTGCAAAATTTTTGCAAGCACGTGCGCCTATTTTCCCCTTGAATTGGACGAATTTTTCCAATGTGAATTTGGGCGTGCGTTATTTTTGTACGCCTATGCGCTTCCCGTGCGCGGTCATTCTGGGATTCCAACGCTGATCTGGGCGATCTGAATTTGGATGTGCAGTATATTTGCACGGGCGTGTAAACGCGTGCGCGCAATTTTGGCATCCAACATTTCTCTTTTTGTTGACCTTGCACACGCGCTTGCGCCTTGCGCCGTACACTAGTGCGTCCTGATATATTTATATATGCTGCTTGCAGATTTTTGTGGGGACGACAGAAGGGAGACGAGGTAGAGCGTCTTTTTCTACCATTTTAGGGTTGGAGCTCCTCCAAGCAAAGGGATCCTTTCCCCTTTGATTCTCCATCCTCCAGAACGCTAATGAGGTGATTTCCTCTTCATCTTCTCCTCAAAACAAGGAAGTGCTTGGGATTGACGTGAACAGTGTAGACCCTTGAGAAGACGGGAAGCTTATGAGGTGGTGACAGCCTTCCCGGACCCCGGATGCAACCGATGAATGCTTGAAGGACACGACTTGACAACCCGGTGTTTTCCTCCCATCTTTACGGCAAAGTCTCGATCACTGTTTGTATCTCTTTCCTTCTCCTCCAGCCACTTAGGATTTGTGGTAGGGATTTCTCCTTTATTTGATGATGAACCTTATATGAACTCGTTTTTAAACGTTATTGACTTGCATTAATTTTCAATGGAATTTATTATATGTTCATTCTTGGTGTGTGGAATCATTATGCTTGGAAATGTGTGGTTTCCTTAGGTTGAGATCAAGCTATTTGTGTAAAATCGAAGCGGTGAAGGCGACCCACACTTGTGCTTGTGATTGCGACATGATGCTGACGACCAACATTTCTTTTTATTGCGTTTAGTCTTTAGAACAAACACACTTAAATCAACGTTTTTGTCATTTCATACCTTTACAACTTACTTTCTCAAATTGCGAAGCATCCAACGTCGTACTCCTTTAGAGATCGAAACTTGGGGATTTACTCCCGATTTAATATTACTTGTACGACCGGTTCACTTGCCGAGATCGCATCAGTCTGCTACTTTCACATGTTGCTCTCTTGCGTTCTTGCTTTCTTTATGTTTGCTTCATCAAGTGAAAGTTTGGGTGCTCTGTACATCTTCGATATCCGCACACATCAGAGTTTTCAGGATCTAGTCAGGTGTTGTACCTTGGAGGAGTGAATATCAGTTGAAAGCCTTGACGGTGAGTGATGCAACTTCTTTAGGACAGCGATCAAACGCCTTACCAAAACTCGATTTCTAAACTAAATATTAATTTGCTTTCTTTTACTTCTCAATCTCTCTGTTTACAAGTTTTGTTCATAATATCGCTTTCAATATACTAATATTATAGTATTAATAGTTTTCAAAAATGGAAAATATATATTATTTTGTGAATATAGTATGAATATTCATACATATTTATCATCACAATCTATTCTTGAATCACGTGATGGGGGATTCGTAACCTGGACTAAATTATTCTAAAATGACATGGCTTGATCTTTCATAAGCGAGGACATAACGAAATGGTTTTCGTCATTGGCAAGCATAAGTAGAATATTGGATCAATACCTTTGGTCTTTTATCAGCCATCTTTGATCCTCCTACTGTAGAAATTGAAATATCTAATAGTGTTGTAACTATAGTCGCATCCTCCCTTCCATCTTCATCTTTTAGTGTGAACACCAATAGAACATGTGTTGGGTGTATTCCTTATAGAGATCTAGTAGATATAGAATATTATTTTTGTCATCAAATTCTTAGTGCTTTGTCTGACAGCCTGTATAATGTTTGCCTCCAATATCACACGACTAAGCATTAGTGGTATGCACCAATGCGCTCTATAACCTCGATAATGTGGGTATAGAATGCTATAATGTATCCAACCTCCATTAATTCAAGATTGATGCTTCCAAGCCGATCAATCCTCAACTGCACCAACTAGATGAGATTTTTTTAAAGATTCGAATTGATGGCTAAATCCTATCCGAAAATTATTTTGTAGCAAGCCTCATAGATTCCTTTCCTAATGTATGGTCTGGCTTTTCCACTAGAATTATACATGACAATTCCAATCTTACTAATGTTCAAATCCAAAATGCAATCTGCATAAAGGAAGAGCATAAGCATAATAACTCTAAAGCCCCCCAAAAAATAGGCTCCTAAAGTCAACCTCACCAAATCTCATGGAAACCCTTCTTCCCACCATCACTTCAAACCCAAGGGTAAGAACTATAAGAAACCTTCCCGCACAGGTTCCCACAACCAGAAACCCAATCATCCCAAACCGTGTCATTCCAACCAAAACATAGATAAAGGGAAATAGTGCTTCATCTATGGTTGTGCAAATCATCCATCTACCAACTACTTTTAATTATAAGAAGACAGAACCTGTGACTAGCAAACCCCATGTGGTCAAGCCTTATGACAACATGATCCAAGCACCGAGTAAACATATCTTTAGGTTGTATTATACTCCTAGTCTTCTAATCACTTGTTCATCAAAATGGTGGCTTGATTCCGGAGTAAATGTCCATATGTGTTTTGATTGTTCTTGCATTGCCACCTTTTAGGACATTAGTCGAGGAAGCATGCTCTTAGGAGATGCATCTTCATCACAAAATCCTTGGATGCGGACGAGTGCATCTTAGTTTGTTATCTGGGAAGACACTAACTTTGCATGACGCGCTCTATGTGCCAAGAGTTAGAAAGAATCTAGTGAGCGGATCTTTGTGAGTGAAGAAAAGCTACAAAAGTATTCTAAAGTCAAATAAAGTTGTATAAACTATGAATGATATTTTTATTGGAAAAGGTTTTGTTTGTGATGGCTTGTTCAAATTAAATGTTTGATTTGACAGTTAGCCAAATTTCTTCATCTTTGATTCCTAGTTCGTCAACTAATTTTTGGCATGCTAGATTAGGACATGTTAACTCTAATTGTATAAAAAGGACGATGTCTCTAAATCTCATCCCCAAAATTAATATTACTCCAACAACTATATGTGAGATTTGTGTACAATTAAAATTCAATAGAAAGTCTTTTAAATCAGATGAAAGAACTTCAAATTCTTTAGAGTTGATTCTCTCTGATGTATGCGACTCAAACCACCAACTCACTAGATTTGGAAATAAAAATTTTGAGATGATTTTACCAAATATTATTATATACACTAAAGACAAAAGAAGAAGTATTTTCATATTTTAAGATTTTCAAAGTTGAAGTAGAAAATCAATTAGGTTCAATGAATTAACCTTGTTTTGCCATGAACAAGGGATCATTCATCAAGTAACTTCTCCTCATTCACCTCAATCTAATGGTGTAGCTGAACATAAAAAATGGACTTTAATGAACATGGTCAATGTCATGTTAGCCAAGTCCGGTGCCCAAGAAAATCTTTGGGGGAGAAGCGTTGCTTACCTCATGTTTTATTCTTAATAGAATTCCTTCAAAACATAGTGAGAAAACCACATTTGAATTATTCAAATGACGGAAGTCTAACCTCTGTATTCTTCGTGTGTGGGGGTATTTAGATGAAGTAGCCATTCCTGAGCCTAAGAGAAAGAAGATTGACCTAAAATTATAGACTCTATTTTAATAGGATATGTATTTGATAGTATTGCTAATAGATTTCTCATTATTAACTCTCAGATTAGTGATATCTTTAATAACACTATCATATAAGCTAGAGATGCGGTTTATTTTGAAGACAAATTTCCCAACAAATTAAATAATCCATCTCAACCTTTTAGTAGCTCTACCCAACCTTCTTCTTATGTAGACTTAATAGAAATTGATGAACCTAGAAGGAGCAAAAGACTTAGAACTGAAAGAGACTTTGGAGAGGATTATTTCACTTATCTAATTGAAGGAGATCCTAATATATATGAGGAAGCCATGAAATCATCTATATCTCCTTTTGGGAAGAAGCAATAAATATATAAATTAACTATATTTTGGAGAACAAAACTTGGATTCAAACTAATCTACCTCCTGATGCCAAAGCCATAGGATATAAATGGATCTTTAAGAAGAAACCTAAAACGGGTGGCTCTATAGAGAAGTATAAGACTCGCCAAGTTGCTAAAGGTTATGCTAAAAAACAAGGGATAAATTATTTAGACATGTATGCCCCCGTAGCTAGGATCACTTCATTTCATATGCTACTAGTCTTAGATTTGATTCATATGATGATCGATCATTCATCAAATAGATGCAAAACCCACATCTTACATGAAGACTTAAATGAAGAAGTCTATATGACTCAAACCGAATGATTCATAGTTAAGAGTCAAGAACATAAAGTTTGCAAACCAATTATGTCTCTCTATGAACTAAAACAAGCTCCAAAGCAATTACATCAAAAAATTGATTTCGTCGTATTATCTTTTGGTTTCTTAGCTAACGAATATGATAAATGTATTTATGCAAAACAAGATAGCAATACTTCCGTTTTGCTTTGTCTTTATGTAGATAACATTTTAAATTTTGGAATTTCATTAAAATTATTAATGACATTAAAAATTATTTATCATCTAAATTATATGAAATATTTTGGAGTAGCTAACGTCATCTTAGGCATGAAGCTAGTTAAAACCGATTCAAGTGTATCATTATTTCTTTCTCATTCGATTGAGAAAATATTACATAATTCAGTCTATATGATTTCACACATACTTCTACTTCTTATGAAGCTAGTGAATTTTTTTATAAAAATATTGGTGAACCTATTGATCAACATAGATATGCTCAAATGATAAGATCACTGCTTTATATTGATAATCACACTAGACTCGACATTTCTAATAACGTAGACAAACTAAGTAGATATAATAGGAATCCGAGTAATGAACATTGGGTAGCACTCACAAGGATATTTAAATATCTTCGATGGACTATTGATTATAGCTTAGTATATACATGCTTTTCCGAAGTCCTAGAAGGATATTAAAATGCCAATTGGGTAAATGATTCATTAGATGTTAAGTTTTTAACGGGATAAGTATTCCTCTTAAGAGGAGCTGCCATTTCATGGGCCTCAACGAAATAAATGTGATTTCTAGAAGCACCGTGGAATACGAGATTATAGATTTATACACTATATATACCGAAGTCAAATGGCTTAGAAATTTACTTAATGAAATTCCTATTTATCCAAAAACCATTCCTGCTATTTCATTATAGTGTGATAATAAATCTATGATTGCTTTAACTACATCTAATATTACTAATTTCAAAATGAATAAGTTCATGAGAATCAGGTACAAATCAGTGAAAAAGAGAAGAAAAGAAGTGATATCACTCAATTGTACAGTCAGAACTGCATCTGACTAATAATCTGACCAAGGGATTTTCTTAAGGAGAGATATTATTATCATCAAGGGGAATGATGCTTAATCCCGCTTGATTTACTACAAAATGGTGGATGCACACCCAATGTGATTAAAGATCTCATGAATTGTGATCAATACGATAGAAACAAAGTCATTGATATAACATAGTTGGTAACACACATTTTAAGAGGTTGAGAAAACCTTCTCTCCATTCCTATGATGTTGTGCTCTATGTAACGTATATGATGAACTTATAGTTCTTAATGGTTGCCAAAGGAATCTTTCTTTGCAAGATATTAGTTAAAAATATCTCTTGAGGTGCCACCTATGTGGGGGTAGTCGCGGTGCTGCGACTTTGGGATTCATGCTTAACCTTAATAATCTCCATGAAAAACAAAGACTGTGTATGACCATTAGAGCGCTCACAACCATAACCCAATGAACAACCAATCTTTTGTGTGCTTAGATAATCTATTGATCAAAAGTTTATAATTCAAAGTCCTCACACATTATATTCTTCGGTAGAAGAAATAAGTACTAAGTATATGTTTAAGGTAACCACTTCACCTACACTCATTGCATTAGATACAACTTGATGAAGCAAATTTGTATTTGATTTGATTTTATTTTATTAATCTCATTATTCATGAAGTTCACTTTTGGATTTTTATTTTTGCGGGGGATTGTTAGTAAATAAAATAATTATTTTATTAATATTTAATGGAGCCTTCATAGTGTTTGGTGTTTGGGCTCCACATAAATTGATGAGAAAAAGATCAAAACCAAAATGAAAGGAACTCCAAAATTTGGAGGGAAACCTTTTCATGGGAAAAGGATGAAACATTAGTCTCATCTTGCCAAATCAACTTAAAGAAGTAAGTATATAAACAAATTTAATCATCCTTATTACGCTGAAAGAAACATAAGGAGACTCCATGAACCACACATACACGCGCGTGCGCACGCACCATACTGAACCAAATTTGGATTTGAGATTTGAGGAATGATTGAATTGAATTGTATTTTTTGTACAATATAGTTTTGCCCCTTTGGAAAACCTAAATCATTTTACCGTCAATTCATTTCAGCTTACGTCGAAATAAAAATCGACTTACGTCGATTTCTCTCACTAGACAAATCAACTTACGCCAGCCGTGTGGCGATTTCGTCGATTACTATGCGTCGTTTAAAAATTGACTTACTTCGACTTCCATGCGTCAATTTCTTTGCTCTTCCATGAATGAATTTTGTACGTGTTTTGCTACATTAAATCTTTACGTTGGAAATATATGTTTCTATACACGTCAAATTTACTTTTTATTACCGTTGGAAATTAATTACCACTACAAGATATAGGCTCTACGACGACGTTTTTTTTTGCGACGTTTTTGAAAGCGTCGCTGTTAGTTTTATATTTAGCGACGTTTTTTTTCATAAACGTCGCTAATGCAAGAAAATAGTATTCGCTACGTTTTTTAGGAAAACCGTCACCATACGTGTTTAGCTCTTGTGACGATTATTTTTAAAACGTCACTAAAATAAAGTTTTTATTGTGACGTTTTTGAAAACGTCGTTGTTAGTTTACGTTTAGCGACAATTTTTTTTAAAACCGTCGCCAATATAAAAAATTAGCATTAGCCACGATTTCCATGAAAATATGTCAGCATACATGTTTATCTTTCGTGACGATTTTTTTTAAAAAAACGTCATCAAAATACATGATCTTCTGTCAAAATTTGTTATCAAACATTTCAGAAGATTTTTTGTTAAAAGGGATATGAGTGATATAGTTATTATCATTTATCAAATGACTGAACATGAATCATCTCATGTACTTAGTGAGCATGATGCATGAAATATATGAAGTATGTATACGACGCACATTATGCATGTTTAAGTCGATGATATATATCAGCTTTATCTATATGCGCATGTGCACACACCCATAACCATACAATTGGTTATGCGTACTCCAATGATATAGGGTAGTTTGTTATGCGCACATGCACCCATAATCATGCGCTTGGGGCTATATATGCGCACCACATGATCGATGGCCGGATATTTTGTTATGCACACACCCATAACTATATTTATGCACACACCCATGCATGCGTACGTACGATGGGTTATTTCGCTATGCGCACACCCATAACGCTATGCACACCTGGCCCGGCCCCATAATGGGGTACGGTATATATTCTGCTATGAGCACCACCCATAACTACGCTTGGCTATGCGCACCCTAGCCTCATGATGTGGGTGTTTTGCTATGCGCATACATATAATCATACACGCTTGGCTATGCACATCACCATCATAGGGTATTTTGTTATGCGCACACCCATCACCATATATACACCTGACTATCCGCACTCCCATGATCGGGAGACGGCTGTGGCAGACGGTGAGCGCGGCGTCATCAAAACATACGTACGATCTTCTGTTAAAGTTCTAATAATGATATTTTTGATGCTAGTGAAGTTATATTGATGATAGCGATGATCTCGATCGTAAGCTTGATACGAGTAGTTAACTATATATAATTAATATGAATGTGTTCACTGTGGATATTATATATCTCCACAAATGTACATAACTGTTAGGGTCGGCATACATACGTACATCATGTAGCCAAGTATTCTTGGGCCTGTAGCTCAATGATCTTGTCAAATGTTACTAGTTATGGAATATCCTGCAATCATACCAAGATATTTCTTTATGTATGGAGAATATGTTTACATTAATCTATGATGTGTTAGGTGAATGTTCCAATATTGTAAGTATTATGAGTTGCGCTAACGATGAAGATGACTGCATCGATCAATGACGAGTCAATTAAACAAAATCTAAGATAAGAGATCATAACCTCATATCAAATGCTCCTACATATATGAATTTTGAGTTTACCTTCAAAAATAGCTAGCAACTATTTTTGTTGGTGCAAAAATAACAATGAATTGTTTTGTTACGAAATACATGTTTTTAAATAAAAATGAAATATACATTTCCAAAATTTTCATGCTAATATTTTAAGGGAATTGTTAAAGGCAAACCCAATATGGCTATCCGCAAAACCAATTTCTATGAGTTATTACGCGCCTTTTGAAAATACGCCTTGTACATGCATTTTTAGGAAAAGTATTCACCACAAAAATTGTAGATCTCGTCGAGATCTACAACTTTCGTGTTGAACAATTTTCCTAAAAATGCACGCACAAGGCATATTGCCGCCTTGATCGTAACTATAGCGAATTTTTGACGATTTTTTGAAAATACGCCTTCTACATGCATTTTTAGGAAAAGTGCTCAACACGAAAGTTGTAGATATCGACGAGATCTACAATTTTTGTGTTGAACACTTTTCCTAAAAATGCATGTACAAGGCGTATTTTCAAAAGGCGGGTAATAACTCATAGAAATTGGTTTGCGGATAGCCATATTGGATTTGCCTTTAACAATTCCCTATTTTAATATAAAATTATTTATGGAGGGAAAAATTCATTTCCCTCCAAAAATTTATGGAGGGAAAAATTATTTATGGAGGGAAATTGGTTTGCGGATAGCCATATTGGATTTGCTTTTAACAATTCCCTATTTTATAAAATTAATTTTTTTATCCTAAATAAATATATATATATACTATAGCAGGCGTTTCATTTCCCCAATTCCCCCCTCCCGCGATTGTCTTCAGCCGCGCCATCCGCCCCCCGTGCCCTAATTTTTCGTTAAATCCTTCTCCCCACTCCCGCTCGTAGCCGCAAATCGCAAGCCTCCGCCGCTCCGACTCCCTACGGTCGACTGCCGGGCGGCCAACGCTGTTTCAGTACCGTCCCAACTCCCGACTACCGACTCCCGCTCCGCCTCTGCTGCTCGTTCACTCCCGCAGCTCCGCAAGTCGCACCGCTGCAAGGCCGCAACAGGTTCACTTAAGGCAATACATTCTGCCTCCATGGGGGATAGGGCTATTATTTTTTGCTTTTTGGAGATTCGTGGAGGTTTGAGTTGTTTCCTAAAAACTAAACGAACGCATATATTCTTCTTCAAACATCATTGCATCCCTCCCAATCACAGTCGGAATAATCAGACAAGATCAATGAATAATTTTCTTGCTCTATACCTTTCTTCTTCTCGATTTTCTATGTATTTCTGCAAGGGTTTCTTCTTTTCCCTTCTAGTCTTCTTGGCTAGCATTATTCTCTTTTCTATTGATACTGAACATTTCATTACTAACATTCTCCTCTTCTATGCTAACCTATTCACTACTAATTTTCTATGTTGAGCTTGTATTAATTGTGCTACTATCTTTTTGGAAGTTAAACCAAATGCTTGTACATAAATACTTTCTTTAGCTTTGGAGGTTTCCTTAGCTATTAATGATCCACAATCAGATGGAGGGGTAAAACATACATTTATACTATCAGTTTCAGTATGGGCAATAGCCCAGGAAATAGGATGCAATAGTTCATTATATCCTATTCCAATGCTTATACCTGGTAAAACAGACATTTATACTATCAGTTTCAGTATGGGCAATAACCCAGGAAATAGGATGTAATTGATTATTGGGATCATGGAGGTTTCGATCAACTTACTTTTTTGAAGCGTTTTCATCTTGGTATTCTTCTGATTTCTCTCTAGTAGGGTCAAACTTGGATCACGGATAATTTGAGGTCCAACATCCCTCAAAGATCTACATTGAGATAGTTTGAATTAAGCTAGGGATTATTAGTAACTACATTACTACAATGATTGAGGTGGTGCCTAAAAGATCAGGAGGAAAGATGACTCCATCATTTCAATTCAAAAGGAAAAAGAAATAAACTATTAGCACAAATAGTTTTCATCTTTTTTTTTTTACAATGGAAAATTTTTAGTGAATGAAGTTTGCAAAGAATTAAAATGACATGTACGTAGTCATTCAACTAGTACTCAACCTGCCTGCATTCTACCAGTTTATCGTTTGCTAGATTGTAGTTGACCTATAGATAATCATGAAATAACACATGGAGGAATACAGTAGACTTTAGGAGGTACTCCACTTCATGCAGATATTTAAATTAGACTAAGTGCTAGTTGACGACCCATCTTAATCGATGATTCCTCCCTATTATCTTGTGCATTATCCTGTCTAAAGCTAAACTTGAGATTTTGCGATGGGTTCCTCTCTAGAGTGAGCTAATAGTTTTTTTCTTGTTGGGTCTCTCCATCTTAGTGTTAGAATCTTGTGATCTAGGAGTAGTCAATGATTTTGTTTTACTGCCAAATTTCTCTCTTCCGACTTTAGTTTTTCCACCTTGCTAATTTTGTATTTTGTGAAATGTTTAGGCCAATTTAGAAGCTAACATCCACTATTGTTCAACTACTAATTTGAGGTTGCACTTATGTGATCTATTACATTTGTTTATTCTTCCAATTTTTATAATATTATAAGATTTTGAGATTGCAAGGGAGAACATTTGAATTAAATTTGTTTTGGAGAAGTTTTTTCCATAAATAGGATCAATTCAGGAATACACGAACAAAGATGCACATGAATCACACGCCACGAGTAGTAAAAGGCATCGAGTTAACTTTATGCTTGAGGATTTAGCTTCTAATAAGGGATCTGCATGATTTAATTAATTTGGAATAAACAAAGTGGTAAAAAACTAAATAGAGTTAGCAAGGTTGCGTGCATGAAAAATTGATATAACTTGTTCAAATCTAATCTATATGATGCATGCATGATAAATTGATAATCATTATTCCATATTCATAGTTTCTTCGTCCTTTCCATGTCATATTTCTTTGCCACAAAATTTTCTCCTACCTCTTGGAGATTGAAGTGGACTAGTAAAGATTTTGAGAATTGAAGAATAATCTTTAATCATTTTGTTGTTCTCTTATGTAGGCACCAATCAGATTCATTATTAACAATGGACACAAGTTGGATGAGAGAGTTACGTCATTCAAAGGCTTATTTAGATGGCGTGAAATATCTGCTAGATTCATTCTATTCATATACACCAATTGGTGAGAAGTGCCCATGTCCTTGTAAAAAGTGCGTAAATCTAAAGAAGTGGGATAGGGATGAGGTAGAGGGGCATCTTGTGTGGACTGGTATTATGGAGAACTACACAAATTGTATTTACCATGATGGACGTCTAGCTAACAGCGGAGTCTTACAAAATAATAATTTTCCTTTTATGGAACCTCTGATCCATGATAACAACTCGAGTGATCTGATGAATGAACTTCTACATGCCGTTATTCCTAATTTAACAAACAATGAGAGCTTGCATGAACAAGAATTACCCTATGATGGTATCGGTGTAGACACATATTTTGAGAATCCTCAAGCTCCAATTAATGCAGATGCGAATAATCTATACACATCTCTCTTAGAGGAAAATAAGCCATTGTGGGAAGGATGTCAAGAGTACACTAAACTATCTTTCTTATTGAATCTCCTTCATATCAAGACACTTGGAAATTGGAGTAATATACATTTTGATATGTTATTGAAAGTTCTACAAGGTGCAATTCCAGGCGGATATGAATCAGTGCCAGCTAATTATCATGAGGCCAAGAAAATCACATCTAAATTGGGTCACAAATATATTAAGATTGATGCATGTGAAAATGATTGTTCATTATTTTGGGACGTACACAAAAATGATAATGCTTGTCATATATGCGGGCAATCACGATGGGTTGAAGTACAAGACGATCAATTGACACATCAATCGAGAAAACGTAAGCAACAAGATATGATCAGCATGAGAAAGACTGCCAAAAAAGTATTTCGATATTTTCCATTAAAAGAACGTTTGGAGAGACTATTTATTTGCAAGCAAACTGCCGAGATGATGCAGTGGCACGCCAAAGAGCTTAATCACGACAGTTTCATGCATCACCCTAGAGATGGCTTGGCATGGAAAGATTTTGATCAACGCCATAAAGAGTTTTCAAGCGATCCTCGCAATATTCGTTTAGGACTTGCTACCGATGGATTCAATCCATTTGGTGATCTTAGCAGTACACATAGCACATGGCCAATTATGCTAGTGATACATAATGTGCCACCTTGGGAGTGCATAAAAAAAAGATCTATCATCATGTCGGGTTTGATACCTGGACCGAAGATGTCAGGAAATAACATTGATGTGTATCTACAACCATTAGTAAAAGAGTTGAATGAGTTATGGCATGTGGGGGTAGAAGTGTTTGATGCTTCAGATGGGAAAAAATTTACACTACATGCTGCACTTTTATGGACTATTAGTGATTTTCCGGCACTTGGTAATCTATCAGGATGGAACACACATTCCAAACTTGGATGCCCATCATGCGGGTTGGACACTCAATCATGTTGGCTAAAGAATAGTCAAAAAACAGTTTACCAGGCTCACCGTCGATTCCTACCAGTTGATCATCCATATCGAAAAGCAAGAAAGTTTGGTCGTCATGAAGTACGTATTGGTTGTAAAAAACCTCCTAATGGACGAAGAGTATCCGAGGCAACACAAAATCTTCAAGTTGTATTTGGTAGAACAAATCAGTTGGGAGGACCTACTAAGTATTGGAAAAAAAGAAGTATATTTTTTGATCTTCCTTATTGGAAGACAAATTTACTCCGCCACTGTCTTGATACAATGCATATAGAAAAAAATGTGTGCGATAATATTTTGAACACTATATTAGGTGACCCGATCAAATCCAAGGATAATGTGCGTGCCAGAAGGGATTGCAAGGATCTTGGGATTCTAAAACATCTATGGCTCCAAGAAAGAGATGATGGCACTGAGATTATTCCTCCAGCTTGCTTCACCATGAGTAAGACAGAGAAAGATACTTTTTTAGGAATGATAAAGTCATTACGAGTTCCTGATGGATATGCCTCCAACATATCACGTTGTGTTAAACTGAAACAATGCAGAATACAAGGTTTAAAGAGCCATGATAATCACATTATAATGCAACAATTATTGTCGATTGGTCTACGATCAGTGTTATCAAGGCATATAGTGTCACCATTGATGGAGGTTTCCATGTTCTTTAGAGAATTATGTTCAAAAAGACTAAATGTTTCTGATTTGTTAAAGATTGAAGATCGCATTATCTTGGCTTTATGTCATCTCGAATTAATTTTCCCCCCTTCATTCTTCACTGTAATGATTCATCTTATGGTTCATCTTTCACAAGAAGCTATCTTGGGTGGCCCGGTACAATTTAGATGGATGTATCCCATCGAGAGGGAACTTGGACATTATAAAAAATATGTACGAAATAAAGCAAAACCAGAAGGATCTATAGTAGAGGGTTATATAGCAGAGGAGACTTTAACATTTTGTTCTCGATTCTTAGAAGGGATTGAGACTCGATTTAATCGACCAAGTCGTAATAGTGCAAATTCCACATCTCCAGTCCCCGCATTTAGGATGCTTCCACAAGTTGGGAGTGCAATAAGAGGTGCCGTCTTGAAGGCACTTGATCAAGTTAGTCTTCTGCAAGCTCATCGATATATTTTATTCAACTGTGTTGAGCTTGAAGTTTTTCGAAGGTGAGTTTCAATAAACTTCAAAATTATTTCTACTCAAGTTAATTATTATTAAAATGTACACTAATTAATAAATTTTTTAATAGTGAACTCCGAGAAGAATTGAAGAGTCGTTGTCAATCCCTACATATTGACGTGGAGCGCTTGGAAAATCTACTTCATAAAGAATTTTCAGAATGGTTTAGGCAAAGAGTAAGAAACATCATTTTTGCACACTAGTGCTCGTATCTAGATTTACAAATGAACACTGTCAATGAAATGAATTATTTTCATTTGATCTTAACAGGTTGATCGTGATGGCGCGATTGTTGATGACCCTCAATTACGACAATTGGCTCTCGGACCAAACTCTATTGTTCGTAGCTATAAAGGATATAACATAAATGGGTTTTCATTTCGAACTGTAGCAAGTGAGATTCATAAGAGGACGCAAAATAGTGGAGTTGAAGTTATGTCAAACCATGACGAATCTCAAGATGATATCAATTATTTTGGCAGGATAACTGAGATCATAGAATTGGATTACTTTGACTTTGCAAAAGTGATGCTTTTTAAATGTGATTGGGTGAATCCTACAAAAAATGTAGGTGTGAAGAAAGATTTTTATGGGTTCACATTGGTTAATTTCACAAACTTAATACATACAGGAGCAGCACTTGAACACGACCCATACATTTTTCCTTCTCAAGCAAGAATGGTATATTATATTCGTGATCCTACACAAACAAATTGGGAATTGGTCATCAGGATGGTACCACGGGATGAGTACGAAATGGGAGATATCGAAGCTACAAGTGTTGATGATCATGAAAACTTCATTCAATGTGTTAGTAATGATATACAAAATATTCAAAATGCATATCAAGATGATGAAGGCATCGAGATGGTTAGAACAGATGTTGAGCCTAGAGTTGTGGAAAGAGAAATATAACTTCAAATGCTGGGTGTAGGCTCAGTGAGATGGAGGTATTATAACTAGACCATACTTGCAAAAAATCTAACACTTCCTAATGTTTTGGAACTCAAGATGTTTAACTATTTATTTATTAACTTATATCCATCGTTCATATATAGGAAGAAGTAATTATTCTTTTATTTCGATCCAACTTCAAGCTGAGAGAAATATGCTTTATCTGAATTTTGGCCATACTTGGATTGGATAGGCAGACCTTTGTACCATACATGGATAGAAAGGGATGCTGGCCTAGTCAAGGGAGATCAGGCTATGAGAAGATGGGTTGCATATGACTAGAACTCTGCCCAGATTTCTCGACATTTCTGGGCAGAGTTCTGCCCAGATTTCTTGAGAAATCTGGGCAGAAGTACGCCCAGATTTCTCGAGAAATCTTGACAGAAGTACGCCCAGATTTCTCGAGAAATTTGGGCAGAAATCTGCCCAGATTTCTCGACATTTCTGGGCAGAGTTCTGCCCAGAAATGTCGAGAAATCTGGGCAGAACTCTGCCCTGGTTTCTCGACATTTCTGGGTAGAGTTCTGCCCAGATTTCTCGAGAAATCTGGGCAGAAGTACGCCCAGATTTCTCGAGAAATCTGGGCAGAAGTACGCCCATATTTCTCGACATTTCTGGGCAGAGTTCTGCCCAGAAATGTCGAGAAATCTGGGCAGAACTCTGCCCTGATTTCTCGACATTTCTGGGCAGAGTTCTGCCCAGATTTCTCGAGAAAAGTACGCCCAGATTTCTCGAGAAATCTGCCCAGATTTCTCGACATTTCTGGGCAGAACTTCTGCCCAGATTTCTCGAGAAATCTGGGCAGAACTCTGCCCAGAAATGTCAAGAAATCTGGGCAGAACTCTGCCCAGATTTCTCGGCATTTCTGGGCAGAGTTCTGCCCAGATTTCTCGAGAAATCTGGGCAGAAGTACGCCCAGATTTCTCGAGAAATCTGGGCAGAAGTACTCCCAGATTTCTCGAGAAATCTGGGCAGAAATCTGCCCAGATTTCTCGAAATTTCTGGGCAGAGTTCTGCCCAGAAATGTTGAGAAATCTGGGCAGAACTCTGCCCAGATTTCTCGAGAACTCTGCCCAGATTTCTCGAGAAATCTGGGCAGAACTCTGCCTAGTTTTTTCCCATTATTGTTTTTTTCAAGATAATTGCGGAACAATAATTAAAAACAAGATTCATTACTTATTTTACTATTGCCACAGTTTTTACATGGTATTTACTCTCATGAACATAGAATCTGCCACCCAAGAGCGCATGGCTCATCTCATTTATTGTTATAGGATGTACCATATTGAACTGCTATAATCCATGTATGCTAAAATAATGTGCAAGACAATAGCTATGTAATAGTTTGGATATGTATTGAAATGTTTTAGAGAACAGATGCAATTAATATTTTTCATATCCTGACCTTTATAATCATAGCATAATTTATATGTTTTATAATTTGAATGCTAAAATTATTCCTTGTGGTATCTGGAACTTGAATTTTAAAATTTAGGGTCCGTTTGGCATGGTTGTGGCGGTCGTGAATCCAGTGGATGGCTTCTAAAAGAACATTTGCTCCAAGAAAACTATTTGTTTCAAGGGATGACACTTTATCTAAAGATCAACATAAAGATGTTGGTGGTGGCCCTCATGTGTGCACTTCAAATGCCCACAAGGAATCACTACATGATCCAACAACTATGCATTATTTTTCTACAGATGTAAGTTCTGATGAGGATCAACATAATGAGCAAGAAGCTGTAAATCATACTGAGGAAGTCCTAGAAACTTCAGGTAAATAATGCATGTTTTCTTATATGATTTGCTTTAAATACAAGTAGAATAATTTAAGTTTTTGTGTACGTAGGTACAAATAGAAGTAAAAAGTTGCGAGGAGCAACGACATGTAAGGATATTCATCTTATGCCATCAGATAAAGTTATTTTATTGGAGCGAAATAAACATGGACAATTTGTTGGAAGTGGAGCACCTCAACTTTCATCATTCTTAGGGACACTTGCACGAAATACATCATTATTTCCAATGACCCCTCTATCTTGGACGCATGTGTCCCGATATAGCAAGGAAACTGCATGGAGTATGGTTAAGGTGAGTGTACATAAATAAAAATCATGATTCATTGAATATAGTAGCAATTATTTATAAGCTTTATGCTTTATTCATGTAGCAAAGATTTCTCGTTTTTGAGACCGACAAGAAGATTATCACGGAACTTCTTAGAGAAAGTTTTAGAAATTGGAAGACGACTTTTAAAAAAACAATATTACGACCCATTAGGCACTCCAGAAGCACTTATTGCACGAGGTGGTCCGACAGATATGCCAGAGAGCCAATTTGTTGACATTGTGACATATTGGTATTCTCCAAAAGGAAGGGTATTGTATCAATCTCTATTTTTTTGTTCTTCCAATTTTTTGTTTAAATTTTTTACATATTAAACTTTTGAGAATGACTTTTATGATGTGATAGAGTATAAGTGAAAGAAATAAAGCTTGTCGGCAAAAAAATCTCGGTGCACATACTCTTGGACGGATGAGTCTTGCTAATCGAAAGAAAGATTTGGTACAACAGACTCCTATATATATAGATGTATTCTTTATTATTTCTTACTTTATTACATAAAGCTAAACGATTTATTTTTTATAAGGAAATTGAATTGGGCAGAGAGCCAACTCGCATTGACTTATTCGTAGATAGTCGCACAAGCAAGAAAAATGGTAAAACCTTGGTGAATGAAGAGGAAATATCAAAAAAAGTAAGTGTTTCATTCTTTAGCTAAATTATTTAACCATTTAAATAATATCCAAAGTTTGTTGAATATTTCATTTATGTATTTTGTGCTAGGTTGCATTGGACAAGGCTATAGATGAACAAATATCGCAACATCCTCCTGATACACCAATAAATGAAATTCATGAAGCTGCTTTTAGGTAAAAAAATATTTTATAACACGTTATTTCAATTTAGAGTATTATATAATATACTTTTATTTATTTTCTAGGTCTACATTTGGACCGGAATACTATGGCCGATGTCGTGGTATGGGAATGGGTGTCACTGCAATTCAGATATATCCGGATCTATCATGCCGCTCAAGAACAACTAGTTTAAGACATACAAATCCAGAAGAGTTGCGGGAGATTGAACAATTGAAACTACAAATGTCAATTATGCAAAAAACCATAGATCGTCTTGTGGATGCCAGGTCACAGCCAGATTCTAGGGAAGATTCATCTGGAATATCGGTGGGACAAGGGATACATCTATCACCAGAACAAGTAATAATTTTGTGTTTAAATCTTGTTAGTAATGCTTAATTTAATTACAATAGTTTTGTAAATATTTATTATGTATGCAGTTCTTAAGAATGATGGCTTCTATTCAAAGATCAAATCAAGATGAGTCTACCCCTAACAACACCATAACACCATCTCCTACTACAAATCTCAATCCGAATCAAGGTTTGACTTCTCTTTTCTTCTATTTATTTTTGAGATTCAATTGAATTTATAAGCTCCGGTCAAGTAATCAACTATGCTAGTATTGAAATATGTTCAAATTAATCCATTTCAAATTTATAAGCTCCGATCAATGTTTTAGCTGATGTTATCATAATGTCTAGCTTCTTTATAACCCATTTTACTCCCCATAAAATTACTTTAATATTTAGCGAAGAAGTATTATTTAAAGTTTTATACTCACTAGTAATATATAGTATATTATTTTTTGGAGCAGCTTTTCTTAAAAAAAGCTACTTAAGGAATAAAATATAATTAATCCTAGGACAATCTCCAAAACAGCGAAAAGAAATGGCCAACTCACTTTATCAAAAGCCTTTTCCCTATCCAGTTTCATAATCATGTTCCCACCTCTAGTAGTTTTATTGATATCATGGACGAAGGCACCTTGCTCATGAGTGATGCAAAAGGGAAGTAGCAACATGCATTGAGTTTGGGGATGATTTTTAAGTGTAAACTACATAGGCTGATATGTCTAAAATAGATGAAAGAGGAAGGGTTGGGAATTTTGTGGATGAGAGCGATATTGTAGAGGTATAGAAATAATTTAAATAGCAACCGCTAAGGAAGTCAGAAACATCTTCAGGCTCCGTTTGGCATGATATTTTTGCTCCGATGTGTTTGGACAAAAACATCACCATCATATAATGTATGCTTGGCATGGCAACGATTACGACCACCACCAAGAAAAGAAAACTAATTTTAAACATAAAAGTGGATGAAGTTCCTTAGGTGAGGTCTGGCGTTCACGAACGATGGTTCATAACCACCGCGTTCATAACCGTCACCACCGTGCCAAACTGAGCCTCAATCACGTCTAACTTGATGATATCCCAACACGCTTGTAAGAAACCACCATTTAAACCATCAGGAGCATGTGTGAGCTATTTTTAGGAAAAGAAAGACAATAGCACATGCGTCTTCCTCCGTTCGGGGAGCAGTTAGAGCCTGGCTTTGGTGTGAGGTAAGAGTTTTGGGAATGATCTTGGCAATATTCTCAAGTGGAAGGGAACAACAACTTTTATGAGGTCCTGATCATGGAGTAGATTGTTCTCCTTGTCTTTGATCTTGTGTGTATTGGGATTTAATTCTTAAATCTCTTCTGCTAAGGCTGAATTGAAGGCAGATATCTTGGCTTTATGATGTATGTTTCCAATGGTAGATAAATTCCTATCTCTTAGAATATCTTTCATGTTCTTGAGCCTGCATTCCAGTTTAATGAGAGGGTTGCAACCATGCTCCAACTTGTGCCAATGATCCTGAACAAGTTAGGGAAAGGAGTTGCTCTTACACAACATATTTTGAAATCTGAATGAAGATTTGCAGTTTAACTGGGGTCCCGGGAGATTGATTAATCATGAGGGGAGAGTGATCCGAGTATTTTCTAGACAAATGGCAGGTATAGTGTGATGCGTTTGTGTTCTGCCTGGTCAAATACGCGCGTCGTTCCAAGCTGGAGATCCGAGCTTCAGCCGAGTGTTGCGTTGTGCGTCCAGTGGGAGGGTCTCCAAACAGACCCTTAGTTGTAAACCATCATGTCTGGCCTTTCATTGACTCTTTTAGTCCCGAGCTTTCATTGACTCTTACATCCAGAGAAGCCGGCATCAAATTCAAAAGATCTTGACGTTTGTAGAGTTTGAAAGTTATATTATTTTGCAGTAAAATAATGCCTTACAATTTGAATCATTAAAGAAATCATATAAAAAATGTAATACTTAGGTAACTCGTTCATCGAGTATGAACATTTAGTTTAGCAATCATTTATCAATTAAAATCCCTGGAAATTCAAATATTCAATAGTAAATAATGTTGAGAATATAATACCACATCTGATAACTTCTATAGCTTTGTGGACTCGCTGTAAATTTTCAGCCATCCACATATAATTAGTTGGTTTTAGGCTGGATGCATAGATCATAAGATGTTTTAGAAGTTTTGTAATGAAAAAAAACAATTGTTTCTTTTCTAAGCATGACTTAATTTGAGGAGTTTAGTATTATTCATAATTATTAGTTTTAGAAGGTTTGTATGCTTCAAGGAGCTCATGTATCCGTGCACTTAATACAGACCATGAGCTGCTACATCTATAGCTGATTATTTTTAGATTAGATACATAACTTCTCATAAAATTAAATTTAACAAAATGAAAAGCCAGATTCCTGCAGAATTTTGCAACCAACTGAAATCATGTAATCTAATCTACATATTTTTCAGCTTATAATTGTTCTACAACATAAATGTTATTTTCAAAATTGATGGGCTTAATGGGTATAGAATGCACGTTTCATTTGATTAATACTAGAGTATAGCGCACAGTGTATCTCTAAAAAGAGAATTAAAAATCCTAATATTAAAAAAATTTACTCTTTCTGTTCCTTTTCTGAGTTTCTCTATCTGCCTCCTATCTCCCTCTATTGGCGGCCATTTTTGTCTTGTCGTAGTACAAATAATTGTTAAAAGTACTCTGCCCAGATTTCTCGAGCAGAAATCTGCCCAGATTTCTCCAGAAATCTGGGCAGAAATCTATTTCTGCCCAGATTTCTCGAGAAAACTGGGCAGAAGTACGCCCAGATTTCTCGAGAAATCTGGGCTAAAGTACGCCCAGATTTCTCGAGAAATCTGGGCAGAAGTGCCGCCCAGATTTCTCGAGAAATCTGGGCAGAAGTGCTGCCCAGAAATCTGGGCAGAAGTATGCCCAGATTTCTCGAGAAATCTGGGCAAATCTGGGCAGATTTAGAAATCTCGAGAAATCTGTGCATATTTTTGAACTTATTTCTGCCGCTAGGTGCTTTTAATGCATAATCTCCTTCGACCCAATTGGAAAAAAACTCAGTTTTGATTACTTTCTTATTTAAACCATGCGTATTTATAAAATGATTATTTGTTAATTTAATTCTCATTTAGTTATGCGAAAGGACTTTTCATTTGGAATAGAAAACATTTGCTGTATGGATTAGATAATCTTGCTCTATTTCTAATATGGATTCCTTTTTGCTAATTGAATTAGTATGTTTTATTCATAATACTGAATCTTTGCACCAGGAATGTGATATATGAATCCTAGATTTTTATATCAAGCCTCACTTGGCCAGATTCTTTTGGTATTTCCTGAACACAATCGATGTCACACTTGGTATGATTTTATCTACATGTTTTGCAGAAAAATGAATTTACCTACATCAATGCACGTGTGTGATATGATTGAATTTTATGTTGGCTCACAGATATTGTTGAATTTTAGTGTGGAAGATCCTCACTGATTTTTTTTTGTTCTCTGATGCTTCACAGACAATGGGGTGAGGTATAATTCAGCTGATGGATCTGTCATTTGCCCAACGAGTTGAAAAATTCACTAAATAGGAAGACACCAAGGTATTCAATAATTCATTTGTGAATGTTTCTTTGTAGGGTTATGTTATCAGTAAATTTTTGGTGTTTTATTCCATCGAAATGGTTACACAGAAAATATGATTTCTCGGGCACTACTACATCCTCCCTCACATCACCCTTCTGCCATGAACCAATAAATCGGTATCTTGACATGCCCGTGTTGTCACTTATTTATTGTTTTGTTATATGTCTAGATGCTCTTACCTACTTCTAACATAAAATTAAAACGTCTATAACTTATTAATTATATACTTATCTTTGTTGGGAATTGTATTCACAATTACCTTGATTTGTGAGAAGCCGCCCTTGAACTAAGATTGAATTGCATTTGTATTTGATATGCTTTTCCAGTATTGTCTTGCAGATTATCATTGCTAAGTGTAAATCAATGTCAGGTCACAATGGGTCTGCAAACACAGTTTCATACAATGTAATTCCTCATTATATGAAACATGGTGATGACTCATGTGTGATCTCTCTATTGGGGTACACTTCATTTTCAAGACTATTGAAGACTTTGGAGTGCGGTTGCAGCAAATGTTCAAGAGAAGAAAAGGAGTAAATGAATATAAATTTTTCTAAGGATATGTCTCGAGAGATCAAGCATGTCTCGAGAGTCGTTTAATGTCTCGAGAAGCAAGTTCTGTTGATCTCGGTATTTCTGTTCTTGATGACTCGAGAGATCAAGCTTGTCTCGAGAGTCCTTAAGACCGAAATCTTTGTAATGTCTCGAGAGATCATCGAGTTCTCGAGACATCCCTTTCCTGCTCTCTTTGTTTCATATCTCAAGAGATCCGTTAGTTCTCGAGAGATCTCTTATGTCTCGAGATTTCTGTCCGTTATTTTCTGATTTGTTTCCTCTGTTCTTGACGGTTCGTAAACGCTCCTTCCCGATCCTAACGGCTATATTGAGTGCGTTTAAGGTCGATTTAACCCTTAATCATTGCCCTCTATATATAGGATCGCTCTTGGGTTATTTCCAACAAGTTTTTCGAATCGTTCTCAAACCCTAATTTTTCTTTCCTGATCTAAAAGAACGAGAAAAGCACCGCCTCGCTGTCGCCTACGATTGAAGATCGATCTACTCATTTGAGTTGCTGATTTCTATCAAAGAAGGATTCGATCGATCCGTGTTCTGATTCTACAACCTCTATTGGATCGTTTCGGATTGCCAAAGACAGATTTGAAGGATCGTTGTTCTTCCTCATCGTTCTCAAAAGCCATTAAAGAAGAAGGAAGAAAACGCCTCTGTTATTCAGATCTGGTATCTTATTGTTCAAAACCTTTTATCATCTATTGTAGGAGTTGTTATCTCCGAGCTGTATGAGAGGTTGTTCTCCGAGTTGTAGGAGAACTTTTTTCTCCGAGTTGTAAGAGAGGTTCTCTCTGAGATTGTAGGAGTTTGACTCCGAGTTTGTAGGATCATTCTGATCCGAGATTTAGTGAGTAGTCAAGTCTAGCTGTGGTGCTAGATTGGCGAGGCCGGCAGTGGAGTACCCAAGTATGGGGAACCACTATAAATTCCTGGTGTTATCTGTGGCTGTGATCTATTTTGTGTGCTGTGCTTTACGTTTAATTTTTAATTCCGCAAAAGACGTAGAGATCACCTATTCAACCCCCTCTAGGTGATTTAGGTAGGCAACTAGATACTTCAATTGGTATCAGAGGGAGGTTGTTCGTTGCTAGGTTAACACCTTGAACAGGGTCCATCCTTCTAGTTGCTAGCAAGCCATGGATAGAGTCAAGGAATCCTCTCTGAAACTGCCCATCTGCACTAAGGCCAACTTTCCTATGTGGAAGGAAAGAGTCTGTTTTTATATGGAAGCTGCAGATCCCAGAATCTTCCAAGTCGTGGAAGAAGGTCCCCATGTGCCAATGACCGTTTCGTCAACAAATCCTACTGTTCAGATACATAAGAAAATGATGGATTTGAATAAGGATGAGATAGCTCTTGTTGCTCTTGACAAAAAGGCTAAGAACATAATTGCTAGTGCAGTGGACGATTTCATGTTGCAAAACTTAATCCACTGCAAATCAGCCAAAGAGATGTGGACATCCTTAATTGTTCTAATGGAAGGTACTGACGAGGTAAGAGAAGATAGAAGGTCTCTACTTAATCAAGAGTACGAGGCGTTTAAGCAGAATAAGAAGGAGTGCATTGCTGATGCGTACGAAAGATTCTTCAAGATAGTCAATGGTTTGAGGAACTACGACAGGGAGTTCACAAACGGTGAACTAAATGACAAATTCTTGCGTTCCCTAACGAAAGACTGGGATAGCAAGATTGTTGCTATTAGAGAGTTTGGAAAACTGCCAAGTCTAGAACCTCAAAATCTATTCGGGAAGTTGTTGTCTCATGAACTGCAAATGAACATCCGAAAGTCTGAAGAGGATGTAAATCGAGCTTCAAGCAAAGAAAGAACCTTAGCCTTGAAGGCAGAGAGTTCAAAGAAGAGCAAAGCCATGATACCGATTAGAGAAAAGGAATCTGATAATGAAGAAGAATCGGAAGCCAGCTCCTCCTGTTCCGAACTATCTGATGGGGAGTTCTCTTTGATTTCCCGTCAGTTTAAGAAACTGCTGAACAAACGAAGGCACATGAACAACAAGCCGTCTTCCTCGGATCATAAACATTCTCGTCGTGATGGCGACTATCACAGGAAGGACTCAAGCAATAATGACAGGTACAAATCGAAACAGAACAAACATTTTTCTTCTGACATTATTTGCTACTGTTGTAATAAGCCAGGGCACATAATTGTTGAGTGTCCCTACAAGAAGAAAGAAGGTGGAAGAAAAGAAGACAAGAAATCCACTCAAGGAAAGAAGAAATCAGATAGAAGTTTTGTCGCTAAGAAAGCCAAAACTCTGAGCGACAGTGACTCCGATGAGTCGAGTGATGAAGAAGAAGCTTACTTCGGCCTGATGGCCATGTCTGATGATGAAGAAGCACCCCGTACACCGGAAAGGTAAATGATCACACTATCCTATCTGATTCTGATTATGCTTCGGCTGAACAAAAGGATAACCCCTCAGACGATGAATCTGAGCTCATGTCTCAATATACCAAAATGCTCCAAAGCTTTGACAAGTGCCGAAAGATTGTCAAAACTCAGGGTAAGGAGATCATGGCTCTCAAGGAGGTGGAATCTAACTTGAGAAAAGAAGTTGAAGAACTTTCTTCTCTCAAAGAGGAAGTCCAAGCCTTGAAAGACAAGATCAAAAGCTCGGAAGAGACTCTTGCCCTGAGAGATCATTCGATAAAAGTCTTGGAGGAACAGCTTGCGGCTGAGAAGAAGTTGGTTGAAGCATTCTCTCAACCTAAAACTGTTCTGCCAATTATTGGTACTTTTACCACTAAGGCAAAAGGAAGCGGTATAGGGCATGAAGCTAGTACTAGCAATTCTTCTAAAAACACAATTGCTAAGAAGAATGGTTTGGTTGCTAAGAAAGCTACCACCAAAGAAAAAGGGAAAGCTCATCAAGAGCCTGTAGCATTCAAGAGAGTTATATTCCCTACGAATGCTTATGATATGGAGAGTTCCTATGGTCATTTCACACGACCAATTCCTTTTACGCCTGTGAATGATCATAAGGAATGGGCTCCTCCCCGAAACTTTGGTGATAGTGCTTTTCAAGCACCTTATCAAGAGATTAATCGGAAAGGGTACGGTCCATTTGTTCATGGTCCGAGCGCTAAGAAAGCACCAAAAGTGAAGGCTGTTGCACCAAAGCCGAAGAAGACAGTACCACCTTGTGTGTGCTGCCCCCATGAGGCATCCTCATCTAGAAGGACTACTCCTGCAAGAGCCAACGTTCAAAAAGTTAAGCAGGAGAGTGTAAAAAGAAGGTACAACAGATTCGACTGTTGGTGCTGCGGCAAAATTGGTCACTTTGCCGTTGATTGTTGGTTCAACACAACGTATACTAGGAGACCACAAGTGAACGTTGCAAGGCAGACCACTCGCAATGTTAACATTTATCGTGGTGCTCAACTGACAAGGGACCAAGGACCCAAATCTGTTTGGGCTCCTAAGGCAAAATAATCTGTTTTTGCAGGTATGTCCAAAGGCCAATAAAAATCCTATCTGGTACTTGGACAGTGGATGCTCTCGGCATATGACCGGGACAAGAAGCCTTTTGCAAAACTACATTTCAGTTGCGAACGGTCCAAAAGTTATTTTTGGCGGTTCAGACAGAGGAATAACTAAAGGCTATGGTATGATTTCTAATGGTAATGTATCGTTTTCCGATGTAGCTTATGTGGAAGGATTACAACATAATCTGATAAGCATAAGTCAACTTTGTGATAAAGGATACATTGTTGATTTTCATAAAGATAAGTGTTTGATAAAGTCGGCTGAAAATCATGAAACGATTTTATCAGGCATTCGCTGTAGAAACATATTTTGTTTAAATTTTCTTTGTATATCATCTTCTACTCCTGTGTGTCTCTTAACTAAAGATAGTGCATCTCTTGTTGACCAATGGCATAAGAGATTAGCACATATAAATCTCAAAACTATTAATAAATTGTTTTCTCAAAACTTAGTGCGCGATGCACCAGATGTTAAGTGCGTTAAAGATAGACCTTGTCATGCATGTGTAAAAGGCAAGCAAACAAGAGCTACCTTTAAGAGCATTATTGGCAAAGATTCAACCAGGTGTTTATACCTGCTTCATATGGATTTGTTTGGTCCTTTGCAAATTAGGAGTTTAGGAAGAAAATCTTACACATTGGTTATTGTAGATGATTACTCTCGTTTTGCCTGGGTATTCTTTCTGAAACACAAGTCAGATACCTTTGACACTTTCACTAGTTTTGTCAGGCAAGTCCAGAATGAATTTAACTGTTCGGTGGTCAAAATCAGAAGTGACCATGGTACAGAATTTGAATCTGGAGCCATGACAGAATTCTGTGAAAGCCTTGGTATCTTTCATGAGTTTTCCTCTCCTCGAACTCCACAACAAAATGGGGTAGCTGAGAGAAAGAATAGAACACTTATTGAGGCTTGCAAAACCATGTTGAGTGACTCTTCACTACCTGAATATTTCTGGGCTGAAGCTGTCAATACTGCATGCCATGTGCAAAACAGAGCACTCATAAACAAAAACCATGAAAAGACTCCTTATGAACTTCTAAAGGGCAAGAAACCGACCATTTCTTATTTTCGAATCTTTGGTAGTAAATGCTTTGTGCTAAACAACGGAAAGCATTACAAAACTAAGTTTAGTGAAAAGAGCTTTGAAGGTATTTTTGTAGGTTATAGTAGCCATAGTAGGGCATATAGAGTTTTTAACAAGAAAACCCTAGTGGTAGAAGAATCTATTAATGTTGTATTTGATGAGACGAGCATGCTACAAGGCAGCTCCTCTAGCATTTCTTCTGTAGACACAGGTTCAAAGCTGCAGGACTTAAGCTTGGATCAGCCAGTTGAAGAAAATTCTCAACACTTCATCAAGATTCCCCCAATAACTACCTATGAAGAAGATCATCCTGATGAAGAGCCAATCCAAGTGGAGGAAGATACTCCAACTGTAGAAGAAACTCCTATTGGTCCAAATCATGCAAGGAACCTCGGGCTACGACACATGAGGGATCATCCAGTTGATCAGATCATAGGAGATCCTCATGAAGGAATAAGAACAAGACGAGGTACCATTAACGAGAATATGCATTTGAGTTTTCTTTCGCAGGTCGAACCAAAGAAATTCCAAGAGGCAAATGAAGATCCATCTTGGATAATTGCTATGGAAGAAGAATTAAATCAATTCAAACGCTGTAAGGTATGGACACTTGTTCCAAAACCCAAAGACAAAAATGTCATTGGAACAAAGTGGGTGTATAGAAACAAGCTGGATGAAGAAGGAACAATCATAAAGAACAAAGCCAGACTTGTAGCTAAAGGATACAGACAAGAGGAAGGTATCGACTTCGATCAGACGTACGCTCTAGTAGCAAGGCTCGAAGCGATCAGACTCTTCCTTGCTTATGCTGCTTTCAAGGGTTTCACCGTATATCAAATGGATGTCAAGTCCGCTTTCCTAAACGGAGACATTAAAGAGGAAGTATACGTTGAACAACCCTCAGGTTTTGTTAATCCTGATCATCCCAATCATGTTTATTTATTACAAAAAACTTTATATGGTTTGAAACAAGCTCCTCGAGCTTGGTATGAGACGCTATCTAACTTTCTTCTTGAGAACAAATTCACAAGAGGAAAAATAGACAAAACATTATTTCTTAGGGAAGTAAAAGGCAAGATTTTGCTAGTGCAAATCTATGTCGATGACATCATATTTGGCTCTACGGACAATAACCTCTGCAAAAAGTTTTCTAAACTTATGCAAGGGAAATTTGAAATGAGCAGTATGGGTGAGCTGAAATATTTCTTAGGACTTCAAGTGAAACAGTCTGAAGATGGAATCTTCATTTCTCAGACAAAGTTCACTAAGGAGTTGATTAAGAAATTTGGAATGGAGAATGCAACCTCTATGAGGACTCCAATGAGCTCAGCTACGTCTCTGGACAAGGATGAGAAAGGGAAACCTTTTGATGAAACCAAGTACAGAAGCATAATTAGCTCTTTGCTCTACCTTACTGCCAGTAGACCTGATATAATGTTCTCTACATGTATATGTGCTAGATATCAGTGAACTCTAAGGAATCCCACTATACTGCCGCAAAGCGGATTTTGAGATACCTTAAAGGCACACCAAATCTTGGCTTATGGTACCCAAGAAGTAATGATAGCGAACTAATTGGTTTTTCAGATGCAGACTTTGCAGGTAGCAAAGACGACAGAAAAAGCACTTCCGGGACGTGCCAATTCCTCGGAAGGAGACTTATTTCCTGGAGTAGCAAGAAGCAGAATTGTGTTGCAATATCAACCGCCGAGTCGGAATACATTTCTGCTGGCAGTTGTTGCGCACAACTTCTATGGATAAAGAATCAACTTCAAGACTACAACATGAAGATCAAAGACATTCCTATGTTTTGCGACTCTTCCAGTGCAATTGCTATCGCAAATAATCCAGTCTCTCACAGTCGGACAAAGCACATCGAGCTACGATATCACTTTATCCGGGAGCATGTGGAGATGGGTGACATAAATCTGAGTTATGTTCCCACGGATAAGCAAGTTGCAGACATTTTCACGAAGCCACTGGATGAGACTAAGTTCTCTTTCTTCAAGACGGAACTTGGAATGCTCAACATGGAGTAATGATCAAGTCAACCAAAACCATGACGAACAGGAAGTTATTGACAAGTCATGTCTCGGGACCTGGCTGGATTTCTCGAGACAAGCTGAAAATTTCGAAATAGGCAGATGTCTCGAGACACGGGTTATCACTCGAGACATCAGGGAAGGAAATACCGCGCTGAATTTCCTGAGTTCTCAAGACATAATCGATGTCTCGAGACATAGGTATTTTAAAGAACTCCAAACGTCAGGTACGCGCTGTTCATTCGTCTAATTTTCTTCAAAATGTCACTTTAACGTCAAATCAAAATTATATATATATATATAAGAAATCGAGACCTTGATGTTCACGAAATCCTTTTCCGAGACTTCCCCGACCTTTCGACTTTCTCTCGAGTGGCGACAGTCTGCAACAGGTCTCCGTGCTTCGGTGGTTCTCGGTGGTTCTCGGTGCTTCATCATTCTCGTTCGACAATTCTCTCTCTCTCGCATTAATGGCTCCTACTCCTCATCCAAAGATTGGCGTCGGGAATGAGGTCGTTCGCTCAGGTATCGCCAGTTTATCCGATGACTTCAAGAACCTATTTTGTTTGCTTGATGCCGCCGGTCTTACTTTCGTTCTTGAGCATCCTTGTCGGGTGCTGTTTGATGAGGTTGAAGAGTTCTTTATAAATGTGAAGCCTATTAAGGAAGGAAGAATGTTGATTTCATTTGTTAAGGGTATCAAAATCAAAGTCTCTCCAAAGACTCTTACTAAGTATTTGCAGCTGTCTGAAATAGAAGCTGAAGCAGAGCTGAATGAAATTGACTGGTTGAGAACAGCAAGGTACTGTGGTCTTGATTCAGATTTTGCTGCAGTGAAGAGGCACAAGATGAACGATGCTGGCAAGCATTTAGTGAACATTGTTTCCAAGGTTCTTTTCTGCAGGACAGGCACACGAGGACATGTGTCTGAAGAAATATTTCAGTTGGTGATTGGAATTGTGTCAGGAAAACAGAGAGATTGGGCCTCAATCTTATTCTCAAATATCAAGGCTTGCATTAATTCTCCAAACTTTGCCCGGATCATCTCATTGTTCCTGAATCAGTTTAATCCTGCTATTTTTGACATGTCCAAAGGTGCAGTTATCCATCACCTTAAGAAGATCGATGTCATCTCCATGCAGAGATGGGACATTCGAATCAAGAAGCCGGGAGTGGCTAGTGCTACTTCTGAGGGGGAGATTCATAAATCTGCAGTTGCAAGTGAAGCAGAAATTCCAGTTCCATCTTCTGATGGTCAGGTACCTAAAGTAACATCATTTCCACTTCCTTTACGGATTCGTTCTAAAGCTTCAATTCGTGCCAAGCTGCCAATTCGTTCCAAAGCTAAAGGTCAACCTTCATCAGTTCCAACAGAGTTCATTTCATCAGTGACACAGCCAGATCCATCTTCACCTCTACCAGATTCAGTTCCATCACCTCCTCCTTCTCCATCAGTACAAGCAGATGTCATAGTGTCAGATATTCCAGCTAAGGAGAACATACCTTCTTCTGACAAGGATGTGTTCATCCCCTCTTCTCCCTAAGTTCTTGAAGCAGACACTTCTTTGGCAGATGACAGAGTTTCAGATGTTCTGAAGGATTTACAACAAGAAGTATCTGAAGTGCACAGTCCCAGTGGCCAACAGGCAGGGTCTGGTGCAGATTTTCTTTTTGAAGACGATGATGATGATTCCGTTCATGAATCATCCCCTCCCCTAGTACATGTTGAGGGGAAGTCAGAGTTTGACCCAACCAGGAATGCTCCAGATGAGCTAGGTTGTGAAGAAGACAATGTGGTTCACTCTCTTGAGATTGAAGAGCTCCCTGATGATGTTCCTGATGCCGCACCTGCTGTTACTCTTCCTTCCTCTCATCCTTCCCCTCCAATCCTTGATGCAGATTCTCTTCTGGGAAAGATTGAAGCTATGCTCAAGAAGCAGAGTGAACAGTTTGAGAACTCTTTGACAACTGTTCATAGAAAGATTACCTCAGTTGAAAGTGATCTTGGTAGGGAGTTAGCTAAAATCAAATCAAATTATGAAAATCTCTCTGAATTGATGAGCCTAGGGAGCAAGCAAATTGAACATGCAACTGAAGGTGTAGGCACAGTGTTGGCTCAGACTATTACAATGACAAAGCTTCAAGACTCATTGTCTGACAAGGCTGAAGCAAATACATTCAGGATTGTTGATGAAGTCGGAAATTTCAAAGATGATACTCTCCAAACCCTATCTGTAGAAGTCAGAAAGGGGGAGGACATTATAATGGAAAGAATGACAGATTTAGTGGAAAGCTCTGTGTCAGCTATTCAAAGCTCATGGAAATCACAGTTTGATCAGTTCTCTTCCAGGGTGCAGAAGCAAATTGCTGATATTAATGCTTATTCCTTCAAAACAGCAACGTGGCTTCATAATCAGATTTTTCCTGAGTTAGAAATTGATCCAGATGTTCCTGTTCCTCAGTTTTCTCCAAGGCCAGAAGAACTACTTGGGAAGGCTCCTATAGTTGAAGATCAATCAGATAGGGCTGGGACCAAAAGAAAAAGAAAACATGGTGAAGGTCCTCCTGCGAGTAGATCTGTTCCGAGTTCTAGCTCTGCAGGCCATAGCAAAGCTCAGGTTGCGGAGGTTCTACCAGAAATCTGGAGCCCAGTCTCAAAAGACATAATTCTTGAATCCTATAAGTTAGTCCATGAAGGCAAAATGAATTGATCTGAATGCTACAGCTCACTTGAATGGGAAAAACATGAGACAGCTCAAAGGAAGAGAAGAATCCATTTCAGGGCATTTGGTTATAATAATTCTGATGCTCCGGCTCCACCTCCGTTTTACCATCCCAAGCCTTATGCTTATTTCTCCAGACAAGAAGAAAAGAGGAAAAGGAGGTATTGAAGGATATTGCTGATGCTGACAAGACATATTTTGTTTTGGTTCTGATTTTGTGAACATCAAGTCCTCTTAACAATTCAATTTAGACATATATATATATAATTGTTGATTTGATGTTCTCTACTTGTTCATTTTCATATCTTTGTGTAGTGTAGCATATTTATTCTATATTGCTGTAATTCAACTTAGTGTATAGGGTTCTGACTTCTACAAATAGGGGGAGATTGTTGGGAATTGTATTCACAATTACCTTGATTTGTGAGAAGTCGCCCTTGAACTAAGATTGAATTGCATTTGTATTTGATATGCTTTTCCAGTATTGTCTTGCAGATTATCATTGCTAAGTGTAAATCAATGTCAGGTCACAATGGGTCTGCAAACACAGTTTCATACAATGTAATTCCTCATTATATGAAACATGGTGATGACTCATGTGTGATCTCTCTATTGGGGTACACTTCATTTTCAAGACTATTGAAGACTTTGGAGTGCGGTTGCAGCAAATGTTCAAGAGAAGAAAAGGAGTAAATGAATATAAATTTTTCTAAGGATATGTCTCGAGAGATCAAGCATGTCTCGAGAGTCGTTTAATGTCTCGAGAAGCAAGTTCTGTTGATCTCGGTATTTCTGTTTTTGATGACTCGAGAGATCAAGCTTGTCTCGAGAGTCCTTAAGACCGAAATCTTTGTAATGTCTCGAGAGATCATCGAGTTCTCGAGACATCCCTTTCCTGCTCTCTTTGTTTCATATCTCAAGAGATCCGTTAGTTCTCGAGAGATCCCTTATGTCTCGAGAATTCTGTCCGTTATTTTCTGATTTGTTTCCTCTGTTCTTGACGGTTCGTAAACGCTCCTTCCCGATCCTAACGGCTATATTGAGTGCGTTTAAGGTTGATTTAACCCTTAATCATTGCCCTCTATATATAGGATCGCTCTTGGGTTATTTCCAACAAGTTTTTCGAATCGTTCTCAAACCCTAATTTTTCTTTCCTGATCTAAAAGAACGAGAAAAGCACCGCCTCGCTGTCGCCTACGATTGAAGATCGATCTACTCATTTGAGTTGCTGATTTCTATCAAAGAAGGATTCGATCGATCCGTGTTCTGATTCTACAACCTCTATTGGATCGTTTCGGATTGCCAAAGACAGATTTGAAGGATCGTTGTTCTTCCTCATCGTTCTCAAAAGCCATTAAAGAAGAAGGAAGAAAACGCCTCTGTTATTCAGATCTGGTATCTTATTGTTCAAAACCTTTTATCATCTATTGTAGGAGTTGTTATCTCCGAGCTGTATGAGAGGTTGTTCTCCGAGTTGTAGGAGAACTTTTTTCTCCGAGTTGTAAGAGAGGTTCTCTCTGAGATTGTAGGAGTTTGACTCCGAGTTTGTAGGATCATTCTGATCCGAGATTTAGTGAGTAGTCAAGTCTAGCTGTGGTGCTAGATTGGCGAGGCCGGCAGTGGAGTACCCAAGTACGGGGAACCACTATAAATTCCTGGTGTTATCTGTGGCTGTGATCTATTTTGTGTGCTGTGCTTTACGTTTAATTTTTAATTCCGCAAAAGACGTAGAGATCACATATTCACCCCCCTCTAGGTGATTTAGGTAGGCAACTAGATACTTCAATCTTGATGTATTATATTTATATATTTGTTTATTTTGTGCAGAAAGATCTCAATGTTGGTGAGATAAAAGAGGAGCTGTGATATGATGACAACGGACCATGAAGATCATTTTGATGTTTAAGTTGATTTATATGTATCTTCTTTTGTAGTCTGTGATGTCTAGTATGTATTTTGGTAGACTTTGATATATTAGAAGAAAGTTGGAAAGAACATCCTGCAATATGATAACAAATGATGGTTTGTTTTATTTAGTGATGTAGTGTGCACCATTATCTAAATGAAATATTTGTTTTGTTAAATTGTTATCTATTAATGTGATATGAAATGAAAGTCTCAATATTATGTATATAGTTTGTTGTTTCGAGTGAATATAATTTTGATTATGTTCCATTTCTACTTGGTTTTGAATGTTCAAGTGGGTTGGTGTGCGAGCTTAAAATGCAAAAAAGTTGTGACATTTTTTTGAAAAATGTTATTGTAGAGTTCTAACAACGAAAGAAAAAAATATAGTGGTAGAGTTAATATTTTTTTCGACGTTTTTTTAGAAAGTGTCGCGATAGATCAATTATCTATCATGACACTTTTTTTAAAAAGTGTCACAATAGATCAATTATCTATCTTGACATTTTTTTTAAAAAGTGTCACGATAAAACAATCATCAATCGTGATGCTTTTCTATAAAAACGTCACGATAAACCAATCATCAATCGTGACGCTTTTATGTAAAAGCGTCATGATAAAATAATCATCAATCGTGACGCTTTTCTGTGAAAGCGTCGCAGAGGGCTACGGCGACATGCGCAATCACGACGATTTTGTGACGTTTTTATAAACGTCACCGAAACTATCGCGACGCTTAAAAATCGTCACTAAAGACATAAAAAAACGTCGCCGTAAAGCGATTTTGTTGTAGTGTACGTGACTAATACTTGCGAGTTTATGAGACTCATATATAAGAGGTTTTACCAAAACGAAACTTACTGATTCTCTTACATTCTCGGTCTGCTACTTTCACATGTTGCTCTCTTACTTTCTTTACGTTTGTTTCATCAAGTGGAAGTTCGGGTGCTCTGTGCATCTTCGGTGTCTGCACACATCAGAGTTTTTTTGGATCTACACGGGTGTTGTACCTTGGAGGAGTGAGCATCGGTCGAAAGCCCTGCCAGAGGCTGATGTAACTTCTTTAGGGCAGTGATCACACGCCTTACTCAGACTCAATTTCTAAACTAAATATTACTTTGCTTTCATTGACTTCTCAATCTCTCTCTTTGCAAGTTTTGTTCATAATCATGTTTTCAATATCTTGATATTATAGTATTAATAGTTTTCAAAAATGAAATATATATTATTTTGTGAGTATAGTATAAATATTCCTACGTATTTATCATTACATTCTTTTCTTGAATCACGTGATGGGGGATTCATAACTTGAACTAAATTATTCTAAAATGTCAAGGCTTGATCTTTCATAAGCGAGGACAGAACAAACCAACCATAATAAAGACACTTGCGGTCTATTCTTGATTCAACACATTCCCATTGTAGTGTTCAAGTGAATCCTACCACTTCTTCTCGAACCATACTATTATTTCCTTTATGATTATTGGATCAAATGCTTGTCTCGACATAGTTTGTTTTGCTAAAAACCAAATTTCATTTTGCTTGGGAGTGAGAAAGTACCACAAGCCCAGAGTTTGTACGCAAAAGATAGGGGAAAGGCGAGTAGTAGTCCTAACAAGGCCTGCTGAGGTCTCTCCCATGCTCACTCCCTTTCCCTCCTTATTGGGCATAGTCGACCGATCAATATTAATGACGCAAACTTCATGCTAAGAAGATACAATGAAACAACGAACATCTAGTCAATATAGTAAACAAGCAACATATCTGATTATGCATTAATAACCGTCGGCTAATCAAAGATCAAACGCATCCTCCCAAATAACAAAATCACGAGACAAATAGGCTTTCAAAAGCTAAGTGTAAATAAGAATATAACGGAACGATGCGGTGCACATTCACATCTTTAGCTCAGCGGGCTTTGACCGCTTTAGCATGCTCAAAACTAAGTATATAAAAAACAAATAAAAAGGAAAGGAGCTATTGCAGCATGGTTCCACTCACTCTGTGTTTTTCGCCTGATAACATATTAGTTTATTTATTCTTTTGTCGAGTTAGGAATTTTGTTATTTTGTTTTGTGCTCTTGTTGTAAGATATAGACAACTATTGTTGATCTTTTCTTCCATGGCTTCTTACCTCCATTGCGCAAAAATAAATTTTAATGGTCAAACAATAATATTATATATAAATATATATGAGTACAAATAAATGAATTTCTACTGTATGAAGTTCAAATGGAGGAAGACGTTCGAGGCAACTACTCTTCATATCCCCTGTCGGAAGTCCAAATGGAAGTACCTCGTCCATATTCCGGCAGCCGGCAGCCGTTCCGAACAACTACTCTTCATCTTTTCTTCCATGGCTTCTTACGCATCACCGTCCTTATCCCTATCCACTGCGAAACTGCTCGGACGGGGAAGCGCTTCCTCTTCCCTTGTCCCCAGCCCTTTCTTCTATAAATTCTCAAAAAGCCTAGGTACTTGGGTAGCTAAATCTTCCTCTCTGCTAATACGATGGGGTCGTCTCCGTTTGCTTCGGCGACATTCCTGTTGATCTTTATCTTCGTTGTGGATGTTGGGGCAAGTTTCATACGGTACAATACCAGCGCTGGCATCGTCGACGGGAAGCTCAATGTCCATCTCGTACCTCATACTCACGATGATGTAGGGTGGTTGAAGACTGTAGATCAGTACTATACCGGTTCTAACAATAGCATTCAGGTCTCCTTCTGTTCCTAACAACTTATTCTCTCTGTTTTGAACACCGTTGAGGAGTGGATTGCGGATGTTTACATTCTCCATTTTTTGGGTTTAGGGAGCTTGTGTCTCCAATGTGCTGGACTCCGTGGTCGTTGCATTGCTCAAAGATCCAAGCAGGAAGTTTATTTATGTCGAGCAGGTATAAGAAATGATCCAAGTATTTTTTTACTTCTGTGTTCTCTTCTACTTCTGGGTTCTCTTTCTACTTGCATCAGTTAGCTAAACAATCCATTGTTGAGTGATTGAGTAAAGGAATTTATCATAAGATCAAAATTTCATAAGACTATTAAATTCATCACTGTAAGATCGTTATACTCCCTAGTTGACCATCTGCATTATATAGCTGGTCTAATAGGCTCAAAAATAACCTTGGATGTGTTCAGTAATGTGTTAATTAGGCTATGCTGCTGAATTGGGGCAGTGGTTTCAGTGTGGCGGAGTTGGTGAACGTAATTATGAAAAACAAAGAAAACGTTTTGATATGTGCGCGCATGAACTCTATTTTTCAAAAACAGTGTTTTAGGACAAAACTCCACCACAATTATGTAGGTGTGGCCAGATTTTAGCGGTCATGAACTCCCATACCACCCAAAGTGGAATTTTGATCCAAAAAGGAGTCACGAAAGTTCCAAATGCAGGTAAACCTCCGTCACCGTAGTTACTGAAGGTTTGCGGAATTAAAGACATATTCAAATATTTGGGTTAACACAAGATGACTCGATTTATTATTATGATGTTAGATTGAATTAAGCTAGCATAAACAATATATATCTAGAACCAGAAAACAGAGAGAAATATAAAGAAAACACAGCAAGAAGAACATTCGTATTTATGAACTCGCAACGGCTCTGTTCTTCAACGGTCATCATCATCGCTGGATGCTAAGCGTTGTGCCGTGGTTCAAACTTCAGTCGCTAACTGCTGCATCTTTGATCATTGATCACTGAGCGCAGATAAGTCTTCAGTCGCTGCTGGCCTGCTGCTTCCTTGATTGCTGAGCACTGTGAGCTGGGGGTTGAGCACTGATCTCTTGTTCAGCAGGCCCCGGTCAGCGATCGTTGATCGCTGATAGCTCCTTCTCTTCTTCTTGGCTGTCTTCCTTGACTGATTTCTTCTAGTCCTTGCTTCGGCCTTATTCTGTTCCATAGAAGCTATCTTTCTCGTGCTTTTCTTCCATCAAATCATAGGAAATTCTCAACAATCTCCCCTATTTGATGAGAAAGAAAACACGAAAGGGAAGAGGTAAAGATACACACCTTTCCTCATGGCTCTATGATCAAAAGCCAAGAGAAAACGAAACAACATCTTATGCTCCGCCTGAGCCATTATACTCTCCATTTCTTCCAGATGGATCTTCAGAAGAGGAACCTGCCAGCATCCATTAACAACTGTGGCTCCATCTTCTGTAGAGCATCCAGACTTCCATTATCCTTCTCAGGTCAGGCGGGCATTGTCCAAGTTTTCTTCAGCCTTCCTTGGTCCTCCAAGGATAGGCGTCTTCTTTCTTCTTTTCTCCATAACTTCATTTACTGAAGAAGCCTCAATTGTCCAGGTCTCAGAGAGCTCTGAGAGGAACTTCGACGACCTGCATTGCTGCACTCAAGGAAGATGTGGTCCCAAAGAAACGGGGCCATTAGTAGCTACGCTCACAACTTTCATCAATCTCCTGGTATTTATAGACCATATGGATTGAGTACTTATGTGATGAGGGATAACTCAGTGGTTAATAATAAGAGGCACTGATATCCCTTTGTGATAACTTTTGAATTTATTATTACAGTTTTGAAAAGAGGTGAAGGAGGGAACACAAACATTTCTGACTGGACGAGCTGCTTTTTGAATCGTCTTGTTATGAAAGTGTCTCTCTAGCTGATATGAGAAATAATTAAGCCTGATGGCTTGTCTTTTCGGCTTCTTATTGATAAGAGAGCGTCGAAATGTCGCAGGGATTCCCATAACTGTGCGCTGTCTGATCGATAAAGAAGTCTTCAATCAACGTTCGTTGATCAGATATGATCACCAATCGTTGAGAGAGTGCGGCCGGTGATCAGAGATCATTAAGGTTCGACAGACACAACAACTTTACGAAAACTAAATTGTTGATCAACCAATTGGCGATCAGCGATTCATGACATCACCATTCTAGTGGATTGCTAGTGTGGCGATCACCGATCGTAAAGAGGAGAGTTAGTTAGATGTAGTTGAGAAATGATACCAAATTGAAGATGATTTGATACCAAATGAGAGTTCTATGGAGGATGACAATAAGACTCCCCCTAAGTTGATGCTTCTCCTTTAACTGCATCTTCTGAGGGTCAGATTTCTTTTACTCAAAACTTGGTTGGAGCTACATTGCTCCAAGTTCCAAGTAAGTTTTTTGGAGAACTTGAACTATATGCTACCTGCATTCAGAAAGGATAGGATCCCAAAATAGATTTGGGACAATTAGCAGCATAGATCACACAAACCCTTGACCTCCTTGGGTAAGAGTTACCTTGAGAGTAGGTGTTTATGTGGTTGAACCAACAGTCGGCCATGAAGTGACCAACCTTCCCACAACAAAACAGTTAAACCTATTATAACTACTTTTTCTATTAGGGAGAATAGGAAAAGAGAAGGATTTAGGAATTCTTACAGATTTAGCAATCTGTGGCCTAACTACCGAACAAAAATTCATTGATCATTGGAGAGATGCGATCAACGATCGCAGAGCGATGACTGTCCATCGTTGACCGAGGTAGAGAGGAGTAATTTGCAATCGCAGGGTGATGCAACAGACGGCGATCGACGATCGTTGACCGGTAGAAGGAAATCAGCCTCCGATGATTGACCATTGTCCTTGGTAGGCTTCTTTCTCCAACCTTCATTTTTCTCTTTTCCTTTTGAGAAAGTTTTCTTGGGTTTGATGTTGGAAGACAGTGATAAGAGACACTGTTGGGAAGAGAATGAGAAGAGTGAGGAGCATGCTGCTTCTTTTTCCTCACGGGTTTAGAAGATTTCTTCTTCTCCTGAGAGGTTTTAGAGCAGTAGGCGCTGCTCTTTTCATTCTCATCTTCTCCATATACAAAGGTGGGAGGAGGTTTCCTCAGTGGAAGAGGTCTTTGAGTTGCATCCATGGAGGCGTCAGCACATAAACCCCATTTATGAAATCTCACTTGGATATTTTCAGTAATGGATTTCAGTTTGCCATTCCTGCCATTGGTGGAGTCGAGCTCTTCGCGAGCCTTTGCAATTTCAGTTATTAGTCTCTTGTTTTATTCAAGAGATTTTTCTAATTCTTCTAAAATTTTCATTTATCTTCCCAGGAGCCATGAATACCGGCTTCTGTTGAAGCTTGAGATGCAAGCTTCTCATGCAATTCAGAATTGCACTATGGAAGATGTTTATTTTCTATTAGGCGTGACTTTATCCTCCTTTCATGGTTAAGATTATGTAAACAAAGATTTTCAAAAATATTCCTAAAATTAGGGTCAGTAAAGTCAGATGGCGCAAAATCTATTACCTCAGAAGAAGTTGAGGTTTCAGCTTCTTGTGGTAAACTGCAACAAAGCTCTTTACTGCGTTCATCATCTTCTACTTGAGGTGTGCTGCATTCCATAGATCTGCAACGAATTTCCTCTTTATTTGGAGAAGAGCAGAATTCTTCTTCCGTAGATGCCAAGCACTGGACATCGAGTTCTTCTTCGCTTTCTGATAGGAAACCATCAGAAGAGGTTTCACTCCAACTTCTTACAACTTCTATCTTCTGAGGAGAAGAAGTTCCTGACAAGATAGAGTCAAGAATAGTTGTATCAAAGGAGTTAAGATATACTTCAAAACTTGATTTCCACGAGGCAAACGCATTAAAGTTGCTCATGAAAGACCCCGATGGCGAGGTAAAATGATTTAGAAGAGACATCTTGGATTTTCTGTGAAGGTAAGCTATTCAGATCTCAGGATTTTGATTCACCAAGGTTTTAACCCTTAGAGGTTAACCTCCCTCTGATACCAATTGAAAGTTTGCAGTATTAAAGACAGATCTGAATACTTGGGTTAACACAAGATGACTCGATTTATTATTATGATATTAGATTAAATTAAGCTAACATGATCTAGAAGCAGAAAAGAGAGAAATATAAAGAAAATACAGTAAAAAGAACATCCAGACGACAAGAGAAATTAAAGAGGTTCTCCAAACTCGGGTACGTCCTCTCTTCCCCAACTTGTGGGAATCTACTGTCTCACTGAAGAGACAAGTCGTTTCCAACCGAAGACTCCAACCCGATGTCAGTCTTTTCCACCTGGAGCCGACGGAACCCAATGAATCTTGCTTCATGTGATCCAACCACTACACCATGATGGATCTTTGTTCGGGTGATCCTACTATTGTAATCTCTTTTAAAGGGAGAGAAGAAAAACCCTTTACAAGTGAAAGCTTTAGATCAAGCATATTTATCACAGAGATAATGTGATTCCTGAATCCCAGAAGAAAGCGGCGATCAGTTACATAGGGAAAAAGGGATACAGAGAAGAGAGAGTTGTATCCGCTTGCATGCCTCTCACACTTTTCTTGTGCAGCTGCTTCTTATAAATGCCCGCATCTTCTGGCACGACTTCTTCCTATAACAAGTTCTGAAAGATAGTTTTGGAACTTGCTATTTCTGAACTCGCAATGGCTCTGTTCTTCAACGATCATCAACATCGCTGGACGCTGAGCAGTGAGCCGCTGTTCAATATTCAGTCGCTGATTATTGCATCTCTGATCATTGATCACTGAGCGCAGATAAGTCTTCAGTCACTGCTGCATCCTTGATTGTCGATCATTGAGCGGGTGTGAGCTGGGGGTTGTATCGTTGAGCGCTGATCTCTTGTTCAGCAAGCCCCGGTCAGCGATCGTTGATCGCTGACAACTCCTCTTCTTTTTGGCTCTGCCTCTTTGACTCTGCCTTCCTTGGCCGGTTTCTTCTAGTCCTTGCATCGACCTTCTTCTGTTCCATAGAAGTTATCTTTACTCGTGCTTTTCTTCCATCAAATTAGAGGAAATTCACAACAGTTACTACTACCTGCCACTGCCCCAAAACACTACAACTATCTCAAACAAGACCTTAATTAATGCCATTCCATAGTTAGCAGTCTAACTGCTACTTAGGCTCCGTTTGACCCGACTTTTTGAGAGCTGCATGCTGCTCCAACCTTAAAAGCCACGTCAAATGCCTTTATTTAAGTCGTGCGGTGGCTGACATCACCGCAAAAAAGGGCAGCGTGCAACCGTTTTCCTACCGCATGTGGGTACCTACGACTGGGAGAAGAGCTGACGCAACGTGGAGCCCTTTTCTGGGCTGCACTTGCAATCGCAAATGCATCCCTTTTATTAAAAATTGTATATATTTTTAAAAAATATATATATTTTAAAATTTATATATTAGTTATAAATAACATATTAATTTAATTTGTAAATAGTTTATAAATAACATATATAATTTGTCTATTAATAACATATTGGTTTATAAATAATCTCTTCATTATAATTAGTTTATAAATTTATTTATATTATTATAATAATTTATATTCATTATAATTAGTTTATAGTTTAGTTTATATTATTATAATTAGTTTATAAATAATATATTATTTTCATTATAATTATTAGTTTATAAATAGTATATTATTTATATTACAATTATTATAAATAATATATATATATTTAAAATTATATTAGTTTATAAATAATATATTATTTATTATTCATTAGTCAATTTATAAGTAAAATATTTTTTAGTTTACATATATATTATTTTTAATAAAATTGTCGATATACATGCTTTCTTTCAAACAGCACTGCTAACGCTGTTCTTTCAAATAGTTTTTGTGATTTTTGTTATCACTATGCAAATAGCAAAATGACTCGTTTTTCCCACGATTGTTTCCCACTACTGTTTCTCCTATCACTGCAACATACCCAAATAGAGCCTTAATTTAGCTTAAACTAGCAGCAAACGAAAATAATAGTACTGAGAATCAACAAGCTTTTTTAATCATTATTACCTAAGTGAATTTTGAACCATGCTTCTCAAAGTTGGGTGCAGAGTTGAGTTTTTAAAGTTCGGGAGAGCAGTCAGTTGTATAAGTAAAGCTAAACTTTAGATTAATATTAATTGAATCATCATAATATAGTGCAAATTACAAAACTATATCACTTCTTGGTCATTTCAGCCTATTTTATATGTTCTACTCTTAAGTTCATAATGAATACATCAAGTTCTAGTTTGGATTATTTGGCACAGGTGCCTAAACTTCAAGGCAAAGTTATAGCCGTCTCTTTTTATGCATCCTAACTTAAAAATAGTCATCCGTTTGGTAGCATGTCTCCAACAATAAGTTTTTTACTATTATTCATACTCTTTTTAATCAAAACTTATACTTACAAAATAAAACTGTAAATATTCTGGTGACTCACAGGCTTTTTTCCAAAGATGGTGGGCCGAGCAAAGTGAAGCTACACAAGAATTAGTTAAAGGATTGGTTGATTCTGGCCAACTGGAGTTCATGTATGGGTTGAAACTATTAATCTTATTTCTCTCTTATATATGTATATATTTGTAATTTTATTTTCGAAACGGTTTTACTTCAGTGTGATAATAACTTCCTGTGATGCAGAAATGGTGGTTGGTGTATGCATGATGAAGCAGCGGTCCATTACAATGATATAATAGATCAAACTACTCTTGGTCATCGGGCGATAAAGAGGCAATTTAACAAGATTCCTCGAACTGGTTGGCAAATTGATTCTTTTGGACATTCTTCTGTGCAAGGTTACCTTCTTGGAGCTGAGGTAATATGGTCCTCCATCTTTCATTTCCCACCTTCTACTATACGTACACATGTACTATCATGTCACATACTCTAACATGGATTAGATGGAGATAGTCGACTTTTGGTGTAATCCCGATAATTATTGCATGATAAATCATACTGTGAGATGGATTTAATGGTGAAGATCATCTCATATTATGGATTCCCCATTTTACTTCATTTACTCTTGCAAATTAATGTTAACGAGAACTATGAAATATGTTTCAATTAGTTCAAACTAGATATCAGTTTCCTTAATCTTAACAAATCCGATTTTGCCTCTATCTTGAATGGAACGTCTTTATCTGCTCGCTTTTCTAGCTATTATTCAGGTTCACTCTTTTCTCATGTATTCTTTTCGGATTTTTGCTGATATTAATCTAATGGCTCACTTCATGCATGCATTGATTGATCTGTTGACGATTGTTCCGGAGTTGCCCTATGATATATATTGGAATGACACCATCGTAGCAAGCATTTGATCTAAGAACCAATTTTGAGTCAATGATCTATTTTTGAATTTTCGATATTAGCATAGAAATTTAGTTCTTAGAATTGGCTATTCTCTTATTTGTCCCTTTAACTTCTCCACCCTCTCCTCGAGGTTGGATTGTCTCCATGGAATCTTCCTCTGATGTATCTTTCCCTGTTTAAATCTCACAATTTAAATGGAAAATTGATGGACATCACCATGCGCGAGGAGATCGACAACCACGATGGACTACTCACGTTTATTTCCGCAAGTGACGTTGATTTATTTTCTTTCCGAATGATCCGAGTCCACTGATATGTTCGAATGGTCGTTTTGACATAATTTAATACTCCCCGTCAATTTGAAGTATATATATCGATCATTCCCAACTTGGTACAAATATCAGAAAGAGATGAATTTGAAATGTGTTTGATGAATATGTCAGCCAACTCCTTATTTAATGTTATAAACAGAGTGCATATTCATTTGTTGATAAATTTTTCTCTGATGAAGTGATAATTTACTTCTATATGCTTTGTTCTTTTATGAAACACTAGATTTTTAATAGACAACATCTTTATTAGCATAGGACATCAGTAGATGGTAGTTGTAAGTTTCACCAAATTCTTTCAGAACTGTCCTCAATCACTTCAAGTCACAAGCTATTTGAACCATACTTTTATATTCAGCTTCTGCATTAGACCTGATATCACTTCATGGTCTTTTTGTGTAGATCCAAAAACAATCCGATAAGACAAGTGTACCCATCGTATTATAGTATATGATATTTAAATATTAAATACCAAGTGTCATAAATTTAGGGTTGTTGAGTACTATTACTCATGAAGATTATATTTTATTGAAGAAAAACTTGTGTTTGGATTTGAAATATAAACTGCAACTAGATTAAGGAAATTTCGATGATTTTAAGGGATTAACACTTGATCTAGAATCCCTTTAGAATAAAAATAAAATTATAAATAATTGATTTGCCAATTTTCAAATAAATAAATAACTTTGACCGTGGAGGTTCCTATAATATGTTAGCACCTCGCTAGAGGAATACTATCACCTAAGCTTAGGTTGATCGACTGAAATTCCTTTCTGTAATCGACACCCCTAAGACTTGCTTTAAGAAGTGAACCCATCTGTTTGATTTGATTAAAATCCGGAAGATTTATGTCATCCTCTCTCGAGGAGTGCATGCAACTTCTTTTACCTGAGTGATCTCATCGTATGCAATCAAAATAGTATAATTTTTTTAGTTTTAAATTTTTAATAAAACAACAACAAAAAAAAAGAAGATAAGCAAAGGGTGCCTCCCAAAAACGCTTTGTTTACCATCGGTGAGCTCGACCAAGGTGGCATGATGGTTTATGGGTTAGAGAGATTAAATTCCTCCTTATTATCGTTTAAGTTATCGTCGGAATACAACAACACTCAAGCCTTTATCCCAATATAGTGGGGTCGGCTATATGGTTCCTTTGTCGCCATTGTGCCCTATCTTTAGTCATAATCTCACTAATGCCTAAGTACATCATGTCTTTCCTTATAGTCTCATTCCAAGTCTTTATTGGTCTACCCCTCCCCCGTTTAACATGCCTAATGACTAAACTCTCACAACGCCTAACATGTGCCTCTAATGGTCTCCTTTGTACGTGTCCAAACCATCTTAGTCGAGCTTCTCGCATCTTCTCTGCAATTGGTGTCACTCCTATCTTATCCCCGATACATTCATTCCTAATTTTATCCAGTTTCGTGTGTCCACACATCCACCTAAGCATTCTATCTCCGCAACTCCCATTTTTTGCTCATGTACACAATTCATTGCCCAACACTCAGAACCATAGAGCATCGCTGATCTAATTGCAGTACGGTAAAACTTGCCTTTAAGTTTTAATGGTACTTTACGATCATACAAGATCCCTGACGCGCCTCTCCACTTCAACCAACTTGCTTGGATTCTATGTATCACATCTTTATCAACACCTCTATCATTTTGAACTATCGATCCAAGATATTTAAAACACTCACTGCGGGAAATATCTTGATCACCCAACTTAATAACGAAGTCATCCGTCCTTCTTGCACTACTAAATTTAAGTTCCATATACTCCGTCTTTGCCCTGCTCAACTTGAAACCCTTGTTTTCTAAAGTGTCTCACCATGATTCAAGTTTCGCGTTTACACCCTCGCGCGTCTCATCGACCAAAACGATATCATCCGCAAACAATAAACACCAAGGTATTGCTTCTTGGATATGTCCAGTGAACTCATCTAAGATAAGGGTAAAGAGATAAGGGCTTAAAGCTGAACCTTGATGTAAGCCAACAGTGATAGAAAATTCCTGTGTTAATCCTCCATATTTCCTCACCCTCGTCACTGAATTTGTATACATATCTTTGATTATGTCAATGTATGGTACATTTACACCTTCTTTTCTAAGACTCTCCACAAGATCTCTCTTAGAGCCCTATCGTAAGCCTTCTCAAGATCGATAAATAACATATGCAAATCTTGTTTTCTTTCTCTATAGTTGTTAATGAGTCTCCTCAAGAGATGTGTAACTTCCATGGTCGACCGCCCCGACATGAATCCAAATTGATTTTCCGAGATGCTAGTCTCCCGTTTTACTCTTTCTATTACTCGTTCCTATAGTTTTATGGTATGACTCATTAATTTAATTCCTCTATAATTAACACAATTTTGTATATCTCTTTTGTTCTTATACAAAGGTACCAAGATACTTTATCTCCATTGGTCCGACATCCTCTTTGACTTCAGTATCTTATTAAACAAACATGTTAGCCATAAAATTCCTTCTTTCCCTAGACATTTCTATACTTCGATGGGTATATCGTCTGACCCAACCGCTTCACCATTTTTCATCCGGGCTTGGGGCCGACATAGGCTGGTTTAAGTTATCGCCGGAATAATACAATTTAATCTTATGCCCATTTACTTTAAAAGTTCCTATTTCCGGGTGTGATATAAGCACGGTCCCGTATGACCAAACCTCATTTAGTTGAAAAGTCTTAAAGCGCGAATTATAGAGGACTTGGTCTCCTGGTTTAATGTTTTTGGGTTTTTAATTTTTCTATCATGACATAATTTAATGCGCACTCCTTATAAATTTTATTATTTTCATAAGCATTAGAGCGTCATTCATCGAGCTCATTTAGTTGAAATTTCCTATGCTCGGATGCTAAATTTAAATTGAGATTTAAAAATTTAAGTGCCCAAAAAGCACAATGTTCAAATTTTATCGGTATATGACATGATTTACCATAGACTAATCGATACGACGTACAACCGATAACGGTCTTGTAAGCCGTCTGATATGCCCATAATGTATCATCTAATTTTAATGACCAATCTTTTATATTGGAAGAAATAATTTTTTCTAATATTCGTTTTAATTCTCTATTAACTACTTCAACTTGGCCACTAGTTTGTGGGTGATAAGCGGTAAAAAGTTTATGCGTAACGCCATATTTTAGAAGAGTTTTAACAAACTGAGCGTTACAAAAATGAGTACCAATATTACTAACGATTGCCCCTTGTGTATCAAAACGTGATTTTTTTTTTAAAAATGGAACAACTACTCTGGCATCATTGGTGGGAAGAGCTTGCGCTTCCTCCCACCTAGATACATTATCGACTGTTACCAAAATATATTTATTTCAAAAGAAGAAGGTAGCGTGCCGACAAAGTTGAGTCCCCATAAGTCCAATATTTCACATTCATTAAAAGAATTTTGGGGCATTTCGTACCGGCGAGAAATATTACCTGTCGTTGGCAACTGTGGCATTGACTTACAAAAGTGTAAGCGTCCTTGAATAAGCTGGGCTAGTAGAAGCCAACTCCGAGTACCTTCTGCCCAGACCTATTTGCCTTGTAATGCCCACTGGTTGGTCCCTCGTGGCAATGTTTTAAAATTTTCACTCCCTCCTCACGAGAGACATATCTCCTCACCACTTGTCCGTACAAACTCTAAAGAGAAAGGGATCCTCCCAAAAGTAATATTTCAAATCAGATTTTTTTTCTTTTGCTGATGGGAAAGTCCTTTTAGAAGGATTTGCGCCGCTAGATAATTTGTAAAATCAGCGAACCAAGGGGTGGAGAGATCAATTACCTTATAGAGTGCAAGAAGCCGTTCCTCGGGGAACGTATCATCGATGTCCTTCTCCAAAAGCGCCTCCGAATTGAGGTTATCCAACCGAGAAAGATGATCCGCCGCTAAATTTTCCGCTCTCTTGTCACGGATCTCCAAATCAAATTTTTATAGGAGTAAGATCTACCTACTCAATCTTGGCTTCACGTCTGGCTTTGTTAGTAAATATCGCAAAGTCGAATGATCGGTAAAAACTATAACTTTAGGTAAGGTAATATATGAGCAAAATTTCTCAAATGCAAAAATGACGGCGATAAGTTCTTTCTCGGTGGTAGTGTAATTTTCTTGTGCGGAAGTGAGTGTTTTGCTTGCGTAGTAAATTCAGTGTAATTTTTTATTTATTGCCCAAAACCGCTCCTACGATAAAACTACTTGCATCACACATAATTTCGAAAGGTAAATCCCAGTTGGGGGAGATCATGATCGGCACATTAATAAGTTTATCTTTAATAAGATAAAAAGATCGCAAACAATTATCATAAAAAATAAATGATGCATTTTTTTTAATAAATGAGTTAGTGACTTAGTTATTTTAGAAAAATCTTTTATAAACTGGCAATAAAAACCGACATGTCCTAAAAAACTTATAACGGCCTTAACGTTAGAGGGAAGAGGTAATTTTTCAATTGTTTCAATTATGGCCTTATCTTACTCAATCCCTTTACTAGAAATTTTGTGGCCTAAGACTAACCCCTCACGTACCATGAAATGACACTTCTCCCAATTCAAAGCTAAATTAGTGTCCTCACATCTTTGGAGAACACATGCGAGGTTTCCTAAACACAGATAAAAAAAACCTCCGGAAACAGAGAAATCGTCTACTCTAACCGATGTCAAGGGAGACTATTAAGTAGGCTATTAATTCATTAATAAAATAGGAGTTTCAAGGGGTGTTTTAACTGCACTTATGATACTCCTTGAAACTTACAAAATTTATTTGCTCACTTAATTTGGTAACTCTCAAGCGCATAGACTCTGGGAGGTGAAGTCGCAAACTCGTGAGATTTAACTGGATGAAATCGCTGGGAGTTTGTAGAAGCAATTTCGCGTTACTAATTGTAGTTGGACCGGGAGTTTGCGAGTTTGCAGGAGGTCTCACTGACTGGAGTTGGAGCGCAGTAATTCGCGAGTTCGCAATTGCAGAAGGATGAATCCGAGTTCGGTAAGTAGTAGGTGTGTAACACCCCAACTTAGTTTATCAACAAATCAGCAGTCCGACCGGGCCCCGTGATAAGAAATAAACTAAGTAACAATATTTAAATTGATACATAACAGACAAATGAAAAAAAAATGCTAAAAGAGTACATACATCGGATGTAATAAAAGAACTAATGTGAAAGTGTACCTCAAAAATCTAATTTCACAGAGCCATTAAAATTGAAAGAGTCAAAAACGCTGGAAATACTGAAATCTTAAACATAGTCTGATACAAAGAACATTAGGCGAACTCTGACACTTGTCCAATATTACAAAACAGTGCTGGAAGGATAAACTACTAAATGAAAACAAACTAAACGAGGTACAACGACAACCACGCTCATCCTAGGCGCAACACCCCACCTGTGACCTCTGTAATAATAAGCCCAAAAATGGGTCAGCCCAACTGGAGAGTAAGAAAAACTATTTCTCCTAGTGACACTAAAATATTAATAATTGAAGAAACATGAGTGCATGCCAAAATCAGAAATAATTAATTTGCATTAAATAAATAATTATACTTTATTAATATGCATGTTTTTCTATCAACATGCTGCAAGCATAAAAGACTATTCTATTGAAATTTAATCATGTATTTCTATTTAAGTTGTTCAAACAATAATTTCAATGAGTTTCTAGACTGCTACGTACGCTTAAATTTTGTTGTTGTATCTTATGCGCATTCTAACAAATGCATCACGTTCTATGTCTCAAGGACTTAAACCCGCATCTACTAATCTATTGGGGGATGTATTCTCTCCCCAACAGTTGAGACTCCTATGGCATACTACGCCCTACGAGGAAGATTGTGCGCCTCAATTTATCACGAGCGATAACATCATTCGTGCCTCCTAAACGATTTCTGTTATTATTTGGGTTTTAATAAAAAGTTCTGCTAGATGTTCTGCGTAGGTTCACCATTTTTCTAGAACTCTAACTTATAAGAGAACATCATATTCATGCTCTACTGGATTACTTGAATGCAAAAAAAAAATATTTTAGTTCATACTATCAATTGTTAAATACATAACATGAGAGCATAACACTAATCAATTTTTCATCTACGTAAGAAATATTTATGCGCTACTATGTGATATGTCTAGCCAAAAGAAATAGATTTTCTTACATTGAGATTACGACGCTCGTACACTTGACGCGACGACATGATTTCTCCTAGATCGCTTGACGAAGGACGACTTTCTTAGTTATATTTCCGAACGCGACCTAGCTCTGAAAAACAACCATCCCCTTTGATCAATAAAACAAAATATCCCCTTCTGGAAATCTCCCAACTACAACACAAAAATTTGTGCTATCACAACAAGAGGAATGGCGGGTCGACAGAGAAAGATCAAAGAGGCCTTTACATCTTCCAAACGATGGCCACCACTACACTGGCGATGAATCAATTGGTGAAGTTCAGATTTATCGCTTCTGTAATACACAAGATCGTAAACCGAACCCCAAAAATTATTGGAGAGGGAAGGAAGAGTCTAGGGTAGAGTATCACTTACTGAAACGGGAGGAGAGATTGATGGCGCCACACGAGGAAAACTGCCGCTGTGCGTACAGTCGACCGAGACAGAACAAAAGGAGGGAGGAGGGACCTGCAGCTAAATTCCCGCTTCCGTCGGGAGGAGCACAGGGAGTAGCCAACGCCCAGGGTTTCTAAATAGAGAAGGAGGAGCGTCGACTGAGCAGGGGAAGACCGTCGTTCTCTGGAGGGCTTCGAAACGAAGGCTCGGTCGATCGCCGAGAACTTCTCCTTCGACCGCGCGGCTGGGAGCGATAAACGAAGCGGAGGAGTCGGCGGTTTCTCTTCTTACGAGCGATTGGGAGAGAGGTTAACCTACACACTCTTTTAACGAAGAAGAAGAGGCGCGTGAGGCGCCGGTACGGGAAATAGAATTTTAAGAGGGCTGTGGTTACAGTAACCGCAGAATTTGCGCCCCTTTTCTAAAAAGAAATCGATGAACAGGGGAGGGGGAAGGAAAAAGACTTGAAGTTTATTTACTAGAGCGCCATTGGACATTATATCATTATAGTTATGAGTGTAAAAAAAGGGCTTGTCGACCTCTAAAACGCGATGAAATGATTTCTTAAAGATAAATCATTTACTTGTAAGCAACGGTTAACCACGATAAACGCATACCTCGATTAGAAGTTGGCTCGATTACTCCTGCCCGTGATCAAATCCTGAAAATAAATTTTAATTTACGAATTAAATTACGGATGCTACAAGGTGTTTGCGCGGGAAGACTCGTGTAAGGTTGGGAGGTTCACGCGAAACCAGAGAGGTTCCGTCGAGATTGTGAGAAATTACGCGAGAGAAGTAATCGAGAGAGAGCAGTGAAAGAATTCTTACTGAGTCAAATACCACGTGAGAATCTGAAATGTAGAATATTTATTATTTCAAAAAATCTAAAAAATTAGATAAAACTCCCCTCTTTATATTGAGTAGAGGAGGAAGTATCTCCATTTGGAGATGTGAGACTAAATACAGGAAAGAGGAAAATATACAATGGACTCCCTTTTTTTTTCAAATGAGCTTTAATAGTCACGACTAACATGGACATGTATTATGAGCCATTCATATTGGTTGCTCTAATTCTCTTTTATTTATACAGACATATGCTAGAGGCAGAGGTGATTAAGGTTTTAGTTCAGATTTTCTGAAATCACTGGTCCTTTCATGGTGCGACTCCGTGAGCCCCACTCCTAGGATTCTCCATTGCTCTCCTTTCCATCGCACCCCTACCCGATCTACCTCCTTTGCCTGCAACCACACCCAACCCCTATTCCTGATCCCTTTCTTTTCCCATAACCCTTCTCCAATTCCCCCTCACCCGCGACCACCATCTATCCGCCGCACCTCCCACTCGATCCCTCTCTCTCACCCGTAGCCATGTCCAACCGCCTTCTTTTGATCCATCTCCCTTGTGTCTGGCCATCTCCAGCCACCGCCTCACCTCCTACCCGATCCCAGGCCACCGGAAATCCTTCTGCAGCTCAACCCATACCTTCCCCGATCGAACCCAGTGGTTGCAAAACAACAACCATCGAGCCTTATTCCTCCCCTTCCCCGACCATAACCGGCTTCCTCCACCCACCGCCATCCCTAATACCCTCCTCACTTGCAACCAAACCCACAACTGTCGGCTCCCCTCCCAACGGCCCATCCCAATTTGTTAAGGTCTATCCATACAAGAACAGTCCTTCTGCCCACCCCAAACTTCCTTACCATCGTCTCCCCGTGTGCCACCGTTAACAGGATGTCACCGCCGCCAGGATATCATTGACGCACACCCATGGCTCTATATGCGCGCATAAGTCGTTATTTTGAGTTCTTTTTTTCTTTTCAGTATATGCATGGACTATATTTTTATGGATGTAATCATATATATGTTTGCTCCGTGATTTCATATTGATTTGCAGGCTTTATTTGCATGACACGCAAATTATTTATGCTCTAATTGCGGGCTACCCAAAATCTAATTTTTGAAGTCAAAGTTCTTTTAATTTCTATGTTCGAAGTGTAAGCCCGTAATTATTTAATTAATCATCTGCAATTTAATTCGAGCCTCATATCACATTTGTGCATCATTTATGTTTGGTTGGGATTGTCCACGACACTGCTCTTAGGATTGCTTCTATTTATGTTCTACTTTCGCAGCCTACCCTGTGTCAAAAATTCAATGGGTTGAAACTACTGTTTTGGTACTACTTATTTCACTTTTCAACTTCCCGATCATATCCCCGAGGTTGCATTAAGTATCCATGGAATCTTCTTATGGTGAACGATACCAACTGATGTAGGGTAGACTACGTGGGTGCGCGACTAACATGCAACCCTAGGTGACGACTCCTAGGCGTTATCCTTCCTCCCAAAGATAATACCCAATCCTATCCTTCATTTTCCACCATCATATCCCTCCACCGCCACCTCCACAACCCTCCAAACAGCCAGCCCCCCTCCCTTTGCTGCTGTCCAGAAACTGCAACCAGATCCCCCTGCTGCGGCCGCCCATCCAACCCCCTTCTCCCCTAGTCGCCTCCCACACCATCTCCCTTTAACCCTGCTGCCACTACCCAATATAACCCAGAAATCCATCCGCCGCTCCTGCTCCACCGCCCCAGCCGCTGCCGCCCAGATCCAGTCCACCTCCCTCAGTTTTCCCCACCAAAACTCGACCAAATCTGCCATCCAGTCCCTCCACATCTAGAATCTGTCCCCCTCCACTTAGATCCGCCCAAAACTAGTCCCGCACATTCCAAAACAACCACCCCCACTCAGATCCAGCCGCCGACACTCAAATTTCAGCCGCTGGATCATTGCTCCTCTCCGGATCTCCTATCCTACAGCAGCCCCGCAACTTTGTGAGTTTTGTTTGTTGTATGGACGTTTATTTTTAACACTATTATGTGGCATTAACTCGTGCTTAATTGGATCTATAGCTTCGTAGTGTTTTGCTCTGGATTATTCTCATGCTTTGCATGATTTATTCGCTGCACGCTCTCTTTGGCCCTTCACGCGGAGGAAAGCCGAAGCTTGCTTTGCCCTAGAGAATTATTTTGCGTTTGCTAAAATTATCTAAGTGATTTAATTATTTATTGCTGAATTTGAATTCGCCGTCAGATTTGCATTGCATGTAGGGTTAGGTCATCGTTAATCCACCGCCTATGGATTCGTTCTGCATATAATTGGTATCAAAGCTAGGTTGCAAGCACTCTTTTGAAATGCTGCTGTAATGTCTATAGGTTTCTTCATGGGTAGGTATCACCAATATTCCTCTCTATTTGGGGATCCTGAGTCCACTTACACCCGCTCCCATTGAGCCCCTTCAGGAAGATCCTCACGTTACTACAATGATTATTCTCGATCGCAGCATACCACTTCTAGAGATCGTGTTGTTCCACCAACACGATCCCACTATGCTAGAGACGATCAGTGTGATGATTGTCATCGCTCATATCCCTGCACGCGAGTGGATCGCGTTGATCCTTCAACACGACTCAATTACCTTAGGGATGATTATTATGAGGACTCAATTACCATATACTCATTTCTTGACACCGCACCTACAGACCCATTCTTGAGAGTAGGTCTATGTCCCTCTCTCCTTGTCATTGCTCCGAGTCACATCACGGCCGAGAGCCCGGAGCCTGGGCTTGATCTCGTAGTGGATATCTCACATATTTATGAGGACATTACCCCTTACGTTGGTACTCATCTGGAGGATCTTGACCCCGTTGACGGGTTCTATGGCGAGCCCCCTGTTGAGCCTCCTGATGAACCACCACGTCCTGGTGAGGATGAGATTCAGGTGAACCACTCATTTATGAGCATCAATTTATTAATGTCTCTCACATTATTGCCTTTGATCTTGCCCCAGAGAATGGATCTTGAGTGGAGCATCAAGTTTGTAGAGCTTTACTTAAGTACACTTCAACATACTCCCGTTATTTCGAGAGCCTACCTTATGACGCATCACACTCTTGATGAGTTCTGTGACACACCACCTACTGACCCACCAGATGAGTTCTTTCTTTTCAGGGACACTTGCCACACTCTAGAGTCACGTCTTCTAGTTGATGTACATGATTTTCACTCAAGTGGTCGTCGCATACGCGATGACTTTTCATACATACCTCCTGGTGAGCCCATCTGACGTGTCACGTTCTCTGAGAGACATTTGACTCTTTACAAGCTCGTATTTGAGTGTTAATGTCTCACACAGTCTTTTGGATACTCGTCGCACACTCGATGAGTTTTTCTACTCTTCACCGAAAGAGCTTTCTGGTAGGACACCACATTTTAGAGATATCCCACTCATTATTAGATTTTCCCATAATGAGTGTATCATGTCTGTCGTGTTTAATTTGCATCATTTGCATGAGTCTGACGAGTCAACTGTTCATCATTTGCATGTGTTTGTTGAGTCGTTTGTTAATAGTTTGCATGTGTTTCATGAGTCGGTCCGACGGAGGATCAATATTAGTGATAAATCTTATAAATCACATGTAGATGTTCACTGACAAGAGCAAGTATTTCAGGAAGGTGAGCAGGTGATGGTGAGAATCTGCGTTGTGAGGCTCCGTGGGAGGCCTGCTAAAAGTTTGAGCGTTAGGCGAATGGATCCTTACACACTCATAAGACGGATCAGAGCAAATATCTATTATCTTGATATCTCGACGAGCATAAGTATCCGTCCCATATTTAATGCTGAGGATTTAACGCCATACTACAAGCCTCACGAGCATGTGAACGCATTTCGTGGAGATCTTTTTAAGCCCACACCCCTACATCCTTTGGAGCCTACATCTCCACTTCCTCAGTCCTGCACCCAGCCCACTTCTGAGCCCCACCTGCCTTTGGGCCAGTTGCCTATGGCTTTATAGTCTACACCAGTGATCACACCGGGACTTCCAGCACATCAGTGGATTATAAAGAGCATTAGTGATATCTTGGCTCATGCATGCATAGCCGCGCCAGTCAGTCAGACACAAGAGTACACATTTGGCGAAGATACTTTACCATCGACGATATTTGGACGACCTCTAGTGGACCTCATCGAGTTTTAGTTGGCATACACCGAGAGAATTCCGATCTCTATTCATCAGGAGATGAATTCTTTCAAGCTGGGGAGAATGATGCGGATCGGAGATGCGGACCCGCAATGGAGGACGAGTTTTGGGCCCGTTTGGGGCCGATTGGCTACTTACCATATACGATGCACTCGGATCGATGATCCGACTCCACGGATGCGTCCAGCCCGTCCTTCCGACATGATTTCACATATTACATTGTCATTTTTGCTTTATTTTTGATGTAATCGGGCTACCCCATCTCCAACCAATCATAGCCGTCAATGGTGAGATGCCCTAATCCGTGGAACCCTAGGTGATGACTCCTAGGCCCTCTCCCGCTCCCCAAAGGTAACCCTAACCCTTATCCGTCTTCCCCCACCCTCAAATCCCTCCACCGCCACCCCCACATCTCTCCAGCAGCCAGCCACCGCTCCCCTTCCTTGCTGTCCAGCAAAACCCGCGCCTCCAACAGCCCGCTGCCGCACCTATCCAACCACCTCTTGCTGCCACTGCACCTGTCCAGCCACTTATTGCCGCCGCCGCTCCTTAGTCAACCATCCATTGCTGCCGCCACCCCACCAAACAGCCACCTGCTGCTGCCAACGCCCCAATCCAGCCCTATTGCTGCCCCATTCCAGCCCCTATTGCTGCCGCCAGCCCAGATCTACCCTCTACAACCCCGATCCCACCCTAAACAGCCAGATCTCCACCGCCAGCCCTCCCAGATCTGAGCCGCAACCTTTCATCTCAAGCCCTACAACCGCCTACCCCTCTTCGACCCCCGTCCTCCCAGATCCAGCCCCCTTTTCTCAGATCCAGCCCACCCTTCACTCAAATCCAGTCCACCGCCTGCTACATCTTCAAATTTCAGCCACCTTCACGACATACGTCGCCGAATCCACTCTCTTACGACAGCCCCCATAATTTGTGAGTATTTATTTGTTGTATGGACTTTGTTTTCAGCACTATTATATGACATTGACTTGTGCTTAATTGGATCTATAGCTTCGTAGTGTTTTGTTCTAGATTACCTTCTGGTTTGCAAGAACTATTCGCTGCGTGCTCTTGCTTTGACCCTCCACGCGGATGAAAGCGTAAGCTTGTTTTGCCTAAAAGAATTATTTTGCTTTTGCATAAACTATCTCTTGCGTTTTAAATATTTATTACTTAATTTGATCTTACCGTCGGATCTTGCATCTTACAAATAGTAGTTTAAGGTTGTCAAGTTGTTTCCCCGACATTTCACCTAGGGTTGCATGTTAGTCGCACACCCACGTAGCCTACCTTACATAGATAGGCTATCATGCATCCTATAGATAGGCTTTGATACCAATTGACGCAGGACGAATCTATAGGCGGCGGATGAACGATGCCCTAACCGTACATGCAATGCAAATGAGCACGTGACAGATGCAATGAACTTACACACTTTATATGAATGCACTTGCATGAGCCGGCGACAAAATCAACATAGGGCAATAAAGGATTAAATCGCACACATATGGTTATAGCAAGAGCACAATAATTTCTTTAAGCAAGCGGGTTTTGTCTTTCCTCCGCGTGGAGGGGCTAAAACAAAGCGCGCGGCGAATAAACCCCGCAAATCACTGAATAATCTAAAACAAACAACTACTATTCCAGAGATCCAAGCAAATATGAAATCATAATACCATATATTAATATTGAGAATTAAAGTTTCATACAACAAAATTACAACTCACAAAGCATGTGGGCTGCCGTAGGAGAAGATGCGGAGATGAACCTGTTGCTGAAATGATGGGACAACAACTGGATCTGGCTTAGGGAAGTGGGATCGGGTTGCGGGAATGTAGATTTGGTGGTTTGGAGCGGAATATGGTTGTGGGAAGGAGGGATATGGCTGTGTGGGGACTGGATCGGGCTGAGTGGGACAGATCTGGGTTAACTATGCTTTATTGCCTTAGAGATGTTATCACGTCTTATGTGGGAAGGAGGGATATGGCTGTGTGGGGACTGGATCGTGCTGGATCCATGCTTCGGCCAGAGTCTTGGTGCGAGCAACAAAGGAGATCATGTTATCAGCCCCGGCCGTATCTAATGCCTGGAGATCTGTGATGATGTCGTAGAGATGTTGAAGGCTGTCCTTGCCCGAGTATAGCGAGTGAAGCTCATCCCACATAGCTTTAGCAGTCTCGTGATACATTACCATTTAGTATGACTCTCCATCCATAAAGTTGAGAAGCCAAGTCTGAACTCGGCCGTCGTTCCGAAGCCAGTTCTCCGTAGGAGGGACTGGAGGTACTTGGGTGAGATGACCCAAAAGTCCCTTAGATTGAAGCACTCGCCGGACCGAGTGTACCCATTGCATGAAGTTGACTTTCCTGAGAGGGAGATTGTGGTGATCCGTAACTCATCACGAGGTTCTGGAGGCTGACCCAGGTGGTCTGGTTGAGGAGGAGCATGCACCGTGGTGGAGTCCACAGACGATCCCATTGATGAAGAAACGAAAAAAAACGGGCTGAGAAGCGGACTGCGCGGTCTCGATGAGCTGCGTCAAGAGGTGAGATCGGCAAGGGCTGTTTGCGACTAGAGGAGAGGCCGCTGAAGGGGTACGGCTTGCTGAGGAGACCGGCAGGGGTGCAGCCAGCAGGAGGGAGCTCTCAGATCGGCAGAGGTGCGGCTAGCAGGGAGCTCGGGGAGATTGCCGCTGGCAGAGGGAAAGCTCGACAGAAGGCGCAGGAGCAGTCGCTGATCGACGAGACCGCATGAAGCCCGACAGAAGGCGCAGGAGCTCGGCAGAAGGCGCAGGAGCTCGGCAGAAGGCGCAGGAGCTCGGCAGAGAGCGTAGAAGCCGTCGCTGATAGACCGCTGGGAAGCGGTAGAGACCGCTGGGAAGGCCGCTGAGAAGGCAAGCAGGAGCAGTCGCTGATAGACGAGACCGCAGGAAGTGCGCAGAAGGCGAGCAGAAGACGAGACCGCTGGAGGCGCGCGGGGAGACCGCTGAGTAGGGCTGCGGATAGACAATGCGAGCAGGACCACCTGCCAGAGGAGGGCTATAAGAGCTGGAGGAGCACGGAGTGAGGAGAGATTGCAGGAGGGGGCTCGCAGTTGGCGATTAGAAAAAACAGACCGCCTGAGCGCGGTTAAAAAAAATTGCGGTCAGAAAAAAAATCCGGGGATCACAAATTTGTAACCTCGCTCTGATACCATGTAGAGAAAAACAAAGCTTGTATGTATTGCTTCAATATCTAAATACAAAGAGAGAGTACATATATATAGGAAGGAGAAAGAGAGAAGAAATCCTATACAAGATGTGGGACTAAAGAAGAGAAGACACATAAATGAAATCACAAACTTAAATAAGTGCGAGATAGCGATATTACCTCCCTCAAGGTGAGGGGAGAGGGAATTACACGAAGGAATCGGAGATTTGGCGGCGCTTTAGGTTAGGGAAACCCTAAATCGGAAGGGGCTTCACATGTTCCCGTCAATTAGTGCGACGAACGGCGCTGGGGGTCACAAAGACCTAGAGACCAGACGATTATAAAGAGTGCCAAAAATCTGAAACGCAAATTAAACGCAACTTGGAGCACCAATTTGCAAAATAATTTAGGAAAAATCTGCATTTAGGAGGAAAAAGGGAGATCCTTACCCAAGGAAGTCAAATCGGGCCTCAAGGAGGAGAGAGGATGAACCTCTAGAAGTTCCTCTTGCAAGCACCGTCCAAAACGATGAAGGAGAAGAGGGATTAGGGCCGCAAAACCCTAGAAGAAGGGAGGGGTTGCTGCTGCTGGCCTCTTGGAGGAAGGAGGAGGGCTGCCGACTGCCGACTACCCTGGAGGAGGCTGGAGAAACAGTCGGCCCCCCTGGACGAGAGGAAGAGGAGGTGGAGTCGCCGGGAGGGAGAGAGAGAGGAGGAGCAGCAGGCGGCGGCGCCGGCAGGAGGAGCACCAGGCGGCGGCGTCTGCGCTGCGCGCGCGAGACGAGATCGCGGCTTGCGGGAAAACCTAGCACCGAAATCAAAATGTCTTGGGGGGGGGGGGGGGAACTGCTCAGCTGGGGAAATTAAAAAGGGGGGGGGGGGGGAGGCTGGGGAAAACCCGCTGCTTAAATCAATTTTAGTAAAGACTTAGGTACCAACCATAACTTCAAATAGATCTAGTTGAGATATGGGAAAACTATACATCATGATAATTTTATTGATGGTGCGGCTGTCATTGCACATACGCTAATTACCGTTCTTCTTAGGAGTAATAAGGGATGGTACGACACTGAGACACAAGCTCTCTCGTATAAATTTTTTTTGTAGGAGTTTATCGACTTGCCGTTCAGCTCGGCGTGTTAGATAGGGTTCATACGGTAATGGGGTAGATTGGGCAGAAATGCCAGAGTACTAAGTCAATCACATGTTGAATGTCTCTAAGGTGAGGCAACTCATCTGAAAATTTATTTGGTGTAATATCAGAGAACTCTTCTAGAATACGCCGAACATCCGAGTGGACCTCTAAAGTCTCAATATGCCTGTATGATGCCTGTGTGGTGGCCACTACTAATATGATGCCAGACTAACTACTCTCTCGTAGGAATTCACCTTTTCTCATGATATGTAAAGGCTTCGTGGTGCCTGTACCAACTGAAGAGTCAACTTTACCCGGGGAAGACTCCTTGGGTCAAGTTGGAGATTGGGTGATCTTGTGACACTTGTCATAAAATACGAACGTGTTGGTTCTACCGTAACACGTGACATCCCTATCATAAATCCAAGGCTTACCTAAAAGTACGTGTGCCACGTTCATGGGAATGACATCATACCAAAGTCGATCCTCGAATAAGGCCAGAGTAGTAGGTACGAGGCATAGCCGAGTCACCTGAATAACAGTCTTATCCACCCAAATAACTTGGTAAGGGTGCGAGTGGGGCCCAGGTTTCACTCTCATATGTTCTAGGCCCTTTCGGGCAACTATGTTTACACAATTCCTGCTATCTATGATGAGCTTGCAGGCACCACCCAAACTAAGGAAATAAGTATAGAAAATGGTGGTGCATCTCCAATCCTCATTAGTGCGCCGAGTATGTAGTAAACGATGGACCCATCTACAATGCACGATCTGCCTCATCCTCCTAACCCTCTTTTGTAGCCATTACAATATCTTCCTCAGGTGGGTCCACTGGCTCGGTACTAGGGTCGGTGTCCTCAATAATCAAATTTCGTGGGAGACTGTGCCGCCACATCACCTTTACGTTGACATCGATAACACTAAATTCCTCCGGATTTGGGATCCCGTGGCAATAAATTTTCCTTCGTGTCAATGGAAGCACGAATAGACATGGATGGCTGGGTCCCTGCTGGGGCGGCCTCTTAGGCATATTACTATCGGAATGTGGGTTAGGTCGCCTTGGACTAGAAGTACGCAAGTGTTGCTCATATTCTAAGTTGAGCTGGAAAATTTGCTCGACCGACTCCAAGTCTTGGGGAATAAGTCCTCTACGAATATTAGCCCTTATCCCGACTCGAAACTTAGAGGCTGTCGTTATATTCTCCTTAGTGATAAAGCGGTAAGGGATTGGGCTGATTGAGAAGCTTATTCTGATATAAAGCGGTAGATATTTTTCTTTGATATTTTGCTTCCTGTCATCTCATTGGGTGATGGTATAATAACCCTCTCTGTCTAAGGAGCCCTCAAGACTCGTCCAATAAATTTTTGCTTGCCCATTGTAATCTCATCTTGACAAACCGAACTCATCTCTCATCAGTCATCTCGCACTAATCAAAATAATTGTCCAATCGCTAAAAGCCTTCAGATCGAACTGATACAGATGGGGCATCGATACAGATGCGACGAGTGATATCATCCTCCCTAATATGACCTCTCCAAGGCTCATGATAATCCATATAATCATCATCTCAACCATGGTCTAACCGTGCATGGGGAACAACACGATCTTTATGAAAGGGATACTGGGGTTGATGACGTAGAAAACACTGGGATGGGAGTTGCGGAATCCTTCCGGACGGGCCAACTCTCGCACGGAGAGGGTGAGGGCGGTAGCGGCTAGGGCAAACCAAACTTCTTAATCCTTAAAAACTGCATACAACATAACACATTCCACCCTTTATACTAGGAGGGGGAAAATACCGCTATTAGCACACCCGCTAATGGCACACCAAAATAAAAGTGCAACATAGACATGTAAATATAAAATAGAAAACAACATATGCTACGGAAATAATTAAACGGCTTGGGGCTTCCAAAGCGGATCGATCTTTTCTAGCCACGAGATTCCGGTCTCGCCGGGCGATCCTCCAGTCGCGTTGTTGCCGTCTGTGATGCATCCTTCATCATTCGCCTCCGCTTGGGAGGCACTCGACCTCGAGTGCTCGGGGTAAAGCGGAATGTCCGGGTAGAAAGGGGACAAATCGCTCACGTTGAAGGTCTTGGAGATGTTGAGGTCCGGTGGAAGGTCCACCACATAAGCGTTGTCATTGATCTTGCGGGTGATGGGGAAAGGGCCGTACTTCTTTGGCATGAGTTTGTGGTGGTGGCCCGCGGGAAGCCTCTCCTTGCGGAGGAAAACCATCACCAAGTCTCCCACCGCATAGATCTTCTCGCGCCGGTGCTTGTCAACCATAGCCTTGTATTTGGCATTAGACTCAAGCAGCTTGAGCCGGGTATCAACTTGGATGTCGTGGGTTTCTTCCGCCAACTGGGCCGCGGAAGGAGGAGCGGACGAGAGGCGGGCGAGATCGAGTGCATGCCGGGGAACCTTGGTATAGACAATGGAGAATGGCGAGCGACCGGTATAGCTGTGCACTGCGTTGTTGTAAGCAAACTCAGCCTGCGCGAGGGCGTGATCCCATTGCTTCGGGCGATCTTGGCAAATGCAGCGAACGAGGTTCCCCAAGGTCTTGTTCACAACCTCGGTTTGACCGTCAGTTTGAGGGTGGGCGGAGCTACTAAACTGAAGAGAGGTGTCGAACATCTTCCACAGCATAGTCCAAAAGTGGCCGAGAAATTTGGGGTCGCGGTCCGATGTGATAGTGGTTGGCACGCCATGTAAACGAACCACCTCCCGGAAAAAGAGGCGCGCAATGTGAGAAGCATCGGACGTCTTGCGACAAGGGAGAAAATGGGCCATCTTAGAGAAGCGATCCACCACGACAAACACGGAATCGACCCCGCGTTGCGTGCGCGGGAGACCCAAGACGAAATCCATAGAGAGATCCTCCCAAGCGCTGGCGGGAACCGGGAGGGGAGTATAGAGCCCAGTGTTGTGGGCGTGTCCCTTGTACTGTTGACACACATAACATTTCCGAACGAAGTTCCCCACGTCCTTCGATAGTTGCGGCCAGAAGTAACGCTCTTGGAGGCTGTCAAGTGTTTTGTCTCGGCCCAGGTGTCCACTTAACCCGCCACCATGCAAGTCACGAATGAGCTTCTCCCGTAAGGAAGTGCGAGGAATACACAGGCGGTTGTCTTTAAGCAGGAATCCGTCGAGTAAGAGGAAACCTTGATGCGAACCGCCTAAGGAATAAGCGCGCCAAATCTCGTGGAAGTCAACGTCCTTAGCGTACAAGTCGACGAGAGTATCAAACCCGATGATCTCGTGGTGCATAGTCGCCAATAGACAACTGCGCCGGCTAAGTGCGTCGGCTACGACATTGGCCGTCCCCGGCTTGTGCTGGATAATATATGGAAACCGTTGGAGATATGTGGTCCAACGAAGGTGCATTCCATCCATGCGTTTCTGACTGTTGATGAACATGAGAGCCTGGTGGTCTGTGGACAAGATGAACTCCTTGTGCAGTAAGTAGTGTTCCCAATGCTTGAGAGCCCGTACGACCGCATAGAACTCCTGATCATAGGCGGCCCATTTCCGTCGAGCTTCACTTAATTTTTCGCTGAAAAATGCCACGGGGCGCTTGTCCTGGGAGAGGACAGCCCCTATACCAATGCCACTGGCATCACTCTGCACCTCAAAGAGTTTATCAAAGCTGGGCAGTGCCAAGACTGGGGCCGAGCTAAGCTTCTGCTTGATCAAGTCGAAGGAGCGTTTGGCCTCGTCGCCCCAAAGGAACCGCCCCTTCTTCAAACAGTCGGTCATGGGAGCGGTAATGGTCCTGAAATCTCGGATGAACCACCGGTAGAAGGTGGCCAAGCCGTGGAATGACCGCAACTCCGTTAGAGAGGTGGGAGCCGGCCAATCTCGGATCGCCTGGATCTTTTCCTCATCAACCCGGATGCCATCCGCGCCCACAACGAAACCCAAAAATGTCAGCCGCGGAGCGAGGAAGGTACATTTTTTGAGGTGAATGAACAGTTGGTGCGCCGCCAGCACCTCCAAAACAGCCCGAAGATGGGAGAGATGATCTGCCCGGCTCTTGCTGAAGATCAAGATGTCGTCAAAATAGACGACGACCGACTTTCCCAGAAAAGGTCGCAGTACCCGTGTCATGAGGCGCATAAAAGTACTTGGAGCGTTAGATAATCCAAAAGGCATTACCTTCCACTCGAAGAGGCCGTCCGGCGTTTTGAACGCCGTCTTCCACTCGTCACCTGGCTTGATGCGGATTTGGTGGTACCCGCTGCGTAGATCTATCTTGGAGAAGAACTGGGAACCATCTAACATGTCTAGCATGTCATCAAGTCGAGGAATGGGAAAGGAGTACTTGATCGTGATCCGGTTGATCGCGCGACTGTCGACGCACATGCGCCATGAACCATCCTTTTTGGGGACCAAGAGTGCCGGGACTCCGCAGGGGCTGAGACTCTCCGAAATGAATCCCTTCTTCAACAATTCTTCCACCTTCTCACGCAAGATGGCATGCTCCTTGGAGCTCATGCGGTAGTGCGGTAAATTCGGAAGGCTAGCTCCCGGAATGAGGTTGATCTGATGCTGGATATCCCGAAGAGGAGGAGGACGGTCAGGCAAGTCGTCCGCCGCGATGGTTCGGAACTCGTGCAGCAACGCACGCACGTCTGGCGGTGCGGCTTCCGCCTCCTGCTCACGAGTGGTGTACAACCCGTAGGAGACAAGTGCCACCACTTCCTTAGCTTCAGCCACGTCCCGCTCAAACATAGAAGCGTCCTCGGGCATCACCAACAGGCTACGCTCCCTATCGGACGGTGGGTTGACTTCGGGTTTCCCTCCGACCCGGGCAATGATTTGTATCTTCTTGCCGGCCCAAGTGAAGGTGACAACATTCTCGCGGCCCTTGTAACAAATATCTGTGTCATATTGCCACGACCGCCCCAAGAGTAGGTGGCTGGCATCCATCTCCACGACGTCGCACCAAACATCGGCCCGGTAATGCTTCCCAATGGCAACAGGGACGTGAGAGCGGTGGGTGACCCGAACTGACGGGCCGCGCTGAATCCAACCGATGGAATATGGGTGGGGATGAGGCTCCGTTGTCAGCTGTAAATAGGAGACCAACCGGGTTGCAACGAAGTTCTCGCAACTGCAATTGTCAATCAGTACGTCGCAGATCTTCCCCTTGATGGTGCAGTAGCTTCGAAAAATATTGTTGCGTTGGGCGTGTTCATCCACTCGTGGTGTGAGAAGTAGGCGATGCACCACCCAAGCGGCGAACTCGCCCTCCTCGTCATACTCATCAATGACTTCGTCGGCCTCTCCAATGTCATCCTCTCCCTCCTCGTCCTGTGCAACCGTGTGGACGGGTTGGCGAAGCAGAGGGCAACGGGAGGCGAAATGGCCGGGTTGGTGACACTTGAAACATGTGCCTGCCGGTGCTCGGTCAGGTGCCCGACCCTTTGGTGCGGACGAGGAGGCCGGCACCCGATCCACAATCTCCTTGCCGGTGGTGTCCCGGCTGTTAGAACCCGACGCATCCGTCAAAGGGCGGCGAGAGGCCGTGCGGTGTAGAGGGATGGCTGTCTTCTCCATTTGTTCAGCCTTGAGGGCCATGTTGTAAGCCTCATCCACCGTGCGCAGAACATGCAAGCCGATCTTCTCCCGTAGGGAGGGTCGCAGCCCGTGTAGGAAACGAGTAACACGTTGGCCGTCCGTCTCTGTGAGGCCGTTGCGGTCTGCGAGTCGACTGATCTCAGCTAGGTACTCTGTCACAGTACGAGTCCCTTGAGAACAACTCTGGTAGAACTGGAATAAATGCTGGTCGTAGTCGGGCGGAAGGAACCGATTCCGCAACAACTTCTTCATTTTTAGCCACGAGCGAACTGGTGCCTTGCCTTGGCGGTTGCGGTTCAGTTGAAGTTGATCCCACCAAATTGTCGCGCCAGATTTAAGGCGGTAGGCGACCATCTTCACTTGGCGGCGGTCGTCGATCTCCGCCATTTCGAAGAAACGTTCGACTTCCGAAAGCCAGTCGAGGAAGTCTTCGATGCCCAGATTGCCATGGAAGTGGGGAATGTCAGCACGCAGGCGGTACCCCGATTGGTACTGGGGCTGTTGGGCACCCCCGCGCGGAGGGCTGCCGCCGTCGGGTTGGTCGTCATCGGAACTGGACGAAGAGAGGGCCGGATTGAGTGGCGGGGTTGCGGGAGGCACGCGACCGCGACGGTATTGCCGCCCAAAATAGGGATCCGGAGGAGCCGCGGGAGGGTCAGCGGGGCGCGGTTGCGGTGGGCGGCCCGGCTGTAGGTTGCCGAGGGTGGCGGTAAGGGTGGCAAGTTGGGCGTTGATGCCATTGATGGACGCCCATAGGGCAGCGTCGTCCCGCGGGGCATCACCCATCCAGAATAGAGGGGCTGGTGCCGAAAACTGGGAAAACCGGAGTGGTCGAAGCTTGCGGAGGCTCTGTCCGGCCTTGCGCTGCTGCCTGGAGGACGGCGGGAGGTGTGCGGGCGGAGGCCGTCGGGTCTGCGGCGTCCGAAGGGGAAGACAGACGCGGGGGGTCGACGGGTTGCGGCGCGAGCAGGGAAATCGACGCGGGCGCGGATCGTGCGAAGGCGTCGACGCGGGCGGAACACGCGAGGAGGAGTCGTCGAGCGTAGGAGTCGACGGGAGTCCCTCTGATACCAACTGACGTAGAAAGCACCAGGATGGGAGTTACGGAATCCTTCCGGACGGGCCAACTCTCGCACGGAGAGGGTGAGGGCGGTAGCAGCTAGGGCAAACCAAACTTCTTAATCCTCAAAAACTGCATACAACATAACACATTCCACCCTTTATACTAGGAGGGGGAAAATACCGCTATTAGCACACCCGCTAATGGCACACCAAAATAAAAGTGCAACATAGACATGTAAATATAAAATAGAAAACAACATATGCTACGGAAATAATTAAACGGCCCGGGGCTTCCAAAGCGGGTCGATCTTTTCTAGCCACGCGATTCCGGTCTCGCCGGGCGATCCTCCAGTCGCGTTGTTGCCGTCTGCGATGCATCCTTCATCAGTTGAGATCGTTCTTCTTGAGGAGGGGGTGTCAACCAACTGTGGGATCTCTACACTACTCATAGTCTGGCTCTGGCTCCCCTTTCAAGGGTGTAGGAAGAGTGGAAGAGCCTATGTTATATGATTTATGAACACATGATCAGGATGTCCCTCTATGTCACGATAAATAACTTGTGATCGAATGAATTCTTGAGGACGAGGGTTCCTAAGGGTATCTAAACCATCCACTCTAGTAGTTGGGACTCCAAATTACTCCCTAAGGTCATCAAACTGTGCGTCCATTTGATCGATATGACTAGCCAAATTTTTTTGGAGGCAGGACATAGACATATCAACGTTAGAACTACGCTAGAACTAGTAACTGCTTGATTATCTAAGGGAAGAGATCTTTTCATGGTATGCTTAAACATCTTGCCACTACGATGCATGCAAATGACCCTAACCTTGACTATGATACCAAATTTGACGTATGATAAAGTGTAGGCAGTGATGTGAGTATGTACTAACGAAATCCTAATGAATACATGCACATGTGGTGACAATGGGGAGGTCTGAAATGATGCAATGTTCTGCAAAGATTCGACAAGAAAATTAACATTGAGTGCTGAAATTAATAAGTGAAATACTAACATACACAATTGACAAACAGTGGATTAGATAAGAAACTAGTTTTAGTTGGATTAGAACAAAGAGTGCTTCCATTAAATGTTCGGCGAATATACACTTTCCAATAGTACATTAATTAGACAAATTAGTACGGTTTATGATCCCTAATAATATAGTTTTCCACCAAAGTATTCTATATAAGAGAACTTCCAGAATCTGAACTTACACGAGTAATGAAGACCACCTTGAGTGTAAAGCGGCTGGATTAGGCTCTGGACGATATCATTTAAACATTTTTGTCACTGAGGTTGGTTTCCGACACTAATTTGGACTTCACAGGGGAGGGAGCTGGAGCAGGGGGCTTTAGAAGGCAACGGGTTGCTATTCCAGTGATTCCCAAGTGGATAATAATCAAGGCCTTGACTGCCGAAGGTGGGAAGGACTATAATCAGAGGACTGGCGGCCTACGACAGTTGTTTGTTGTCAGTGGGGTCTCTAGAAACCTGAGGGAGCAGCCCCTTAGCTTAGCATGCCGTAGAGGAACTGATTGGCATCACTGGAAGAGAGATTCTGCCGAATCAAATGTTTGCAAGGTTGGAAATGCACGCACCCATTATTTTAATTATTTAGGGAGTTTCTAGCAAGAAACGAAATCGGATGGTTCCTTAGCAGTTTCTAGCGGTTGCCAAGGTGTGTGGACTGAAACTGGCGGATTACAACACTTACAGGCTATATCGATGGGTTTTGTGGAAATTGGGGAGAGTTTACTCGTGAATTAATAAGGAAAAACATGAGGAAATCAGATAAATGGAAAGATGTCTATGGATTAGGCTTCGACACTTAATGTTCCATGGAATTGACACCGAGGATGATTACCAAAGTCTGAAACTTCTATTCTATAATAACCCAAATGAAACTCCAGAACTAGTATTTATTGACTCTCACACGCACAATGTACGACTATGATTAACCGATACGACAACATACAAACGGTACATGAATAATGCGTAAAAAAATACAATAATATATAGAAATATCTCTGAACGTGACGACATGCTCAGATCGTCTATGGTGAGTGTAAACTCGAACGTGCTACGGGTAGGCCCACCAGTGAACTATGGTCCCCATCACCTCAATTTGCATGTGTAGGGATAAAATTTCTAAGAGAGAGAAATTCATTTGGGTCGGATAGTTTACTTTTTAATGGTGCGAATGAACATGGGGAGAGAATCTTAGCATGGAGGAGAGAGGAGACAGAAAAGAAATCAAATTTCTTTTAGCTATGTTCTAGGAGAGAGAAAATATGAGAGGAATTGATTCATCTCGTCCGATTATTTGGAGAGAGAAAATTATGCAGAGAGAGTCTTTACTTCTCATGAGATTTAGCCATGTATTGTTATTCCAATGGGCCCTCTATTTATAGAAACCCTTTTTACAAGCTAATAAAATAAACATAAAAAGGGCAGCCCGGTGCACAAAGGCATCCCCGCGCAGCGAGGGTTAGGGAAGGGTCCCGCCACATGGGTGAAATGTAGGCAAACCTTACCATGCATTTTTGCAAGAGGCTGCTTCCAGGACTTGAACCCATGACCTCAAGGTCACACGACAACACCTCAACCGGTGTGCCAAGGCTCCCCTTCAAGCTAATAAAATAAACATAGGGTAATAAATTTACCTTGTAATAGCCTGACTGCAGCGTTGTGGGGGAGAAAATATATCCTAAGGAAAATATGTTGATCCACGCCTCGTAATCACAATGCACTGTTTGTTTTTATTTTTCCCTATCACACATTTCATTTTTTTGAATTTTGTCCAACATATGATTTTTCCCATTAATATCTCAAAATTATGTAATTAAATCTCATATTTCTAGCAAAATTTTCTTAGTAACTCCTTAATTTTCTTATTTATGATGTAGCTTGGTTTCGACTCCATATTCTTTGCAAGGATTGATTACCAAGATAGACATCAGCGTAAGTTGGACAAATCTCTTGAAGTCATATGGCGTGCTTCAAGAACATTTGGGCCCTCCTCTCAGGTTCTCAGTTTTTTGGATTATAATATATGTTTCCTAAGATATATATATATATATATAATTTATTTGAATGGGATTATGGATACTCCAGATTTTTGCAAGCGCCTTCCCTGCACATTACAGCGCTCCGTATGGATTTAATTTTGAAATCTATGATAAATCCGCACCCGTTCAGGTATTGAGTTTTGATGAACTAATTACTTGTTCTAGATCTAACCCTAGCGACATGCTGAGTGATTCCATTCTTGATTCTTTGATATTCTTTTTCGGTAGGATGATCCTCTTATTGATGACTACAATGTTAAAGAGCGTGTCAATGACTTTATTAATGCTGCTTTGGCTCAGGTAAACTTGACATGTTCACTTAACTTTACCTACCTGAATATTTATTTATATTATCAAACTTCTACTATCATTGTAATTTAGTATTGTTCTTGCATTACTATAATCATTATCTGCAATCTCTCTGTCAGGCTAATGTGACACGAACAAATCATATTATGTGGACAATGGGCGATGATTTCCAATATCAGTATGCTGAATCTTGGTTCAAGCAAATGGACAAGCTTATCAATTATGTAAACCAGGTACGGCTTATTTGGTTGGCTGATATTAAAAACTCATGTTTGAAAGACAATAAATTTACTGGATACTATCAGTTGATTGAAAGTAGGTAGGGATCAATATGAAATTTTAATTATTACATTTAAGCTGGTAGCTTGGAATGCAATTCTAGTGTCCTTTTTTATGTGCTAATGCTGGATTCTTCATTTTTTTGACATTTAAGAATCATTTTTTTTTGACAGAGATCATTTTTTCTTGGATGGAATGAAAATTAACATGGTACTTGGAAAGTGGCCTTCATATAATTAACTAAATAAAGGGAGAAAATTTAAATTTATTAGGGAATATTGTAAATTATTTTAAGTTGGAAAGATTATGAATACGAATGAGATGATTGTGGATGGGGGGTTGAAAATAATGTTTTTGTGGTTAATATGGTTAGTGATAGCGTATGCTATTGGCTTGGCTATAGGATCGAGTGGAGAAATCTGAAAGGCGAGCAAGAAAAGAACAAAATGAGAGAAAATTTGTTGTAGGGTTGCCTTTATAATGAAATGGTAGAAAGATAAAAATGCATGCCATATGGGCTACTTTCCTCTCATTTGCGAAAATAAAGGAGTAAAAATAAAGATACAGGTGAGGTCCAGATTAGGCCGCTGCCAATGAATCCTTCTGTGGGTGTTGCAAGTAGACTAGCAATGGACACCTCTCCTAGTGGTATCAATACCCCGCATTTCAAAAGCGACTTTGTCCACAAGGTCAAAGTAAGGAAATTGAGCTTTAACTTCCCTTTCCAAAATCCAAGTTGTCCTTACACAAGTGAACTCTTCCTCTTGCAGATTCTTCCAAGCGATGCGTACATGACACACCTCTTGTCCTTGAACGATGGTTGCGCACGACGAGAGAACTACCGCGGGTACATATGTAGACACGAACCGTGACAATGTTTGGTGGAAGTGAAGCCTCCACTGGGTGGTTCCCCGCCTATTTTTTCAACTGCGACGCATGGAATATTGAGTGAACTTTGGTATTAGGTGTTAGTTGGAGGCAATATGTTGCCTGGTCGATATGTTCTAGAACGCGGAATGCACTAAAATACCTTACAAATATCTTCAGGTGTACTCAGCTTGTCACTGAAGCTTCACAATGTGGGCGCAACACTACAAATATTGAACTCACCAGGTGTGATGGAGAGATCGCGGATGGTGGTTCGCCTGCTGAGTCATGCGCTCCCGAGCTTTCGTAAGATGCATTCTCAGTTGTGACTGTTCTTATTGTGTATGCTGATGATATTGTGATTACATGTGATGACCTTGATTAAATCTCTAAAAATAAAATTTGCTTGTGAATTTGAAGCGAAAGACCTGGGAAAACTGAGATATTTTCTGGGTATTGATGTAGCAAGATCAAAACATTAGATTTTTATTTCACAAGAGGAAGTATATCCTTGATTTACTTGAACAAATAGGGAGGAGTGGTTGGAAATTGCTGATACCCATATCGAAGTCAATCCCAAACTAGGAAGGGATGATGATGAGTTAATGGATGATGTTATAGGCTTCCAGAAGCTTGTAGAAAGGCTGATCTATCTATCTCATGCTTGTCCAAACATTGCATATCCGGTGGGAGTGGTAAATCAATATATGCACTCTCCTAAGGTCTGTCAATTAGATGTTGTCCACAAAATTCTGAGGTATCTGCAAACTTCACCAGGTAGAGACATTCTTTTTCATCCCATGATAACTTACAGATTGTGGTTTAAACTATGGAGAGAGAACTGAATATTTCTTTATAGAGGCGAGAGTGAATAACAAATAAAAATTTCTTCCTACTCACACACGGTTATAACCAAGAATCATAAAAATAATCAAATAAAATGGTATAAAGTAAATCTAGCTATAGAGAGATGGACATAAGAGATTTGTATAGTGGTTCCACAATAAATTTGGGTAGTCCAATCTTGCACAGTCCCTGTGAGATAACACTGCCTATGCAAGACCCGTTAGAGTCTTTTACACTAGGAGACTCAAAAACCCGATCATTGCCCTTTGCGTTGGAGACTCAAGAGCCATATTGAATCTTTTTAAAGGAGATTCAAAGCCATGTACAATATTTGTTGAAATGTTTTCAAAAAGCAAAGATGTATTACCAGGGAAGAGTGACTCTGTCTGTTTCTTAGAGAGAGAGAATAGAGACAAATTTTAGACTTGAAGAATTAAGCCCAAAAAGATATAGAGAATAATGAAATTCAAATATGGAAGAAGTTCTTCTATAATAGGGGCTCTCTTTTATAGTCTTCTTTAATTTTGCACAGGTCCCAAAAAGGATGGTTACGGTAACGCCACATTTCTTTTCTTGAACAATAATGACTCTATTTTGTGTCTCGACAAATTCGAATCTCGGTCGGCAATCGGTCAGAGAATGCAGATCGAAGATCTCTGTTCGGCTAAGAGAAGCTTTAATCTGTGAGCACTGATAGAGAGATGGCTCTATCGACGATCGCTGAGCCATGTTCGATGGATGAAGATCACAGTTCGTAGTTATGTATATGGAAGATCTTCATTCTGTGAGCAATGATAGAAGGATGTCTTGGTCGGTGATTGTTGAGCGCACGATCGGCGAATGGAGATCGCAGATCTTTGTTATGCTAGTTGTAAAAGAGTTTCGTGACAGCTGTAAAAGGTAGGTCAGCGGTTGGTGATTCTTGAGTCTGGTCGGCGAACGCTGAATGAACATAAGCTCGATCGACGATCAAGCTTTCGATCAACGAATGCTCAGTCGACGTTATGGTTTCCTGTTGGCGATTGCCGACTGTCGGTCGACGAATCTTCATGGACTTAGTAAAATTTCAGCAACTTGTATGTCATCTAATGCAGAGTTTCAATCTGGAACAAAGGTACAATATAATATATACATGCTTATTGCATTATGTAACATGATCTACCAAATCATCAGAATTTTTTCTCAACAATCTCCCCCTATTTAGTAGAGCAGATTTCTCAGGAAAATGAATGCACTTAAGGAGTTTACATAAGAAGTGCATTACAAATATACACAAATAAAAGAAAATACATCATCTAGAAAAAGAAAAAAATAACAGGGAAATAAATACAAATAGAGTACACAGAGACAAGTTGAGAAACTTCAATTATATTCATGCCTTAGCTAAAGTTGCCTCCTCTTTAGACAGACTTGAACAGGCTGGAAGGAGAAACATCTTGAAAGGAGGCCCTGCCTAGCAAATTATCAAGCTCATCTTACTCCGATACAACTTCATCATCAGACTCCGAGGAAAGATTGAGCTCATTATATGGGGGTTTGCTATCAAAGCAGCAATGGACTCAGAAGGAATATGGTGAAGAGGGGCAGATAGGGAAATAGCCCTGGGAGCAGGCAAAATCCTAATTCCTTTCTTAGAGGAGGAAGAGGGAGCATATGAGGAGAATTGGGGGATATAAACCGTGGAGTGTTTCTGTAGGAACTTCTCTTTATCAAATAAAGATGAAGATTTCTTAGAGAACACTCCAGCAGAGCTGGAAGGGATATGAGAGGGGATGCTTGCCGTGGCCTCTTTCTGGAGAGCCTTCAATTTGCTTTCCTTCATTATTCTAGCTTCAAACTCTGCAAAGGTTTATTCACCTGTTACTCTCTCGACTGTATCTCTTCTTTGCTTAGCCTCCAAGTGCATGACTACCTTTTTTCTTCTCTTTCTTATACTCCTTTTTTTGCTCACTAGTCTGACCTAGGCAAGTTCTGGACCTATCTTTCACTATGTGCTTTTGCACGAGATGAGGAGGGGGGGGGGGGGGGGGGGGGGGGGGGAGCACAATAGGAGGTGGCCTTTTAAATACTGTAATTTTTTTTTGCATCCTGAGCCTTCATATTCTCCCACTCACTGCGTGCCCTTCTGTAGTAGGACAACACAAGTTTTGAGGGCGGGGGGGGGGGGGGGGGGGGGGGGGGGAGATCAGGCTTAGGAATAACCACCTGAGAGTCCTTCTCAGAGTTTGAGTGTAGTTCTGCAGCTACCTTAGTGACTATCTAATCGGGTATATCACAAATTCTTCCCGACAAGAGCTGAGTAGTCTCCTTTTGTATAAAGAGCATCATGAACTGGCCAGGTTCAAGAGAGGCTTGCATGTGCAACAAAATGATCAACAAGTGGATGATCCGGGGTAAGACCTTCATCATTCAAAATATCATCAACTACGTATTTTTTAGTCTTATTGACTTCATCAATAGTACTTTTGGAGACATCACTAACATAGACATCAACTTCCTTGACCTAGTCTGCAATAACATCTTTAACTTCATCAACATTTGCATCCTTAGTAGCCTCAGTGAGAGCAGACTCATTGTCCATTTTAGGTTCAGAGAGAACCATCTCAACAACTTCCTCAAGAAGAGCATCATCATCCTTATTCAAAATCTCATATGCAATCCTTTCAGTATCTGCATCAGATAACGACTCCTTAAGAATAGAGGGCAGTATTTTCTCAGGCTCCTCTGTGGGCCTCACATTTGTATCCATGTCATCATATGACACAAAAGAGTAAGGGAGGGGGAATGAGAAGTAGATGAAGCTATGAGAGAGGAGGTCCTTGTAGGGTGTTGTAACCCATAATTTAAGGATTTGATTGAAACAATAAAGTTGCGAACAATTTTTTTATTAAGCTAGGGGAGTTAAGAGTCCATGAGTAATAACATGTAATAAGTGGCCTAGGGGTTGCAAGCACGCATAAAGAGCTAACGTTTGAACGTTGAATTAGTATGACTCGATATTCCACAAGCTATAACATGAAAAACGAACAAGAAAGATTTTTAAATTATCGACAAACAAGTTCTATCATAATTAACGACAATCTCAAATAAGATTAAACATAAAATGACACTAACAAAATACAAGCAAATAGACCGAGAGATATACCTCGGGTGCATAAGTACACGAGGAATCGGTAACAACAATAAGGTTCTCAGGATATAGGAAATGGATGGTTTGAAGGCCTATGGGGGGACAGGGACTTCTCTGTTTGCAAGGAGGGATGAGGATCAAGCAGGATTTTTCTGGATGCGCAGGGACTTGGTTCTGGTGAGTGGATGGCACATATAGGTTTCTGTTGCTAGGTAGATGGACGGTAGGATTTGAGGGGAGGAGTACGACTCAGGGAAAGGAGAGAAATGGCCGACGAAGCAAAACCAATGATCAACGGAGCAGGGGTTGACTGAAGGTGGGTCTCGATCTCAAAGTTTGTCAGACTAAACCTTGACGGAAGGGGACCGGTTGTTGACATAAGGGATCGTCGAAGGAGAGGTCGTTCCTGGTTGGCAAGATATCTAGAAGTAGCGGCGGCGTGAGGAGATTGATTGAGGAGATGATAAGGTCGACACCTACTTCCAAAGACAGAGAGGCAGCCTCGTCTTCGAAAGGTTTTGTCCAGTCTATTTTTTAACTGGAGTGCGACTGGTCTTTAATAGAATAAATTCTAGTTTTTTTAATTAAATGAGAGTTTTACCAAAATTGTGTTAATTACAGAAGAATTAAGTTAATGAGTCATACCATGAAATATGAGAACGAATAATAGAAAGAAGAGTAAGACGAGAATTAGGAGCCATGGTCGACAATCCAGGTGGGGGTTGATCGGTGATTAGCACCCGTGAGAAATCAAAAGAGAATTCCATAGAAATTAGAGTTTTCTACCTAGAAGAGACTTGTTTATGTTACTCTTGTCATGCAATTTTACTTTAGTGTTGGTTCATTATGATGCATGTGTTTGTTTAGCATAACAAGCATATAACAGTGAATCAAAAGAGCTTGCACACTGTTAGATGTTAACAGTGCGACTGGTCTCTCTCCGCTCCTTCGCTCGTCTCTCGCCGCTGTCCGTTCGCTCGTTCAAACTCTTCGTCCTCGTCGCCTCTTCCTCCGCTAGTTGTCTGGTTCCTCCCGTGCCCTAGACGGAGGCGCGCCGCTGAAGATGCCGCCTGCCGTCGCTACTTCTTGAAGCCGATGCCGACCTGCTGCTGCCTGAAGCCGACGCCTCCCGTCGAAGCCGTCGCTGCTACCTGAAGCCGTCGCTGCCGCCTGAAGCCGTCGCTGCTACCTGAAGTCGCTGCTACCTAAACCGACCTAATCCCTGAAGTCGTCGCCCCCCCTGCTGCTTCTTTAAGCCGTGTCGATCTCTACTCTGCTGCACTGATGTCGAGCATCGAGCGCTGCTACTGTGATGTCGTCTCCGGGTACTGTTCCTTGATGCCTCCTGCAGACTATTGAAGGTTCATGCCATTGCCATGGGGGACTCGGATACAAGCACCACTCAGACACCTGTTCCCTCTGGGGATTCTACCAACACTTTTCCTTCCAATGCAAGGTTGGCTACCACTATCCTTACCTCCTCCAACTTTCAGTTGTGGAAAAAGGGGGTTACTATGTCTCTAGCAGACATCCGACGTACTCACCACCTTACTAGTCTACCTACTCATGCCGTGGGAAGTGCTGAATATGACGATTGGTACAGTGATGATTGTCGTATCTTTGCTCTCCTTCTGAGTTCCATGGACCCATCAGTTCAGCAGATGTGCAAGAATTGTGATAGCACTAAGGAGCTGTGGGACACCCTGCATATGATGTTCTCTCAAGCTAACAACCTCTCTCGCCTTGGTGAACTCTTTCCCAAGATGGCTGAGCTACGACAAGGAGCTCGTTCGGTCACTGAGTACTTCGCCGAATGGAAGGTTCTTGCCGATGAAATCCTGGATCTTTGGGAGATCCCCTCTACCCGTGAAGGACATCAGGCTCAACGTGAGCATCTGGTTCTTATCTGGCTTCTGAACGGACTTGATCCAAACTTCTCAACTATAAGAACAGAAATGCTTGCGAGTCCTTCTACATTGCAGACTGCTAGTGTGTACCATCGTCTGACTAAAGCGGGTTCTGCCTCTTCTCCTGCTGCTCTTCATGTTTCCTCCGGCGAGTCAATTGCGCTGGCCTCTCGGGGGGGACGAGGGACTAGCCGAGGCGGTCGGTCTGGTTCTGGACGTGGTCGGGAGACTGATACGCGACAGTGTACTCATTGCGGACGTCGTGGCCACACAAGGGATACGTGTTGGCTTGTGCATGGGAAGCCAGACTGGGCGGCCAAAACCTCGTCAGCTTCACCTCGATCTGCTCACGTTGCCGACTCGACACCGACACCTCCGGGTCCCCGCACTATCCAGATCTCTGAGGAGGAGTATCGTCGCCTGCAGGCTCTCCCGATTTCTTCTCCACCTCATAGCGCTGCTGTGGCCCAGACTATTCAGCCTGCCTGCACTTCCCAGACCTCCCAGCGCCCCGTTCAGTGGCTGGCAGATTCTGGAGCTTCTTACCACCTGACTAGTTCTTCAGGTATCTTGCATTCATATCATCCCCATTGTGGGTCCTCCATTACAGTTGCAGATGGATCCACTGTTCCTATTGTTGGCTTTGGAAGCTGCAATGTGACACCGGATATGCCTCTATCCTTCTATGCAGGTCATGCGTCGTTTGTATCCTGAGTTCGGGAACACTTCCCATCTCAGCTGTGAGTCGTGTGTGTTTGCTAAACTCCATAGAGTTAGCTATGTACCTCGTATTGATGTTTGCGCTTCTGCACCTTTTGATTTACTTCATTCTGATGTCTGGGGACCGTGTCCTGTCCCTACGTTGTTAGGACACAGATATTATGTTACCTTTATTGATGATTTTTCACGCATGACTTGGGTGTACTTAATGAAAAATCGCTCTGAATTACTATCTATTTTTCAACATTTGTGGAATGAAATTTTCACTCAATTTTCTGTTCGTCTGAAATGTCTACGTACCGATAATGGGAGGGAATACATGTCCCAGTCCATGTCTAGCTTTCTTTCCGACAAGGGTATCATACACCAAACCAGTTGTCCTGATACCCCCCAACAAAACGGGGTTGCCGAACGAAAAAATCGCCACCTTCTTGAGGTTACCCGAGCTATTCTCCATCATAAGCATGTACCCAAACACTTTTGGGGAGATGCTGTTCTTACCGCTGCCCATCTCATTAATCATCTTCCTACCCATATCCTTCAGGGGGAGACACCTTACCATATCCTTTATCCCGACCACTCGGGGCCTCCTCTACCCTTCAAGGTCTTTGGGTGTGTTTGCTATGTTTGGGATGCTCGTCCCTTCGTTTCTAAACTTGATCCTCGCTCTTTGAAGTGTATCTTCCTTGGATACTCTCGGACTACCAAGGGATATCGCTGTTATTCTCCGGAACTTCACAAATATATCATTTCTTCAGATGTTGTCTTCCTAGAATCTGACTCTTATCGTACCACTGGCTCTCCTCTTCCCACTTCATCTTCTGATCTCTCTCTCGATGACCTGCTAGTTCCTCATCATGATTCTGCTCTCGTCTCTCCGACCGACATACTGTGCCCCCTTTGGGGACAAGTCTACTCTCGTCGCACTTCTGATAGACCTAAAATATCACCATCTCAGCCTACCTCAACCATTGATGGCACAACTACTGTTCCTCACATTGCACCTGCGAGTGAGGACCTGAACCAAACTGAAGTGCCTGCTGCTCCACCTCTGGATAGTACCGAGCTTCCTATTGCTCTCCGAAAAGGAAGTCGGAGCTGCCAGAATAAACCTCTCTATGTGAGCTCTTATCAGGGGTTGTCTGCTTCTCATACCGCACTTCACTTGACGTTGGATCAGTACACCATTCCCTCAACGGTTGGGGAGGCCAAAACTCATCCTGGCTGGATGGCTGCTATGCACGAGGAATTGACGGCACTTCAACTGAATAATACTTGGGAACTTGTGTCTTTGCCTCCTGGCAAGCGTGCTATTGGTTGCAAATGGATCTATTCTGTTAAAGCCAATGCTGACAGCTCTCTTGCTCGCTTGAAAGCCCGCCTTGTTGCCAAAGGTTATGCCCAAACTTATGGCGTGGATTATGAGGAAACGTTTGCGCCTGTTGCCAAGATGTCCTCTATTCGGATCGTGATCTCTCTTGCAGCCACTCACCGGTGGCCTCTTCATCAGTTGGATATCAAGAATGCGTTCCTTCATGGGTCATTGGAAGAAGAGGTGTATATGGAACAACCACCTGGGTTCGTTGCTGAGGGGGAGTGTAACAAGGTGTGTCGTCTCCTTGCCTCTTTATATGAGTTGAAACAATCCCCGCGCCAGTGGTTTGCTCGCTTTCGGTCTGTGGTCACCAAATTCGGGCTTACCAAGAGTATCAAAGACTCATCTCTCTTTTATCGGAACTCCTCAGCTGGTACTGTGCTCCTAATTGTGCACGTTGATGATATTGTCATCACGGGTAGTGATCCTAAAGGGATAACCGATCTCAAAGCGCTCTTACACTCAAACTTCCAAACCAAAGATCTGGGGCCGTTGCGATACTTCCTTGGGATTGAAGTTACTGATCATGACGACTCTATCTTTGTTTCTCAACGTAGATATGCCCTCGATCTGTTATCTGACCTTGGAATGTCTGACTGCCGCCCTATGGATTCTCCTCTTGAACCAGGAGAAAAGGGACTTCATGCCGAGAGCAAATCTTTTGAATCGCCAGAGAAGTATCGAAGAGTAGTTGGAAAACTTAACTACCTTACTATGACTCGCCCAGATATTGCCTGTGCTGTGAGTAAGGTCAGTCAGTTCATGGCCACCCCAACTATCTCTCAATGGGACTCTGTTCTCCGCATTGTTAGGTACATAAAGAAGGATCCTGGTCTAGGAATATCATACAAGAATCGGGGTCACTCCAATATAGAGGCTTACTGTGACTCCGACTGGGCAAGTTGTTTAGCCACTCGGAAGTCTACCACAGGATTTACTATATTTATGGGAGGAAACCTTGTCTCATGGAAGAGCAAGAAACAAGCCACTGTCGCCAGATCTAGCGCCGAGGCAGAGTATCGGGCTATGTCACACACCGTTGTTGAGATCATGTGGATCAGACAGACTCTTTGTGAAATCGGATACCCTGTTCATGACCCAACTCTGTTATGGTGTGATAATCAAGCTGCAATACAGATAGCAACCAATCCTGTGTTTCATGAACGCACAAAGCACATCGAGGTTGACTGTCACTTCGTACGAGAGAGGAGCAGGGAGGAGTGGCGGAGCCAACGAACCCAGTGCAAAGCGGAGCCCTCAATGACAAGGAGCATCAAGGAGACCTGCGTGTCCTGTGTGCCCTGGAGGTCAAAGAATCGCTCGGCCTTGGTAATCCACCCAAGAGGATCAGTCACGTTGAAATGGGAAACTTAGAGGGTGCACGACGCTTGTGTCGTGGCAAGCGCCGTGAGCGAAGGAGGCGTCGTATGGGCTGTACGGTTGTCCACTGAAAGAGGATGGGTCTTCAAGAGGCGGCGACAGAGTGAATTGGCTGTCCAAGCGAGCGTCACAAGCCTCTAAACACTGAATACTCACTTGGATCGAGGATAAAATACTGGTTTTGTTATCGAGGCGAAGTTCGATGGTGTTGCTGTGGGCGTCCGTCATGGCTCGGGTGTTGGGGCATCACAGCGGCGGTGCTATGGGCTGGATAAGGACACACGAATGGCCCGTGCGGGACAGAGCGTTGCAGAGCAGGGCACAACAAGGCAGAATGCGGCGAGTTGGACTCGAGCGGGGCCGAACGCAGCGGGACGGGCTCGGTGGAAGCTGATTGGCCATGGTACAGACGCACGACTGCGGGCTGTGGCGGGTCGGCGCAGCAGAGCGAGAGGACGGGAACCAGACGACTTAGGAATAATTGGACAGGGGCAACAAGTCGGACCAATGTTATCCCTTAGGGTTTCATGGTTCCAGAACATGGAGAATAAGGGTGAGATGGATAAAAATTTAAGGGAAAACCTCTTGGTGAGCTATATGCTCTAATTTCACTTTAAAATAAAAGTATACCAAAATACAATATAGTTGGGGTATGAAAACTCCTCGTGGTGGCATAAGCGTAATTACCCAATGTGAGAATTTGAGAAATAACTTGCGAGAAATTAAAACTAACTCGCGAGAAATTAAAATAACTGAATTTTTATTTCCAAAAAATTTGAATATTACATGGGTGCACCTTCCTTTATATAGAATAGAGGAGGAGAGAGAATTTACAATTTGATAATGTGAGACTAATTACATAAATAAATGAACGTGCGATTAATGCCGTCAGTGCGGCTACTCAATGGTTGACCGCCAAGGTAGGTGCGTGTACACATGGGTAATTACCCATACATATATCAACATAGAGCGGGCACTAAGGTTGAATCCGCCAGTCTTTATCAGCAACATGAATCCTGGAATTTGAACCATAGGCGGTTACGACAATACCATTGATGGAGATAGTCAGCAGTGGTAGAAGCGGAGAGTGCAGAAACATTGTAAACGAAGTAAAGGCCGCCGCTTTCATTCCTAGTAGCAAACGTCTCCTTGGAGCGAAGATCCTGAAAATAATAATTAGAAGCAGTAAACGTAACAGAGCATTGTAGTTTCTTAGAGAGAGATGGAATAGATAATAAGTTGTACGAAAAAGTGGGCACATAGAGAGTATCCCAAGACAGATAGATTGGGTGACCTGGACCATACCAGTACCACACACAGGAGATGGGGAGCCATCCACAATCAACACCTTTGGTGACCGATCATGTTTTTCCAATTGAGAAAGAAAAGAGGATTCCCTGTCATATGATTGGTGACACCGGAGTCAATGAGCCACTTACCCTGAATGACCAAACATGTGCGCTACCTGAAGAGGTGGCAAGTGAGGCAGAATGCTTGGAGGCAAGAGGAGCGGCCTATACAGTTTGTGGACGAAGATGAGGACACTTGGCAAAGCAACGATCCACAGTGTGCTCCCGCCTTCCATAATGGAAGCATAGGTGCCTTGGGTCCTCGTCCACTGAGGTGGCCTCCACGACCACCACTGCTACCACGGTCAGCGGGGTGAGTAAAACAGTCAGAAGATTGCGGGGTGGTAACCATAGGCCGTTGAAAATGGGCCGTGACTGCCGAGATGTGAGCAGCAGTGACATATAGTGTTGGAGAATCAGCCTCACCTAGAATTTGTTGATGTATCATGTCATAGGAGTCTGGTAAGCGTAGAAGAAAACACATGACCAAGAGCTCTTGGAATTGTTTGTGCTAGTCGGCAAGATCAGCAACGAATGGTCAATGCTGAAGAAGCTCCGCGCCAAGTGCCTGCACTTCCTAGTAAGCTGGAGTGGGGTTCATGGCGGGGCGGGCAAAGAGATATGCATATAATGTGTAAATACGAGAGGTCTTAGCTCTCTTTGAGTAAAGAGCGACAAGATGATCCCAAGCAGCTTTGACGGTTTCATCATGGCAAATGATGGGTAAGCCCTCGGCAGAGAGACTTTTGGTGAGCCACGTTCCAACGAGAGCATCGCTAGCATCCCAGTCATCATAAGTGGCAGATCCTTTGGCAAGAGGATCGTCAGTTAGGTGATGGCGTTTGCGCTGAGATCGCAACAAAAAGGTAAAAGAGACACTCTAATCCGGATAATTTGGCCCAGTTAACTTGGACACAGTGCCAAGATTGCCAGAGGGCCTTGAAACAGGAGGGACACCCGGAGTTGCCATGGAGAAGCGGAATAGAAGCCGGTGCGGTCAGAGTACCGAGACCGCACAACAGAAACAGAGAACGCGACGAGCGAATTGTCAGGCGGTTAAGAAATCGGAGACCGCACAAACCGCGAAGGTGAAGACGCAGGCTGAGCGTAAAGAGGAGGGCGGTTAGATAACCGAAGTCCGCACACACGAAGCACAACCGGCGAGCGTTTAGAAAACCGAAGTCCGCACACACACGAAGCGAAGAGAAGCGGGCGGTTAGATAACTGATGTCCGCGCGAGACCAGCGATAAGAATGGGCGAGTACAGAGTTCACAACCGAAGGATCGTTATCCCTCTGATACCACGTGAGAATTTGAGAAATAATTTGCGAGAAATTGAAACTAACTCGCGAGAAATTGAAAATAAATCGCGAGAAATTGAAAATAACTGAATTTTTATTTCCAAAAAATTTGAATATTACATGGGTGCACCCTCCTTTATATAGAACTGAGGAGGAGAGAGAATTTACAATTTGACAATGTGGGACTAATTACAGAAATAAATGAACGTGCGGTTAATGCGGTCAGTACGGCTACACAATGGTTGACCGCCATGGTAGGTGCGGTTACACAGAGAGAGGGTACAAAGGTTGAATCCGCCAGTCTTTATCAGCAACATGAATCTTGGAATTCGTGTACAAAGGTTGAATCCGCCAGTCTTTATCCGCAACATGAATCTTGGAATTCGGACCATATGCAGTTATGACAATGCTTATCCGCACAGACCACGATGGGCAGTTACAAGATAGTAACCGCTCGTGCTCTTGAATATCAACATAACATGCGGTTAGCCTACCCTAACCGCAGTGACCACAAGGTGCGGTTAAACAAGGTTAACCGCACATACATATGTTCTAACACCCAACAAAATTTAACAATACAACTTAATAAGATAATTTAATAAGTTAAAACCCATCCTAGGTCATCATAAATCATGTCGGTATCTCCGCCGCAGGCCCCTTCCTCCTGGAGTAGACTCGTTACGCTATTGATGCCCTTTCGTGCTCCGTGCCGCAACCCACATTTATAACACTTTAGCTTAGCCATGGAGCCCCTCACACATAGGGCCCATTAATCGGAAGCCCAACTTCACACTTGAGAATTCCTTCATAAAATAAAAACAAAGATAAGCACCTCAAATTAATCCACCTCTAAAATTCCAAAAACTCAAAAATCATCAAGCAAATTAATTTTGATGTAAAGACATACAAAAATTCCAAGTGAGAAGACCAACTCAAATATATTTAGTACTCATCATCAGGAGTTTCAGTTTTATTTGTTTCCTTCTCTTAATTTTATCTTTTATGGGTAGTAAAAATCTTTAAAGACATTCGAGGCCTTACACCCATATTCCTGCAATTGATTTTTAATCCATAACTGACACTGCAACTACATGTAGCAATATATTTTGCTTTAGCTATAGAGGTAGAAGCAATATTCTACTTATTACTGCTCTATAAGACCAAGCCCAGGAGTGCCTTTTAGATACCTAAGATTCTTTTGACACGAGTAATATGATATTATTTTGGTGAAACCTGAAATTAAGTGCAAAGACATGTAACATATATTATATCAGGTCTATTTGTAATTAAATAAAATAATGATGAAATGATACCTCTGTAGAGCTTAGAATCTATATGTTTATGATTTTCATCATTATTTGTAACTGTATTAATGGCCATGAGGCTCTTAAGAATCTTCGTTCCAAATTTCTTAAAAATTTCTCTACTATATATGGACTGGGAAATGAGGATACCTTCACTATATTGCTTTACCTGAAAACATAGAAAGAAATTTTGTTCTCCATGTTGCTCATTTCAAATTTATCTTGCATAAAATTAGCAAATCTTTTCCAAAAATTCTCAACAGTGTTATTAAATATAATATCGTTTAATTTGTTTGAACAATAAAAAATTTGTCCTTATGTTTCCTAGTAAAAGAGTCTTATCTGCCTACTCTCTAATAAAATCATTCTTCAAAAGAAAAGTATGAATTGTCTCATATTAAGCTCCAGGAGCTTGCTTGAGATCATATAAAGCTTTTTCTAACTTATAAACATAATTACGATGAGTTGGGAAAATAAAACCTAGACGTTTTGCAGCATATATTTCCTCATATAACTTTTCCTTGAGAAAAGTATTCTTCACATCTATCTACAATAATTTAATATGTCGTTGTGCTGCATTGCCTAAAAATTGTCTGATAACTTCAAGGCTAGCAACTGAAGCAAATGTCTGATTATAGTGAATCCTTTTCTCCTGTATATAGCCTTGAGTTATAAGTATAGTCTTGTTCCTAATGACCACACCATCTGGGTCCAATTTGTTTATGTTGACCCACTTAATGCCTATGATTAGGTAATTCTTTGGCTTCTCAACTAAAGTCCAGGGTTCCTGTCTTTCAAATTGCTCTACGTCTTCTTGCATAACAATGATCCAATGTGGATTATAGTTTGCTTCTTCAAACCTCTTTGGTTCAACCTATGAGATAAAACAATAGAAAAACAATTCATTAAATGTACCCGCCCTTATTCAGGCACTATCTTCCATGTTTCCTATAACTTGCTGTAGGGGATGGTCTTTCACATATAGCTTATATTGAAGGAGCTTCTGGTTCTCTTCCTTCAGGCTCAAGTTCTTCTTTTCCTTTAGCTTCAATATGCAAATGTGGTTCTTCCATATCAATTGTAAGAGTTGATTCTTCAATATATCTTTCCCGTGATGGTGCCTCTTCGTCACTTTCCTCTTGAATAGAGGGGCAATCATGAGTAGGTAGAGCTTTTGTTTCCTTTGCTATGGTTTGCTTGCCAAATTGGAAAATCAAATTAGAATAAATTTTCTCCTTACAGAGAATGTTAAAATCCTCAAATGTAACATGAATAAATTCTCTACACATAAAATTTTCTTATTGCGACACTTATAAGCTTTGCTGGTAGAGGATCCAAGAAATATTTCTTCATTAGCTTTAGCTTCAAACTTAGTGAGAGGTGATTTACCACTATTTAAAATATACCAAATGCCATCAAATACCTAAAATATGTGATGTTTGATGTCATTTCTTTTATTAGTTTATAAAGAGTTTTCCCATGTAATTTGTTGATAAGTGATCAATTTAGTACATGACATGCATTATTGACTGCTTCAGCCCAAAATTATATGAGTAATTCAGCTTCAGCAAGTGAAAGTCCTGTCTGCCTCAACGAGTATTCTATTTTCTCTCTACAACTTTATTTTCCCAGGGAGTTTTAGTAAAAGAGAAACACTGTTTGATAACTTGAGATTCACGTATGAGACTCAAATTCAGTACCATTATCATTTTTGATAATACCCATTGAAGTAGTCACCTCATCTTGAATTTTCTTAAGAAAATTTGTTAAAATGTCAGAGTTATCAGACTTGTTTCTCAAAAAGAAAACCTAAGTAAATTTAGAAAAAATCTTCAAACAATTACAACAGTATCCTTTTTCTCCTAAAGTAGTAATAACAATATGTCCAAACAATCCATATGGAGAAGGTAGAAACACCAAGAGGTATCATTGATTGATTTGCTCTTAAGAGAGACCTTGATCTGTTTTCCTAATTCACAAGCTTTACATAGTCTATCTTTTACATTTTATGAATCAAGGAGTCCTCTAACTAACTTTGCACTAGATAGTTCAGATAAAGTCTTAATGTTTATGCGTGCAAGCCTCCTATGCCACAATTGACAAGGATTAGGAGACTAGGCCATAAAACAGACATGAGTCTCCACTTGACTGAAGTTAACAAGGTAAACCTTATCAACCCTAGTACCAGTGAATACTACTGTCCCTGATCCTTTACAAGACAAATTGATTTGAAAATTAACTAAATAACTTTTATCACATAATTAACTTATGTTTATCAGATTGTCCTTCAATTCTTGTATATAAGCTACATCTGTAAAAGTTATATTATCACAAGAATATTTACCATAACCTCTGGTGTATCGATGGTTTAAGTTACCAAAGATGACCTTTGGTTCTTTCTTAGCACAGTAGTCTAATATCATACTTCTATCTCCAGTCATGTGTCTGGAGCATTTACTGTCCAAGTACCAAGTTTGATTCTTGGTAAGACTTGAATCTTCAATTACTTGTATTTAGAAAGCATAGGGTCCTAAAATAGATTTGAGACACATACCATTAGTAACATAGTTAACATAAACTCTCTGCTTCCCTTGGTATGAAGTACCTCATGGACAGGTTTTTGTAATGTTATATCATCAATCAATCATAAAATCTCCAACCTTTCCGGAACAAAATCATTCAAAGTGATTATATATGTTCTTTCCATTGAAAATAGAGGGATATGAAGAACCAACAGAAAGCTTCATAGGCTGAACAACCTGTGATCGGAGAATCGATCGACAATCGACGATCGTGGACTGTGTGAACGGGAGGCGGTCGACGATCGTGGATTAGTGCTGCGGTCGGCGGTTGCCGATCGATTGATAAGTAGCTGTCGCAGAGCGGTTGCAACAGGTTCTGCCTTCCAGATATGGGATCGTTGATCGAACAGTCGACGATCAGCGATAGGCGCAGCCGACCGTCACCTATCAGTTAGTCGGCAATCGTGGACTGCAAACTTAGGCAAGACATTTTTTGTTGCCTTTCCCTTTCCCTTGTCCTGGAAAAAAAATTCATCTTTAAGTAGGAGATAGAACATCGATTGATAATACTGCGCTCAGAAATGTGAAGAGGATGAGTTGCAAGTTTTTTGAAGTTCTTCACAGGGACAGAAGCTTGCTTCTTTCTCTACGAGGTTCCAAAACAACAAGCTTCATTCTTCTTGTTTTCTGTTCCTCTAAAAGCAAAGATAGGAGGATCCTTTCCCAAGAAAAGAGATCCTTAAGTTGCATTAATAGAGTAGTCAACTCAAATGCCTTATCTCTTAAATCTCATATTGAGATTTTTGTGTGTTGTTTTTGAGTTTATTACTCTTGCCATTAATGTAATCAAGCCCTTCATTAGCATTTGCTAATTCAACAATGAGTCTTTTGTTTCCATGATGTATCATTCCCTCAAGCGACTTTCCTAGCTCTTCCTCCAAAGATTTTTTTTCCACTTCCCAAGAGTTACAATCTATGACTTCTATTAAAGCTTTATCAAGCTTCTCATGCTTTCCAGCATTGCACTGAAAGATTTCCTGAAATGAGGAGAGCATTGAGTCTTCTTTTAGACACAAGATTTTCATTACATTTCTATGAAACCCGCAAGCACAGGTCGGTGATGTGCGGTAGGCAATAAAGACTAATCAACAACATGGGCCAGCAGTGATTATCCACACATGGGGCGGTCCCACATGATGTTGTCCCACATGACTGACCTGCTAGAATCAGGTCAACCAACGTCCCCCACAGCGGGTCAAATCCCGCTCTGATACCATCTAAGAAAGCCACACTTATATACCAAAATCCGATTGGGACGAGGCTTATAAGCACATGAGGGTGATGCACAATGTGTGATTAATCAACAACACGGGCCACCAGGGATAATCCATTGGAGATAATCCCCACATGGGGCGATCCCACACAACACGGACCCGTTAGAATCAAGTCAACCAACATGCTCCCGCAGCAGGTCAAACCTCGCTCTTATTCTTATACCATCTAAGAAACTTGCACATGCATCCCAAAACTTTGAAATGATAGGAATGGGACATGGCTTATAATCACATGTGTGTGATGTAGGATAAGCAATGTGGGACTAATCAACAATGCGGGCCACCGAGGATAATCCATCGAGGATAATCCGCACATAGGACGACCATACACGACACGATCGCACACTACACGGTCCCACTGGAATTATGTCAACCAACATGCCCCCGCAGCGGGTTAAACCTCACTCTAATAACATCTAAGAAACTTGTACTTCCATCCTAAAACTTCGAAGTGATAGGAAGAGTGAGACTAGGCTTATAAGCACAGACGGTGATGCGCGGTAGGCAATGTGGTACTAATCAACAATGCAGACCACTGAGGATAATCCGCATATGAGGTGGTCCCACACGACACGGACCCGCTGAAATCATGTCAACCAAGAACATAAATTCTCAAAAATTCTCCTAAAACATGGAGAAGTAAAATCAAAAGAATCAAAATCAAGTAACCTCATAAGAGAGTCTGTGGTATCTCCTTCTTCCAAGGCCATAAGACATCTGACCTGAGAATCATCTTGACTTTCTTCATCTGAATCTTCCTCAGATTCGGGTCCACTCCAGCTCTTAACAATCATTCCTTTGCCTTTTCTGCTGGATTTTATCTTCTCTTCAGATTTGCCTTTTGCTTTCTTCATGTCTTTCTTTTTGTTTTGAACTCTATCGAGATATGTTCATTTTTCCTGCAATAATAACATATTATTTTAGCATATTTTGTGTCTCCTTCATACCTACTGTTCTTAGGAGTCCTTTATTTGCCCCTTTCTTTATATTTTGAAGGATTATCTCCTTTTTCCATCCATTGGGCTTTATGTCCAGGAAGTTAAGTTCCTCATCAGTGTATGAGGCCAGGAACCTTCTTAGTCAGTGACATCAAGGTTTATTGTCTTGTTTGCAGATGGTTTAGTTGGTTTAGAGGGTTCTTCATCATCCTTTGAGGTGGAGGTAGCAAGCTCAAAGGAAATCAATCTTTTATAGGGAGCATCTAAAGTGATCTCTCTTAGTTTTCTTGTCTCCTTGATTGCCCAGGAATATGGAAGATATTCTTTGGTCTGACTTTTGAGCAGTTTGTTATTCTTCTCTTCATCAGAAATCTCTCTGCCATAGGTTTTGAGACTATTTTTAATCAGATTGTATCTCTTGTACCAGCTCACCACAGATTCTTCAGTCTTCATCTTAAAATTCTCATCCTAAATTATGAGATCTGACTTCTTGTCCTTTCTGACATCTTCACTTCCTTCATCCATAACTATCAAAGCCTCCCAAATCACTTTGGCAGAGGTATATTTGATGACATTCTGATATAAATTATCAAAGAGGGCTGAGACCAAAATGTACATGGACTTCCCATTGTAAGATCTCATTTTTTTTCTTCTTCTCCAAACCATTGATGTTTTTGGTTGATGATTTCAGCACCACTCACTGGATTTGCCGTTATGGGAATAAATGTACCTGTTTGAATGAATTCAAAAATATGTTCGTCAATAGAATTATATACATCATAATCCTAGGTTTTACAGTGCAAACTTCTCCAGATTGCACATAGAGGTTTAGACATAGAGACAATCCTTTTACTGAGACATTATGTGATTTGGAGAAATAGAAAGTACATATAGTTACCAGATCTTGATTCACCAAGGTTTTACACTTAATTATGATCATATGCCCTGATACCAATTGAAAGTGTGGAAATGAAACTGAATATTTTTCTAGGCGGCGTGAATAGAGAATAAAAATTTCATCATAATCACACACAGTTACAACTAAGAATCACAAAAATAATAAAATAAAAATGACAGTAAATCTAGCTATAGAAAGTGGGACACGAGATTTTTATAGTAGTTTCCCAATGAATCTTAGTAGTCCACTCTTCCACAATCTATGTGGGATAACACTACCTATGCAAGGTTTATCATAGTCTTTTCCACTTAGAGACTCAAGAATCCAATCAGAGCACTTTGCACTGGGGACTCAAGAACCATATTGAATCTTTTAAGAGATTCAAAACCATTTACAACAGTTGTTGAAATGTTTTCAGAAACAAAGATGTATCACTAGGAAAGGGTGATTTTATCTGTCTTAGAGAGAGAGAGAGAGAATAAAGACACAGATTCTAGACTTAAAGAATTAGAGCAGAAAAGGATACACAAAATAATGAGATTCAAAGTGGGAAGAAGTTCTTCTGTATTAGGAGGCTCTCTTTTATAGCCTTCTTTAATTCTACCCAAGTCCTAAAAATGATGGCTATAGTAATGACACATTTCTTTTTTTGAATAATAATGACTCTATTTTGAGTCCCGGAAAATTCGAATCTCGATCGGCGATCACCGAGAGCTCAGTTGGAGAACGACGATCAAAGATCTTTGTTTGGTTAAGGAAAGCTTCAATCTGTGAGCGCTGATAGTGGGATGACTCAGTTGGCGATAACTGAGCCACGGTCGGCGAGCGGCGATCACAGATCATAGTTCTGCATAAGAAAAATCTTCATTCTATGAGCACTGATAGGGGGATGACTCGGTCGGTGGATGACTATCACAGATCTTCGTTCTGCTAGTTGTAAAGGAGTTTTGGGACCGCTGCAAAAGAAAGGTTAGTGGTTGAGGATTCTTGAGTCCGGTCGACGAACACTGAGTGAATGAACTTAAGCTCGGTCGGCGGTCAAGTCTTCGGTTAGCGAATGCTCGGTCGACGTTCTGGGCTTCCTGTCGGCATTCGTCGACTTCTGATCGACGAATCTTCTGGAGTGCTTCAATCTGGAACAAAGGTACAATATACTCAATACACGCTTAATGAATTGTGTAACATGATTTACCAAATTATCAGAGAATTTTCCCAACAATTGTCTATATTAATGCTGACTAGGCTGGATTTGTTGATGATTAAAGGTCTATGACAGGATATTTTTCCTTTGTTGGGACTAACCTTATCGTTTGGTGTCACGACCCGTCTCGACAAGGGTCAAAGCGCACTTCGGCCGGGCCGTGATGCCACAGGCATGGGCGGAAAGAAATCCATGCCTGCTAAGGCGGAAACAAAAATACTACAATAGATTTGAATTTGTTACTTTGAAAAGAATTTAATATATTTTATAAACATGCGGAAGCCAAAATGAAAGGTTGATGCTCATGCATTTATAATAAAATCTAATGTCACACACAATGCTGAAATGATGAACATGCAATAGGCCACAATAGTAAAATGTCATAAATAAAATGATCTGATACAACAAAACCTCCTAGGAGTTGTCCACAATACACGAGAAAATGACTGACAATAACTAATACATGAAGAGTAAATCCAACAGTAACTGAAACAAAATACATAGAACCTGCTGATACATCAATCAAAATAAAACCTCCAAGTAGTGCTGCAGCTGAACGTAGAAAAAAACTTAGGGAGCAGACGACGCGGTCACGAACCCTAAGACAAATCCAAACAGAAGGAAAATGCCTCAGAACAAGAAAATAATAGTAAACAGACTATAAATTTAAGTACGTGCAGAAGTAATTTTAAAGTACCAATTAAATCCTGAAGCAAGCTAGTGAAACAGGCAAGTAGGTGAAACAAGCAGAACTATCTGAAATTATTAGCCTACTCCAGAGTATAGCATAAACATTCTTACAACGACATAAACTGAAATCATTGAAATGCGTAGGGATTTACAGTGGGTGCACATGGTTCACTTTCAAGTTCAAGTGTAAGTCTTACTAGAATAAGAGGATTTCCTGCTTACTGTGACCATGCAATCAAGACGATGCACCATCTAAACCCTAGCTTCCAAGATTTACTTATGACACACAGGATCTAAGTGATTCATGTTTTTCCGTGGAGATTTCTATCATAACATGACATACTTACGAGATATAATTTTTGCGTTATCAGATACAGTTAATAACTTAGATACAGGTATAAAGAACAAAATGATGGCGGCGGCTAAACGGCGCAAGCAAGACTCAAAGTCCGTATTTAACCTCTTTAGGGACCATGAATTTGACATAACGGGAAAAATACACTAACACAAGCGATCCACTTAACAAGCCTAAACATGAAGGGTTAACAAATTTACCTCCCTCAAGAGTGAGGGGAGAAGGGGCTACCACGAGCAAATTGGAGATTTGGTAGCGCTTAGGCGACGTAGACCCTAAATCCGAGAGGGTTTGGAGAGGTTCCACCACTAGATCCGACGAGCGGCACCGGAAACACAAACAAATTCGGGATTAGACGATTATACGACGAACACAAGGGGGACCGATGAAATTACGTCGATCGGAGAGCGAAAATCACCACGACAAATTAGGGCATAACTGGAAATGAAAGTTTGGTAGAGATCCTTATCCAAGGAGACCAGATCTGGGCTCAAGAATCCACGAGGAGGGGTTTTGAGCAAAACCCTAGAAGTCCCCTTGAAATCCGCCGGCCGAAATGGAGAGGAAGAGGGGCTGTCGACCTCTTTGGAGGAGGAAAAGCCACTGCCGGCCCTCAAGAAGCGGAGGAGAAGGCACAGTTTGCCGGAGGAAGCGAGGGGGGGGGGGGGGGGGGGGGGGAGGGCTGCTACCCTTGCTGCTGTCGTCGGCCTGGAGAGGGGAAGAAGGGGGCGGCCTTTTGCTGCTGCCGTCGGCCAGGGGAGGGGAAGAGGGAGGCGCAGTCGGCGACGGGAGGCAGAGGAGCAGCGGGAGGCAGGATTGGCAGCGAGAACGGCTTGCGATGGAATCAGGAGCTGGATTTGGCGGAAACGGGAGAACCCTAGGCCGGTCAATTTAATGGGGGGGGGGGGGGGGGGGGCTCGGTTTAGAAGGGAATAAAGAGGGGAGAGGATTTATTGTCTAATATTATTATTATTATTATTAAGGGTTGTTACATTTGGAGAAACGAGAAACAACCTGTTGCGGCTCATTCTAGTGTTGAAGCTGAGTTTAGAGCCATGACTCATGGGTATATGTGAAGGGATGTGACTTTGAATTCTCATTACTGATCTTGGCATACTTGAAACATGCCCTTTTAATTTACACTGTGACAACAAGACCACAATCTGCATTGCTCATAACCCAGTTCAACATGACCGCAACAAGCATATTGAGGTTGACAGACACATTATCAAAGAAAATATTGTGAAAAGATTTGTGTGCCCTCCCTTTGTACACTCAAGACAACTAGCATGTGTTTTTGCTAAGGGATTAAACGAAAATATGTTTGCAGAACTTATTTGCAAGTTGAATATAAATAATATAACATGCCCAACTTGAGGTGAAGTGTTCAAAGTATTTATAATATATTTCTGTTTACGAACGATCCGTCTTTGTACGTTACCCTTCCGTACAGTAGAGGCCCATCTCCTTCATTCAATATTTTGATTTCATTATTCACTCCTATCTTCAGCGTAACAATAAATAGATATGACCAATTGTTTTGTCATAAATATTTGTATTTTGCCCAAGATATGATTCGTATTTAGTATCCCATGGTCAAATTGGTTAGGTGTAGGGATACAATGATCTCATTCTGTAGGGAGCCTGTTTTGGTGATTCAATCTCTATCTTGTTCTAGTGGTTCAACCTAAAACTGCTTTGTCATGACAGGATGGCCGTATCAATGCTCTGTATTCAACTCCTTCAATTTACACTGATGCAAAGTATGCTGCAAATGAATCATGGCCTTTGAAAACCAATGACTATTTCCCGTAAGCTATGCTAATGAATCTTGCTAATTCACTTAGTTATTTTTCTTATTCACATTCTGTATTGACTGCAGATATGCAGATTACTACAATGCTTATTGGACTGGTTATTATACCAGTCGACCAACATTCAAGCGGTTTGTTCGAGTATTAAGTGGATATTATCTGGTACAATGCTTTGTTTTTTATGCATTCTGTTGCGTTTTTTTCTCATGCACAAGAAATTATACTTTTACTAAGCATCTTACATGTCAAGTAGGCTGCACGTCAACTAGAGTTTCTGGCAGGAAGAACATTTTCCGGTCCAGTCACCTCTACCTTAGGGGATGCTTTGGCCATTGCTCAACATCATGATGCTGTCAGTGGTACTTCAAAACAACATACAACAAATGACTATGCAAAACGCTTGGCTTATGGAGCATCTCAGGTTTGCATCTTGTTTTCACAACTTAATACATTTTCACACTTTGGGTACTGTTTTCTTTATTTGTTAGCGAGTTCATTCAATTTTTAGAAGAAAATTTTCTGCTCTTGATGTATTTTCTAGGCAGAGAAGGTTATCAACCTTGCTATTCCTTGCCTTACCAGTCCCGAAGAAAAATGTGATTCAGATTATCCATCAATTAAGTTAAGCCAGGTATGAAGTTCGGGTTCCCTTCAATATTTGTTGTTAACTACCTAATAATACTTGTATCGTATATGTACAAAACCTTTACTATTTTCCCGCCATATTAGGTCATCCCAATACTCATTTCAGCAATATATGCATTTATAATGCGTGGAGTATTACAGTGTACCATAATATTTATTAGCTTGTTATCTTATTCCAAGTTTGCAACCAAAACTACAGTAACTAGATAAAGCTTAAAAAATTGACGAAATTATGTATCATGCCATTGCGTTATTTAGGTATTGATGATAATCAACTAAGATATTCATAATTTCATAGATATCAAAATAAGTGAAAGAACTAGAGAGATAAACTCGGCTAAATTGATTAAGAGTGACCGTAATATGTTTTGAAGCGTTCAAAGTTTTGTGGAAACAATGAAAATATTTGTTACGGGCTAACCCATAACTCATCAATATTTTGTCAGAGGTGGTGGCGGTGAGGGCAAGGCAGTGGTACAAGGGAGCCGTGCTCAATCGGAGTAGAATGGGGACAAAGGAGAAGAAGTGGGAAGACTTGCTCAACCCAAACCCTAGCCTGAAGAGGGAGAGAAGAGAACTAAGAGAGAGAAATTAAGATTCATTCATCACTTGCCTCTCTTCATGACCCAAGGAATTCTTAAGTAGAGACTAATGATGTGACACGAATTATAAAAATATAAGACACAATGATTAGGTCTCTATACTCGGACCGACTATAATATGCTCGAAATATAAAATAATCGATAATAGGTTGCATGGACCCATAACAATATCATACGCATTACCAGGTTTGATCTTCAAAAGAGGATTTTTTTATGGATGAAGAAAGAAAAATGAATCTTTAGACAGGTAAGAGTGAGTGGGATGAGGCATACATTCTTCACCCTTTCATAGTGCAATCATCAACTGGAGAACTGAAGGGATTATGACTTATGACTGGAGGATGCTAAATCAAGTCTGTCAATACAGATGGTGGTCTGTCAATAAGAGGATGTGAACAATGACTATAAACTTATAAATGGGGTTGGGATGAGGGTGGTGGTGTGGGGAGGAGGGGGGATGTGGGGAGGTTGAAGTAATACCTCCGAAGGAAGATGAATAAAAAGGGACTCGAGGGAGATTAAGAGAAGAGAGGAGTGGACTTATGAAAGGTAAATGTCAATGATTGTGAATGAACGTCGAGTGAGAAGATCATAATATTGATATTTTTAGAAGTGCGAAATAGCATGAAGAGAGTTTATGTAATAGCAGTTCACGATTGCTGAGATAGCGAGCTATCAAGATTGCTTCCCCCCAAAACTATTAAAGTACATTCATATGAAACATAAATCCCTGTCTACAAGGACATTTCATGAGGTAAATTAAGACACAAAGTTTAGGATATAATACCATGGTTTGAGTAAAAAGAGTAGAATCGAAATTACATAATTTGAAGGTATTATGAACAAATATACATTTGATCGCAATAGAAAATTGGACATATTTTCTGATAAAATGACTGAAAATCTTGAGAACTTTAAGCTGTCACCTGAGGGGATAGACCTATAGCCTAGAGATATCATTAGTAAAAATTACAAAATAATATAAAGGCGATACACTGGTGTTTGCTCAACCCACAGGCATGACACTTGAGTTTTGGAGAAGAGGAAGTTCCTAAGCCAACTGGAAGTAAGGTGACTCAACTGACAGTTCCAATAATAATGAGTTATAGTATGCTAGTGTAAATTATATAGTTGGCATCAAGTAGTAGATTCCTTCAGTTTCAACACCTCCACCAATCTTCTTGGAGCTAAAATCCTGAAAACACAAGGAGAATGGGGAAATGTTATAGAATATGTATGGGTTTTAGCAGGCTGGTTATTGGATAAGTGTAACGGATGAACGTGCAGACTAGGGTAGTTCCGACATGATCACCAGAGGTAGAAGAGATAAACATAAACACATGCAGATTCCTACTTACCTATGGCTACATCTAGGCTAATACACAAAATGATTCTTTATTCATTTCTCAGATCTCCTTTACAACAGCTATAAAGTGTATTTATTTGAATGGCCAATCATTTGACCGTTACATGCTTTTAATGGGCTGCCATGTGGCAGCCACCTATTGCCGCTTCTCTTGGTAGCTGACCTTGCATGATAAATTAGAATCATTACTCATCCCCTCCCTTCAAAACGATGTCATCATCGTTTGATTACTCTCCAAGGCTGCACATCCTCTTGGATCAAAAACAAAGATTGTTGTAGAATCCCCCATTAAAGCACTCTTTCGAGTCTTAAAGAATGTTGCCAAAGACTAACGGGTCGATCGATTGGCCGTCCTCCTCCTTGTACTCTTCAAGTTTGTTTGTCGCAAAAGGTCCCGTTGAAAAACTCAGCTTTGTAAGTGCTTTGTTGATGTTTTTGATATCTTTGTCAATTGAAATAACTATTATATTGGCTCCACATAAAGTATCTACCTGGCTCAATGTTCATCATCGATGCTGATGAAGTACCGTTCATCGTATCTTGTACCTCATGTACATTGGTTTCTTGAATGACTTCAATTTTATTTCATCCAATTGTTTTGTAAAGTTGTCAGCTCATTGCTTATCAGTAGGAATAAATTCTACTATTCTTCCTTTCTCCACATTATCCCTTATGAAGTATTGCCTTATTTCAATTGTTCAGCTATGTAATACAGGCTTAGAAGAAATAAAAATTGCACTAGTGATATTACAGAAAATAGGAATGTTTGAAAATTCATACTCATAGTCCTCCAATAGATTCTTTATCCATAGTAATTGTGTACAACAATTGCCTGCAACAATATACTCTGGTTGAGCTGTAGAGTTGAAAATAGTATTCTATTTCTTATTGCTCCATGACACCAATCTTGATCCTAAAAATTGACAAGTGCCAAGAGTCCTCTTTCTGTCAATCCTACAACCTGTATAGTCTTGTTGGGTATTATGCCTTCAATATCTCTAGATTTGAAGAAGAAACTCAAGTATAGATAAATCAAGTTGTTTTTGATATTGTATTTAAGTTCATGATTTGACAGATGCATCAAAGTTATATCACTAGTATATAAACGATAAAAATAATGAAAATCAACCAAGTAAAATATCGTCTCAAGACTTAACAGAGGAATCGTGGAGAAAAATATCACATCGTCGAAACAGTTTCGACGATATTGTCTTGATAAAAGCACATCGTCTTGAAGGATGAAGATAGCTTGTCGTAGATAAAGCCAAGTTCAGATGATGACGACATCGTCTTGAAGTACGCCTGTCGTGGAGAAAGCTAAGTTCATATCTTGACGATATCGTCTTGAAGAGAACTAATAGCAGAGAAAGACCAAGTCTTATGAAGAGGAATATCTCGACGATATCGTCAAGAAGAAGTAATATCGTTGAGATATTACATAAAGCCTTGAAGAAGGATGTATGTCGACTTAATGGAAGCATGCTACTTTGAAGTTCGGAGACATATTGCATACAAGGTAGTATCTCGGCGATATTGTCTAGAAGAAGCAATCTCATTGAGATAACCATCCAAGTACCGAAGAAGAAAGTATATCGACGACATCGTCGTGAAGAATATCTGTTGATCAAGACGATATCGTCTTGACAGATTGCAGAGCTGCATTTAATGCGCAGACATTCTTGGAAATGAATAATCAGGGAACGCGTACGCCGCCTATCTTGCGCACAAATCAAGGAGTCATGAATGAAATATTCTCTGCAGAATATGACAGTTACACTGTAGTTAAGAAAGAGATTTTATTATTTCTATTATCTGCAAGTTCCAAGAAAGGCCAGTAATAATGACAAAGAATTTCCAATTATGCAAAACATTTTCAAACGAGAAATTGATTATGGAATAATCAATAAGGGGTTTTATGTAAGATTGCAGAGGATATAAAAGAAGATAATTTTATTTACAGGATACACTTCTTGACGAGAACTCTCTCAAGCTTTCACTCTCGAACATATTCTCTGAAGAGAAGAAGTCTTCATTGCTGCTGGGCTGTGAAGTTCTACAGAAGATTCTGAAGAAAAGTTCATTGATCCACAAGATCCTTGGACTTAGAAGAAGAAGATTTGCTATTCAAGTGTTCATTTTCTGAAGTCTTCTCTTCTACAACAACAATTCTGTATTATTTTGTAGGGCTCTTTGTGAGTCTGAGTTGGTAGGATCTAGTGATAAATCTGAGTTAGTAGGGTTCTTGGTGAACCTGAGTTTGGTAGGATCTAGTGATAGATCTGAGTTGGTAGGGTTCTTGGTGAACCTGAGTCTGGTAGGATCTTGCTAAAGATTTGAGTTTGTAGGACTTGTAAAGTCTGAGCCTGGTAGGGTTCTGTGTGATCCTGAGTTGTAAGATCTGAATATAGTGAAAAGATCTGAGTTGGAGAAGTTGCCTAGTCTAGCACACTGCTAGATAGGTGGGAGGGACAGTGGACTACCTCTAGACACATTGTCTTGCAGGGACCCCCAAAAATCATTGTGTTTTCTGTGTTGCTTTTGTGCTGTGATAGATTTAACTTAAAGTAGCAAAGAAATTTGAAAACACCTAATCCCCCCTCTAGATGTAGATCATTGACAACCCATATCTTTCAAGTATGCATCTGAAAAACCTGTCAGCGTAAATCCTGACTCCCTAGGATACCACAGAGCAAACCCATGAGTGCCTTTGAGATACTTAAGAATCCTTTTGACATGTATCAAATTAGATTCTTTAGGTGTGAAATCTAACACAAAGACATGCAACATTATGTCTGGTCTACTTGCAGTTAAATAAAATAATGAGCCAAAGATACTTTATAGGGCTTATAACCTATAGGTTTACCATTTTCATCATAATTTAGAACTGCATTGGTGACAATGAGGGTCTTGAGAGGTGAAATACTCTTCATTCTAAATGTTTTGAGAATTTCTCGTGTATTTGAACCGAGAAATTTAATTTTTCCATGTCGCTCATTTCAAATTTGTCTTGCATAAAATTAACAAATCTTTGCAAAACTTCTCATCGGTGCTGCCAAAAATAATGTCATTATATATATATATATCTTAAAACAATCAAGAGCTTATCCTTATGATTCCTTGTAAAAAAGTCTTATCTACTTGTCTTCTGGTGAAACTATTCTCTAGAAGAAAAGTGCCAGTGTCTCATACCAAGCTCCAGAAATTTATTTCAGACGATAAATGACTTTATTTCACCTATAAACATAATTAGGATAAGTTGGGAAAATAAAACTTGGTTGTGCTACATACACTTCTTTTTTTAATTTTCATTGAGGAAAACACTCTTCACATCCATCTGAAATACTTTGATGCCGTGGTGTGCTGTCTGGGCCGAGAATTGTCTGATAGCTTCAAGTCTAGCAACTAAAGTAAATGTTTGATCATAACCAATCCATTTCTCTTGTTTATAGCCTTGAGCCACTAGTCTAATCTTATTCCTAATGACCACATTATCTGGGCCCAGTTTGTTTCTGTAAACCCACTTAGTACTAATTATCAGATGGTTCTTTGGCTTTTCTACTAGAGTGCAGACTTTCTATATTTCAAACCGCTCTAGCTCCTCTTACACAACAATGATCCATTATGGATCACTGTTTGGTTTTTCAAATTTCATTGGTTTAACTGTAAAATAAAGCTACAAAAATAATAATTCATTAGATGTACATTCCCTTGTTCTGACACCATCTTCCAGATTCCCAATGGCCTAATGTATGGGATGATCTCTTATATGATGGTAAGCTCTTGGAAAAGTAGCTGGTGGAGCTTCTGACTCTCTTCCTGGAGGTTCAACTGCTTCTTGTTCTTTTAGCTTCAATCTGCAAGGGGCTTCTTCCAAGTTCCTGTGAGGAGTTGGCTTTGTAGTAATCCCTTCCTGTACTGGTGCCTCTTCATCATTTTTTTGAATATAAGGAAAATTATGATTAGGCAAAGCTTCAACTTCCTTTGCAATAAACAGTTTGTCAAACAACAAAACCAAATATGAATAATTTCTCTTCACAGAGAATGTTAGACTTATCAAAAGTAACATGTATAGATTCTTTCATACATAAAGTTTTCTTATTGTAACATCTATGAGCCTTATTAGTGGAGGAATATCTAAGAAAAATTCCCCCATCAGCTTTAGCTTCAAACTTGTTTGTACCATCTAGGATCTCTAAATTACTTTCAAAATAATTGCGTGCATATGAGAATACTTTTAAATCACCGTACGTGTAAAAACATTAAAATATTTCTACCTTGAGGTCACGGGTTCGAGTCGTGGAAGCAACCTCTTGCAAAAATGCAAGGTAAGGTTTGCCCACATTTCACCCTTGCGGTGGGACTCATCCCCGGACCCTCGCTTCGCGGGGATGCCTTGTGCACATGGCTGCCCTTTTTTTACTCAAATGTAACTTTCACGCCTTCGAAACATACAAGATCATCTATAGTTAGCATGTGTTATGAAATAAGTGTGCATGCAAGTATATCATTATTAATGGAATGTGCATCATGCAATCAATCCGGAAAGTTAATATGGATATAAGCTATAACTATTCTTTTAACATCTCTCCTAGTCTAAACTTTAACTTAGCAAGTACATAGATATTTAATAAATTTTTTAAAGCCATTCATCACCATAAAAATATGTCATGTAAATCATCATCAAGGCTTTAGGATATTTATCAATTCATAACTAAATCCTTCTTTCTTCCCATACAAGCTTATAAAAAGAGAACACTGAAATTAATTAATATTATTTAACATTTCTTAAGATGCCACACTACATAATCTTAAGAGAATCATGCACAATTTTTTGTCTTAATCAATCTACGCTACTCATGTATTTAATAAATTAAGGAAGGAATAAATCCTACCAAATTCTTTTCATATTCCATGAACGATAACATAAAACTTCTTAGCACATACAAATTAAGGGTTATATAAGGTGTTCATAATCATCTTATAGAAATCATTTTCTAAGCATCTAAGGCAATTCTAGCTAATTTTGCTCTCATAGTTCATAGGAATAGGTAAAAATCGCTATACTAAGGCACATATAAAATTAGGGTAAGAGAATACTCACATCGTTGTCAAGAAGAGCCTTTCCTTTCCTGGAATACTTCCTATAATTCATGGAGGAGCTTCTGAAGGCAAGATGAACACAAGAAAATCTCGGAAAATGGGTACTCACAGTCTTGGCAATGGAACCCATGGATGGAAGGAAGGAGACCTTAAGAAGAAGTGGAGAGACTTTGGAATGTCCGGCCACAACCCATGGGAGGAGATCCATGCGACATGGATGCTACATAGAGCTCAAAGACATTCCACACGGGCATCGGAGAGGAAGACTGTTACGGACGTGAAAGGAGAGGGACGTTCTCCAGTGTGGAGGGTATACAAACGCCGCAAAGGACCGCTAGCGACACGACAGCGAAAAACAATTAATACGCATGTATCTTTTGGAATTGATTGCATCTTTCTGTATTTGGTATTTCGATCCGGGGTGTTATATAAACCCCACGAGGCTATGTATTTTCTTATCTTTGGAGTATTATGAAATTGTAGGAACCCTATGGGTTCTTTTCCTCCCTCTTTCTTCCTCTCTTCCCCTCCTTCAGATCTAAAGTTTCAATTCTGAGTTGTAACAATTTGGTCTGATCTGCCAGTTCCTGCCGCGGTTTCTGTCGCCCGAAGCTTTCATTCCAGCGCCTTCCGCGACTGCTCGCCTACTCTCTTGCCCAATCTGGAGTATCACGATCTTTGTACGAGGGGCCTATGTTTCTGCTGCAAGCAGCCGTACTTTCCTCCCCATGATTGCCCGCTGAAGGACCTCTGGATCCTCGTTGGTGAGGAGGAACCCGAGGTTACCCTCGTCGACTTCGAGGCCCGGGACGCTGATGCTGATACCGATGGTCTTCCGCTCGTGGCCTTGCACCGCCTTAACCTTCCCCTCTTCATCGTTGACAATATTTCTTGCCCACATACGATGAATTTCCTCAGGACATTGCAGGGGATCTCAGTGGTCATCATGATTGATAGTGGGACAATCTACAACTTCATTTCCCAGTGTTTGGTGGATCGTTTGGCGCTGTCGTTGACCCCAATTCCCCGCTTCGTTGTTTGTTTGGGGGATGGTCGTCGACGAGTGACTGGAGGCCTCAGCTCAGGGATGGCTCTCACATTGGGCACGTGCCCCCTCCGGGCCGACTTCTACGCCATTGCTCTGGGTGGGCTAAATATTATTCTGGGAGTGGCATAGTTCCGTACCCTGGGCGACGTCATCATCAACTGAGATCGCATGACAATGCGGTTCCTCTGGGAGGTGACACCTTTATTGTTGGCAGGCGACCAACGACCCTACTCTCTAGCACCAGTCTGTCTCACTCCGGTTTTTGCAGAAGACGACTGACATCGATTGGGTTGCATATTTATGGCACACGATCGAGCCGGAGGCTCCACATTCGCCACCCGACCCTGCAGGTTATTTAAGACATGTATCCGGGTGTCTTTGCTGACACGGCCGCCTCCCACCGCCTCGTCCGACGAACTACCGCGTTTCCTTACAGGCGGGTGTGAAGTCTCTGTCTGTTTGTCCTTACCGTTACTACCATGCGTAGATGGATGAGATTGAGATGCTCGTGGGCGACATGCTAGCTGCAGGTATAATACGCCCCGACGTTAGTCTATTTTTAACCCATTTCTCCTGGTCCGCAAGAAAGACGACAGTTGGCTTTTCTGCGTGGACTATCAGGAGCTCAACAGAGTCACTATCCCAGGCAAGTATCCCATTGCGGTCATACAAGAGCTACTGGATGAGCTACAAGGAGCCTCCTACTTCTCCAAGATGGATCTCTGCTCCGACTATCACTAGTTATCGATTGATTGCTGTTTCTGATTCCCCCGTTACCCTTTTGACTCGTTGCTGAATATGGAAGTTGGTTACAATTTTGGCATCAACAGTTCAAACACGCGACATTCAAATTAGGCAACCGGTGAAATTGCCCAATGCATGAGATAAGGCAACAGAGCCCTCCCCAGCCTGGAGCTCCTCAGGGCGAGCAGTTACGCGCAAATACTCCCTCTCCCTAGGCGGATACCAGAGAAGAAACCACGAGTACCCTCGTGCCGGTAGAGGCAGTATCAGATCGAACTCATCTTGTGGCTGTCCAGGAAGTGCATCAGATCTCGGTCCCCGGGGGCGTCTCCATAAATGCAGAATTGAAAAATTAGGAAAAGGAGTTGTTGATTCAATGCCTCCTTGATAACATTGATATCTTTGCATGGCCAGCCTCGGACATGCCTGGGGAAAGTCATGATGTCGCGTGTCATCGCCTCAACATCAATCCCGACTTCAAACCAGTCAATCCAAAAAAGTGAGTCGTGGCCGTAACGCTCGCTGAGCCAATTCAAGAGGAAATTCCCAAAGTATTGCAAGAAATCCATTCAGGAGAATGCGGTAGCCATTCAGGTGCCAGGACCCTCGAGAAAAGGATTCTTTGGCAAGGCTATTTCTAGTCAACCATCAGGAAAGATTCTGGCGATTACGCAAAGAAATGTTTCAAATGTCAGGAGTTCGCACCTCTTCAGACCCAACCAGGGCAGCAACTACGATCCATCTCTGCCCTTTGGCCGTTTGCTGATTGGGGGATGGACCATCATCACGGATAATGGCAGTGGATAGAGTCGGATAATTTTTGCGCTTCATCCTCATGATAATAGATTACTTCAGCAAATGGATAAAAGCCAAGACTTTGGCCAAAACACGACTCAAGTCGTCAAAAATTTCATATGGGGGGAGATCGTGTGCCGGGACGGGATCCCCATGGCCATCATCACGGATAATGGCTCAATTTGCCAATTCTGATTTGTTGAGTTTTTGTGAACAGGTTGGCATAGAGCTCCGTTTCGTGTCAGTCCACCACCCACGGAGCAATGGGCAGGTGGAAGTAGCCGACAAACAAATTCTGAATCTGCTAAAGAAGAAGGTGGAGAACACTCGTGGTAACTGGGCTGAGCAATTGCCAGCAGTGCTATGGACACTGAGGACCACTCCCTTCTCCGCCACCGGGGAAACTCCATTCAAACTGTCACACGGTTCCGAAGCTTTCATCCCGGTGGAGTTTGATGTCATGAGCCCGAGGGTCCTCTCCAAGCAGAACGACGAAAGTTGGATGGAGATCAACGATGAGGAAATGAGGTGCAGCCTCGACCTCATCGAGGAACTAAGAGATTAGTCTGTCATTATGATGCATCCTGAAGTGCATCGTTATTTTATTTATCGTATTTTATTTAAATATTTTGAAGCGCATGTCGTCGCGCAAGTATGTCTTTTATTTCCCATGTATTTGTGTGTGTTAAGCCGCGTTTGCGCAATCGTTCGTGCGACTTATTGGTGTGACCGGCCAATAAGATCTTAAATAAATTGGTCCGTCAAATTAGGAGTAGGATTAATTTGGGCAAGCAAGAAATGAAAATTATTAAAACATTGAATTAAAATCCGAAATGCATACCTTAATTTCAGATTTTGAACAGCAAAAATTCTTGGCATTCACACTTCATTCCTATTCAATTCCTCTTAAATATTTTGAAAAAAAAAACTGAAAAAGCCTACTGTTTTAAAACCAGCCGGCCCAATCTTATGTAACCCCCATGTTATTTATTAAAATCCCTCCCATTTACTGATTTTAAAACAGCCGGCCCCTTTCTTTTGTAACCCCATGACATTAAAACCTTAAGGCCTTCATTATCTATAAATGTCGATTTGTTTCAGGAGAATGGGGACCGGGAAAAGAATCGAGCAGAGAAAACTCTTTCCTCTGCTCGGTATTGCCCGCACATTACGCCAAATCCAATCCCGACGCTCGACGCCAGTCCTTCTCGCTCCATCGTCGCCACCTGAGGCCTCCGACGAACCCGGCGACCACTTCTAGACCCGCCGCTTGACTCGTCGACGAGCCCGAATCCACCCTCCCTGCTGTATTCCGACGTCTGCAGCGGCAGGAAACTTGTTTCCTGTTCGCAACCACCGCAGGTTCCCCTCCAGGAGCCCTCCCCTCCTATTTTTTCCCGACCTGGGTACGCCAACAGTCTACCAGCAACCAGCCCATCACTTCTCCGGACCACTGTAGTCTTTCTCCAGGCCAAGACATCTCCCAGAAGCTTGTCCCCTCTGATCCAACTCCTGGACAAGGGAGAAATCTGTCCTAGTACCATATAACCAGCTGGAACTCATTGTTGCATACGACCACGGTATGCCTCTCACCTCATTTCGCCACTCGATTACACTCAGTCCTTTTTCCATGAATGCATGCAAATGTTTAATATTTTCAGAGCTTATTTGCCCAAGTTAATCTTGCTCCTATTTGTCGTTAATTTGTTTCATTGTTGTCGTTTTCCTTTTGACAAACTTGTGGACTAATTAGTGATATTATTAAATGCGGACAAACGTTAATCACTTGTGCGGGTTTACAAAACTTGTTGATTAAATTACCACATGGCGTGGCTCGTGACGATTTGATTTTCGCCACTAAATTTGAGTTGAAACACAAATTATCTTTTAAAATCAATTTCAGATTTTAGTTTACATCACATTAGGCAGGAGGAGATCAAAAGAAGGATGACCAAGCATTTCAACAAGCACATCAGGGTGATGCAGTTCATCGTGGGAGATCTTGTCATGAAGAAGGCGGATGCAGCAGGTAGGGCAGCTTCGGTGGGGAAGCTTAACCCGAATTGGGCAGGACCTTTCATCGTCAAAGTGGTGCTCTAGAGCGGTGCTTATCGCTTACGGTCTCACGAGGGAGAAGAAGTCTCCAACATTTGGAGCGACGACGACTTAAAAAGATACTACTCTTAGGTCAAAATATCCCTCCCATTACCTCTATCTTTCAGTCTTTTTATTTAAACAATGAATATGTTTTCATGACTGATACTAACACTTTTGTTGTGGTGAGAGGTCTTTCGAATTGTCTCGGAGCATCAAACAATAACTCGGACCCTAAGTTATGGCTTATATATTCCCACTTGACCTGTGACGTTCGTCCCGTCAAGCGGATGACTCTTAGCCTCATCGTTTTTCACTCCCCTTGGATAGTCCCGGAATTTGCTTGAACCCCCTCCATTCGCGATATCCGGATCCAATGGCTTGCGGAGGTTTTCAAGTCTCCGACCCTCTCTGCCGACAAGTGCTGCGTCCTCTTATCACTCCCGTAATTTCACTACAATTGCCCTCGTTGGAGTCTCTCACGTCTGACATACTTGGTAGGCCTTGTAGATCTGAGCGAACATGACAGCTGGTCGCGCATCAACAGTGGTGTCGCTATCGTCCTCAGGATGCCTTTCTGTGGACAAGCTCAGTATAATAGGTGCCTCATCCCCCTCGAACGTATCCGGACTTTTCTTGCGGAGGAGAGATCCACGGATGCCATATGCCCTACTGGTCATCTACCCCTCTGGCGGTATACTACCTTGGTTGAGTAGTGGATGTCATTGTCCCCACGGGACATCTTTTCGGAGGAGCGCTCTTTCTTCGGACCCCATAATCCCACTAGACGATCCCAACGGATGAAAGCTCTACATGCCCCTATCTCTGTTTGACAGTGGCACAATATTCTAAGTCCTGTTCTCTGATTTGAACAATGGGCGATTACGTTATTGGTAACCACACCAAGCTTGCAATCTATTTGGGATCTCTCGGGTTAAGTAAAATCATGTATTGTGCGGGTACCTGTATGGAGGCCGCACGAAACACTATGCGTCAGGATTCGTATTATAGCACGACGGTAATATTTCATGATATGCAGAGACTCGTACGGAGGTCGCATAGGGCGTAAAATGTTCCAGTCTCACAATTCGCATAGCATTAATGATCGTATAGTGCAGTTACTCGTAAGGCGGTCACACAAAAAAGGATATGATTTTGGTATTCAAGCAGTGCGGTTTCCCCTGCAGTGTGCACACATCATTCATTCGTGAGTTAAATGTTCGCGTGGTTCCGACAATAAAGGTATGCGATAAGTTACATGTACAATTGCACGCATAATTTACAAATATCCACAGGTGCACGCCGTAAGACGACAACAAAATTTGTATTGTCATTACTTTTTAGAAAATGTACAATATGAGGGAACTGCGGTTATAAAAAACATCCGCACGGTCACCCCCAAAAAGAAAAGTTACATTCAATCTCCATCCTCGGACTCCGACGCGACATCCTTGCCCTTTTCGATCTTATTCTTCAAACGAGACTCCGTAGAAGGGTTGTATACGGTTGAGTTGGTTTCCGATTGCGTGGACTTGTGATTTTCTGCCTCAGCATCGACAACCTCTTCGACGGAGTCCGTGTCCTCTCCGGAAGCCCCGTCCTCTGAGTCAGGGACGTTAACATCCCCGTAATCTTCGTACAGGGTTTGGTAGTCGATGTACGCAAACTCTTCTTTGAGCGCTCCTCGCTCCTCAGAAGCCTAAGGGTGACCTCCACAGATCGCTTAGATAGTCGGAGAACTGCCCTTTTGAACTTCGAATTCTCCGCAGTTAAGCTCACCTGACAAGCAACAAACGGATTAGCAACCACACGAAGGTATGTGCGATCACTTCTATCAAGAGAATTTTTATATTACCCGTAGTTTCTCTCGCAGACGAGTATTGATGAGATAAATTCGCGCTGCGCAAAATTAAAATATTATCCACGTATAATTCGATAAGGCAAGTGTACCTATCGCTTTATAGTATAGGATTTAGAAAATCAAGTGTCGTATTTTTCCGGGCTTGTTGAGTACTTCTACTCACAAAGAAGAGCTATTATTTTATCGATCAAAAGTTGGGTTTGTTTTGGAAAAAAAACGATTTGGAGAAAATTAACTACGAAGAAAGATTATGATTAAAAGGATTAGCACTTGGTCTTGAATCCCTTTGGAATAAAATTTAATTTTATAAAAGATGAAACCGCAAACTCTTATTGAAATATATTCGACCGTGGAGGTTCCCAAAATATGGTAGAGCCTCTCTCGAGAGAACTACCACCTAACCTTAGGTTGATCGATTAAGACCCCTCGGCCAGTCGAAACCCCCTAAGCTTGCTTTAAGCGGTGAACCCCACTATTGGATTTGACTCCAATCCGGAAGATTTGCGTCACCCTCTCTCGAGGAATGCATACAACTCTTTTTATCTTTGAGTGATCTCCTCGTTCGCATGGATCTCTCGATCACTAGCAAACGAATCTTAGATTGAAAGTCATATTCCGGACATATGAAATCAAAACGAAATAATTCAAAGATAAATCGAAGATAAACAATACGAGAGTTTGCTAATTAGAAAAATTCAAAACATATTTTATTTCATTCCAAAGTTCATCATGACCAAGTGCTAAAGAAAATTTAGCTACTCATCATGATGGAGGAAACACATATGATAAGAGAGAAATACATGATTTTAAAAAAAAACTAGAATACTTGAAATGAAATTACAATAATAAAAGCTTTCAACTTGAAGAAAAACTAGCTAGAACAACGATAATAGTAGACTAAAGCTGTAAGTAAACTCCAAAATCGAACCCCCAAACTTCTGGAGATTGCTGCCTTTTATAGCTGAAAAATCGGAGAGTCACGCCCTTGGTCACGCCCGTGACCAAGGGCGTGTAAGCTGCGTAATTGCTGTCATGAAAGCCCGGGACGTTGGGGAAGAGAAACCGGCAGAAATCAATTGCATGGCGGGTCACGGCCTCGGTCACGCCCGTGACCGAGGGCGTGTCTTGAACGGGCCAGGAAACGGCGGGAAACGCCGCGAACAGGAGTTATTCTGGCGGTTGCAGAAGAGTCACGGCCTTGGTCACGCCCGTGACCAAGGGCGTGTAAGCTAGAAACGGCGGGAATTGATTGCAGGCTGAATTGAACGCATTCCGGGCGTGTCACGCCCGTGACACTCTAGGTCACGCCCTCTGTCACGCCCGTGACGGAGGGCGTGTAATTTTAAACTGACGTGGCGGACGGCTTTTTCAACTGGAATGCGCGGGGCTGGATCACGGCCGTGACAAAACGTCACGCCCTAGGTCACGCCCGTGACCGAGGGCGTGTACTTTGCGATTTCGGCCGAAATGCTCCAAATAATCTTCTGATTATTCCTATGAGCTTGAAATTGCTATTGGCAGCCCATATTACCTGAAAATACAAAAAGAAGATAAATTAGTGAAAAATTAACTAAAACTAAATTAAATTAAATTAATTATTAATAAAATATTATATGAAAATAACTATAAATATAGGATTATCAAATACCCCCATACTTATTCGTTTGCTAGTCCCGAGCAAACAACTTTCCATAGGAGTAGAAAAATTTAAATACTAGAAAAGAATTTTGAATCTAAGGAGTAAAAATGCGAAGTCTTGCGCCTAAGCGTGTAGAAATCCTAGTAGAAAAACATATTCAGCATAAAGATTAGCTTATAATTTTCAAGAATGCGTTATAACATATTGTTTTTACTTTTTAATTGAAAAATCCGGTAAATCCTAAAATGATATTTAAGGAGCGGGTAGCGTGTTTACTAAGATCAATATTACACAAAATCAAAGTTCGGGATAGCCTCCAAAGAAATCCATCAATGACGATGGCCATAGGCTTGCCCTTTCACACTCTCGCCACGGCACTAGTTTAACTCATAAGCACGAATCAATAGGACTTAATTAGGTTGAAATGTGGCTTAGGTTCAAGGTGCGGAAATCAAAAGATAAACGTGAAGGGTTAAGGCACACTTAAAACAAAAATAAGAGCTTTGCAAAAACTTGTATGCTAATTAATTTTTACACCCCAAATAATTTTGAAATATAAAGGTAGGGGTCAAAAATGCACGCTGCAAATTTTTTCCTCAATATTTTTCTTATTTTTTTTTATATATTTATTTTTTTTCATTATTTTTTTTTTTTTTTTTTTTTTTTTTCTTTTGCAGCAAAATGATACAAAAATTAAAATCACCATTTTCACAAATAAGATACACAAGCTAGCAACAAATAAAGCTCTAAATTTCAAGCGTGCATCATAGGTAGGCTATTTGGCTTTGGTGAAAATGAGTGGAGCTTACAAAAGAAACGGTAAAAAGAACAAAATGGCTAGCAACGGTTAAGATTTTATGGCTTGGAATGCAAAGGCTCAAACGAATCAAGAGGTGGCCTAAATCATTTTCATGCTCATGAATCTAACTTATGCAAATGTCTTGAGAGTCGCTAGAGGCAAGTTCTAGACATCGAGAAAGAATACCCTTCCGTTCAAATTGGGTAATATTTCTCCAGTAAACTTCTACATACTCACTTAAAGTATTTTTGGATTTTACCGGTTTCAAATTAAAAGTAAAACAAAAATATTCTACGCAATTAGAAAAACATAAATCTAATTTTATGCTGAATAGTTAATTCGACATGAGATCCTACTAACGCGTGCGCGTAACTAGAACACTGCACGAGTCAACAATTTTACTCCAAAATTCAAAATCTAATAAAGTATATAAAATTTTCTACAACACTATGTAAAAGTAAATTTACTAAGAACTGTGCAAACAAGTAAATATAGAAATATTGATAAAACTATATATATTTATTTTTTTTTTGTAAATTTTTTTTTTAATTTTGTAATTTTGTAGATTTTTTTTTTGATAAAAATTTTGGGTGTTGCTTTGCAATACAACCGTCGTGAAATACCCTCCCCCCCATACTTAAAAGAAAACAGTGTCCCCAATGTTTTAGAAATAAGTACGAGTAAAGAAGAGAAAACTTCCCTGATGAAGAGCAAATCAATACCCAAGCCATCCTGAAGAAAGACATAAAGCAAAACATTTTTTTTGATATTTTTAATATTTTGGCAAAAATAAAAGAGAAATAAAACAAATACAAAAGTGCAGGACAGAAAATAAAAGATACAGACGACCAAAAATAAAAATCTCAAACATCATCGTCGTCGTCCTCCTGCTGATAATAAGCACGCAGATCAGCAAATTCCCGCTGTAGATGCTCCATAGAGGAAGCATGGCGCTGCTCGAGGGTATCAAAACGTGTGTCAAAATGAGTGCGCATGGACAGCTGCTCTGTCTGAATCTGATCCAAACGAGTGTGGATCCGCCCAAACTGCTGATCGAAATAAGTCGATGAGTCGGGCGCAGGGGGAAAATGCTGCTGTGGCGGCTGTGGAAACTGCGGAGCTGGAGCAACGCCACCGGAATCAGCTTCGAAATCAAGATCGATCGGGTCGCCACCCACTTCGCCAGGAACGGCCTCGTACTCGCGGCCACGCCTACGCATCAAACCAAGGGCTCGGAGGTTTTGGAAAGTGATAGGCGCGGGCGTTTGGAGTGGAGACATGGGAGGAAGTGTATCCCAGAGCCCCAAACGCTTGGCCAAAAATGTAACAAACGAGCCTCCATGTAGCGCACTAAGCCTCCGATTTTCGGCCTGATGCCGGAAAAACATCGCTAGCGCCGAACCAAGATTGAGGGGGACTCGTTCGTGCATGCTATATAAATATAACAGGTCCGCGCGGGTCACCACTCCATGGCTATCGCCGCGAGCGGAAAGTGTGAAAGTGAGGAGGTAGTGGAGATAGCGTAAGGCGGGGGAGAGGAGATGACTACCCTTGGATTTTTTAGGCGAATATGGATTGGGGTCGTTACTGATTTCCGCCCAAAATCCGGGAAGGTTATACTCACGAGGGAAATCAAGGGGGAGAGCGGTGTAGGCCTCCGTAAGAGTGAAGGCCTCGTCGCAGAAGCCCATGAGAACGTTGAACTGACGCAAAGGAAGAGTTTGCGAAAGCCCGCCCATTCGGAATTGAAGCACGTTGTCGGCCCCGGCCCAGTGAAAATCAAAGGAGGAGAAAAACTCCACCGTCAGCTCGTAGTACGCCGGCTCCGAAATGGAGAAGAAAGGAGCCCACCCCGGAGTAGTGAGTAGATCTCGCACCGCGTTCGCCTGCCCGAGGGTGGTGAGAACGTTCCAATCAATGACGCGGAAAACGCCAAATTCTTTCCCACGGAGGCGGGTACTTCGGTCTTGATGAGTGGGATGCGAAAAATTGAGCATAGCCTCCGCATCAAAAGCTTCATCGGGGAGTGAAGAGGAGGATTCGCCAATGGGGTGATTGCGGCGGCGGCCGGCCATTTGGAAGGAAGAAAGGAAATAATCGGCCAAAGATGAGAGAAAAGAAGGGAGAGAGGGGGGAGAAGGTGTGGAGAAAGGAGAGGGGGAAGGGCACTTAAATAGGAAAAATTTAGGTGTCACGCCCTCGGTCACGCCCGTGACCTAGGGCGTGTAAGAGGCGACACGTGATATCTGGCGTGAGGGAGGAATCCTATGCTTGACCGGTCAAAAAGTGGAATTTTGTCAAGTCACGCCCTCGGTCACGCCCGTGACCAAGGGCGTGTAACTGGCGAAATCAAAGAGAGCAGGGAATCCAATGCTCGCCGGTCAAAAATCGGTTCCCGAGGTGTCAGCGCTCAGGGTCACGCCCGTGACCATGGGCGTGACTTGACTGTCACGGGCGTGACAGTCAAAGAGAATCTTTGACCTGGTGCGGTGGAGGTGATGTGCCAGCGGGATGAGTCACGGCCGTGACCTTCAAATGTCACGGGCGTGACTTGAGTTGTCACGGGCGTGACATGTCATGTTGAGTCCGGGAGTGCCGTGATGGGTGAAAATGTTCTTCCGCCAATGTCACGCCCGTGACCAAGGATGGTCACGCCCGTGACTTTTGCGGAAGGCGGAATGGGAGGCAGCTCGTCGAGAGACTCGCCAGGAAAACGAAGCATGACGCGCCACGCCCTAGTCACGGCCGTGACTGAGGCCGTGACCAAGACTTTTTTTCAGAAACATTTTTTTTTTTTTTTTTTTTGGTTTTGGAATCTTTTTTTATCTTTTTTTTGAAAAGAAAACAAAAAATAAAAAAAACAAAAGCAAGGTAATAAAAATAAAAAGAGAAATACTAAAAAGAAAGTACCGACTTGGAGAGCGGGGTTTCGTGCGTATGCGCGAGTGACCGTTATCACGCAAATCTCCTCCAAACCTGTAAAAACCTCAAAATAGAATAATAACATTTTTTTTTTATTTATTTTTTCCATTTTTATATGTTGTAATTTTTTTTATTGTTTTTTTTTAAAAAACAAGAATAAAAATACTTAGAATTTTTTAAACGGAAGAAAAATAAAATAAGATAAAAACATGGGTTGCCTCCCAAGAGCGCTTTGGTTACGGTCGTTGAGCTCGACCATGGTGGCACGCCGATCTTTACCTCGTTCTAAATTTATCATCAAATGATGATAACGGCTTTGAGCGATGCAAGGTGGATGAATTGGTTGCATGAATTAAAATATTCTCATACCCCATTCGGAGGAGAAGAGTGCCCTCACAAACATCAAATATTGCTCGTGTAGTGGCCAAGAATGGACGACCAAGGATTAGAGGGATCCCGGCGTCCTCTTCCATATCAAGGATAACAAAGTCTACCGGTAAAGTAGACTCGCCAACCTCAACTGGCACATCATGAATCACCCCTATGGGTGTCTTCACGGAGCGATCAGCCAATTGTAATTTGATGTCGGTGGGGGTGGGTTCTCCTAACTGTAATTTTTGGGATAAACTATAGGGAATAATATTAACACTAGCGCCCAGATCGGCGAAAGCGTTTGAAAAATGAGTAGATCCTATAGTGCATGAAATATTAAAATTAGAATTAATATTATTAGCCCGCTCGATCAAACGAGCGGGGTAAGGAAGACGGGGTTGAAATTCTGGAAGAGGAAGAGATGATGGGGTAGGTGAAATTTCCTCTTCAAGATCGGTGTCCGAATCATCCGCAAAGGTCACCGCCAAGGCATTTGAAGTTGTCGGCGGTGTTCTTTTCGGCTGATCGGTGACCATTTTTAAAAGTTGCCCCACTTGATTCTCCAAATTCCGCAACGACCCTTGTAAATTGCGGACATCCACATCATTTTTAGAAATATATTTATTAACCACCTCCTCGAGAGAAGGCGGTTTAGGGGCTTGCGGTGGAAGAGATGAATTTGGAGAAGCAAAGGGGGCATTACCCGTGTTACCTTGATTACCCCATGATAAATTGGGGTGGTTCCTCCAACCTGGGTGGTATGTGTTGCCGTATTGATTGTTCCCCGGATTGAAGGGCGGCCGGTTCGGATTACCCATGTAATCCACATGCTCCGCCGCATTTTGATTAGGCTCCCAAGTAGGTGTAGAAGAGGGAGCAGTCATCCCTTCTAGTTTCTTGCTAAGTAGTTCAACCTGTAGAGATAAATTAGTAAATGAATCAATTTCATACAGCCCGGCCGGTTTATTGGAGCGCGACCGAGGTGTACTCCATTGATACGTATTCATTGCCATACTCTCTAAAAGCTCTTGCGCGCCTGCCGGTGTTTTGTTATTCAAGGTACCACCGGCGGCGGCATCAATCATTTGACGCGTTTGAGAATTGAGGCCGTTATAAAATGTCTGAATTTGCAACCAATCGGGGATTGCATGATGGGGGCATCGGCGCAAATATTCCTTAAATCGCTCCCAAGTATCATAAAGTGTTTCCGTTTCAACTTGGGAGAAAGAAATGATATCCTTACGCAATTGAGCCGATTTAGCGGGCGGAAAATATTTCGTGAGAAATTGTTCCGTCATTTGGGCCCATGTGGTGATAGATCCTCTTGGAAGAGAACTGAGCCACTGCTTAGCTTTATTGCGCAAGGAGAAAGGAAAAAGCCGAAGCCTTATTGCGTCATCGGATACCCCGTTAATTTTGAAAGTATCGCATATTTCTAGAAAACTAAAAATATGCGCGTTGGGATCCTCATCTTGAAGCCCATCAAATTGTACATATTGTTGTACCATTTGAATGATGCTTGGCTTTAATTCAAAATTATTGTTCGCTATAGCAGGTCGAACAATACAAGAAGTGGTATCCTCCAGATTAGGCCGGGCATAATAGGACATAGTCCGTTGCGCGACCTCATCCGGATTTGGATCACCCATATTAGAAGAAGTGGAAGAGGAGGAAGAAGTAGAAGAAGAAGAAGAAGGAGAAGTGACACCTACGGACTCCTCGATCGGATCTTGAGAATTTGGTCCTTGAAATCTTAAGCGTCGCCGAATGGTTTGCTCGATTTCCGGATCCAATTCAAGAAGATCGGACGGATTCCTTCGGGTCATACACCAAACAGAAAAACGTAGAAAAGAGAGAAAAAAAAATGATAAAATTAATAGAACTAAGCTTTCAAAATATCAACAATAGTCCCCGGCAACGGCGCCAAAAACTTGATGAGATAAATTCGCGCTGCGCAAAATTAAAATATTATCCACGTATAATTCGATAAGGCAAGTGTACCTATCGCTTTATAGTATAGGATTTAGAAAATCAAGTGTCGTATTTTTCCGGGCTTGTTGAGTACTTCTACTCACAAAGAAGAGCTATTATTTTATCGATCAAAAGTTGGGTTTGTTTTGGAAAAAAAACGATTTGGAGAAAATTAACTACGAAGAAAGATTATGATTAAAAGGATTAGCACTTGGTCTTGAATCCCTTTGGAATAAAATTTAATTTTATAAAAGATGAAACCGCAAACTCTTATTGAAATATATTCGACCGTGGAGGTTCCCAAAATATGGTAGAGCCTCTCTCGAGAGAACTACCACCTAACCTTAGGTTGATCGATTAAGACCCCTCGGCCAGTCGAAACCCCCTAAGCTTGCTTTAAGCGGTGAACCCCACTATTGGATTTGACTCCAATCCGGAAGATTTGCGTCACCCTCTCTCGAGGAATGCATACAACTCTTTTTATCTTTGAGTGATCTCCTCGTTCGCATGGATCTCTCGATCACTAGCAAACGAATCTTAGATTGAAAGTCATATTCCGGACATATGAAATCAAAACGAAATAATTCAAAGATAAATCGAAGATAAACAATACGAGAGTTTGCTAATTAGAAAAATTCAAAACATATTTTATTTCATTCCAAAGTTCATCATGACCAAGTGCTAAAGAAAATTTAGCTACTCATCATGATGGAGGAAACACATATGATAAGAGAGAAATACATGATTTAAAAAAAAAACTAGAATACTTGAAATGAAATTACAATAATAAAAGCTTTCAACTTGAAGAAAAACTAGCTAGAACAACGATAATAGTAGACTAAAGCTGTAAGTAAACTCCAAAATCGAACCCCCAAACTTCTGGAGATTGCTGCCTTTTATAGCTGAAAAATCGGAGAGTCACGCCCTTGGTCACGCCCGTGACCAAGGGCGTGTAAGCTGCGTAATTGCTGTCATGAAAGCCCGGGACGTTGGGGAAGAGAAACCGGCAGAAATCAATTGCATGGCGGGTCACGGCCTCGGTCACGCCCGTGACCGAGGGCGTGTCTTGAACGGGCCAGGAAACGGCGGGAAACGCCGCGAACAGGAGTTATTCTGGCGGTTGCAGAAGAGTCACGGCCTTGGTCACGCCCGTGACCAAGGGCGTGTAAGCTAGAAACGGCGGGAATTGATTGCAGGCTGAATTGAACGCATTCCGGGCGTGTCACGCCCGTGACACTCTAGGTCACGCCCTCTGTCACGCCCGTGACGGAGGGCGTGTAATTTTAAACTGACGTGGCGGACGGCTTTTTCAACTGGAATGCGCGGGGCTGGATCACGGCCGTGACAAAACGTCACGCCCTAGGTCACGCCCGTGACCGAGGGCGTGTACTTTGCGATTTCGGCCGAAATGCTCCAAATAATCTTCTGATTATTCCTATGAGCTTGAAATTGCTATTGGCAGCCCATATTACCTGAAAATACAAAAAGAAGATAAATTAGTGAAAAATTAACTAAAACTAAATTAAATTAAATTAATTATTAATAAAATATTATATGAAAATAACTATAAATATAGGATTATCAAGTATTCTTTGCCAAAGCATCGTTAAGGGCGCGCATAGCGGTGCAGCTTACGTAAGCGAGCTCAAATTCGTCGGGGCAGCCTTCTGTGTGATACCACACATGAAGACTCTCCTCATCTCGGCCAAGTCTTCTCGGCTGATAACCGCGGAGGAAATTGCTAGGGCATTCGGTAGCGCCAGTTCAGACTCCCTCCAATGAGTCCCGCAGCATCATCGGACCGCCTCCAAGGTCGAACAAGCCCCTAAGGCCTAGGGAAGCGGTACCCCCTCCGCCAGCACCTGCATTCGCTCGCGAGGCCCATCGCCTCTGCCTTGAAGAAGAGCTCGCCCCACTCTGGGCGAACTCGGTTTCCCTTCTCATGTCTTGGGCGCGCCTCTCTTCGATTTAGTGCATTCAGACATTTGGGGCCCTTATAAAACTGTTAGTTTGCCTGAATTTCGTTACTTTCTTACCATTATTGATTATCATTCTCGCATGACATGGTTGTATTTACCGTGTGATAGCTCTGAAATTCTATGTGTATTTCACTCCTTCGATGAGACTCGATCTCAATTTTCGAGCTCAATCAAAATCCTTCGCACCGATAATGCGTAATATACGAGTCACCAATTCTAGGAAACTTGCAATACGTTAGGGATTTTCCACCAAACCTCCCGTGTCTATACCCCGCAACAAAATGGTGTGGCCGAGCGGAAGAACCCCCACCTCCTTGAGGTTGCCTGCTCTCTTATGTTCCAAATGCAAGTTCTTAAGCTCTTTTGGTAGTTTGTAGTCTCCACCACCTGCTATAAATTAATCGCATGCCCTCTTCTATCCTCAACTTTGCGACGCTATTCTCCATCTTATTTTCCTTAAGACCTCTCTTCCTTTTTGTCAGGACCTGTCTAAAAGCAAAAGTCAGAGTGCGCTTCGGGCGGGTCGTGATGCCACAAACATGGGATACAAAGTGCTGGTACGAATTTCGTACAATGAAGATCCCAAGGAAATGAACATGCAACAACATCAAACTCCAGTACATAACTTTTAACCTAGTAGTTGTCCATGAATCAAGAGAAAATGGTTGATCATAACTATTACATAATAAGCAATATCCGACAGTAAAGGAAATACAACATAGAACCTGACACAACACGAAATAAGATAAACTAATACGAACAAGAAGGAGATTGCTTGGATTAATGAAACAACAGATACAATCCGGAGCAAGCTCCAGCCAAGTCTCGGAGGCTGGTTCCTCCAAAGAGCTTCTCTCTAATGAGAGCTCAAAAGACAATAGATCCCAAGATATCCTAACTCTAAAAACCACCTCTTTATATAGGGCGGGGGGCTCACATCAAACCTAATAACATTTAAAAGAAAAACATTAATAATAATAATAAGAGGACGCGTGCTCGTAATAATACATCATGTCAGAAAAGCGACCTTGACCCCAAGGTCGGAACACCTCCCGCCGATCAGTAATGATTTGCTCGCGGTTGGGACGTCGTCGATGTGCCCGAGCGGTCGCCTAGTAGTCCGTTTGAGAGCAGCAGGGCGTCGAAGTCGGCGGCGGAGAGCGCGGACATGTCGTCGCCGATGAGGACCCGACACTCCTTCACCGAGCACGCATAACTAGGAGAGTATGGTTGCTTGCAGCGGAAGCACAGACCCTTGCTCCGTAAGTCGTACTCCTGGTTGGTCAGGCGGTGTGTAGGGACATGCCGAGTGTTGGTTGGGCCCATAGTTGGTGGTCGGGGTCGGGGAGGTGACAGAGGTGGAGGTTTAGGATGGGTCGAGAAATAAGTTTGGGAGGGATGCCTGGAGGAAGGTGATGGGGAAATAATGTCGCCGGACGTCGCGAGGAATTCCGCCTCCACAAGGGTGAGAGGTTGATGACTTGGTGGACCGTTAATGGTTTGAGAGTGCGGAGATGGGAGTGGAAGTGGGGTGCAAGACGTTCATGAAGAACCCCAAGTAATGGTCTGGGGGGAGTCCGGGAACATGGGTGACCAATTCCACGAAGGCATCAATGTACGAGTCAATGGAGCCGGTGTGTCGGACCCCGCAAAGTTGTTCGATCATGGGGCCGGAGTAGCGATCGTCATACCGCTGAATGAGGGTCTCAGTGAGAGCTGTTCAAGTGAGGTCGGGAGAGGTCTGACGGAGCCAACGGATCTATTGGAGGGCAGACCCTTTCATGCCGATAAGTGCTGTGGAGAACCGTTGTGTCGGAGGGGTCTGGTGAATGTCGAAGAACTGTTCGGCGCGGGCAATCCACCCGAGGCGGCCAGTCCCGTTGAATGTGGTGATGTCAGGTCCACGGTACGGTGGAGTAGGTAATTCCCCAAATGCGGGTGTATCAGGGATCACAGTGCTGGGGGATCCCACACCAGAGGAGGTAGGAGGCCCGGAGTGCTGGTTGGACTGTAAGCTCTGGAGCATGGTCAGAATCGAGGCGAACTGCTGGGCCTGTGCCCCGAGACGAGCGTTGATGGTGGTGAGGGTGTGTTCGAGGGCTTCCACGCGGGATTCCATCCTCCCCTTTGGCATATGAGGATGCGCGAGGGATAGAGTGTCGCAGGAGAGTGTCGGAGAGGGCGGAGATGTGCGAGCTGGCGGCGGAGAGTGGAAGCAGGCAGGGCGCAACAGCGACGGGACGACGACTGAGCGATGGTGCCGATCCGGGTTGGTTTAGGGCTGAACAGACACCGGATCTGGCGCTGGGTCGAAAGATCGGGGCTGGGTAGGGCTGTGCAGGGACGATCAGTGCGGTGCCGAGCGGATCTCGGCTGCACAAGGCCGATCGGGGCGTGCACAGGCGGAAGCCGGCGCGGATCGCGGAATCGGGCGGCGAATGCGGTTACGCACGCGGCGTCGACGTGTGGTGCGGCGTTGGATCGCTGAAGCGGGTCTGCGCGAGCTCTAGGACAATGGAAAGCAAGACTCCGACAGCTGTAGCAGCGGGCGGAGCGGCAGATCAGACCAAATAATACGAACAAGAAGGAGATTGCTTGGATTAACGAAACAATAGATATGTCCGGAGCAAGCTCCGACTAACTCTCGGAGGCTGGTTCCTCCAAAGAGCTTCTCTCTAATGAGAGCCCAAAAGACAATAGATCACAATATATCCTAACTCCGAAAACCACCTCTTTATATAGGGAGGGGGAGGAGGCTCACATCAAACCTAATAACATTTAAAAGAAAAGCAATAATAATAATACTAATAATAATAAGAGGACGCGTGCGCGTAACATAAATCTCCAACAATAGCAACTTGTCGTGGATCGGGCTCAGGTGGCGGGTGGCACAGTCATTGACGCTAATGCAAATTCCAAAACAAACAAGGAAAAACCTCAGAACATTGGTAAAAGTAAAGTAAATTACACAACTAGCAAGGGGTCAGAAATGTATGTGTACAAATTTTCAGGAAACGAAGCTAGCAAAGCAGGAAAGTAAATGAGTCAAGCAGAAACAACCAGAATTATTAGCCTACTCTTGGGTGTAACATATATTCATACATGTAATGACATAAGCTGTAACAAATGAGAAATGTAGGTGTTTTTTATTTGATACAGAAGATTCATGATTCAGAAGGATTCAAGATCAGATTCAAGAATTATCAGAGATTCATAATTTTTGCCCGTAATCTCTAAGGGGTGGCGCTTGCGAACCCTCACCCTTGAGCCAGGGAGTTTATGCTCTCTATGACTGATCCTTTGTTCCCGTTAGGGATTCAAGAGGGAATTCAAGTCAAGGAGTTGCATCAATTAAACATTTCTTTTCAATGTTTACGATATTAGTGAATGAAATGATTCATATTTTAGTAATTCCTAGCGTATTAAGACAAGCTAACAATTTGATGATACATGTATTCAAAAGTAAAATTCATAAACATAGGAAAAGTTGCATCAAGCTATGGTCAATGTTTGCAAGCGAGAGATTTCTCTACTTGCCTTAAGGCCAAATAAGATGGTGACCACTAAGTGGCGGAAGCAAATTTAGAAACCCTATTTAAACCTATTCAAGAACAACGAAAGTGATGTTCGATATAGAAAAATTCACTATGCTAACTTGAACAATAGAGGGTCTAGCAAAATTATCGTCCTCAAAGGTGAGGGAGAGGAGATTACCACGTAGAAATCGGAATTCGACGACGCTTTGGCTAGGTAAACTCTAAATCGGACGGGGTTTTGATTGATACCACCAATTGATTCGATGAGCGGCGCCAGAAATTACAATTACAAGGTGGTTAGACGATTATAAGGGGCATAAATTTTGGATCACAAATATTTGTGCAAATTGAAGTCTAAAAAAATTATACGTTATCCAAAAATTTGAATGAAAGGGATGGAGGAAGAATCTTACCCAAAAGAAGCTAAATCCGAGCCCAAGGAGGAGAGGGAAGGAAACCCTAGGTTTCCCTCTTGAAATCACCGGCCAAAGCAAAGAGGGAGAAGGAACTTTAGGGTTGCCAGCCCTAGGAGGAGAGGGTGGAGGAAGTTGTTGACCCTTGAGGGGGATAAGAAGTGTTGCTGTCACGACCCGTCTAATAGCAAATATCAGAGTGCGCTACGGGCGAGTTGTAATTCAGCAGAGCAATTCACAATAAAACTCTCATTTCTCGCTGACACTTAGGAGCTAACTAGAATGGGATATAGGAGGAACGAATGATATTGATAGACAAGCGGAACATGAAGCACTGATTACGAATACCGGAGTCTTGAAACTAGAGATTCTAACACATTCTATACCGTCAGGTACATAGATCATGTAATAATTGCAGCATTTTCATTGGACAACTCTAGGTGATGATCATGCAATTACAATAATAAGTTCATATGCGATGTCAAGCAAATAGTAAATTCATGTGTGTACAATCATTATTGTTGTTCTTAGCTTCACACTTGTGCAATGATTTATGATATGAATGCAAATGAATGGATACACATGCCATGTTAAGTGCCCGTTTCACTTAACGTCATGCATATTATGATCTAATGTCATCGCACTTGAAAATATTAAACTGCCCTTATCCATTTAGTATTCGCAAGCGGTGTATATCCTAGTCAAATTCATATGCATAAAAATGTTAAGTTTGCCTATAACCCCTTAACATTCGTGTGCATACTACTCATGCTTATGAGTGTTGTGTGTGCGTGTTTCAACCGCGACCAACAAATAATGACAAGGTGAGTGAAGGAATGATGCATGCCTATATATACTTATAATAAGATTCAAAATAGGTGAAAAATCATAAAATATTTTATCTTTAGAAGCAAACCTGGCTTTGATACCAACTGTCACGACCCGTCTAATAGCAAATATCAGAGTGCGCTACGGGCGGGTCTTGATGCCACAATCATGGGGGAAAGAATCTCCATGTCTGTTAGGCGGAAGCTGAGATACTGATAATTAGTTTTAAAATAATTACTTTAGAGTAAAATAGATTGTTTTTATGCGGAAGATTTAAAATATGGCAGTGAGATTATTAGATACACATATATTTTTAATAAAACTCATGATACCGTTTTTTTACAATGACAAATCCAGAGAAATGAACATGCAAATCATATCAAATTCTTATTCATATATTAATTAGCCTAGTAGTTGTCCATGATAACACAGAAAATGACTGATCGTAATTATTACATAAAATAAATATCTGACAGTTAAATGAAATGAAACATAAATATAGAACCTGTCACGACAAGAAGATAAACATCCAGAAGTTGGAGCTTGACGCAGATCGGGCTCAGAAAGCAGGAGGCGCAGTCACAAATGCTTAGGCAAATTCCAAAACAAGAAGGAAAAAGCCTCAGAACATTAAACCAAAAGTGAGCAAGGTAAAAATATATAATACAAGTAGGGGCAACCAGAAATATACGTGTACTGACTTTCATGAAACAGATCTAGCAAAACAGGCAAGTAAATGAGTCAAACAAAAACTACTAGAATTATTAGTCTACTCCAGTGTGTAGCAGGTGTTCGTTCATGTAAATACATAAGCTATAACAAATGAAAGGTGTAGGTGTCTTTAGTTGATGCACATGATTCGTGATTCAGAAGGAATCAAATTCAGATTCAAGATTTATCAGAGATTCATAGTTGTTGTCCGTGATCTCTAAGGGGTGGCTTTTGCGAACCCTCACCCTTGAGCTAGGGAGTTCATGCTCGCTATGACCGGTCCTTTGCTTCTGTTAGGGATTCAAAAGGGAACCAAAGTTAAGGAATTGCATCAATTAAACATCATCATTCATTATTTGCTTATGTGATTAATGAATTAAATGATTCATAATTTTAGTGATTCTAGCATATCAAGATATGTTACCAGTTACTGATTCAGATATACAAGAGTAGAATTCACAAATATGAAATGGGGGGAATCAAGTCATGGAACAATAATTACAGAAGTCTTAGAGCCAGACAGACATAAGAAACAAGATTCGATGACACATAAGAAACTAGATAGAGTTTTGAAACTTGCGGGTTCAAGTATTCACGAGGGATAAGATTACTCCGCATCATTTTCTAGGATACCAAGTATTCATTCAGATTAATCCATTCCAAGACACGATTATCTTCTAAGTAAACACATGTATGATTCAAGCATTTTACATAAAACGCAATTCATTTATTCGCTAGCAAGAAATCTTAATATTTGTCGTTATATCAATTAGTGCTCATGCTCAAAAAGAACTACTAGTCCTCCAATTATCCATCAAATGATACACAATTCATCTAAGTTGAAATCCAATTAAAATCATCATTCATATTCACAACTCATGCTATTCCAAATGCGTGAAACCTCAAAATACTAACAAGTCAATTTAGGTTTAAGATCTAAGCTTATTTGACGAAACATGTATTCAAAAGTGAAGTCATAAAATCATAAGAACATACGATATAATTAAACTCAATGTTTGCAAAAGAGAGGGAGCCTTAAGGTGCGGCTGGAACTAACGACTGCGGCTAAGCGACGCAAGTAAAAATCAGAAACCCTATTTCGAACCTCCCTCAAATGTGAGGGGAGAGGAGATTACCACGCGGAAATGGAGACTTTGCGGCGCTTGGCTAGGAAAAACACTAAATTAGAAAGGGCTTTGCGTGATCCCACCAATTGAATCGAGGAGCGACACCGGAAATCAAGAACAAATCACGGTTAGACGATTAAAATAGGGCAAGAATCTTGAATCACAAGTTGAACGCAAAATTGGAGGTAAAATTTCCAAGATAAAAATAGAGAAATCTGAATAAAGGGGAAAAGAGGAGTTTCTTACCCAAGGAGACCAATTTCGGACTAAAAAATCTGAGTAAAGGAGATTTCGAGCAAACCCTAGGAGTCCCCTCCGCAAAACTCAGCCAAAACAGACACAAGGAGGGCTGCCGGAGGAGGAGGTTGCGGCTGCCGGCCTTTTGGGCAGGGAAGAAGCCGATGCCGGCCTCCAGAAATGGAGAAGAGGTTACCGGACCGCTTGGAGGAGAGAGCTGATGTGGCCGACCCTTTGGAGGAGAAGAGATGTTGCGGCCTTGAGAAACGGAGGCTGGAGGCAGGGCTACTGTCGGCCACGAGCGCAGAGGAGGGGGGGGGGGGGGAAGAGGTCGGCGCAAGCGGGGGCAGCGGCTGGAGCGGCGATCAGGAGTAGAAGACGCTGCGCGCGGAAGACAGGGAGTGCGAGGCGGGTGTGGGATCGGAAGTCTGCGGGAGATTAAATCATTAATAGAGATTTAATTCATTTAAACCCCCCTTTTTTATATGGGTTGTTACAGTTGCTGCGGCTTGGGGAGGAGAAGCTGCCGGCCACAGCAGGAGGAGGAAGAGGCAGGGCGGCCGCCGACCACGAGCGGGAGTCGGCGCGATCGGGAGGCGATGCGTGCAAAAGACGAGAGCAGCGGGAGACATAAGCGGGTTGCGTCGCAAACAGGAGGCACGAGATGCGGGAACCCTCGACCGAAATTTAAATAGAGGGATCGGGGGGGGGGGGGGGGGCTGCGGCTATGTATAGAGTGAACCCATTAGATTATTTATAGGAAAGCCCATAATTTAAAATTAATTGAATTCTTTTGGGTTGTTACACTTTTGAATCATCCTGTCTTCTGAAGTGTTTGTTTTGTCCATCATTTTTCCCCTCATGTGGACAAACTGGCCTCACGCACCACCAAGGATATGTTTGTCGCGCACTCTCGCACGCAGATGAGTTGTGTGCCACTCTCCTACCGATTTGAAAACTGTTATTTCCGTTGATATCGCCTTCCTCAAGGATTAGCCCTTCTACTCCTCTACTTCTGATACCATATCAACTGTTATCCCACGTCCCAACATCCCCATCACCAACTCTCTATAATCCGTACTACCACCATCTCCTTCTCCACCCCTCTCCTCTCACCGTATACACTCGTCGTTTTCATTTTAATTCTCTGGGACAGCTGATCCTACTGATAACGCTTCACGGCCAGCTGCACAAACTACAACTCCCATCCACGATGATGCCCCATCTACAACTCACCCTCTATCTCACTATGTCTCCTTTCACCGCTTAACTTTAGACTTCAGCTTTATTTGGTTCGGCGTTTTGCTCCGGCGGCGGGAGGAGAAGGCGGGCTATTGGAACCGGAGGGGGGAGGCCGCGGTTCGAATGGCGGCGTTTTCCTCCATTTCTCATAGCGCGGCGGGTGCAGAAACGCGGCAAACGCCACCGTCGGGCGTTTGGTTACCCGCCTTGCGGCGGTGTTTGCCGCAAACGGCGCCTCCAAACGCCGCGCCAAATGAAGCCTTCACTGGTTTGCAGCTTCCTTGTCCTTTATTTCCACCCCCTCTTCTTTGCAGGAGGCTTTCCATTATCTGGGGTGACGGGCCACGATTGATGATGAAATGGTTTGCCTCCAGGCCAATTAGACATGAAACCTTGTCCCCTTCCTCCTGGTCAATCTCGTGTGGGCTGTAAACGGGCCTTCACTATTAAGCACTGTCCTGATGGGATGGTTCAGCGCCTCAAAGCCCGTTTTGTGGCTCGCAGTTTCACTCAACAATATGACCTTAACTATGAAGAAACGTTCTCTCCAGTTGCTAAGATGAATATGTTACGAGTCTTGATCTCCTTGGCCGTCCATCGTCTTTAGCAATTGCATCAACTTAATATCAAGAATGCATTCCTTAATGATGATCTAGTAGAGATTGTTTACTTGCAACAACCTCCTCGTTATGAAACCACGAGTAAGTCTCTTATCTGCCATCTCAAGAAATCTATCTATGGCCTGAAGTAGTTCCCTCAGGCTTGGTTTGATAAGTTCAGTCAGGTCGTTTGAGACTTTGGCTTCATTTGGAGCTCAATAGACTTCTCCTTATTTACTCAGCGTTGCTCAACAGACTCGGTAATACTTCTTGTGTATGTTGACGATATTATTATCACGGGTGATGATCTGAATGGTATATCTATGATCAAGAAGCACTTGACTCACACTTTCAGACCAAAGATTTGGGTCGCCTCCGATAATTCTTGGGTATTGAGATAAACCCGATGGGCTCGTCTTGTCTCAATGAAAGTACTATCTCGATCTTCTTCATGATGAAGGCTACTCAAGTTGCAAGCCTGCTAACATACCAATAGATGCCAACCACAAGGTTTGTGCTCACGCATCCGACTCTGATCCGCTTTTCCCTAATTCAGAGTACTATCGTCTTCTTGTTGGTAAAATTATAAGGCCCGATATCTCATTTGCTGTTGGTGTGGTTAACCGCTTCACGCATGCTCCTCGGATATCCCACCTCCAAGTCGTCGAGCGAATCCTTTGGTATCTGAAGAATGCTCCGGGATAAGGGTCGTCCCTATCATTAGGTGTTTATTCTGATGCAGATTATGCCTGGATGTCGTCGGTCTACGAGTGATTAGTACTCTTATTTTGGAGGACACCTCGTCACTTGGCGGAGGATGTGCAGACGGCGGTGGCACGCTTCTCTGCGGATACTGAGTATCGTTCGATGACGTCTGCTCTTTCTGAACTTACGTGGCTAGAAAGTCTTCTTACTGGAAAAAGTTAAACTTCCAAAAATTGATACGCGACATATACCCGTTGCCGAGCAAATATCTGATATTCTCACCAAGGCCTTACTGCGCCCCCTGTACCGTCCGTTCGTTTCCAAGCTTGGCTCCTACAATCTATATGCTCCAGCTTGCAGGTGTGTAAAAGAACTATAAATAAACCCAATGTAAAGGTTCACTTTCTTGGCCTATTAGAGATTCCTCTGATGTATAGATTGGTCCCACATCTTGGTTTGGAGTTAAGATATCACTTCTCCCTCCTTATATATGTGTACAAACACTTGCATTGTTTGTGTTATTACAAATTAATAAAAATATTTGAGCTTCGTATTTCACTTTTTCTACTGTTTTAATTAGGATTGTATAATGCATACATAGATAATTAAGATTTGTCGACCTACATAAGCTCTCATTATATATGAAGTTCTTATTTTACTAAAATGTTTTTGGTCATTATCTCAGTGCAATTTGCTCAATATAAGTTATTGCCCAGCTACAGAAGAAATTTCTGAAGGGAAGAGCTTAGTAAGTTTTATGTTTATTGCCGGTTTATAGAGGAGCCTCTCTCTGATATTCATGAAACTTTATATGATTTTTCTAAACGAAGACATCAAATTGATTAATTCTATTTTGCTGCACAGATAGTGATTGTATATAATTCTCTGGGATGGAATCGTACGGAGTATGTCAAAATTCCGGTAAGTTCATTATTAACTCCTTTTTACCCAAATCTGATCCCCGTATAAATGACTCTTGGACAAGTCCTTCCAATTTCAAGGGAAAGATGTTATGCTCCGCTTTTATATTTTTCAGGCACCTACTTTTTGTAAGCATTCGGTAAGCTGCGTTGCTAACAACTGTTACAACAGAATGCCCACTTGTCATATTTAGCACCTTGTTCCTTGATAGTAACTTGCAAACTACGAGGAGATTTAGTGAGCCATCTAGGCATATGCTCTTCAATTTTAAACCAAAAAAGAAAGAATGTTGTTAAGTGGACTTCAGATTTTAAGCCAAATTAGATATTGGTCACTTACTATGAGTAACATTCAAGAGAAACATCCTACTTTCCCTTCCTTAAACAAGCAAAGCCTTTTCCCCTCTTCCATCACCCAGCAGCCCAAATCTTCCCCTGTATTGCGTTCTGTGTGCTGTCCAGCCACCCTACAGCAACCCAGAATTCCTGCCAAACATCCCACACCACTTCTCCACCCCCAGCTCCCTGGAAGATTGCTACCGACCACCCAAAGCACCCTCCTGCAGGGTCTAAATTGATGTCTTTCTCCCTGGACAGCCATCCCCATCCACAGTTTGCTGAATGCTGCCTCCCTGCACGGTCCATGGTTTCTGTCCCTGTTTCTGGACTGCCATATACAACATCTGAGTGCTGAAATCAGCCCCGGACAGGCCTCTGAAGCATCTCCAGCCCTCCCATCTTTACTATTTTTGGAAAGTTCAAGGTGTGTTGTTATCTCTTTAGCATTGGATCTTGTGTTTGTTCTCTACTTGTAGAGATAGTGACTTATAATCTTTGTTTTCAATTGTTTTGGTCTTTGTATTTGCTCATTCTAAAAGTTATTTGATTTCCTAGTACTCTTGTACTTATACGACTTCTCGTGCCTCCTTATTTGTGAGCTTTAACTATTGTCGCATAAGTCTATTTTGATTTATAAAAATAATTATTATTGCACGTTAGTTTCGTCGGATATGTATGGTTGCATGTAGGAGCTTCCTCACTATTTATCTCGTCATATAGGACTGTCCTACGTCAGATTGGTATCAGAGCCCCAGGTTCGGGCTTAGTTTAGAATACACGGGACTAGAACCTATATGTTTCACCATGTCATATCATAGTAGCAATTGCTACTATGATCCTCTATTTGATGAACACGAGTCCACCCATTTCGTTAATCCTCTATTTGAGGACACAGATTCCACCACTGATTAAATACAGTGTTCCCTCGGGAGGACCTTCATACTATCTTGATTATCCTCGTCCCCGGCCCGTCACTTGTAGAAATCGTGCTAATATTTTTCCACACTTTGATTCTTCTTGAGATAATTACCTTGAGGAATATCAAAAACTCTATAGAGGTCACCACCTTCAAGATAACATCATGTGTAGTGAGCTTCCTAGTGTTCCGAAAACAGATATATCGGTAGCCGAATTTCAACGATGGGTTCGTGATCAATTTGATCGCTTGGATGTTCATTTTGATCACATAAAGAGAATTTGTAAAAAAAAAACTTATGGATTTAGGTCAAGCCATGGATGCGTCTAATAGTACTCCCACTGACATGCGAGACTCGACACCTGGTTTTGATTCATCTTCTCTTGAGGAGACTCAGTGCCCACTTTATTTTGGAGTGAGTCTAATCCTGATTATATGATACTGGTGGAGAGCGACACTAGTATGATTAGTGAGGATGGTCACGAGAGCGAGGACGAGCGGCCCAGTGACACTGTGATGGTATATCCATCCCTCACATCTCACTTAGAGCTCTATCGAGCCTCATGTTGAACTACCAAGCCCTTGTGAGCATGATATTCCAATGAATGATCCTTTTCTGAGCATTAAAGACGTGACACCTTTCCTAGTCATATCTCCGAGTCACTGATTGAGATATCACTTCATGGAAGCATTCTAGAGTGGTATCTCAATGCCAAAGTCTTACACAGTCTTCAAGATGCTTATCTCACACATGACGAGTATTCTTACACACCACCTCGAGAGCCTCCAGATAAACCACCACTCTTTAGGGACGTGTCACTATCTATGAGTTAGTCGAGAGTGAGAGTGCTCTCGATGGTCTTGAGTTCGATTCCATTATTATTAGTAATGACATTTTGGGTGTTTATTTAAATGATAATCGCACCCGCGATGAATTTTTTTACACCCCACCCCCTGAACCCCCTGAACCCCCTGATCATGTGCCCCTATGGAATGAAACCTGAGGGGATGAATAGTCTCTACATAGGAGTTCTGTTATGTCTGTCGACCATCATTCATTATCACTGTGTAGCATGCATGAGTCTATCCGACGTACGAGTACTTGCAATAAAATTATTTATAAATTTTATACTGATAGTCACAAGAGTTTGCAAAGCTTCAAAGAATGAGAACAAATGTTGATTTGTATATGTGCTGAGAAGTTCCCATCTCGAAAATTAAATGCTAAGCTAATGGGTCTTTACACCGTGCTTAAGAGAATTGGAAAAAAATTTATGAGTTGGATATCCCGTAGAGTATGAGAATTTTACATCTATTCAACGTGGAAGATTTGACATCATTCTTTAAGCCACATGATTCTGTGTTCCCTTCGCCCTCTACCACCACAACTCCTCAGCCTCCATTGTCGTCCACCACTCCACCACAGCTCCAATTGTCCTCGATTTCCCCTTCCATTTCAGCGCCTCAGCTACGACCTTCGTCTACCACTCAGCTTCCGTCACAGCCCGAGTCCTCTGCTCTGATTGATCATATGGCTTCTTTCACAACAGTACGACATTCTCCGACATAGGCATCACCTCGGCTTATTCCACAGTAGTACGACATTCTCCAACACAGGTTTCACCTCGGCTTCTTCCATAGTAGTACCTTACATGTTTGATGGCGACGACATCAACAGTACCTTCTTGCACATTGATGGTAGCGTTTGGGAGGGCTATTGGGCTCCGTTGCTGATGAAACGCACCGCACTTTTAACAATAAGCGGCGTTTGGTAGTGCTTTTCTTAAAACCTGCGTTTCTTAAAATCCGCCGTTTTCTTCTAACAGGGATCCGCGGCTTTTTTCCGCGGTTCACCGCAGACGCCGCACCCGCGACGCGCGCTTCTCCTTCCCCGATGACGACGTCCCTCGCGCTTCTCTTCTTCCCCGACGACGACGTCCCGCGCGCATCTCTTCTTCCCCGACGACGACGTCCCGCGCGCATCTCTTCTTCCCCGACGACGACGTCCCTCGCGCTCTTCTTCCCGGGCGACGCTACTCTCCCCTTCGCCGCCTCGTTGTTCGTAACCCTAGCGCAGCAGCCATGGCATGGTCATAGAGTACTGTAAGAAGCACGTCGAGTGCACCCCTTCGCCATCTTCTACAGGCGACGAAAAAGCCATTGAGGAGGAACTCACGAGCTGGGACTCTGACTAATCAGGCCACTCTCTTCGACCTCATTCTGGTCTGCCTCATATCCTTGTGAACTTTTCCATACTTTTATTTTAGTTAAATTTGTATGTCCTTCTAATTGATTAGTTACAAGATTTTGGAACAAAATGTTAATTATATGCCTTTTGATCATGTCCGCCCCAAGTGTTGATCTTGATCTGTTTACTGGAGTATTTTTGCAGTGTGTGTATGTGTATGTGAGTGTGTGTATATATGTGTGTGTGTGTTTTTTGTTATTGTGTGTGTATGAGTATGTGTATATGTGTGTGTTTGTGTGTATGTAGGTGTGTGGATTTTGATTTCAGTGTGTATAACAGTTTCGTTTTTTGTTATTTTGTTATTTTGTTACTTTAGGTGAAGATAGTCTTACAATACCCAGGCCTTTGATGTTCCTCTACCGTCTAGCATATTGATGGGGACTCTTCTCCATTGTAATAACTTAACTGTTTAACTTTATGCTTTTAAAAGTTTTTGAAGATACATTAGAGAAATTAGTTTATAAGTTAAAATTTATGTACAATAGTACCTTCGTTGTGTTGTTGTTGTGCCTTTTGCTACATCAACATTCGGCCCAATTGACCAAATTCTGTGTGAGTAGGTTGATTTAAATATACCTTCTTTTTCCTTGTCAGGGGGTGATGTTAACATGGAAATATTTTATACTTGCTACTAATTGAATTTTCTTCACAATTGCAAGAGCTTCTTCTAAATCTTATCATCATTGTGCTTAATACAGATCACAAGAATATACAAAAACAGGGAAAGTGCTGAATTTGAATTTACTGTAAGTTGCTCTTCAGTTGTTGCATTTATTTATTTTTTGTTTTTTTTATAATCAGCGTAATTTTTTTCTTCTTGTATCTAACTTGGATTCACTTTTGTATGTGAAGATTGGTCCAATCCCAACTGATGATAAAATTGGAAAGGAGGTTATTTCTCGGTTGACAGCTGATATGGTCACAAATAAGACATTTTATACTGATTCCAATGGAAGAGATTTCCTAAAACGAGTAATAATTTATGAATTTGTTTTCTTTTGATAAATAGTTTCAAGAATTATTTTAATTGTTATTTTGTTGCCATCTTGATGAGAACTGTTTTCAAGTCCTTTTCATTTCATTTGTGGGAACAGAGGGCCTTGTTTTCCATATATATCTTATGCTCACTGGTATGGAGATAAACCAGTAACATTAAGGGTCGACAACATTCTTATTTCACCTTTCCACTAGTATCTAATATGTAAAACAAGCTATAAGTGGAATACACATGAATGCCCAGAGTTCCATCACTATTTGTATCTTATTCATGCGTCAAACCTCACATTAGCATCCTTAAGTATTTGAGCCTCTAATTTTTTTCTTTTTTGCAGTTGCCTAGAATGAATTTTTATTTTTTCAATCTACATACTAAGTAATGAAAATGAACCAAAATCTCATAAAATAGTACCCCAATTTATCTCCTTATCAACCTCAATATCAAGGTCATACACCCATAGGATAATGATGACTCAATTTCCAACTATTTCCAGAGTTATAGCACCCAAAGAGCAATGTTCCAAATTTAAATAACATGAGAGTTACTAGCTACTTATATGCTATCATCCAAAGTATGGTACAAATTTCCTTCTTTGTACTTATAATCCACATTATCAAATGTGGCTACACAGAAACCTCAACATTTACATATAGATATGCCCTTTCTTCTAGCTTACTAATTGAGATGTCAATTAAATTAGGCTCTCCAAAAAATGGCTAATTCAATAGTTTATTTGGCATATTAAGAGTTCTCAATTTTCTTTTCATTTGTCACCATACAAGTTACTTCAATCTTAGATTTACCTTGCCTACTGACACTCTCAGAATCTAACTTTTTATCTACATATCTATCTTATGCTCAATCACCATAAACTCAAGCTCTTCATTCTCCTCCACAACTGATTTAGAAGCCACCTTCCCAAGACTATTCATATGATCCATAAATTGAGGTTTAATTACTTTCTGTAGCTTTTGAACAACTTCATATATTTCGTCTATTGAAATCAAACTGCTCTCATGTTATATGCCATCGTGTAGGATCGCATCACCGGCCATGAAAGAGGAGGCTTGATGGAGGGAGAGGCAAGCATCTTCCTTCGATTACCTCGGTGGTCGGTGTTAGAATAAATAATAAGTACTTATATATTTTACTAGTCTGGGTTGGGTATTTGTCCCACATCGATTATTCTCGTTTGGTAGTTTGTCCCTCTTCCGTAAATAGAGGCAGCATTCTCTATTTCAGAATAATAAGAGTATTCTATTAGCTAACATGGTATCAGAGCCAGAGCCTGAGCCTGGGTAAACTTATTCGGTAAACCCTATTCTGCTTCAGTGGCCCTATACTTTCTCTCGTTATGGAGAGCCATTTTCCTTCATCTTCCTCTCCTCCTATGATTTCGCTTGGATTCGTCATCGACCGAAGGGGAGGGCTCATTGTTTGCCAAGATTACTTCGCTAGTGCCCCGTAGATCTAATCCTCTGCTTCTCTCGTGATCTCATCCTCTACTCGTTGCTCTAGATCAGGACTCCACTTCTATTGTGATCACATCCTCCGCTCGTTGCTTCAGATTGGGAGTCTACTTCTCTTCTACCCCATCCTCCGCTCGTCTCCTCAGATCAGGTCGATGTGATTCTTCAGCTTTTCATTGTAGATGGAAGTTCACGGTCCACTCAAAGCCGCAATCCGCTCCAATTGAGACAGATAAAGACTTCTTGGAGCCAAGAACTCGACTCGCTAGAAGTCGATGGACTGTGAAGGTTGATGGTCTACTAGATCACAAGAGCTCGCCGAAGGCGAGAGACTTGAAAATAGAGAAGCGAGATGGTTGTTTTACAGTGTGGAACTCCCACCACTTACCTAGGACTGTATATGAACTTCCCCTCTTAAACCAAGTGTTGTGCGAGGTCGGTGGGATGACAAGCGATGTAACTAAATCTTAAAATAGGCTTCTCTCGTTGTATGTGGACTGCCCTATTCCCTTTACAATCAGTTGTATTTATTGTCAAAAGTAGGAGATACCTTATTGTGAGGTGGGACCCACCCCCATGCGAGGTCATTGTTAAAGTCCTGTAGCCCCTTGAGTTGCCGGATAACTAACTGTTGGAATTGTATATTGAACGTCAGCGAGGTCCTTGTGAGGTTCTCTGAGCAAGCTCGTTGAGGGTCGTCGAGGTCTTACCGTGTATGGGTGCTCTCCATATGTCATCTTGCTGAATATTGGTTGTACATGATCCTTGTTTTTTTCGAGCTCGACACGAGGTCTAAAAAACTGCCAAATACTAACTTCGGCGAGATGGACTGGACTTTATAGATACAGCATGCCGACCCTCTCCTTTGACTACTGTTTTTAACTGTGTCGAGATGAATCCTCCAAGTGCACTGAATTCTGTATGAGTATTTTTTTTCACGCATGGATTCTCCTTCGAAACACGAGGAGGAGATGCAGCATAAGAGGGACAAGCATTCTTGCGACGAGTCCTCTTCCGTCGAGAAGCGCGACCACTCTAAACATAAGCGCGGAGATGTCAAGGAGCTGGCGATGCCTCGTACCGAGGTTTCTTATCCCACCACGACTTGCTCGCTTATGATGTCTGCATCGAATGCCAAGGTTATCCAAGACTGTGTAAGAGATTTACTCTAGCAACTGGATCTTCAACCGAGATACTAGTATTGCGATGTGATTCTCCACTGTTTTGTAAGTGCTGGAGCAGGTCATCCTAGATGAGATCACCGACTTAGTGCTAGATTCAGATTATTTTCTCTCCTCCCTAATACTGCCGACTTGCTTTGTCCCAATGTTTTGGTTCCTTTCCCCCAAGTATGTGTGGCTGATGTTGCTTTCCTAGCCAACACGATGATTCCCTCCTATTGACTTGATTTCTTCACCTTGCAGAGATTCTGATAAAGATTCCTGCCGATTCGTTGTCGTTGCTGCCAGATCTCATGAAGGAGTAGGCTCCTCCCTTCTTGTTGAGGATACAAAGAGCATCTCGTTCACCGAGACCTCTTCGGTGTAGCAACTGCCCCCACTGATTAACGGACTTCGCTGGGCGAGGTCCCTGTCGAGGATCCTAAGACGAACGATCCGCATGTTCCTTCGAAGTCCTATGAGAAGCAACCTCGTGGAGCGAGATGCTTCCTTCTACCGACCCTGCACACAAAAGGTACTCTTCCGACTCCAAGGGTCTCCTTGGTAAAGAAAGCTTTGTGAGGTCGTTTTCACCATTCTAGGGATTTCCTGATTCTCAATGTTTTTGTCTATTTGCAATGTCCAAACTGTCCCCGCAACTGATGCCTTCCGAGCAGCGAAGTTCTTCCCGTGACAAAGCTTCTCCTTTCGGGTAAAATTTTCAAGATGGCTATGAACTGGTTAGATTTACGCGAGATGTGCTGATGTTTTTTCCTTTTTTGCAAATTTGGATTATACTTCTACTCTTGTCGTCACCTCGCATGGTGTTGATGTGCCTTCAAAGATTCAGCTGCCTTTGCCACCTTCAAGCCACTGGGGTCCTGATCACCTTGTCACCCTTGGCGTCCCGTCCTGCAATCCTCTGGTGATGGGCGACTTTCAGAGTCGTGTCCTTGCTTTTGCGGCTAATGTGGACGTGATGGTAAGCATGCTCGGGGGAGGCAACCTCGCCCCCCATGTTGCCACACCAGAGTTGTGGATGCCTCTGGTGGAGGGATTTGGTCCTCGATGGACTCCTCGGAGATGTGCAATAATGAGATTATTAGTTTGGGGGTTCGGGCCAATGTGCTTGAGCTCTATTACGAGTTGTTCACTGAAGATCTTCACGGCATCATTAGTTCTACTGGGTCGTCCACAGACTTCGCATGCATAACAGATCTCCTCCGTCGGGCCGAGTCTTAGTTAGCGTAGGTGCATGCCTTATTCCAACCCGCGTCCAACCTGGGATGGAAATCCCACACAGGACAAGCTCACGACATGACTCTTGTCGTCGAGGTCATTTGTATCTTCTTCTTTTTTCTACGTGATTTGCGCCCTTATCGGTGATGTTCCACGTGCACTGTAATCAAGGTTGCAGATGTCGGATGTCGGGTACACGTCGATTTGGGTTTTCATGTCGGTTTTTTATATATCGGAGGATATATCGGGGATATTTCATATATCGGGTTTTAATATTTAATTAATTATATATGTAATTAAATGTTATTTTTTTATACATTCACAGTACTACTTATTTTATAACCTATTGAATTTCTAAATATTAAAAGTTATATATAACATTTAACATGCAATACTTTAATAATAGAACATTTGTAAAACTAGTAATTTTAAGAAACTTTCAACTATATATTATTTCTATGAGATCAAAATTTTAAAAAATGAAATTTCAAACATACCTCATTCTTCATCACTTACAGCCTCATCTATAGTCGGCAGAGTAGATAGAATATGATCTTCATCTGATGAACCCTCTAGATCTGCCTCGTCCACCTCAGATATTTTTCTCTTTCCCCTTCTTTGATAACTAATTATCACTTCTTTGCTTGTAGCTAGTCTTGGAGGCCTCCTTTCGTCATGATCAGCGTCGACTATATTGCCAATTTGCGCCCATGTCAACCCCTCTCCAGGAAAGATTTAATCATCGTCATCTTCGGCTTTATTTGGTGCGGCGGTGGCGGGCGGAGAAGGTGGGTGGAGACGCGCGGTTGGGACAGGAGGGGACGAGCCGGGGCTGGAAACGGAGCGATTCCGTGGCTTTTCCTCTCTCCGGCGGGTGCAAACGGAGCAAATGCCGTCGGCGCCCGTTTGCTCCAAACGACGGCGGCGAAACGCCGAACCAAATGAACCCTTCATTTTCATCCTCCTCAGCATCAACATTCACCATCCACTCTTATACCTTCCCAGAATCTACATTCTTAGTTGTCAATGGATCTTGAGATGTGTCTGAATATTTCGAATTCAGCAAAGCATTGAGTTTTACAAATACTAGATCGTTCAATCTTTTGTTGTCGAGTTTATTCCTCTTCTTAGAATGTATCTTCAAAATTTTAAAAAAATATTAAATAATGCATACAAACATATAATAAGATATTCATGTTTAACTAAATTACTAAACTAATGCTTACCATCTCGAAGGTGCTCCAGTTCCTCTCACAGCCAGAGGATGAAGTAGTCAGACTCAAAATCTTCATAGTCGTAGTTTTAAGGTATGGCGTGTCAACACCGTTAAGCATCCACCATTGTACTGTGAACATTAAAATAACAATACAATTCTAACAGCCACCATTATACAAAAACCACAACTAGTAAGGCAGCATAAGGCAGCAGGGAGCAAGGCAACAAGGCAGCCTGACAGCAGGGCAGTAGGGCAACAACAACCAGCACGGCAACCACAACCAGCAAGACAACCATCAAAGCATGAGAAAACTAAAAATGCAGAGCGAGAGAATAAGAGGGGGAGGTAGGGAGAAGAATGCACCAGCCGAGAGAGTGAGAGCACCAGCAATAGAGTCGAGAGCCCGTGAGATTGAGAGCACCAGAAAGAAAGAGAACAACCAGAGTGAGAGCACCAGCGAGCTAGAGTGCCGAGAGCGCGAAAGAACAACCAGAGTGAGAGCACCAACGAGCAGGGAGAAGAAATAACCAGAGAGCTAGAGTGCCGAGAGCGCGAGAGAGGGATAACAACTAGCGAGCGCGAGAGAGTCGAGGGAGAGCACCAACGGAGAGCGCGAGCGAGAGCACCAGCGGAGAGCGCGAGCGAGAGCACCAACGGAGAGCATGAGCGAGAGCACCAACGGAGAGCGCGAGGGAGAGCTAGGGCAGGAGCGGCGTAATGAAATGAACCGCGCGGGGTGGGGGAGAGTTAAAAGATCGCGACAAATAATAAAATATACCTTAAATCGATATATAGCGTTTTTTTGAACCAATATATCGGTTACAACCGATATATTGGTCTGTTTTTTTCAAAACGTTGTAAACAAAAAATAAAACGGTTGCGCGTCGTTTTAGCTCCCAAAACTTTATGTCGGCAGATCTGTCAGACATGTTGACCGATATCTACAACTTTGACTGTAATCTTCTTGAAGTAATAATAATTTTAGATAAAAAATGGTTTAGTGGACCTGACAAGTTTGCCATGAGAGATGTGAGAACTCAAAGCATATATTATGACTGATGGAAGTAAGGTGTCCGTCCGCGAGCTCTATTTTGACATGACGCAATGATGTGCGCGACTTGATTGGTTGGTGCAAGCTACTAGGAGAGTTCTTAGACCTTTGGTCTTTCAATCTTCGCTTTTAAATAAGGATGTCTTCTAGATATTAGCTTCTTACCTACCCTTTGTGCGAACTAGGGTAGTCATCCGAGTTCGTTTGTGAATTCCCTACGACCTCTCGATTTCTCTCTTTTAGTAGCAATGAACCTCAATCAAACTCCCCTGCCTTGTACTCCCATATTACCCTCCCGCAAGACCTTTCCAATCGATACGGTTTGCGAGGAGTTGTAGATATTCCGAACCCGGTTCCTGTTGACAAGATATGACGTGAGTATCCTTGTCGGTAACGAATGGATGAGCTTGAGGTGTGAGGGCAATCTTGCCTTCTCCCTGTTCCACTTAACGTACAACCTGCAACTCCCCTTATGGATCCCACTATGGCCCGAAGTGATTGAGTCCCTACGCCACTTCGGCCTACTGCCTGCCCAAGTTAACCTAAATGGGGTCGCATCGTTGTCGGTTTCACGACCTTCCTCCTGGAGGAGCGGATCTCTTGAGACCTTGGGGTCTTTTGCAGATTGTTCTCGATGAAGACCGTGCCGGAAGGGATGGCTTATTTCACAAGTAATCAGATGAAACTGAAGAACACCTCGAATAAGGTGCACCGCTGGACTGAAATGGTCATTTTCATTCAATGTGCTTTCGGCGAGGTCCCCCCTCGGTCCCCATTCCAAGGGAACTTGCATATTTTCTTCACATCCCCTTATTGGGAAGTGGGTCAACCCTCTTCAACTTCTCCAAACAGCACTTCGGCGCTCTCCATTCCCATTAGCTCGTCGATGAGGTCACTTGAGTTGCTCCTGGAGAGGGTAAGTTTTGCGTGATCCTTTTGTTGTTGCAGCCTTACCAAAGCATCTTGCCAAGGTCTAACTCTTCCTCTTTTTTGCTCCTGGTGTTGTATCCTCATCTGACATCTCATAACCTATTTTTATCTTCTTTAAGCTTGCTCTTTGGACACAATGGTAAGCATGCTGGGGGAGGCAACCTCACCCTCCATGTTGCCGCACCGGAGTTGCGGATGCCTCTGGTGGAGGGATTTGGTCCTCGATGGACTCCTCGAAGATGTGCAACAATGAGATCATCAGTTTGGGGGTTCGGGCCAATGTGCTCGAGCTCTATTACGAACTGCTCACCGAAGATCTTCATGGCATCATTAGTTCTACTGGGTCGTCCACGGACTTCGCACGCATAACAGATCTCCTCCGTCGGGCCGAGTATTAGTTAGTGTAGGCGCATGCCCTATTCCAATCCGTCCAACCTGGGATGGAAATCCCACACAGGACAAGCTCGCGACATGACTCTTGTCGCCGAGGTCATTTGTATCTTCTTCTTTTTTCTGTGTGACCTGCGCCCTTATCGGTGATGTTCAACGTGCACTGTAATCTTCTTGAAGTATTTATAGTTTTAGATAAAAAGTGGTTTAGTGGACCTGACAAGTTTGCCATGAGAGATGTGAGAACTCAAAGCATATATTATGACTAATGGAAGTAAGATGTCTGTCCGCGAGCTCTATTGTGAGGATCTCCGTAGGGTAGATATCTACGAAATGTCGTGACAAGTGCCTTTTAAGCTGGTTTCAATAGGTCAGGTTGCCTTTGACATGTGATATACTTGGCAAATAAAATGTTAAGTAAACCGAATGTCACATGAATTTTGACTTGACGCAATGATGAGCATGATATGATTGGTTGGTGCAAGCTTCTAGGAGAGTTCTTAGAGCTTTGGTCTTTTGATCATCGCCTATAAATAAGGGTGTCTTCTAGATATTAACTTCTTATCTACCCGCTGTGCGAACTATGGTAGTCATGCGAGTTCGTTTGTGAATTCTCTACGACCTCTCGATTTCTCTCTTTTAGTAGCAATGAACCTCAATCAAACTCCCCTGCCTTGTACTCCCTTATTACACTCCCGCGAGACCTTTCCAATCCATACGGTTGGCGAGGAGCTGTAGATATTCCGAACCCGGTTCCCGTCGACAAGATGTGACATGAGTATCCTTGTTGGTACAAATGGATGAGCTTGAGGTGCGAGGGCAATCTTGCCTTCTCCCCGTTCCACTTCACGTACAACCTGCAACTCCTCTTATGGATCCCACTATGGCCCGAAGTGATTGAGTCCATGCGCCACTTCGACCTACTGCCTGCCCAAAATAACCTAAATTGGGTCGCCGTTGTTGGTTTCACGACCTTCCTCCTGGAGGAGCGGATCTCTTGAGACCTTGGGGTTTTCTGCAAGTTGTTCTCGATGATGACCGTGCCAGAAGGGATGGCTTATTTCATAAGTAATCAGATGAAACTGAAGAACACCTTGAATAAGGTGCACCGCTGGACTGAAAGGGTCATTTTCATTCAATGTGATTTCGGCGAGGTCCCCCCTCGGTTCCCATTCCAAGGGAACTTGCATATTTTCGTCACATCCCCTTATTGGGAAGTGGGTCAACCCTCTTTAACTTCTCCAAACAGCACTTCGGCACTCTCCATTACCATTAGCTCGTCGATGAGGTCACTTGAGTGGCTCCTGGAAAGGGTAAGTTTTGCGTGATCCTTTTGTTGTTGTAGCCTTACCAAAGTATCTTGCCAAGGTCTAAATCTTCCACTTTTTTGTCTTACAGGAAACCGCTAATAGCTCATAATTCAGTATTAATGGCATTGGTGTTGTATCCTCATCTGACATCTCGTATCCTTTTTTTATCTTCTTTGTTATATGTACCCTAATTTTCTTTAAGCTTGCTCTTTGTTAGCTAGCTTACAAAATAACAGGATTGTACCATCACTTTTTCTCCTATTGCTTGTGTTTTTAGGATCAAAAGACAAAGAGGACTTTTGGGATGGGTTTTAAGTCAAGAGGATTATACTATTTGGATGTTCGCCTATAAAATCTCTTGTAGCATCTGTTGCTTATATTACCCCTTCTATTGTAGCATCTGTTCGCCAGTCATTGAAGGCTTTCTGGTCCAGATGACCATCGAAGGAGTGAGTGTCGATGCGGAAGCGCGGGTGATGTCATCCTCCTACGGAGGGCCATCACTACGAGGCTCCTAATAATCTTTAAAATAATCCTCGTGATCGTAGGCATGTCAAGCGGGCGGGAGGCCACGTTCTCTACAGTCGGCATCATAATAGTCCTCTCGGTCATGGTCGCGGAGGCCGAGTGGGGATACATGATTTATCTGACCATACGACTGCGGATGCCTAACCTGGGTGGAGCCTTGTTGTCGCTCGTGGGTATGATCAGGGCTCCGCCTCAAAGGTGGTGTGGGCCCACTATGGGAAGCCTCACAATGTTGTTGATCAAGGGGAGGAGGGGCACCTCTAGGACGAAGGTCAGGGCGAGGGGGCATGTTGTAACAACCCTTGAACTTAGGCATAATAATAATAATAATAATAATAATAGTAACAATAGTATTAAATGAATAATTAAAAAAGGGTTCCCCCCCCCCGGTCCGAGCCTTCTCGCAAAAACCGCGCATGCTAGGGTTTTTCCTGATCCCGTCTTCCGCCTCCCGTGCGTCCCTGCTCGCTGCCGACCGCACCTCCTGCTCCTCCCGTCGACGCCCCCTGCGCCTCCTCCTGCCCTAGCCGGCCGCCTTAGCGGCTCCTTCCTCCTCTGCGCTCAAGATCGACGACAGCCTTCTCCCCTCCAGCAGCCGACAACTCTCTTTTCCCCTTCCAAGGTCGGCAACGACCCCTTCAAGGGCCGACAACAGTTTCTGCTCCCCTCCAAGAGGCCAACAGCAGCACCCCTCTCTTCTTCTAGGGTTTTGCAGCCATAACCCCTCTTCTCCTTCGTCGATTTGGTCGGTGCTTGCTAGAGGAACTTCTAGGGGTTCATCCTCTCTCCTCCTTGAGGCTCGATTTGACTTCCTTGGGTAAGGATCTTCCTTTTCCTCCTATATTCAGATTTCTCCTAAATTTGTGTTGTGCAATTTTGTGATTGCAGCTGCGTTTAATTTGCATTTCAGATTTTTGTGCACTTCCTAAGCACCAAATCCTTAGGTATTCGTGCTCCCCGGCGTCGTTCGTCGCTCTAATTGACGGGAACACGCGAAGCCCCTTCCGACTTAGGGTTTCCCTAGACTAAAGCGCCGCCAAATCTCCGGTTCCTCCGTGTAATCCTCTCTCTCCTCACCTTTGAGGGAGGTATGGTTTTCTTCGTTATCTCGCATCTGTCTAATTTGCAATTTAAAACGCGCATGCTCATGTGGTGTCACCTGTTTAATGCAATTATCATTCATGTTTGTGCTTAATCAGGTCGAATTGAAATTGTTAATTTGGTTGCGCCGTTAGCCGCCACCGTCAATTTTCGCCTTACTTAAGGCAAGTAGAGAAACTTCTCACTTGCAAACTCATGATTTTTCTTGTCAGATACCTAAATCCTCGATTTGATTACTTGTCTCAGTGCACTAGAATCCATGAAATTCTGCATCTAAATCATTAATAACGTAAGTTAACATTGAAAGGTAGGGTTTAATTGATGCAACTCCTTGACTTGGGTTCCCTCTTGAATCCCTAATGGGAACAAAGAACCGGTCATAGCGAGCTTAAATTTCTGAATCTTCTGAATCCGTATTTGAATCTGTCTGAATCTATCTGAATCATGAATCATGTGCATCAAACAAAACACCTGCACTTTCAATTGTCTCAACTTATGTTATTATTATTTAGACTTTTACACTCCGGAGTAGATTAATGTTTTAGTTCTGTTTCTGCATTTCTTGTATTTACCTGTCTTGCTAGCTTTGTTATTTACCTTGCTTTAACTACATATATCATGGTTCTGAGGCTTTTCCTTGTTTACTTTGGAATTTGCCTTAGCGTTCGTGACCGCGCCCCGTGGTACCTGAGCCTGCTCTGCACCCTGTTCCTGCTTCCCTGGAGGTTTCCTTTTGTTAGTTGCTGTGTCAGGTTCCATGTTGTATTTCCTTTACTGTCAGTATTTCTTATTATGTAATGATTATGGTTAGCCATTTTCTCTTGTATCAAGGACAACTGTTAGGTTATTATATGTACTATCATTTTGTATCAATGCATGTTCACCCTCCCGGAGGTCTATATTACTTGTACCTGTGCTAGAAATTTCAAATGAAGTTTTTCACATCATGCTTGCATGTTTCCTTTTCTTTATTGTTTTTTTTTTGTGTTTTACAGCTTCCGCAATAAATCAACCCGTTTTACGTAAAAGAAACTATTTAAAAAAACTATTTGTAGTACTTCTGCTTCCTCCTTAGCAGACATGGATTTCTTTTCGCCCATGCCTGTGGCATTACGATCCGCCCCAAAGCGCACTCTGACTCTTGTCGAGACGGGTCGTGACAGTTGGTATCAGAGGGAGGTTTAACATCTAAAGATAAAGTACTTTGAAATAACATATATTTTGAAATCTATTATGTAAGTATATGTACATGCATCATTTCCTCACTCACCTTATCATTACTGTTGTTCTTGGCTGAAACACGCACACACTACACACATAATCATGCGTAGTATGCACACGAATGTTAAGGGGTTATGGGCAAACTTATCATTTATGTGCATATGAATTTCCACTAGGTTATACACCGCTTGCAAATATTAAATGGTTATGTGCAATTTTAATATTTACAAGTGCGATGGCATTAGCTGCATAGTATGCATGACATGTTAAGTGATATGGGCACTTAACATGGTATGCATATCCATTCATAAACATTATTAGAGATGCATTTAGGCAAAATTACATTACATGCATAACATAAATCATTTGCAGAAGTGTCAAGCTAGGAACGACAGATAATGATTGTACACACATGGATTTGTTAATTGTTACATATTGCACCTTATTTTTGTTGCATCTGCGTGATCATTACTAGCAGTTGTCCAAAGAAAATGCTGTAATTATTACATGATTTACATACCTGACAGTATAAGAAGTGTTGAACCTCTAGTTTTCCAGTTATCCTATTCTTGCTTGACTCTCGATCTAACCTGATGTTCTCGTATCTCCTTCTAGATGGCTCCCAAGCGTTCTCAGCGCAAGAAGCCAACCCCTCCCGCAGTGGAAACTTCTGGTGGTGCTACTGCTCAAATTCTGAAGCAGATCCTGGATCGCCTCACTCGTCTTGAGGGGGATCGCCAGACTCCTGACCCAGCCTCTGGTTTCGGCCCCTCAGGGACAGCAGGAGTGACTACCACTCCTGAAGCCGCTCCTCTTGCATCTGAACCTGTAATCAGCCCGCTCGCCGTCAATCTGGTGACTCCGCTTGCATCGATTCCGACTGCTCCTCCTGTGGCGATGGCAGACCTTTTGGCGTTCAAAAGGCTAAAGCCGCCATCTTACGATGGCAACCGTGACTACTTCGTCATTTCCGAGTGGCTCTCTCAAATGGAGAAGCACTTCGAGTACGCTGGAATTCCAGATGTCCAGAAGGTTCTTCTTGTGGCCTATCAGCTGACGGAGGATGCGTACACCTGGTGGCTTCAGCGCCGCACTCTTCCCGACTCTGCCACCATGACTTGGGTTCAGTTCAAAGGAGCTCTTATGGATAAGTTCCTTTCTTCCGTGGAGCGTGACCGGCTAGCCGAGAAGTTCTTGTCCCTTCAGCAGCCAGGCAGATCAGTGACCGAGTATGAAAGAGAGTTCTCCCGCCTGTCACTCCTTGCTGTGGAGTTGGTGCCAAGCGAGTCCAAGAAGATCAGTCGCTTCGTGAAAGGGCTTCGGCATGATTTCCGTCAGCATGTGGTAGCTCATGGCGCCACTACCTATGCTGAGAGCGTGGAAGCCGCGTTGCAGGTGGAAGCTATCGAGTTGGAGCGTTCTTCTAAGAAGGTCCAACATGGATCTAGCAATGCTGCATCGTCTGACCTCAAGCGCAAAGGAGCACCATTCCAAGCACAAGGCCCCAAGTCCAAGGAGGTGTGTGCGTTCTGCCACAAGGTGGGCCATGTCGCCCAAGTCTGCCGCACTCTCTTGAAGAAGCAGAAGATGGTTGTTCCTGCACAGCAACCCCAGTTGACGCTTGCCACTGTTACCTCTGACTGCTCTTACTGTAAGAGGCCAGGGCATCTGCTGAAGGACTGCCGCCGCAAGCAGAATACGTGCTACCGATGCGGTCAGGTTGGGCACCATATCCGGGACTGCCCGGTTCCCGCTCAGCCTCCGCAGTCTGTTCCGGGAACTCAGGAACAGGGTAGAGCCGTGCTGAATGTCATTACCCAGGGCGAGGCACTTGCATCCACTGACGTCATCTCTGGTATGTAATGCGCAATTGTTATTTCCTGCAATTTTGTTTTAGCTTATTTGCTTTCGATCCGGACAATCATGTTTTGCGTGCATGTTCTTCTTTCTCAGGGAGATTTAGGGTCAACAATAAATGAATGCAGATTCTTTTTGATTCGGGCGCATCCCATTCGTTCATTGCTCGTCATGTTGTGGATCGTTATCGTTGGCCTACTTCGCCTCTTGAGGTCCCTTATGAGATCTCCGTGCCTGGTCATCTGCATCTTTCGCGTAGTGGCATTCCCAATTGTCCGATCATGCTTGGTGAATTGCGAGTCTCAGCCGATCTCATAGTCCCGGAGATGTCAGAGTTCGAGGTAATCTTGGGAATGAATTGGCTGGTTGCGTATAAGGCTAAGTTGGACTGCGTGGCAAAGAGGGTCAACCTCAGCATTGATGGCAAGGATTTCAGCGTTCATGTTCAGACCCGCAGTCACATGAAGGTAATTTCCGCTGTACGCGCCACTCGCCTTCTTAGTCAAGGGTGTTCTGCGTGTTTTGTGTATGCTGCACATTCATATTCTGTCTCTCCTTCTCTCGAATCCATACCTGTTGCTTCTGAATTTCCTGATGTCTTTCCTGCCGAATTGCCTGGGATGCCTCCTGATCGAGATGTGGAGTTTTCTATTGACTTAGAGCCGGGAACTCGCCCCATATCTAAGGCTCCGTACCGTATGGCCCCGCGCGAGCTAGAGGAGCTTAGATCGCAGTTGGACGAATTGCTTGAGCGTGGATACATTCGTCCCAGCTCGTCACCCCGGGGAGCCCCCGTTCTCTTCGTGAAAAAGAAGGACGGTTCTATGAGGCTCTGCATCGATTATCGGGACTTAAACAAGGTGACTGTCAAGAATAAGTATCCCCTTCCGCGTGTGGACGACCTTTTCGATCAGCTCAAAGGTAGTTCAGTTTTCTCCAAGATAGATCTTAGATCTGGTTACCACCAGCTGAAGATCAAAGAATCCGACATCCCCAGGACCGCCTTCCGAACTCGGTATGGTCATTTTGAATTCTTAGTGATGTCTTTTGGTCTGACTAACGCTCCTTCTGCTTTTATGGATATGATGAACCGTGTTTTTCGTGAATATCTGGATAAGTTCATCATCGTGTTCATCGACGACATTCTGGTTTATTCCAAGACTCATGAGGATCATGCAGCACATCTTAGGCTCACTCTCTCCACTCTTCGTCAGCATCAGCTCTATGTCAAGCTGTCAAAATGTGAGTTCTGGCTGGATCGTGTTGCTTTTCTGGGTCATGTTGTTTCTAGTGATGGACTCTCTGTTGATCCAGCCAAGATTTCAGCTGTTATGGACTGGAAGCAACCTTCTACCCCTTCTGAGATTCGCAGTTTCCTTGGGCTTGCTGGTTACTACCGCCGTTTTGTCAAGGATTTCTCCTCTCTTGCTGCTCCGTTGACAAAGCTAACGCAAAAGCATGTTAGATTCGATTGGTCAGATCAGTGTGAGCAGGCCTTCTTGGAGCTGAAGCAACGTCTGTGTTCGGCGCCAGTTCTAGCCCTTCCTTCAGAGGGGGCAGATTTTTCAGTTTATACTGATGCTTCCGGAGTCGGCTTGGGATGTGTCTTGATGCAGGGCGATCGTGTCATTGCTTATGGGTCGAGGCAGTTGAAGACTCACGAGCGTAATTACCCCACTCATGATCTGGAGTTCGCCGCGGTGGTGTTTGCGTTGAAGCTTTGGCGTCATTATCTCTATGGCGTGAAGTGACACTTCTTCACTGACCATCAGAGCTTGAGGTATATCTTTGATCAGAAGGATCTCAATCTTCGTCAAAGGCGGTGGGTCGAATTTGTAGCAGATTATGATTTGGAGCTTACCTATGTCCCCGGCAAGGCCAATGCGGTAGCTGATGCGTTGAGTCGTCAAGTTTATGTTTCCTCTGGTGCCCCCATGTCAACTTCTCTTGCAGCTATGATTGGTGACCTCGAGCGGATGGACATATCCATCTTACCAAAGGGTCAAGGTCAGATCTTTGGTCCGTCGTGGGTGGAGCAAGTGAAAGATTTGCAGCCTTCCGACCCCATTCTCCAGCGCATTCGCCGAAGGGTCGAACTCGAGTCTCTTCCGGATTTCTCAATCTCTGATGATGTTCTGCGTTTTCGAGGCCGTCTTTGCATCCCCGCTGTTCCTGAATTACTTGATGCTATATGCCGTGAAGCTCATGAGTCGCGCACATCTGGTCATCCAGGCAATAATAAGATGTATCATGACTTAAAGCAGATCGTTTGGTGGCCTGGTATGAAGAATCATATAGCTAGCTTCATCTCTCGATGTCTGACGTGCCAGAAGGTGAAAGCTCAGCGTCAGCGTCCTGGTGGTCTTTTGCAGCCTCTGCCCATCCCTGAATGGAAGTGGGAGGACATTTCTATGGATTTTATCACAGGTTTGCCTCGCACTCCGAGAGGACACGATGCGATTTGGGTGATAGTGGATCGGTTGACCAAGGTAGCCCACTTCATCCCTTATAAGGAAGGTCACTCTACTGAGAAGATGGCTCGAATCTATGTGTCAGAGATCGTTAGACTTCACGGGATTCCTTTACGTATTGTGTCGGATCGTGACTCGAGGTTTGTCTCTCATTTTTGGAAGGGCTTTCAACAAGCTTTGGGCACAGATCTCAACCTGAGCACCGCTTATCATCCGACAACCGATGGTCAGACCGAAAGAGTTAATCAGATTCTTGAAGACATGCTTCGGTGTTACATTTTGGACTACAAGGGAGCTTGGGATGAGCACTTATCTTTGGTCGAGTTTGCCTACAATAACAGCTATCAGGAGAGCCTCCGGATGGCCCCCTTCGAAGCACTATATGGGCGTCGTTGTAGGACCCCTCTCTTTTGGTCAGAAGTTGGTGAAAAGGTTGTGTTGGGACCTGAGTTGCTCCAGGAAATGGAAGAAGCCACAAAGAAGACTCGGCTCCAGCTCAGTCGTGCTATTGAGAGACAGAGAAAGTATGCTAATCTGCGTCGCCGTCCGCTAGTTTTTGCTGTGGGTGATCAAGTTTTTCTGAAGGTTTCCCCTTCTCATGGGGTGAAACGGTTTGGTCGCCATCACAAGCTTAGCCCGAGGTTCATGGGACCTTTTTCTATCTCAGTGCGTGTTGGGGAATCTGCTTACCGCCTTGAGTTACCTGCTTCTTTTGCCGGTGTTCATAACGTCTTCCATGTCAGCCAGCTTCGGAAGTACATTCATGATCCCAACCGCATTGTTGAAGAGATTTCTGTAATTCCTGAAGCCAATCTCTCGTACCCGGTCGAACCTGCTAAGATCGTGGAGTATCAAGAACGCAAACTTCGAAAAAGGACCATTCCTATGGTGAAGGTGCTTTGGATGCATGGCAAGTCTGAGGAGTTCACTTGGGAGCTCGAAGCTGACATGCGTAGCAAGTATCCACACCTTTTCTCTTGATCCTGGTATGCCTCCGCTCTTGTTACTCTCTCTATTTGAGTACCTTTTTATTTAGTTCTCTTGACTTGAATTGCAAACCCTGTTGGAATGAATGACCTCGGGGTTGTCGCCATAAGAGACCCCATCCAGAAAATCCTCGAAAGTTTCGGGACGAAACTTCCTAAGTGGGGGAGAATGTAACAACCCTTGAACTTAGGCATAATAATAATAATAATAATAATAATAATAGTAACAATAGTATTAAATGAATAATTAAAAAGGGGTTTCCCCCCCCCCCTCCTCTCACGATTAACCCCCCCCCCCCCCCCCCCCCCCCCGGGCCGAGCCTTCTCGCAAAAACCGCGCACGCTAGGGTTTTTCCCGATCCCGTCTTCCGCCTCCCGTGCGTCCCTGCTCGTTGCCGACCGCACCTCCTGCTCCTCCCGTCGACGCCCCCTGCGACTCCTCCTGCCCTAGCCGGCCGCCTTAGCGGCTCCTTCCTCCTCTGCGCTCAAGATCGACGACAGCCTTCTCCCCTCCAGCAGCCGACAACTCCCTTTTCCCCTTCCAAGGTTGGCAACGACCCCTTCAAGGGCCGACAACAGTTTCTGCTCCCCTCCAAGAGGCCAACAGCAGCACCCCTCTCTTCTTCTAGGGTTTTGCAGCCACAACCCCTCTTCTCCTTCGTCGATTTGGTCGGTGCTTGCTAGAGGAACTTCTAGGGGTTCATCCTCTCTCCTCATTGAGGCTCGATTTGACTTCCTTGGGTAAGGATCTTCCTTTTCCTCCTATATTCAGATTTCTCCTAAATTTTTGTTGTGCAATTTTGTGATTGCAGCTGCGTTTAATTTGCATTTCAGATTTTTGTGCACTTCCTAAGCACCAAATCCTTAGGTATTCGTGCTCCCCGGCGTCGTTCGTCGCTCTAATTGACGGGAACACGCGAAGCCCCTTCCGACTTAGGGTTTCCCTAGACTAAAGCGCCGCCAAATCTCCGGTTCCTCCGTATAATCCTCTCTCCCCTCACCTTTGAGGGAGGTATGGTTTTCTTCGCTATCTCGCATCTGTCTAATTTGCAATTTAAAACGCGCATGCTCATGTGGTGTCACCTGTTTAATGCAATTATCATTCATGTTTGCGCTTAATCAGGTCGAATTGAAATTGTTAATTTGGTTGCGCCCTTAGCCGCCACCGTCAATTTCCGCCTTAAGGCAAGTAGAGAAACTTCTCACTTGCAAACTCATGATTTTTCTTGTCAGATACCTGAATCCTCGATTTGATTACTTGTCTAAGTGCACTAGAATCCATGAAATTCTGCATCTAAGTCATTAATAACGTAAGTTAACATTGAAAGGTAGGGTTTAATTGATGCAACTCCTTGACTTGGGTTCCCTCTTGAATCCCTAATGAGAACAAAGGACCGGTCATAGCGAGCTTAAATTTCTGAATCTTCTGAATCCGTATTTGAATCTGTCTGAATCTATCTGAATCATTAATCATGTGCATCAAACAAAACACCTGCACTTTCAATTGTCTCAACTTATGTTATTATTATTTAGACTTGTACACTCCGGAGTAGATTAATGTTTTAGTTCTGTTTCTGCATTTCTTGTATTTACCTGTCTTGCTAGCTTTGTTATTTACCTTGCTTTAACTACATATATCATGGTTCTGAGGCTTTTCCTTGTTTACTTTGGAATTTGCATTAGCGTTCGTGACCGCGCCCCGTGGTACCTGAGCCTGCTCTGCACCCTGTTCCTGCTTCCCTGGAGGTTTCCTTTTGTTAGTTGCTGTGTCAGGTTCCATGTTGTATTTCCTTTACTGTCAGTATTTCTTATTATGTAATGATTATGGTTAGCCATTTTCTCTTGTATCAAGGACAACTGTTAGGTTATTATATGTACTATCATTTTGTATCAATGCATGTTCACCCTCCCGGAGGTCTATATTACTTGTACTTGTGCTAGAAATTTCAAATGGAGTTTTTCACATAATGCTTGCATGTTTCCTTTTCTTTATTGTTTTTTTTTGTGTTTTACAGCTTCCGCAATAAATCAACCCGTTTTACGTAAAAGAAACTATTTAAAAAAACTATTTGTAGTACTTCTGCTTCCTCCTTAGCAGGCATGGATTTCTTTTCGCCCATGTCTGTGGCATCACGATCCGCCCCAAAGCGCACTCTGACTCTTGTCGAGACGGGTCGTGACACATGTCGGTGTCCCTGTTAGGAGGATCATCTTGTTGTGTCGGTGTTTCTTTCGGGTTTTGTAAATTTTCAATTCGGGTGTTTATCTCAACGACGTCATGATGGAGATCCTCAAACTGGGTTCCTAGGGTATCAAAGTGGTCTAAGACTAATCATTGGAACTCCACGGGGACTTACCTGAATTCAAGTTAGCCGCCCAGTTGTCAGTGACACGAGGATCAGATATAGGGGATCTGAAAAACCTATCACTACGGAGCATAAAAGTGGCCCAAACCTTGGGCTCTGATATCGATGTAAGGTAGTCTTAGTGGGTGTGCAACTAAAATGTCATCCAACGTAAAGTGCTGGGAAAATATCTCAATTCTCCTTTAGATATTTATAACCTCTCTCTGGTCACCGTTGGTTTGTGACATTTATTGACAGGTTTTCTCACTCTACTTGGGTGCACTTGTTAAAACGGAGAAGTGATGCTTTTGATTGCTTTAATGTTTTTCAGAAGATGGTGGCCACTCAATTTGACAATTTTATTCGCGTCCTTCGAAGTGATAATATGAGGAAGCCACTCAATTTGGGATCATAAGATACTTCATCAAGCCACGTGTGTCCATACCTCCACCAAAAATGGCGTTGCTAAACGCATGAACAAACGCCTCCTCGAAATCACACAATGTCTTCTTATTAATATGAATATCACGAAATCCTATTGGGGCGAAGCAGTCCTCAATGCGGCTTACCTCATTAACTGCCTTCCCTCCAGTACCCTGCAATTTACTTCCCGTATCTCTCATTGTCCACCAAATGTGTTGTCCACACGTCTCATCTACCTCCTCGTGTGTTCGGATGTGTCTATTTTGTTTATGTTCATCAACACAATCGTGATAAATTTGATGCTCGTTCTCACAAATGTGTTTTTGTTTGCTACTCCTCTACAATGAAAGGTATCATTATTATCACCCTTCCTCTCAATGTTTCTTTTATATCATGGATTTTACTTTTCGTGAAGGGGAATAATTCTTTGGCTATCTTCATTGGTTGAAGGACACTGCTAGTGATGCTCCCTTTATTCCCCTTCCCATTGTGTCTTGTATCTTCCTCCTTCCACTAGTCCAACTGCCACGTCTACTATTGTCCTCACCTCAGTTCATGTTATCGGAAGGCTTATTCATCGTCTTCCTCAAGTTTATTAACGATGCAACACTGATATTAAGATGAAACAAATCCTTATTATTCCACCACAGCAGATACAATATTTTGAACCAGGTCCATCGATCTCTCATATATCTGAAAAGTAAGCTGACCTCTGCAAAGTACCTATTGTTAGTTATATCTCATATCACAAACCGACACAGACACATAAGACTTCTTCTTCTCTCTCTTTTGTTCGTATTCCTAAAACTTAACAGAAAGTAATAGAAATATCAGAATGAAGAAAGAAAGGAAGAAGAGATGTTTGCATTGTAGAAGAACCAGACTTAGGAACTATCTCATCTCCAAAAAACTCATTGGCTCAAAATGGGTGTTTTCTGTCAAACAGAATCAAGAATGGGTCATGGAGAAATACAAAGCATGGCTAGTCGCTCGAGGATATACTCAAACCCCTATCGTGGACTATTATGAAACTTTTGCACCGATTGCCAAGATGGACTCCATCCGCATTACTTTATCATGTGCTTCATGCCTGGAATAGGACCTGCAGTAATTGCATGTAAAAATTGTTTTTTATTACCCGACGTTCTTAAAGAGGAAGTATACATTAAGTTTCTATCGGGTATCTTAAAGACAAAATTAAAAGGGAAAGTCGGTCAACTTAAAAAATCACTCTATGGTTTGAAGTAATCTCCTAGAGTTTGGTTTTGAAAGTTTCAAAAAGGCACGACTCTATTGGGGTACAAATAGACTCCACTCATACCCACTTTGTTAAAAGGAAAGCAGTGAGGTGCTTATTCTCATTGTCTGTTGAGGATAGCATTATCACAGGAAATGATTTGGATGAAAACGCGTGGTTTAAAGCACGCCTGTGTAAGGACTTCGAAGTCAGATCTAGGTAAGCTGAAATATTTCTTAGGAATTGAAGTTGTGCAGTCAGACCGTGAGATTTTCATTTCTCGGAGAAAATATGTGTTGGACCTGCTAGAAGAAACAAGGATGCTTGGTTGTGCACCGACAGATACCCCCATGGAAGTAAATTATAAAATCGATGAACACAGATTGTGAGAAAGTTAACTCCGCTTGCTACCAAAGATTGGAGGGAAGGCTAATCTACCTCAAACACACTCATCCTGATATCATATATGCAGTTGACATCCTAAGCAGATACATGCACTCTCCTAGATTGAGACATCAGAAAGCTGCTTTACGGGCGTTACAGTTCCTGAAGAAGTCTTCTGGACGTGAAATCCTTTTCTCCCGGAACAAGCATTTGAATATTGAAGTATACATAAATGTTAATTGGGCCGGAAGCCAAGATGACTGAAAATCCACCACCGGATATTGCTCATTTGTTGGAGTGAATCTTATGATTTGGAGAATTAAGAAACAAATGTGGTAGCAAGGTCCATTGTAGAAACATAATGCAGACCAACATTACAAGTGATATACGAGGGACTATGACTTGAATCTACAATGCTATATGGAAAAGGGAATAGAAGCTTTAGGTCATCCAAGCCGCTGCTACTCAAACCGAACATGAAAAACGCTGCCATTATCAATCCTTGTTGGTCATCCCTCCATTAGTACTTTAGTATTTTTTTAATGAAGTATTTGAGATTATTAACTAAGATTGTTATCCCGGAGACAACTTTTTGTAAGAAATGAATTTATAAATGTTAGAATTAATATTAATTTGTATTAAGCTTGTATTACTCATCTATATATAACAGGAGTCCTCGCACCTTTTTAAAATTAAACTTTTATTTCATTAACATGATATCAGAGCCCGTTCCCTAACCGCATCCTTCTTTCGCTCGCCGTTTCCGACCGACCATCCCTCGACCCCGCATGCCCCATTGTATTGAGAAAAAGATTATTTGTACTCAATTTGTTTCTTTGGAGGGACACTTAGCTGATATTCTCACTGAGTCGAAGGGTGAATATTTTTTGTAGTTTTATTGACAAGTTGGGTATGAGAAATATAACATGCCCAATTTAAGGGGGAGTGTTAGAATTAATATCAATTTGTATTAAGCTTGTATTGCTCCTCTATATATAAGAGGGGTCTTCACACCTTTTTAAAATGAAGCTTTTATTTTGTTAACAATGAACATGATAATGTGTGCAGGACCTTACACCCTTTCTTTCAACAGTATGAAAAATATTGGAGTTCCTTCTTTCTTTCAACTTTGTGGCCCAGAGTTTTTTTCTCACCATTCTACTTGTTTTTTGAGATTATTGATTTTGTGAATGTAGGTCAAAAATTTTAGAGAGGATTGGAAACTTAACGTGACTCAGCCAATTGCAGGGAATTATTATCCGGTAAAGATTTTATATTCATTGTGGTAGTTTATGCATTTCTTAATGGTTCCATGAACTATAATATGTTATAATTCATTAAAAAAATGGGAACTGATTTAATACTGCACAAATTTATGCATGCAATAAATGTAAATTAATGTGATATTCTTTGAAAATTTTGTATACTTAGATTCTTAAAGTTATTAGTACTCTATAAAACGTTTTTGAGTTTTGCCTGCTTGATGCTGTATATATTTACAGTGGATACACAAACTCTAGGGCTACAATATGAGAATAGGATAGTTGAAGCCACAGAAATTTACCGAAAGCTGGATTTGGATTAAAAACATCTTGGAATGTAACTATCAATTCAATTTCAACAAAAATCCGAAGCCCTAGAAAGGTTTTCCTTGTCATGCATATGCATATATATATATATTTGTTATATATAAAGGGCAACCCAGTGCACGAAGCATCCCCGCGTAGCGAGGGTCCGGGGAAGGGTCCCACCACAAGGGTGAAATGTAGGCAAACCTTACCTTGCATTTTTGCAAGAGGCTGCTTCCAGCACTCGAACCCGTGACCACAAGGTCACACGACAACCCCTCAACCGGTGCGCCAAGGCTCCCCTTCATTTTTTGTTATATATATATGTAACAAAAATCTTTAATTTTTCCAACTTGGGAGGTCCCGGTAAATGCCCATATATATATATATATATAGAGAGAGAGAGAGAGAGAGAGGTGTCATATTTGGACTAGAGGAGGACAAGATCTTGGAGCATGTCTAGTTTTGATGTGAATGTCATCTTGTACCTAATGCTACCTATCAAGTCCTACTACTATATCCTAGAAATTGATACATCTCAGACTTTCAAATTTTCTTATTTTCCATTTCTCTGTCAAGTGCAAAACTCCACTTTTGTTAACTTGTTTCTTGGTTAAAATTTTCAGCTCAACTTAGGAATGTATATGGAAGATGGGAAGTATGAGCTTTCTGTACTTGTAGATAGTGCTTGTGGAGGCTCTAGCATTCAAGATGGTCAATTGGAGATCATGCTTCACAGGTTCTTTTCAGCCATAACATAATTTCTACAATTAAGTTGTTTGTTAAGGAAAACTGATGAAATTCTTTTTAACACAAGGCGCATTGTTGCTGATGATGGAAGAGGTGTCGGTGAACCCCTATATGAGATAGTTTGTGTAGAAAATGATTGTGAAGGTCTCACGGTATGCTCCTCTGTATGATTTTGTTTTTCCGCATGAAGTTCTTTTTTCTTTGCTACACAATTTTGAAGATTATGCAGCCTTCATCTTCTATACTATTCACTCATCATTTTTAACTTACTAAGATGGGAATGTTCAAGCGCTGGGTTTTATAATTATAGAAAACTATCTTTTTTTTTTCTAATGACTTGACAAAGTAAAACTTCATATACCTTAACTTGCTTCCGTCCACATGACTATATTTAGTTAATAAAACAAAAACATTTATCGGGTACCTGTAAGTATAAAATAAATTTTAAAGCAACATTTAAATATATAATCTGTGAATACCAACACAGAATGTGAATTACATAAGAAAACAATATATGCAGCACTGCAGTCAATACCTATTGAATTCATATAGATTATGCTTGAATGTAAATACGATTATTGTTGTAAAAGAGTAAACCCAACCCTATTTATAATAAGGGTGGGACAGTACATCAATAACATAAAAAAGAGTACAAAAAATGAAACCAGAAATAGCCTCCCAACACTCCCCTTCTAGCTGGGCATGAGATGTTATTCATACCTTAACTTGCCAATAAGTTTAACAAAGACATTCTCACTCAATCCCTTAGTGAAAACGTCAGCTAATTGTTTGTTAGATGGTACAAAAGGGATACTGATTTCTTTTTTTTAATCTTCGCCTTAGTAAAGTGCTTATCAACTTCGATGTGTTTAGTACGATCATGTTAAACTGGGTTGTGAGCTATATTGATTGCAGTCTTGATATTACAGTACAAATTTATAGGACATTCTTCCACTAGCTCGAGATCCTTTATCATGGCAGTAAGCCACAACCCCCCTGGGCCATTTCCTTAAACTCATCTTCTGAATTGGGCCTTTCCACAACATGTTTTTTTACTCCATATCACAATACTACCTCCAATAAATGATGGTTGTTAATCTCTCAACAATAGAGTATATATATACACATGAGAGGGTGATCATAACACCCAAGGTGAGCCTAAGCTATACCTACCATGTTAATGTACAGTATAACTAACACTCCCCCCCCCCCCCCCCCCCCCCCCCCCCCCCCCCCCCCTCAAACTCACGGGGCATCATACACCGAGAGTTTGGACAATAGATAGGTATGTTGGGTCCTCGTCTGTGGTTTAGTCATCAAATCTGCAAGCTACTGCTTTGAAGAAATAAAGTAAGGAGCAAGGGTGCCACAATCATACTGCTCACGTAGGAAGAAAGCATCCACCCTGATATGCTTGGAAAGAGAGTGCTTCACTGGGTTCAGAGTAATTTGAATGGCATCTGTGTTATCACAATGGAGTGGAGTGGGATCTGGAGAAGAGACATCATGGTCCTCAAGAAGCCAATAGAGCCAAATAATATCCTCAGTAGTGATATCCATGGCCCGAAGCTCATCCTCAGTGCTGGAACTAGAAACACCAGTCTGTTTCTTGGACTTCCATGCAATAAGTGAAGAACCCAAAAACAGACAGAAACCAGTGACAAATCGACGGTCAACGGGATCATTGGCCCAGGTAGCATCCGAGTAAGCACAGAGCTGCAGAGAACTATAGCTGGAGAAGAAGAGACCACGTGAAGTCAACGCCCTGAGATATCACATGAGCTGCAGTAGGTGACCATAATGCACAGTGGTAGGCGCATTAACAAACTAGCTCAACACATGAACAACATGGGCAATGTCGGGCCGAGTAATAGTGAGGTAGATGAGACTCCCAACAAGGTGATGATAGTGAGTAAGATCAGAGAGTGGAGCCCCATGATCCGGATGTAGCGAAGGTGAAGCTTCATAGGGGTGTCCACGGTGCGAGAGTCAGAGAGAGCAGCCCGAGCTAAGAGATCTGATGTGTAACGTCGCTGAGAGAGCTGAAAATCACGGTCTGTAGAGGTGACCTCAAGGCCCAAGAAATAGCTCAGTTGTCAAAGGTCAGTCATTTGAAACTACTGCAACATTCTACTGACGTGCGCCCTCTACTAGGCACCGTGGAGGTCGCACTGGGTCTTGAGGCGGTCGAAGTGATGGCTGAAATCATTCCAAGGGACAAAACACTCGATGAGTACGTACTGTGGCCGTTCAAACCATATTTAAGCTACTTATCACAGAAAACTTGGATTCCCGTAGCAGACACCAAACCCTCCTCATCACGCCTCTCCTACAGTGGACGCTCCTAGCGCGTCCCACTTAAAAATTACACTTTAGAGAGGAACTCCAATATCTGCGATGTTGGTTACTCGTACTTCCGGGTCCATCACCTCTACATCCAATGAAGATATATCATGTTTTCTCATAGCTCCTCTTGGGTAGTGGATTCTTTGGCCACAAATCACATTACTCCACAGAAATCTTCTCGGTACACGGACTCTGCTATTCCCAAGTTTATCATTGTTGTCAATGGAGAAACCACTCCGGTTTACGGATCTGGAGATGTGTCTCTTACTCCATCTATTTCTCCGCGAAATGTACTTCATGTTCCTAGTTCATAATTTAATCTTCTCTTTGTTAGTTGACTTACCCATGATCATGACTATTCCATCACTTTTTCCTTTTCTTCCTTTATGGTGCGGGATCAACATATGCGGAGTATCATTAATAGAGGTAGGTTATAAAATGGCTCTACATTTTCGACCTCCCCACCTCAGCTCTATCTTTTGTTACTTTTGTTGATTTGCACTAACTCCTTGGACACGATCCTCCTCATCAAATGATGCAGAACGCTCTTCCTGATTTTACTTTTTCTAAATTTATTTGTGAATCTTGTATTTACGGAAAACGTAATTGTTTCAATTTTCCCTCATTGTAGTTGGAGCGTTACTCTGTTTCCTTTAGTTCATTCAGACATTTGGGGTCCATATAAAATTGTTAGTTTGTCTGGATATCGGTATTTTTTTTTTAAATGATCATTCTCGCATGACATTGGTGTATTTACTGTGTGATCGCTCTGAGATACTTCGTGTCTTTCGCTCATTCATTGCTGAAACTTGCACTCAAGTTCCGACTCTCATTATCATTCTTCAGAGTGATAATACTCATGTGTATACTAGTCCTGAATTTAAGGAGGCTTGCAATAGTTTGAGCATTATCCACCAAACTTCTTGTGTTTACACAACACAACAAAATGTTGTGACAGAACTGACTAATTTTCGCCTTCTTGGGGTTGCCAAATCTCTCATGTTTCAATGCAGGTTCCCAAGATCTGTTGGCACTTCGCAATCACTATCGCGTACTATTTAATTAATTGCATGTCTTCGACAATCCTAAACTTTGCATCTCCTTTCTCTACCCTGTTTATATCAACGCCTCCCTTCCCCATAACTCCTAGGGTTTTTGTGTATGTATACTTTATTCATCATCTTGGTCTTCCCGTAGACAAGATAGCATCTCATGCTACTAAATATATCTTTGTTAAGTACTCTCACACACAAAAGGGATATGCATGTTACTCTTCAACAAATTAGATAACGGATGACATCCATTGATGTTACCTTCCTTAAGGATCAACAGTTTTATTCCTCTTCCCCTCCTGATAACTTACCACCTGTTATCATCCTTCCCATCATTCCTATCGACTGCCCACCACTACCCGTGCTACCGACACCCCCTCCTCCTACTCTAAACGCGTACACTCGTCGTTGATCTTGTCTGGATGCCCTGGTACAGTCACCCTCTACTGTTAATGCTCCTCGTCCAGCTGACCCGCCCATAACTCCCACCGCAGACCCACATCCATCTACTGCTCACCGCTTTCACACTATGTCTCCTTTTACCGGTTATCTCCAAAACTTCACAAGTTTGCTGTTTTTTGTCTTCTATTTTCACCCCCTCTTCTGTGCAGGAGGCTCTCCAACATTTGGGGTGGCAGGCCCGAATGGATGATGAAATGGCTGCCCTGTGGGCTAATCATACATGGGACCTTCTTTCCCTTCCTCTTGGACAATCATGTGTGGGATGTAAATGGATATTCATTGTTAAACATCATCCAGATGGGACGGTTAAGCGCCTCAAAGCACATTTGTAGCTCGCGGTTTTACTCAACAATACGACATCAAGTGTGAAGAAATGTTCTCTGCAGTCTCTAAGCTTATTGGTATTGATCTCCTTGGCAGTCAATCGTCATTGGTTGTTGCATCAACTTATATCAAAAATGCATTCCTTAATTGCGATTTAATGTAGACTGCCTATATGCAACAACCTCCTGTATATGAGACCATGGTCGACGTGCTGGTCTGCCGCCTCAGAAAATTTATCAATGTCCTAAAGTAGTTGTTGTAAGATGGGTTGTGCCACTCTCCACAAGAGTTTATGGGCCGGCCCACATCAGTACTGCAATCCATACACCCCAACCTACTTTCCACTCTCCACAAGAGTGGTAGGTTGTTGAGGTCAGACCTCGAACCGTCGACCTCCTTTATAAGAGGGGACTCATACCTTCTCTTATAAGGAGGTCGGCGGTTCGAGGCCCGACCTCAACAACCTACTACTCTTGCGAAGAGTGGAGAGTAGGTTGGGGTGTACGGACTGCAGTACTGATGTGGGTCAGCCCGTAAACTCTTGCGGAGAGTGGCTCGGCCCACATTACAATAAAAGTGTAAACGCTTGTGGAGAGTGGTGTGGCCCACGTTACAATAGTAGTCCTCGAGCTTGGTTTGACAAATTTAGTCAAGTCGTTCAGGATTTTAGATTTACTCGGAGCTTGGCAAACTTCTCCTTATTTACACGTTATCGTCATGCGGGCACAATGATTCTTCTTTTGTATGTTTATGATATTATCATCACGAGCGATGATCTGAATAGTATCTCTATCATCAAGAAGCACTTGATCTCACATTTTCATTGGCATAGTCAGCCGGTAATCTCTATGATCAAGATTTGGGGCGCCTTCAATACTTTTTGGGTATTGACGTAGCCCACTATCCTGAAGGGCTTGTTTTGTCTCAACGAAAGTATTGCATCGATCTTCTACAGGAGGTCGGCTACTTGGGTTGTAAGCCTGCTAACATACCCATGGTTGCAAACCACAAGTTCTGTGATCACTAGCCCGACTCTGATATCTTCTCCTTAATCCATTGTACGAGCGAGGCCTTGTTGGCGAGCTTATCTATCTGACTGTATCTCTCATTCTCCATTGGCATAGTCAGCCGGTACATGTAGGCTCCTCAGACTTCCCATCTCCTTGTAGTCAAGCGGATCTTCCAGTATTTAAGGAAAGCTCTGGGACATGTGCTTGTGTAGAAGGCCTCCTCTTCCCTCTCGTTGATTGCTTATTCTGTTGCGGATTATGTCGGCTCTCTAGATGATCATCGATCTATGAGTGGCTATTACACATATTTTGGAAGGCACCTGGTCACTTGACGGTGCAAAATGCAAATGGTTGTTGCACGCTCCTCTGTGGAGGCTGAATATCATTTGATGACCTCTATCATTTCTGAACTCCCTTGGCTAAAGAGTCTTACTAATCTTGGTGTTGCTCACCTCTCTCCTGCAATCCTCTACTGCGATAATCAAGCTGCTCTCCATATCACCGTGAATCCAATTTTTCATGAACGCACTAAGCATATTGAAGTAGATTATCACTTCATCCAGGAAAAAGTTCAACTCCGCAAAATTGATTTGCGATATGTTCCCGCTGCCGATCAAATCTCTGATGTCTTCACCAAGGCCTTGTCTCGCCCACTCTATTGACAATTCATTTTCAAGCTTGACGCTTACAATCTGTTTGCTCCAACTTACATGGGAGTATAGAAGAATTGTGCAAAGCCCAATATAAAGGCCCACCTATATCGCCAATTAGGAGATACCTCTATTGTATAGTTTAGTCTCACATTATGGTTTGAAGGTGTCACTCCTCCCACCTATAAATATGTGTGCATGTATTTATATTTTTTTCTTTATGTGAAACAATTATATAGAGTTAATGTCGAATGACTAGGTAAGAGAATGTATAATGTAGGAAAAGCTGGAGCTTGTATGTATTATTTGTGTACACAAATACAAGGAGAGAATACATATTTATAGGAGAGAAGAGAGGAGAGAAAATCCTATACACAATGTGGGACTAAAGGAGAGAGAGAAATAAATACATAATAAATACAATAATGGGCCTAACTATGGGCCTTTGATATGGGCTTTTCTAACACTCCCCCGCAAGCTGGAGCGTACAAATCGTAGGCGCCAAGCTTGGATAAGCACTGATGATAGAGAGTACTGGACAGTGCCTTTGTGAGGACATCCGCAACCTGTTCAGTACCCGGAACTTGCTTCAATACAATCTTCTTCATCTGGACTTTCTCTCGAATGAAGTGGCAGACTACTTCAATATGTTTCGTTCTCTCATGAAAGACAGGATTCTTGGCTATGTGTATTGCAGCTTGACTGTCACAGAGAAAGAGAGCAGGTGAGGGAAGCTTCATACCAAGATCCGTGAGAAGGCTTTCAAGCCACGTTAGTTCTGATACAATCGATGTCATTGCCCGATATTCTGCTTCAGCTGAAGATCTTGCAACCACTGCTTGTTTCTTGCTCCGCCAGGTGATCAAGTGTCCTCCAAAGTAAGTGCAAAAACCACTTGTTGATCGCTGATCATCTATGGAACCAGCATAGTCAGCATCTGAATATGCGACTAGGTTTGGAGTTGAAGATGATGTTTTGTACACAAGGCCTTGACCAGGAGCTGTCTTAAGGTATCGGAGAATTCATTCAACAGCCTGCAAGTGAGAACTCCGAGGAGCATGCATGTATCGGCTGACAATACCTACAGCAAATGATATATCTGGTCTTGTTACGGTGAGGTAGATTAATGTTCCGACCAGACGACGATAATACTCCGGATTTTGCAGCAGATGATCAGTGTCAGATGCCTGAGCAGATATCCTGTGATTGACATCCATTGGAGTGTTGACTGGCTTGCATCCAGAGTAACCCGCATCGTGGAGAAGGTCGAGGCAATATTTTCGCTGAGAGAGGATGAGACCATCAGATCGTCTGGCGACTTCTAAACCCAGGAAGTAGTTGAGATTTCCTAGATCTTTTGTCTGAAAGGCCGTGCTGAGATGTTGTTTGACCTTCTGTATCCCGCTGATGTCATCTCCAGAAATGACGATGTCATCCACATAGACTAGCAGAATGACTGTTCCAGTTGGCTGATGGCGAATGAACAGAGAGGAATCTGCAGAGCTCTGTTTGAAACCAAGTACCCAAAGTTCTTTACTGAACTTGTTGAACCAGTTTCGCGGGGATTGTTTGAGACCATACAGTGATTGCAACAGTCGGCAGACCAATGACTCCCCCGTGGTTTCAAACCCGGAAGGTTGTTCCATGTACACCGTCTCCTGTAGATCGCCATTGAGGAACGCATTTTTGATGTCCAATTGATAGAGTGGCCATCGTCGATGTACAGCAGCCGAGATGAGCACGCGAACGGTGTTCAGTTTCGCCACTGGAGAGAAGGTTTCCTCATAGTCAATGCCATGCTGTTGAGTATATCCACGAGCGACCAAGCGAGCTTTCAGCCGATCAATAGTGCCATTGGGAGCATGTTTGATAACAAAGACCCATTTACAGCCAACTGGTTTCTGACCCGGGGGGCGGGGTACCAGAGTCCAGGTTTTGTTTGCCCGGAGAGCTGTCATTTCTTCTTCCATGGCAGCGCGCCATCCAGGGTGTTGGAGAGTTTCCTGCACTGTTAGGAATAGCCACAGTAGACAAAGAAGTAGCAAGCGTTTGAAGTGGAGGAGAGAGACGATGCAGGGATACGTAGCTCGCCATTGGATGAGCGGTGGATTCTGTTACCGGATCAGCAGGACTTGGAACACCAGAGGATGAGGACAACTGCGCAGGGCAACGGGGCGGGAGTTGCGACGGGAATAGACCTGGATAAGAGGTGGCCGGCAAGGAGGCGGAGTAGGGAGTGGTTGTGGTAGAGGTAGTGGAGGAGGCGTGTTAACCGGGAGGATGGGTCGCATGACAGGTTGTGGGAGAGTAGGTGATGGAGAATGTGTTGCTGGATCTGGAAAGAATGGCAGGTCTTCCCGGAAGGTTACGTCAGCGGACACCGAAATTTTCCGAGTAAGAGGAGAATAACAGACGTAGCCTTTCTGTGTATGGGAGTAGCCAACAAATATTTGCTTAGTTGCTCTGGGATCTAGTTTATCGGTAGATGGTCCCATGGAGTGAACGTAACATGTGCACCCGAAGATTCGAGGTGTGAGAGGGAATGCAGGAGCAGAGGGGAAAGAAGACTGAACGGACTGGCATCGTTGAGTACGGAGGAGGGAAGACGGTTTATAAGGAAGCAGGCGGTAGAGACCGCAAAGTGCCAATAGATCTTAGGAACGTTCATGTGAATCATGATTGAGCGGGCCATATTAAGAAGATGTCGGTTCTTTCGTTCGGCCACACCGTTTTGTTGAGGGGTGTAGGCACATGAGGTTTGATGAATAATCCCGAATTCAGAGCATAAACTCGAAAATTCATTGCCAGTGTATTCTCGAGCGTTAGCGGTGCGGAGCGTTTTGACGGTGGTAGAGAAGTGATTGCGGGTTTCAAGGATAAATGCCTTAAACACCCGAGATAATTCAGAGCGTTCGCGAAGTAAGTATAGCCATGTTGTGCGTGAGTAATCATCAATAAAAGTAATGAAATAACGGAATCCAGAGATACTACTAATTTTATAGGGACCCCAGATATCGGAGTGAATAAGATCATTATAGGGACCCCGGATATCGGAGTGAATAAGATCAAAAGGAGCGGAGCTCCGAGTACAATGTGCAGGAAAGGATGAACGCGGCTGTTTGCCGAAAATACATGATTCACATTGAAAAGCAGGAAAAGATACATCGGGGAGTGCCTTCTTGAGGATTGGGAGGGGAGCATGGCCAAGCCGCTGATGCCAGTCAGCAGAAGAGACAGAGGCGAGGATGGTGGGTGAATCGTCGAGAAGGTAGAGCCCGTTGCGTAGCTGCCCTTTACCAATGGTAGTCCCCGTCCGTCGATCCTGTATTAGAAAAGAAGATCGTGAAAAAGTTACTGAGCAATCCAAATCAGTAATGAGACGACTAACATAGAGTAAGTTAAACGGGGAGCCCGGAACATGGAGTGCCGAACGGAGAGAAATGGATGGGCTGAGAGATAGGTCAGCTGAGCCAGACACAGAGACAGTCGCTCCATTGGCCACAGTGATACACTTCGGATGAGGAGCATCCGAATACGTTGGTGGCTGAAGAGAGGTGATATGATGAGTGGCACCCGAATCCACTATCCAGCGAGGACTAGTGGAGAGACAAACGATACCTGGGCTGGAGACGGAGGCGACCGAGGCAGGTGGAGTCATCATCCCTTGGAGTTGCTGAAACTGTAGGCGGAGAGCCTCAAGATCGGCACGAGAGGCCGAAGAGCTATCTTCAACAACTGCAGCAGTCGGTTGTGGAGGAGGAGGAGGGTTGCCAGTTTTCCGAAAGCAGGTGGACTCATAATGGCCATCACGACCACAGAACGAGCACTTCGGCCGTTCTCGTCCACCACGGCCCCTTCCACGGTAGGCCGACCGACCTCCTCGGCTAGAAGGAGGAGGAAAGGACGAAGCTGGGACATTCTGGAGAAGAGCCGGTGAGGAAGGAGCAAGAGCCTCCGGAGGTTGTGATACTTTGAGTAGCATGGAGCAGACAGCCGATAAGGAGGGAGTGGGAGTCGAGGCCAATACTTGTGCCTGAATACTCAGAAGGTGTGGAGGAACACGGGCCATTAGCAGAGCAATGCAGACGGCCTCACGTTGCGCGCGCTGAGTGGCAAGATCAGGGGTGGGCGGCTGGTGTTGAAGCCATGCTTCGGAGAGAGACTTGACCCGAGCGACAACAGAGTTAATGGATGGTCCACTGGTGTCCAGAGCCTGAAGGTCAGAGATAATGTCGAAGAGACTTTGAAGGCTGTCCTTGCCGGAGTATAACGAGTGGAGCTCGTCCCATATCCCTTTGGCCGTGGGCAGGTACATGACCATTTCATATGGTTCGCCCTCCAAAGAGTTAAGGATCCAGGTCTGGACCCGTCCATCATTTTTGAGCCACTCAGGAGTAGTAGGAGTCGGGGGGTCATCGGTCAGATGAGCCAGAAGTCCCTTGGCGTGGAGGACCCGGCGGATTGAGTGACCCCAAGGAATGAAGTTTTTCTTCCCGGAGAGGGAGAGAATGGTAATCCGCAACTCATCACGGAGCTCACTAGGAGGGTGCTGGTGGACGGTCTCAGTAGGCAAGGGCGAGGAACTCTCAGACGAGCCCATTGTAGCAGACTGACGGCGGACTGGCGGACAGGGAAGACTAGTCCGCGCGAGAAGATGAAGTGGGCTGGGGGTCTGAGGAGAGCAGTCCGCCCGGTCACGGTAAGGATACCAGCAGCCGGCAAGGCTACGACCAGGGGCAGAGACCGCAAAGACCGGACAGCCGGGGAGGAATACGCGAGCTGGCGATCTGATGAAAAAGAGTCCGCACGGTCAGGAGAGGAGGCCGCCGCGGATAAGAAGGAGACCGGAGCGAGAAGAGAAACAAGGAGACCGGAGCGGTCAAGAGAGAAGGCCGCCGCGGATAGGAGAAGCAGCGCAAAGATCGCTGTGAAGAGTGTGACTTGCGGGTAGAGATAACGACAAAGCACAGACCGCAGCGGCCAGAGATAGAGGTCGCTGCGAGAAGGGTGAGTAGAGATAACGGGCAGACCGCAGCGGTCAGAGATAGAGGGCGCTGCGAGAAGGGGAACCGCGACTATGAGGAAGTTGCCGCGACCAGGAGAGATCGCGAGAACAAAAGGTCCGCGGATAGCGAACACGGCAAGAAGCATATTCGCGACTAGGAGAAGGTCGCTGCGACCAGGAGAGATCGCGAGGGAAGTTCAGCGGGTAGAGAACACCGCAAGGAGATCACAGTCCGCCGCGAGAAGAAAGACAGAGCGCGCGAGTGATCGCAGCGGGAAAAGACAGTGACCGCGGAGGTCGCGCGGGCAGGGGGATGAGTGGGCCCCACACTTGTCAGACTGGAGAACCTATAAAAGGAGGGGCGGGGTTTGGAGGGAAGGTGGAAGCCACGAGAGAGGTAAGCCACAGAGGAAAGGCGGTTAGAAAACAAGGAGACCGCAGAGGACAGTGCAGACAGAAAGGAGACTGGCCGCTCGGTCAGAATGGAAGAGCTCGTGAGCGAGCTGGCGGTCTGGAAGGATAGACCGGGAAGCTCGCAGACGGTCAGAGAAATAGAGACCGCAGATTTCGGATCGTTCTCTCTGATACCATGTAGGAAAAGCTGGAGCTTGTATGTATTACTTGTGTACACAAATACAAGGAGAGAATACATATTTATAGGAGAGAAGAGAAGAGAGAAAATCCTATACGCAATGTGGGACTAAAGGAGAGAGAGAGAAATAAATACATAATAAATACAATAATGGGCCTAACTATGGGCCTTTGATATGGGCTTTTCTAACATATAACATCGACGAAAGTTATTAAAGATGGTTTGTGCATTTTGGGTATAACATTTCAAACGTCACACGACATAAACGAATGAAAATTGAGGATTTGTAATTTGACTTGAAATAGTTGGGATGAGGCTATTAACGATGATGATTTTAGAGTGTAGGTGGTTTTAATAATGTTTTATATTATATGGGTTTAACAAGTTAGTGGTTTCCAAGTCCTGTGCATGGATTTCTTGTGATGTATATCTAGTTGTAAATTATAGTGGGTCCATTGGCTTTTTTATTTAAATTACCTAACTTAACGCTTTCATTTTTTATCAGAAGTAGCGAATAATTGTTAGAAGTTTGTGGTTGTGAATTATGTTTTGCTTGAAGCATAAATTATTGTATATTATACTAGATCTACATTAAAAACTCTAAATATCAAGACATTGTATGCGAAGTAGTTATATATCAATCATTGGACACATTAACTTAATTCTTTTGATGATTAGTTTCTACACTTGAAGTAGTTATATCTCACTATAGTGGGGTTGGCTATATGGATCCTTTGTCCCCATTGTGCCCTATCTTTAGTCATAATCTCACTAATGCCTAAGTACATCATGTCTTTCCTTATAGTTTCATTCCAAATCTTTATTGGTCTACCCTCCCCTTTTTAACATGCCTAGTGACTAAACTCTCATAACGACTAACATGTGCCTCTAATGGTCTCCTTTGTACGTGTCCAAACCATCTTAGTCGAGCTTCTCGCATCTTCTCTGCAATTGGTGTCACTCCTGTCTTATCCCTGATACATTCATTCCTAATTTTATCCAATCTCGTGTGTCCACATATTCACCTAAGCATTCTCATCTCCGCAACTCCCATTTTTTGCTCATGTAGACAATTCACTGCCTAACACTCAGAACCATTGAGCATCGCTGGTCTAATTGCAATACGATAAAACTTGCCTTTAAGTTTTAATGGTACTTTACGATCACATAAGATCCCTGACGCGCCTCTCCACTTCAACCAACCTGCTTGGATTCTATGTATCACATCTTTTTCAACACCTCCATTGTTTGAACTATCGATTCAAGATATTCAAAGCAGTCACTGCAGGAAATATCTTGAAAACTCAACTTAATAACAAAGTCATATGTCCTTGCGCTGCTAAATTTAAGCTCCATATACTCCGTCTTTGTCCTGCTCAACCTAAAACCCTTATTTTCTAAAGTGTCTCGCCATGATTTAAGTTTCGCATTTACACCCTCGCACGTCTCATTGACCAAAACGATATCATCCGCAAACAATAAACTTCAAGGTATTGCTTGTTGGATATGTCCGTTGAGCTCATTTATGATATGGGTAAAAAGATAAGTGCTTAAAGCTGAACCTTGATGTAAGCCAACAGTGATAGGGAATTGCTATGGTGTCTAATTAAGTAATGTTGATGATATTGTTTTGGTGATAGGGAATTGCTATGGTGTCTAATTAAGTAATGTTGATGATATTGTTTTGGTCGATGAGACGCGCAAGGGTGTAAACGCGAAACTTGAATCTTGGTGAGACACTTTAGAAAAGAAGGGTTTTAGGTTGAGCTGGACAAAAACGGAGTATATAGAGATTAAATTTAGTAGTGCAAGAAGGTCGGATGACTCCGTCATTAAATTAGGTGACCAAGATATTTCCCGCAAAGTGTGCTTTAAATATCTGGGATCGATAATTCAAAAGGATGGAGGTGTAGATAAAGATGTGATACATATAATCCAAGCAGGTTGGTTGAAGTGGAGAGGCGCGTCTGGGATCTTATGTGATCGTAAAGTACCATTAAAACTTAAAGGCATGTTTTACCGTACTGCAATTAGGCCAGCAATGCTCTACGGTTCTGAGTGTTCGGCAGCTGTGAATGGTGTACATGAGCAAAAAAATGGGAGTTGCGGAGATGAGAATGCTTAGGTGGATGTGTGGTCACACGAGACTGGATAAAATTAGGAATGAATGTATCGGGGATAAGACAGGAGTGACGCCAATTGTAGAGAAGATGCGAAAATCTCGTTTAAGATGGTTCGGACATGTACATAGGAGACCATTAGAGGCACCTGTTAGGCGTTGTGAGAGTTTAGTCACTAGACATGTTAAACGGGAGAGGAGTTGACCAAAAAAGACTTGGAATGAAACTATAAGGAAATATGATGTACTTAGGTATTAGTGAGGCTATGATTAAAGATAGGGCGCAATGGCAACAAAGCTAGGATCCATATAGCCGACCCCACTATAGTGAGATAAAGGCTTGAGTGTTGTTGTTGTTGTAAATTGCAGAATATTAATTAGAATCATTTTTACGATCATTTTAACATCCTATTTATCCATAATAATTATTTTAAAAAAAAATCCACCCGGACATCGTGCCTTTTAAAATTCAATCGAATGTCATTTTTGTTTTTTTTTTAAATCCCGAATTTCGCTGTAGTCCGATAGCAAACCGGACATACAAGATCTCCCTCGCACGAAAAGCATGGTACGTGTTGCGTGCGAAATTATTTCTCTTTGCCCAGTGCCTTATATGTATATATTACTGAACAATAGTCCTCTATTTCTCTTTACGGGTTCACATTTTTCACACTAGCTCTTAGTGTATATATATATATATATCTATATATCTATATATATATATATATAGAAGAAGAAGAGTAAGAAAGAAAGAAGGATATATTTGGTATTAGAGGTTTTCCCATCTGATCCCAACATGAATAACAAACAAATTTCATCTCACCTCTCACATCACAACCGTAACATCAACGGAAAAGAATGGCAAAAAAAAACCCTAAAAAAATGAAAAAGAAGAAACCAGCACAGCACTACAGCAGAACTTTGGTTAATTAATTTTGGTGTGCTTCTGCTTCTTCTTCTTCTTCACATTTTTCTCTTCGCAATTATCACGCTTGATTTTCTAACCGTTCTTTCACGCGATTTTCTCGCCATTACTCTTTACGTTGGAAATCTTCCACGTTTATCTGCACGATTATCTCTTGCCAATTATAACCGTTGGAATTAATTACGTGTTTATTTTCCGAGACTCCTATATAGGAGATTTATTCTGAATCGTTTAAGACACGCTTTATGCTTTCGGAAATCTGCTCTCTCGCACTCTCTCGTTCTTGCGATTATTTTCGTGATTCCTTTTCTTTACATTTGCTTCATCATGTGGGAATTCGGGTGCTCTGTGCTTCTTCGGTGTCCGCGCACATCGGAGCTTTCGGGATCTAGCCGGGTATTGTACCTTGGAGGAGTGAGCATCGGTCGAAAGGCCTGCCGGAGGGTGGTGCAACTTCTTTAGGGCAGTGTTCACACGCCTTACCCAGGCTCGATTCTAATCTATTCAATATTCTGATTACTATTATTTCTAACCCATCTGTTTATTCAAGATCTGTTACTATTTTATTATTTAGTGTTTCTCAATTTCGAAAAATATATATAAATATAGGAATATATGAAAAATATTCCAGCAGAAAATATCCATTGAAATTCATAGCCTTGAAAAGCCAAAATTTACTCTTGTATTTTTATTTACATTTTGCTTCCTACTTTTAATTTACTTAATTCTGTTACATTGCTTATTCACTTTTTCTCCTAGTAACTTATGTTTAGTTTATTCAAGTTCATACTACAGTTGAATCCTTCTCAGCATGGTAATTTATATTTTGTTGCTTTTAAGCAAATAACTTCTCAGCATGATACTCTATACTTCTGTTTAGTTTTATGAACACACTTGGAGCTCTAAAATGATTTGAGTTATTTGAAATATTTTTTATAGACTAGAGGGAAATTTCATATGAGCATAAACCACTTGGGAAATGGAGCAAATTGGCGGCGAACAAACGGTCAGCAAATATACTCACCGGTTCTTCTAGCATTTACACATGAGGTAAGTCATCACAAGAAAGCAACCACATGCAATGTTTGGGAGACTATAATTATTATTATTTTACAATAAATTTAGATGTTAGATTTAATATTATAATTCAAAAAAATAGTAATTCTCTTAAATATTTGTCTTCCCAGTAATAATATTAGAAAATTATGTTTAGATCTCAACTTATGCTGGCTTTTAATTAAACTTAATTTAGTTTTAAATATTTAATAGTTAGAAAAGAAAAAATAAATTTTATTTTATTTATTATATTACTTTTGGAGAAAATACAATATTTAGAGAAGTACATGATATTATAGACAGATTAGATATCCTTTAAATAAAGAAAGAAATACTCTTTGAATTCGGAGCCTTTTCATGCCATCAATTTTTCACTACAGACTATACCGATTAGTTCTATCATTTTTAGTATTCTCTATTGCCAGACTTCATCAAAACTTCCTTGATACAGGATGAGAAAACTTGGAAAGCTTCTCGAGTTACAAAAGCTACTTCTATGGCTCCCGGTTACACTTTACCTCCTAATGTCGCGCTCATCACACTTGAGGTATGAACGATATCCGAGTAAAACATAATTGTGGTATCAAGCGGTGAGAGTTTTTGTTCTTGAAAATTTATCATCTTGCAGGAATTAGACGATGCGACTGTGCTTTTGCGTTTGGCACATTTATATGAGGTGATATTATTCCTTTTTGTGCATAGCTCTGTTTTTAGTGCAGATATGACTAACACATTTAGTCCTCTAGGCTGGCGAGGATGCCCAAAATTCCGTATTAGTTGAGGTGGAACTGAAGAAGATCTTTGCCGGAAAAATGGTACAGCAATCGACTTATAGTTGTTCATAAATGGTTCATCTAAATGCATTCTTATTTATATCTCTTATGTGTTGGTCTAACTTTTAGATAAAAATGCTTAATCCCTGGTGAAATAATTAGAACCACTGATCTGTTTTTTTTTTATAACTTGTGGTCGTGCATGGGTTCCCGTGGATGCCCGCACACATCTCAAAGCAGACACATCTCAAAGCGATTTGAGATATGTGCGGGCATCCATGCGGACCGTTGGATGCCTGCACTTTACGGTAAAGTGCATCACCCGCACTTTACCGCCCCCTTGCCCCTCAAAACTCTCTCCACTCTCACCCTCCTACTTTTTATTAGGTTAAAAGGGAAATAAATAAAGGATAAAATGAGAAAGGCTAATGTTTCACTCAATGTATTTTTTTTCCTTATAATAATGTAATGTTAATAACATGGTGTATGTTGGAAATGCAGATTAAAAAAGTAGAAGAGAAAAGCTTGTCAGCAAATCAAAACAAGGCAGAGATGAAGAAAAAGAATTGGAGAGTTGAAGGAGACAGTGAAACTAGTCACCCAGCTCCACTTAGAGGGGGGCCTCTCAACAATTCTACCTTAATTGTGGAATTAGGTCCCATGGAAATTCGCACTTTCTCGTTGACGTTCGAAGAACATGTGCGGCGTGTGCGTGGTTAATCCTTGTGCGCTTTATTGGGCATGCAAACAGTCCGTCTCTCCAAATTTCGCCATCGTCATTTCAAACTGTCGTTCAATTTAAATTGACAGCTTCGTGGAAAACGTGATTGGACATGCAAATATGGCGAACTTTTAATAATTCGTAATGGAAAATACATTTTTCATCTTAACTGCATTTTGTGGGCATCAATCAATATGCTGATACTCATTCAGTGTTGGTAAATTTGCTAGATGTATTGAGTTTTTTGTTTCATGTTTTCTTTAATCTGTCTAGTTCGAAAAACTATTGCGAGAAAGTAGATTGTGTACACCCCATATTTGACGAGTAGGGCCCAAGCCTAGTTGAAAGCCATCTGGCCTCAGATGGTTGATCGTTGACCAAAAGAAGGGGCCTCGTCGAAGACGCGCGGAGCTCGACGGGAGCTCTGCATTCCAGTACAACAGCTCGTCAGCGAGCTCTCCTCGAGCCCGCCTAGAGATCTTCAGCCCGTCAGCGACCTTGTTTAGAGTGAGCTGGCGAGCTCGCTTAGCAGTCTCAAACTCAGCGAGCTTTCTTTCCAGGCGACCTCCAGTCCGGCGAGTTCGGCATAGGCGACATCGCCCAAAACAATCTCAATCAACTCACCGATTCTAGAGACTCCCAAGAGTAAGGTCGCCTAGGAAATCGATATCTAGTATCTAGCAAAGGCGGGGCCGCCTATTCGCATAATATGTATCCCTCTGGATTGCCTATAAATAGGACCCCGGAGCATAAGGAGGCTTTGAAACTGCACAGTGAGTCTTCTGAGTATTCTCTAGAGATGGTGAAGAGTGTTTTAAAACTGTTCACTCAATATGCACAGAACAATAAAATAATTCTAACAATTATGCATTCAAAAATTCAACCAGAATGACAGGATGAACTAAAACTTCTGATTAATAGAAATAAGTGTTCATCAGAATTAGTTACCCAAAGAAGTATTCTACTTTTTCTTGTTGAGAAATGTAGATATAGCTTCATAGACCTTCCTGAACTTTGTTTCTACATATTTGAAGTTAGCTGGTTTGGCTTTCTCTGGATTCTTCTGATTTCTGTCATGCCCTTTGAATAGTTTCTCCAAGTCAGCTTCTGCATCAGGGTAGACATCATTTATTTTGAATCCAAGGCTGATGATTTTAGCAGTCCGTTCATTTATTTCAACTAGATCAAGCTCTTCTAAGTCTGGATCTGGCACTATGAATGTTGATTGTATGATGTCAGGAGTTGGAGCTGTCTTAAAAATAATCTTTTTCTTCTTTTTGTATGGCTGATCTTCTATATCTTGATTACATCCAAGACCCCTTTTGTGAAGTTGTCCTTTATCTTTCAAGACTTTTGCTTGAGGGTTCTTGGCAGCATATTTTGAACAGGCAAATAGTGTACGTGGAATTTGGATTGCTTCTTTTATTTGCTGTTCTTTCACTGCATATTTTCACTTCTTAAGTTTTTTAATAAATTTCCTTCTCTTTTTCTCAATTTCTCTTTGAGAGACATCATATTCATACTGCTCTCTTTCTCTTATTTCTTTAAAGACTTTGTCAAGAACTGAGTCAGCACACACCTTCATCTTATTTTCAGTTATTTGAACTTTCTCATAAGTTTTATTATATGATCTGTCCTTTTTGAACTGTTTTCTGTGTTCCTTAGTATACCTCTCCTAGATAGGTATGTTTCTCCCATATTGTCTTTCCATGAATTTGTTTCTTCCTCTGACTGTGTTCCTTTGTCTGGGATCTGATGCTGGAATTGGTAGAATGGGGACAGGAGGAAGCAGGGTTGGAGTAGGAGCAAGGGAGGACAAGATAGGATCAGAAGCAGAAGTAGGCACAACATGTGATAATGTTGTGGATTCTTCAGAAGCATGCTTGATTTCTGTGTTTTCAGGAATGAGTGAATCAACCCATACTGAAAACTCCTTCAGACTTGCCCAATAATCCTCATCATTGGAGAACAAATCAGACTCCTCCTGAATTGATGACTCCCCATGGATTGAAGACTCTGTCTGGATTGCAGGTAGGAATCTGTGTGGAGAAGATGGTGCATGTGTCAGGGATAATTGAGAGGTGATTGTTGATTCTCCTTCAGAAACATAAGAAGATTGTTGATGTTGGTGCTCAATTGCAGTGTACACTGAATCAGGAGGGGACTGTTGTCACCCTTCTCCCCCTGCTTTATATCATTGAAGAAAGATATAAAGACCTCAGCAGGCATCGTCGATGATCTCAACTCCTTTTCAATGGCTTTCGTCTGGGCAGTGAGGTTCCTTAACCTTAGGGCTTTCCTTGGCCTTGTAGTTTTCCAGCACATCCTTTGCTCCAATCATATGCATGGAGCATCCACTGTCCAAGTACCACTACTGGTTTATGGTAGAACAGTCTCATTTCTGCACATGAATTTAAATATTAGTATAGATCCTCACTTGTTGGGGGTCCCTTTCTTCTACAATCATAAGGAGTCATGAAAGAATAAGTTGGTCTTTCAGGATACCCCTTAAGTTGAAGAGGTATTGGTTTATTATGCCAGCAATGTCCAATCTTAGAACAGTAAAAGCATCTAGAATTGTAGTGAGAAATGAGAGAGGAAAGTCTAGATGTTTTAAAATCTTTTGCTGGAAACATACACCGAGAAGAAATCGGCGAATCTCTAGAGTTTCGTCAAATGGAATTCGATGTGTCTGCATAGCTGCATCAATAATAAGTCGAAGCAGAATGCTGGTTGCGTCGAGTGTAATTCGACGCACATTCATACCTGCTTCTAGTTGATGTCGAAGCACATGCAGAACTTCGTTTAGTTGCATTCGACGCATCTTTAAAATTGCGTCGAATTCTATTCGACGCATAATTCTCTTTATTAATAATCTGATGATTATTGATTAAATTATCTAGGGGGTGCTTGCCTAAAATTCTTTTTTGATTGTTTACCCTATTGAATACAGTGATCTTATTATGGTTGTTATTCAATTCTTCACAAGATTCTATGTTATCATTAGATTGATTTTCACTAGATCTGATGAATACTATAGGATTTTCCCAAGCAGGTTTACTAGGGTTACTATGTTGGTGGATAGATCTTCTCCTAAGCCAAGATATCTAAATCTCATATCGAGATTCTGTGTGATATCTTTAAGCTTTTGACTCTTCTCATTGAGTGAGTCTTCAAAGGTCATTGCCTTTGTAAGCTCTTCTTTTAGAGTTGAATTTTTATTAATTAATTCAGTTGTCTCCGTTTCCTTTTTATATATCTGATTCATTAACTCATAGTTAACATAGTACATATTTTCTTTCTTAAGATCTAGTTCTTTCCTAACTGTTTTAATTTCTTTTTGAACCTTAAGACAATCTTAACAAAATTCTTTAAAACAGTTCTTAAAATCTTCTGAAGTAAAATTAAATTCATCAAATAAGTATACATGATCTTCTTCAGTTGAATCTTCCAAAGCCATCAGTCAGGCTTCTTTAGCAGCAGACTCTTCATTGCTTTCAGAAGAGGAGTTTGACTCAGATTCTGAGTCACTCCAGGTTTTGGCTATGAAACATTTTCCCTTCTTCTTGTCCTTCTTTCTTTAGGACTTCTTCTTGTGCTCCTTCTTACTACTTTTGTCCTTTTTGATCTTAAGGACATTCAGGGGCAATGGCTCTGGCTTTCTGCATGAAAGCAGATTACTTCCTTCTTTGGAGTCTTAACAAACCTTGGTTTGTTTTAGCTCCTTTCTTTTCTTCTGGAATTTTCAGACTTGACCCATCTTCAGAATCTTCTGGCCAAGAGATTGAACATCTCTCTTCTTCAGAAGTGAAAGGCTCTCCTTTAGTTGCATTCAAAGCTATAGTCCTTTCCTTTGGGGTTGAGACTTTCTCTTCGGCTTCAGTCACAGCTCTGCTCTTCAGTAGTAGCTCATAGGACTTGAGCTTGCCTAGTAAGGCATTAGTGGAGATTTCTCTATGGCATCTGGACACTCTAATGGCCCGGATCCTTGAATCCCAAGCGCTTGAAAAGCACATGAGAAGCTTGTCATTGATCTCTGTTAGTGAGATCTCCTTATCCAGTCTCTTAAGTTCATTAATAATGATGTTGAATCTCACATATATCTTAGCAACATTTTCTTCATATTTCTTTTAAAAGTTCTCATATTGAGATATGAGAAGGGACTTCTTGTCCTTTCTTTTATCTGAGCTCCCTTCCACTAGTCTAAACAGTGTGATAGTTTATAGGTAGTAGTCTAGATCACCTAGAGGGGGTGAATATGTCACTTTCTTTTCTTGCTTCTTTAGCCTAGCTGTTTTCAATGAGTTTAAAGATTATAAGCAAACACACAGAAAGCACACAAACATATATAGAGGTTCCTCAAGACAGGGTGTCTTGAGTAGTCCTCTTTTCCCCTTCACCCTTCTAACAATGAGTTAGACAGGGCCAACACCTCCAACTCAGCTTCAAGAGCTTACAATTCAGATTCCTCAGAATCTCTCAGGTTTTCTCCAAACCTTACCTCAGGCTCAACAACCGTACAAACTCAGAGTCCTCCAACTCCTACAACTCAGAAATCTCCTGATTTCCTATCTCGGGCCTATCAAGAAGTCCTACCTCAGATCTTCACAAAGATCCTACACTCAAGCTGGGAGTACAACTCTACACTCAGGCTAAGCAGCCCTACAGCTCAGGCACAAAGGCCTTACAAATAAATAAAGTGTTAATGATACAATAGAAGACTATTTAAATTTAACCTTTAGATCTTGTCTTCTGTTGTCTTGAAATAGGGTTGTGAAGCAGCAGCTACAGGTCTTGTTTCTCCTTGATCTTATCCTTCAGCAAAGTTGAAGATCTACTTGTTCTTCTTGAATGATTCATGAAGAACTATCTTATCTCCAAGCAGAGTTCAGCTTGAGCTTGAGAGAATGCCCTTTCAGGAAGATTGAAGAAGATCGGCCTTGCAGCACACAATACAACTCTTCCAATAAAATAGTGCTCTTCTTTTAGACATAACATCTTCTTTTATACTTCCTCCTTACTTTCAACGACTATTAGAAGCCCCTGACACAGCATGGAGATCTCTCAAAAGTGTATCTTGCTTTTCTGCCACTTGCGCCAAAAACAGATCCCGCCAGTGCTTTATTCATATTTGAATTTGTCTCAGCGGTTGGGCTGAGACAGCCTTCAGACTCAGCGGTAACTTTTGTCTCCGTCTCAGCGGCTCCGCTGAGACAGACAGTCGTCTCAGCGGTTTTCCTCTATCTGCATCTCAGCAGTCCCTGACTCCTTCTCGACGACACCCGGGCTTGTCTTAGCGGTTCAGCTGAGACTGAGAGGTCGTCTCAGCGGTTTTGGCATTTAGACCTCTGAACATATTCCACTTCTTTGAATAACATAACCATGTTTTAGCATGATACAAAATAGGGTTTATCAAATACAATATGTACTTAACATTGTGTGTGATGCCTCTTCAAATCAAGGGAACATTGATGGTAATATTCCCAACAATCTCCCCCTATTTGAAGAAGGCAGAACATCCACTATTCCATATCATGCATATGGTAACGCTTAATTTGTAGCGGTTTAGTAAACGCCACCAAAAGTCATTTATGATAGCGTTTATAAGCGCAACTGTAAATAAATAAACGCTACCAATTTCATGCATCAACACTACAACATATATATTAGATTTAATTATTATATCATTCCCACTATTTCTTTCCCCGAACCCCGCTCCCTCTTTCTTTCGACTACCCGAAACCCCGCTCCCTCTTTCCCTCTTTCTCTCGCTCCCGAAACGCCGCTCCCTCTTTCTCTCGCTTATGCCCTAGATTGTTCTTTCTCGCGGCCACCATGGTCGCTCGAGAGAGAGAGATCGGCGAAGTGGAGGGTTGTTATAAGGCGGTCGTGGATGGCAGGGGACTTGAAAAGGCGGGAGCGGGTTTTTCCGGAGAGGGTTTTGGCGCTGTTAGCGCGCTAGTTCGTGTGCAAGAAGATGTCGCTGGAAGCTTCCAGGGTTTCGATGGAGAGCTTGGGAGTTCTGGTAGAAGAAGAGGCGGTTCGGTGTGGGCAATGGCGGCTTCGTTCTCCTTGGGGGCACCGGCGCCGCGGCTTCAGTCGGGTGGACCTTCCTTCGGGAGTGACGCCTTGGCGGCGAGTAAGCAAGGAGCCCTTCTTGGTTTGAAGGCAGCAGGCTCTCCCTCCTCTGGATCTGCTTTCGGTGAAGACGGCGAGGCCATTGCTGCAGGGTTTGGTGCTCGACACGGCCTCCCTGCCCCTTCAAGTACCTCTCCCCCCTCCTGTGAGAGTCTGGATGTGAATGCGAGTTCGTGTTTGATGATTGTGGGGAGTGGTGTTGAGTTAAGGGAGACTGGGGGCTCGCCGGTGATGGAGGATGGAGGTTTGCGGCATGGTTGTTTGGAGCGCCTTCCACCTGTTTGTTTTAATGCCCCTGTGATTTCTGAGCATGTTTTTTCGACGGCGGCACTGGCGGCGGTGGGGTCAGTGCCGGAGTTTGTGGGTGCTGATCCTAGCATCACGGAAATGGCGAGTAGCAGGGCAGCAAGTGTGGCCGGGACCGCTGATATGGAGGATCGGGCAATCAACTAAGTTAAATTCAATTAGATTATGTTTCAAAACATCTCGACTTCTTTCATGACTTGTAATTCATTTATCAACTTCAAATATACATACAAACAATAACAAGGCCCCGTGCATGATATTGACATGCAATTTTAAAATAATATAGGATATGGTTAAGGATCGACAACATTTTAACAACACCCATACATATATAATACCATCTATTTGATACTGAAAATTTGTTGTTATAATAATGCTGATTGTTAATGATCACCAGAGAATTGTCAACATATGAGATTGACATATTTAATTCTATTCTCAGGATGACAGGGAAAGATATATAAGCAATTTCATGAACCATCTAGTGTCCTGGCATTCAGCCACACTGCGTATTGCAAGAGCTGAGGCTTTTGTAAATCTCGGAGAGCCAAAGATCCCCGTGGCATGAGATGTTGGTGAGCTAATTCTACATGGAGTGCGTACTTTATGACTGATTTTGCAGGTATGGAACTGAAATTAAGCTTACCAATCTAGTGGCCGGATTGCACGAAGTATATTTCTGCTATGACAAAGATCAAGTTATAATTTTCATGCAAACTAATAATGTTGTCTTGGAAAACAAGTGGACTCTTACATCTCATGATGAGACAAAAATTTTAATTAGGATATCTTCAACAAATCATTTTCAAAATCAAATTTGGAATGTGGATGCAGATACATCATATGAACATCATTGCCATTTTCTTCCTTAATGAATTGTTTAGTTCTAAAATATTACGCATTATGTCATGTGATGTACAAATGTTGTTGTTGTTGTTGTTGTTTTATGTACAAATGTTGTTGTTCTAAACAATACTTTTTTAAAATGATAATTTATATCCTGGAATAGTGATATCTATGTCTTCGAATTCGATTGACACACATGCCAACCATATTAATATCTTATAATTGCATACAATAAAAAAATTAGATTGTCAAAAAATAAATTTTATCCTTCCCTCTTTTATTGGAGAAAGCTATTTTATTGTAATTACGCATTCAAGTTTGTGTGCTTGCATTGTTAATACTGCTAGATGAGTTGAAACTGCATATGAAAAGATGTCTAGTGTATGTAAAGAGTATTTTGAAGTCCATCGTTATGTTAAGAAATTCAACTATTAATATGCCACTGATCGATAAGTTTAGTCTCCTCGTCCCATGCGATATGTATGTAGTTGATAATCAGTTCATCATTCAGGTTCAAGGACATATTCCAAGAGGTGTATGAAACTGCATGGAGGGCCAAGTTTGAGGCTGCAGGAATATGGTGTGTTGCCACTTCTATAAACTGATTTCTCTGTTCTTTTTATTCATTATTGTTTAAATTTCATGTATAACTCGTGTTTTCGTAGGTATGAGCACCGTCTTATTGATGATATGGTAGCTTATTCACTTAAAAGTGAAGGTGGTTATGTGTGGGCTTGCAAGAATTATGATGGAGACGTGCAGAGTGATTTCTTGGCCCAAGGTCTGAACTTCAAGTAACTCTATTCACTTGCTACTTCTATCGAACTTATTCTATTGAACGTGTTTCTATATTCTTTTAATCAATAGAAGAAAAAACCATTTCATTTATTAGAAATGTTAATGAAATTTTCAGTACGTTTGTAGTTTTAAGTGGGGAGATAAACTCGTTTAATAGTGCAGATCTTTTTCTTCTTCTGCAGGTTTCGGATCTCTAGGACTAATGACATCAGTACTAGTATGTATTACTGTTTAATGTGTTGTGATCTATGAAACACATGGAGTTTAATACATGAGCATACAAATTTTCACTTTGAACACTCATCTTTATTGGAAAAGTTTGTGCATTTGAAGTTATGAAAAGTCTTAGAATGGTTATGGAGTGTTTACTTATTCATTTTATTTAGGTATATATGCCCTGATGGAAGGACTATTGAAGCTGAAGCTGCTCATGGCACGGTTACACGACATTTTCGGGTGCACCAAAAGGGTGGTGAAACTAGCACAAACAGCATTGCCCTTGATTAGAAAAGTTTGGAAAAATATATGAAAAGTAAATACACCAGTTTTCGAGCCAATTTGATAAGATATAAGCAACTAGTTGATCGCAATGCCCTTGTTTTAGTTTCTTTTATGTTACTGCTTTTGATTTTATTAAAACTAGAAGTTCCAACTTATTTATTTTGCAAGAAGCTAAATGTCCTATAAATTCTTGTACAGGCTATTGTTGCTCTGAAGATTCTTCTGAAATGTGGAAGGAGGGGCAAGTATAAGTTCTGCTCTTTCAGGGTCTCCACCTATGGCCGGCCACACTTCATCGATGATGGGGGATGGGCGAGCGCCCGCAATGTTCACATGGATATTGACTTGATGCGCGGAGAAATGATGTCTATCTACGGCGACATCATCACTGGGGAGAGAGAGAGAGAGAGAGAGAGAGAGAGAGAGAGAGAGAGAAATGGTTGGTGTTTGTATGTTGTGATGGGGGAGGAAGATCATATTGGCACAACTCCCCTTGGGTCATGCAGAAACCCTCAAAATTAAGTGAGATCTATATATTGATTGTATTCATGAAGGGTTTGGGCTATCTCCCACCTTCTTTTTATTATTAATAAAAAAGTTTATTTGAATTCTTTTACAAATAGATATTGTCTCCATTATTATTCAATTTAATATATTTATTTTTAGTCAATTTAATAGGAAATAATTGAATTTATTAAACGTCTGGCGATGAAGAATAAACGTTGTCAAATACAAGAATAAACGTCAGGCGAAGAAGAATCGTAGTAATTACTGTAGAATGGTAGCGCTCAATAACCGCTACCATTGAAAACCATAATTGCAATAATAGATGTACCTATGGTAGCGGTTTCAGGACGCAACAATACATTGTGTAACCGCTACCATACCCTACGACCACGGCGGCAGATACAACACACGCGCAACCGCTATTGTATCACTACAGTAACGATTTTTTAATATATAGTAGCGGTTTTGAAGCGCTACCATATGCATGATATGGTGTAGTGATCCCCAATGCTAAGGTACATAACAAGAGAAAACTTATCATGTAATGAGTTATATAGCATTCATGATATTGCATCAAATAAAAGATGACATAACTAAGACATTACAGATCATGTCAATACAGATTACATTTATGGCAATCATAATAACAACAAAGTTTATCAAAATAATAACATTGTTAATTCATCATGTTCAGATATCACAGAATCTTTATAGCAATAATAATATCACTAGGCTTTGACTAAGATTAGTCTTTAACATAAACCTATAGATTTGACCAAAATTTCATTTTCATTTCTGTCAAAATGTTGATACATTGTTTAAATTACAATTTGATTTTCAACAAAAATTAAATACATTAATTTAAGTTTTTCTCTTCTTAGAGGATGTTGAGCATTCAGCATTATCAGCAACAATTTTTTTCCCTTTTGTTGAGGCCTCCTTGACTTCAGTAGCATCAGCCATGTTTTCAGCAGCAGTAGTAGTAGTGTCATTTTCTGCATTTGCTGCTACAATTTCAGCCAGCTTCTTCTTGTTCTCTTGCCTTTTGAAATATAGGTATGGCTTTGGAATGTACCTAGAAGGCATCTTCCTTGGGTTGTCCTTCAGCACCAGATTTGCTTTGAATATGCTTTCCCTTTTTGTGTTTCTTTCCAAGTGCTTTATCCATTCTTCACAGGGATAGATTCTATCAATGTCTTTGCAGACCTGTCCATGGCTTAGCCATGCATTCAGGATTATGTTTTTGGAGTCCTCACTCCAATATTCAAGATCTGGGTCTTTGCTTTGCTCATCCCTTTGCCTAGCCATAAATTCTTCAGCTAGCATCACGTGTTCTCTCTCTCTTCTCTTTGCCAATCTGACATTCTGATCAATTTTCTCTTGTTTAGAGAAGTCTCAATCTTCTGCTCTCTGCCTATCCAGGAGGGGAAGGTTTAAGGCTAGACTTGTTCCTTGCAGAACTTTGAGGGCTAGCTCATAGTTGGTTATTGCATTGGTATTCTCCCCCTTTCTGGCTTCTTCAAATATTCTTTGATTAATGTCTTGGTTAGCTGTTGTGATTGTGCCAGAGAGGGTTTGGAAGACATTTTCAATGTCAGCTTTGAGCTCATCCTTCAGCTTTACTGCCTCAGCATCCATTTGGGTAGCAGTTGACCAGACATATTCCTCAATATGTTTTGCTGTATTCTGAAGCACCCCATCTGTTTTGCTGACATAGTCTTTGACATATCTCATATCAGACTCTGCCATTTTAGTGTCATTGTTGATTGATCTGAATATTTCAGATTGAGAGTTTACTATATTTTCAGCCATGACAAACCACTTGGTCATTTGTTGATTCAGATAGACAGTTTCATCTTTGATGGGCTTTAGTGCAGCTATAACTTCAGTCTTTACATTGGAGATGGACTGATCTACATACTCCTTCACTGTAGAGGTTGACCTATCATCATAATCCTTCATGGATGCCAGATGAGTATCTAGCATAATTTGAATAGCACTAATAATGTTCTCATTTGACTGTGAAGGGATGGAGGTTGAAGCTTGCTGATTAATCACTTCAAATTCTTTGAGATCTTGAGGGAGATTTGGAGGAGGGATTGATTCCACTTGGGGGGGGGGGGGGGGGGTTATCTTCCCTTGTACTTGGTCAGGAAGGACTCCATCATCATCCTCATCATCTCCAGCATCAATAACATCATTATTAATATCATTATCATCAGATTTTCTTTGCTCCTCCGCCTCAGATGAAGCACCAGTTTGTCTTTGATCTGGTGAATCCCAGAGACCTGGTAGATTATTAGGATTAAATTTGATTCTTCTTTCAAGATTGAAGAGGATGGTGTCAATCTTACTTTGCGTATCCTCAGGAGAATGCACTTTGTCCTCATCAATACTGACAGGGACTTCTTCAGTACTATTATTGTTATCAGCAACATTCATTTCAGATGGCTCTTATTGTTGCTCCCCCTTAGATAGGGCATCCAACTGGTCTTCAGGGTCTGAAGGTGAGATTACTGTGGAATTATTAGTTATTAACTAATTTACTGTTCAAGATTAGATAACATTATCAGTAATTTGAGGTTGAAGGATTAATTATCAGGGTATTAATTTTCTCCTTGTCATTTGTCTTGACAGAATCAGCAGGCATGTTTTGTGCATCTTCAGCACCTTTATCAGATGTAGCATCCTCATTCTCATCAGAATGTTCTGACTCAGAACTTGATACAATCATTCTGGACTTCTTGGGTTCTTTTGACATCTCTTTCTTCTTGTCCTTTGCCACTGAGGGCTGGCTCATGGGGAGCACCCTAGTGAACCTATCCAAGGTTTTTACATCTCCTTCAGTTCTGAGAATGACAGTGGACTCAGACAGAAGGTATTCCAGACCTTGAGCTTCTAGAAGTTGAATCACCTCCTTTATTTCTTCTGGAGCATGAGCAAATCCATTTCTTACTACCTCATACCTTTCCAGAAGATCCTTAGAACTCTTTGGCGCCATTATTTTTAAGAAAACGAGACGCTGAGATGGAAGGCAAGATGATTCATCTCGGCAGCTGGGGAGTAAGGGTTGTGTAATTATCTTTACTCACATTGGTATATTGATATAGGTTTAGGTTATGTTTTGATTAGCCCTAATGATTAAAGTTGATTGGACTTATTATTTTAAGTGGTTTTAGATCAATTATTGTTAAATTTGACAAACAGCAATTTAGGCAACCCGTCTCAACGGAACCATTGAGACGACGATCTAAACCGCTGGGACAGAGAACTGTCAACCGCTGGGACATTTTAGCTGTCTCAGCGGTTCAGCTGGAATTTTCCCAGCTGTCTCAACGGCTCAGCTAAAACAAGTCTCCTGTTTTAACTGATCTTATAGACTAATATTAAGCCATTTTGATTGGATTGGTTGATGTCCTAAACATGTCACTAAGTGTGTTGATGTAACAACATATTGTACTAGAACAAAACATTCAACCTATCATAGAGGACTGATAATAGGATAAGTTAGTCATTATTCAATATTTAACATACCAAGATCAATCTTGAAAACATTAAATTTGGCCTCATCTAATGCCTTTGTAAAAATATCAGCAATTTGATTGTCAATGGGGACAAATTCAAGGAAGATATCTTTACTTTCAACATGTTCTTTAATAAAATGATATCTTATCTCTATGTGCTTAGTCCTGCTATGAGAGACAAGATTCTTAGCAATAGAGATAGCACTGGATGAGTCACAATATAAAGGAGATTGACTTACCTTGAGGTTGTAATCCTCTAGCTGATGTTGTATCCACAAGAGTTGTGCACAACAGCTACCTACAACTATATATTCTGACTCAGCAGCGGAAATAGCCGCACTGGTTTGCTTCTTACTGCTCCATGATATCAACCTCCTTCCTAGGAATTGACAAGTTCCCCTTGTACTTTTCCTGTCTTCTTTGCATCCTGCAAAATCTGCATCTGAAAATCCTGTCAGTTCAAAATCATTGTTCTTAGGGTACCAAAGGCCAAGATGTTGGCTGCCTTTAAGGTATCTCAAAATCCTCTTTGCAGTTGAATAGTGAGATTCTTTAGGGCATGCTTGGTACCTAGCACAAACACATGTAGCATACATAATATCTGGTCTACTAGCAGTTAGATACAACAAGGATCCAATAATGCACTTGTACATGGATTCATCAAAGGTCTTGCCCTTCTCATCCTTGTCCAGGGAAATGTTGGACCCCATGGGAATTTTCATGGTGGAAGATGATTCCATCTCAAACTTCTTGATAAGCTCTCTAGTGTACTTAGTCTGAAAGATGAATATCCCCTCACCAGACTGTTTCACTTGGGGCTTAAAAAGTACTTCAGCTCTCCCATACTGCTCATCTCAAACTCCCCCTGCATAAGGTTGGCAAACCTTTTGCAGAGGTTGTCATCTATAGACCCAAAGATTATGTCATCATCATAAATTTGGACTAGAAGACACTTGCCCTTTGTTTCCCTAAGAAATAATGTGATATCTATCTTTCCCCTCAAGAACTTGTTCTTGATGAGAAAGCTAAACAAGGTCTCATACCAAGCCCTTGTGGGCAGCATAGGCAAGAAATAGCCTAATTGCTTCTAACCTTGCAACTGGGGCAAAGGTTTGATCAAAGTCTATACCCTCTTCTTGTCTATATCCCTTGGCTACTAATCTTGCCTTGTTCTTCACGATGATTCCATTCTCATCCAACTTGTTTATGTATATTCATTTGGTGTCAATGATGTTGTGTCCTTGAGGTTTTGGCACCAACTTCCAGACTTTGCATCTCTTGAATTGAAGAAGGTCTTCTTGCATGGCTTGAATCCAGAAAGTGATTGGCCTCTTCAAACTTCTTGGGCTCCAACTGTGACAGAAACATAAGAATAGAGCTTCATTGTGAGCCCTACTTCTTGTGATCACATATTGATTCTCAGCTCCAATTATTTGTTCTCTTGGCTGATCTCTCAAGTGTCTTGTTGTTGCAGGCATCCTGGAAGCAATTTGCAAGTCTTCTTCTGGAACAGCATGGTCTTCAGCAGCCTGCACTTCTTCATCTTCGGGAATAGCATCATCTATATAAGCTTTGCTGTTGCTGGGAATGTCTTGGATAGACATCTCTTCCAAATTCTGTTCATTTCCTATCAAAACAGAAGAACTAGACCAGCCCTTATAAACTAGGCTGATCTTATCAAAAACTACATGCATAGACTCTTCTACAAAATGAGTTTTCTTGTTGTATACTCTATAAGTTCTACTAAGTGAGTTATAGCCAACAAGAACCCCCACATTGCATTTTTCTGCAAACTTTGTCAAATGAGATTTTTCATTGTTTAAAATATAGCATTTGCAACCAAAGATTCTAAAGTATGATATTGTTGGTTGTTTGCCTTTCAGAATCTCATATGGGGTAATTCCAAGGACCTTATTGATGGAAGCTCTATTGAGAACATAACAAGCAATATTGACTACCTCAGCCCAAAAATATTCTGGAAGTGAGGAGTCACTAAGCAATGTTCTCTCAGCTTCTATCAAGGTCCTATTCCTCTTCTCAGCCACACTATTTTGCTGTGGAGTCCTTGGAGAGGAGAACTCTTGGGTGATACCAAATTCTTGACAAAACCTTGTCATAGCTTCAGATTGAAATTATGTGTCATGGTCAGTCCTAGTCCTAACCACAGTACATTGTATATCATTCTGAATGACCTTAACATGATTTATAAAGACATTTAAGGTATCAAATTTCTTCTTTAGGAAGAATACCCATGTATACTTTGAGTGATCATCAACAATCACCAAGGTATACAACTTCCCACCTAGGCTCTGAATTGGCAAAGGACCAAACAAGTCCACGTGCAATAGATATAGACATCTTCCGGTGTCTTTGGAGCCAATACTTTTGAATGTGGCCGTAGTTTGCTTACCCATTTGGCAAGCATGACAGGGACCACTTTTAATACATTTTTTGGACTATTCCTAACAAGCTTTTTAGAAAATAGTCTATACATTGTCTTGTAGTTAATGTGGGCAAGTCTCTTGTGCCATTGAACACAAAGGGACTCACTTTCATTAGCTACAAGACACACAGGAGATAGGGAATTATAACAAATAAAGGGCTAGTTTGGCGGGACTTAATTTGCCCGGTCAAGCTTAAAAAACCGCAACCACTGATTATATTTACGTTTGGTAAGTCGCCGGTCGAAACCGCATCCGCCGAAAATCGTCGTTTTCACGCGGTTTTTAGCCGCAATTTTTCTTCGCGGTCGGCGGATTTATAAGCGCTTGCGAAACGACGAACCCTAAAAACAAAACATTCTTCTTCCATTTCGCAGCCGCAGGCCCGCAACTACTCCCGATATCTCTCCCGAGCTCTCTTCTGCATCTCGTCCTCCTCCAAATTTCGTGATTCCTGAATCGCTGAGAGGCTCGATTCGTGCTCCAGTTTCTCCGTTGCTGCTCCAGTTTAGCCGCCGCTCCTGTTTCGCCGTTGTTTGCCTGAGAAACCCTCCACCGGCCCTGTTTTGCCTGAGAAACCCTCGACCACCTTCTCCGCCACTTTGGGATTGCCGGAGTAGCTCACGACCGGCCTTCGCCATTGATCTATGCTCCCAGAGGTAATTGTTTTGTTTGAAAATGCACTTTGGGATTCCCCATTATCGGTTGGACTATGCAGAAACATTAATCTAGTGTATTTTTCAGAACATTAATCTAGTGTATTTTTCTGTTGAAACACCTTAATCTTTGATATAAATCAGAGCACAAAGCTCTGTTAAATTTTTCTTAGTGGATTGAAAAATATTTCTTCTATAAGATGAAGAGTAAAGTATATTTCCTTGCTGACTTCTATTCTAAGAGTTCCAACCTCTGATAGCTATCTAAATTTTTGTATGTTTCTCAGATGCATTTACCTTTTCTTACCTTTATGCATCCTCTGATGGCTATCTAAATTTTTGAGATACATGTGCTCTCTTGAATCTTTCGTATCATAATAAAATGTGTAATATATGATTTAATTGATTCATTATAATGATTCTGGTGTTTTGTTTTCATAACAAGAAAGGTCAGGTACACTTCATATATTTGAATGTGCCTTAGAAATCTCATTAATTTTAACTTATTGGATTCAATTCCTCGATCAAATGAGTAATTTAAACAGTTCAGGGTGAGGTTATCTCATTGCACAAGAGAGAAACTTGCTTATATTCATGAGGGTGAGGTTATCTCATCGCAATCGTAAAGGTAGTGGTGAAGGTACCAAACAACTATTACTTTCACACATTCATGATTTAGTTGCATCTAGACAAGCAGTTCCACCTCCACCAATATCGGTGACAATCAAGGAAGCAGTCGAGGAGATCAGTAGAATTCCTGAAATATATGATGACCCCGATCTCTTTGACTTTGCAATGGAATTCATTCGCATCAAATCCGGAAGAGAGGCGTTCATGTTTTGCCCAGCTGATAGAAAAGTTGAGTATCTTAAGAGACGCTACCATAAGAGTTTGGAATGATTCATTCATGCTGATGAGATCATTTATAGCTGATGTTATTTTATTTTTCTTATATTGATGTTATTCATGCTGATGAGAGGTGTTCATGTTTTTCTTATGCTGATGTTATTTTGTTTTTCATATAAACTCAATTCAGATTTTTGTACGTGAACTATTGTGATAGAAAACTATGCATGTTTCCTCCTGAAAGTACTTCTTGCTTTTAGTTAATTATTGTGTATGTGCGTCATTCTATTTAATCTTTTTATTGTATGTGCTCATTCAATTTAATTTTATGTCATTTATCACTCTCTTAATGTAATAATTATTCTTATATTATTATTTCATCAGCACAAATATGTGTGAAGACGGTGAATCTTACTCCACCGATGAGTCAGATGAATCATCAAATAGCTCAGTTGAATACACTCAGTATATTCAACACTATAACGATGACATTGAAACTGTTTGTATTGTTCATGATTTCTTTGTTCTTTATGATAAGATTCCACGTATGACATCCACTCAAACAGGTGATAAATGGTTTAGAGAGTTATTTGCTGGTCATCCTACTAGGTTTCACGATTCGTTTAGGATGTCACAACGAATTTTTATCGACCTATTACAAACTCTTGTACAAAATCATGGATTAGCAGGATCCCGAAGAACTTGTGCACGAGAAGTTCTAGCGATAACATTACATATTTTATCACAAAATGAGACAATGCGTTCAACATGTGAACGTTTCCAGCATTCAACCGAAACTATATCCAGATACTTTTTTATTGGTCTCAAAAGTCTTGTTCGACTCTCAAAGGAGATTATAAAGCCTATTGATATGCAATTTAGGGATGTCCCATCGCAGATAATGAGAGATGAACGTTATATGCCATATTTTAAGGATTGTATCGGGGCTATTGATGGAACACATGTAGATGCACGTGTACCAGTTGAATCAGGTTACATATATTGGGCGTCATGGCACAACCACTCAAAATGTTATGGCAATCTGCGACTTTAACATGTGTTTCACGTTTGTTGTGGCGGGGTGGGAGGGTTCCGCCCATGATAGTCGAATTTTTAATCGAGCAATAGCAGATCGCAACTGTAATTTTCCACACCCACCACAAGGTATGCTCAATTTTTTTAATTTGTTGCACTTCAAATCTATATAAAACTAATGTTTGCTAATCTTATAGGTAAATATTATTTGGTAGATGCTGGATATCCAATGCAAAGAGGATATTTAAAACCTTATCCAGATACTAGGTACCATTTAGAAGATTTCAGACGGGGTTCTCGTCCAATCCAAGGTAATCATGAGATTTTCAATCAAGTTCACTCGTCGCTTCGCAGTGTAATAGAACGGACGTTTGGTGTGTGGAAAAAGAAATGGGCAATCCTGAGAGATATGCCAAATTACTCTTTCAAAAGACAAACTTTTATTGTCGTGGCTACTATGGCGTTGCATAACTTCATTCGTAGGCATCCATCGCGTACTGATCTGGAATTTGATGTATGTGATAATGATGAGAGTTATGTATATCCGGAAGCGCATGCTCATACTAGAAGAAGGAATCGGAACAATATTATAGCAATTTCTAACATAGATCCTGAGTTGGTTGAAGGAGTTGGTGCTGATGAAATGACGAGGTTAAGAAACCATATTGCGAATCAATTGCAGAACACCCGCAGGTATGACATTATGTTATTTGCACTTTTTTTCTGTTTTTAAATTGCAGCTAATAAATCTTTTACTTTTTAATTCAGATGACACGAGATGAAAAAGCATACTAGAAACGACTCAGGCAAGTTTTTTTTGCTGTGTATGGATATCCAGGAGAAGGGAACTCCAAAAGAGAAATATATACTTTTCTTGATCCTAGTGTTTTGTGTGTTTCAACTGTATATTTGTTAGAGTCCCCTGAACTATGATGCCATAATATGTAATTTATTCTCCTGCCATTTCATTTTCCAGGTTTATGCCCTAATATGCCCTAATATAATAAAAAAAGGTTCTAAATCTTCAACAATGGCTGCGGAGCTTGAGATTTGAGCTGGCCAATTGATGATCCTCCAGATTCATCTTTAATTTCCATCCAAGCCGGCAACTTCTCCTGCATATTTGGCGGAAAAAAACTGCATTTTGGTTTGATGCAAACTGAACTGTGTTGTGATCAGGTTCAAATTTCTTTTATGCTGGGCGGAATTAAGGCTTCCGAATTAAAATTAGAGAATTAATTTCAATAACAATGACCTCCATTTTTCTTTGTATATTGTTGATTTGACTGCCAAGTTTCTTTCTTGGGACATTTTGTAGTGTAGCTATTTTCCATGCATCAGAGCATATGCATATTGCTAGAACTTAGAAGTATACTTTTCATTACTTAAATTGAATCAGGTGAAACAAAATAGTTCCCAAGGTCTTCAATCTGCAACCAATATGAGGATGCCTATAAATTCTCGAAGAAAAACAAAGATTGTGTGCACAATTGGGCCTTCAACAAATTCACGTGAAATGATATGGAAGCTTGCTCAGGCGGGAATGAATGTTGCACGACTAAATATGTCACATGGAGATCATAAATCGCACCGACAAACTATTGATTTGGTTAGGGAGTATAATGCCCAGTTCAAAGATAATGTTATTGCAATCATGTTAGACACCAAGGTAACTAACTATACCTCTGCATTGTCTTTATCTTTGATCTTCTTTCTCTCTTGTTGAAATATATATTTGTGTTATGAGTTCATCCTTGGAGCATTCATCAAATATTGCTCATGTGCCATCAGAGCTGGGCACACCAATAATCATCTGAAGATCTTTTTGTCTTCATCTCTTGTGTGTGTGTGTCCCAGTGAAGAGTTCAATACCTACTGTCATCAGGAAGGTATACAAAGAGAACTTACCTGCCCTCGAACCCCAGAGCAGAATGGAGTCATTGAGAGGAGGAATAGAACCATTATGGAGAGGGTCAGGGCTATGTTATTACATCACAAAGTGCCACCTGAGTTCTGGGGAGAAGCAGCACACACTGCAGTGTATGTCCTCAATAGGTCTCCAACTAGAAGTCTTGAAAATATGACTCCCTATGAAGCCTGGTACAAGAGGAAGCCTGATGTATCTCACCTCAAAACTTTTGGGTGCACTGCATATCGACACATACCAAAACAAGTAAGAAAGAAACTTGATACTAAAGCTGAAAAGGGTGTCTTTCTGGGATATAGTTAACACTCCAAGAGGTATAGATTTTACAACCCCACCACACAGAAGCTTCAAATATCCAGAGATATCATCTTTGATGAGAAGACTCCATGGGACTGGGATCAGAGTACTCCACCACAGCTCACAGTTGAGGTCACTGCACTTGAAGAGCAGCCATCCATTCAAACTGATAAAAACTGGGATCAGAAAATTCCTCATCAGGCTCCTGTTGGGGTTACTGAGATGGAAACTCAGCCATACTCTCCAACCAGGCATCCAGACAACATTCCCATCCCTGATTACATTTCTGAAAGTGACTCATCATCTCCCAAGAAGGTAAGATCTATTGAAGATGTCTACTTAAGGAGTGAAAGAGCCCTTCTCATCAAAGAGGAACCTAAAAGTTTTAAAGCTGCTGCAAGTAATCCTATCTGGTGTAAAGCAATGGAAGAAAGATAGAGGTTATTGAGAAAAATAGCACATGGGAACTTGTCCATAAGCCAGAAAATAAAAGTATCATTGGCCTCAAGTGGGTTTACAAGGTTAAATACAATGAAGAAGGAGAAATCACAAGGTATAAGGCCAGGATTGTGGCCAAGGGCTATACTCAAAGAGAGGTCATTGATTTCACTGAGACTTTTGCTCCAGTAGTAAGGATGGAGAGTATACGTGCCTTAGTTGCTGTTGCTGCTCAAGTCAGACTTCCAATTCATCAACTTGACGTTAAGTCAGCATTCTTAAACGGTGAGATAGAAGAGGAAGTTTATGTCTACCATCCTGAGGGTTTTGTCAAGCCCGGAGAAGAGGAAAAGGTCTACCGGCTAAAAAAGGCCTTATACGGTTTAAGACAAGCCCCCAGAGCTTGGAACCACAAGATTGACAGATTTCTTACCATGAATGGGTACATCAGGAGTCTTAATGAGCCCTCACTCTATACAAAGAAATTTGAGAACAACCATTTTCTTTTTCTATGCCTCTATGTGGATGATCTTATTTTCATAGGATCAACACCTGAACTGGTACAGCACTTTAAAGAAACAATGAAAAAGGAGTATGAAATGAGTGATCTTGGAGAGATGAGGTATTTTCTTGGGCTACAGGTTAAGCAAAGCTCAGAAAGAATATTTCTCAACCAAGAAAGATACATTGAGAAGCTGCTGGAGGAATATAATATGGGTGACTGCAATCCTGTATCTACCCCAATGACCACTGGCACTCGATTGAGAAAAGAAGACCCAGCTAAACCAGTTTCCATTGAAGATTACAGGAGTTTAGTCGGCTCATTGATCTATGTCACCAACACCAGACCTGATATTGATAATGCTGTCAGCATCCTATCTCGGTTCATGACACACCCCAGTTCTGAACATCTTGTTGCAGCAAAAAGAGTGCTATGATACTTAAAGGGGACTAAGGAGTTTGGGTTGACATACAAGAAGGAAGATGAGTCCTCTCTCATTGGGTTTACTGACAGTGACTGGTGAGGCGATATAGATGATAGACGGAGCACGAGTGGATACATTTTCATGTTAGGAAGCAAAGTTATTTCCTGTTCCTCTCGAAAACAGAAAATTGTGGCATTATCCTCAGTCGAAGCTGAGTACGTGGCGGCTTGCAGTGCAGCAAGTGAAGCTGTGTGGTTACAAAAGTTGTTACAGGATCTGTGTGTGCAGGAAGAAAAAGAAGTTCCAGTTCTCTGGTGTGACAATGTTGCCGCAATTGGAATAACCAAGAATCCTGTGTTTCACAATCGAACGAAACACATCGACCTCAGATTCCATTTCCTCAAAGATCTTGTGGCAAACAACCAAGTCAAAATGAAATTCTGTCCCACCAACAAACATCTTGCGGACATACTCACGAAGCCCTTACCTATTGGAGTATTCACAAGCATTAGGTCAAAACTTGTCACAAAAGATGGTTCAGCATTACGGGGGAGTATTGAAGCTGTTAATGCTGAAGCCATCACTGCGGGAGAATCGAAGAAACATGGAGCAGACAAAGAAGAATTCACAGAAGATGAAGCAGAAGAATGAAGCCGACGTTTTCCCTCTCAGTTGTTTTATTGCTATTTCTAATGTCTCTTTATTACCTGCATAAATGCTTTTGTTAGCTATATATGTATGTTTACTTTGTACTGAGATTAATCAATTGAAATGAATGAAAAACGTATGAAGCACTTCCCTTTCTATTTCTCCTCCAAATGTCTGTTAATGGCGTGATGTTTTCTTTTGTTCTTCCTGTGTATGAGTCTTTCTTCACATCTCAATCTCTGCACTATTTCAATTTATTCTCTACATTATACCCAAGAGGAGCGGAGACAATTCGAATGGAGCTCGCGGAGCGCTGGAAGAGATTCGCGCAACAACTATTTTTATACTTTCTAAGAATAGGATTTCTTCTTAATCCATAGGCATTACATACATTCCAACTTATTACCATGTAATCACCTAGCTTACTCAGCTCTTGCTTTTGCAGAAAAAAGCTATGTAGAATATGTATAAAACTATCTATAGAGCTCTAAAAAAGCTCGGCTTGAAAATACTGAACAACAACTACAGTTGAAATTGAACTGGGTTCAAACAGAATTGCAGCCAGCTACAGTTCACTTTGAACTGCAGACAGCTGCCATTCTATCACTGCCGCTGCAATTAATTGAGCTGCAACTACAGTTCAATTAACTATCATTACAGTCCATTTCCCCTTGATGGTCTTATATTTTTTTTTCTACTGTATTTCATTTCTAATGTTATGTAATCTTCAACATCAACTATGGAAGGATTTTTTGGGGGCCAAAATATTTTTTTTTCCGTTAACATATTATGGTGTGTCCAAAAATTTAATCATATCATGTTTATTCTTTTAACGCTCTCTTATTAGGTGCAGGTTCTACATTGTCTGATGTGAATATACTCGATGAAATCAAGGAGAAGATGATAAGGGAAGAACTCTCAAATTAATGGAGGAGTTGTTGGGAGTGGCTCTAAGGAAAAAACTATTTTTAATGATGTTTCTTCACTGTTACTGTAATTTCCTCTGAGAAATCTGCATTTATTGAGCCATTGGAAGCTCCATTGTAGTAAATTTTTTGTTTATTTTCTCCATCAATGTGTTTTCTTAAGCAAAATAAGCTCCATTGTAGAAATCTGTATTTTTGATTATTTTCTTTGCAGCATTTAGCTTTTCCTGATGTTATGACAGAATACTGTTCATGTTTCTGTGACAAAATTGGTGATGAAATTCAACATTTCACTGCTTCTGTAATCATAAATCTAGGTTTATAAATCTGCATTTATTTTGGTGTGAATTTATAAATCTAGGTTTATAAATAAAAAATTTATTTTTATTTACGAATTTTCTATTTTGGTGTGCATTTATCAAGTTTTTTACTTTCATTTACCAAATAGATAAAATTGTTTCTTCGTTCATGACCGCAAAAAAAAATCATCCAAACAAAACTCCGTTCACAAACCGTGGTTTATGACCACAAAAAATATAAATCATCCAAACAAAATTTCATTCACAAACCATGGTTCATGACCACTCCATTCATGACCGCCACCACCGCGCCAAACTAGCCCAAAATCTAAATAATATACATTCCCACTCCTAGTGCCTGAGAGAATGGTCTCTAAGTCATTTGACTTTTTGATCAAGCACTTGTCATTGTGGAATTCAATGACATAGCCTAAGTCACATAGTTGACTTATGCTTACAAGGTTGTGTTGCAACCCTTCAACATAAGCTACCCTTGTGATTGAGACTATGCCATTGGAGATCATACCATATCCTTTGGTGACTCCCTTTTCAGATCCACCAAATGTAACTTTAGGTCCATTCTTCACAGCTGTGTAGTCCTATAGAAGACTTCTGATACATGTCATGTGCCTTGAGCACCCAATGTCCAGGTACCATATTTGTTTAAGGGTGGTACTTGAACTATCCTGCAAGATAAAATTTACTATACCTTAGGAACCCAACTGATTTTGGGTCATATGTCCCTATAATACCATATGAAATATTCCTGGAAAGGATTTGTTTGGATGGAGTGCCCTTCCTTGCAATTGGCACATTGGGGTTGTGCCAACAATCAATTGCAAAGTGACCCACTTTGCCACATCACCAACACTCATATATGTTGTATCTTCTTTTCTGTATAGATTTAGAAGTTGAGGCTTCCTTCTTCTGTTCAGGAAAGGATACAGCTGCATTCGTCTTGTTCCTTTCAGCAATCACTTGGCTTTTTGCCTTCCTATAATCAGTCTTGGCATCCATTCTCTGATTGTCATCAACAGATTTTAGCTTGGCAGGTAAGCAAGTGTTGATGGCAGCAGAAACTGGACTGTTTGGCTTGGTTATAGGTCTGACAGCAGCCCGAATTTTTGTTGGATGGGAGTTGGAAGATACAGCTTTCTTTATCTTGAGTATAGTGGCCGAGGCTCCAAAAACAAATGGTCCATGATGGGCCATCTGAATTTCCTCATGTGGAGCCTTTAAGGAACTCAAGCCTAACTCCTTTCTATTCCTATAGCTGTGAACATCTTTGTTCAAGCTATTGGAACTACCATTCAACAGGTGACCATGATTTCTTTATTGGTCATATATGTTGGATGGTATCATTAACTTCATAAAGGAAGACTTTGGTTCAATTGAAGCCTTGACCTTACCCTTTGTGTTACCATCTGCTGCCTCTTTATTGAATCCCAATCCTCTTTTATCATGAGAGGAGAAGGTGTCAATAATAGGTAGCACTGTCTTAGGCTTAGAGAACTGAGCCACTAGCATCCTTTCCTTGAGAAGCTTTTCCTCAAGATCCTTGATGATCTTGATTTTATGGCTTATGGTGCCAACATGGATAATTGACATTCCCCTTAACTTGGCAATTTCTTTGCTCATCTGAGCTAGCTGGGTAGCATGTTCAGTGCAATCAGTTTTTTCCTGCATTAGAGAAGCAATCTCCAGAGCTTGCCTCTTGGCTAACATCTTACTCTTTTTCAGAGCTTCCAAAAGAGCATCATACCTGTCAATCAATTGATTAACATCTTCCTCAGATTCTGAATCACTTCCAGCATTTGATGGAGTTGATTCAGATTCTGGACTTGTCTCATATTCAGAAGAAGAAATGTAGTGGATTAGTACCTGCTTATTGTCTGAATTATTTTGATTGTCCTCATCTTCTGTTAGAGCCATCAGCATATGTTCTTCTTGGATGTCTTCATCCTCCTCTATGTCACTGTCTGAATGTGACAGAGGGGCCTTGATTTCAATCTTTGTAGCAGGAAAGTCTTCATCCTATTCTGCAGCAAACAGCCCAATGTAGGCTTTCTCCTCTTCATCTGAATCTGTGGTTGAGGACTCAGATTCACTCCAGCTCTTCCCCTTCTTTGCTAGGAAGGATTTTTCACCTTTCCTTTCCTTTTGGTGATGATGTTTCTTATCACATTTCTCCTTTCTCTTGACTGGACATTCAGCAATGACATGTCCAGGCTTGCTGCAACAGTAGCATATAACATTAGATGAAATATGTTTAGTATGTTTAGATTCATACCTGTCACCCTTGGAGTGATGCCTTTCAGATCTGTTGTAGTCCTTCCTGGGATGTGAGGAGGATGAAGGTTTGTTCTTCCATTGCTTCCTCCTCATCAGCTTCTTGAAGTGCCTAGAGAAGGCAGCAAACTCCTCATCAGATGAGGTGTTGTCAGAAGTGCAGTTCTCAGCATTTTCTAAATCAGTAACTTTTCTTGGAGGAGACAGCAATCTAGCTTTGCTCCTTTTGGGGCTGTCAGCTTTGAGAGCCACAGTTTTCTCCCTTGCATAAGGCCTGGTGGATGTATCCTCCTCCTTCCTTGCAGACAGCTGCATCTCATAAGAGAGAAATTTCCCAAACAATATATGGGTAGGAGTTTCACCCAGCTTGGCCACTTCCCTGATGGCACATATCTTTGTGTCCCAGTCTCTAGTTAGAGATCTTAGGAACTTGTCATTTAGTTCATAGTCACTGAATACCCTTTCATAGGTCCTCAGTTCATTAACTATCCTGAAGAACCTTTCATAACAGATAGATATGCTTTCCTGGCTGAGCTGCCTGAAAGCTTCATATTCTTGATTGAGGAGATATTTCCTATCATCCCTCACTTCAGCAGTCCCTTCCATAAACACCACAAGTGTATCCCACATCTCCTTGGCTGTTGTACAGTGCACCAAGTTCTGGAAGGTGGAATCATCAATTGCATTCACAATAATGTTCTGGGCTCTTTTATCCATTGTGAATTGTGCAAGTTTATCCTTGGTCAAGTCAGTAAAAGGCTTGGCCACTCTCCTAGTTGGATCTATGGTGGAGGCTGTTTGAAAAGTGAAAGGACCCTGCTTCACACTAATGTAGATCCTATGGTCTAAGGCATCCATGAACAGCCTTACCATTTGCTTCCATATGCCAAAGTTTTCTTTGTTGCATATGGGCAACTTCATAGACCCCGTCTACTTCTGCAATCCAGTGGCAGTCATTGGATTCAGATATGACTACTTCTTTGTAGGATCTGGTCAGACAGTTATATCCTTTTTGACCAACCTCCCTCTGATACCACTTGATAGTTTATAGGTAGTAGTCTAGATCACCTATAGGGGGGTGAATAGGTCAGTTTCTTTTCTTGCTTCTTTAGCCTAGCTGTTTTCAGTGAGTTTAAAGATTATATGCAAACACACAGAAACCACACAAGCATATATAGAGGTTCCTCAAGACAGGGTGTCTTGAGTAGTCCTCTTTCCCCATTCACCCTTCTAACAATGAGTTAGACAGGGCCAACACCTCAAAATCAGCTTCAAGAGCTTACAACTCAGATTCCTCAGAATCTCTCAGGTTTTCTCCAAACCTTACCTCATGCTCAACAGCCCTACAAACTCAGAGTCCTCCAACTCCTACAGCTCAGAAATCTCCTGATTTCCTACCTCAGATCTTCATAAAAATCCTACACTCAAGATGGGAGTACAGCTCTACACTCAGGCTAAGCAGCCCTATAGTTCAGGCACAAAGGCCTTACAGATAAATAAAGTGTTAATGATACAACAGAAGACTATTTAAAGTTTGTTGGAACATGGTCTTCCGCATATCCTAGGTTTGAGAATAACAAATCTTATGTGTATTTGATCTTGTGTGTTTAAGTGTGCAGGAAAACAAAGTCCATATGACTCAAGGATTACATAAGAAGTGTTGGGAAAATGATTTCTCTTAACCCCTGAAAATGAGTTGAATATGTTTTCTAAGAAAGAAAAATCAAGGTGAAATAAATATGCGTCGAATAGTATTCGACGCAACGTCGAAGTGGTGTCGACGTTCCATTCAGAATGAGTCGAAGTAACTTTAAGAAGAATTCGACGTATCCTATGTCGACGTAGCTCTGACTTCTAGTCGACGCATCTAGTGAAGTCGGCGCACCTCAGTCGACACACCTTCCTTATTCTCCTCTCGACGTTCAGCCAGGACGAATTCGATGCTTACGTCGAATAGTAATCGACGCACGTCGATTTCTATGTTTAATTCAAAAATCGCCAGATCTCTTTCCTTCTGTTATAGATCTGATTTATATGGAATCAATTTATTCTTTATAGCCGTTCTGAATCATTCTTCCTCTAATAGATTCTTGGCTAATTTAATTAAAACCATTATGGACATTATTTGAAATCAGAATTAATTCTTTCCTTCTATTGATATAATTATTATGGAAATATTTCTATCTTTCTATTTCCCTGCCTGCTAATCAATTATCCTCCTATAGTATTATTTGAATGGACAGAGCTATAAAATAACAAGGAGGTCGGCAGAGAATATAAGATAAGTGATCCACCATTTTATATTTTGAAAAAGAGGAAGAGATCCCAAGTAAAAAGAAAGAGAATTGAGAAATAATTCTACAGCAACCATCAAGCTTCCATCTTCTCTTGCTTCTAAAGTCATTCTGCTGCAAGCTCTGATAGCTCTCACTAAAAGAGAGAAAAGCTACAAATTTCCTTCTCACTATAAGAGAGCGATTTCATTCACTACTTCTTGTGCTTCCAATCTTCTTGCTAGGAAGAAGATTCTTTCTTGTCTTAAATACTTCTTCTCCTTTTCCTTATTTCACTTTCACATATTGTAAAAGAGTTTTTAGAATCTCTCTTCAAAAAATTCAGTTGTACTGGTTCTAAGAGTCTCCTTTTCAAAAGACTCAGTTGGTTCTAAGAGTCTCCTTATCAAAAGACTCAGGGTGGTTCTAAGAGTCTCCTTATCAAAAGACTCAGTGCAAGATAGTGAATTCCTACCAAGGGGGTAGAAGAGTGGACTACCGAAAGTTTGGGGAACCACTATATTTCTTTGTGTTGTGCTATGATTTTTCTTCTTGCTTTTATTTTCTTTACTTGTTCAATTCTTGTTGGTGTGTGGGAAGCACTAATCTGTGATCATTACACACATACATATATATAATTATTAACTTTACACAAAAATATTTTAAATCTCTATTCACCCCCCCCCCCCCCCTCTTGAGAATTCTAGTGAGGTTAACTGTGCAATTCCAATTGGTATCAGAGATAGGTTGATCTAAAAAGGTTAACTCCTTGATCAAAAAAATCCTACCTCTTATTTTTATATATATATATATTTTTAAAAATTAATTTTCACATGGCACAAATCAAAGATTATGCTTCCACCAGACCACCAATGTGCAATCTTGAAAAGTTTGCAGTTTGGAAAACAAGAATTAGGATTTATATGAATTCTATTGATGAAGATTTATTTAATGTTATCTTGACAGGTCCTCCCAAGCCTTATAGAAAGGACTCAAGTGGTGAAGTGACTCAAACACTTGTCCCAAAGGCTGAGTGGACAGTTGAAGAGAAGAAGGCAGGAACATGTGATGCAAAAGCTGTAAATATTCTGGTCTCAACCCTCTCTGATGAAATCTTTCAAAGGGTTGTTGATTGTGAATCAGCTAAAGAAATTTGGGAGGCTCTCATAAAGATGGTAGAAGGAAGTGCTGATGAAAGGAAAGATAGGAAAGCTTTATTTATCTCTCAATATGAGAACTTCCAAAAGAAGAATGAGGAAAGCATCTCTGAGATGTATGACAGATTCAGCCTGATCATCAATCAACTAAGGGACTTGGATAGAGAAATCTCTCTCACAGAGATCAATGACAAATTGTTGATGAGTCTCCCAAGTTCATGGGACTTAAGGATATGTGCAATAAGAGACATAAGAGGACAAAGGGAAATTTCAACAGATGCTCTCTTAGGAAAACTCAGATCCTATGAGCAACTGCTGAAAACCAGAGAAGAGAAGAAGAGAAGAGAAAACACCCCAACTTCTTCAAAAGACAGGAACATTGCATTAAAAGCAACAGAAGAAGGAAGCTCTGTCACTGAAGAAGAACTATTCAGTTTCCTAGCTAGAAAATTCAAGAAATGGGTCAGGACAGATGGATCAAGAAGGAGAGAGTCAAAACCAAGGTATGACAAAACTCCTTCTAAAGAAATTGTTTGTTATTCTTGCAGGAAACCTGGACATATTGCCCCAGAATGTCCAGAAAATGCTGAGACAAAGAAAGACCTGAAAAAGAAAGATCTCAAGAAAAAGGGGAAGAAGAAAGAAAGAGGCTTTATTGCAGAAGCCTGGAGTGAAACAGACTATGAGGACAGCTCCTCTTCTAAGAGTGACAATGAAGAGCCTAAGCAAGAAGACCTATGCTTAATGGCACTTGAAGGCTCAAAGAAAGATGATGATGCTAAATCATGGAGTGAGACAGGATCAGAAGAAAGCATATCTTCTAAAGATGAAAGAGAAAATAGCCTTATTCTCATAGAGGAATCTGAGGATAAGGAGGAGGTAAGCATTTTTGATGAAATAGATTTTCAAAGTGATAATTTCAGAAATGATTTTATGGGAATGTGTCTAGATCAACTAAAAGCTAATCAAGAAATTAAGGATCTAAAAGAACAAATTAATATGGCTAAAAACCAGAGAAATAGAGAAGTTAAATGCTCTAAAAATTATGAATTAAGGGCTAACATCATAGAAAAGGAAGTAGAAAGGGCTAGAATAGAAAACCAGCTCCTTAAGGATAAGGTATCCCAGACAAAAGCTTTTGAAGAATCAATAAAAATGAGAAGCCAAACTCTCAAGGAAATCACTGAACAACAAAAAAGGAAACATAAAAATCTTGGTCTAGGGGCTGATCCCTCAACCAGCCAAATTCCATCCAACAAACCTGCTTGGATGATCCCTGTAAAATTCACCAAACCTAGCAAATCAAACCAAGAAAAAGACTCACTAAATAAGGAAGAAGACTCCCTCAAGGAAATAAAACAATTTGATGAAACATCATATTATTCAGCTGATGACTCTCAAACATCATCTGAAGAAGCAATTAAGCCAAAAGAAACAATACATAAAAGAGCCAAATCAGAAAAAGGGAAAAAGGAAATTTATGAAGATGCAGTTGCGTCGACTTCATATCGACACATGAATAATAGTGCGTCGAATTCTACTCGACGCAATCTCTCAGATGCCTCGACCTCAACTCGACGCTTGAATAAAAGTACGTCGACATCAAATCGACGCAACTTTGTTCATGCATCGATACCAGATCAACGCTATCTGGAGAAAGCGCCGAATATAAATCAACGCAACTATCAACATACGCCAAATAGATATCAACGCATACAAAATCAGAGCAACTTAAATGCCTATCCTCCAAAAACCTTCCATCTTAACCCCTATTTAGGACCCATTCATCCTAATCATGATTTCTATCATAATCAACACCTCTATCCTAACCAAACTTTCTATCCTAACTAAACTTCCCATCTGAATCAAACCTTCTATCCTAATCAACACTTCTATCCCTCTCTAAACTCAAATTCTCACAATACTAAGATAATCAAGTGCTACATATGTAACAAAACTGGCCACCTTGCCAAACAATGTTGGCATAATCAATCAAACTATCTGTGAAAATTAGTCCAAGACTAACTTAGAAACCTTTAGGATTAGGAAGAGATAAAAAGAAATAAACACCTGAATTTTTTTTTGGAAAATTAAAAGTCACGTCGACTTCTAATCGACGCACCGTCGATGACTCAACTCAATAAGTGAAATCGATGGATGCGTCGATTACAATCAACGCATACGTCAATACGAAACCCTAACATCTTAATGCGGGCTGTATCGATGCTTACGTCGAATTCCACTCGACGTAACGTCGATTTTATGAAAACGAGCGGCAATACTAAAATATTTTCGGTCACATCCACTGAAGTACCGAATAAGCCTCGAATAGTGTCGCATTTCGACGTTTCACCTGACTTAAAAAGACTCTTTAGTTAGAAACCTTCACTACTCTGCATCCTTCATCCTTCTTGCTCCTCAGTCCAGCCGATTTCTTCCTCTCTCTCACTGACCTAAAATGGCTCCGAAGACCAACTCTGGTTTCGACATTGACCTTAAATCTTTCCAAGCCGCCGCAGAAAACTACAAGAGCATCATTGCTCTGTTCACTGAAGCTGGACTAGATAAGCTCATCTCCACAAGATGCAAGCTCCTGGAAACAGAGCTCACAGAGCTGATGACTCATGTTCAGATATCTGAACAAGGAGAAATCCAAGGAACAATCCATGAGACATCTGTCTCAATATCTGCAGAACCCATTAGGACAACCTTTGATCTTCCATCAGGTACACCCTAATATTATCTTTGTTCAAAGCAAATAGGGAAAGAAAACTAGCTTCTAAAGAATAACTAAATAAGTCTTCATCACTCCCTTATTAGGTGATGAATCTATAGACCTCACACCTGATGAAATCAAGCATCTGCTAACCACCATGAAATTTTCAAAAGATAGACCAATCCATCTAAAGAAAATAGACTTTTCTGAGGAGTACAGACTGCTAGCAGATATAGTAGGAAAAATCCTGCTATGCAAGACCTCAACCCATGATGCAGTGCACAAGCAGCAACTGAATATCATGGGGGCCCTGGTGCTGAAGAAGAAGGTGGACTGGGCCACATGCTTGCTCAAGATGATAAGCTCTAAATACTTACACAAAGAAAATGCATATATGAGGATCATGAGTCAAGTACTCTTCCACTCCTTCCCTGACCTATGTAGGTCAAAAGGAATCCCTATTCCTCCAGGGAAAAGGATGTCAATAGCTCTATTCTCCAAATGGACCAGGCAAATTCCTAAGCCTGGTTCCATTCCTGAAAAGACTCCATCTCCTCCTAACTCTCCTGTTCATCCATCTCTTCCTCTTCCTCCTCCTCAAAGAGACAATCCTTCTCTACCACCATCATCTACTCCAATAGTCTCTACCACTCTCACAACCTCTCCTCTACCTACATCTTCTCAAACACCTGCTCAAACAGCAGTTTCTCCATCTCTTCCTCCTCATACTTTCTCATCCTCTCCACCTCCTTTATCACCCATACCTCATACATCAACTAACTTCTCTACAGCTTCATCACCACCTCCACCACTCTCTCCTCATCACCAACCACAACATGAATCATCTGCATCCACTGAAGCTCTCCTCACTCAGTGCATTGCATCAGCAGCTCAAACATTCCAAGCAATGCTGGATGAGCACTGCTCCCAGATTCATTCCTCCATCCTACACATGCACACCCAAATAGATGGGGTCAGTGCCTCTGTTCAAAGTCTGAAGACCTCTCTCTCTTCCTCTAGAGTAACCAGGTCTTTCTTAACCTCCTTGGCCAAGAAGGTCAAGAAGGGGGAGAAGCTAGATGAAGAGCAGACCTCCACTCCTAAATCTCCCTCCCACAAGTCAATTGGAAATGAGAGAGTACCTGAGCTACATGTTGAAGAACAAACAATAGAGGTACTCAATATAGCAAGAGAGGTTGTAAGTCAAGTGGTACTATTACAAGGGGAGGTAAGCAGAGCAGAAAATGAAGTTGAAAAGGAAGATGTGGTAGATAAAGAAGCTGAAACTCAGGGGGAGCTAGTTACTGTGATAGTTGAAATAGGAGCTCAGGAGCCAGGTACTGCTATGACTGAAGCTGAAACTGAAAAAGAAATTGAAGAGGCAGAAGTAGAAGCAACCAAGGAAGTTCCATCCCAGGGGGAGCTGAGTGAACTACATGGTGCTGAGAAGGACAACCCCCCTCTCTTAAAATAGTTGTATTCACTAGAAAAAGGAAGACTCCTCCTACCCCTCCTGAAATGCCTTAAAAACAATGACTGATATATTTATGGTTGAATACTGATTGATCTGAACATGAAGTTTGTTTATAAGATTTCTAATTTTTCTTCTACTTGCTTAAATGCTTTGCTGTGATTGATCAATATGCTGATACAATCTCTCTCTAAATAGGGTTAAGACAAATAGGGGGAGATTGTTGGGAAAATGATTTCTCTTAACACCTGAAAATGAGTTGAATATGTTTTCTAAGAATGAAAAATCAAGGTTAAATAAACATGCTTCGAATAGTATTCGACGCAACGTCGAAGTGGTGTCGACGTTCCATTCAGAATGAGTCGAAGTAACTTTAAGAAGAATTCGACGTATCCTATGTCGACGTAGCTCTGACTTCTAGTCGACGCATCTAGTGAAGTCGGCGCACCTCAGTCGACACACCTTCCTTATTCTCCTCTCGACGTTCAGCCAGGACGAATTTGACGCTTACGTCGAATAGTAATCGACGCACGTCGATTTCTATGTTTAATTCAAAAATCGCCAGATCTCTTTCCTTCTGTTATAGATCTGATTTATATGGAATCAATTTATTCTTTATAGCCGTTCTGAATCATTCTTCCTCTAATAGATTCTTGGCTAATTTAATTAAAACCATTATGGACATTATTTGAAATCAGAATTAATTCTTTCCTTCTATTGATATAATTATTATGGAAATATTTCTATCTTTCTATTTCTCTGTCTGCTAATCAATTATCCTCATATAGTATTATTTGAATGGACAGAGCTATAAAATAACAAGGAGGTCGGCAGAGAATATAAGACAAGTGATCCACCATTTTATATTTTGAAAAAGAGGAAGAGATCCCAAGTAAAAAGAAAGAGAATTGAGAAATAATTCTGCAGCAACTATCAAGCTTCCATCTTCTCTTGCTTCTGAAGTCATTCTGCTGCAAGCTCTGATAGCTCTCACTAAAAGAGAGAAAAGCTACAAATCTCCTTCTCACTATAAGAGAGAGATTTCATTCACTACTTCTTGTGCTTCCAATCTTCTTGCTAGGAAGAAGATTATTTCTTGTCTTAAATACTTCTTCTCCTTTTCCTTATTTCACTTTCATATATTGTAAAAGAGTTTTTAGAATCTCTCTTCAAAAAATTCAGTTGTACTGGTTCTAAGAGTCTCATTTTCAAAAGACTCAGTTGGTTCTAAGAGTCTCCTTATTAAAAGACTCAGGGTGGTTCTAAGAGTCTCCTTATCAAAAGACTCAGTGCAAGATAGTGAATTCCAACCAAGGGGGAAGAAGAGTGGACTACCCAAAGTTTGGGGAACCACTATATTTCTTTGTGTTGTGCTGTGATTTTTCTTCTTGCTTTTATTTTCTTTACTTGTTCAATTCTTGTTGGTGTGTAGGAAGCACTAATCTGTGATCATTACACACATACATATATATAATTATTAACTTTGCACAAAAATATTTTAAATCACTATTCACCCCCCCCCCCTCTAGAGAATTCTAGTGAGGTTAACTGTGCACTTTCAAGAAGGTTGCCACCAAATTTGAGCCAACAAATCCAACATGCCCTCTAGCGCCGGCGGTAGAACCTAGCGCCCAGCGCTAGCGATGATCAGCGCAATTCCGGAGCACATATAGAAGGAGCTAGAACCTGGCGGTAGTGGATAGCGCGGAGCACAGAAGGCAAGAGAGAAATGTTTCTTCGGATTGAAGATTCCCCCGCGCAGAATAATGCCTAATCCGAGATAGGGCAGGCGGTAGCTCTAACGCAGGCGACATCGCTGAGGCTATAAAAAGGACCCCTTGGATCCGTCTTCTTGATCATCTCCCACTCCCAAATTCCATAGCTTTGTGCCACTTCATATAGAGGAAGGTTTAGAGAGATACTCCCACAAATCCATGAAGGCTTAAGGAGATCCATGGAGAAGATTTCAACACGTGTCATCATCGTGATGAAAGACCGCATCGACTACGATCATACTCTGCGGGTCTTCGTCTACTTCTCCAAGAGATCCATATATGGAGTTTTATATTGTTGTTATTTATTTCACTTCTTCTCTTATAATCGTTTAGTGAATTCACCTCGTGTTGGTGACTAGGTCTGGGTAGGACTTAGGGCTGAAACTCGCCTCGTGTTGGCGACTAGGTCTAGGGTGTAGATCTAGGGGGTGCTCGAGGCCATATCCGGGGAAGGATTGGCTAGAGCGGTTTGAGGTCGTATCCGGGGAAGGATCGACTAAAGCCAACCGGTTCGTGAGGATACGAGTCGGTATAGAAAACAAAAAGGGTCTTTCATATTTCGCCTTGATTTCTAGCGTTATTGAAATCGAATTTTGTAATCAATTTTATTAATAATCATCATGTCTCTCTTTGTGTAATAAAATTGATTTGATCTTCATTTCTCTAAATTGTTTATTATCCTCTCTTTCATTATAAAATAATTTAGATCTTTAATCAAAATCACTATTTTGATCTCTTATCATAAGCAAATATTTCGAAAAATAACTTTAGTTTTAAGACCCTTATTCACCCCCCCCCCCTCTAAGGGCGCCTACCGATCCAACAAGTGGTATCAGAGCCAGGTTTATTCCAATCGTCTTAACAACCAGGAATAATGGTGTCTCATGATCTCGCTTCTATTAGTGGGACAAATTTTTATGAAGAAGAAAAATCACTAGCACCATCTTTATTTAAAGGGACAAATTATAAAGGGTGGAAAATTTTAATGGAAAGGTTTATTAAAACTTTAGATATCGAAGCATGGAATTTAGCAATAGTAAGACCAACAGATGAATCAAATAAAAAGGAACGTCATCTAAATGCAAAATCCAAACACTATTTATTTTGTGGTCTATCAAATGAAGTTTTCAAATTAATATATTGTTTTTCTAGTGCATACAAAGTATGGAAATTTCTTGAAGGTAATGTATGATCTTCCTCTCGCAGGTATGGAACAAACACAAGAGGAGAATGACATACAAGCATCCACCATTATTCAAGAAGATCTCTCTTGTAGCAAAGCCATGGAGATCATGGAAATTAACTTAGAAAAAGAGAGCAATACATCAAGAGAAAAAGAAGATGAAAATTCATCTATGATGGAGGAAGGCCTAAAAGATGACGAAGGAACTTCATGTTCACATTTTGTCTCTTCCAATAGCGTTGTAAGAAAGTCTAAATCTTCTTCTTGTGTGATAACTTCTATCTCTAGTTTCAATATACTAAAAATGGCTAAATGTAAGATCAAGAAATTGAAAATTACTAATAAAAATTTACGTTTAGAAAATAAGAGGTTAAAAGCTAATGTTAATTTAGAATCTAATTGTGATGTGGTTTCTCCATCTTGTCCTTCAATTGAAAATACAAAAGCTTATTTTAATTGTAATAATATTAAAGAAAAATTCAAGGAACTTGAAAAAGAGTTTACTTTCGTAAGAGAACAAAATGAAAAATTATGTTTAGAAAACTCTTCTCTGAAAAATGATTGTGCTAAGTGTGAAGACTATAAAATTGAAATTGAAAAGATGGATGGAACATTTGAGGAATACATAAACAAATATCAAAATCATATTGTTTCTACTCTTAAAAATGGCACAATTGCTTATAATAAAGCTAGACATAATTTGAAACTTAAGAACAATGAATTAGAAACTAAAATTAACTTGCTTAAGGAAATCATAAAGAAAAATTCTCAAAACATACATTCTCAATATCAAGCAAACTCCAAAAGCAAGTTGAATATGATTTCTCAAAATTTGAATAAGCCAAACAATGGAAATATAAAACTTCAAAAGATTGAAAATGAAATTCCAAAATACTATCATCATTATCACTTACAACATTAATCTTCTCCCAACATAAAATTAAATGTTCACAACTTTCCTATGAAAAATACTTTCAATAATCATCACAATTATAAACTTAAAAATAAAAATATTCACAATAGAAATTTGATGCAAAAACACAATATTAAACCTAAGTATGAGTGGAGACCCAAGATTATAAATGAAACATTAACTCCACTTGAAAGGCGTCATTCATACTCATCTACCCAAAATCATCTCAATATATTTGGGTACCTAAAGGAACCATTACACATGGTTCTCTTTGGATACCTAAATCTCTTGTTCATTAGGTATCATCAATTGCATGAAGTAGAATCCCTTCAAAATGAAATATACAAAGTTCTACTTCATGATATGCTTTCATGTGTTTTAGTTTTTCTTGTTTTCTTATTTTTTTTAAGCTATCATGTAATGGTCATCTTATATGTTATTGAAAATATGATTTTATCTCTTAAAACTTAATGAGTTTATAAATCAAATTAATCAAAATTCATAATCATATTTTTTATTTTGATAACCTATCTCTCTTTCTTATATTCATTGCCTATATATATCATATAGTATTTATATAAATTGAACTATAAATTTGCTATAAGATATGTTAATTAAATCAAGATTTGGCTATTAAGTTCTATAACCCACATCAACCAAATTAGAGAAATAACATGATCTAAAAGAAAGATCAAGATCTAAAAGAAAGATCAAGATCTAAAAGAAAGCTCAATTATCAATATGTTTTTATTTGAATTATATGATGACAATTGATATTATAATTACATATCATGGTTGGTGTATTATGTATGTATTGTGATTTATGTTAAGTTTAGACCTTAGAATCATCTTGATATCAACAAGATCAAATCAAATAGAATCTTCACTTCATTCTAGGTCAATAAGTTGAAACACTATCAAATTTTGGCATAACATTAATCTCAAATTTATCATACTAACATTGTCACCTAAAGAATATTAATATTTAGGTTAGGTTTTATATGTTTTTATCTAGGGCATATCCATGTTACTCTTTGCAAAAACATCATCTCGTACTTATTAATAAAATCATGCATATCTGTTTTGTTTAATCATATCTTCTTTGTTTGCATATCCTATAATATTACGCTTAAATGGTTGTGCAAAACTCAATAATTAAGGTTTAATGAATATGGAGCTTTAATGAATATGAAACTCATGTTCTAAATTTTTAACTTCCGCAACTTTTTGCGATTTCTTCTCGCCTCTTCACTTCATTAGACAGACCTTACATTGCACAAACATAATTAAGCAAAATCGAAAGCGAAATCGAAGAAAATCTAGGGTATATTATTTAAATAAGCACTCTCTGTGAGCTAACGCAGGCGCTAGGACCTAACGTCGGCGCTAGCTCAAGTATCCAATTTTCTGTAATTTTAAAATTCTGAAAAATCACTAAAAAATATACTATTTTATATGTGCTACTCATTTTTGAATCTATGCCTATAATTGATTTTTGAAAAATTAAAATACAAAATTACAAAAGCCAAATTACAAAAAAAATTTATTTTTTTCTTACTTCCTTTCTTTGGTTATTTGTTTGATTTCTATTTCTATATGCAAAAATCAAATACAAAACAAAAACAAGTATGAACAAGTATTTTTTGAACTTACATTTTCTATTTACATGTATCTTGCGAAAGGGAGATTTGGGCTATCATCCCATCACATCTCCTAGTACCGGGTGAACCCCTCACCAGGTAGTTCTCGGGAAGTCCAAGATCAATCTTATGAGTTCAAATCAAAATTATTCTTCAAAATATCAAAAATACTATATGGAATTCATTGAAAATCAAGCATGATTTAACCCATCATTTATACCTTCTACAATGTTACAATTCATTCCTTCAAACTACGTTGAACATTGTTTTTATCATGCTTTGATATATCTACTCATTTGTGCATAAAATTGTATTGTAAAAGTTGTGTAGAACTAAGCTTATCATGCCTCTAAGTATGAGTAAATGTTTTATGGTTGATAATGATACTCATTCACTCACTTATTTTGGCAAAGTTTACATATGCTTTTAATCTAAGAATGCTTGCTTGTGTATTGCAATTGTACAATGAATTAAAATTTGCACAAGTATTTTATCTACACTACATTTACTTGCACTCTTAAAAATTAAGAAAAGTGGTTGTACTTTCATAATTCAATTGGTTTGCAAAGCAAGTGTAATCGGAGAACTTTGTACAAAAAAATCATGAAATAAATTAACAAAGATAACTCCACCAAGCACTACTTGAACCTCCTGATAAGTCTTAATAAGAGTTGTGAGGTTGAGCACCTTGGAAATATTAGTAAAGTGTCTTGTGCAAACCCTCATTTTTACACCACTTATTCTTTAGTACACCGGATCACAAAAAATATATATATTGAAAAAATAAAGTGTGTGATCCCCCGAGCACTACTTTGCACCCTGATAAGTCTTAATGAGCATTGTGTGTGCAAAGCACCTTGGTAGTTGTACATTTTCTTTGTGCATTAAAATATGTGGAAGTAAAATTATTTGTGTTTTATTGTGCACTTTACTCTACATTTGTCTTGTATTTTTGATTAAATCATTTGTTTACTCTATTCAAAATACACTTATCTGCACATCAGTATCTTCCGTAACACTTCTTCTCATGAGCATTGGATCCCAATGCTAAAATTTTATACTCTCTTTATATATATAAATGCACTAGATAACCTAGCATGCTCTCTACAATATTTTGTATGTTTTGACTTTGTGAATTAATATAACGTTGTAGTAATCTCTTTTTGAAAACATTATTTCATGTTTGGTTACTTTATTGTCAAACTTAAAGATTTTAAATGCAATTTGATTTACAAAAACATCTTCATTTTTGGAATTTAACTCATATATCCTCTTATGAATCGTCATGTTTATAAAAAGATGTTTACTTGTATTTCTATAAGTCTTCCACATCATTACCATATAATTGTTTTTACCTTGCGCTTTAATGCTTATTTAAAGTCTTTTCTTGTGTGTGCATCAAATCTTAAAATTCCTTTCTTTCAAGAAGTGGCAGACTTGCTTGGTAAACTTTATATTGGTTGCTCTAAACATGAAAATATTGAATACTAAAACTCTGATTTAGAAATGGATTTCAAATTAGCTCTGTGACCATTTTCTTAAAAAATTCAAATAAAAATATAAACACATAGGCTATGAACTTGTCATTAGAATTAAATGATTAATGTTTCCAATTATTATTATCCCATGATTACATATCTCACCATAGCAGGGGCGTAGGGTTGTAGACATTAGATTACCTAACCTCTAAGTCATGTCTTGTCATTAACCGGGGAGGGTTCCAGTGGGGCCTTGTGAGGCACTGGGGGGAAAGAGTGCTGGGTTGAATTTTTCTAGTGTTTGCATATAGGACTAACACCCCAACCTATGACATTTTTGAACTCCTCATGCCCATCCGTCACTTAGTACGGGGCTAGGGTATAGAAATATTGTCTGGGTAGATTGGTTATTTGGAAAGCATTACCATTTTATGCTTAAAACTCTTATATAAAGGGAAAGAACTAACATGATAATATTACTTGGCAAATGTTATATTGTTACAAACTCTGATCTATTTCTATAAAAATTATTCTAAAAACTCCCTATCATTTCCTTCTCTCAAAGCTCGATCATGCCTTTATCTTATTATCGAAAATTTCTGTGTTTTGCTTCCTTACTCACTTTTGCTAATAACAAAAGGGGGAGAAATAACATGATAAATATAATCCGCTATCAAAATGAAAAACTAACTAGACTACTTAAAGATAATAGCTTACATATTAGGGGATTCACTTAGGGGGAGTATGTATTTAGGGGGAGCAATTCTAAATGCTAAATCAATAATTATCCTAAGTCATCACTCACACACATACACAAGTAGGTTTCATCATGCTTATATATTAATGCTCTGATTTATTATTAATGGATTTGTTATTATCAAAAGGGGGTTTATTGGAACATGGTCTTCCGCATATCCTAGGTTTGAGAATAACAAATCCTATGTGTATTTGATCTTGTGTGTTTAAGTGTGAAGGAAAACAAAGTCCATATGACTCAAGGATTACATAGGAAGGTTGCCCCCAAATTTGAGCCAACAAATCCAACATGCCCACTAGCGCCGGCGGTAGCACCTAGTGCCCGGCGCTAGCGATGATCAGCGCAATTCCGGAGCACATATAGAAGAAGCTAGCGCCTTGCGATAGAGGGTAGTGCATGCAGTAGCGCGGAGCACAAAAGACAAGAGAGAAATGTTTCCTCGGATTGAAGATTCCCCCGCGCAGAATAATGCCTAATCCGGAATAGCGTCTGCAGTAGCGCTAGCGCAGGCGCTAGCGCTGAGGCTATAAAAAGGATCCCTTGGATCCGTCTTCTTGATCCTCTCCCACTCTCAAATTCCAGATCTTCGTGCCACTTCATATAGAGGATAATCCATGAAGGCTTAAGGAGATCCGTGGAGAAGATTTCAACACACGTCATCATCGTGACGAAAGGCCGCATCGATTATGATCATACTATGCAGGTCTACGTCTACTTCTCCAAGAGATCCATATAGGGAGTTTTATATTGTTGTTATTTATTTCAATTCTTTTCTTATAATCGTTTAGTGAATTCGCCTTGTGTTGGCGACTAGGTCTGGGTAGGACTTAGGGCTGAAACTCGCCTCGTGTTGGCGACTAGGTCTAGGGTGTAGATCTAGGGGGTGCTCGAGGCCATATCTGGGGAAGGATTGGCTAGAGCGGCTTGAGGCCGTATCTGGGGAAGGATCGGCTAAAGCCAACCGGTTCGTGGGGATACGAGTCGGTATAGAAAACAAAAAGGGTCTTTCATATTTTGCCTTGATTTCTAGCGTAATCGAATTTTGTAATCAATTTTATTAATAATAATCATGTCTCTCTTTGTGTAATAAAATTGATTTGATCTTCATTTCTCTAAATTATTTATTATCCTCTCTTTCATTATAAAATAATTTAGATCTTTATTCAAAATCACTATTTTGATCTCTTATCATAAGCAAATATTTCAAAATATAACTTTAGTTTTAAAACCCTTATTCACCCCCCCCCCTCTAAGGGCGCCTACCGATCCAACAAAGTTAACCTTCAGATCTTGTCTTCTGTTGTCTTGAAACAGGACTGTGAAGCAGCAGTTACAAGGCTTGTTTCTCCTTGATCTTCTCCTTCAACAAATTTGAAGATCTACTTGTTCTTCTTGCATGATTCAGGAAGAACTATCTTATCTCCCAGCAGAGTTGAGCTTGAGCTTGAGAGATTTCCCTTTCAGGAAGCTTGAAGAAGATCGGCCTTGCAGCACACAATACATCTCTTCCAATAAAACAGTGCTCTTCTTTTAGACCTAATATCTTCTTTTATACTTCCTCCTTACTTTCAACGGCTATTAGAAACCCCTGACACAGCATGGACATCTGTCAAAAGTGTATCTTGCTTTTATGCCACTTACGCCAAAAATAGATCCCGCCAGTGCTTTATTCATATTTGAATCTGTCTCAGCGGTTGGGATGAGACAGCCTTCAGACTCAGCGACAACTTTTGTCTCCGTCTCAGCGGCTCCGCTGAGACAGAAAGTCGTCTCAGTGGTTTTCCTCTATCTGCATCTCAGCAGTCCCTGACTCCTTCTCGATGACACCTGCGCTTGTCTCAGCGGTTCAGCTGAGACTGAGAGGCCATCTCAGCGGTTTTAGCATTTAGACCTCTGAACATATTCCACTTCTTGGAAAAACCTAACCCTGCTTTAGCATGATACAAAATAAGGTTTATCAAATACAATATGTACTTAGCATTGAGTGTGATGTCTCTTCAAATCAAGGAAACATTGAGGGCAATATTCCCAACACAGTGATTCCTAGATTTTCTTTGCTGAGTTACGATCAGCCACCTTTTGGAATATGTCATCTGACATAGTTGACAATAAGATGTTCATTGCTTTTGCATCACATGTCTTCACCTTCTTCACAGCATCTGTCCATTCAGCTCTGGGGACAAGTTCTTGTATCACCGTCTCACTTGCAACTTTTCTGTATGGCACTGGAGGACCTGACAAAATGACATCAAAAATGTCATCATCAATAGAATTCATATGCAGTTTTATTTTGGTCTTCCAGAGTGTAAACTTATTCAGATTACACACTAGTGGTCTTGTGGATGCAGTCTTTAGAACTCTTTTTCTAAAAATAGTTTTAGAATATAAAAATTTGAGTGAGGGGATTTTTTGATCATGGTGTTAACCTTTTTATGATCAACCTGTCTTTGATACCACTTGTAGGATAGAGCGCTTACCAAACTGTTCTAAAATCCCAAACTTGTGGAAATGGCGCTACTTTTTCCCTTAAGGAAGTAACAAAGCGCCACGGGTCAAGTGAAGGAATGTTGGACCCAACGGACATGATGCCCCCCCAATAAGGTTTCCTAACATACATTGCTCGCCTCTCTTGTACCTAGCTCAACTTTGGTTTAAAGAGTTCTTATAGACTTTCGGCTGTGTGGTGAGACCCCTTCGTTGTAGCACGAGAGTCTCATTTGTAGGGAGTTCAGAGATCTTCTTAGCTTTCCGACTTCTTATTGTGTATTTCTTAGGGTCGGTAGTAGATCAGTAACCTTTGGTCACCCTTGTTGGGAATATTGCCATCAATATTCCCTTGATTTGAAGTGGCATCACTCACAATGCTAAGTATATATTGTATTTGATAAACCCTACTTTGCATTAGAAATGTGCAGGGTTAAGATATTCCAAACAATGGAGTAAGTTTAGAGGTTTGCTGTCAAAACTGCTGAGAAGGAGTCTTTGTCTCAGCTGAACCGCTGAGACAGGACCAGGAGCCGCTGAGAAGTGATCTGCCTCTGGTGAGCTGCAGATAGACAGAAACCGCTGAGAAGAGCAACTGTCTCAGCGGATCTGCTGAGACAGATGCAGTTCAACCGCTGAGATAGAAGACAGTCGCAGCCCAAACGCTGAGACAGATTCAAATATGAATACAGCAATGGCGCGATCTGTTTTTGGCGCAAGTAGGAGAAAAGAAAAATACACCTTTGTCATATGTCCATGCTGTGTCAGGGGGCTTCTAATGGCCGTTGAAAGTAAGGAGGAGATATAAAAGAAGATGTTAGGTCTAAAGTAAGAACGATGTTCCATTGCAAAAGTAGTATTGTGTGTTGCTAGGCCGATCTTCTTCAAGCTTACTGAAAGGGCAATCTCTCAAGCTCAAGCTGAACTTGGCTGGGAGATAAGTTGTTCTTCCTGAATCATTCAAGAAGAACAAGTAGATCTTCAACTTTGCTGAAGGAGAAGATCAAGGAGAAACAAGACCTACAGCTGTGCTTCACAGTCCTGTTTCAAGATAACAGAAGACAAGATCTGAAGGTTAACTTATTACAGTTTTCTGTTGTATCATTAATACTCTATTCATCTGTAATGTTGAAACCAATAAATTGGTCTTGTTGAAACCAATAAATTGGTCTCTCGAGGAGTTCGGGCCCTCAACAAGTTGAGGGGTGACCAACACTTACTCCTCCCAAGGGAGAGATCTAGGATTAGAGGCTAAGGAACTAGGAACAAGGCCAAGTGCTTAGCGAGGAGGTCCCACCACACACCCGGAAGATCTTAGAGCGCTTCCCCTCCCAAGCCAATGCTAAGCTTGGGCACGTTTGGAGGCTCTCTCCACCCACCAAAGAAACATGGGGAGAGAGTGGCCAAAAGAGAAGTCCTTCCAAATGGTGCACCCTTGGTCCTATTTATAGATTTCTGGACTTGGTCTGCCAATAACCACAATCTGGCCTACGAGATTACCAAAACACCCTCGGATTTGGCCTGCAAACAGCCAAATCCCTCCATTCTGGCGCTAAACACAGACCACCCCTTATTCACGGGGCTGGGCGAGAGGGAGCAGACAGCTCCCCTTACTCGCGCCCCCCTTACTGGAGCTGGGGAGAGAGGGGGAAGGCGACTCTCTCCTCTCGCACCCCTTGCAGGGGCGGGGACGAGAGGGGCCTGGGGCCTCTTCCTCTCGCCCCCCCCCCTTACTGGAGCTGGGGCGAGAGGGGGCAGGCGACCCTCTCCTCTCGCCCCCCCTTGCAGGGGCGGGGGTGAGAGGGGGCCTGGGGCCTCTTCCTCTTGCCCCCCCTTGCATGCGCGGGGGCGAGAGGGGGCTGGGGCCTCCTCCTCTCGCCCCCCTTGTAGGGGCGGGGGCGAGAGGGGGTTGGGGCCTCCTCCTCTCGCACCCCTTGCAAGGGCGGGGGAGAGAGGGGGTTGGGGCCTCCTCCTTCGCCCCCCTTACAGGGGCGGGGGAGAGAGGGGGTTCGGGCCTCCTCCTCCCCCCTTGCAGGGGCGGGGGCGAGAGGGGGCTGGAGCCTCCTCCTCTCGCCCCCCCTTGCAAGGGGCGGGGGCGAGAGGGGGCTGGGGCCTCCTCCTCTCGCCCCCCTTGCAGGGGTGGGGGCGAGAGGGGGCTGGGTCCTCCTCCTCTCGCCCCCCTTACAGGGGGTGGGGGGAGAGGGGGATGGGGCCTCCTCCTCTCGCCCCCCCTTGCAGGGGTGGGGGAGAGAGGGGGCTAGGGCCTCCTCCTCTCGCCCCCCATGCAGGGGCGGGGGCGAGAGGGGGCTTGGCCTCTCCTCCCCCCCCCCCCCCCCCCTTACGAGCTGGGCGAGTGGGAGACCTCCGCCTCCACCGCTCGCCCCCCTCTCCATGCCTGTGACCATGCTAAAAAATAATGTTCTAAAGGGCCCTTGGGTCCCGGGGGTCCACTCGGCGAATACATGGTTGTACACAATCCCTGCTCTTTTCGAGCGGAGTACACGCTCGGAAAGAAAAGTCCAACCCTGCATATTCGGCGAGTGGAGCTGAGTGAAAATGAGAAGAACCCACATCGCCCCGGTGAAAATTTACTCAAGCTTCCCCGAGAGGCCATCCTACCCTGCCGGCTAAGGAGAGCCCGGCTAGCGGAGCCACCTCATGGAAAAACTCTTAGCCTCCCCGAGAGGCCATCCTACCCTGCCGGCTAGTGAGAGCCCGGCTAGCGAAGCCACCTCGGGGGAAAAATTAGCCTCCCTGGGAGGCCATCCTACCCTGCCGACTAGTGAGAGCCCGGCTAGCGAGGCCACCTAAGGGGAAAAAAACTTACCCTCCCCGAGAGGCCATCCTACCCTACCGGCTAGTGAGAGCCCGGCTAGCGAGGCCACCTCGGGGGAAAAAACTTAGCCTCCCCGAGAGGCCATCCTACCCTGCCGGCTAGTGAGAGCCCGGCTAGCGGAGCCACCCCGGGAAAAAAACACTTAGCAAACTTCTGGCCACCGAGAGGTTCCCGACCCTGTCAGCTAGTTGGGAGCCTGGTCAGCGGGCCAGCATCGGAACTAAGTACTTCTGAATCATCCAGCCACCGAGCGGTTCCCGGCCCTGCCAGCTTGATGGGAGCCTGGTCAGCGGGCCAGCATCGGGGCTAAGTACTTTCCTTCCTGCCACCGAGTGGTTCCTGGCCCTGCCAGCTAGGTGGGAGCCTGGTCAGCGGGCCAGCATCGGGGCTAAGTACTTTGAGAACTTTCGTCCACCGAGCGGTTCCCGGCCCTGCCAGCTTGATGGGAGCTTGGTCAGCAGGCCAGCATCGGGGCTAAGTACTTTTTTCCTGCCACTGAGCGGTTCCCAGCCCTACCAGCTAGGTGGGAGCTTGGTCAGCGGGCCAGCATCGGGGCTAAGTACTTTGAGAACTTCCGGCCACCGAGCGGTTCTCGGCCCTGCCAGCTTGATGGGAGCCTGGTCAGCGGGCAGCATCAGGGCTAAGTACTTTCCTTCCTGCCACCGAGCGGTTCCCGGCCTTGCCAGCTAGGTGGAAGCCTGGTCAGCGGGCCAGCATGGGGGCTAAGTACATTGAGAACTTCCGGCCACCGAGCGGTTCCCGACCCTGCTAGCTTGATGGAAGCCTGGTCAGCGGGCCAGCATCGGGGCTAAGTTCTTTCCTTCCTGCCACCGAGCGGTTCCCGGCCCTGCCAGCTAGGTGAGAGCCTAGTCAGCGGGCCAGCATCGGGGCTAAGTACTTTGAGAACTTCCGTGCACCGAGCGGTTCCCGGCCCTGCCAGCTTGATGGGAGCCTGGTCAGCGGGTCAGCATCAGGGCTAAGTACTTTCCTTCCTGCCACCGAGCGGTTCCTCGCCCTGCCAGCTAGGTGGGAGCCTGGTCAGCGGGCCAGCATCGGGGCTAAGTACTCTGAGAACTTCTGGCAACCGAGCGGTTCCCGGCCATGCCAGCTAGGTGGGAGCCTGGTCAGCGAGCCCGCATCGGAGCTAAGTACTTCTAAAACATCCGGCCACTGAGCGGTTCCCGGCCCTGCCAGCTTGATGGGAGCCTGGTCAGGGGGCCAACATCGGGGCTAAGTACTTTCCTTCCTACCACCGAGTAGTTCTCGGCCCTGCCAGCTAGTTCGGAGCCTGGTCAGCGGGCCAACATCGGGGCTAAGTACTTTGAGAACTTCCGTCCACCGAGCGGTTCCCGGCCCTGCCAGCTAGGTGGGAGCCTGGTCAGCGGGCCAGCAACGGGGCTAAGTACCTGGAAAACTTTCATTACTTTGATTATCATATTACATGTAAGAAAAACAAAGTCTGAAAGTAAACCATCATACTACATTGACTTAAAGAAAAAACTAAGTATGAAAACTAAAACTTGGTCTCCTACTCCCAGGTCTGATCTTCCTCGACCTCTCCTGGTTGTTGTTGTTGCTGCCTTGGACCCCTTGCCTCTCTTAATTCCAAGAACTCAGGGCAGGCGGGCGTCGCGTGACCCTCATCATCGTGGAAGTCACAGTAAGGTAACTCAACCATATCCCATCTTCTTCCTCTTCTTTCTTCTTTCCTGGCTCTCCTCCTTCTTCCTCCGCCAATTGCCATTGTTTGCTGAGGTGGTGTAGAGGGTGCCTTCGGTCCCTGCCTCTGCCCTGGGTGTCGGGCCTCTCTCACCCTGATAGTTAACCTCTTCTTGGTCGAACTTCCTCCTGGAAGCCTCTACCTTCCCCCCTGCTGCCTTGCCTCTGGCTCACTCATCTTGTCCAACCTTCTTACGAACTCTGGGTTGGCCTCCTCACTCTCAACTTCTTCCGCCACCCTTTCCATCAACTCTTCAAAAGACAAAGGAGCTCTCCTCTTGAGGTCCATCTTGAAGAATCCCCCCTGCAGCCCCACGATGAAAGCGAGCTGGAGGGTGTATCTTGATGATATGCCAAAAGTGTATATACGCAAGAGTACGTGTCGTACAAGTAATATAAAATGAGTAAGATCGTCCCTCGAGGAAGTGAATATTCTAACGCTTATGAGTATTAGCTAACTCTTTTATTTAAATCCGAGTTAAGTAATTCGATTGGTTTGATAAAACTAACTCACCGAAAATTTAAAACTAACTTTAAATTTAAAATTACTTAAGTTATCTTTAATCAAATTTGGGAGAAAGAACCTCGTATATCACACCCCCACACCAAGTTACTTGATAGAAATACCCTTCGTGAACGTACTCAGGCCGCAAATCACTATGATATCAATATAGAGATTTTTTTATTATTCATAGTAGGGATCATTCCAAGTACGTGTGAGCATACTTAGGCCACTTATCACTATGATATCAATATAGATTTTTTTTATATATATATCACCCCTTTTTAATACACCATAATGGAATAATTACAAGGATACTTTCTGAGAGAATGTAGGAAATAAATAGACTTTACAAAGGTTAACGAAGGGCATTGGAAGAATGGTTCCAGATTGGCTAAGAATACCTACCCTCTACATTTCAGATAGAATCATAGACTAAGTTATGTTCTCTCCCTAGCATTATGTTCAGAAGGCAATAAATCTATGTCATATGGTGAAAATAATTATTTTCAAAGAAGATATAGTGGAAAAAATGGAAATACTTAAAAGAGCTTTAAGCACATCTTACTAACTTCAAATTCATTACTTGAAACCTCTCAATTGATTAATCTGCCAATTAGTTCAACATGAAATGACTTAAGTAAGCTTTCTAGTGGTAACAAAAATGAAGAACTTATTGAAATGTGCCTTTAATAGAAATTCCATAAGTGAATCAAAACGGAGGATAACTGACGTCACCCCCACACTAAAACATCTGCTAGGCCCTAGCAGAGATCTCATAGAGAACGTAGTGAATCAAAAATCGTTGAAAGTTTTAAATAAAGCAGGTTCAGAGAAGATAATAAATGAAAATTGAACACTCCCCTGAACATGTCTTCAGAAATGTTGGTCCATAATATGGTGTGCACTGGTTGTTAGGCTAAGGATATAGAGTTCGGTTAGACTTGATAGAAAATTATTCCTCGCACAATAGTAAATTCATTTAGCATAGCACAAAAATAATCATGTTATAATTCGTGACCAATAAAATATTAAATACAGAAGTGTGATAATGCAAAAATTAGACTATTCAGGTTATTTGATTATAACGGTAGAGAACATGACATTCAGATAAAACACCGTCCAAAACAAGTAACTTTGAATAAAGTTCAGATAAAGCATATTTCAGGGTTATTCTAATGATTGGAACACAGTCCAAATCAAGTAACTTGGCAAATCATATAAGTCACGAAATCATAATTTAAGAAAAACAATATCAATGCTACTATTGAAAAGGAAGCATAAATGACGGAAGCATAGTCCATGGTGCATAACATATCCAAAAGATAAAGCATATATGTTTAGGTATCAAAATAACAGCAACATAATAGTCATCATAATAACATGAACATAAACAAAATTTCACGCCATCATTCATCAGATTAAACCAGAAAGAGAAAGGAACTAATCGTCGTTCATATCTTCATCCATGCCGCCGACTTCACTCAGATCGATCCACGCGCCATCCGAATAGAGCAAGTAACCGTGCTGATCAAATTTGGACTTATATTTGTAAACTGTCTCCACTGTAGCTAAACCAGCATCCTCCATTAGTCTAGCTTGATTACTCAGCATAGCATCACATTTTTCACTAATCAGAAGATGACTGTATCGCATGTAACACTTCATATATTCTAGATCCTCTTTTACACTTATCAAGTTGTCAATGATCTCAGATAAATCAACATTATTCGGTGCGGTGGAAGAGGGAGGAATGCTTGTTGTGGGTTTTGGAGGGGGTTTTGTCATACCAGCTGGGGGAGGTGTACTCTCATGTATTGCCGAACTATCCCTAATATTACTAGTGATGACTACCTTTGTAATATGATGTCCAAATTTTGTAACCAAAGTGTCTTTATCCGCACTCATACCCTTAGCTCGGCAGAGTTCAGTGATAAGTGTTGGGAACCACAGCTGTAATATATCCATTGCAAGAAGCCTCTTTTGTAACTGACTCAAAATTATGCGCCCGACATCAAAATGAATTCCTTTTAAAATGTAGTAGATTAAACAGGCATGTTCCATGGAGACTCTAGTGCTGTTTTTGGTTGGGATGATACTTGCGTTTATGAATAAAAGCCACACCTTTGCTTCCCTTTTTAAACAATTCGCTTTCAGATTTAAACCCTCCGCCGAAACCCAAGCTGTGTCTACATGATTACAAATTGCCTCTGCAATGACAGACGGCGGAGTTGTGGCTTGTACTCGCAAGAACTATTCTTCATTCGGAACCTCTATGTCAAAGAAACTATTAATCGCATTTCCAGAAAAATCGATTTCTTTTCCTCGTACAAAAATTTTACTTTCTTCAAGGGTGAAAGCATTACCATAAAATTCATAGACCTAGGGCAAAACAGCATGTGTTCGGGGGTGGCAAAATGACTCCCAACCGAAATCTTTCATGCGGGTAACATATTCTTTACTCCAAGCCCTTTTTTCGATTTCAAACCCGCGCTCAAAAATGAACGGTTTATCCTTAAATCCTTCATATCTTAACTTAGATTCATCATTTATAAACCGAAAATCTTTTCTTGGCGCGGATTTGCTCTTTTCTTTGCACTTAGAAGACATATTCTGACATGAAAAACGAATCTATCATGAACCCTAGAAAAACTTAAGATTTTATTACTTTTTTTTATTAGAATGAAGAATCGGTGGGAAATGTTACCGAATCGAAGTCGAAGTTGATTCCTTCTTGCCCACGGCTTTGCTAGAGAGCAGTCGCCGCCTCTTTGTGAAGAAGAATCGAAACTTATTTGCACCGGAATCACCCTCGGCGCTCCCCGTCGAGAGGATGCTAGGGTTTCGAATTTCGCGGGAGCTGAACCAGGGCACCGGATGAGAGAATGAAACCTAAGCCGGTTTTCCTTTGTTTATAAACTCTTAAGTTGGACCGGCGGTTTACTCTGGATCCACTAAATGAAAATTTTGAACCTGTCGAACTTGAACTTATAGGTTCGGCGAACTGAGGTCCTCAGAGGTCGACGAATTGTTTACCCAGTGGTCGACGAATTGAGATCCTCGTCGTTCGACGAACTATTTTCCAGCGGTCGACAAATCTAGTGTTCCCAGCGGTCGATGAATCTAGTATTCCCAGCGGTCGACGAATCTAGTGTTCCCAGCAGTTCGACGAACCTAGTGTTCCTAGCGGTTCGACGAACATAGTGTTCCAAGCGGTTCGACGAACCTAGTGTTCCCAGCGGTTCAACAAATTTAGTCGCTTAAATTGCGCCGGTTGGACTTGGCGGTTTAATCTGAATCGACAACTTATAAATTATACCTCTTCTACACGCAGATGAACCGGTGGGATCACTTAAGATTTTTTTATGGCTTTGTTTTCTTAGTCAAAATGACAGAAACCAAAATGTCAGGACCTTGGTTATAACCTGGTCATGACAATTTTGTTTACCTTCAGGACTGATTAAAAAATATTCGCTGAAATTTTACGCATTAATTCTACGAACCTTCCTAACGCTATTTAGACGTTCACAGTTATAAATACTCCCTAGTTTACTTATTTTAATTGGGTTGCCTCCCAATAAGCATTTGATTTAACGTCTCGGCTGGACCAAGCTATTCTTAAAAAGATAAATTTATCACCATCATCTCCCAAGGCTCATTATTATGGAAGTATGCCTTGAGTCTTTGACCATTTACTTTAAAAATTAAACCGTCTTTGTCGTTGCAAATTAAAACTACCCCAAAAGGATGGACTTCTTTAACTCGAAATGGACCAAACCACTTAGATTTCAATTTACCCAGAAATAATTTAAGGCGTGAATTATAAAGTAATACTAACTGATCCGGAAGAAATTCCTTCTTGTCTATTCTAGCGTCATGCCATCTTTTTGTTCTTTCCTTATATAATTTTGCATTTTCATATGCATGAAATCGCTTCTCATCGAGTTCATTGAGATGAAACAACCTATTCTTACCGGCTTCCTTATAATCAAAATTTAATTTTCTGGTAGCCTAATAGGTTCTATGTTCCAGCTCGACAGGAAGGTGGCAGGCTTTTCCATAGATCATCTTATATGGGGTCAGTCCTATTGGCGTCTTAAATGCTGTTCTGTAAGCCCACAATGCATCATTCAATTTTTGCGACCAATCTTTCCGGGTGACACTTACAGTTTTCTCTAAAATAGACTTAATTTCTTTGTTGGAAACCTCAGCCAAACCATTAGTTTGGGGATGATATGCTAAAGTGATCTTATGTGTCACTCCGTACTTCCTTAGTAATGTTGTAAATTGTGAATTACAAAAGTGGCTTCCGCCATCACTAATAATCGCTCTAGGCGTACCGAATCTTGAGAAGATGTTCGTTTTTAGGAATTTCAATACTACCTTGGCATCATTCTTATGCGTAGCGATAGCTTCTACCCACTTTGACACGTAGTCGACTGCTAATAGAATATATAGGTTACCATCCGGATTAACGAATGGGCCCATAAAATCAATCCCCCAAACATCAAAAATTTCAACCTCTAAAATGATATTCATATGCATGCTAGCTTTGCGACTCAGGTTCCCCATTTTTTGACATTTATCACAACTCTTCACGAATAAGTGCACATCCTTAAATAAAGTGGGTCAGTAAAAACCTGACTCAAGAACTTTTGCCGCAGTCCGGTCTCCCTTAAAATATCCTCCATAAGGTGATGAATGACACTTTTCTATGATACTAAAAACCTCTACTTCAGCAACACACCTCCGGATAATTTGATCCGAACAGATTTTATATAGGTATGGATCATCCCAAAGGTAGTATTTCACCTGCTGGAGGAACCTTTTCCTTTGTTGATAATCCATATCTGGATGTAATATATTACTAACTATGTAATTCACATAGTCAGCATACCATGGTATACGACCCTCAGCGACAGCTAATATCTGCTCATCTGGGAAATTATCTCTTATCCCTACTTGTTGATTTCTCTCATCACTTTGTTCTAATCTCGATAAATGATCGGCTATTTGATTCTCCGCCCCTTTTCGGTCCTTGATTTCAAGGTCAAATTCCTGAAGTAAGAGCACCCATCTAATCAGTCTAGGTTTGGCTTCTTTCTTCTCCACAAGATACCAGATTGCCGAGTGATCCGTGTAAACTGTCACCTTAGAGTTAATTAGGTACGATCGAAATTTGTCAAAGGCAAACACGACCGCTAAGAGTTCCTTTTCGGTTGTTGTATAGTTTACTTGAGCGTCAATAAGTGTTTTGCTAGCATTATAAATGGTGTGAAAAATTTTATTACGAACTTGACCTAAAACCGCACCAACAGCATGATTGCTAGCATCACACATAAGCACGAATGGAGAAGAAAATTCCGGGGAAACAACTATAGGAGATGGAATTAAACTTTCCTTCAACGTTGTAAAAGCTTCAAGATAATTTTCATCAAAAAGAAAGGGAGTATCTTTTTCCAATAAATTGCATAATGGTTTAGAGATTTTGGAAAAATCTCTAATAAAACGCCTGTAAAAACCGGCATGACCCAAAAAACTACGAATCCCTTTTACATTTGAGGGAGGGGGAAGATTCTTTATAACATATACCTTTGCCCGGTCAACTTCTAATCCTTTGCTAGAGACCTTGTGGCCCAGCACAATACCCTCTCGTACCATGAAATGGCACTTTTCCCAATTCAATACTAAATTAGTCCTAACACATCTGTCTAGCACTTTCTTTAAAACTTCTAGGCAATTATTAAATGATGATCCAAACACCGAGAAATCATCCATGAAAATTTCAATGCCTTCATCCATTAGATCAGTAAAAATGGATAACATGCATCGTTGAATGTGGCAGGTGCATTACAAAAGCCGAAGGGCATTTTTCTGAATGCAAACATCCCATACGGGCATGTAAATGTAGTCTTTTCTTGGTCCTCGGGTGCAACCATGATCTGATTATAACCCGAATATCCGTCTAAGAAGCAAAAGTACTCATTACCCGCTAACTTATCCAAGACTTGATTGATAAATGGTAACGGGAAGTGGTCTTTCCGAGTGGACTTATTAAGTTTTCGATAGTCCATACATATCCTCCACCCTGTTACCGTTCTTGTAGGAATCAACTCATTATTTGCATTTTTAATTATAGTTAAACCTCCCTTCTTCGACACACATTGCACTGGACTAACCCATTTACTATCTGAAATGGGATAGATGATACCGGCGTCTAGCCACTTAATTATTTCCTTCATAACTACCTCCTTCATAGGAGGACAAAGCCTACGTTGGTGCTCAATTGAACCGGTAGCATTATCTTCTAAGAGTATTTTGTGCATACAGATAGAGGGACTAATTCCTTTAATATCGGATATCGTCCACCTCATTGCCCCTTTAAATTCTCTCAATACGTCTAGTAGTTTCTGTTCATTTTCTTGTTCTAAATAAGCGTCAATGATAACAGGAAGAGTGTTGCAATCACCAAGAAAAACATACTTCAAGTGATCTGGTAGAGATTTTAATTCTAAAGTAGGTGGCTCTATTATAGATGACTTTAGAATTTTAGGGTCACTTGGCCTAATTATTTCTTCAAACCTTTGAGCACAAGGTAACTTTTCTAGTGTCTCTAAAACATTAACACATTCTTCCATCTCAACATCTCCTTCCAAATCTTCATTAGTTAATAATGATAGAAGTCTTTCTTCAAAATTATTTTTGTCTTTGATTAATTGGTTTTGAATTTCAACTTCTTCCATGGAATATCAATTCTCCTTATCATCTGGAAATTTGATTGCTTTAAGAATGTTGAAAGTGATTTCTTCTTCATTTACCCTCATTGTTAGTTCACCCTTTTGTACATCTATTAAAGTTCTCCTCGTGGCTAAAAAGGGCCTACCTAAGATAATTGGGACATCTTTGTCCTCCTCCATATCAAGGACAACAAAATCAGCTGGAAAAATAAATTTTTCCACCTTCACTAGAACATCTTCGACAATTCCCTTAGGATATGCCAAGGTTCTATCCGCAAGTTGGAGGGTGAGAGATGTTCGAGCAATCTCTACGAGACCTAAATTCTTATAAATAGAGAGTTGCATTAGATTAATGCTCGCTCCTAGGTCACATAATGCTCTACCCGAGAATTTCATTCCTATAGAACATGGAATGGTGAAGCTACCCGGATCTTTTAGTTTAGGGGGTAACTTATTTTGTAAAATGGCGCTACATTCTTCAGTTAATGCAACTATCTCCTTATCCTCAAATCTCCTTTTCTTCGATAAAATATCCTTCATGAATTTTACGTAACTTGGCATTTGTTCCAACGCCTCCGCAAAAGGAATGTTAATAGTTAATTTCTTAAAAACATCCATGAACTTCTGAAATTGCTTATCTAATTTTGTTTTAGCCAACCTAGAAGGGAAGGGTGGTGGTGGATAAATTATTTCTTTCTTCTTATTAGGTAGATTTTCCACGTCTACTATTTCAGGTTCTCTATTGTCTATGTTCCTTTCTTCGATTTCAGATTTGTTCGGCTTCTTCATTTTATTAAGACCCTCATCTTCGTAAATCTTCTCTAACAAACCATCACCACTAGAAATCTCTAACCCACTTCGTGTTGCTATAGCCTTACAATGACTATTTAGATCCTGTTGAGTTGGATTTGGTGTTGTATCAGATGGCAAGGATCCAACTGGTCTCTGACTTAGCGCATTAGCTAGTTGACCCAATGTGGATTCCATAGATCAAAGGGTTGATTCAATACCAACTATCCTAGACTCATTCTTTTGAAACATACCCCAAATGAATTTGTCTGTTATTTTTCAAGAATTTACTTGATTACTATAGTGAGGATTCGGTAGTTGATTTACATTTTGGTTAACTCCTGATGATTGTGTCATTCCTTGGTTATTCTTCCAAGAAAAACTCGGGTAATTCCGCCATTCAGGATTATAGTGATTTCCAAAGCCGGGTGATCCTTGTCTTGGTTGTCCACCTACATAATTTGCTTCCTCCGTTACTTGATTCAATTGCTCTACTGTTAATGGTGCACCATATGTAGAGTTGGACATAGAATCTAGTCTTTTATTTATTGTATTAAATTGTGCCGCCATTTGAGCCGCTAATGAAGTGATTTGGTCTACTTGATGAATACCGGCCAGATGGTTATTACTTTGCCTTTCGAATTCTTGGTAATTGTTAGAAGTAAGATCTTCTAAAATTTCCAAAGCATCTTCTGGATATTTCTTTAATAAAGACCCTCTCGCAGCTCCGTCAACTAGGATCATCGTAGTGGTTTGTAACCCGTTATAAGAAATGATGACTTGTTGGTGTTGGGCCAATCCGTAATGCGGACACTTCCTAAGCATTTCTTTAAACCTTTCCCACGCTTCATAAAGTGTTTCGCCATGGTTTTGGACAAAAGTGGTGATGTCCCTAACCAACTTAGCTGTTTTAGAAGGTGGGAAGTACTTATTCAGAAATTTCTCTTCCAATTGATCCCACGTAGTGATGGAACCAGGAGGTAGAGAGTTAAGCCAATCTTTAGCCCTACCCTCCAAAGAAAATGGGAATAACCTCAATTGAATAGCTTCATCCGAAGCCCCATTTACCTTGTACATATCACAAATTTCTAAGAATGTTCTTAAATGAGCATTTGCATTTTCATGATTATGACCCCCAAACTTATTATGTTGTATTAGTTGCATTGTGGTAGAGTCTATTTTAAAATTATTAGCGGCGATTGTGGGTCGCGCTATACTAAATTGCAAATCTCCTCTTAACGGTGCATTATAGTCGCGACAAGTCATTCGCGGTGCAGCGTTTTGAACATTATGATCGTTGTGTTCGACCTGACCATTAGGGTCCACCTGACCTTCATGATCATTTGCATTACCTTGCCGATTATTATCCATCTCTTGATGAATAATAATGCTTGCTCCTCTAACAGTTTGCCTATTCCGTCTAAAAGTACGTTCGATTTCTAGATTCAAAGGTAATATTTCAATGTTACGAAACCGGGACATACACTAGACAAAAGTTCGGAGCGAAATAAAATAAAACTTGGTCTCTATTTACTAAGAGCTCACTAATATCGTAAGAAATAAACCGTTAGATAGCCGCTTCCCCGGCAACGGCGACAAAAACTTGATACGCCAAAAGTGTATATACGCAAGAGTACGTGCCATACAAGTAATATAAAATGAGTAAGATCGTCCCTCGAGGAAGTGAATATTCTAACGCTTATGAGTATTAGCTAACTCTTTTTTTTTAATCCAAGTTAAGTAATTCGATTGGTTTGATAAAACTAACTCACCGAAAATTTAAAACTAACTTTAAAATTAAAATTACTTAAGTTATCTTTAATCAAATTTGGGAGAAAGAACCTCGTATATTGCTTTCCAAGGTCTGTTGTGATATTTGCTTAAGTATAACGTTGCGTTATATTTGTTTTACTATCTTGCACGATTAAAAACTAGGAATCATAATATCTCGATCCTTGAATTCCCTTAACCTAGACTTCTCTAGTTATCTCTAACTTAGAAAAATGAAAGGTAAATTAAATTTCTCAAATCGCTCTTGCTAATAAGGTGATGGAATCTCTTCCTCTCTTCTTTTATTATATCAAAATTATGATGCAAACACATCGCTCCTCTCTCGAATCTCGCGGTGTAACATAGAAGTGAAAGATTTAAATTAGATATCTATGCGACTCATCTCTCGAATCTCACCGCATAACATTAAGTAATTATCTTAAATAAATCGTGATTCCTCTCTCGAATCTCACCTCGAAACATTAAAGATAAACATTATTCAAATCCTTCAAAATAAGTCATAACATTGATAAAGATAGCAACCCAAGAAATCATACGGGGAAATTATAAATTAAACATCACAACAAAACCTAGTACTCACAACATACAAGATATGAAGATTTAGTTCATGTTCCTTGAAATGAAAAACCAAACTAGAAAGATCTTACAAGACATTGTTCAGAGTCTAGAAATTAGTGCAGGAACAGTCCTCTCGATTTGACTTCTTTTCCTTCTCCACTGCTCACGTTTTCGCTTCTCTCAGCCAATTCGAAAAGTTCCAGGCTATATCTCCACCTTTTTTAAACTGTCAAAAACTGTTTTAATGCCTGCACGCTACAACCCTCTTTTTCTGAAAAGGTGCGTCCTTTCATAAAGAAACGGCTGGCCCACTTTGAGTTTTTGAAAATCTGTGCGTTTTAATTCAGCGAAATTAATTGGAACCGCCATGTTATGACCAGGTCATGACCAAGTTGCTGCAAACCGCCCAGCACTTTAATTCCATCTTACACTTGCCTATTTTTTCATGGATTTCTCAGATTCCTGCACATATAAATTACACATTTGACGATAAAAATGTCCAAAGTCAAAAATATAATATGTATTAGTCAATTGATCTTTATCTTTCGTATATTTTCTCAATATTCACTAAAATAATAGAGTTAATAACTTCTTTGTGAGAAGTTATCACCTGACACCTCTTGGATGAGCAGGACCACTTCCTGGAACCTGTCAACATACTGAGCCAGTGACTCCCATGGCTCTTGCTTGATCTTGAAAAGTGCTTCGACATCTTTTTTTCTCTTCCTTGATGTCGAGAAGCGCAGTAGGAAACCTTGACGCAAGTCTTCGAAGGCATAAATAGATCCCACAGGGAGCTGGTGGAACCAATCCCTATCCTTCCCCTTCAGAGTTGTCGCGAAGAGTCGGCACTTGAAAGCATCCGACATGGGCCTGATGGAGACCATGTCCTCAAACCACTGCAGGTGCAGGACGGGGTCATCCTTGCCGGAGTAGTGAGACATCTCCTGCCCCTCGAACCTCTCTAGAGCCGGGGCTGAGAGAACCAGCTCACAAAAGGGACTTCCCTTGCTCGCCCCCCTTTGGGGCTGGGCGAGTGGGTGCTGGCCGCCTCCCCACTCGCCTCCTTGGGGATGGGCGAGTGGGGTCCTGGCACCTCCCCACTCGCCCCCTCCTAGGGGACTGGGCGAGTGGGGGCTGAATGCCTCCCCACTCGCCCCCCCCCCCCCCCACTGGCACCTCCTTCCTGGGCTGCTAGCCTGGAGGGCTCTGTTGGGTTTTTCTTAACAATAAAGTAGACAGCATATCACATATGCGCAGCGGAAAAATAATAAGAACAACCCAAAGAGTTAAGGATCTTGCGGATTTCATGAATCAAGAAATAAAAAAGGCAACAAAATAATATACCTTTACGGGATTGAATCGATACTCAACCAAGATGCTCCTCACTGACTGTTGGTAGAACCAATCTTGAGTTGCAAGAATCGAAATGGATCGGCCCCTCTACAGAGATCCACACAAGCGGAGGAGAACCTCAATGCCTTGTCGAACAAGGAATGAGTCGGAGAAGAAAGCTCTCAGCATCCCCACTGACTGCTAGATCTGAGATAAGGGAGGCGGCGACTGTCGGAAGAGGAGAGAAGCCCTAGCGGAACACTTCCGGCGCTGCTCTCAAAATCACGAAAAAAGGGTCGGTCGTAATCTTTCTCCGTATTTAGAACCCTAAGATCCTGAATTGTTATATACCAAAGGCTGCGTTCGACGAACTCAAGAGGCTTGTGTTCGACGAACTCAAGAAGCCTGCGTTCGACGACCTCAAGAGGCCTGCGTTCGACAAACTCAAGAAGCATGCGCTCGACGAACTCAAGAGGCCTGCGTTCGACGAACTCGAAGAAGCCTACGTTCGATGAACTCAAGAGGCATGCGTTCGACGAACTCAAGAGGCCTGCGTTCAACGAACTCAAGACGCTTGCGTTCGACGAACTCAAGAGGCCTGCGTTCGACGAACTCGAAGAAGCCTGCGTTCGACGAACTCAAGAGGCCTGCGTTCGACGAACTCAAGAGGCCTGCGTTTGACGAACTCGAAGAAGCCTGCGTTCGACAAACTCAAGAGGCCTGCGCTCGACGAACTCAAGAAGCCTGTGTTCGACGAACTCAAGAGGCCTGCGTTCGATGAACTCGAAGAAGCCTGCGTTCGACGAACTCAAGAGGCCTGCGTTCGACGAACTCAAGAGGCATGTGTTCGACGAACTCGAAGAAGCCTGCGTTCGACTATATATAAGTTCGGCTATACACTATAACCGAATTCGATTATACACTATATATAAGTTCGGCTAAGAACGCATGTGATTGCATTGCGATTTCATTGTTTCAAAAATAATTTCTCCTTTGCAGTAACCGTCCCTCCATGTGATTTGTGAAATCACATGTTTGAGATTTTGAATCTGACATTGAGAGACGAGCTTGTCTACTGCACAAGTGGAGTTATTTTTGCTGTGTCCAATGCATGTAAATCTGGAGATTTAGAAGTATTCTAAGTGTTCAGATTTAGCCCTTCTTATCAAAGTGTTGATAATTTCGTGCACATTGGGGATGCATTTGGTTTGAAATATTTTGTGAATGTGCACAGTGATTAAATGTTAATCAAGATGAAATGTTCATCGATTGTATCTTAAAATCTATTAATCCAATATTAAGCATTTGGATGCCTTCCGATGGATGACACTCTTCCTGCCTCGATCGATGAAGTGTGGGCTTGCCAAAGCAAGGTGCATTAATCTATCTTGGTAAGGGTGCGAGCAGATAATTGTGATATCCCACTATCGACATTGGGTCTATCTTAACTAGGTGACCTCAAAGGTTGAGTTCCTAGAGGCATAGGGTTGGCATGCACCATATGATGGATGCGAATAAAGAGTTATTCACCAACCATACAAGAGTTGCATAGTGATGCAATTGACAAGTGTTGTCTACCTAAATAACCACATTGTGAGAGAAACGCCAAAGTGGACTCATTGTGTTGGTGAAATATGGATCTTGTCCACTAAGAGAGTAGCTCGCATAAACTCTCCGAATCGATATTAAGGGTTATCGATTTGATTAAAATAGTGGGAGCCCTTTTAATAGAAGTCCTTATTGAAGTAAAATGTATTTTGAAATATAGTACTGAAAATCTTTTTCAAATTTATTGTAGAATTTCCATGGCAAATACATCACACTCCACGTTATCCCTGAGAGCCATCCTTGATAAGGACAAGCTCAATGGGATGAAATTCTTTGACTGGTATAGAAACCTGAGAATTGTTCTCAGGAAGGAGCGCAAGCTCTATGTCTTGGAAGGGGAAGCCCCTGCAGAGCCGACCGGGAATGCTCCGCGAGCAGACAAAGATGCTTACAAGAAGTATCAGGATGATACCTTGGATGTGGAATGCCTCATGCTTGCTACCATGTCCTCTGAGCTTCAGAAGCAACACAAGAGCATGTGTGGTTATGAGATAATCGGGCACCTCAAGAAAATGTTCGAGGGGCAAGCCCGACAAGAGAGGTTTGACATATCCAAGGCATTATTTCAGTGCAAAATGGGAGCTCGAGACTCAGTAGGGACTCACGTACTCAAGATGATTGGGTATATAGAGAACCTTGAAATACTGGGTTTTCCCTTGGGTCAAGAGTTGGCCACAAATCTGATCCTGCAATCATTGCCGGACAGTTATGAGCAGTTTGTCTTGAACTATAACATGAATGAAATAAAAAAGACACTGCCCGAGCTCCTTGGCATGTTGAGAACTGCCGAGAATAACATGAAGAAGGCCAAGCCTGCCAGCCCCATACTGATGGTGCATAAGGGCAAAGGCAAGGCCAAGGGATCCAAGAAGACAAAGATTGGATCTAAGTCTCCTCTTGATCCCAAGTCTTCTGCACTAAAAAGGAAAGATCTGGCGAAGGAAGGAAAGTGCCACCACTGCAGTAAGGAAGGGCATTGGAGGCGGAACTGTCCCCTCTACATTGAGGATCTTCAATAGAAGAAGGGAAGTGTGACTTCCACTTCAGGTATTTACGTTATAGAGATAAACCTTTCTGCTCCTTCATCATGGGTATTGGATACCGGATGCGGTTCTCACATTTGTACAAATGTGCATGAACTGAGAAGGAGAAGAGTGCTGGGTAAATGGGAGGTAGACCTGCGCGTTGAGAATGGAGCAAGAGGTGTTGTCGTTGCCGTTGGTGTCTATTGTCTTTCTTTGCCCACTGGGCTTGTAATAGAATTAGATAACTGTTATTTTGTTCCAGCCATAACTAGAAACATTATATCCATTTCATGAACAATTGTTGTTCAATTTTTATGAATGATGTTTGTTATGGTGTAGCCCAATTGTTTAATGGTTTATATGTTTTGAACTTAGACCATCTGATCTATAATGTTGAAAATAATAAAAGACTAAGAACAAAAGACTCGAATCCTACATACCTTTGGCATTGTCGTTTGGGCCATATAAACGAGAAACGCATATCCAAGCTCCATAGAGATTGACTACTGGACTCATTTGATTATGAATCATTTGAGAGATGCGAATCTTGCTTATTAGTCAAAATGACTAAAGCCCCTTTCACTAGTCATACTGAGAGGGCAGATGATCTCTTGGGTGTCATACATAGTGATGTATGCGGACCCATGAGTTCTATGGCTAAAGGTGGGTTCCACTACTTCGTTAAATTTACTGATGATTTCAGTAGATACGGATACGTGTTTCTTATGAAGAACAAATCTGAGACCTTTGAAAAGTTCAAAGAGTTTAAGAATGAAGTAGAGAACCAACTGGGAAAAAGGATAAAAGCACTCCGATCTGATCGAGGTGGCGAATATTTGAGTCAAGAGTTCCGTGATCATCTGAAAGAGTGTGGTATTATCTCACAGCTCACCCCACCCAGAACACCGCAACATAATGGTGTCTCTGAGCGGAGGAATCGTACCTTGTTGTACATGGTGCGGTCGATGATGAGTCATGCAGATCTGCCCGTTTCTTTTTGGGGTTTTGCTCTAGAGACTGCTTCTTTTACACTAAATCGCATTCCGACAAAGACGGTTCAAAAGACACCATATGAGATATGGACTGGGAAGCGTCCTAGTATGTCTTTCATTAAGATTTGGGGCTGTGAGGCATATGTACGACGTCAAATGTCTGACAAGCTGGAACCCAAATCAGATAAGTGTTACATTGTGGGATATCCTAGGGAAACCAAAGGGTATTACTTCTACCTGCCGTCCGAGGGCAAAGTGTTTGTTGCAATGACTGTCATCTTTTTGGAGAAAGAGTTCTTATCCAGAAAGACTACAGAGGTGGAACTTGAAGAGGTTCAAGAACCACAAACAATGAATGAACGTGAATTGGAACCTGAGCAAGGACTACAATTTGTTGTAGCTGGAGAACCTGCTGAAGAAACACAAGTCCTATGAAGATCTGATAGACCAAGATTTGAGACTGGGAGATATGAATTTCTCGTGTCTCAAATATGTAATGTGTTGCTTATGGATCATGATGATGAGCCTGCAACCTATCAAGAAGCTATGTGTGGACCTGACTCCGAGAAGTGGCTTGAGGCCATGAAATCTTAAATGGACTCCATGTATGCAAACCAAGTTTGGACCTTGGTAGAACCACCTGAAGGGGTATGACCCATAGGGTGCAAGTGGGTCTTCAAGAAGAAGACCGACATGGATGGGAATGTACAGACATACAAAGGCCGGCCGGTGGCTAAAGGTTTCAGGCAAATTCATGGTGTTGACTATGATGAGACCTTTTCCCCTGTAGCCATGGTCAAGTCCATCAGAATTCTAATTGCTATTGCTGCGTATTATGACTACGAGATATGACAAATGAATGTCAAAACGGCTTTCCTTAATGGAAACCTCCTTGAGGAAGTGTATATGACACAACCTGAGGGTTTTGTATCTCCAAGTGAAGCCACTAAAATATGCAAGTTGTATCGATCCATTTATGGATTGAAACAAGCTTCTCGAAGTTGGAATCTGCATTTTGATGAGAAGATCAAAAAGTTTGGTTTCATCAAGAACGAAGATAAGCCTTGTGTTTACAAGAAAATTAGTGGGAGCATTGTTTTCTTCCTGATATTGTATGTAGATGACATACTGTTGATCGGGAATGGCATTCTGACCCTGCAAGATGTTAAGAACAGACTAGGGGGCTGCTTTTCTATGAAGGATTTGGGTGAAGCGACTTATATACTTGGTAGTAAGATCTATAGAGATAGATCAAAGAAGTTGCTGGGTTTGACCCAGAGTACATACATTGATAAGGTGTTGAAACGGTTCAACATGCTTGAATCCAAGAAGGGATTCTTACCCATGTCTCATGGTGTGAGTCTCTCTAAGGACCAGTGTCCTAAATCTTTGGAAGATAAGGACCGCATGAAATTGATTCCATATGCCTCGGCAATTGGATCAATCATGTATGCAATGTTATGTACTCAACCCGATGTCTCATATGCTTTGAGCATGATGAGCAGGTATCAGTCTGATCCTAGTGATGGTCACTGGATAGCTGTCAAGAATATCCTAAAGTACTTGAGAAGGACTAAGGATACGTTCTTGGTGTATGGTGGAGAGGAAGAGCTTGTTGTAAGTGGTTACACTGATGCTAGCTTCCAAACTGATAAGGACGATTCAAAGTCCCAATCAGGTTTTGTATTTTGCCTTAATGGAGGAGCTGTAAGCTGGAAGAGTTCCAAGAAGGAGACAGTTACCGATTCTACGACAGAAGCCGAATATATTGCTGCCGCAAATGCGGCAAAGGAGGTTGTGTAGATTAGGAAATTCATCGGCGAGCTAGATGTAGTTCCTAGCATTGTTGATCTCGTAGTTCTCTACTGTGATAACAACGGTGAAATTGCCCAAGCTAAGGATCCTAGATCTCATCAGCGCTCCAAGCACATACTTCGGCAGTTCCATCTTATTCGAGAGATTGTCGATCGAGGAGATGTGAGCATTTGCAGAGTACCGACTGAAGAAAACATAGCGGATCCACTAACAAAGCCTCTTGCGCAAAAGAAGCATGATGGTCATGTTAGATCAATGGGTATTAGATACCTGAATGATCATCATTGGTGGGAGCCTGGTGAATTGCATGTTTGTTGGTTGTTTATTCATTTGATGAATTGTGAGATGTATTATATGTTTCATTTTACATTTATGGCAAGTTCTTTTATTATGTCAACTGTTTCTATATGATAGACTAATTAACATAATGAATGCCCTTAGAATGTTTGCTTCTATAGGAATTCAAGTACGTGACTTGAATGTGAGGGCCTATGTTTACATGATGCTTCATTCTTAAATGGTCCCTGGTCCAGGTATCAACATAGAAATTAGGGCGAGGATGAGACCATAAGACTAGCATGTGCGTTGACTGACGACCGGTTCCCACAGGTCATGATATTGTGATATCAAGTCATCACATGGGTACTTGTTAGGAACAAGTTATACTGGACAGACCCACCGTGAGACTACTTTGTGGATTGTTATATGAACGTGTCACAAGTAGGTCTCAAGTGACAATGGTGTTTGTGGTACTTTGACCTGAAGTCACAGCATTCATCGGGTGAGGAAGAGCGTACTTTGATGTCATCTACAGTCTTCTCTTGAGAAAGGTTGACGATACGGGTGGTTGTTGGGTATGTTACGAATCATTTGGATGTTTGTGTGTGAGCAGAAATGGGATTTGTCCTCCTCTATGACAGGAGTTACATCCATGGGCCCCTTGATGGAATGAGACCGAGAAATGTGTTAGAACCTAGTCTTTATTTGGATTAGGATCCCAACAATCTCCCCCTATTTGGTTTAGGATACCTAAGCATAAAATGTCTTGAATTAACTTAAGGCTTAAGGGTCAGAGATCATTTATTTTTCTTTTTGAAAAACATTTAAGCAATTTCAGATTTCCTAAATCTTGATTTAAATAGGAATTTTAATATGTGAATTGCTAGCTGTTAACAGATTCTAAGAATTTTTATAATCAGAAAGACAATATTTGATAGCTTCTTTCTATAGAATCCCCTTGATCAGAAGAGACTCACACTTAGTGCTCTGATCATTTCTGATCTATGCAATCTAAGTAGAATGCTCAACTTGATTTTGGAGAAAAAAATCTGTAAGAAAGTGAAGTCTATCTGACTTTGTTTTTAAGATATAAAAATTCAAGAGAATCATTATAATTGCTATTTAATTATAATTTGAGTTAAAATATTAAAAAGTTTAAAGATTTGCCTGATAAATAGATATTTTGGCCTTTTTATTTCATTAAGTATAACTTTGTAAACTTATTTTTTTTTTCCTGAACATAAGAAATTTCTTTTTCTTTAGCTTTAATTAATTGTTTAAAGTTTTCAGCCTTAACTAACTTAATTTTTAAACAAGTAATTTGTTCTTCTGATTTTTTTAATGTTTCTTTAATTTTGTTAAATTCAGAAGTTAAAATGTTTGTGTTTGTTAACTCCTTTTTAGTTTCCTTATCAAATATTAAATCTGTATAAGTTATTTTAAAATCAGATTTGTGATTTTCAGCAATTAAAAAATATTTATATAATGAATTGAAGACAGATTTAAAATCAGATTTTATTAAATCTGGGCATGATGAAGTGAAAACAGATTTATCATCAGAGGTAGAAATAAAATGTGAAGATACCTCTTTTACCTTTTCTGAATCAGATTTAGAATTTATTAAATCTGATATGTAATCTGAACCATATATAGCCAACATGCAGAAAGTTGTGGCTTGCTGTTCTTCTTTTTCTTCTTCTTCTTCACTTAGAGTAAGTGATGGTTCTGCATCAAAAATGATGTTAGAGGGAGAAGTAGGAATGAATTCATTTACCATCCTTGAGAGGGAGTTCCAAATGCTCCTTGCTGAAGTGCAATCAGCCACTTTGAGAAGAATGTATGTTGACATTGATTTAGCCAATATCTCCATGGCTATGGCATCAGCACTTTTCAGCCTTTCCTGGTCATCAGATGAAGGGATTGAAGATGAAATTCCTGTCAAAACAGATTTGTAAATACTTTCATCTATGGCATTCATATATAACTTAATTCTAATTTGCCATAAATCAAAACTATCCAAATTACATAAAGGTGGATCTGAAATTAAAAAATCTGTTGGTGCCATCAAATTTTTGAAAAACCTTTTTACAATAAGAAAATAAGAACTAAGTGATCTTTGTGATTTCAGGTGTTAGCCTGTGTGAAAAATCAACTTCCTCTGATACCAATTGAAAGTGACAATTGATATCCTCTGATGAGGGTGATTGATAAAATCAACCTGCCCTGATACCAATTGAAAGTGGAGTTTTAGTTCTTATTTATCTTATTAAAAGATCTTGATTAATTTTACTTTCAAAGTAAATGATATGTATATATATGTATATGAGTTTGCTGATTGAGTAATAAACACAAACAGTTAGGGTGCAAAGTAATAAACAGCACAAATAAAGAAATAAAACAAAGCACATCCAGATGACACAAAATATATAATAGTTCCCCTCAACTGGGTACATCTACTCTTCTACCCACTGGTAGGAATCCACTAGGAGGTTGTTGATCAGGTGCCCTCACACCAAGGTATTTTTGATCAGGTGTCCACACACCAATGGAGGTTTGATCAGGTGCCCAATTCACCTATAAGCTTTTGATCAGGTGCTTATAAACCAACTAGATTTTTTGATCAGGTGTCTTGCCACCAACAGGTAAACTTTTGAAGGGAGTTTTAACCCTGTACAAGAGAGGTGAAGGAGAAAGGTAAAGATTTATTGTTCTTCTCTTTTTGCTGAGAAGACTCTTGATGAAGATGATGTTGAAGAAGGCTCCCCCTGTCTGATTTAGTTTAGATGACAACTTTGAGTATGAAGCTTCTTCTCTAGATTGTGATCCTCTTCTTCTTCTTCTTCCTGAGCAAATGATATTGATTTGGTGCCTCAGGTTGTAGAAGATCTGCAAGAAATATGTTAGCAAAAAGAAGATAATAATATATGATCTGCTTCTTCTTTTTGCTCCTCTGTATTTCTTCTTCTTTCTTTTCCTGTACAGCAATGTTAATATCTATTCTGTTCTATCTTCTGTCGAGAGATAACAGCTATATATATATTGATATATATTATCTGCTGTATATTTATCTGTTTGAATCCTTGCCGACCAAAGAGGAAAGGAGTAAAGTCTCTTTCATTTCCCAGATCCTCGAGCAGATAACTTGCCATGTTTGACTTGCTGCAATGGCTACAACATTTATTGCTTTTGCCAAACGGCTACAGCATTAAATGCTTTCACGCTGTAATGTCAGAACAACAATATATATAACAATATATAAAATAGAATAAATAAATATTGCTTAAAGTCTGACAGCATATTAGAATAACCCATCTTGTACAGGGTTAAAACTCCCTTCAAAAGTTTACCTGTTGGTGGTAAGACACCTGATCAAAAAATCTAGTTGGTTTATAAGCACCTGATCAAAACCTTATTGGTGGCAAGACACCTGATCAAAACCTTACAGGGTTAAAACTCCTAGTGGATCCTACCAAGTGTGGTAGAAGAGTAGATGTACCCAGTTGAGGGGAACTACTATATATCTTGTGTCATCTGGTTATGCTTTAGTTTGCTTTGTTTTATTTCTTTATTTGTGCTTTGTATTTTATGCACTCTTACTGTTTGTCTTTATAACTCATACAACACACCTATATATATATATCATTTATTTTAAAACAAAGTTAAACAAGAGTTTTAATAATAAGAATAAGAACTAAAACTCTCCTTTCAAAATGTATGGCCATGCTGGGTTGAGCCAATATATGATATTGAGCTTACCACTCTCTTTAGGTCTATTCTAGATCAGGAAACTAGGATTGAACAATTATGAGGGTGATACGGTCCATGCCTCTAGTTCTATCCGGATGTAAGGGACAAAGGGACATGACAACACTGATACATTGGTCATGACAGGCTTGTTGAGTTATGAACTCTTATTACTTGGGTAGCAATGATGTATTGTTAGATGTCGCTCATTGTTTGTGAGACTTTTGTTGACACTTTGTGATCAAGTGGGAGACTGTTGGAGTTTCTGAGGTGATCTCAAAGCAATCAACAGTGAGTCTTACTGCCAATGCAATATGAGCCTATAGGGTCGCCCATAAAAGTGCTTGGAGAAATTGGAGAAAGAATTGAGTTGGTCTTGCTTATATAGGATATAAGCAAGGACCAATCATGTGACTGTTTGGAATTAAGTTGAGAATGTCTCAATGGGAAATCATTTAAAAGGTTTAAACGAATGGATTTATACTTGACAAATTCGGCTAAAGTGTTTAGACGAACTGTGTCAAACTTGGCTAAAGGATTTAGACGAATTCGGTTAAAGGGTTTAGACGAATTCGGCTAAGTCAAAATTTGGCTAAAGGGTTTAGACGAATTTATATAGCCGAATTTATATAGTCGAATTCAGTTATAGTGTATAGTCAAACTCGGTTATAGTGTATAGCCGAACTTATATATAGTCGAACGCATGCTTCTTCGAGTTTGTCGAACGCAGGCCTCTTGAGTTCGTCGAACGCAGGCCTCTTGAGTTCGTCGAACGCATGCCTCTTGCTTCTTCGAGCTCGTCGAATGCAGACCTCTTGAGTTCATCGAACGTAGGCTTCTTGAGTTCTTCGAACGCAGGCCTCTTGAGTTCGTCGAACGCAGGCTTCTTCGAGTTCATCGAACGCAGGCCTCTTGAGTTCGTCGAACGCAGGCCTCTTGAGTTCGTCGAACGCTGGATTCTTCGAGTTCGTCGAACGTTGGCCTCTTGAGTTCGTCGAGCGTAGGCTTCTTGAGTTCGTCGAACGCTGGCCTCTTGAGTTCATCGAACGCAGGCCTCTTGAGTTCATCGAACGTAGGCTTCTTCGAGTTCGTCGAACGCAGGCCTCTTGAGTTCATCGAACGCAGGCTTCTTGAGTTCGTCGAATGCAGGCCTCTTGAGTTCGTCGAACGCAGGCTTCTTGAGTTCGTCGAATGCAGGCCTCTTGAGTTCTTCGAACGCAGGCTTCTTGAGTTCGTCGAATGCAGGCCTCTTGAGTTCGTCGAACGCAGCCTTTGGTATATAACAGTTCAGGATTGGTCCTTGCTTATATCCTATATAAGCAAGGCCAACTCAATTCTTTCTCCAATTTCTCCAAGCTCTTTTATGTGTGACCCTATAGGCTCATATTGCGTTGGCAGTAAGACTCATTATTGATTGCTTTGAGATCACCTCAGAAACTCCAACAGGCTCTCACCTACTTGCTGGGGCGGGATCTCCGGACCACCTCCTCTCCTGCCTTCGCCTATCATGGTGAAGGCTACCAACAAGGTCTGCATGACCTCCCGCTTGAAATTTTCAAACATCTCCAACGTCACTCCAACCATCGGGGGCTGCGAGTGGCCTGGGTCGGATCCTCCACCTCCAGCCATGGAGCTCAGCTTGAGAGTTTCTTGTGTTGGTCAGTCTCCACGCTCATCGCACCAAAATGTTGAAACCAATAAATTGGTCTTGTTGAAACCAATAAATTGGTCTCTCGAGGAGTTCGGATCCTCAACAAGTTGAGGGGTGACCAACACTTACTCCTCCCAAGGGAGAGCTCTAGGAAAAGATACTAAGGAACTAGGAACAAGGCCAAGGGCGTAGTGAGGAGGTCCCACCACACACCCGGAATATCTTAGAGCACTTCCCCTCCCAAGCCAATGCTAAGCTTGGGCACCTTTGGAAGCTCTCTCCACCCACCAAAGAAACATGGGGAGAGAGTGGCCAAAAGAGAAGTCCTTCCAAATGGTGCCCCCTTGGTCCTATTTATAGATTTATGGACTTGGTCTGCCAATAACCACAATCTGGCCTACGAGATTACCAAAACACCCTCAGATTTGGCCTGCAAACAGCCAAATCCCGCAATTCTGAGGCGCTAAATGCAGACCACCCCTTATTCACGGGGCTGGGCGAGAGGGGGCAGACAGCTCCCCTTACTCTTGCCCCCCTTACTGGAGTTGGGGTGAGAGGGGGAAGGCGGCCCTCTCCTCTCGCCCCCTTGCAGGGGCGAGGGCGAGAGGGGGCCTGGGGCCTCTGTTGGATCTTACGGCGCCCTTAGAGAGGGGGTGAATAAGGGTTTTATGGAATTTAAATCTTAATTAAATTTATCAGAGATTGGGACTGAAGTTTCAGAATATTTTATAGAAAAATATATTTTAATATCTCAGATAAGGGAAACAGAACTTTTTTCTTACTGTTGCTAACGTCTGGCGTTAGGTGTTAACGCTGGGCGTTAGCTCTTCAGAAAATTAATCTGCTAGAATTATGTCAATGAGATTTCACTAATAAAACATTAATGAAATACAATTCCAAAAAATCAGAGATAATAAAAAGGATTATTGTATTTCAAAGATAATTACACAAATCTTAATTTTAATACTTTAATGGAATAGAAATTAAAACATTCTTGAAGAGGAAATAAAATCAATTGAATAGAACATTAAAGGACATGATTTTATTTCATAATAAATTGAATACACAAATGTTTAATTTCTATAACGCTAGAAATCGGAGGCGTACAAAGTAAAACAATTTTTCCTTTTCTATCCTGACTTGTATCCCCACAAACAGGTTGGCTTTAGCCTATCCTTCCCTGGATAAGGCCTCAAGCCGCTCTAGCCAATCCTTTCCCGGATATGGCCTCGAGCACCCCCTAGATCTTATCACCTAGAACTAGTCGCCAACACAAGGCGAATTCCTCCCTAAGTCCTACCCAGACCTAGTCGCCAACACAAGGCGAATTTACCCACGGAATCCTTCCCGGAATCTGACGTTCTCCCCAAATGATTTCTCCACACAAATTACAAAGAGAATAAAATAAAAGATTACAAGATAAGTAAAGAGAAACTCCCCAAGAAATTCTGAAGGTGAAGACGAAGTCGATGTAGATGTTGGCGTTCTTGAAAAGATCATCCTTAGTATGGGATATGCGTTGTAGACCTTCTCCTTCAAAATCCTCTTTAGTTCTTCATGATAGCCCAAGGGAGATCTCTTAATTGCTGTACACGAACCTCTCTCCAAAGTATCAGAATTCTGGAATCATCTATCAATTGAGAATGAGAGGGGCTGTAAATTAAATAGCCACGGGAGCTAACGCGCAGTGTTAAGGCTACCGCCCGGCATTAGTGAATCGTGTACGACAGTTGCTGACATCGTGCATAGCGTCGGGAGCGTGATAGAACCAAATTTCGTCGAACGAACTATTTTCGTCGAACGCTCCTTCGTCGAACAGAAACCCACTTCGCAATAGTCAGGATCGTGGAAAAACCAACTTCGTTGAACGATCCTTATTTCGTCGAATGCAATATCGTCGTCCAGCAGTTTCGTCGAACAGAAGTCCAAGTTCGTCGAATACAATGAGGATCAGTTTCATTAAGCAGCAGCTCAGTTCGTCGAACTCCAATTTGTCGAACGGAAGTCCAAGTTCGTCGAATGCAGTTTCATTCCGAGTTCGTCGAATGGAAGTCCAAGTTCGTCGAACGCAGCTTGTCGAGCGCAATTTCGTCGAGCGCGGGCAATTTTGTCGAACGCAACTCCAAGTTCTTTGAACGTAGTTTCCTTCAGAGTTTGTCGAACGCAGGTTCCTTCAGGTTTCGTCGAGCGCCATCTCAGCGGTTTCCTTCTCAACGGAAGTTAACGCTGGGCATTAACAACTAACGCGGGCGTCAGCTCTCTTTCCAGAGAGACATCTCTAATCAACAAACTAATCATGGGGATGTGTAGCTATAGTTCCTGTACAACCTGCATACTATAAACACACAAAATACAAGATCAAATACAGCACGATATTTGTTATTCTCAAACCAAGAGATGCGGAACATAGGCTCCAACAATCTCCCCCTTTTGATAATAACAAATACCTGTATGAGAAATTAGTGAGATTAAGACCATTTGTGTTTATAGATAAGTGCGGTGATAATATATACATGAATAACAGGTTAAAAGCAAGATAGATTTGATAGCGATAATGCATACTCTTTCTATATGAAGTCCTCCCCCTACATAAGTGTTCTCTTATAATTTACTCCCCTTAAATATCTATTTGACTAGATTTCTCAATTTCTTCTCCCTCTTTGTTATTAGCAAAAGTGGGTAGGGATGAGTGTATATCTTCTAAGATAGATAAGGAACCACTTATTGAAGGATTGTCATGATCGAGCATATGATAGTGTATGCACCTCCTATATGATTACTCCCCCTACAAATGTACCCCTTTTTTTAGTTTAATATTATTAAAATTGCACTCCCCCTAAATATTAGATTTATGCAATTTAATCTCCCCTTTTGGTAGTATCAAAAGAGGGTTTTAGGAGTGAGTATGTAAAATAAGGAGTAATATATTTTATGCCGAGAAGAAAAATAAGATGCAATCAAAAGCTTGTTAAATACTACTTGTTAAAAAAAATATAAGCATGATGTAACATATAATAGTAAGCAACATAGCTAACATGATAAAGTAAGCATTCTATTTTAAGATGCCACTTGTTGAAACCATGGTGTTAAAAATAATAGACATGAATGAGTATAAGTGGTAAACTTAGCAGAAGAATATAATAAGCAGTCTTAAACATAAACATCATTTTTAGAAGATAAAATCATATAATGGATAATGAGTTTTAAATTTGAAAAGTTGATGTTTGAGTTAAAGATTGAAGAGATGCTATTCCATTAAGATAATATTGCAAGCATGATTTCATAATATCAAGAAAAGATACACAAACCACAATGTAATAAAATTTGCATTTCAAGTAAACATAAACATTGTAGTGATCATGCTTAGTTATCTAGTGCATTTACTTAAGTTTGTAGAGATTTGAGTAGATGAGCATTAGGATCCAATTCTCATGAGTAGAAGTTTCATGAAAGATAATGATGTGTACAAAATCGTGTTTTGATAAAGTATACAAGTGAATCAATCAAAAACACATGACATATATAATGAAATAACACAACATTAAAATACACAAATATTATTACTTCCACATTATTTCAATGCACATGAATAAATAGTACAACTACCAAGATGCTTTGCACACACAATGCTTATTAAGACTTATCAGGGTGCAAAGTAGTGCTTGGGGGATCACATTTATACTTTTTAGCTTTACTTTCAATTTTTTATGATCCGGTGTACTAAGAGAAGTGGTGTATAAATTGTTTGCTACAAGACACTTTACAATTCTTTAGCCAAGGTGCTCAACCTCACAATGCTCATTAAGACTTATCAGGAGGGTGAGTAGTGCTTGGTGGATTTTTCCTTGTCATTGATTATTTGCTTTTTTGTTTAGTGACTAAGGACTCCAAATTCACTTGATTTTTTTTTTATATTCTCTGGAAAACATAGAAGTCTTTAATAGCCCTTTCAGTAAATGATATTCTATGCCAGAGAAATAAACCCAAAATAATGCATGAGAAAATACATATTTTTTGAAAAGAAATAAAATTTTATTTTAAAGGTAATAAAAAGATAGAAAACTTTTTACAAACAGAGAAATAAAAACACACACAAAATATTTAAATAATACCAAAAATTATCCAACACAAAAAAAAAATATTTTGGAGCAAAGGAGCTAACGCCAGGCGTTAACTTCTTAACGCCAAAACATAAGTGCATTTCCTGATTTTTTTTTGAAAAATGTTTTTCAAAATTCATTTGTATTATAAAGAGGTCTTCCTTCAGTTGAAATTTCAGAGTATATTGATTAGATTTGAAGGCTCTTTTAACATGTTTTTGGTGATTTTTTTCAAATACTTGTGTTTTGTAAAATCATTAAAGCTCAAAATAATAAATTATGCAAACACAAGATGCAGTGTCAGAAAAAAAACAAATATGCATGATTTATATATAAAGAGTGATATAATGTTCATGCAATGAATATAATATAAGTATATCTAAGATCAAGATACCTTAACTACTTGACTACACTCTAGCCCCGTACTAAGTGATGGATGGGCATGAGGATCTGCACATATGCCATAGGTTGGGGTGTTAATCCCATATGCATACAAAAGACGACGCTCAACCTAGCACTCTTTCCCCCCAGTGCCTCGCAAGGCCCCACTGGAACCCTCTCCGGTTAAGGACAAGACATGACTTAGAGGTTAGGTCTCTAATGCACACAATCCTACGCCCTCGCTATTGTAAGACACATGTCATAGGTTAATGATTATGGATATACTAAGTGGTTTAGTCTAAGGATTGATTCATAAAACATGAGTTTGTTTTAGTTTTAGAACATATAGTAGATTTTGAAACCACATGTACTCATGAATTTTAAAGTTCAAATTTCTCTACCTTTAGCATGTCACTATATTGATAATCCTAGCATAAACACTAAATTGAGCATATACCAAGAGGTGCGGATAGGATAATGAATTTGGATGTTATGCAAAATATGCTAAATATATATAATTGGTTTGCATGTAATCAATTTTAGAGTTTTGAAAATTTATAGACCTAGAATGAAGTGACAATTCTATTTGATTTCATCTTGTTTATATCAAGTTAATTCTTAGGTCTAAAGATAATGAGATTCATGCAAATAATAAAGATGTATTTCACACACACAAAACAAGATATGAAATTATAATATCAATAGCAATCATATATTTCATAATTCATAAGGTTGATAGAAATAGTTGATTTAAGATAGGTCTTAATGTATCATGAATTATGATATATGTTTATAGTGAATTTTAGCATAGGATATTAATAGATCATGGTGGTGATTGTGAAATCATATTCATCATTTTTGTAAATTTTCAATTATGATTTTTCATTATAGGGGCTATCATACGCAACAAAGAAAATAGACAAATATACAACTAGTTGCATATTTAATATTTTAGCCTAAGACCCCTAAAAGTCCATTTAAATCCAATTATGAAAGTAATTTCATTAGTCTTGATAATATCATTTAGCAAATTTAGCATTCAATTTATAATGATAATATAAGACATTTATAGGCAATGGATTTAAATAGGATAAAACATATAAAAAGAAAAGATAGATCTCATAAAAAAATTTATGACTTTATGTTCAATTTAATTCAATTTGATTTGTTAAACATTAGGCTTAAAATGAAAGTCATATCTCATGATATATAAAGTGATCATAAACAAGTTGGCTCAAAAAAAACAAAAGAAAAAGCAATTAAGCATATCATGAAGTAGAGTAATGATATTTCATTTTTAATTTATTTCTACTTCATGCAATACAATGATTCCTAGTGAATGAGAGATTTAGGTATCCAAAGGGGACCAAGTGTGATGGTTCCTTTGGGTACCCAAATACATCGTGTTGACTTTTGGAGAGATAGTGATGAATGGGCCTTTACAAGTGGAGTTAGTGTTTCATTTTTAATTTTGGGCCTCCATTCATATTTTGGTTGTTTATCATTTAAATTCATATTATGATTATTTGACATCTTTTTGGAATGATGGTTGTTTGAAAAATAATTCATTTGGGATTTATGTTTATTCAAATTATTTTTCAAAATAGCTTGATGTTGATAATCATAATTAGTATTATTATATGGATTCTTTGAAAGTTTATAAGAGTGATTGTCTTTCTTTAGAATTGAATGTTGAAAGAGTGGGTTACAATATGTTTTAAATGATTGATTCTTATTTTGATGATTTCCATTTCCACTCTTTCTTATAGACATACTCTTATAATATGAAGGATAATATTTTATAGTTTGATTTTCATGAATATGAGTTTTTAAATTTGAGTCATGATTGAAAATATATTGAGACTTATAATAGTGACTCTTAAGAATTTTGTGAGGGTCATAATTCATTTTGAAACAAAACTCCATTTGATTTGATGTATGAAAATGGTCCTTTTTAGAAATAATTATGTAAGCTAATTTATCTTTATTATTCAAAATCTTATGATGAATGACATTACTAGAAATTAGAACTTTTTCAACAAAAGATTTTAATTGTCTTAACTTACAAGTTAAAGCATCATTTTCAATTATCAATTTTTCATTATGTTCTTTAGAAACTAAGAGCCCTTTTTTAATATCCTTGAATTTTTCTTTTAATAGATTGCATTCTAAACAAGGAGTAGGAATTTTAATTAAAGAGCATGAAAGAGAGTTTGAAACATCAATATAAGATTCTACTTTAGCGTTTGCTTTTAAGGTTTTATTTTCTAAACGTAATTTTGAATTAGCATGTTTCAACTTTGAAATTTTACATTTAGCAAATTTAAGCACACAAAATGTAGAAATAGAATTAGTTACTAAAAGAGAAGATTTAGATTTTCTTACCTTGCTATATTTTCTGTCTTCTCTTTTGCTTGATGTTTTGCCATCAATTGAGTCCAATATTATGACGTTGTCTTCTTTTCTCTTAGATGGATCTTCCTCCAAGCATGAGTTCTCGTCGATTTCTTCTCTTGGATCCATAAGGAATTCCTCGTCAATTTCTCTCTTAGATTTATCTTCCTCCAAGAATGAGTCCTTGTCGATTTCTTCTCTTAGATCCACAAGGAATTCCTCTTGTTCATCATCTGTGGAAGGAAAACTATAAGTATTCTCAAAAAATTTCCAAACTTCAAAAGCAGTAGGGATATAAATAAGTTTGAAAATATTTTTATCTAGAGCACAATATAGACTATTCATAGATTTGGCATTTAAAAACATTTCATTTTTATTTAAAACACTTGGGGGCATTTTAATAGTAATATTCCAAACTTCAATATCCAAAGATTTAAGAAATTTTTCCATAAGAGTTTTCCACCCATTATAATTTTCACCCATAAATAATGGTGGACATAATGATTTTTCATTTTTATAAAAGTTATCCCCTCTAGAAGATGCGAGATCATGAAGCGTCATTATTCCCGGTTGTGAAGCCGTATTGGAATAACCTCCCTCTGATACCACGTGTTGGATCTTACGGCGCCCTTAGAGGGGGGGGGGGGGTGAATAAGGGTTTTATGGAATTTAAATCTTAATTAAATTTATCAGAGATTGGAACTGAAGTTTCAGAATATTTTATAGAAAAATATATTTTAATATCTCAAATAAGGGAAACAGAACTTTTTCCTTACTGTTGCTAACGCCTGGCGTTAGGTGTTAACGCTGGGCGTTAGCTCTTCAGAAAATTAATCTGCTAGAATTATGCCAATGAGATTTCACTAATAAAACATTAATGAAATACAATTCCAGAAAATCAGAGATAATAAAAAGGATTATTGTATTTCAAAGATAATTACACAAATCTTAATTTTAATACTTTAATGGAATAGAAATTAAAACATTCTTGAAGAGGAAATAAAATCAATTGAATAGAACATTAAAGGACGTGATTTTATTTCATAATAAATTGAATACACAAATGTTTAATTTTTATAACGCTAGAAATCGGAGGCGTACAAAGTAAAACAATTTTTCCTTTTCTATACCAACTTGTATCCCCACAAACCGCTTGGCTTTAGCCTATCCTTCCCTGGATAAGGCCTCAAGCCACTCTAGACAATCCTTCCCCAGATATGGCCTCGAGCACCCCCTAGATCTAATCACCTAGAACCAGTCGCCAACACAAGGAGAATTCCTCCCTAAGTCGTACCCAGACCTAGTCGCCAACACAAGGCGAATTTACCCACAGAATCCTTCCCGGAATCTGACGTTCTCCCAGAACGATTTCTCCACACGAATTACAAAGAGAATAAAATAAAAGATTACAAGATAAGTAAAGAGAAACTCACCCAAGAAATTCTGAAGGTGAAGACGAAGTCGATGTAGATGTTGGCATTCTTGAAACGATCGTCCTTCGTATGGGATATGCGTTGTAGACCTTCTCCTTCAAAATCCTCTTTAGATCTTCATAATAGCCCAAGGGAGATCTCTTAATTACTGTACACGAACCTCTCTCCAAAGTATCAGAATTTCAGAATCATCTATCAATTGAGAATGAGAGGGGTTGTAAATTAAATAGCCACGGGAGCTAACACGTGGCGTTAAGGCTACCGCCCGACGTTAGTGAATCGTGTACGGAAGTTGCTAACATCATGCATCGCTTCTGGAGCGTGACAGAACCAAATTTCATCGAACAAAATATTTTCATTGAACTCTCCTTCGTCGAACGGAAACCCACTTCGCAACCGTCAGGATCGTGGCAAAACCAACTTCGTTGAACGATCCTTATTTCGTCGAATGCAATATCGTCGTGCAATAGTTTCGTCGAACAGAAGTCCAAGTTCTTTGAACACAATGAGGATCAGTTTCGTCAAGCAGCATCTCAGTTCGTCGAACTCCAATTCGTCGAATGGAAGTCCAAGTTTGTCGAACGCAGTTTCATTCCAAGTTCGTCGAATGGAAGTCCAAGTTCGTCGAACGTAGCTTGTAGAGCGCAATTTCGTCGAGCGCAGGCAATTTTGTTGAATGGAACTCCAAGTTCGTCGAATGCAGTTTCCTTCAGAGTTCGTCGAACGCAGGTTCCTTCAGGTTTTATCGAGCGCCATCTCAGCGGTTTCCTTCTCAACGGAAGTTAACGCGGGGCATTAACAACTAATGCGGGCATTAGCTCTCTTTCCAGAGAGTCATCTCCAATCAGCAAACTAATCATGGGGATGTGTAGCTATAGTTTCTGTATAACCTGCATACTATAAACACACAAAATACTAGATCAAATACAGCACGGTATTTGTTATTCTCAAACCAAGAGATGCGGAACATAGGCTCCAACAGCCTCTTCTTCTCGCCCTCTTGCTGGAGCTGGGGCGAGAGGGGGCAGGCGGCCCTCTCCTCTCGCCCCCTTGCAGGGGCGGGGGCCTTTTCCTCTCGCCCCCCTTGCAGGGGCGGGGACGAGAGGGGATTGGGGCCTCCTCCTCTTGCCCCCCTTGCAGGTGCGGGGGCGAGAGGGGGCTGGGGCCTCCTCCTCTCGCCCCCCCCCCCCTTGCAGTGGCGGGGGCGAGAGGGGGCTGGGGCCTCCTCCTCTCGCCCCCCTTATAGGGGCGGGGGTGAGAGGGGGTTGGGGCCTCCTCCTCTCGCCCCCCTTACAGGGGCGGGGGAGAGAGAGGGGGCTGGGGCCTCCTCCTCCCGCCCCCCTTGCAGGGGCGGGGGCAAGAGGGGGCTGGGGCCTCCTCCTCTCGCCCCCCTTACAGGGGCGGGGGAGATAGGGGGCTGGGGCCTCCTCCTCTCACCCCCCTTGCAGGGGGCGGGGGCGAGAAGGGGCTGGGGCCTCCTCCTCTCGCACCCCTTGCAGGGGGCGGGGGCGAGAGGGGGCTGGGGCCTCCTCCCCCTCGCCCCCCCCCCCCCCCCCCCCACCCTTGCAGGGGCGGGGGCAAGAGGGGGTTGGGGCCTCCTCCTCTCTCCCCCCATGCAGGGGCGGGGGAGAGAGTGGGCTTGGCCTCTCCTCCCCCCTTATGGGCTGGGCGAGCGGGAGACCTCCGCCTCCACCGCTCGACCCCCTCTCCATGCTTGTGACCATGCTAAAAAATAATGTTCTAAAGGGCCCTTGGGTCCCGGGTGTCCACTCGGCGAATACAGGGTTGTACATGTAAGGCCTTTGTGCCTGAGCTGTAGGGCTGCATAGCCTGAGTGTAGAGTTGTACTCCAAACTTGAGTGTAGGATCTTTGTGAAGATCTGAGGTAGGACTTCTTGATAGGTCTGAGGTAGGAAATCAAGAGATTTCTGAGTTGTAGGAGTTGGAAATCAGGAGAAAGGTGATAAGAAATATCATCACCAAAAGTAAAGGAAGGGTGAAAAATCTTTCCTAGCAAAGAAGGGGAAGAGCTGGAGTGAATCTGAGTCCTCAACCTCAGATTCAGATGAAGAGGAGAAAGCCTACATTGGGATATTTGATGCAGAAGAGGATGAAGACTTTCCTGCTGCAAGGATTGAAATCAGGGCCCCTCTGTCACATTCAGACAGTGACATATAGGAGGACGAAGACATTTAAGAAGACCATGGGTTGATGGCTCTAACAGAAAATGGGGACAGTCAAAACAATTCAGACAATAAGCAGTTACTAATCCACTGCATTTCTTCTTCTGATTATGAGACAAGTCCAGAATATGAAGCACCTTCATCTATTGGTGGAAGTGACACAGAATCTGAGGAAGATGTTAATCAATTGATTGACAGGTATGGTGCTCTCTTGGATGTTCTGAAAAAGACAAGAAGTTGGCCAAGAGGCAAGCCCAAGAAATTGCTTCCCTTAAGTTGGCTGAGAAAGAGTGCACTGAGTCACCTTCCCTGGTGGCTCAGATGTGTAGAGAGATAAGCCAACTCAAGGGGATAACAGTTGTTCAATTGAGCACCATATCCCAAAAGAACAAGGTCATCAAGGACCTTGAGGAGAAGATTCTCAAAGAAAAGAGCCTAGTGGCTCAATTCTCCAAGCCCAAATCAGTGCTTCCAATTATTGATACCTTTTCTTCTCAAACCAATAGAAGAGGACTAGGGTTCAATAAAATGGAAGTGGTAGAAGGGAATGGAGAAAAGAGCAAGGATAAGGCTAAGCCTCATACCACTTTTCAAAAGGTGTTACTTCCCTCTAACAGGTATGACCATGACAGCATGTATGGTCACTGGAAGAATGGAAGTTCCTATAGGAAGGAAAATACTCCTCCCCGTAGTGGAAGAAAGGGTATGGGAATGAGTGTTATGAAGGCTCCCCATGAAGAAATTCAAATGGCCCAGCCTGGACCATTTGTTTTTGATACTTCAGCTCCGTCATTCAAGAGTAAGGAAGCAAGCTCTTCCAAGTTCATTCCAGCAAAAAACATGACTGTTGTCAAACCTATAGACAGGCCTTACTGCTCAGTGTCTAATTCCATCCAATCGTGCCTATCTTCCAAGCCAAAGCAAGCTGATGCCATTAAGAGAAAGGCTGCTAAGACTATCCACAGATTAACCTTCAGCCAGATCATTGCTGAAAGGAATAAGAAGATTGATGTTGTTTCCCCTCATGAACTCAAGCATATTAATGCTTATTCCTCAAGAAATGTTCAGAAGAGGAGATACAACATTTATGAATGTTGGTACTGTGGTAAGGTGGGACACTTTGCCATAGATTGTTGGCACAATCCCAATGTGCCAAGTGCAAATAAGACCCTTCTTACAAACGGTGCAGCAGGTGTGACATCATCTTTTCATGCTAACAAGAACCTATGACCCAAAATTAATTGGGCTCCTAAGGGTAATTAAATTCCTTCTTGCAGGTTAGTTCAAGTACCAGCCTTGGGAAAATATGGTACTTGGACAGTGGGTGCTCAAGGCACATGACAGGTACCAAAAGTCTTTTACAGGACTACACAGCTATGAAGAATGGACCTAAAGTCAAATTTGGTGGATCTGAAAAAGGAGTCACCAAAGGATATGGTACAATCTCCAATGGCATAGTCTTAATCACAAGGGTAGCTTATGTTGAAGGGTTGCAACACAACCTTGTAAGCATAAGTCAACTATGTGATCTAGGCTATGTCATTGAATTCCACAATGACAAGTGCTTGATCAAAAAGTCAAATGACTTAGAGACCATTCTCTCAGGCACTAGGAGTGGGAATGTATACTGCTTAGATTTTATTTGCTATAATTCCCTATCTCATGTGTGTCTTGTAGTTAATGAAAGTGAGTCTCTTTGTGTTCAATGGTACAAGAGACTTGCCCACATTAACTACAAGACAATGTATAGACTATTTTCTATAAACCTTGTTAGGAATAGTCCAAACCTAAAATGTATTAAAAGTGGTCTCTGTCATGCTTGCCAAATGGGTAAGCAAACTAGGGCCACCTATAAAAGCATTGGCTCCAAAGACACTGAAAGATGTCTTTATCTATTGCACATGGACTTGTTTAGTCCTTTGCCAATTCAGAGTCTAGGTGGGAAGTTGTATACCTTGGTGATTGTTGATGATCACTCAAAGTATACATGGGTATTCTTCCTAAAGAAGAAATCTAATACCTTAAATGTCTTTATAAATCATGTCAGGGCCATTCAGAATGATCTACATTGTACTGTGGTCAGGACTAGGACTGACCATGGCACAAAATTTCAATCTGAGGCTATGACAAGGTTTTGTCAAGAATTTGGTATCACCCAAGAGTTCTCCTCCCCAAGGACTCCACAGCAAAATGGTGTGGCTGAGAGGAGGAATATGACCTTGATAGAAGCTAGGAGAACTTTGCTTAGTGACTCCTCACTTCCAGAATATTTTTGGGCTGAGGCAGTCAATACAGCTTGGTATGTTCTCAATAAAGCTTTCATCAATATGTTCCTTGGGATCACCCCATATGAGATTCTGAAAGGCAGACAACCAACAATACCTTACTTTAGAATCGTTGGTTGCAAATGCTACATTTTAAACAATGGAAAATCTCATTTGACAAAGTTTGCAGAAAAATGCAATGTGCGGGTTCTTGTAGGCTATAGCTCACATAGTAGAGCTTATAGAGTATACAACAAGAAAACTCATGTTGTAGAAGAGTCTATGCATATAGTGTTTGATGAGACCAGCCTACTCTATAAGGGTTGGTCTAGTCCTTCTATTTTGACAGGAAATGAACAGAAATTGGAAGAGATGTCTATCCAAGACATTCCCAGTAGCAAAAAAGTTTATATAGATGATGTTATTCCTGAATATGAAGAAGTGCAGGCTGCTGAAGATCCTGCTGTTCTAGGAGAAGACTTGCAAATTGCTGCCTGGATGCCTGCAGCAACAAGACACTTGAGAGATCATCCAAGAGAATAGATCATTGGAGATGAGAATCAAGGTGCGATCACAAGAAGTAGAGCACACAAAGAAGCTCTATTCATGTGCTTCCTGTCACAATTGGAGCCCAAGAAGTTTGAAGAGGCCAATCAAGATACTTTCTGGATTCAAGCCATGCAAGAAGAGCTTCTTCAATTCAAGAGATGCAAAGTCTGGAAGTTGGTGCCAAAACCTCAAGGACACAACATCATTGACACCAAGTGGATATACATAAACAAGTTGGATGAAAATGGAATCATCATCAAGAACAAGGCTAGATTAGTATCCAAGGGATATAGACAAGAAGAGGGTATAGAATTTGATCAAACCATTGCCCCAGTTGCAAGGTTAGAAGCAATTAGGCTATTTCTTGCCTATGTTGCCCACAAGGGGTTCAAGGTATACCAGATGGATGTCAAGTTAGCCTTCCTTAATGGCAACTTGAAGGAAATGGTATATGTTGAGCAACCCTCAGGTTTTGTACATTCTACCCTTTCTTCTCATGTTTATTTAATTAGGAAAGCTCTATATGGTCTAAAGCAAGCCCATAGGGCTTGATATGAGACCATGCCTAGCCTTCTCATCAAGAACAAGTTCTTGTTGGGAAAGAGAGATAGCACATTATTTCTTAGGGAAACAAAGAGCAAGTGTCTTCTAGACATATATGTTGATGACATAATATTTGGGTCTACAGATGACAACCTTTGCAAAAGGTTTGCCAACCTTATGGATGGGGAGTTTGAGATGAGCAGTATGGGAGAGCTCAAGTACTTTTTAGGAATCCAAGTGAAACAGTCTGATAAGGGGATATTCATCTCTCAGACTAAGTACACTAGGGAGCTTATCAAGAAGTTTGGGATGGAATCAGCTTCCACCATGAAAACTCCCATGGGGTCCAACATTTCCCTGGATAAGGATGAGAAGGGCAAGGCCTTTGATGAATCCATGTACAGGTGCATTATTGGATCCTTGTTGTATCTAACTGCTAGTAGACTAGACATTATGTATGTTACATGTGTTTATGTTATGTATCAAGCATGCCCTAAGGAATCTCATTACTCAACTGCAAAGAGGATTTTTAGATATCTTAAAGGCATCCTACATCTTGGCCTTTGGTACCCTAAGAACAATGATTTTGAACTGACTGGCTTTTCAGATGCAGATTTTGCAGGATGCAAAGAAGACAGGAAAAGTACAAGTGGAACTTGTCAATTCCTAGGCAGAAGGCTGATCTCATGGAGCAGCAAGAAGCAGACCAGTGTGGCAATATCCACAGCTGAATCTAAGTACATTGCTGCAGGAAGTTGTTGTACACAACTTTTGTGGATACAACATCAGTTAGAGGATTATAACCTCAAGGTAAGTAACTCTCCCCTATATTGTGACTCATCCAATGCTATCTCTATTGCTAAGAATCCTGTCTCACATAGCAGGACTAAGCATATAGAGATAAGATATCATTTTATTAGAGAGCATGTTGAGAGTGAAGATATATGCCTTGAATTTGTCCCCACTGACAAACAAGTAGATGATATATTCACAAAGACATTGGATGAGGCAAAAGTTAATACTCTTAAAATTGAGCTTGGCATGTTGAATTTAGAATAGATCTTATTCTGAAAATTTTTATGTATTGATCATGATGTTAAACCATATCTTTAATATAGCATGTAATCATGTATATCAAGCTTTGATAGGAAAAGTAGCTATCTAAATAATTAATAGCAAGTTTAGGTCTGAACACATGCCCAAAAGGTTTAAAGCTATTTAAATTTAGCATGCTTAGGATCAATTATAGTGAAATCAGCTGAAACAGGTTAGAAGATATCAGCTGAACCACTGAGATAGCTGAGAAGATCTCAGCTAATCCGCTGAGACAACTAGAACTGTCTCAGCGGTTGACAAATCCTTGCCCAGCGGATAATAATTCCGTCTCAGTGGTTCCGCTGAGACGGGCAGACTAAATAAAAATATGCCATAATTGACACATCATCTATGAAAAATCAACCAATTTGATTAAGCTTAATCAACATGTATACTTAGGGAAAATTTACACCTAAATCAAACCCCTATAAATATCAAAATGTTGGTTAAGTTAGCACAATCTCATTTAACCTAGTCGACGAGATGAGTCCTTCTCCCTCCCGTCTCAGCGACCTAGCCTTCAGAAGAAATGGCGCCAAAGATGGCAAAAGATCTCCAAGAAGGATATGAGATAGTTCGAAATGGATTTCAAATGCTCTTGCTGAAATAAGAGAAGTGATTCAACTTCTAACCGACCAAGGACTGGAATATGTACTGTCCGAACCTTCCTCAATTCTTAGAACTGAAGTTCTGAAATTGTTCTCTACTACAAAAATGTCCTCTTCAATTTCCTCTATCAAAGGTAAGATTGGAAACATAAAGATAAGAATATCTCCTAAGAAATTGGAGAAGGCTCTGCATTTGACCTCTTGCAGTGAAGAGGAGGAAGAAGAAATCTCTGAAAATGACAAGGATCAAGCCCTCCAATGGTGTGAATATAGTGATGCCAAACTTGGCTCACTCAAGAGGAAGTTCTTTAATTAGAGAGGCAAAGTGCTATTTGATATAGTTGGCAAGACCATCTTGTGCAAGCCAGGCTCTCATGACACCATCTCAAAACACATGTTTGAGTTGATGTCAAGAGTTATTATGAAGAAGAAGACCTCTTGGGCTGAGGTTTTATTTCTAAGGATAAAAGAATGTCTGCAGGCTCCCAACATAGGCAGAATTCTCTCATTATACCTTCTAAGCACCTACCCTGAGGAATTTAGTAAGTCCAAAGGATCAAACATACATGATCTTACAAGGATGGACATCAAAACCTTGGACAGGTTCACAAGGGTCCTCCCCATGAGCCAACCCTCTGAACCAAAGACAAAGAAGAAAAGCTTCATCAAAGGGCTAAGAAGGGCAAGAATAATCTGCTTTGACTCTGGGTCAGAGGCAGAAGAGGATATCCCAGCTGTGGATAATCAAGGTCCAGCCAGCAGTCCTCCAAAAGATGACCAAGGAGGAGTTCCTGACACTGAAGATCATAAAGGCAATGCTCATGAGAAAGAGCAAGAAAAAGAAAGAGATGATGATGTTGAGCAAGAGCATCAAAATAATGATGTTGCTGCTGAGGACATGTCAGAAGGACATGAGGATGATCATACTAGTTGTGATTCCTCCAATCCCGCCACTGCTGATAAAAGTGTGCAGGTCATACACTCCTCCTCAGAAGAAAATGAGGATGATGAAGTTCATGCTCCTATAGATCTTCAAGGTGAGATTGATTTAATCATTTTCAAGCTAGAGCAAAGAATCAAACTAATCCCTCCAAAACCAGCAGATTTTTGGGAAGATGATCAGGACAATGATGATCCTTCGTCTGGGGGGAGCAGGAGAAGAAATCTCCTTCTAAGGAAAGTGATAATGCTCTAAGTAAGGGGGAGCAAGAAAGGATTGGTGCAGAAGAAAAATAAAACTCATCTGGTAAAGTGCATGTCAGTAATCCCACTGATATTCACTTTTAACTTTAATACTAATGATGACATTGATCTAAATGTAGATAATAAGGATGATAATTCCCCAAGTGAGGGGGAGCATCAGGAAAATGCTCAAGAAGACAAGCAGAATGCTGCCATGGATCCAGATGAAGACCAGCCCAATGTTAATACTAAAATGGAGCATTTACCTTATCCAGCTGAGGAGGAGCCAATCCATGCTCAGGCTGTGGGGGATATTATATATGATGTCCCATCCACATCAGTTATATCACATGACAACCTAATCAGCTCCATCAGTGCACTCATTGAAGATCAAATGATTTCAATGAAGGATTACATTGACAGCTCACTCATGTCCTTAAAGAAAGAAATCATGGTTGAGGTCAAAGAGATCAAGGACGACACTGCAATCCTTAATAAGCAAATGACAAAGTGTTTTGATCTAGCAGAGAAGTCAGTGGTCTCTCAGAATACAATTCTAAGATCAATGAACAAACACCTCCAACTGTCTGAGCAGGATATGTCATATGTCAAGAACTATGTCAGCAAGACAGATGAGGTAATAGAAAAAGCCTCAAACCATATAGAAGACTTTGTCTGGAAAACTTCCACCATAGTGATCAGTGAATCCGAAAGGATGAAAGATGAGATGAAGTCTGACCTAGAAAATGCCTTTCAGACCATCTCAGGATCTGTAGCAGCTTCCTCCCAATCCCTAGAAGCTAAGATAGTTGAAGAAGCCAGAAAGGGGGAGGTGACCAAAGCTAAGACCAACTTAGAGTTAGCTCTCCAAGTGCTGCAAGGAACCACAATTTCCCTGAACCTGGCCCTGCTGGAAAATTACAGAAAAGAAGACTTTGACTTTGAGGGGCAGGCTAAGATTTCTCAAAATATTCAATTAGCAAAGAAAAGAAGGAGAGAAGGAGTATTACTAGCAGAAGAATTCATGGCTAAGCAAAGAGAAGAGCATGGCAAAGACCCAGACTATGAGTATTGGAGTGAGGACTCCAAGAGCATCATATTGAATGCCAGGCTAAGTCATGGTCAAGTGTGCAAGGATATTGATAGAATCTATCCAGCTGAAGAATGGATTAAACATCTGGAGAGAAACAATCACAGGGATAAGATATTCAAGGAAAATCTAGTAAGAAAGAGCAATCCAAAGAAAATGCCCTCTAAATACATTCCAGAGCCATATCTGTATTTCAAGAGGCAAGAAAACAAGAAGAAGCTAGCTGAGATTGCTGCTGCTACAAAAGGGAAAGAGGTTGCTGATGAAAAAGCTGAAAGCTCTAAGAAAAGAAAAACTTAGATGAATGTATTCAGTTTGTTTATTAAATCAACTTGTAACTTGAAAATTGTAAGAACATTATGACAACAATGAAATTGATAATTTGTTGAATCTTTTGGTTTATGTTATAGGCTAATATTAAACAAAGCTTAAACATGATTCTGTGTTATTGCTTTAAATATTCTGTCATGCCTTAATTAGTTAATCACATTTTTGGTTTGATGAACAATGTTGTTATTATGCTTGTCATGAATATTATCTGTAATGACATTATCTGTAATGCCATAATAATATTAACATGTATATGTTATGATATCATGAATGCTATGTAGTGTTGTTACATGATAAGTCTTTATTTGTTATGTATCTTAGCATTGGGGATGTTCTGCCTTCTTCAAATAGGGGGAGATTGTTGGGAATATTGCCATCAATGTTCCTTTGATTTGAAGATGCATCACTCACAATGCTAAGTACATATTGTATTTAATAAACCCTACTTTGCATCAGAAATGTGCAGGGTTAAGATATTCCAAACAATGGAGTAAGTTCAGAGGTTTGCTGTCAAAACCACTGAGAAGGAGTCTTTATCTCAGCTGAACCGCTGAGACAGGACCAGGAGCCGCTGAGAAATGATCTGCCTCTGGTGAGCTGCAGATAGACAGAAACCGCTGATAAGAGCAACTGTCTCAGTGGATCTGCTGAGACAGATGCAGTTCAACTGCTGAGCAGAAGACAGTCTCAGCCCAACCGCTGAGACAGATTCAAATATGAATACAGCAGTGGCGCGATCTGTTTTTGGCGCAAGTAGGAGAAAAGAAAAATACACTTTTGTCAGATATCTGTGCTATGTCAGGGGGCTTCTAATAGCCGTTGAAAGTAAGGAGGAGATATAAAAGAAGATGTTAGGTCTAAAGTAAGAGCACTGTTCCATTGCAAAAGCAGTATTGTGTGCTGCTAGGCCGATCTTCTTCAAGCTTACAGAAAGGGCAATCTCTCAAGCTCAAGCTGAACTTGGCTGGGAGATAAGTTGTTCTTCCTAAATCATTCAAGAAGAACAAGTAGATCTTCAACTTTGCTGAAGGAGAAGATCAAGGAGAAATAAGACCTGCAGCTGTGCTTCACAGTCCTGTTTCAAGACAACAGAAGACAAGATCTAAAGGTTAACTTATTACAGTCTTCTGTTGTATCATTAATACTCTATTCATCTGTAAGGCCTTTGTGCCTGAGTTGTAGGGCTGCTTAGCCTGAGTGTAGAGTTGTACTCCCAGCTTGAGTGTAGGATCTTTGTGAAGATCTAAGGTAGGACTTCTTGATAGGTCTGAGGTAGGAAATCAGGAGATTTTTGAGTTGTAGGAGTTGGAGAACTCTGAGCTTGTAGGGTTGTTGAGCCTGAGGTAAGGTTTGGAGAAAACCTGAGAGATTCTGAGGAATCTGAGTTGTAAGCTTTTAAAGCTGAGTTGGAGGAGTTGGCCATGTCTAACTCATTGTTAGAAGGGTGAAGGGGGAAAGAGGACTACTCAAGACACCATGTCTTGAGGAACCTCTATATATGTTTGTGTGTTTTCTGTGTGTTTGCTTTTAATCTTCATATTCACTAAAAACTGCTAGGTTAAAGAAGCAAGAAAATAAAGTGACCTATTCACCCCCCCCCCCCCCTAGGTGATCTAGACTACTACCTATAAACTATAAACCCTCTTGGTCTGACCATTGTGAATCAATTTTCATGGTTCTAATATTTTGGTGCAGTGAGTGTGGACAGTGATTGGAGGAGGAAACTTTGGTGCGAGATCTAATGGTGAACGATAACGAGCGGGAGTCGGAGATCATCAACTTGCGGGTTGCAGGAGAGCATGTTGTGACAACTCAGGATTTACACTGACTTCGCACAGGACTATTCCTAGCTTCCTGGGCTTTACCTGGCACCGTCACCGGGTTGCAGCCCAAACACCCAACCCCTCTATGGCCTACTTCCGAGTACCAGCGGGTTGTTGGAGGCCACTGCCCCCCTTTTGATGAGCAAACTCCATAAGTTCAGCGTGCCTACAGGGACTTCCCAGGAGCTCACCCATCCCGAAATTTCTTTAGCCCGAGCACGCTTAACTATGGAGTCCTTTCACTTCTCATCACCAGTTGAGCTGCAGCTCAATTGGTGATGAGAAGTGAAAGAACTCAATAGTTAAGCGTGCTCAGGGTAGAGAAATTTCGAGATGGGGGACCTCTTGGGAAGTCCCCATATGCACGCTGAACTATGGAGTTTTCTCATCAAAAGCGGTGCAGAGGCCTCCAACAACCCACTATGCCCGGAAGTAGGCTAGAGAGGGGTTGTGTGTTTAGGCTGCAAACTCCAACAACCCACTTTTTATTGTGATGACCCAGGATTTACCTTGACTTCGCACAAGACTATTCTTGGCTTCCAGGGCTTTACCTGGCACCATCAGCAAACTGCAGCCTAAACACCCAACCCCTCTCTAGCCTACTTCCGTGCATAGCGGGTTGTTGGAGGCCTCTTCCCCCCTTTTGATGAGCAAACTCCATAGTTCAGCGTGCCTATGAGGACTTCCCAGTAGTTCACCCATCCCGAAATTTCTCTAGCCTGAGCACGCTTGCTCAGGCTAGAGAAATTTCGGGATGGGTGACCTCCTGGGAAGTCCCCATAGGCACGCTGAACTATGGATTTTGCTCATCAAAAGGGGGGCAGGGGCCTCCAACAACCTGCTGGTACTCGAAAGTAGCCCAGAGAGGGGTTGGGTGTTTGGGCTGCATCCTGGTGACGGTGCCAGGTAAAGCCCAGGAAGCTAGGAATAGTCTTGTGCGAAGGCAGGGTAAATCCTGGGTCGTCACATATGTCATGCGAGCTGACCTCACGGAGTTCTAGAAGGACATGACGGAGTCACTGCGAGCTCTTTTTTCTCTCGGTGCTGAGGTCACTGCGGACTCGCCAGCAATCGTCACCTCGGCAGCAGACATTAAAACATCTTGACAACACGGGAAGGGGGTCGCCGCCCAACTGGAGGAGTGACCACAGTTTGAGTGGGCCTAGTGCATAACCCCATTAGCATGAGCTAGCTCGCCGGTTACCAGCTCGGCAGACTGGGTCAGCAAGCCCATTTTGCGAGGAGATTCTGAGCGCGCCTGTCCCAGAAGGGTTTCTTGAACTCGCTCTTATTTACGACACTGGAAAAGATGATCCTCTCTGCTACCTGTAGTGGTTTGAGGATGTGGTTTCCACCCACAGCATGACGGACGCCTTCAAGTGTAGATTTTTTGCAATCACCTTCAAGGGGAAGGCCCTGGACTTGTTCCACTAGTTGCTGGCTCTATTTTGAAGATCTGCATTGGGGATTGATGTTGTGCTTAACAATGTATGAGAAGAGAAAGAAGGGACCGACGACTCTCTTTCTTCTCAAGCAAGGACCTCAGGAGACACTTGTGAGTTATATCGTTCATTTCTAGGAAGAGGCCCTAACTATCCAGGAGGTGGATAGTTACAGTTTGCAGCCCATGCTTACATTTGGCTATCAAGAGGGGCTGTTCAAGATGGAGGTGGGTCAAGATCCCATTGTCTCCTTTGAATACCTAATTGATCGCGCATGGCGTATCATCGAGGTGGGGGAAACCAATAAGGGCTTCCTTGCCTCTTTGACGAGGTTGACGAAGGAAGAAGAGTTAAGGACCTCGCGAGGAGGTAGGAGGCATGAAGATGCTGATCGGCAGTGTGGAGAGTTCAGGTGGCGGGGAGCTATTCTTGAGCATAGGGAACCCGAGAGGAGGTTCCAGGCCCCGATGAATATCTTCCTTAGAGCCCAGCAGCAATGGGACTCCGCCAGTTTGTACTCGGTCGGCATCATTCTCCCGAGCGTCGTGCTCGTTGCAACACCCCGGAGAGACGTCAGGAGGTTAGGAGACCCAACAGATTCCCACCTAAGGAAGTGATGACATTAATCCTTAAGGTTGTTCGCAGGAGAGGAGGATTCCAAATCAGGGACATCATAGGGGAAATGCAGTACTTTATTATGATTTCCATCAGGTGGAGGGGCCTGCCACTTTGGCATGCCCTGATATTTTGGCGGTAAGGAGAGCATAAGGAAGAGAAGGAAGGGCCCTAGGAGCGGGGCGGGAGGGTCAGCAGCATGACACGACAGTCGTGGGCATTCTAGTCCAAGCCCCAGCTCGGGGAAGATGCAAAGAGCAAGTTGATGTTGGGACTCGAGGAGGCATCAACTCCATCCATGGAGGAGTGGGAGTGGAGGCTTCTCGCAAGGGGAGCCTTCACAATATCTATAAGAGGAGTGTCTCTTCGACGTCGCAAGGCCCTCCCTCGATTAGAGAGATCACATTCTCGGCAGAAGATATGTCGAAGAACGAAAATCCATTCCATGATGTCATAGTACAGGCAGCGATCGAGAACTTCACCGTCGCTCGAATCCTGGTAGACAATGGGAGTTCATTCAATGTCATCTTCAAGAATGCATTCGATGCGATGATAGTAGAAGCTAAGTGGGTGACAGGATCAGATGGACCGTTGTTCGGCTTCTCTGGGGAGAGAAAGGAAATGGAAGGAGGAGTGGAGTTGTTGGTGACCCTCAGGGGCACCTCCAAGAATTTTCGGTTTATCATTGTGGACACTTTGAGAAATTACAATGCAATCTTTGGGAGGCCACTCATCACCAATGCCTAAAGTATAATCTGGGAGTCGTGCAGATTCGGATCAGAAGCGATCCGAAAGTAGCTAGGGAAGCTACCTGGATGTCATCAACACCATCGGTCGGAAGGAAGATGTTGAATAATTTGATAAGGTGTTGGAAGGGATGGCACGCTTAGAAGTGGTCGAGAAAGTGGAGGTGGTGGAAGTGCTTCCTATGGGCAGGATTCCCTAAAATGTGAAGGTTAGTGGAGAACTAACGGAGGAAGACAGACAGAAGATCACGGTGTGCCTACAAGCGAACGTTGATGTCTTCGCATGGAGTGTCGCAGATATGCACGACATTGACGCTGACGTGGCATGTCATCGCCTCTACCTCAATCTTGAGGTCCGCCCCATCTGACAAAAGAAAAGGCCAGCATCCACCTCTTTGGCCTAGCCCATCCGCAAAGAGGTGCAAGAGTTATTGTAGACATGATTTGTATTGGAGTTCCAGTATCCATCCTGGGTCTCTAATATTTGTTGATGCTGAAGAAAGTATGAGGGAAATGACACATGTGTATTAATTTTTCTTTATTAAATAAAGCATGCCCCAAGGATTGTTTAATAAAGAATATCCACGGGGAGGTGAGGATAACAATCCTTGGGCCATTTGGGGAATGGACTTGGTGGAACCCATCCCTCAAGTTAATGACAAAGAAGATTCATTTTAGTGATGATTGACTACTTCACGAAGTGGATGGAAGTGAAGGCATTGGCAAAGACAACATCTCAAGTAATGAGGAACTTCAGCTGGGGTGACATCGTATGTAGGTTTTGTCATATCAAAGGCCATTGTAACAGACAACGGCCATCGGTTTGCCAGCGTGGAGCTGGAGGAGTTCTTCAGGTAGATAGGGATCGACCTACGCATCGCTTAGGCGCATCACCCTCGAAGCAACAGTTAGGTGGAGATGGACAACAAGCTTATTCTCAACCTCTTAAAAAGGTGTATAATCTTAGAGGCAACTGGGTGGAGCAGCTCCCTTCTGTTTTGTGGGCATTGAGAACCACTACGAGTTCCTCCATAGGGGGAGACTCCATTCAAGATGTCATATGGGTTGGAATCTCTTATTCTGGTTGAGTTCAAGGTCAGCAGTCTCGGGGTGGTTGTGGATGAAGATGGAAGTGAGGAGTGGCGGATCGAGAATGAAGAAACTTTAAAGATCTCCTTGGACTTTGCCAAAGAGCTCAGGGACCTCGTCACGGCGAGGCAAGAGGAGATCAAGAAAATAATAGTCAAGTACTTCTACAAGCACATCAGTATTAAGCAATTCGAGAAGGGAGCCTTGGTCATGAAGAAAGTCGATGTCGCTGCTAGATCAACAGCCATCGGGAACCTCAACGCAAGTTGGTAAGGGACATTCTTGGTCCTAGAAGCTCTAAAGATCGGAGGATATCGCCTGCAGCATCGAGATGGTAATGCAGTTGTGAACACTTGGAGTGGGGATGACCTGAAAAGGTTCTATCCTTAAATTATCAGCTCGAGTTTGATGTAATTTTCTGAAAGCTTTTCAAAAGAAAAACTCGCACTACTTTTCTTTTCAATGCAATGTCAAGGAGTCGTCAATCTGCGCAAGCATTCTAGATCATGAACCTCCACCTCGCGACTCGATACCATTAGTCGAGTAACTATGTGACACCTCGGGCTTCGAGAGTCTCCTTAAGTCCACGCCACTGCATTAGCAGTCGAGATCAACTCCCTTGTTGTACACTAACCGACTGAGCCCCCCCCCCCCCCCCCCACACACACTTAAGAGCCCATTCTACTTACCCGTCTATTGATTTCCATAAGGGGGGATGAAGTCATCATCTAAAACATCTTATCAGACTGAGTCCCCAACAGCTCCAGAAGAATGTCCCATGAAGGATATTTCTAGTACCCTGTGATTCATTAAAATATCTGTGAGTGAGTAAATGTTGGAGCAGGTTAGTTGGACAGAGCTCACGTCAAGTTTAACTAAGAGTTTTGTTTATGGCGCTGATATAGAATTTTCCTGTTTTGAAATTAAGCGAAGGTTTGAAGATTTTCTCCAAAACTATATCCGATTAAGGCAAGTGTACCTTATCGTCTATAGTATAGGATATTTAGAAATACCAACGTCGTATTCCATGGGGCACCTTGATTACTTCTACTTCGAGAAAAATCACCATTATATTATCGAACGATTTTTTAGGGTTGTCTTACTTAACTAAAAAAACAAATTGCAAGAAGGAAAATCACTATGAAGAAAGAGAGGTGAAGAAAACTATGCCAACTTTCATTGAAATGAAAAGCTATTACAACTCTTTAAACAAGATTACAAAGCTAGAAAAATTAAGGCTACAAGCTTTAACTAACTATTGCATAGAAATAGGAACTAGCACATTACATGAATTGAAAAGGAAGAGAACATGAAATTGAAAGACATGAAAAAAACATTGAAAAAGTTCACTAACAGCTCTAACAGCACCTCCCCCTCTCCAAATTTCTGAACTCCCAACTCAAGGGAGTGCCTCAGAATTTATAGGCAAAAATTTCAAGCTACACGCCCTCGGTCACGGGCGTGACCTAGGGCGTGTAAACATTTCTGACATCGGATCCGACAGTGGCGTTGACTTTGCGTGATGACGGGAGAAATTCGGACATTACACGCCCGTGTAACTTGGGTCACGGGCGTGTACTTGGGCGGCTTCATTTAATGTGGCGTGGGTCTTCTTTGCGGCGCGGCGGTGTGCAGGGATCACACGGGAAAGTCACGGGCGTGACATGTGGGTCACGGGCGTGAATGACGGCAGCTCGGGTTTCGTCGAACGCAGGAGCAGAGAGCTTCGTCGAACTCAGCTCGGGTTTCGTCGAACGCAGGGGCAGAGAGCTTCGTCGAACTCAGCTCGGGTTTCGTCGAACGCAGGGGCAGAGAGCGTTCGTCGAACTCAGGGGCAGAGCGCGTTCGTCGAACTCAGGGGCAGAGCGCTTCGTTGAACTCAGCTTTTTAGGCCACACGCCCTTGGTCACGGGCGTGACTGAGGGCGTGACTTGTAATTTTCTCCAATTTTTCCCAAAATTTTGCAAAAAATGAAATTAAGCTAAGTTAGAAACAAAATTACAAAATAACTACTTATGACCTAAAATTGACATGAAAAAGAAAAATACCTATTAAATATTTACAAAATTTTCTATTAAAAAGTTATATAAAAACTACTTATCAAATACCCCCATACATGAGGTTTTGCTATTTTAAAGAAAAAAGTGTGAGACATAATTTATAAGACATCCTTAAAATTTTTAATTTTAAACTAAAATTTCATTTAAACCAAAAGTTAAGTTAAGAGTAAATTCAAGGAGGAGTTAAGTCCTAAATTATGATGATGATTTGAAAAAAGGAAAAAATGTTTAGGCAAAGACTTCTCAAAAAAACTAATTAGTTTAACAATATTATAGAAATTATAAAACGAGATTAAATTAAAATTATAAGAACTCTATTTTAAAAGAAACTTAAGGAAAAGTAACTTACTAAATATTGCTCTCTCTCCATAATCTTAAACTAAATCTAGAACAATGATAATTGGCTAAGAGGGATTTCATAAAATTTGGCAAAATAGGAGATTTTTTTTTGAATGGAGGTAATGGAATTTATCCTCATCGTGAATATTTTTTTTAATTCTCTTCTAATAAAAACCCAAAATGTATATGTTTAGGAGTAATGAATTTTATCCTCTTACTCCATGTCATATAATCTTTTAAATGATTTTGGGTGCATATGTTTAGGGAATAATGAATTTTATCCTCTTATTCTCATGACATATGATCTTTTAAAATTCATTTTTTATGCCAACAAAGGGGGTAGGGAAGGAAAATAAATATAGCTAGCTTTAAATTATATTGAGAGCAAATTCTAGTAAAATTAAATTTCCTAAGATCTAAAAAGTTAGAAGAAAAATATAATTGAAATCTAAAGAGGTTTAGCAAATTCACTACAAAATGAAGCCATTTAAAAATAAAAAGTGAAGTCATGCTAAATAAATTCTCTAATCAAGTTAAAATCATAAGATGATTCTTAAATCAAGATTACCTCAAATTTAAAATTAACAAACTATGATAAGCAAAATTTTAGCCAATTAAAAACATAAACATGTTTATAAACATTCTCAACTAGATTTCTAAGAAATCACAAAAACAAGTAGGAGGGGTATAAGATTTGTTTTCTTTTTTGTATTTTAAGTTCTTCATTTTTTTTTTTGAAAATTTTTTTTTTTAATTTTTTTTTCTGAATTTATTTGAATATTATCTTTTTTTTTAATTTTTGATAATATAAGAAAGGAAACTAAATTTAAACCTAACAGATTTTTTTTGTTAACTCTTGGACTTCCCGAGGTATACCCCGTGAAGGGTTCTCACGGTACTAGGAGGTGAGATGGGGTGAGGTCCCAAACGTCCCTTTCCAAGATTTAAATTTTTCGATTTTCTAATATTTTTTTGAGTTTTTGGGTTTTACAAGTGCTTAAATAGAATAAAACATAAGAAAATGTTTTTTTTTTGAAAATTTTCTAATTTAAAAAAATTTATTTACAAAGAACTATTTACACCCTCATACTTAAAGTTAAACATTGTCCTCAATGTTTAAAACTAAGTATGAAGTAAAATAAAATAAAGTGCAAGACAAAACAAAAATAATAGAAACGAAGGAGAGGTTAGGATGGCTTCCCTGGTTATGAAGATGCGGGGGAGCGGCGGTTACCTACAAAATATGTTAAAATAAAAAGAAAAACAATAAAAAGATAACTTTTGGGTGCCTCCCAAAAGCGCTTTGTTTAAGGTCGCGTAGCTTGACCCCCTTGCCGATCATATTATGGGATGAAAAGATAATAATTTACTCTTCTCGTTAGCTAGCTCTCCCGGAAGATATAACTTAAGGTGGTGCCCATTTACTTTGAATGTACTTTTTTCCGGGTGGGAAATTAGGATTGTCCCATAGGACCAAACCTCTTTAACAATAAAGGGTCCGATCCATCGGGATTTTAGTTTTTCGGAAAAAGGCGAAGGTGAGAATTATAAAGGAGGACGAGGTCGCCCAGCAAAAAAGTTTTTGGAAATTTTATGTGTTTATCGTGATAAAACTTTGTTCGCTTCTTACATAATTTATTGCTCTCATACGCATTCGCTCGTCATTCATCTAATTCGTTCATTTGAAATTTTCTGTGATCACCCGCTAAAGTGGAATCGAGATTTAAAAATTTAAGCGCCCAAAATGCGCGGTGTTCTAATTCGACTGGAAGATAGCAAGCCTTGTCATAAACCATTCGATACGGTGTACAATCGATAGCGGTCTTGTACGCCGTTCGATAGGCTCATAGCGCGTCATCGAGCTTTATTGCCCAATCCTTCCGATTAATAGAAACCATTTTTTTTCTAAAATCTGCTTTAATTCTCGATTAACAACTTCGACTTGTCCGCTCGTTCGTGGGTGATATGCAGTGGATAATTTGTGCGTGACACCATATTTTGCTAATTTTTTTGTAAATTGACTATTGCAAAAATGGGTGCCTTGATCACTCACTATAGCGCGTGGTGTGCCAAATCGAGAAAATAATTTTTTTAAGAAATTAACGATGACTCGCACATCATTGGTGGGGAGAGCTTGTGCTTCCGCCCACCTCGACACGTAGTTTACCGCAACGAGAATATACTTGTTTGAATAAGAGGGGGAGGGAGAGGACCAACAAAATCAATACCCCAAAGATCGAAAATTTTGCATTCTAAGAAAATGTTTTTGGGCATCTCATCCCGGCGGGAGATGTTCCCCGACCGCTGGCAGCTGTCGCAAGTACTCACAAGGGTGTGAGCATCTTTGAAGAGCGTGGGCCAATAAAAGCCCGCCTCCAGCGCCTTCCTCACGGTTCGGTTTGCTTGATAATGACAACCGGTTGGTTCCTCGTGACAATGACATAAAATTTTAAGGCCTTCCTCACTTGAGACGCATCTTCTCACCACCTGGTCTGCGCAAACACGGAATAAAAAGGGGTCCTCCCAAAAATAATTATTTAAATCAGAAAAGAATTTCTTCTTTTGCTGACTCGAGAATTCTTTTGGCAGGACCCGCGCTACTAAATAGTCAGCCGAATCCGCAAACTAGGGGGTAGAAGATGAATTTATATTTTCGAGAGCGAGGAAGCGCTCTTCGGGAAATTTATCATTAATGTCGACTTCTATTAATTCTTCTGATGCGGGATTTTCTAATCGAGAAAGATGATCGGCCGCCAAGTTTTCGGCTCCCCTTTTGTCCCGGATCTCTAAATCAAACTCCTGCAAGAGGAGGATCCATCGCAAAAGACGAGGCTTGGCATCCGATTTACTTAAAAGATATCTAAGAGCGGAGTGATCCGTGAAAACGATAACTTTTGTGAGAGTTATATACGACCTAAACTTATCGAAGGCAAAAACGATCGCTAGAAGCTCTTTCTCGGTAGTGGTGTAATTCGCTTGTGCCGACGTGAGTGTTTTGCTCGCATAATAAATCGGGTGGAAGTACTTGCTCACCCGTTGGCCTAAAATGGCACCTACTGCAATATCACTCGCGTCGCACATGATTTCAAAAGGGAGCGACCAATCTGGCGCGATTAGAATCGGGGAGTTTATAAGTTTCTCTTTGATAAGTTTAAAGGCCAAATGGCATTCATCGTTAAAAATAAAGGAGGATTCTTTTTCGAGAAGATAGATTAACGGCTTTGTGGTTTTGGAAAAATTTTGTATAAAGCGCCGATAAAACCCCGCGTGGCCTAGGAAACTTCTAATAGCTTTTACGTTTGTTGGAGGGGGGAGCTTTTCAATTACTTCGATCTGGCCCTATCGACCTCGATCCCCTTGCCCGAAATTTTATGGCCAATGACTAATCCTTCTTTGACCACAAAATGGCATTTCTCCCAATTAAGCGCTAAATTTGTTTCCTCACATCGCTGCAGCACGCGCTCGAGATTTTTTAAACAATTTTTAAATGAGTTCCCGAACACGGAGAAGTCGTCCATAAACACTTCCATCACCTCCTCTACTAACTCGTCAAATATTGCCAGCATACACCTTTAGAATGTAGTTGGCGCGTTACAAATACCAAATGGCATCCTTCAATAAGCGAAGGTGCCAAAGGGACAAGTGAAAGTGGTTTTCTCTTGGTCGTCGGGCGAAATCGGGTTTGGAAATATCCCGACAAACCATCGAGAAAACAGTAGTAGGAGTGACCTGAAAGGCGCTCTAAAATTTGATCGATAAAAGGTAGCGGAAAGTGATCCTTACGGGTGGCATCATTTAGTTTTCGATAATCGATGGACATCCGCCAACCCGTAACAGTACGGGTTGGGATCAATTCATTATTTTCGTTCGGAACTACCGTGACGCCACCTTTCTTCGGTACGACTTGTACTGGGCTAACCCAAGTACTATCCGACATCAGGTAGATGATTCCCGCGTCTAAAAGTTTAATAACTTCGGCCTTAACGACTTCTTTCATGTTCAGGTTTAGTCGTCCTTGAAGCTGGACTGAGTTGCGGGAATTATCTTCGAGAAAGATTTTATGAGTACAGAAGGAAGGGTTTATTCCCTTAATATCCGATATTTTCCACACAATTGCGTGGTGGTGCTTTATTAAGACTATAGACAACTCAGAAATTTCTGAGTTGCTAAGATCGGATGAACCGATGACGGGTAGCTTAGACTCTTTTTCTAAAAATAAATATTGGAGGTGAGGGGGAGTTGTTTTTAACTCTAATACGGGTGGCTCTTCATAAGATGTTTTGATTTTTAGTTTTTCTAAACATAGTGGTTCGGGTGGTGTGGGGTGAGAGACTTCTTCTTCAAGATAAAAGAGCTCGACGAGCTCAGGATTACTACTTGCCGATGAGACAAACTCGGGGGGGGGGGGGGGGTGAATAGAACTCACAACACTCTTCCAGGTAAAAACACGAATCGTCATTTTCTAATGTGTTCTGCATTGAGGAATTTATGCCGAAAGTAACTTCATCGTCTCCAACCCGTAGGATGAGCTTTCCGTTACTTACGTCTATATTAGCGCGGGAGGTGGCAAGGAAGGGGCGGCCGAGTATGAGGGGTACTTCGGCATCCTCTTCGATGTCAAGAATGACAAAATCCACCGGGAAGGTGAATTTGTCAACCTTGACGAGCACGTTCTCCACTATTCCTACCGGATATTTTAAAGAACGATCCGCTAATTGAATACTCATTCGAGTGGGGCAAGGATTTCCTAGACCTAGCTTTTTGAATAATAAAACGGCATGAGATTGATGCTTGCTCCAAGATCTGCTAAGGCGTGTTTTACTAACGAATTGCCAAATAAACATGGGATGGAGAACTGTCCCGGGTCATTTGCCTTTTGAGGCAATTTGTTGAGTACAACCGCGGAGCATTTTGCGTTTTAAGAAATATGCGAAATATCTTCTAATTTTTTCTTATTGGAGAGCAACTCCTTAAGATATTTCGCATATTTAGGCATTTGAGAGATAGCCTCGCAAAAGGGTACATTAATATGAATTTGCTTTAAAATGTCTAAATACTTTTTATAAAATTTTTCGGTGCACTCGCTTTTAAACTTAGACGGATACGGAATATTAGAAGTAGAAGCGCGCGGAGCTAACGTAGCGGGCAAATTTGAAGATAAATTAAGAGGAGGAGGAGGAGGAGATGAAGTTACCTTGGGTTCGTCCTGTGTTGAAACCACCTCCTTCCCGCTTCGGAGTGTAATCACGTGCGCGCTCTCCTTTGGATTTTGCTCCGTATTCCCGGGTAGTGCTCCTTGCTGACGCTCAGAAATCATATTTGCGAGTTTGCTCACTTGATTCTCTAAATTTTTGATCGACCCGGTTAGGTTCCGGATGTTCGATTCATTTGTAGCAACATATTTTGCAAAGACCTCTTCAAGCGAAGAGGGCTTGTGCTGTTGCGGTGGAAAACTGGGAGGATTAAAATTTTGAGAAATCAAATTTAGAGGCGGAGTTAAGTTAAGAAGTTGATTAGGGGGGGGGGGGGTTGATTTAGATTCATAGGACGCTAAGCATTTCCTTGGTTGCTCCACGAGAAATTCGGATGATTCCTATAACCCGCATTGTATGTGTTGTTCTACGGAGTGGAGGTTATAGGAAGGCCGAGGCGGATTTCCCATGTAGTCAACCTGTTCTTCAATTAAAACGTTATTGAGCCCAAGGAGGAGTGGCGGAGGAAGCAGACATCTCCGCCACTTGCTTTGTTAAGCGTTCAACTTGTAAAGCCAAATTTGCGTTTGCGTCTATTTCAAAAATTCCGACTGGCTTGTTAGGCCGCGCTCGGAGCATGTTCCATTGGTACGCATTTGTGGCCATCTCTTTGAAAAGCTCTTGAGCGGCGTCCGGGGTTTTATTATTTAACGTCCCTCCGGCGGCCGCATCAATCATTTGCCTTGTTTGGAGATTTAAGCCATTATAAAATATTTGCACTTGTTGCCAAGTGGCAAGTGCGTGGTGAGGGCATCGACGCAAAAGCTCTTTGAAGTGCTCTCATGTGTCATAGAGAGTCTCCGAGTCGATTTGCATGAACGACGCAATATCCGTACGCAATTTAGCGGTCTTTGTACGCGGGAAATATTTATTGAGAAATTTTTCTGCCATTTCGGCCCATGTAGTGATGGATCCCCTAGGTAGGGAGCCCAGCCACTGTTTGGCCTTAGACCGCAAAGAAAAAGAAAAAAGACGCAATCGAATGGCGCCATCGGTGATGCCATTGATTTTAAAAGAATCGCAAATTTCAAGAATGTAAGAAATATGCGAATTTGGATCTTCGTCCGGTTGACCATCGGAGGTCACCGATTGTTGCACCATTTGTATGATGCTGGACTTGATCTCAAAATTATTGTTCGCCACCGTGGGGCGAACAATACTCGATTGTGTGCCTTCAAAATTCGGCCGCGCATAATAGGACATGGTCCGTTGCGCGGCCTCATTAGGATTTGGCGCGTTAGGATTAGGAAGATCAAGATTAGGATCCATATTCGCTGCGTTAGTGTCCCCGATTGACTCTTCGACATCTACTTGATTTTCCTGATCACGAGAATGGCGGTGCCTCAAAAAGGTTCGCTCGATCTCTGGATCAAAAGGAATATTCGAAGCGCTACCTCGGGTCATACACTAAAAAGAGAAGAAAGGAAGAGGAAAAACAAAAAACAAAAAAAAATCATTTTGAAATTTAGAAAAAGCAAAATAAATTAAAAAGAAGCATGATAAAATTAATAGATATCCTCTTTTCAAAATATCTACGCAAAATCCCCGGCAACGGCGCCAAAAACTTGATATAGAATTTTCGTGTTTTGAAATTAAGCGAAGGTTTGAAGATTTTCTCCAAAACTATATCTGATTAAGGCAAGTGTACCTTATCGTCTATAGTATAGGATATTTAGAAATACCAAGGTCGTATTCCACGGGGCACGTTGATTACTTCTACTTCGAGGAAAATCACCATTATCTTATGGAACGATTTTTTAGGGTTGTTTTACTTAACTAAAAAAAACAAATTGCAAGAAGGAAAATCACTATGAGGAAAGAGAGGTGAAGAAAACTATGCCAACTTTCATTGAAATGAAAAGCTATTACAACTCTTTAAACAAGATTACAAAGCTAGAAAAATTAAGGCTACAGGCTTTAACTAACTATTGCATGGAAAAAGGAATTAGCACATTACATGAATTGAAAAGGAAGAGAACATGAAATTGAAAGACATGAAAAAAACATTGAAAAAGTTCACTAACAGCTCTAACAGCACCCCCCCCCCCCCCCCCCCCCCCCTCTCCAAATTTCTGAACTCCCAACTCAAGGGAGAGCCTCAGAATTTATAGGAAAAAATTTCAAGATACACGCCCTCGGTCACGGGCGTGACCTAGGGCGTGTAAACATTTCTGACATCAGATTCCACAGTGGCGTGGACTTTGCATGACGGCGGGAGAAATTAGGACATTACACGCCCGTGTAACTTGGGTCACGGGCGTGTACTTGGGCGGCTTCATTTAATGCGGCGTGGGTCTTCTTTGCGGCGCGGCGGTGTGCAGGGATCACGCGGGAAAGTCACGGGCGTGACATGTGGGTCACGGGCATGAATGACGGCAGCTCGAGTTTCGTCGAACGCAGGGGCAGAGAGCTTCGTCGAACTCAGCTCGGGTTTCATCGAACGCAGGGGCAGAGAGCTTCGTCGAACTCAGCTCGGGTTTCATCGAACGCAGGGGCAGAGAGCGTTCGTCGAACTCAGGGGCAGAGCGCGTTCGTCGAACTCAGCTCGGGTTTCTTCGAACGTAGGGGCAGAGAGCTTCGTCGAACTCAGCTCTGGTTTCGTCGAACGCAGGGGCAGAGAGCATTCGTCGAACTCAGGGGCAGAGCGCGTTCGTCGAACTCAGGGGCAGAGCGCTTCGTCGAACTCAGCTCTTTAGGCCACACGCCCTTGGTCACGGGCGTGACTGAGGGCGTGACTTGTAATTTTCTCCAATTTTTCCCAAAATTCTGCAAAAATGGAAATTAAGCTAAGTTAGACACAAAATTACAAAATAACTACTTATGACCTAAAATTGACATGAAAAAGAAAAATATCTATTAAATATTTACAAAATTTTCTATTAAAAAGTTATATAAAAACTACTTATCAGGCGCACGTGCTTATTCTAGATCTGAGTTTCGCTAACTTTATAAAATCACATGTTGCATAACGGTATACACTTCCTTTCTCTGAATGTACGTAGTCTCGAGTAGGAGAGTTTCAATAAGCCCATGCCTCTACGATGGCCGTCTGACCCCTCGAGTGATTGTGCTATGAAGCCTCAATTAAGAGAGTCTCCATAAGTTCATGCCCATGTACTGGCCTCTTGACCCCTCGAGTGCTCACCTTGTGTTCCTGATCAGACAATGCCTCGAGTAGGAGAATCTCAATAAGCCTATGTTGTTGCGATGGACGTCTAACACCTCGAGTGATTGAGTTATAAACCCTCGAGTAGGAGAGTCTCCATAAGTCCATGCCTCTGTGCTAGCCTCCTGACCGCTCGAGTGCTCATCTCATGTTCCTAGTCAAACAACGCCTCAAGTAGGAGAGTCTTCATAAGCCCATGCCTCCACGTTGGCTGTCTGACCCCTCGAGTGATTGCGCTATGAAGCCTCGAGTAGGAGAGTCTCCATAGGTCCATGCCTCTATGATGTCCGCCTAACTCCATGAGTGCTCACCTCGTGTTCCTGATCAAACGACGCCTCAAGTAGAAGAGTCTCCATAAGCCCATGCCTTTGTGTTGTCCATATGACCCCTCGAGTGATTGTGTTGTAAATCCTCGAGTAGGAGAGTTTTCATAAGTCCATGCCTCTGTACTGACTGTCTGACCCCTCAAGTGCTCACCTCATGCTCCTGATCAGACTATGCCTCGAGTAGGAGAGTCTCCATAAGCCCATGCCTTCGCGTTGACCGACTGACCCTTCGAGTGATTGTGCTATGAAGCCTCGAGTAGGAATGTCTTCATAAGTCCATTCCTCTGTATCGGCCGCCTGACCCCTCGAGTGTTCATCTCGTGTTCATGATCAGACGACGCCTCGAGTAGGAGAGTCTCCATAAGCCCATGCCTCTGCATTGGTCGTCTGACCCCTCGAGTGATTGTGCTATGAAGCCTCGAGTAGGAGAGTTTCCATAAGTCCATGCCTCCGTGCTAGCCGCTTGACCCCTCGAGTGCTCAGCTCGTGTTCCTGATCAAAGGATGCCCTGAGTATGAGAATCTCCATAAGCCCATGCCTCCACGATGGTTTTCGTCCTCTCCAAAGGTGTCTTTGGAGGTCTATTTATAATTTTTTGAAAATGTTCTGCGGATAGCGGAATCTCACCTTTTGGTTTTGCTAGTTGCAGCCCTAATTGGTCTGCCAACAGTGAAATCCAGCTATTGCGAAAGGCTAAGTGCAGGCAAAAATGGGATTTCCTGAAAAAAAAAAGAGCTACCCCCTAGGGGCGAGTCCACGCCACTTGAGGTGTGCTCGCATGGGGGTGGCGAGTACCCGATGTGGCTGGGTGCTCACCGCTTGCCCCGAACCAGGGGCCGGTGCGAGCTATCAGTTGGTGCACTCGCATATTGGCTACATGTCTAGTCGATTGGCTAAAGGCGAGTCAATCGGCTAGAGGCGAGTCGACTCGCCTGGGCTTAATGCCTCACAATAATGTTACCGTTGGCGGTAGGCGAGTCTTTCCCCTTCTACTTGCTGGTCTTGTTAGGACCACTCGACAAACAAGGAGTTGTACAATAGCCTACTATAGTAGGTCTAGGGGCTATACTAAAAACTTTTTCTATGTTATTAATTTCCATCATTATTTTTAATTTAGGTAGATGGTGTAATTACATAAATAGACATTGTATTTTATTTTTTTGAAATATATTACAATATATGTTAAGTCATTAAAGTAAAAGAATAAGGCTATATGTGACAATTTTGAATGTTGCATCAAAGCCATGGAAGTTGTTATTTAAATGAAACATATACATCACATCACCACAAATCATTAATTTTCAGTTCATGGAAGTTGTTATTTAAATGATTAAGAGGAGTTTTGATGCCGCCGGGCAATATTTATGAAACAAATGAAAAAAAGAAAATCCATTAAATAGTCTGCTGAAAGGCCCAGGCTAGAGTTCTTCATGTGAAAAGATTTGTGTAGGATGTTGGCCTTCAAACCATGTTAGGTCTCTGCGGGAGCAGAAGATTGTAGAACTTATCCTTGAGGAAGAAACGCCATCCCTTGCTGTCAACAGCCCTCTTCCACCCGCACCAACCGCCGCTCGCAATCTTCTTCAGATCATCATTTCCCGTGTAGTGAGGGTCGAGGATGAGGAAGGCGCAGTCCCCGCTCACTTCATTATAGTTGACTCCCAGCAGCGTATATGCAAGAATTGAATGCATCCACCTGCAACATTATTCGCAATGCTTATGTAACAGAAATACTACATGTTTATCACTATCATCATCAATAAACACGACAATGCGGGCGGACTTCTCTCCAAATGGAGAAGTCCGCCCATCATAATATAACGTATATATGGCAAGACAACCGCTATGACCGCCAACAAGAAATTAAAACTAGTTTTGAACAAAAAATAGACGAAGTTTCTTTGGTGAGGTCATGTGTTCACGAATGACGGTTCATAACTACAGCGTTCGCGACTGCCACCACCATGCCAAACGGAGCCTAAGACTAATATGATTTTAGGGAAGTAGAATATCTTTTGACATGTGAAGCCTATTGAAGATATTAATGCTGAAATCAATCCTGTGATAGAATCGAAGAAGACTGCATAAGATAAAATAGAAGAAGCGGGAGTCGGAGAATTTGTAGCAGAAGACGAAGCAACCTGAAGTCATTATGTGCCGCCTTTTTTGTTCCCCATGTTTTTTCCTGCATTAGACAATCTATATAAATCTGTATCCGTTGCTTATCAAATATATATGAATGAAGATTATTCTCGTTTCCTTTTCTTCTTCCTTCTGCTGTGATGTTCTTTACTATCCTCTATAGTGGTATTAGAGCGAATAGAGAGATAGTTTTTGGTGTGTTTGTGCCATCAGAGATGGATTCATTTTCTTTCTTGATCATTTGAGTTATCTCATCTCTTTGTGCATCTCTTTCTCATCATATGGCCACCCAAAATACTTCTCATATGTTTCAATTCACACAAAATGGGGTTCCCATTTTTGATGGGGAATTCTATGATTTCTGGAGCACACACATGAGATTACTACTTCAATCACAGGATCTATGGCACTTCGTGTCTCGAAAGGAAGCTCCCACGACATCCACAACATCCACAACTCCTTCCTCCAAAGGGAAAGAAGCTCCAGACGATGATAAGCTCAAAGCTGCCGCTGAAGAAGCCAAGCTTGAAGCTAAGGCTCTGTTGCTCTTACACCAAGGAGTGAGCAGAGATATATACCCAAGAATCATGGGGGCTGCCACAGCTAAAGAAGCTTGGACAACTCTTTTCAATGAGTTCCAAGGTTCAGAAAAAGTTATAGAGATTAAACTTCAGCACCAGTGGAAACTGTTTGAAGGCATAGCAATGAAGGAGAATGAATCCATACGTGACTTTGTGTCACGACTCATGGGTATTGTCAATCAAATTAGGAGCCTTGGAGATAAACTCAAGGATAAGAAAATTGCCCCCAAAATCCTACGTTGCCTTCCACCAAAATTTGATCCCATTGTTACCACAATTGAAGAAACAAAAAACCTGAAGACTCTTTCAATCTCAGAGCTCATGGGCTCTCTTCAAGCTCATGAAGAACGGCTAAAGAGGTCACATGAATCTCCAGAGCAAGCCTTTCAGCTAAGAATCACTCCCACTGAAAAACATTTGGGAGATGGATCTCTCTCTCACAAAGGGAAAGAAAGACAGGGAGATTTCAAAAGAAACACTTCTTGTAAGACCCCCCTTCGGAAACTGACACGAAACTAGACACGAACAGGGGATCTTATCGCACACCACCGCCAATCCGCAATAAAGAAGGGAATAACGGAAGAGTAGAGGTATGAACGTCTCAACCCTCTCCCATCATTCCCTTCCAAGCTACGAACCGACGACGGTGTTAAGCGAACAACCATCACACCCCAACCAGGGTTCACTATGAGCAGTAGCGGAAGTAATACTAGCGGAAGACTAGCAGCCACGTAGTAGAGCACAGAAATATAAGAGTATATAGAATAAGACAGAAATAGCCACAACAACGGCACGATGGCCCCACAGTCCAAGTACAACAGTCTATAGAAAATCCAGGGGCTCACAAGTAACATGCCAAGCCGGATGAAAGATAATATATAAGTGCAGTAAATATGTAAACCTAATGACTAACTATATGACAGATGATGTTGCCAAGGGTAGCAACGATCATCATCATGTCTTCTATCTTCACGCCAAGTCCACGTCGAGTCCACGTCGAGTCCACGTCATAGCTTTAGAAACACCCATGGCTGCGTTGCCATCAACGGAGTCTTCGCCTAAAAATGATAAGCGCGGACGCGTCAGTCAAACTAGACTGAGTGGTTCTTCCCGCTCCCCCCAAAGCCCTAACGCTCAAGGGAGGGAAATACCACGCTGCAGAAAGTGACAGGCAGTATATATGCAATAGTATAACAGACGAGTAGTATAATATGTGATGAGTAAAGTAGCAACCTATCAATTGTGAGCATATAAGTAAGCAGTATATAAAAGACAATAAAAGTATAAGTTCTACTGTTTCGAACCTAGCGGTGTCCGCACTCACACACCCAACGAAAGCTAAGCTGAACAGTATGAAACATGCTATCATCTAAGAGCAGTATAAGTAAAAGTATAAACCCAACTGGGATTAACATCATCATCACAGGTGCACGTGAAATCTATGTCAGCATCACACTAACAATTCAACCAGTGTCGAGACGTAAGCACTCGATCGAAACCGAAGTACCAACTAACGACTGGGACACTTATTCGTGGGGTAGCTAAGCCCACAGGCACCACCGTCGTGGCCAAACGGTGGAAGTGGCACGTCCTGGCCACTTCTAGAGTATTTAAGCACAATCATCCCTAGGCCTTACGTACGGCAATTCGGGCCCGTACTCAGTCATCGCCCATACTGGCGGAACAAACAAAAGAACTGAGGCATAGCTCAGGTCGAACTCCAGGTGGCTAACACCTACACAAACAACAAACTAGGCTAGGGCGCACGTTGTTGTTCGACCATGAGGCTACCCTAGAGTCGCTGTACGAACCCTCCGGAGTGTGCCACCGGGAGAGCCAGCGACCCGCCACATCATACACATGCAAACATACAAACAATCACTTAGGGGAACGAACACCCTACTAATCATCGCACATGAGGGAAAGACACTCAGCTTGTGTATCGTCCCACCCTAGCACTCTCTGCATTACAGGTGGACGTTATAGATCTCCTTGATGAGAGTCTCAAACCACTCCTCATCACTTAGGGGAAATGAACACCCTATCATATCCAAGGTCACCAACAGTTACAATTCATCAGCTCTTATACTTTAGATTAATAACCTACAGTTTTACACAACATTATTCGATCCTCAATCTATATTCTCATTCAATCACACAATTCATCTTACCCTCATCAGGCCAGGATTGTCACTATTGACTTCAAACATACTTATTGAGGATTCAAGACTTGATTCATTTCCAATATAAGGTTATACTCTTCAAGACTGGATCAACCCACGAGATCTAGTCTAGGCCATTAATCACATCCTACATTTAGGGTTCGTGACGTACTCTCGTCTACTCCCACTGAAATCATCTTATAGATTCATAGCATCGAGACTGCGATCATCATTTCATCCTCGGTCCTAGTTTCATCATAATAGGCTTAAACCTCCTAATTCTTCAAGTCTAAGTTCATTATATGTTCTTGTCATCAGACTCGTATAAGCATTCCAAGGATCAATAACCTCAATCATAAACCAGGATTTGGACTATCCGTTCATAGACATCAAATATCAGCAGTTACGATAATACCCTTGGAAGGTATCATGTCGTTGGCTAAATAATATTGCAATCGACGATGCTCCCTTGGTTCAACGATTCTACCCTAAATCTGAATCACATGACAACATACTTGATCTCATCTTCGACATCAGTCCCCTCCGAATACTTCACCATTTATTTCCATTGCGCGGTTCTCCGTTGAGTTCGTCGCATGATCCACCGTCGGTCTCTGCCACAAGTATTGTTAATCTTCATTGCGGAATCCATTATTGACTTTCGTCGCACGCTTCTTCGTTGATTTCCGTCGCGCGATCCACCGTCGGTCTCTGCCGCAAGTATTGTTGATCTTCGTTGCGGGATCCATTATTAATTTTTGACGCACGCTTCTTCGTTGATTTCCGCCGCACGATCAACACGAGTTCATCGCGATATCTACCGCCGATCTCACCGCACAATTTAATATTAATTCTGGATGTGCGAGCGTTGTTATTTTTACCGCGCGCATCGACATTATTTACCGTCGCGCGATCGTCGTTGTTTTGACCGCGCGCGCAACAATATTATTGGCCACCCCGCGATCATCGTTGTTTCGACCGCGCGCGCAATAATATTTATTTATCGTCGTGTCGCACCCCGAGACTTGCGGAGAGGGGTCGCAAGGACCCACTCAAAATGATCCGCGACCACGCCGAGCACGACTACGCTCGGGTGTCCGCGGGTCGCCGAAAAAATGGGGCCTTTGCGAGAAGGTTTCTACAATTGATACTTAAGATCTATGCGGGAGGGAGGAGTCGAGGAAGAACGCACCTTGTGTCCATGCATGCTAACCAATAGCCGCGTTTGCGGCATTTGTCCGTGCTTCCGGTCATGGCCGGATCTCGCCGATCCGGATCTCGTCGAAAGTCGTCGAAGAGGAGATCGAACTCTTGAGTGCGCTGTCGCTGCCCTATTTTTGGGGAGGGCCTTGCAACTGTTTTGAGAGCTAGAACGCTCTCGGTTGGAGCGTCATCGCCGGAAACGGAGAAGAACTCGCCGGAGCAAGCAAAAGGGCGGATTCGACGACCATGGAAGTTGTAGAGAGAGAGAGAGGGCTTCGGCCATGGCTGCTTGGAGGAGCTCGCCGACACGAAGAGATGGCCGGAGAGGAAGGAGATCGGATCTGGAGGGGATGGAGTGGTGCGGCCATGGGAGAGGCTTCCGTGGAGAAAAGCTTGCCGGAGGAGGTGCGCCGGAGGTTGGACTCACCGGAGAGGAGTTGCGCTAGAGTAGGCTCGCCGTGAGGAGTTGCGCTGGAGGTGGCGTCGGCCGGAGGAGAGGCACCGGAGCAGGGGGAGGTTGACGGCGCTGGGCTGGGAGGAAGAAAAGGGGGATCGGGGGGGGGGGGGGGGGGGGGGGGGGGGGGGGTTGCTTATTTTCTAACCTAACTTATGTATACATATATATATATATATAATCTGATAATAATAATAATAATAATAATAATATTAGTATTAGCATTTAAACGATTGTATCTCACCGTATGTGACTCAAAATTTGTCCCGGACAGGCTCGTTTTGATCGTCTCGCTGATACGCATCCACCGGGATGATCCGAGATCAATTCCGAGCTCGTTTGCTCATTTTATGCTTGTCGGAGCATTTACGGCCTAATATACTTAAACGTCAAAACTCATTCAAACGGCGTCGGAATCGCAAACGGATAAATCCGTTGAACTCATACTATTGTGACGAGTCTAACAAGACTGACTGTGGTCAATTGCAGGGTCATTTCGCATATTTCACCATTTTGGATAAATACGTTATTCGCAGACCACATTACAATTCCGTCGGTTCTCATCAGAATCGAGCGCGGACAGTTTTGTTGAACTCGTATTGGCCTCATGAGTCTAACAAAACTGACTGAGGTGAATTCCGAGTCTGTTTGCTCGATTTCACAAACGTGGATAGATACGTTACTTAAAGTCGCGTCGACACGACAGATTCTCCGATACTCATCGGAATTGAGTGTGGTCGACTCCGTTGGACTCGTATCGGCTTTACGAGTCTAACAAAACAAACTAAGGCCGATTATGAGGTCATTTGCACAATAATCATATTTGAGGCGTCGTGTAGCTCGAGGCGACTGTTTTGGTCGACCTCATATATAAGCATCGAAAAGCGACGAAACAAACGTCGTTGGATCGGTACTGGTCTTACGAGTGTAACATCAATGACGGGAGTCTATTCTAAACTCATTTGCTCAAAAAGCCTGTTTGAGTCATTATAACTCAAAAATTGGAGAAAACCAATTGAAATTGGTTCACAAGACCAAGAAGATCACATTGGTCATGAATAGACTCACCAAAAGGGGTCGATTTAACCAGTTAGGTCCCCTATGGGTTCAATCGACCAGGCTATGAATTTTGGGATGTTACAAATCCAATAAAACAAAGAGAATTTTCGTCCCCGAAAATGTGAATGGAGTAGGGGGTTTCCCAGATGAGAGTAAAACATACTCTTCATAGACAGTTATGAATACTTCTCACATAACAATTTCAAGCTCATATATACCTTCTCAATCGTTACAATTCATACATAGAATCTAGATTGTATGAGCGCTCTTGTCTTGTAAAGTCATTCGAACTAATAATGACACGCACTATTTTCAATAACAAACCCATCAGTCTAAACTGATTAAATTGTGATCTAATTTCAGTCACACAAAGCATATGAAGGTATTCCACGAGGACGTGGTGTGCACGACACCATGTAGGCTATCCATTTATAAACATACGATGCATCAGGCTACCGCTACCAACCTCACTATCGCAGTACAGGTTCCATGAACCAACAAAACTGTCGAGTCACCAACTCGTTTACACCTTGTAGGACTGGATCTCAAAACACTAGATCCCTACTACAAGTGTCATCAACGGTTGCCTTGCATCAACAACTTTTCCGCCTGCCATGAGTCTCCAACACACATCCTCGATAACCTTATTTAGTTTACAATGTCATTACATTATATACGCAGACCAGTGCGTCATCGCAACTACTGCGAATTCATGAGAACCAGAGACTAAATTGAGAGTATCAACATTCGTCTCAACTATATGTCGGGCAAGGTGGATAAGCCAACAAGGCTTCTATATGGGTTTAGTGTATACATAGAACATCTTGAGTAGTGTCTACTCATCACAATTCACACCTTACAAAGTTCGACATACATCTCGTGATTTCACCTGGTCTATAATAAAATTTTGTGAATTTGTTAACTTAACAAATCACATTGCAAAACCTTAGCACTATGAGTGCTACGATTCTTAACTATTTGTCCATAAATTGACACTTTTGGAAACATATCTCATTGATCAACAATCGAATACAACTCCAACTTAACAAATTTCTCAGGCGTCCCCTTAAAATTTGTCATGCGGTCATCAGACCGACCATTGATCACTGAGAGGTACTACAACACTATCGAAAGGGTTTAGGTTTTCATTCAACTGCACCCTTGATCTAAAAATTAAGGAGTTTAAAACAGTTAATCGAATTAACTGATTATTGCTTTCTTTTTTAAGAGCTTATTCGGCAAAAAGAGAAAGGTAACTCGAATGAATCAACATTCTGACATAACCACCAGAGATCAATATCATCGGGACTTTTGTTGTGTTGTCAGTGCACTAACAACACAACAAAAGTTTTTGGTGGGTCAATCAATTATTGATTATTTGACTTCACAATTCCCCAATAAAACAAAGATGAATCAACCCGGGGAATAAATGAAATGACAATTTTTCTTTCCTCCAAGGAGCACACGGGTTTGTAAGATACCTAAATCCCAATAAAACAAAGAGGCACAAACCCGGGGTGGTCAAACGAAGGTGAATGAATTTAGATTCGTTGAGAGTGTGCGCGGAAGAGTCAAAAATATTTTTGGAGACTATAACCCTCAAACCTTCAGGTAACAAAGTAGTATGTTACTGCCCTTGAAAGAATATTTTAGGGTATAATGTTTAACCCTTACTCCATAACACCCGAGCGAACACACGCCGTTATGAAAAACATTATTCTCGAAAATTCGGTGTAGTCATTTACGTTGAGATTATCCAACTATCGTTAACTTGTGTCTAAGTTATCTAAAGTTATGCTAGTTGAAGTTTACTAAACTACGTTGGTTGTCATATCCTAGTTGTTCTCATGTCTAAGTTGTCTAAAGTTGAATAAATCTATTGATTTTCTACGTTCTTTAGACTTGTACTTGAAGTTGTGCTTATTTCCTGTCTTTAATTGTCCTTCGGGTCCACCACCGCTTCCGCTGCATTGGTTCGTCCCGAACCAAGCAGCAATGACTAGTGGACAAGAAGGTATTTCTGTGACTACTACTGGCTCAAGCGATCGATTTTTGCCTCTGATCCATTTGTAAGACCCCCCTTCGGAAACTGGCATGAAACTAGACACGAACAGGGGATCTTATCGCACACCACCGCCAATCCGCAATAAAGAAGGGAATAACGGAAGAGTAGAGGTATGAACGTCTCAACCCTCTCCCAGCATTCCCTTCCAAGCTACGAACCGACGACGGTGTTAAGCGAACAACCATCACACCCCAACCAGGGTTCACTATGAGCAGTAGCGGAAGTAATACTAGCGGAAGACTAGCAGCCACGTAGTAGAGCTTAGAAATATAAGAGTATGTAGAACAAGACAGAAATAGCCACAACAACGGCACGATGGCCCCACAGTCCAAGTACAACAGTCTATAGAAAATCCGGGGGCTCACAAGTAACATGCCAAGCCGGATGAAAGATAATATATAAGTGCAGTAAATATGTAAACCTAATGACTAACTATATGACAGATGATGTTGCCAAGGGTAGCAACGATCATCATCATGTCTTCTATCTTCACGCCAAGTCCACGTCGAGTCCACGTCGAGTCCACGTCGAGTCCACGTCATAGCTTTAGAAACACCCATGGCTGCGTTGCCATCAACGGAGTCTCCGCCTAAAAATGATAAGCGCGAACGCGTCAGTCAAACTAGACTGAGTGGTTCTTCCCGCTCCCCCCAAAGCCCTAACGCTCAAGGGAGGGAAATACCACGCTGCAGAAAGTGACAGGCAGTATATATGCAATAGTATAACAGACGAGTAGTATAATATGTGATGAGTAAAGTAGCAACCTATCAATTGTGAGCATATAAGTAAGCAGTATATAAAAGACAATAAAAGTATAAGTTCTACTGTTTCGAACCTAGCGGTGTCCACACTCACACACCCAACGAAAGCTAAGCTGAACAGTATGAAACATGCTATCATCTAAGAGCAGTATAAGTAAAAGTATAAACTCAACTGGGATTAACATCATCATCACAGGTGCACGTGAAATCTATGTCAGCATCACACTAACAATTCAACCAGTGTCGAGACGTAAGCACTCGATCGAAACCGAAGTACCAACTAACGACTGGGACACTTATTCGTGGGGTAGCTAAGCCCACAGGCACCACCGTCGTGGCCAAACGGTGGCAGTGGCACGTCCTGGCCACTTCTAGAGTATTTAAGCACAATCATCCCTAGGCCTTACGTACGGCAATTCGGGCCCGTACTCAGTCATCGCCCATATTGGCGGAACAAACAAAAGAACCGAGGCATAGCTCAGGTCGAACTCCAGGTGGCTAACACCTACACAAACAACAAACTAGGCTAGGGCGCACGTTGTTGTTCGACCATGAGGCTACCCTAGAGTCGCTGTACGAACCCTCCGGAGTGTGCCACCGGGAGATCCAGCGACCCGCCACATCATACACATGCAAACATACAAACAATCACTTAGGGGAACGAACACCCTACTAATCATCGCACATGAGGGAAAGACACTCAGCTTGTGTATCGTCCCACCCTAGCACTCTCTGCATTACAGGTGGACGTTATAGATCTCCTTGATGAGAGTCTCAAACCACTCCTCATCACTTAGGGGAAATGAACACCCTATCATATCCAAGGTCACCAACAGTTACAATTCATCAGCTCTTATACTTTAGATTAATAACCTACAATTTTACACAACATTATTCGATCCTCAATCTATATTCTCATTCAATCACACAATTCATCTTACCCTCATCAGGTCAGGATTGTCACTATTGACTTCAAACATACTTATTGAGGATTCAAGACTTGATTCATTTCCAATATAAGGTTATACTCTTCAAGACTGGATCAACCCACGAGATCTAGTCTAGGCCATTAATCACATCCTACATTTAGGGTTCGTGACGTACTCTCGTCTACTCCCACTGAAATCATCTTATAGATTCATAGCATCGAGACTGCGATCATCATTTCATCCTCGGTCCTGGTTTCATCATAATAGGCTTAAACCTCCTAATTCTTCAAGTCTAAGTTCATTATATGTTCTTGTCATCAGACTCGTATAAGCATTCCAAGGATCAATAACCTCAATCATAAACCAGGATTTGGACTATCCACTCATAGACATCAAATATCAGCAGTTACGATAATACCCTTGGAAGGTATCATGTCGTTGGCTAAATAATATTGCAATCGACGATGCTCCCTTGGTTCGACGATTCTACCCTAAATCTGAATCACATGACAACATACTTGATCTCATCTTCGACATCAGTCCCCTCCGAATGCTTCACCATTTATTTCCATTGCGCGGTTCTCCGTTGAGTTCGTCGCATGATCCACCATTGGTCTCTGCCACAAGTATTGTTGATCTTCATTGCGGAATCCATTATTGACTTTCGTCGCACGCTTCTTCATTGATTTTCGTCGCGCGATCCACCGTCAGTCTCTGCCGCAAGTATTGTTGATCTTCGTTGCGGGATCCATTATTAATTTTCGACGCACGCTTCTTCGTTGATTTCCGCCGCACGATCAACACGAGTTCATCGCGAGATCTACCGCCGATCTCACCGCACAATTTAATATTAATTCTGGACATGCGAGCGTTGTTATTTTTACCGCGCGCATCGACATTATTTACCGTCGCGCGATCGTCGTTGTTTTGACCGCGCGCAACAATATTATTGGCCGCCCCGCGATCATCGTTGTTTCGACCGCGCGCGCAATAATATTTATTCATCGTCGTGTCGCACCCCGAGACTCGCGGAGAGGGGTCGCAAGGACCCACTCAAAATGATCCGCGACCACGCCGAGCACGACTACGCTCGGGTGTCCGCGGGTCGCCGGAAAAACGGGGCCTTTGCGAGAAGGTTTCTACAATTGATACTTAAGATCTATGCAGGAGGGAGGAGTCGAGGAAGAACGCACCTTGTGTCTATGCATGCTAACCAATAGCCGCGTTTGCGGCATTTGTCCGTGCTTTCGGTCATGGCCGGATCTCGCCGATCCGGATCTCGTCGAACGTCGTCGAAGAGGAGATCGAACTCTTGAGTGCGCTGTCGCTGCCCTATTTTTGGGGAGGGCCTTGCTACTGTTTTGAGAGCTAGAACGCTCTCGGTTGGAGCGTCATCGCCGGAAACGGAGAAGAACTCGCCGGAGCAAGGAAAGGGCAGATTCGACGACCATGGAAGTTGTAGAGAGAGAGAGAGAGGGCTTCGGCCATGGCTGCTTGGAGGAGCTCGCCGACACGAAGAGATGGCCGGAGAGGAAGGAGATCGGATCTGGAGGGGATGGAGTGGTGCGGCCATGGGAGAGGCTTCCGTGGAGAAAAGCTTGCCGGAGGAGGTGCGCCGGAGGTTGGACTCACCGGAGAGGAGTTGCGCTGGAGTAGGCTCGCCGTGAGGAGTTGCGCTGGAGGTGGCGTCGGCCGGAGGAGAGGCACCGGAGCAGGGGGAGGTTGACGGCGCTGGGCTGGGAGGAAGAAAAGGGGGATGGGGGGGGGGGGGGGGGGGTTGCTTATTTTCTAACCTAACTTATGTATACATATATATATATATAATCTGATAACAATAATAATAATAATAATAATATTAGTATTAGCATTTAAACGATTGTATCTCACCCTATGTGGCTCAAAATTTGTCCCGGACAGGCTCGTTTTGATCGTCTCGCTGATACGCATCCACCGGGATGATCCGAGATCAATTCCGAGCTCGTTTGCTCATTTTATGCTTGTTGGAGCATTTACGGCCTAATATACTTAAACGTCAAAACTCATTCAAACGGCGTCGGAATCGCAAACGGATAAATCCGTTGAACTCATACTATTGTGACGAGTCTAACAAGACTGACTGTGGTCAATTGCAGGGTCATTTCGCATATTTCACCATTTTGGATAAATACGTTATTCGCAGACCACATTACAATTCCGTCGGTTCTCATCAGAATCGAGCGCGGACAGTTTTGTTGAACTCGTATTGGCCTCCTGAGTCTAACAAAACTGACTGAGGTGAATTCCGAGTCTGTTTGCTCGATTTCACAAACGTGGATAGATACGTTACTTAAAGTCGCGTCGACACGACAGATTCTCCGATACTCATCGGAATTGAGTGTGGTCGACTCCGTTGGACTCGTATCGGCTTTACGAGTCTAACAAAACAAACTAAGGCCGATTATGAGGTCATTTGCACAATAATCATATTTGAGGCGTCGCGTAGCTCGAGGCGACTGTTTTGGTCGACCTCATATATAAGCATCGAAAAGCGACGAAACAAACGTCGTTGGATCGGTACTGGTCTTACGAGTGTAACATCAATGACGGGAGTCTATTCTGAACTCATTTGCTCAAAAAGCCTGTTTGAGTCATTATAACTCAAAAATTGGAGAAAACCAATTGAAATTGGTTCACAAGACCAAGAAGATCACATTGGTCATGAATAGACTCACCAAAAGGGGTCGATTGAACCAGTTAGGTCCCCTATGGGTTCAATCGACCAGGCTATGAATTTTGGGATGTTACACTTCTTTTGGTTGTAATCTGTGCAAGAAGGCCGGCCACATTGCTGCTGAATGTTTTCTCAGGTGCAAAAGATGCAAGCGTCCAACTCACATGGACAAAGACTGCTGGTACAAAGAAAAAGAAGAAAAGAAGGGCAGTGAAGAAGCAAAATACATTGAGACCATTGACAGACTTTTCATGACTCATTATGAGGAAAAGGAGCAAGCCCATGAGGTATGGTTTCTGGACAGTGGTTGCTCCAACCACATGTCTCCCTTTAAACATATCTTTGTCCAGCTTAGTGAAGACAGAAAGTCACATGTTCTCCTTGGTGATGGAAAAACCCTTGCCATTGAAGGAACTGGCTCGGTGGCCATTCACACAAACAGTGGAGAGGTTAGAATGATTGATAATGTTCACTTCATACCTACATTATCACAAAACCTGCTCAGCATTGGTCAACTCATGAAAAATGGGTATGACATTAATTTTCAACACAACAGCTGTCACATTTTAAGCCCACAAAGAAATCAGTGCATTGCTTCAGTCAAGATGATTTCCAACAGGATGTTTCCCTTAAGAATGAAGCCTGCTACACATCATGCCCTCATTTGTAGCACTGATATTGGTTGTTGGCATAATCGTTTTGCTCACCTAAATTACAAAGACATCCAACTTATGCAACAAAGGGGATTGGTCAATGGCCTCCCTGCTTTCAAAACTGAAAAGAAATTATGTGAAGATTGTGTTATGGGAAAATGTCATAGGCAGCCTTTTCCTGATGCTGCTTCCTGGAGAGTTGAAGAGCCCTTAGCTCTTGTTCATGCAGACCTATGGGGGCCTGCTCCTACTCCTACAAAAGCAGGTATGATCTACTATCTATGTCTTATTGATGACTTTTCACGTTTTTCTTGGATTTACCTTCTACAAAGGAAGTCTGAAGCCTTTGCAAGCTTTACAGATTTCAAAGCTCTGGTTGAAAAAGAGAGTGGGAAGAGCCTGAAGAGATTGAGGATAGTCAGGGGAGGGGAATTCACAGGAGAAGAATTTTCAAATTACTGCCGGGTGAATGGAATTCATAGAGAACTCACTTGCCCCCGAACCCCTGAGCAGAATGGTGTGGTGGAAAGAAAGAACAGAACCATCATGGAGAGAGTAAGAGCCATGCTTCTGCACCTTAAGGTGCCTCCTGAGTTTTGGGGAGAAGCTGCTCACACTGCTGTGTACGTCCTAACAGATCTCCTTCCAGATGTCTTGACAACATGACACCTATGAAGCTTGGTACAAGAAGAAGCCATCTGTTGATCATCTCAGGGTGTTTGGATGCCTTGCCTACAGACACCTTCCAAAAGAAGGTAGAAAGAAACTTGACACAAGAGCTGAGAAAGGAGTTTTTCTGGGGTATAGTCAGCACTCAAAAGGGTACAGGATCTACTGTCCTGATACTCAGAAGCTTCACATTTCCAGAGATATCATCTTTGATGAAGAGACTCCTTGGCTTTGGGATCAGTCCACTCTGTCACAGAAATCTGTTGGGGTTGCTGAACATACTGAACAGCCATCCTTCTCAATTCCTGCACCTATTGGGGTTGCTGAACCTATCGAACAGCCATCCTCTCCAATTGTCCAACCAGATGATGTCCCTACATCTGGATATGATACTAAGAATGGATCATCATCTCCCAAGAAAATAAGATCCATAGAAGATATTTATCTCAGAAGTGAAAGAGCCCTTCTCATCAAAGAAGAACCTGAAAATTTCAAAGCTGCTGCCACCAATCCCATCTGGTGCAAGGCCATGGAGGAAGAAATGGAGGTAATAGAGAAAAACAAAACCTGGGAACTTGTCCCTAAACCTGAAAACAAAAATATCATTGGTCTCAAATGGGTGTTTAGAGTGAAGTATAATGAAGAAGGAGAAGTAACCAAGTATAAAGCCAGGATTGTGGCTAAGGGATATGCCCAAAAGGAGGGGATTGATTACAATGAGACTTTTGCCCCAGTTGTCAGGATGGAAAGTATAAGAGCCCTCATTGTAGTAGCTGCCCAGAACTGCCTTACTATCCACCAACTTTATGTTAAGGCTGCTTTCCTCAATGGTGAGGTTGAGGAAGAGGTGTATGTCTGCCAGCCAGAAGGTTTCATTAAGCAAGGAGAAGAGGAGAAGGTGTTTCTACTAAAGAAGGCTCTATATGGCTTAAAACAGGCTCCCAGAGCTTGGAACCACAAAATCGACAGTCACCTCATCAAAAATGGGTATGTTCAAAGCCTAAATGATCCCTCCTTATACACAAAGAACTTTGAGAACAATCAGTTCCTGTTTTTATGCTTGTATGTGGACGATCTCATCTTCATTGGATCTACTCCAGAAATAGTTCAAGCCTTCAAAGAAACAATGAAGAGGGAATATGAAATGAGTGACCTTGGAGAAATGAGATATTTCCTTGGATTTCAAGTTCAGCAAAGTCCAGAAAAGATCTTCCTCAATCAGGAAAGGTACATTGAAAAACTCCTGGAAAAGAATAAGATGATAGACTGCAATCCTGTCTCTACTCCCATGGTTACAGGAACACGGCTAAGAAGTAAAGACCAAGCAAAGCCTGTACCAGCTGAAGAATACAGAAGCCTTGTGGCTCTCTCCTCTATCTCACCAATACCAGGCCAGACATAGAGAATGTCGTTAGCATCCTGTCCAGGTTCTTGTCTAATCCCAGCTCAGAACATCTCATCACTGACAAGAGGGTTCTCAGATATTTGAAAGGGACAAAGGGTTTTGGGCTAACTTATAAGAAGGAAGAAAATTCTGCTCTTATTGGATACACTGACAGTGATTGGGGAGGAGATGTCGAAGATAGACGAAGCACTAGTGGTTATGTTTTCATGCTTGGAAGCAAGCTTATCTCCTGGTCATCCAGAAAACAAAAAATAGTGGCTTTATCATCTGCCGAGGCTGAGTATGTGGCGGCTTGCAGTGCTGCAAGTGAAGGAGTCTGGCTACAAAAACTTTTTAAAGACTTAGGGATTAACACAAATGGAGAAGGAACTGTGTTATGGTGTGACAATGTTGCTGCCATAGGAATAACAAAAAATCCTGTGTTTCACAATCGAACAAAACATATTGAGCTTCGTTTTCACTTCCTTAAAGATCTTGTGGCAAGGAACCTGATAAAAATGAAATTCTGTCCCACAAACAAACAGGTTGCAGACATCCTTACCAAGCCCTTACCTGCCGACTCTTTTTCTTGCATCAGATCAAAGCTTGTCTCAATAAATGATTCAGCATTATGGGGGCGTATTGAAGATATTAATGCTGAAATCAATCCTGTGATAGAATCGAAGAAGACTGCAGAAGATAAAATAGAAGAAGCGGGAGTCGAAGCATTTGTAGCAGAAGACGAAGCAACCTGAAGTCATTATGTGCCGCCTTTTTTGTTCCCCATGTTTTTTCCTGCATTAGACAATCTATATAAATCTGTATCCGTTGCTTATCAAATATATATGAATGAAGATTATTCTCGTTTCCTTTTCTTCTTCCTTCTGCTGTGATGTTCTTTACTATCCTCTATAAAGCCAATGTATCAAAATTTTCTCAAAGACAGTGTTTTTATTTTGTAGGGCCCTTCAAATCAATATATAGGTTGATAATGATAATTAGAACGTCTTTGATAGTTACCGGCTAGTAAAATAAATGAGGTAAAGCTTGACTTTTTTCTTCCTAGGACAAGAATTACAGCTCTAAGCAAATTTGATGTTGATGATCAGTTCATTTTCTCAACACGTATAACCAAGGCTACTTTTCGTGCAGCGGATTTGGCGCGGCGCTGATTCGGGGAGCGGCTGTCCGTGGCCGCAACCCATTTGGCGGAGGCCGAGGAACCCAGCTACAACCATAAAATTCCGCTGTTCGAATAATTAAGTCAGCATATTAGGTATTAGTCTCACATCAGTTGTATCTATGTAGAGGTGGTACTCTTGTTTTAATGCAATGAGAATCCTAAAAATTTTACATCTACAACTGGAGAGAAAAATAAATAAATACAGGTATCATATATTAAGAGTGCTGTTATATGCAAGCTATTTTCAGCTATGTGCAGTCCAAGAATAAATGCAGGCCAAACTAAAAAACCATAGGAAGCTGTGAACCCATAAAGGCTTGGCCAGCACATAACCATTAGAAATTGTGCGGCCTGCACAGAGCTGAAATCGGCTTGCATATATTCATCACCTATATTAATAGCATACCTATCATTATAGGAGTTCCTTGCAACTCAAAATGCACGGCAAGCTCTCTGCATTTCTCTGGAAGCTCAGCCCTCGACCTCACGTTCATGATCTTGCAACTAACATGTTTCAACCGACAACCTTGAGTTCTCAGCCATGGAAATTCTTATGACAATCCTGTTATTTGTGCAATATGTTATAATGCTTAATAATTCAGTGGTCTAGCATGTTGAGGAGGAAGCTTTGTAGGTTTAATTATTTAATGTAGTTTTATGACGGATAGTGTCATGCAAATGATGCGAATGGTGAACAATTGGCTTAACAGGCTATCGATGATGCGACTTTGTGGTGCGTTGAATGATTCCAAGATGAGGGATCTCGTTGGGAAGTTCATCGGCCAGGTGTCAAAGAATTCGTTGAGGTGTATGATCATCAAAGTGAGTGCTTGAAGTATAGATAGTATCCTTAGAGGCAGATGAGGCAGCCACTACGTAATCTGCACTAGACACTCGACCCTTAAGCAGGATCTGACTCATAGATAATATTTAAGAGACTTCGTAGGTCCTGCGCTCGAAGACGAGTCCTTTGTCTGAATCATATCCTTACCGCTATCTTTGACAGAGATCGGAGATAGACTGATCTTGCGACCCTTAACGTAAACTACACCTATTCAATCACCTGAAACACGTAACATTAGGTTAGTGTAGCTGGTGTTTACCTAATAATAATACATGGGCAATGCCTACATGAGAAAATGTCACACCAAGCACGATTCTCAAATTAAGTAAGACCAATCGGTAGAAGACACCCTAGTGTAACATGTAATGTTGTCTTGTCAAGCCAAACAATGTGATAAGGATATGGGTAAGGCTCAACCTTCAATCACATAAGCATTAAGCCCTTATATGCCACCAAATTGACACAATTCCCGCCATTAATGACCAGCTTACAAACACCATTAGTACTAGAAAAATAAGTGTACAAAATAAATGTGCCTTCAACCACATCACAGTGTAACATAAACTAAACCTTAACCTAAAGCTCTGATACCAAATCTAACACTAGACGATGTTATAGGATTTGACACAAATCTAGCTTTGTATAATTGTACGAGAATGCAAGCACGCACAACAAACACAATATGAAATAATGTCTGACATTATTGAGGTGCAATTAAGTGATAGGCCAAGTAGTAACATTGACAATCGACAACATTAACTAAATTAGCTTCAAGCTTAAGTAATTAATCGCAACGACTTTAAATTAGGGTTAGTAGTGAAGATGATGTATTAAAACAAGTGCTATAAAATTAAATACATGGAGAATGAACAATGTACACTTAATGAAATAAAGGAACAAAAACACTATTTGAATATGAAGCTTGTCAGGGGCAGGGGAGGTGCGGTAGTGGTCATCCAAGGGATGCTGGAGATTGGGCATCAACAAGTAAGGGCTTCAACACCTATGTCATGACACAAGAGGATATCAACACTCGAAGAGACCGACGACTCCTATAGGAACCAGTGTTGTAGATGTCGGCCGATATGTCAACCAACATAAAGGTTTTGGGGAGTGTAGAAAACACGAAAATTGGAGAGAAATATGATATGATCTTTATTAATTTTTCAATTGTTGAATATATACATGTATTTGTACATTAATATAGGAAGAGAGAAAGGATAAACTATCCCAATCTAAGATGTGAGACTAAAACTTAAGGAGGAAGAGGGCCCAAGATGGGCCTTGCATTGGGCCTTTACATATCTTTCTTCTAACACTCCCCCGTAAGCTGGAGCATACAAATCATAAGCACCCATCTTGGACAAGAACTGATAATATAATGAGTGTGGTAAGATCTTAGTGAGAATATCAGCAACTTGATCAGCAGCAGGAACATGTTTCAATTCTAGCTTCTACAATTGAACTTTCTCCCGAATGAAGAGACAATCTACTTCAATGTGTTTGGTCCCTTCATGAAATGCAGGATTCTTAGCAATATGTATAGCCGCTTGACTGTCGCAAAATAAAGTGGTTGGTGAGGAAAGCTTGACTCCCAAATCATCTAGGAGACTTTCTAACCATGTAAGCTCAGACACAACATCTGTCATTGAACGATACTCGGCTTCAGCCGAAGATCGAGTAACCACAGATTATTTCTTGTTACGCCAGGTAATAAGGTGTCCTCCGAAGTAAGTACAGAATCCACTTGTGGAGCGTCGATCATCCAAGGAGCCAGCATAATCAACATCAGAACGGGCAATCAAAGACAGAGAAGAAGAGGAAGAGGGTTTGTATACAAGCCCTTGTCCAGGAGCAGTCTTCAAATATCTGAGGATGCACTCGACGGCCTGGGGGTGGGACATCCGTGGAGAATGCATGAATCGGCTGACAACTCCAACAGGAAATGAGATATTCGGTCTTATAACTGTAAGATAAATCAATTTTCCTACAAGACGACGATAATACTCTGGGTTTGGAAAAAGTATATTGTTGGAACATGGTTTTTCGCACCTCTTTGGTTTGAGAATAACAAATCACATATTGTATTTGATCAATCTTATTATGTGTTTATAGCCTACAGGAACTCACATGTATGACACTAGCATGCTACAAGCTGAACAGGACACTAATCTAGGACAAAGATGAAACGTGACCACTAACGCGTAGCATTAGCTCTAACGCTGTCCTTAGCGTCTCGACGATATTTTCTCCATGCCGGATGCTGGTCTAGTCAACATAGAGTCTTCTAGTCGACATGGAGTCTTCTTGACTAACACGTGGCATTAGATCTAACGCTGGCGTTAACGTCTCGATGACATGGAGCCTTCATGACGATATGGATGCTGATCTTGACGACATGGAACCTTCACGACGATATGGATGCTGGTCAAGACGACATGGAAGATGGACGCACATATGGAAAGATACTACCGTTGGGCGGTATCGATAACGTCGGGTGTTAGTATTGCCTAAAATGAAATGTTTCCTAAAATACAGAATCTCCTTCCCGGATTGAATATTCTGGCGCGCAAAATATTGCCTTAAGTGTACCGTCATGTGTTATCAATAATGTTGGCGATAGAAGTCTTAATCTATAAAAAGGCAAAATTCGATACTCTCATTGCTTACTGAGTAATCATAACTCTACCACGTGGAGCACTCTATGAGGGACCTTATTTCAAACATTTGAGAACACTTACATCTACAACTTCAAGATCAAAAGGAGTATTTTTGAAGGAGGATACATCACGCTTATTCAACGGGAAGAACGAACGCATTAATAACGCTGATCTTCTGCGTTCCTTCGTCATCTCCTTCAGAAATCTCTAAAAGGAGTTTTCTACTTCATCTTGTATTTTCTTTTTGTTTACCCGTAAAGAAATTCGCCTGTGTTGGCGACTAAGTCTGTGTGTGGCTTAGGGAGAATTTGCTCGTGTTGGTGACTAGGTCCTTGTGTGGCTTAAGGGGAATCTACCACGTGTGTTGACGACTAGGTCTTGGGTTTAGATCTAGGGCGACTCGAGGCTTCATCTGGGGAGAGATAGGCTAGAGTCAACCGATCCTTGGGAGAAGAGTCCGTATGGAAAACAAAAAAGGATTTTTCATTGTCATCTTGATTTCTAGCTTCATAGAGATCAAACATTTTGTAAATAAAGTTTTATGAAATAAAATCATGTCTCTCTTTGTTGTTCACTAATTGGATTTTATTTCTTCTTCATAAATGTTTAAATAATATTTTCTATCGAAATTTATACTCAAAATATATTGCAAGGTTCATTAGTGTTCTATAACTCAAGAAATTCAATTTCTGTGAGTTAGCATCAGGCGATTGCACTTATTGCCGGTGGTATCAAAGAAAGTTCGAATTCCTCCTTTTTAAAAGTAACATTCGATATAATCTTTTTTGCAAAATTAGAATAATGTATTTCTATTAAATATCTCAAAACTACTTTGTTTATAAAGAACATTTTTAATTAGCCTTAAATATTAAAAATCCTTATTCACCCCCTCTAAGGGCACCAGTCGATCCAATAAGTGGTATAAGAGCTAGGTTGTTCCAAAACGGTTTCACAACCGGGAATAATGATTTTCATGATCTCGCATCCACTAGATGTAATATTTTTTATTTAAATGAAAATCATTAGCACCACCTTTATTTGAAGATAAAAAATATAAAGGGTGGAAAATCTTAATGAAAAAATTTCTTAAATCTTTAGATATCAAAGTTTGGGATATTACAATTAGAGAGCCCCCAAGAGAGTTGAGTGGGGAAGAGTGCATTTTTAATGCTAAAGCTATAAATAGTTTATTTTGTGTAATTTCTAAAGATATTTTTGAACTAATTTATTGCTTTCCTACTGCTTACAAAATTTGGAAATTCTTTGATGAAATTTACGGTCTTCCTCAAATATGTATGGACCAAGCGCAAGAATTAAAGAACATGCTATCTTGCATAAGTATTCATGAAAGCTCCTCTCTTGATGGATTCATGGAGTGCACATCAAGCGGAAGGGGAGATGGTAAATCATCAATGGACAAAGAATGCGAAGAAGATGAAGATGTCAAAGGAACTATATATTCAAATCTTGTCTCCTCATAGTGCATTGCAAGTAAATTAAATTTTCTTCTTGTTCTAACTTCTATTTCTACATTGCATGTGCTAGATATGGCTAAACGTAGAATTAAGGAATTGAAAAATATTAATTCAAAATTGCGTTTAGAAAATAAAAGTTTTAATGCAAATTTTAATGTAGAAACAAAATTTGATGTGTTTGGTGTTTCTCACTCTTGCTCTTTAGTTGAAAATATTACGTCTTGTTTTGATTGCAATACTTTTAAAGAAAAACTCAAGGTATTTGAAAAAAAACTTTCTACTACAAAAGAACATAATGAAAAATTGGCTTTCAAAAATTCATCTTTGAAAAGTGATTGTGCTATGTGCAAGAATTTTAAAATTGAAATAAATAAGATGGATGCAACATTTGAAGAATTACGAAAAGATTATAACTCATAAATTTTATAGTCGTCACTCTTAAGAATAGCACGATCACTTATTATTGTGGGTCGCTCGGGTGCTCTGGTAGATCAGTCGGATTGAACCACCTTAGCTCGTAAGCGAACCGAGCACGCAAATAGTCAATGATTGAATTAGTAAGTGACACGAAGACTTTTAATGTGGAAAACCCAGAAAGGGTGAAAAACCAAGCAGTCGGAGCTGTGCCGACAAACTTCCACTATCTGCTGGGGGTACAATTAGAAATTAAGAACTCGAGCGCGACAGGTCACTGCTAGTTACAATGATAGAGAGGGAGAGAGAGAGAACTCTGAGGGTGATATGCCACCTCTCGGAAAGCTAAGTACTTCTTCTTCTTCTGAAAACGGTAGTGTGAACAAAAGTGAGAACACTAAGTCGCCTTTCGGGATTCGAAGGATTCCCGAATCACTTAGGAAGATGGTCTTCCGGAGCGAAGGAAATCTCCAAGTCCACGAAGGAGATCTTCGAGAGGTGAAGGAGAATTCAGAGGAAATCTTCAATGGAGCTCTCTTGGGTGCTGAAGGCAAGGTCCCTTAAAATGAAATCCCTGAACTCCTTTTATAGCTTTGGTCGGGGTAGCCCGATAATTTTGTCGTCGTAACCACCGTAACCACCTGACGGGCGAATCACGCTGGTCGATTTGGAGCACACAGAATGCCATTTTTCATAAATAACTGTTTCGCCCTTCGGGCAGTTCGAGCAGATCGGGAATTTCGGGCAGCTTCGTTGAAGGTGATAAAGGCGACAAATGAGACCGACAATCTGAGAAATAAAGAAAGGTTAACCATCGCGCGCTCAATGAACACGAAAGCGGACTGTGTGCGCAATGAGCATGGGAGCGCTCTGAGCGTGCAACGCGTGCGGGAGCGCTCAGAGCGCGCAATGAGCACGGGAGCGCTCAGAGCGTGCAACGAGCACGGGAACGTTCTAAGCGAACGGAGATTGACCGAGTGCGATTGGAATGTTGTTGCTATGAAAGCGAGGATGTGCCCTCCGCAAGTCATGCCATTCAAGAAATAGGGAAACGCGCCCTCTAGGGAAAAGGGGCTCTGACCGCATCCGCAAAAGGGGGGCGGTTTGGGCGCACCCCCGTGAGGGGGTGCAATTTGGTCGCATACCCATGGGGGTGCGGCTTGGCGGCACCCCCGCACACCCATGGGGGTGCGGCTTGGCCGCACCCTGCCATGGGGTGCGGTTTGGCCGCACCCCATCATGTCCGCATCCCACCATGGGGTGCGGCTTGGCCGCACCCCCTATCATGGGGGTGCGGACTTGTTGGGTTTTCTAAATACCATTCATAATGATATGAACACATCAAAATGTGCGCAGCGGAAGAAATAACTAGAACAACCCAAAGAATAAGGACCTTGCAGATTTCATGAATCACGAGATTAGGAAAGCAAAATGCGATATAGGATTGTGTCAATACTCAACCAAGATGCTCCAAGAAGGAATCCGGTAGACGAACTTCGAGTTCCAAGCACCGAAATGTATCGGCCCTCTACAGAGATCCACACAAGGAATGAGAACCCCAATGCCTTGTCGCTCAAGGTATGGGTCGGAGAAGAACAACCCTCTGCGTCCCAACGAACTGCTAGGTCCGTTAAAGGGGAGGCGGCAACGGTCGGCGACGATGAGGTCGGCGGACGGAGCAAGAGCGATCGGAACACTTCCATTTTCGGCTCTTCAGAAATCGCGAAAAGGCTCGATCTTCGTTTATGACCTAATCTCATCGCTTTTATACGCAAGTCATAAAAATAGGCTATCCGCAGACCAGGGGAAAACAGAACATTTCTGGCAGGATTCAAATTCATCGAATACGTAATAATTCGGCTAAACGCATTAGACGAATTATTATATTCGACTATATACATTCGACAAAATGTCATATTCGACTAAACCCTTTAGACGAATTCGAACAGATAGTTTCGACTAAATAGTTTAGACGAATTATCATATTCGACTAAATACATTCGACGAATTGTCATATTCGACTAAACTCTTTAGACGAATTCGAAGATATAAATCCTTTCGTCGAAACACTTTCGCCGAATTTACCAAGTCCTATAGAATTCGTCTAAACCATTTAGATGATTCATCAATAGTACTCGTTTCCCTCATTTGAGACATTCTCAATTCAATTCCGAACAGTCATAGGATTGTTCCTCCACTCATATCCAATATGAGTGAGGCCAACATAATCCTTTCTCCAACTTCTCCAAATGCTTTTATGTGCGACCCTATAGGCTCATATTGCGTTGGCAGTAAGACTAATTGTTGATTGCTTTGAGATCACCTCAGAAACTCCAATAGGACTATCATCACCCCAATAGTGGGGTGCGGTACTAATCGCACCCCAGTTGTGGGGTGCAGCTTTGATTGTGCCTGGCGCTGATGGAGTGAGAGGTGCGTGTCGGCGGATTCCTCCACTTCCATGATCATGGGTTGGACTTTGACCCCACTAACTCCACTTCTCCTTAGTGGAGCCTTCTCTAAACGCACCATGGGAATGCCTATGAATCTATGGGTGCACCTCACTTATAATAAAGTTAGACATAATCTCAAGCTTAAGAATAAAGAATTGGAAACAAAAATCAGCATGCTTACAGAAATTATGATTAAAAACTCACAAAACATAAATCCACCATATCAAGCAAATCCAAATCCAGGTTGAGTATGAATTTTCATAACATGTCTAGGCCAAATAAAATGAGTGAAAACATCAAATTCCAAAACATCATCATCACCATGATTTACAAAGTCAATCCTCTCCTAACATAAATTTAAATGTTCATAAATTTTCTATGAAAAATGATTTCAAGAATCATTATCACTCTAAGCTTCAAGATAAAAATAATTACAATGGAAATTTTGTACATAAAAATAATATTAAACCAAAGTATGAATGGAGGTCCAAAATTAAAAATGAAATATTAACTCCACTTGAAAGGGCTCATTCATCCCTGTCTCCTCATAATACATCACGTTATATTTGGGTACCCAAAAGAACCGTCACACTTGGTCCCATTTGGATACCTAAATCTCTTATTCATTAGTATTCAATCAAATGCATGAAGTAGAAACAAATAAAAAATGAAATATATATAATTCTACTTCATGGTATGCTTAACTTAAAAAAATCCTAAAAACCAAAAACAATTTTGTTTCTTTTATTTGAGCCTACATTTCACCCTTGTGGTGGGACCCTTCCCCGAACCCTCGCTGCGCGGGGATGCCTTTGTGCATCGGGCTGCCCTATTTAAGCCTACACATTTTATGGTCATTTTATATATTGTGATATGACTTACTCACATTAAGCCTAAATTTTTTAATAAATCAAATTGAATGAAATTAAATTAAATAAAAAGTCGTATCATTTTCAAGTGGCTTATATATTCTCTTTTTAGTTTCTATCCTTTTTAAATTCATTGTCTAAATTGTTTTATATTATCATTATAAATTGAATACTTAATTTGTTATGTGATATTATCAAGATTAATGAAATCATTTTTAAAAATGAATTTAAATGGGCTATTAGGGGTCTTAGGCTAAAATATTTCATGTGCAACTTATTGACTAATTCTCTAATTTCTTCGCTGCATTAGATAGCCTCTAACATGAAAAATTATAATCATGATAAATCGGAATCGAAAAATCACGAAAACCATGCTTTTTGCATGAAATTTCAAGTCCACGTTTGATACCGCCTAACACTAATATTTACCGCCGGCGGCAGCTCTATTTTCTTGAAAATTTTCGATTTCTCTAAATGTTAATTTCTGAATATTTATTTTGCTACTTTAATATCACTATTTTTTCTTTCAAGAAATTTTATATCTATTTTGGTTAATATTTTCTTAAAAAAAATTACAAATCAATTCCAAATTAACCAAAAACATATTCATAGCTAATATAGGTATGACACATTCACATTGAAAGCATTATAATAAATTAAAAATGATGAATATGAACCAGTCATACACCACCATGATCTATTATTATTAATCGATATTTTACTCTTAAATTCAATCTAATGAGTGACGAGCGGAGTATAACACTCATGGGTTTGCGAGCGGCGGGACCGCTATCACGGCGGGACAATGTCGTGGCCGGGATAATGTCGCGTGGGGCACAGGGCCCCCCGTGCATTATTGCAGTTGATGTACTGCCACGATTGACGGTAGGGGCAGAGCCCTGTGCCTGTCACTCATATACATATATATATATATCTACCATATATAAAGAAATACTATGGTCTGCTAATAACATGAGTTCGAAATTCCAACAAATAATATACGCCGTCAAATCTGTCTTAGTAATTCAACCACCGTCGGATTTAAACCTTGTAATCTGCACACTCTCTCTCCAAATTTTTGTAGGTCTCCTAAACCTAGAGTAGTAAGGTGTCATAATCCTATATTTTTCGTAGGGCTCCTACCCTACAATGAGAAATTACCATTTTACCCTTCTGATTTTGAAAAAATCTGACCAGGTGACGGTCTGAATATATCGCCAGCCCGACTTGCATATAGGCCCACCCACTCTACATAGCCCGCACCATTTCAAATTTCAAAATAAGCTCTCATATCCTGCTACTTAAACACGAAAAATATTTCTATTTTCACGATGTGGGACTAAAGGCCTAGCATGTCAGTTTTGCGCTTGCAGTTATTCGCAGACCAACATTTTTATTCTCAGTTTTCTTGATTTTTGAGCCTTAAATATACCATATTTGAAAATATGATCAACATAAAAGTTGTAGATCTCATCGATCTACAACTTTTATGTTGATCAACTTTCGATTTGAAGCCGTTTAGGCCCCCGATTTGGGCCCCGAAAAAAGTCAACGTGACTTTTTTCAGGGCCCAAAACGTGCCCCTAAACGGCTTCAAATCGAAAGTTAATCAACATGAAAGTTGTAGATCTCGATGAGATCTACAACTTTCATGTTGATCACTTTTTCAAATAAGATATATTTGAGCCTCAAAACTTAAAAAATAGTATTCGCGCTATAAATTTCTTATTTAGCTACAGTGTATACAAGAAGTCCGTCGGGGGCGGGTGAAGCCCGTCGTCTCCCTCCGGATACTGTTGCGGTTGGCCATAGGGGCGGAGCCCTGTGTCGGGCACAATTGTCGTGGGGGGGGGGGGGGCGACATTTGTCTTGGGGGCGACATTTGTCGTGGGGGTGGCATTTGTCGTGGGGGGCGACAATTGTCGTGGGGGGCGACAATTGTCGTGGGGGGGGAGACATTTGTCGTGGGAGGCGACATTTGTCGTGGGCGGGGAGATTTGTCATGGGCGGGGACATTGGTCGTGGGCGGGGACATTGGTCGTGAGTGGGGACATTGGTCGTGGGCGGCGACATTGGTCGTGGGCGGCGACATTGGTCGAGGGCGATGACATTGGTCGTGGTATGCGACATTGGTCGTGGGTGGGGACATTTGTAATGGGCGGCGACATTGGTCGTGGTCGTCGACATTGGTCGTGGGCGGCGACATTGGTCGTGGGGGCGACATTGGTCGTGGGCGGCGACATTGGTCGTGGGCGGCAAAATTTGTCGTGGGGGAGACAATGGTCGTTGGTGGCTACATTTGTCGAGGGCAGCAAAACTCAAAAAATAGTATTCGCGCTATAAATTTCTTATTTAGCTACAGTGTATACACGAAGTCCGTCGGGGGCGGGTGAAGCCCGTCGTCTCCCTCCGGATACTGTTGCGGTTGGCCATAGGGGCGGAGCCCTGTGTCGGGCACAATTGTCGTGGGGGGGGGGGGGGGGGGGGGGGGGCGACATTTGTCTTGGGGGCGACATTTGTCGTGGGGGTGGCATTTGTCGTGGGGGGCGACAATTGTCGTGGGGGGGAGACATTTGTCGTGGGAGGCGACATTTGTCGTGGGCGGGGAGATTTGTCATGGGCGGGGACATTGGTCGTGGGCGGGGACATTGGTCGTGAGTGGGGACATTGGTCGTGGGCGGCGACATTGGTCGTGGGCGGCGACATTGGTCGAGGGCGATGACATTGGTCGTGGTATGCGACATTGGTCGTGGGTGGGGACATTTGTAATGGGCGGCGACATTGGTCGTGGTCGTCGACATTGGTCGTGGGGGCGACATTGGTCGTGGGCGGCGACATTGGTCGTGGGCGGCAAAATTTGTCGTGGGGGAGACAATGGTCGTTGGTGGCTACATTTGTCGAGGGCAGCGACATTTGTCGTGGGCGGCGACATTTGTCGTGGGCGTCGACATTTGTCATGCGCGACGACATTTGTCATGGGAGACGACATTTGTTGTGGGCGGCGACAATTGCCTTGGGCGGCAACATTTGTTAATAGAGTGATAATCAAAACAAACAATATCCAAGTGTTAAATAGATTATCAGTTTACAGAAAAAACCCGAAATTGGTACACTCTGCATTTTTTCTAAAACGCACATTCGCAAAGGTTGCAAAAGACAGGGATGTTTTCCCCTCAAACGGTTTGTAGAAATGCGCAATAGAAGCACCCATGAAGTGTATCAATGCTTATCTACTATGTTATATAATTAGAAGTGCCGAGAATGTAACTCATATGCTCCAATGCCTTTTTCGAATAATCTTAGAAAATTTGTAAAGAGGCTATAGAATTATCGATACATAACAATTATCCATAAAGGTAGATGTTTCAATTTAAGAATCATGCATACCCACCATTTCTGAATAGGTCAGTATTATAATCAAAACATAAAAAAATTTCTTCGGACTTAAACATATGTAATTTTGAGTTATTTTCTTCTGATTGTTCTTGGACAAGTTTATAAGCATCAAACCATATAAATATTGGTCTTCTCTAGTGAATCATGTCTCATTTCATTTAGTAGAATACAATTTGCATCAAACACCAGTTGGATTGATATACACCAGCAGAATACAACCGTATGCTTCATGTTGAACCATTTTAATCATTAGAAGTATATACTTCTTGGGTTGTATTATAGAAGAAAAAAATACAGAGAAGAATAATATATCTAACAAAACATTGTAAATATCACAAAAATAATATACATGTGTATCCCTACAGTGAAATAATTAAATAAAATTGATTGTAATAGCTTCGAATAGTGAATGAGCGGCGCTAAAAGCCTCCAAAAATTGAAGACGGTAGAACACCTAACGGAGCTTCGAACAGTGATAAGTCTGCAATGAGATAAACCCGCAATGAGAAAATTAGTCATGGAAACATCCTGAACTTTAGGTTCCATGTACCTGGGCTACATGGAATCATATTAACAAACAACAAATAATAAAAAAGAAAGCACCACTTAAGCTCTATAATTCCTTTTTATTTATATATTTGTCCTTATCCAAACTAACATGGAGAACAATCAATGGGATTGACTGATCAAACCATGTGAAATAAAATTGAGCATAGATGCTGGAATTAAAAAACAGTGCCCATAAAAACTATAAAGTTAAACGATCCTATAATATAAAGTAGTGCCCATAAAAATGAGGAGCACTCCTTGTCAAAAAAATGGTGTTTCAAATCAAGTTAAACGATCCTATAATAAAAAAGCAGTGTGAGATGCTCATATCTGTTCATGAAAAATATCAAGTATTTGCAGATATATGGTTCAAAAGATTTCAGCACTTCTTTTCATGGAGAAGATTTAAATAAAAATTATAATTTGATAATACATAACGTGCAAGATCAAATATCAATGCTGACGCTTTCTTTTAATTACTTGCAGGTGACTCTTAGCATGATCAATGTTGAAGCCCATCATATTCATCATCTAAAGGATTAACTTTGGTTTTTGCTTCTGTAAAAAATGAAGACTGAATGAGTTAATTCATGAATAAACACAAATATTAAACAACTACTGAAAATAGTATGCAAGATATAAATATAGTCCATACAACATCCATAACCAACTAATTCACGAATGACCAGTAAATAAATACTAATTGTGTTTTGATTTCTGCAGATTTATGAACAATTATTGAAAACTTAAGAAACGGCCAAGAGAACTAAAAAACCAATCATAGATTAGCAGACATCTGTTCTATCTTCTTCATCAGTCATTCTTTCCTATGCAGAACAACGTTAAATTGAGAGGGGAGAAAGGGGCGATTGCAGTAGTACCTAAACGAAATAATCATAAACAAATTATGTAGAGTTGAAATCAAGAACATGGAAAGTTGGCACAAAAATAAGTGCACCCTAACCAATTTATCTCTATCACAGGGACTTATAAATATCATGCCTTATAAAATAAAGAGAGTTAGGCTTCGTTTGGCGCGGCTTATTTGCTCCGGTGAGTTTGGACCAAAACGCAATTATCATATAATGTATGTTTGGCATGAAAAAGGTTATGACCGCTACCAAGAAAATAAACTAATTTTGTGCATAAAATGCATGAAATTTTTAGGTGAGGTCGTGCGTTCACGAACGACAATTCATGACCACCGCGTTCACGACCGCCACCACCGCGCCAAACGAAGCCTTAGTCCATTTGGGTTCGATTCAGTATAGGGGAGTAGAAAGTAAAAAAAAACAATATTTATACTTTGGAATGAATCATCCATAACGACATAAAATCTAATTGTCCCATACCTACTACTTTCACTGTTCCTTGGACTTGTAGTTCCTTACGACTACACAACAAATTATTTAAGAAAATTAAAACAAATAAAAATCATAGCTATTTCCAGCCATTTAAAAATTGAAGTTCCTTGCACAACAAATAAAAAACATAAATCATTATCAACACACCAAAAATCAAATATAAGATGTAAATAATCATGCAACTTAATGAATTAAGGTACATAACAAAATTCAATCCTAAAAGAATGAAGCAATAGCATGATAATTGAGTAAAAATTGTTACGGGAGCACTAATTCAATATATATGCATATAATGAATATGAATCCAAGTTCATGCAGATAGTCTAGCATAATTTGATGTTTATATAATAACAATAATGTCCAACAAATCTATGTCTTGACATGCACCACGATAGTGTGCAAAGTCATAGAGGCCAACAACTATAATAAAAAACCAAATATAGAACAGTAATTATATGTGAAAATCTCTTCCACATGAAGTGCGCAGGTAGCACATTAAATCCCGGCGTGCTGAAAATCATAATTTATAAGTGAAAATCACCAAAATGCCAAAGTCTATGAAAATCACCTCTATAATGAAGTAGCGCATTAAGTTCAACTACACGATTAATACTTGTTCATAATTTAAAAGTGTAATTGAAATAGAACAAAAAATCTGGTTGTGAACACTGTGCAAAGGAATGCATACTGTAATAGAAATGCTTGTAGATAGACTCTATTTGTGATGCAATAGAAATAACTGTAATACAATAAAAATGTAGTTTGGTAAACATACAATTGTAGTGAGTTGCGGAAGGGTGGCTAATATCACAGTGAATTGCTTGAATTCATTGATGCAATCCGAGCAAATATTTCTTTAAACACAACGTTCTTCGTGTGCACGCCCTCATGACCATCTACTGTGTAATTCTTTACTAAAATTCTTGTGCATTGAGCTGAAACACCTCTTGATAGTGCAACGTAAAGCTGGTCATGACTGAATACGTGATTAGGAAGATAGATCCCGACATTTTCAATTGTCTGTCCTTGAGACTTGTTAATTGTTAAGGAGAAGCTTAGTCTGATCAGAAATTGCTTTCTCGTCAATTCAAACGGCATCTTGTAATCTTCAGGACTCTTAAGCGGTATGCGTGGAATGAATACTCTGTGTCCCTTGAATTGTCCCACAAATATATTAGCCTCGATGACATTTCTCCCAAATCTACGACACAGCAGCCTTGTGCCATTGCATAATCCAATTTTTGGATCTATATTTCGGAGTAGCATAATTTGACATCCACGCTTTAATGCAAGCTTGTGCGGTGGGAGATTACCAGGATCAATAGAGTTTAAAAATTCTGGGAGGTATAAATTGTGGTTGTCATCGGAGACTGAGTCAAATGAGTAATAAGTTGTAATATCCCCCGGGAACAAATGGAGGCATTTTTCATTCAGTTTGGCGACGTCTTCATTCAGCGGAGTAATTAGGGCACTTGCCTCCATATATTCACCATCAAAAGTATTGACATCGTAAGCTTACATATCTGGGAAAACAAAATTTATCAATCTATCGATTGAATGATTGCCTTCCCAAGGCATAACAATAGAATCAATAATCCGAATCATGTCATTGTACAGCGTGTGCTCCTCACCATCTCCAACCTTAAGTAAGAATTCGGCGTATTGGATGTCATCGCGAGCCCTCATATTATCTGATAATTTTAGTAACTTTACGTCTTGCCATAGATAAGACTCGATGATGCTTGCCCGAATTATTTCACTTCGCGACCCATTAACAACAATAGGCATAACCTGTCGAAAATCACCTCCCAATATAATTACCTTGTCACCAAATGGTTTGTCTATTTTTAACACATCACGCAATGTACGATCAAGGATTTCGAAAGTCTTCCTATTTGTCATAGGCACTTCATCCCAAATTATTGCAAAAGCAAGCTCGACCAATTTGGGCATGTCAGATTGTTTACTAAAACCGCACATTTTCGTATTGTCTAATTTAATTAGAATTTTAAATTTAGAGTGAGCGGTGTTTCCACTCGGAAGCAAATTTGCAGCTATTCCGGAAGTTGCGGTTGCGATAACAATATGACCCTCGTTACGGAGGGTAGCGAGCATACATCGATAAAGAAACATTTTTCCTGTTCCACCTGGTCCGTCAACAAAAAAAACAGCCTCATTTCCTTGCCTTATGTAAGTAGTGATAGTGTTGTACGCCATTAGTTGTCCATGGTTTAGTAGTGCGGGCGAATTTAAATCCACAGCTGATATTGGAATTGATAGCTCATTCTCAATTAATCCTGGCAAGTCCACGGAGAACTGGAAGCCCTCGCCGAGTCGTGGTAAGTCAAAATCTTTTGTGCTGTTATTATATTGTTCGAAGATGTTGTTTAACTCACACAACAATCGGTTAGTTAGAAATGTAGTATTTGAAGTGCTTTAGCTTCCGTAATCTTCGAACATAGCTACGCAATTTTTGTCCCACGGAGTTCTAACACTTGTGGGCTCACAGTACAACAGTATTGTCGCGAATAACCATCTCAGTGCTGAAGGCATTTTGAAATTCCTTGCTTCCGCTAGGCATTCTCGGATGTTGTTGTCTTCCTCAAGAAGTCCCAAACGCTCAGTAGCTTCCTTGAAAGTTGCGCAATGAACCCCTTGGATAGTGCGAAGATAATCAAATGATGTTGGTGTTGGGACGTGGTTAAGTAGAAGACGTAGATAGAAGCGCTCTCCCTCAGTTGGTGATACGGCGTAAAGTCGACCGACGACAATTCGACTTCGTTGTCTTCTTATACATTTTTTTGATTGTGTGAGCCACCTGTAGTGTTTTGCGAATTCCACATACAAATGTTATACATATTCCAGTCCATCTCTGTATATTCTGAAGAACTCAGTTAACATTGTTCGTGAATTTCGTTCATTAGCTAGAACATCAGAAACAGACTGATTATTTCGAAATCGAACTTCATGCTGATTTGGGAGATGTATTTGTAATCGCACTACAGATGGATAAGTTTGGTACATATGAAATTTAAAAAGTTTCCATGAAGCCTCCGGTGGGCAGATCCAATGGCCGTCTAGGTATTTATTGACTTCGTCGTAGTTTGGACCAGGACGAACCTCGAAAGCAACCCAATCTGGGCCCTTATATACGTATTTATATAGATATTTGATGCTCTTAATGCTATTGCAAATTTCTACATTAACATGACAGTCATACTTTAGCAGGAGCCAGGGGTTGTAAGGAACCACCCACCCATTATCAACAACCAAATCTGCATTTCCCCTAAGTGGAATTGATCTGTTATCATCCCTTCGACGGTAAAGTGGGTAAGAATCAAGGCCATGAGTAGTGCATTCAGAGAATTGTTTTGGGAAGCCCTTTTTACATACATTATTGCTCATGCATTGCGCGTTTGGTTTTAAATGGCCACATGGTCCGTGTATCATATGCTTGAGCACCGCATTGTATAGCTCTGGTTCTTCCGACTGATTCGGTATCTCGGCTCTGACGATGCTGTCGTAGTCATCTGGAGAAGTTAACTTATCATGTTCATTAAACATAAAAAGCATATGTGTGTGGGGAAGACCCCGCTTTCGAAATTCGATGACGTGGACATGGGCAACAACTCGACCTAGTACGCCTTTGTGGAAGATGTCTTCTTTTAAACTTTCTAGCCTTGCATGAAATATTCTAGATATCAAATCTGGGAGATCTTGAGGCGTTTGTCAGGGGAAAAGCTCATTGGTAATCTCAGACCAAGATGGATTGCATGTCATTGTTAGAAAGATATCTGGCTTTCCGAAATTACGCACAACCGCCATGGCGTCTTGGTAACGCTGGTACATATCTCTTGGACTCCCAATAAAAGAAGAAGGTAGTACTGTTCTACGGCCCACGTTACCTGCATTGAGACAATGTTTGTATTTTTTTAAAACAAAACCATAAACTTGAACGATGCTTAATAGTTATTATGTACATGTAACTGAAGGCACCTGCATCATTTTCACCACTATTTAAGCAGTCTTGTAAGCCCTGATATTGCTCGGCGCGAATATCGCTTTGGTGCGACCTAATCCAGCGAAGTTTTTGTGTCTCAATTTTGATGTACATGTCGACGATGTACTGTTGCAGTAAACGCCCTGCAAGAAGAAGCATGGTAGGTGTATTTCCTTGGGTCTGGCAGTAAGAAGACTAAATCAGTAGACATTATGATAAATTGTTTGGCATATAGGGGAACGTGCAAATTTTGTAATACATGTAGCAAGTATGAATAATAGTCGTAACAACTTATTCGATTTGCTTGAGGTATAGTCTCGTCGCCGATCCAGCCATATGACCCGTGCGGTAGGAGCAATGGATATTGTAGAGGATCGTAGAAGCCAGAGTATTCCTTTAGCGTTAGGAGCGCACCAGTAGTTGTTTCGACGACAATGTCTCTATCATTTGCTTCCATGAAGTCATCTGCGCCGACTAATATTGTTGCAACCTGTGAAGCAGTTGGAAGCGAGTATTGGCGCTCATTAGATGGTCTCTCTCTAATCAGTAATCTAAATTGTTGTATGTTTGGGCACTTTGCAAGCTGCCTTAAAGTCTGTACAAAAGGATTTACAGCATCGAGTATCGCGGAGATCTTCTCAATCGTCTGGATTGCCAGTCCTGGACTTTCATGTAACCTATTTTCCACCTCGTGCTCAGTGTCATAAATGAATAATTGTAAGAAACACGGTCGAGTGTCGTATGCTGGGAGGAGAGAGTCAATCCTATGATAGATTAAACCATGTGCTCTGAAAGAGTAAATACCCTGATTAAATGCTGGCATGCTTTCATCAAGTGTTACTCTCATAGATGTGAAGGAGAAAACGTGGTTGTACGCGCGTATATTTTGTCTGAAATTGCGTGCTTCTGTTGTTTGCGACGTGAAAAGTTCCAGCAGCGCAAGCGGTGGTGGAATATCAGGAAGATTTACCCTTCCTCCCTTGCAGCATAAAATAGTATTTTCCTTATGGAAGAGTTTAGCCTGGCAATGTGGGCAAAAAGTCGGGGGAGATAGCGTAACCTCATGCACTTTATGTGTTGGGTAACAATTTTTTGCACATAAATGAGCAGTGGATCTTTGAGTAGGATCATTGCCTACTTAGTAAGAAAGAGAGATGAGTGGTTGAAGAATATTGTTGTAAGTAGCATTGTGACATTAGCACATACCATAGACAGGTGATGAATGTTCTGTCGATGGCATTTCGACAGCATGGTTAATTGTTGGTGCTACGGTATTGACATTTTGGATTTCAAATGTAGCGGGGATTTGTGCAGAGAGCGCATCAGTTCTATGTTGTTGAAGAAGTGCGCTTCTCCGTTGATGTTGGGTTTGAGCATGTGCTTGCGTTGCACGACGTTGATTGACGTGACTTCTCAATGAACATATTAGTTGTGAACATTTGTATAACATAATAAAGATGGTTGTGACGGTATGTAATATGAAAGTGATGGTAGTCAAAATGTGTAGTTCAATTGAGTGAAGTGTAGCACCTGGCGGAATTGCAGAACAGTTTCTATTGTAATTAGGAGCGCTTGTCTGAGTCCTTGATGATTGAGTCATCACAGTACCTATAAGTATAGGGATATAATTACTATGTAAGAGTTGTGTCTCGCAGGTGTAGTAGGCATGATGATCCATTATAGAGGACGTTAGACCTGCAACATTTGTTACATGATTCATTGTTGATGTTACGTTGATAGAGGTTGAGTTTGGCATGGTCGCATTTGCCACCGCACGTTGATTTTGGCGGATTTCCCTTCTTCTGGTGTTATTTGCATCGCGTCGGTCCTGAATTGATGCATATATCGGAGGCCTTCCTCTTCGGCGAGATGTTGCATGCCGAAAGCCTGTGGCAGCATTAGCGCTACGTCCATCTTCAGTCATGGTCGAAACTTCATGTGAAATCATAGAAGACTGAGGAATTAGAAAGCATAAAAGAAGTTGATTGAGTAGTGTAGTTAGTATAATGGCAAACCTTCACTATTTGGTGCAACAGGCGTTAACGACGCCCCATAATTGGAAGTTGAGCCTGGCGTTCTTGAAGGTGCTCCAATGGTAGGCAATACGTACGACAGTTGAATAGATGTGTTAGCAGACATGGTTGCAATCACGTGGTTTAAATCTTCCCTGTTAAGTGCTGGGTTGGTTGGCTCGTCATGTGTGTCATGTGCGTCATGTGTGCCTATTTGGTAAGAATGTAAAGGTTTGCGTCTGAATATAAAGGATGCGTCCACATGAATGTTAAGGCAGATTTTAGCTGACCTTGAAAGGATGTATCAATAGTTCGTTGAGATCGGGCTAGTTCCCTTCTTCGGGCATTAGTAGCATCGCGCCTGTCTTGAATTGATGGATATATCGGTGGCCTTCCTCTTCGGCGATATGTTCCAGGGGTCAATCCGACGGAAGTAGATCCGTTTTGTCCATTTGCATCTATTTGTTGAAGTCCGCGTCGGTGTATGTCGTGAAGATAACGTAGTTCACGCCTTCTTGTTGTACGTGCAACTTGTTCTGTTCTCGTTGGCATCGCTAATTATCGGTCGGCCGAAATAATACAATGGGCAAGAGTATGGAAAAGAGTGTACTTAGCATAGAGCAAACATCATAAAGGTACAGGTGTACAACCTCGGGTTCGCCCAGAGCCAGAAAATAGAATCAAGTCAAGGTTAAGCTCCAATGGGAAGAAGTCAAGAGGGGGGGGGGAAGCCAGTGCGACCCCACCTGGGCGAGAGCGAACATCGAGTGGGGTTCCCACAGACCACTCGCGTATGGCGCCCCCCGCGCGAGGGTGAGCGAGAAGTCTAACTCGACAACAGTGCTTTAAGGACTACTCGCGGTAAAAGCCGCGCAAGCGCGAATGGGTCAGAGTCGCGAGTGGCACTATACAGCCCGTTCCGCGTGCAAGTAACAAGTAACAAAAGCAGGTGAGCCAGATCCTCGCGGGTCATACCCGCGGTCTCATAGGCGAGTCGGCTTCTTTCCGAGTTTCGGTGTTCAACGAACTCTGTTCCGCGTTCGACGAAATCCGTTCGACGAACATCCTTTCTCAGTTCGACGAACTTGCTTCTTAGTTCAACGAACGCCACGCTTCAGCCTCGGCGAAATCATCTCAGTGGCTGGGCTGGGAAGGTCGGCCGTCTCAGCGGCCATTTCTGTCCCGTCCCAGTGGACCCACTGAGACAAGCAATTGTCTCAGCGGGCTCAAGCAGAAGGGAGTGCGAGACCCGGCCCCGGTGGAGTCCGCTGGAAGAGGTGCGAGCGGGGTCTTCACAGACCGCCCACCTAAGTGGGGTTTCAGGTCCGACAGGTGGAAGAAGTAACAAAGAAGGCGAGTCAGGGCTTCAAGGGTCGCTCGCAGAAAAGAAGGCGAGCCAGGGCTTCAAGGGTCGCTCACAGGAAAGAATGCGAGCCAGCGCTTCAAGGGTCGCTCGCGGGAAGGCAGGCGAGTCAGGTACTCACTATCTGCTCGCGAGAAGGCGGACGGGCTGGATTTCTTCCAGGTGTCCGTGTTCGACGAAATTTGTTCCGCGTCTGACAAACTCGCATCACATTCTTAGTTCGACGATTTGGTTTCTCAGCTCGGCGAACTCGATCGTTCCGCCGGTTCAGCAGATTTACACAAGGCCAAGGGGAGATAGCAAGAAGGCACGCGAGTCGTGTCCCTGTGAGCCCAAGCCTCAAGGTCAGCTCGCAAGAAGGCAGGCGAGCCGGGCACTCGCCGATCGCTCAAAGGAAGGTGGAGCTCCCGTCCGCATTAGGCGAACTCAACTCAGGGTTCGACGAAATTTGTTCTGCGTTCGACGAACGCCGATCTTAAGTCAAGATCGACAAACTCGGCTCGGCGCTCGACGAAATTTGTCCCGCGTCCGACGAACGGCACCTTTGGATCTGTCTCAGCGGTTTTCCCCCAACTGCAGCTCAGCTCGACGGGGAGTGAAATTACCCTTCTACCCCCAATGGTCTGCCATTAGCCCGTCCAAACAGCAGAGTTTGGTTGTTAGCAGGCCAAATTGGGGTGCGTTTAGTAAAACCAAAGGGCGGAATCCCTCTATTGACAGACCATGAGTAAGAAAACTATAAATAGACCTTAAAGGGCACCTTGGGAGTGGATTCTGATCTCAGTTCTCTGAGCTTCTTCTTCCCTCGGTTACTTTGGTTTAGCTCTCTAGCTCTCCAAGGTACCTAAGTCTCAACTTTGGCTTGGGAGGGGAAGCGCTCAACGATCTTTCAGGTTTGTGGTGGGACCTCCTCGCTGGGACTAAGGTCTTAGTCTGTTTCTGAATCCCTGGTCTGCTCCTTTCGAGGGACCAGTAAGGGCCAGCTGCCCCTCAACTTGTTGAGGGCCCGAGCTTCACAAGAGATCAAAAAATTGGTTTCAACATTTTGGTGCGGTGAGCGTGGAGCGTGGCTGGTCCAAGAAGATTCCAAGAAAGGAACATGGCAGGAGATGAAGAGCAGGGCGAGGAGCTCAGCGGGTCGCCCCCGACGGCGATGTAGAAAATGTTCTTGGACTTCAGGCGAGAAGTCCTCGACACCCTCGGGTTCGTGGTCGCAGGGCTGCGTAGTGAGTTCGCGACCCCAGCGGTTCAAGCGTCCCATCCTCCGACAGCGGTTGGCGAGGATGGCCCGGGAGGAAGGGCTAGAAAGGAGGTGGCTGGAGGGTCGGTGCCGAACCTGGAGGGGCGAGTGTTGTTAACCAGTCTGGTGAGCTCGGTGCCAGCAAGCATAGTGCAGGCGAGTGCGGCACAGGCGAGTGGGGAGCAGGTGGGTGCGGTGCAGGCGAGCGCGATCCTGGCGAGCGTGGCATCCGTAGGAGAGGCTCCGGGAAAGGTGGCTCTCACGAGCAATGTTCCAGCGAGCTCAAGCCAGGTGAAGGAGCTTGGGGGGCGAGTGGAGCAGGAAAAGACAGCAGGTAGGGGAAGCCCCTTCTGCGAGTTAGTGCTTTCTGCACCCGTTCCGGAAGGGTTCGGGGAGTGGGACAGGGTCTACTACCATGGTCGGGACGACCCAGTCCAGCACCTGCAGCCGTTTGAGGACTCGGTCTCTATCAGACCGATGTCGGACGCCTTCAAGTGTCGGCTCTTCGCCGTCACCCTAAAGGAGAAGGCCCGGGAGTGGTTCCACCAACTTCCGGTCGGATCGATCTACGCATTTGAAGATTTTCGTAGAAGTTTCTTGTTGCGGTTTTCAACTTCGAAGAAGAGGAAGAAGGATGCCGAGTCCCTCTTCAAGGTGAAGCAGGAGCCCAAGGAGTCGCTGGCTCATTATGCAGACCGGTTCCAAGAAGAAGTGTTGCTCCCCCAGGAGACGCCCGGGTTTGCCCTTCAGCTCGCCTTCATGTTGGGGCTGAAGGAGAGTTTCTTCAAGATGGATCTGAAGAGAAAGGCACCCGTCTCCTACGAGCAGTTGATGGAAAGGGCGGCGGAGGAGGTCGAAAGTGAGGAGGCCAATCCGGAACTCGCCAAGAGGCTAGCAAAGCTCAGTGAGCCGGAGGTCAAGCGGCAGGAGGTAAGGAGAAGGGAAGAGACCCGAGCCCCGGAGGGGGATGGAGGCAACATGGCAGGGGGATGCAAGGTCAGGGAAGAGGCTACGCTCCAGGGGGGGGTAACTTCTATGGGGGGCAAGGAAGACCCCAACAGTTAGGATGGAGGCAGGGTCTGAGGCAGATGCCTCCCCCGCCCCAGCAGGCTATGGCGATCAGACGAGGAAGAGGAGGAAGAGGAAGGAGGGAAGGAGTGGAAGAGGGAGCAGGAAGGAGGAGAGGAAATAGGGGCAGAGGCCGAGAGGGGAGAGGTGACGTTGCCGTACTGTGACTTCCATGATGAGGAAGGCCACGTAACGGCCACCTGCCCCGAATTCTTAGAGACCAAAAGAGCTAGAATGTCGGCGCCGCGACCGCAGCAGCAGGTGAGGATTGAGGAGGTCCTGCCTCGGGAGGACGAAGAGGAGAGGTGCGAAGACAGGGTCGATTTGGGGACCCGAGGAGGGATCGGGGTGATCCATGGGGGAGTAGGGATAGAAGGCAACCCGCAAGACGAGCCTCCATACCATCTACCATCGGGGCGTGGCTTCAACATCCACGGCTCCACCCCCAGCAGAAAAAATCACTTTCTCTCAGAAGGACATGCCGGGTCATGAGGACCCTTTCTGCGACGCATTGGTCATCCAAACCACCATCGAGAACTTCACAGTGTCCCGAATTCTCGTGGACAATGGGAGCTCGGTCAACGTCATCTTCAAGAGGGCGTTCGACGAGATGAAGGTGGAGGCCAGAAGGGTGTTGGCCTCGGATGGCCCTCTGTTTGGGTTTTCGGGGGAAAGGAAGGAAGTGGAAGGCGGAGTGGACTCCATGTGACCTTAGGGGGGGAAGTCCTGGAACTGCCGCTTCATGATAGTAGATGCCCCTAGCAGCTACAGCGCCATCTTCGGACGGCCTCTCATCAGCGCGTTCCGATGCATCCCATCCACCTTCCACCAGTGCCTCAAGTTCAGCACGGGTGGAATCCAGATCCAGGTCCGGGGAGACCCCAAGGTGGCGAGGCAGTGCTATGTGACTGTCGTCAACACCATCTCTTGGATGGAAGAAGAAGAGGAGTGGGATAAGGTGATAGAATAGGTGGTCGAGGCTGAGGAGGAGGAGAGGTTGGAAGGAATGATGAATGAATGAGTAGTTCATGCCCAGGAAGGGGTCTTTGAGGGGCCTAGGGCGGAGGAGGGAGAAGAAGGAGAGAAAGAAGAGGAGGCCCCGGGAGGAGAGGCAGAGGAGTTGATGGTAGTAGGAGAGGAAGAGAGGGGGGAAGGAATCAAGGTGCTCGCTTGTGGCAGAGAGGAGGACAACGCTTGGGGGGAGCAATCCAGGATGGAAGCTGTGGAGGAAGTGGTGGAGGTAGAGGTGACCACCAAGTCCGGAACAATCGAGAAGATCAGGATCAGCGGAGAGCTCAGCCCGGAGGACCGGAGGAAAGTCTCGGCTTGCGTCCAAGACAACGTGGATGTCTTCGCATGGAGTGCTGCGGAGATGCCGGGGATCGATGCGAATGTGGCGTTCCATCGCCTCAACTTCAATCCCGGTACTCGCCCCATTCGTCAAAAGAAGAGGTCCATTGCGGACAAGCTGGAAGCACCTATCCGGGAGGAGGTGAACAAGCTCATCAAGGCCGGCTTTGTATCGGAGATCCAGTACCCAGGCTGGGTCTCCAATGTAGTGATGGTAAAGAAAGGGGATGGTAAGTGGAGAATGTGCGTTGATTTTTCCTTGCTTAATAAATCATGCCCCAAGGATTGTTACCCCTTGCCTAGAATCGACGCGCTGGTTGACTCAGCCATCAGTTTCTCTGTGATGTCTTTTTTAGATGCTTTTTCAGGTTATCACCAAATTCGCATGCACCCTCCCAACATCAAGGATGTATCCTTCATCACCGGGGATGGGTGCTATTGTTATAAAATGATGTCGTTCGGTTTGAAGAACGCAGGGGCAACATACCAGTGAATGCTGGATAGAGTGTTTCGCGAATAGAAGGGTAGGAACCTGGAGGTCTACGTGGACGACCTGATGATCAAAAGTCGAGACCTTGAATCCCACCTCAGGGATCTCGAGGAAACCTTTGGGACGTTGAGAAAATTTAAGATGAAACTCAACCCCATGAAGTGTGTCTTCGGGGCTAGCAGGGGAAAGTTCCTGGGCCACTTGCTCACCCCAGCAGGGGTGGAGCCTAACCCTGACAAGGTTAAAGCCATCTTAGAGTTGGGGTCGCCAAGAAACGTGAAGGAGGTTCAGCGCCTCACGGGAAAATTGGCCGGACTCAGTAGGTTCCTCTCCAAGGCGGGCGAGAAGTGCGCACGTTTCTTCAAGGTATTACGAGGAAACAAAAAGTTTGAATGGACCTCGGAATGTGTGGAAGCTCTGCAGGCTTTAACCTTGTCAGGTTCCTCTATCCCTATACTTGGGGGTAGGATCTGAAGCGGTAAGTTCGGTGTTGGTCCAGGAAGAAGGGAGGAGGCAGTTCCCCATCTACTACGTTAGCCGGGTGCTGAGGAAGGCGGAGCTCCGATACCCAATTTTGGAGAAGTTGGCTTTCGCTTTGGTGGTATGGCCTCGGAAGCTCAGGCCATACTTCCAAGCGCACTCAATCAAAGTGGTGACCGACCACCCGCTTCGCAAAGTCATGGAATGGGTGGAGCACTCAGGGAGGCTAGCCAAATGGTCTGTGGAGCTAAGTGAGTTCGACATCACTTTTGTGCCTAGGACGTCAATCAAGGTACAAGCGGTGGCGGACTTCATGGTGGACTACGCAACTGAAGTGGAGGAGCATGAATCACCTCTCTCGGTGGAACGGAAGATGTTGGTGGATGGTGCGTCAGGGAAGCACTCCTATGGAGGGGGAATCATCCTGATAAGCCCCCAAGGGACAAAGATCGAGCAGGCCTTGAGCATCCATTTCCCGATTACCAACAACCAGGCCGAGTACGAGGCGGTGATAGCAGGCATGCGGCTGGTCAGGGAGCTGGGAGTGCAGGACGTGGAGGTCTCAACGGACTCCATGGTGGTGGCATGCCAAATCAGGGAGAATTTGAGGTAAGGGAGCCGACCCTCCAACGCTACCTGGAGAAGGTTAAGGGGGTCATCGGCCAATTTCGCACTTTCTCCATCACACATGTGCCGAGGGAGGAGAGCACCCCGGCAGACCTCCTAGCCAAGTTTGGTCCTCGGGCTGGAGGGACAGTATCGGAACTCTTCCGACCTTCCATCGAAGAAGGGGAGCTGATGGAGGTGGATCAGCGGGCATCGTGTCCCTTCGTCACCTTCCTGGCATCGGGAAAGTTCCCTGAAGGGGACGTGGATAAACGGCGGCTCAGGTACAAATCGGTATATTACTCCTTACATGAAGGGTTGCTATACCGCAAAATACTCTCGGGACTCCTATCTCGTTGCGTGTCTGAGGAGGAGGTCCCGAGAGTCCTCAAAGAAATCCACTCGGGGGAGTGTGGCAGTCACTCCGGGAGCCGGACTTTGGAGGGGAGAGTGCTGAGGCAAGGCTACTTCTGGCCTACCCTTAGCAAGGATGCAGCAGAATTTGCGAGAAAGTGTTCAAAGTGTCAGCTCTATGCTCCACTCCAACTCCTCCCAGCCCAAAGGCTCCAGACCATCACAGCTCAGTGGCCCTTCGCTATATGGGGATTGGATTTGGTGGGACCCTTCCCCCAGGCAAGCGGCCAAAGGAAGTTTCTACTGGTGATGATAGACTACTTTTCCAAATGGGTCGAGGTGAAGGCGCTGGCCAAGGTAACATCCCAGGTAGTGAGAAATTTTGTTTGGGGTGAAATAATTTGCAGGCATGGGCTCCCTCTAGCCATCGTGACGGATAACGGACCCCAATTTGCCAGCGAAGAATTTGTTAGTTTTTGCACCCAACTCGGCATAGATCTCAGATTCGCATCGGTCCACCACCCAAGGAGCAACGGTCAGGTGGAGGCAGCGAACAAGATAATTGTCAACCTACTAAAAAATAAGGTGGAGAATCTCAGAGGTAATTGGGTGGAGCAGCTACCCTCGGTCCTATGGGCCTTGAGGACTACTCCAAATATGGCCACAGGAGAAACCCCCTTCAAACTGTCTCATGGGTCCGAGGCCATCCTCTCGATAGAATTCGAAGTCAAAACCCCCAGGGTGATCACCGCGGGCGAAGGAAATAGAGAATGGTTAATAGAAAATGATGCAGAGCAAAGGTTGTCCCTGGACCTAGTAGAAGAGCTCTGGGACCTCGCCACTGTCCGACAGGAGGAAATGAAGAGGCGGATGGCCCGGTACTTTGATCAACATGTCAGGATAAAGCAATTCGAGAAAGGAGATTTGGTCCTGGAGAAGGTAGATGCGGCAGGAAGAGGAGCCGCTGTGGGTAAGTTAGAGCCCAATTGGGAGGGGCCCTACATTGTAAGCGAAGTACTCAAGTCAGGGGGGTACCACCTCCAGGATGTGGAAGGGGTACCTCTCGGCCGAGCCAGGATTGGGGATGATTTGAAGAGATTTTATCCTTAGCAAATTTTTGTAACAAACTTCTGTATGTCTTCTCCTCAATACATATACTTTAAAGTGATTCTTTAGCAGGTCACAAGTTCTTTGATGTTGGAATGCCCCAGATCGATTCCGCTGTCGGGCTCTCATTGACGGTGGATCAGGTTGATCTCTGGAGAGGCTGGCAAGGTTACAAGTCCTTTGGTGCTGGAATGCCCCAGATTGATTCCACTGTCGGTCTCTCATAGACGGTGGGTCAGGTTGATCTCTGGAGAGGCTGGCAAGGTTACAAGTCCTTTGGTGCTGGAATGCCCCAGATCGATTCCGCTGTCGGGCTCTCATAGACGGTGGGTCAGGTTGATCTCTGGAGAGGCTGGCAAGGTTACAAGTTCTTTGATGCTGGAATGCCCCAGATCAATTCCGCTGCCGGGCTCTCATAGACAGTGGGTCGGGTTGATCTCTGGAGAGGATGGCAAGGTTACAAGTCCTTTGGTGCTGGAATGCCCCCGATCGATTCCGCTGCCGGGCTCAAATAGACGGTGGGTCAGGTTGATCTCTGGAGAGGTTGGCAAGGTTACAAGTTCTTTGATGCTGAAATGCCCCAGATCGATTCCGCTGCCGGGCTCTTATAGACGGTGGGTCAGGTTGATCTCTGGAGAGGCTGGCAAGGTTACAGGTCCTTTGGTGCTGGAATGCCCCAGATCAATTCCGTTGTCGAGCTCTCATAGACGGTGGGTCAGGTTGATCTCTGGAGATGCTAGCAAGGTTATAAGTCATTTGGTGTTGGAATGCCCCCGATCGATTTAGCTGTCGGGCTCTCATAGACGGTGGGTCAGGTTGTTCTCTGGAGAGGCTGGCAAGGTTACAAGTTCTTTGATGCTGGAATGCCCCAAATCGATTCCGCTGTCGGGCTCTCATAGACGGTGGGTCAGGTTGATCTCTGGAGAGGCTGGCAAGGTTACAAGTCCTTTGGTGCTGGAATGCCCCAGATCGATTCCGCTGTCGGGCTCTCATAGACGGTGGGTCAGGTTGATCTCTGGAGAGGCTGGCAAGGTTACAAGTCCTTTGGTGCTGGAATGCTCCAGATCGATTCCGCTGCCGGGCTCCCATAGACGGTGGGTCAGGTTGATCTCTGGAGAGGCTGGCAAGGTTATAAGTCCTTTGATGTTGGAATGCCCCAGGCCGATCCTGCTGTCGGGCTCTCACTAGCCGATGAAATAAGTCGGTCTCAAGGATCATCCAGCATGCAGGTTATTCATGCCAAGCGACTCGGCCTGCGGAAATCTGTCAAGACCTATGCGAGGCGAGCCCTGGGGCTCGCTCGCGTGAAGGCAGACACCCGCGGCGGATGACAAACGTCTAAGTTCAAGAAATAAAAGCAGGGCAGGGGAAGTACAGTGTCGCGAAGTCTGCCGGGTCGGGCCGTAGCTCGCGAAAATGCTTAAGCGCACTCAAGGGGCTAACCTTATAACCATCACCAAAAAGGAATATGCGAGCGCGAGCCTGACTAAACGCAGAAGTATGGAAACACAGGCGGGCACGACAGGATACACCTGCGCGGGCACGAGCATAAGTGTGAGTGCGAGTGATAAGATAAGAAGAGAGGCGTTCGACAGATATACAGAACAGTCCTTTCGTTGGACAAGAGCATTATCGTCAAACTGCGAATTCGCCGACCAAAGCAGAAATCTTACACTCGGAAAAATCGCCCGCTGTAAATCCTTCGCTCGCTCTCGCGATCCTACGACCATAACACACCGCATACACAAAAATAGGCGAGAGCGAACACCACGAGCACAACACCAATAAGGAAAGAAGCGAGAGAAACGAATAAGAGAAAATATATGAAGCAGCAAGCGAGCAGCAGATGGAAAATATACATCATTTTTATTCTGCCCAAAGGTTTTACAAAGTTACGTGGCGTCCTCGCCAACCAAAGACAAAAGAAAGGAAAACCAGCATCACAAAATTACGACTCATCCGCGGATTGCTCGTCTTCGCTCCTCTCAGAGGGTGTGGTAGGAAGGAACATCTCCGAGACCAAGTCTTCCAAGGTGAGATCCGCCGCCTCCGCAGTAAGCAAGCTGGATCGCTTGAGGGTGCGGAAGGCGAACATCGCTGCATGAAGCGACCCCTCTCGCATCTCCGTCTTGTGCTCCAGCCGCTTAGCCTTCAGCGACCTAGGGCTGGGCGGGATGACGGCGTGGGCCAGCTCGCGGTTCAGGGTCTTTAACCCTTCTACTTGCTGCGCCAGGTCAGCGTTGAGAGAAAGGAGCTCGTTGGTGGGCTCGACATCCTGCAAAGAAAAGGTTCAGGTGCGAGTAGGGAAGGATAAGAAAGGGTAGACGAATGAACAAAACTCACCATCCCACCCTGGAGGCTGGCGACAAGGCCATCCGAGAAATTCAGTTTTTCTTTAAGGTCGGCCACTTCCTCTGTCGCGGCCTTCAACTCCTCCTAAAGAGCCTCAGAGCTCTTCTCCTCTCTCAGGCGCACGACCTATTTCACAGTGATCCTCATCTCGCGCATGAGCTCTTCCGAATTTCTCTCCAGCTGGAAGTTGTGCCAGCCCAGCGTGTGGGCTAGCTCCAAAGAGCAGAGTTGGGACCGTGCGCTCTCATGAGCGAGTATCCGGGAGGACATCTTGTTGAACTCTGCCGCGTCCTCACGTCCGTAAAGGCCGAAGGACAGGCCGAAAGCGTCGACACCGACCGTATTCTCCTCCACCCAGGAGGGGAGGAGAGTTGATATCGAGGCCCGGTTAGTCTTTTCGTCCCAGACAACAAAGGCGCGTCGGCCTCGTCCAGATGCTTGCCCCCCAAGCCGTAGTTTCGGTGGCGTGCCGGGTTAGGCACCTTCGAGGTGCCGGCCACCTCCGTAGAGGGCTCGCTAGACACCTTTCCCTGGGGTCGGGTCGCCGGGCGACTTCCCTCGGATGGGACCTTGAGAACCTCCTTCCCCTTGGTCGGAAGAATCATCTTCGGTTTCTTGGGGGGGGGGGGAGGTAGAGACTTAGACCCCCGGCTCGCAGGGGTCGGCCACTTAAGATAGGTCGGGGTCGAAGAAGGAATGGGCTCTCAGCAGATCTCGGCGGTGGAGGTGGCAAGCTGAAGGGCAAAGGAGGTCTGCCCAACCTTTGCTTGAGGGGGGTTGACCGGGAGATCTCGCTCTCCTGCGAGTAAGAGATAGACCACGTCAGGAAGGGAAGAAGTAACACAAGTTAGCAGAGCGAGCGCGAGCCAAACCTGCTCCAGGGGGCACGGGAAGAAGCGAGTCGACGTTTCTCCTGAGATAGACCACCTCGAAGTTGGTCGACATGCGCTTGAAGAGATCGCCCTCAGGGCCACCGAGCGTCAGGGGGCAGTAGGTGGCCTTGGATCGCTGGATGGGCGAGAAGGGCACATTGCCGAATGGGCCCTTCACAATGATGAACTTTTGAGGCCAATAATGGCTCTTGTTGACTGTCTCATGAACTTTGGCGTGGCTGCTCGCGAAGAAGGCAGACCCGTCTTTGTTCGCCCTACAGGAGAACAACTTGCGAAAGATGGGTAGACTGAACTCTATCCGCTCCTCTCGCAAGTAGCACGCGAAGGCTACCATCATGGCCACGACGTTGGGGGTCAGCTGACCCGGGATCACGCCGAAATATTTGAGTATCTGAAAGGTTCGCAACAAATGATCAAAAGAAAGCTCTACGCGAGTGGGCAATGAAAAGGCGAAAGGGAGGGGCGAGTGCCTGGCTGATCTCCGGCCAAAAGGGTAACCGCAAGCCCGCCTCGAAATGAGTTATCGGGATGTCAAGCTCATCCGCGAAGGTGAAGTTTATCGTGTCCTCGTCCGTAGGCCGTCGAGCTTCGAATCCAGGCGAAATATAGTTCGCCACGACCTGGTGATGCTCGTTCTCCGTGAGCGAGCAGTTTAGAAAAATATGATCGCGGAAAGTCCCCGCGCACTTGGCTCGTCCTCCGGCGTCTGCATTGTCACCACCCATGATTTTCCTGCAAAAAAGGAGAAGCGAGCACAGAGAGAGAAGGTGGCGAGAGCGAGGAGGCAGAGACCGAAAAGGAAGAAGACGACTGGAGCGGTGGTTAGCCATAAATGCCCGCCCTATTTATAGGAGAACTAAGGCGGTGGGGAGTTACCGAAGCGCCGGGGGTGCAGATAGCAAAAAGTGCGTCACAATGTACCTCGAAACGAGAGACTCCCCCTTCTCGCACGCGCTCGCAACAATTCAAAAATGGCCAGACGATAGAAGTGGCGCTGCGAGTAAAGGGACGCGAGCCCTTGCAGGGTATGCGAGCCTTTGCGGATCGCATGCTCGAACGATAAGAGGCATGGGACCGAGTTAGAAGCGCGTGTTGTCCGCTAGGCATACATGAGCGCGACTAAAGCAATATAAAACAAGAAGAAAAGGAAAAGGCAACAATGATGTACAACGCAAACCCAAATAGGAGTAGCTCGCTAGTGAAGGCGAGAAGCATTCGGATTGCCGCTACGGCATAAATTGTCCAGTTACCGTGAAAACAGGAAAAATTATTTAGAAAAAGAATGTGAGTGCGGAAGAAAGGGGAAGGGGATCAATATTGGATAGATTTCCATCGGCCCCTTCCTCGCACCCCCGAACTAGGCGGCCTCCTGGGGTAATGATACGCTTCGGCGGCGCGAAGATCTTGCTGAATCATGTGAGCATGTTTGCTCGCGCGAGGTGTACCCCGGGGAGGTAACCTCCTCGCAGGAATCTTGTAGCATTTTGGCTTGGAGCCGAGCGCATTCATCCCCCAGCGAGGCAATCTGCTCCTCAGCCGCCTCCCTGTCTCTCTTCACCTGGCTGAACAGGCTTTGCAGCATCCGCCCCTGCTTCTGAAAGAGTTCTGAGGCCCGCCTCTTCATCGTTCCCGGATCCAGCGGGTCACCAAGGAAGGCGTCGATCTCTTCTGGCAAAGGGAGGGGCGACAACTCTTCTTCCCCCAAGTCAAAGTCGCTGGAACTCTCGAGAGGAACTGCGAGAAGGGGAAGTCGTCAGAAAAGAGAAAAAGGTCGGTAGCTGACTGATTCGGGCGAATCGAGCGGGCCGGAAGTCGCCTTACCCTGATGAGCGCGAGAAGAGTCGGGCCGCCCCCGGAAGGGAGTTCCGCAGGGAAGGGTCACCGATTTACCTAAGCCTGAGAGGTGAAGTTCGGGACACTCGCCCTGGACGGCGTCTAGAAGCGAATTCTCAGGATTTACCTGGTCCAGAAGGGTGTACCCCGGGACAGTGATGTTAGACTTTGGAGGAAGTTGCGAGAGCGGGGGAATGGCTCGTCTGTCGGGAGTCGCGAGAAGAGACTCTGCGAGAGACAAGGTCATCAAGTCTATATGGGGAGTTCATCAAAGAATTTCGCGAGAAGGCTTACGGTGCTGGGGCGAAGACGAGTGAAGGGGAGGGACACCCAGGTCTAGGATCTCCACGCCGCCTCCTCGAGGGTTAACAGGGCGAGCGCAAACTTCATCCGTCGGGTCCCCCGATAGAAGCGAGGCCTGAAAGAAAAAAGGTACATATCAGCAGGGAAAGGAGGTAGGTCAGCTTGTCAACCCGAGTACCTGATTCGCGAGCAGTAGGTCAGGGGACAGGTCTAGAGCCAGGGATCCATCTTTCCCACTCTGACGCCGGATCGACTTCGCTTTTAGCAATCTCGGAGAAGACGGCTTCGGGGCCCAAGGAGTAGGTTTTGCAAGGGCCGCATGCTCAAGGGCTCACGTCGCGTTGATGCAAGCCCTGGTCTCTTCGGAAATAGGCATCCTCAGACAACTACAGTACGGAGCGGCGAGAACTGGTGAGGGAGGAGGAGAGGCACCCATCCACTACGATCGACGATATTTATAACAGGGAGGCTGGGCCCCACCAGAAGATTCCTGCCAGGTCAGCATCCATCTAGCGAACGCCAAGGGATGGATGATTCTTCGCGAGTTTAGCTTAAGACTCGTGAAGTGCGGGGATTGTGTACAACCTCGGGTTCGCCCAGAGCCAGAAAATAGAATCAAGCCAAGGTTAAGTTCTAATGGGAAGAAGTCGAGCGGGGGGCAAGCCAGGTGCGACCCCACCTAGGCGAGAGCGAACAACGAGTGGGGTTCGCACAGACCACTCGCGTATGGCGCCCCCCGCGCGAGGGCGAGCGAGAAGTTTAACTCGGCAGCAGTGCTTCAAGGACTACTCGCGGTAAAAGCCGCGCGAGCGCGAATGGGTCAGAGTCGCGAGTGGCAATATACAGCCCGTTCCGCGTGCAAGTAACAAGTAACAAAAGCAGGCGAGCCAGATCCTCGCGGGTCGTACCCGCGGTCTCATAGGCGAGTCGGCTTCTTTCTGAGTCTCGGTGTTCAATGAACTCTGTTCCGCGTTCGACGAAATCCATTCGACGAACATCCTTTCTCGGTTCGACGAACTTGCTTCTTAGTTCGGCGAACGCCACGCTTCAGCCTCGGCAAAATCATCTCAGCGGCTGGGCTGGGAAGGCCGGCCGTCTCAGCGGCCATTTCTGTCCCATCCCAGCGGACCCACTGAGACAAGCAATTGTCTCAGCGGGCTCAAGCAGAAGGGAGTGCGAGACCCGGCCCCGGTGGAGGCCGCTGGAAGAGGTGTGAGCGGGGTCTTCACAGACCGCCCACCTTAGTGGGGTTTCAGGTTCGATAGGTGGAAGAAGTAACAAAGAAGGCGGGCCAGGGCTTCAAGGGTCGCTCGCAGAAAAGAAGGCGAGTCAGGGCTTCAAGGGTCGCTCGTAGGAAAGAAGGCGAGCCATCGCTTCAAGGGTCGCTCGCGGGAAGGCAGGCGAGTCAGGTACTCGCTGTCCGCTCGCGAGAACGCGGAAGGGCCGGATTTCTTCCAGGTGTCCATGTTCGACGAAATCCGTTCCGCGTCTGACGAACTCGCATCACATTCTTAGTTCGACGATTTGCTTTCTCAGCTCGGCGAACTCGATCGTTCCGCCGGTTCAGCAGATTTACACAAGGCCAAGGGGAGCTAGCAGGAAGGCGCACGAGTCGTGTCCCTGCGAGCCCAAGCCTCAAGGTCAGCTCGCAAGAAGGCAGGCGAGCTGGGCACTCGTCGATCGCTCAAAGGAAGGCTGAGCTCCCGTCCGCATTCGGCGAACTCAGCTCAGGGTTCGACGAAATTCGTTCTGCGTTCGACGAACGCCGATCTTAAGTCAAGATCGACGAACTCGGCTCGGCGCTCGACCAAATTTGTCCCGCGTCTGACGAATGGCACCTTTGGATCTGTCTCAGTGGTTTTTCCCCCATCTACAGCTCAGCTCGACGGGGAGTGAAATTACCCTTCTACCCCCAATGGTCTGCCATTAGCCCGTCCAAACAGCGGAGTTTGGCTGTTAGCAGGCCAAATTGGGGTGTGTTTAGTAAAACCAAAGGGCGGAATCCCGCTATTGACAGACCATGAGTAAGAAAACTATAAATAGACCTTAAAGGGCACCTTGGGAGTGGATTCCGATCTCAGTTCTCTGAGCTTCTTCTTCCCTTGGTTACTTTGGTTTAGCTCTCTAGCTCTCCAAGGTGCCCAAGTCTCAGATTTGGCTTGGGAGGGGAAGCGCTCAACGATCTTCCGGGTTTGTGGTGGGACCTCCTCGCTGGGACTAAGGTCTTAGTCCGTTTCTGAATCCCCGGTCTGCTCCTTTCGAGGGACCAGTGAGGGCCAGTTGCCCCTCAACTTGTTGAGGGCCCGAGCTTCATAAGAGATCGAGAAATCGGTTTCAACAACAGGAGTAGAACTAAAAACCATCAAATGATTATTTTCCGGAGTTGATGCCAGTTTCAGGAGTCAAAGTAGCAATTTATTAAGAACAAAACCATTATGAAAGTTAACTTTCAATGAAATAAGAAGCAAATAAATGGAGAAATAATGGAGTAAATAGAATAAACATCATTAATAGAATACGGTATGAGCTTGTGAAGGCGAAACTTAATAAACATCATTGCATTAATAAATAATGTATATAGCAAGAATAACCTAGAACACCATGTTATATTTTGGTTATCAATTTCACTTATAAGCAAGAATAACCTATGAATAAACTACAGATTATACTACCAAAATCAATGGAATAATTAAACCAACTCAAAATCAATGGAATAATTAAAATAACTCAAAATGGAGAAAAAGTAAATTAATTTGAAAACAACATAATATATATATATATAGTATCATCATGTTCGAAAAACAACCGACATTCATAAATTTACATTAGTGTATATTTCAAGTACTCCATGAAACAACAATGATAGCTTGAATAAAACCATGCATAAACGTGTGCTCGTAATTAGCTGGTTTGACTTGTAGAAAGGAAAGAGAGGTGCACATCGACCATTATTTAAGAGTTGACATATTATTTAAGAACTGAGATTATTTATGAATGGGAAAAGTATCTAATGGCATCAGGTTGTAGTTGCTTCGCCAATGAGACCTCGAGTATAGTTGCAACCTAAAGTTTTTTAAATACTGAAATTAGAGTTGGAAAGTTTGAGAAAGTGCATGAATGTCTTGCTGAATACGAGTCGTATCAGGTTTGGTGGCATTGTCATTAGCCATGTAAATGAATTTATAGATCAATCTCTGATGTCAATACTCACTATTCCATTTAGGGTGTTGGACCCAGATTTGTTCATGGTTAGAGAATAGGAATATGAGTCACTATCTTTATAAAAAATCTGGCATGCCAGTTTCAATCCATACACATTCTGAGATTTTAATTTCCTCCTACATACAGTAAAAATGCATTGATAATGCTAGAGCTCACTAATGCTCCTAGAATAAAATAACTCCAGTGTTGGAGACGATGAATTTCTAACAATATTAGTTGTGTGTGGTGAATGAAGAAATACGACGACGCGTCCCTCACTGATATTGGTAGATATTCAATTATCATACAATAATTACACCACATAATAAATGGAGAAATGAGATTTAAATAGACAATCATGAGTTGAGCACAACCCAAGCTACAGGAAGAAAACTAATTCAGCAGCTACAGAGCTCGGTTTCAAGATGCAACTGCTCCATACTACCATACTGTTGGAACCTTAGTTTTGATTTGAGTTAAGATCCACCTTTAGCATCTAAGTATATATCATAATATATCTTACAACTTAGATTAAATATCCTATTAAGTTAAAAGGCTGAAAATAATATATATATATAAATAATATACTAAGAAAAATATATATATAATAATAGGCTAATTAATATAAGAGAAAATAATATAAGAGAAAATATTATAAGAGAAATTAGTATAAGATAATATAAGAGAAATAATATATTTCATATATTAGTTGCGTTCGACAAACGTCGAACGGCGCTCGGCATTCGTCGGACGGCGATCGGCGAAAAGATTGTATATAAGCAGCGCTCGACATATAACAGCAGGGAAGCTGCGGTCGACGAATGTGGAACAGCGGTCGACGAATGACGAACAGCGGTCGACGAATTCCAACAGATGTTCAGAAACAGTAAATTTAATGATCTGGTCGATGAATGAAATGATGAGCTCGACGAACGTAGAGCTCCGCTCGATGAATTTCTGACAGGAATATTTTATATTATTTAGCTTGACTAAAATAGATATTTTACCATCAGACTTTAATAAAGCAATATTTTATTTATCCTATTTTATATATTGCTATATATTGTTGATTTAACAATACAGCTGTTGAAGCATTTATTAATAGAGTCGTTGGCAGAAAGCATTAAATATTATAGTCGTTGCAGCAAGCAAAAGAAGGAAAGAGGACAGCTCGAGGATCTGCTAAATAAAAGAGATATTATATTCTTTCCTCTCCTGTCGGCAAGAATTCAAATCAGACAGATTATATATATAGTTTATATTGATGTACAATATAGTAGGAAGATTACATACAGAATATATTACATCTTGCTGTACAGGAAAAAGAGAAGAAGAAGAACAGAGCAAAAAGAAGAACAGATCGCCTAATCCCTTTCTTGCAGATCATATACAACCTGAGGCATCAAACACTATCATTTGCTCAGGGATCCAAAACTGCAAGAAGAAGAACAGAGGATTTGGAATCAAGAGAAGGAGCCTCTACAAGCTGTCATCAAACTTCAGCAGACGGGGGGAGCTCTCTTCAACATCTTCATCAAGTGTCTTCTCAGCAAAAGAGAAGAACAGCATAATCTTTTCTATTTTCTTTTATTTCTTCCCACCTTGTAAAGGGTTAAAACTCCCTTCAAAAGTTTAATCCCGGTGATAGGGCACCTTAGCAAAAACCTGCAGCTTAGTTTATAAGCACCTTATCAAAAGCTTATAGGTGAATTGGGCACCTGATCAAAACTCTCATTGGTGTGTGGACACCTTATCAAAATCACCTTGGTGTGAGGGCACCTTATCAATAACCTCCTAGTGGATCCTACCAAGTGTGGTAGAAGAGTAGATGTACCCAGTTGAGGGGAACTACTATATATCTTGTGTCATCTGGATTGCTTAGTTTGCTTGTTGTTTTATTTCTTATTATTGTTGTGATATTTTTATATGTTTCTACTGTTTTATTTTATCTCTCAATCAGCAATCAGCAAACATCATATATATTTATATATATCACCTATTTTGAATGCAAACTTAAACAAGAGTTTCAACAGATAATAAGAACTAAACTTTCCTTTCAATTGGTATCAAAGCAGGTTTATTTTATCAATCACCCTCATCAGAGGATATCAATTGTCCCTTTCAATTGGTATCAGAGGAGGTTGATTTTATTTTTTCAATTTCTTGCACCTGATACTCAATTGAACCCCTTTCAATTGGTATCTGAGGAAGTTGATTTTTCACACAGGCTAACACCTAAAATCACAAAGATCACTTAGTTCTTATTTTGTTTTGTTGTAAAAAGGTTTTTCCAAATGACACTATCAGATTTTCTATTTTCAGATCCACTTTTATGTAATTTGGATAGTTTTGATTTATGGCAAGTTAGAATTAAATTATTTATGAATGTCATAGATGAAAATATTTACAAATCTGTTTTGACAGGAATTTCATCTTCAATCTCTTCATCTGATGATCAGGAAAGGCTGAAAAGTGCTGATGCCATAGCCATGGAGATATTGGCTAAATCAATGTCTGATGACATTCTTCAAAAAGTGGTTGATTGCACTTCAGCAAAGAGCATCTGGAACTCCCTCTCTAGGATGGTAAATGAACCATCTTCTTCCTCTTCCTCTAACATCATTTTTGATGCAGAACCATCAGTTACTCTAACTGAAGAAGAAGACAAGGAAGAACAAAAAGCTAGAAAATTCTGTATGATGGTCATATATGGTTCAGATTACATATCAGAATCTAAATCTGATGCAAAATTTGATGAAGGAAAGGTAGTATAGGTAACTTCACATTTTATTTCTACCTCTGATTTTACATCTGTTTTCAACTCACCATCTACAGATTTGATAATTTCTGAAAACAGAATCAGTAAAAAGCTAATAATAAACAAATTAATTTCTGTTAAAATTAAAGAAGATTTTAAAATAACAGCAGAACAATTTATTTACTTAAAAAATAAGTTCATTAAGGCTGAAAACTTCAAACAGACTTTTAAAGAAGAAGAAATTATGCATGTTCAACAAAATCAGCTTAAGTTTTCAAACTTATATTTTAATGAAATAAAAAGGCCAACTAATCTATCTATAAGGCATTTTTGTTTTAAGTGTTTAATGTTTTTACTTAAATTATGATTAAATTAAAACAACAGTTTTAAGTTTCTTTGAATTTTCTATCTTAAAAACAAGTCAGATAGACTTCACTTTCTTACAGATTTTTTTCTCCTAAAATCATGTTGAGCATTCTACTCAAGTAGCATAGATCAGAAATGATCAGAGCTCTGAGTGTGAGTCTCTTCTGATTAAGGGGATTCTATAGAAAGAAGCTATCAGATATTGTCTTTCTGATTATAAAAAATTCTTAGAATCTATTAACTGCCAACAATTCATCTTATTAAAATTCCTACTTAAATCAAGATTTAGGAAATCAGAATTGCTTAGTCTTTCAAAAGAAATTTAAAAATAATCTCTGTCTCTTAAGCAACTCAAGACTTTTTATGCTTAGGAATCCTAAACCAAATAGGGGGAGATTGTTAGAACCTAGTTAATTTGGATTAGGATCCCAACTCAAATAGGGGAAGATTGTTGGAACCTTAGTTTTGATTTGAGTTAGGATCCACCTTTAGCATCTAAGTATATATCATAATATATCTTACAACTTAAATTAAATATCCTATTAAGTTAAAAGGCTGAAAATAATATATATATATATATAAATAATATACTAAGAAAAATATATATATAATAATAGGCTAATTAATATAAGAGAAAATAATATAAGAGAAATTAATATAAGATAATATAAGAGAAATAATATATTTCATATATTAGTTGCGTTCGACAAACGTCGAACGGCGCTCGGCATTCATCAGGACGGCGATCGGCGAAAAGATTGTATATAAGCAGCGCTCGACAAATTACAGCAGGGAAGCTGCGGTCGACGAACGTGGAACAGCGGTCAACGAATGACGAACATCGGTCGATGAATTCCAACAAATGTTCAGAAACAGTAAATTTAATGATCTGGTCGACGAATGAAATGATGAGCTCGACAAACGTAGAGCTCCGCTCGACGAATTTCTGACAGGAATATTTTATATTATTTAGCTTGACTAAAATAGATATTTTATCGTCAGACTTTAATAAAGCAATATTTTATTTATCCTATTTTATATATTGCTATATATTGTTGATTTAACAATATAGCTGTTGAAGCATTTATTAATAGAGTTGTTGGCAGAAAGCATTAAATGTTATAGCCGTTGCAGCAAGCAAAAGAAGGAAAGAGGACAGCTCGAGGATCTGCTAAATAAAAGAGATTATATTCTTTCCTCTCCTGTCGGTAAGAATTCAAATCAGACAGATTATATATATAGTTTATATTGCTGTACAATATAGTAGGAAGATTATATACAGAATATATTACATCTTGCTGTACAGGAAAAAGAGAAGAAGAAGAACAGAGCAAAAAGAAGAACAGATCCAAATATATTATCTTCTTTTTGCCTAATCCCTTTCTTGCAGATCATATACAACCTGAGACATCAAACACTATCATTTGCTCAGGGATCCAAAACTGCAAGAAGAAGAACTGTAACATCCCCAATCCTTCTAGACCCCTAGTTGGTATTGGGGCATGGGTGATGTGCAGGGTGGCCACTAAGGCCCTTGGACCAAGTGGAGTGTGCTAAGTGCACACCAAGGGCACAAAAATCAACATAGTCCAATATCACTCCCTTAGTCCAATTGATCCTCAACTCACCAAATTGACCTCCCCCATACCACCCTGACCACTAAGGAAGACCATAACCATGGAAATTGCACTTGGGTGGGACCCAATTGCATGATATTGATCAAAGTCAAATATTGGTCAACATTAACCAAACTAAGTCAATTAGGGTTCAATTGACTCCAGATGTTCAAATTAACCTTACCACCACACTCTAAACACTTTAAGGAACTCATTGGACCGGAAACCCCCATCCATTGGTCAACCAATTGACCAATTTGACCAAGGTCAACTCTAGCTTAATTTAGGTCAAAATCACACCTTAGGGCTAAATTAGCCCAAATGGGGCCCCACCATGGACCAACCAATTTTGGGTAGTGACCAGGGACCCCAAGGCCATCAAGTGGGTCCATCCCACTCAGTGTGTTGACCAAGTCAAAGTCAAAGTCAACACTTGTGAATTAAACCCAATCTAGGTGACATAGCCACATACACTTGACCCAAGCCAAATCATTTGGCTTAACACCAATCAAAGGATCAAGCAAGCCCCTTGGCAGCTGGTTGGGCAAGCCCAACCTTGAGTTAGCCCAATTAAGGTGGAAAAGGAGGAGAGAGAAGAAGGGAACCAAAAGAGAAAAGCAAAAGCACCCTCCCCTCCTTCCACACTCAACCCCAATCAACCTAGGGGCCATCCCTGATTGCTGTTGTTTTGGGCTTGACCCAGAGGGAAGCAGGAGACAGCAGGGAGCAGGACAAGTGGTCGGCCAAGCCTTCCCCTTGAGCTTCAAATTCAAACCTGTCTATACAAGCCTCCTCCCTCCCAACTGACCACACCATCAGCTTCAGAAGGGAGAGAGCAGCCGGGAACGGCATCTGGAGCAGAGCTATTGCTGGAGAAACGAGTTCGGGAGCAGGGTCGCCGGAGCAAGGCATATCCATGGCAAACTGTCGCCGGAGCTGCCGCCACGCCCCAAGCACAGTTCGTTTCTCCTCCCCTCGCCCCATGCTAGCTTCCTATCACAAAACGAAGAAGGATCGGGCTCAATTGAGCCCGAATCCACTCCTCAATTCCATGGATTTCGGCTCGAATCGGGGAGGTTGGGATCGCCGGAAACCGCCTCCTCCGGCCACCAGACGCCGGTTGACGATAGCCCCGACCACCACGAAGGTGTCGGTGGTGTTGGCCGGCGCTGGTGGTGGCTGGATCGCCGGCAATCTCCCTCGCAAAGTCGCCCAGCGCGGTTGAATCTCAGCCGTTGGCTGGAGGAGGAAGATGAGCCGCTGCCGCCAGATCTGCTTCAAGATTCGTGCGCATCCCTATTTTCTTTAATTAAATTAATTCAATGCTTTAGAATTTCTGCCTCTATTTATCAGTCCACTTCAAAAATTATTTAGGGTCTCTTAATGACTGAATTAGAAAAAGTGCCCAACATGAAAGTTGTAGACCTTGGTCTTGAATTTCATTAGGGCTTAAGTTCAAGTCATTTGGTGACCCAGAGTTCCCTAGGGAGCTGTTTTACTAAGACTGGTCCTACACTAGGTCAGTCCACTAAAATAATTATCTAGCCTAGACCTCTCAAGCTATGAAGATGAGATTTTAACCATGGGTATTTATATCCTAGGGGCACCCTCTTCCCAAAGATCAGCCCTTGATGGGCACTCTTACCTATACTTTTTGTGGTATTTAGGATATTTAAATAATGTTGATTTTTGGAGCATGTGAAGTCCAAATGACACCAAATTTTAGTGGGATGCTCTTTAGTACATGAGTAGTGCCTTCCTAAATTTTCACTCCATTTGAAGTTGATTTGATATGGAAAATTGGAAACCCTAATGAGGTCCCTTAAGGGGCAAATTAGGGTTTAGGCCATTTTGAGGAGTTGAGTGAGTTGGCCTCCTCCCATCATGATGATTATGTAGGTAATGATATATAATTGCATGTGACACCCCCCTAATGGAGCATTTGGAGCCATTAGGGTGGTGTGTCCTAAAACCCTAAGGGTAAACCCTTAAGGTTGCAATTTAGGGTTTGTGAAGGACATAGGACCAAATGTCCTTGCCTTAGCTCAGAACTTTGTAGTCATGTTATTAAGAGAATAAGATGGCTTAGATAATTTATTGGGAATATTTTGAGTCATTTATGTATTTTTCCCTTATTAAATGAAATTGCCACTATTTCCTCAAATAAATAAAATGCATAGTCAGATGTCCTTGTATGGTTATGATATTTTATCAGTGGCTGAATTGGGATGAAAATAGGCTATAGTAATTTTAGTAGAATTTATTAAAGTGTTATTTCTTGTGGAGGAATTTTTAAGTGCTTACTAGCTTAGAGGAATTTAATTATGAAAATTGTCAAATCATTGGGAAAAATTATTAAACTTGGTTATCTGTCATATTTTGTTTATATATACCCATAATAATTATTTGGAAGCCTGTAGATTTGTATTTCATGTACATCATGTGGAAATTGGTATTTACTACACTTGGATGTTAAATCATTTTAATTAGTCAAATCATATGGTAATGATATAAATATTTGGCAGAGGACTCTAGACCACCATTTGGACACTTGGTAATTTTTGTAGAATTTTCAGATGTGAAATACTATTTTTCCTAATTATAGTGGCATTTTGGTAATTATATAACTATGATGATTTAGTAGGCCACATGACATCCTAGGGTGTTGAAACTCAGTAAACTGCCTTGATATGGAATATTACCTTAGTAATAATTTTCATGTAGCATGTAGAAGTATTTTGAGGATAGATCATGTGTAATTTGACCTAAGACCTTAACTACTTTAAATAATAATAAATACCAAATTAATATGGAAAATTATGGAAATTGGAACATATCTTATTAAGGTCAGTGGGAGCCTAGGATAATTATACCAGACCTTGGTGATGAGTTTTTAGAAGGATTCCTTTATGAGGTTTGAGGTTAGTTCAACTTAGTGGTCTGTGATTAGTAAAAACAGAATTTTGAATTTTTGACAATTCAGACCCCTAAGTAATGTTTAGAAGTTATATCCATTTAGTATTTGAGTTATAACTCACAATGATTCAAGTAGGGTCAAACCTAGGGTTAGCAGTGAGATTGTGCTAGGGTTAGTGCATGAGGGTGGAGGTACGTCCAACCCAATTGGGTGGGACAGGTGTTGAGCTAAGTTACTTTAATTATATGAAATAATGAGGGGTGAACTAAAGGTTAATCACCAACTAAATTAATTGTCTTGAGAAAAAGGACGATGGGGTTGAGCCAATTAAATCCTTAGTACCGTTGGGGGGCCCCTTTACGGGGTATACCGCGGGAAGTCCAAGATTCACCCTAATTATAATACTAACTAAATTGTAGGCAAGAGTATCCTAATTATGTCAGCAAACTAGTACGGATTTCCTTCGAGGAGGAGATGGGTTGGATCATCTTGTGTGTTAGTCCCTGAGCCGGAGGCTCGGGTGGACTTAATAACACCTGTTTCTTATGCAAATAGTGGCGAGTCTTCGGTACTAGGCTAGTCGTGTCACCGACGGTAGTACGTTGACTCAGGTGAGGGTGAGGTTTAGAGGGCCGGTAAGTTTGAGTACCGCGGTCTGGAGGACAATCCCTAATAACCCACCCCGACCTTAAGTCTGGTGGATTCCAGCAAGAGTACGCAGGAGCTCCGTTGTTGTGTTCTTAGCGTTGAGGCGTACGTGAGGTCTAGGCTTGGTAGTGAGCATACCCGCCTAGGATGTGGAGTGCCCGATCCACTGCCACCGTGAGCCACGATAGTCGGTACCCGAAAGGTTGGCTTCCTTTCTAACAAATTGGGAACTATAAAGGTCTGTGCGCATAGAGTCGTGTGGGTGAGTCACATTGCATAAACACATTAAGTCAACATAAGCATAGCATAACATACACATTAGCATACCCCCATCATATAAATTGGTATGGGCTCTTTTATATGATGGGTTACCTGGACATCTCAACTTATATGTCGTATGGGCGTTCATATAAGTTAAGGAACGAATCTGTGATGGTAGATTAGTTTTACTTACTGCACCGCATTTTTTTATTACTGGTTTACTTCATGCTCTACTTTACTATCACTTATTTGCACTATACTGCTAGCTAGTTTTACTTCTTTTCCTATACTTGCTAGATTAGTGTCATGTCACCTTTTTCCTTGTTTATCCCTTGTTGTCCTCCGCTTCTTCCTCCCGCTCGGTTCCTAGGATTCGTGGAGGGATGGCAAGGACAAAACAACTTAGTCTTTATGACTAACGGTCGGTTGTGACCGCAGGAGTGCGAGGAGACGGAGTTGTCCCGCGCGCAGCTGGACGAGATGGCAGGACCTGAGCAGCGGATGCAGCGTACTGCTACGACGCCACAGGTTGATGATTAGATAGTTAGATTTTAGTATCTGAGAGTTTTGTAGTTTCCGCATGTAGTAGAGAGAGAGAGAGTACTCATTTTGGATATGTATCGGGCTTAAGCCCTTTTTGCTTGTACTGTTTCTTTTTGGACATTTCTGTTTCATTATATATTTATATGATGTTGTGACTTGTGGACATGCCTTTACTTCTGTTCTTACCTTTTGGCATATATTTACTTATGATCGTATAGCCCGCAGAGTCAGTGCTGAGCGAGGTTAGCCAACCCGAGTGTTGGTGACACCGCAAGGCAGCGATTCTGGGCGAAGATCCACCTCAACCGTGCGATGCGGGAGAGGTTCGAGTTTTCATGCACCCGAACAGGTTTTGAGAAAAGAGATCTTACAAATGGTATCACTGAACGAACGATCATAAGAGAACAGTCCACAATATACTGGGTCACCCCGCTCGAGTGTAGTTTGCGGACAAACTATGCAGCGGAAGCTATGGTGTGCCCATGTATGAATTCACATAAAACAGTCCACTAAGCAACAAGTTAGGTCAAATTTTGACTTAGACAATTTAGTGACGCATCCTAGTCTAAAGAGCGACCTTGGGTCTGGATTTGGTTGAAGGTTAAGGATACCCAACGTAACTAAGGGAAGAAGTTAGTATAAGTCTAGGCGTTGAGACTTTCACGCTAAAGATTATGCTTTACTACCAAGTGGTAGGACCATCTCGAGGAGATTGGGTGTCTGTAGGCTTCTTTTAGAGTAATAGAAGACCCATAAGCATAACTCCCTTACCATAACTTGATACTTCTCATTACAGTACGTTGAGGCAACCACCATAAAATACCAGAGGTCGAATTGGAATTTGAATTTTTTTGAAAAGGCCCCCTTTCCTAGTTAATCATATAGGGAACTCGGAAAAGGTAGCATAACTTATAACATTGGGAGCCTAAGTCTTATCATAACAATATGTCTCAGGGTGGAACACCAAGTCAGAGAATATATGCCCTAAAGTTTATGTACGTATGTAAGATGAATATACCGTATAAGTATTAAAGAGACTTAGCCCAAATCGGTAGGGGCTTATCCTTTTGTTTATTGGGCCAATAAAATACCGACTTGGATTTCCCCTAGACTTTATTTAGAAAATGTTGTGACTTTTACGTAGTAATCTCGAGGTTTGGAGTATTCAATGATACTCGGGTATTGGTGAGATCTTATTCATACACTTTTGTTTGTGGACCAACCCTCCTTAGAAGTTTGAGACCCTTGGAGAATTACTTCACCTTAAATAGCAGAGATTGTTTATACCAAGTGGTGACCGCTATAGTTATACTGGCAAGTTAAGTGAATGGTACACTTCAAGAGTGAGCGTGTACTCATTTTATTACTCCAAGGCTGAATCTAGGTCGACAAAAGTGATTAACTTGTTAATCATTTGGTTATACGTAAAGGGTTGTCCAGTGTATGGGCATAAGACTCTTGGAATCAAGAAAGTCAGGTTAAGAATTTAGGGAATTGCTCTAACTTCCTGATCCAAGCAATGTTGTTTTGTCGTTTATAAGGACATTTGGTTAACAAGCTCTTACCGGTCACAAGGGAAAAACGTCATAAATGGCAAATTCAGTGCAAGACCAAGTAAGATTTAGAATGGATAGAAGTAAGACTAGGCTATAAGTTCTCATGACCATAAGAAATAATCAGTTTATCGTAACAAACTTACAAGTGTATTGTTGTAAATACACCTTCTTAACCTCGAGACATCGATTTGTAGAGTTATCAGAACAATTAATAAGCATTGACGTCCGAACAAATGTCTCGATTTAGTCAAGTACTGAAAATAAGAAGAATGTCAGGTTTAGTAGCTTGGGATAAATGTGTCACATCGTGAAATTTTGAAGATTGGAATCAAGTTTTCGCAAGTAAAAACTACAACTAGAGTTTCTTACACTCCAGGGCTTTCAAGGGTAGTTTTCAGACAGTATTTTTTTTAATTAAAATTCAAGCCCTCTCCTTGGTGTAAATTTAGTTAAGAATTTTTTCTCTTAGAATTGGTTTATGCATAACCAGAGAGCTTAGGAAGGTGACTCTTTGAATCTTGTAATATGATGATATAAACTATTTAGGGCTAAGATGGAGAATCTTACCATGTTTGGGTCTCGGGAAAAATGACAACGACCATCATGTACTAAAATGTCGAGGTTTTGGGAGTTAAAAACAAATGATTTGTTGTTGTTACTACCAACTCCCGCTTGAAATTATTAATATTACCTGATGATATTTATCGACGTAATTTTTGGACGACACAACTAAGAGAAGGGTCGTTATGATGAATCCTTTAATTCATAGTTTATAGCTTAAGTGAGATGAGACCACTTGACTTTGGAAGTTTAGCCCACTCAATATTGGAAATCTAAAGTGAAATTTGACGAATGATATGTTGAAGATATATAATTTACATACAATCCTCCGATCTTAAGAACCAGAACTTGCAATTTCTCCAAAAATTATAACCACATTTATGAAGATTCAAGAATAAGAGAGACAGGTTTGATTTCCATATACAAATGGTGAAACTTCTCGAAGATTAATGGAATTTAATGAGACACCCTTCATGTTGAAATCAAATTGTGTCAAAGCATGTCATGATAAAAAGGGTTTTACCCCCGTGAGTTTTGAACCAAATGGATATGGAAAGTAGATGGGAGTTATTTCACGAACATCAGTTTTAAGCTACAGACGTCATGTTCCTCAAAGAAAAGCATGAAGGATATTTACTTTTATTTAACGTGAGGAAGCGTTAACCTCATGTAACATTCGTATTTTGTAGCTGATAAACCTGACCTTGTATCCGCGGAGTCGGAAACGGTTTATCAGCGGAGACCTCATATGTTAAGGGATAAGGTCTCTTGGTGTAGGTGGTGTTGAACACCTACGTGTAAGGGAATCGTATAGTGAAGAATCAGAGTAGACAATGACGGTTGGCTAAATGATCACGTCCTGGCTAATCGGTTTTGGAGCAGAGTATTATGTAAGCATGGTTCGTGAGTATAACCTTATGAAGTTAAGTTGAACTCGAAGGATTTCGGTGCCATCTAGCGCGGCTTGAAAATATAAATTAGCTCTGTAGGATCTTATTTATTACAGATAGATCCTCCTCCAGGGGTGTAGTGATTTTGATAACACCCACACCTGGTTAGCTTGTATTGATTTTGAAGTGTCTATTTCCTATTTATTACCGGGATGGACCAAGTGGAACGCGCATTATGATTAGTGGCACGATGGTCTGAGCGGCGGGATAAACCTTCAATTAACCCCTGGTAGGAATATTGCCAACAATCTTAGCAAGGAATAGTAGAAGTGCAATGAGAAATCTTGGTAAAGACTGTTGCTCCAGTTTGAGTTCTCATTTAGTAGAGGTCCAAGTTCTTCCGTGGAAGGAGATTCTGATGTCCGATTATTATAGTTCAATCATGGACAAGAGGAGCACAGCTAGGTGCCTTTGGACTTCATGCAACAACGTTTCCCGGAACTCACCACCTCAGGTACAAATTAAACGCCTTTGAAATCCTTTATTCTTATAAGTTCTTGCAACCCGTAGACCCGAACCTAAATTTCGAGGACGAAATACTTCTTTTGTTGATTGGGATTTGTAACATCCCCAATCCTTCTAGACCCCTAGTTGGTATTAGGGCATGGGTGATGTGCAGAGTGGCTACTAAGGCCCTTGGACCAAGTGGAGTGTGCTAAGTGCACACCAAGGGCACAAAAATCAACATAGTCCAATGTCACTCCCTTAGGCCAATTGATCCTCAACTCACCAAATTGACCTCACTCATACCACCCTAACCACTAAAGAAGACCATAACCATGGAAATTGCACTTGGGTGAGACCCAATTGCATGAGATTGATCAAAGTCAAATATTGGTCAACATTAACCAAACTAAGTCAATTAGGGTTCAATTGACTCCAGATGTTCAAATTAACCTTACCACCACACTCTAAACACTTTAAGGAACTCATTGGATCTGAAACCCCCATCCCTTGGTCAACCAATTGACAAATTTGACCAAGGTCAACTCTAGCTTAATTTAGGTCAAAATCACACCTTAGAGCTAAATTAGCCCAAATGGGGCCCCACCATGGACCAACCAATTTTGGGTAGTGACCAGGGACCCAAGACCATCGAGTGGGTCCATCCCACTCAGCGTGTTGACCAAGTCAAAGTCAAAGTCAACACTTGTGAATTAAACCCAATCTAGGTGACATAGCCACATACACTTGACCCAAGCCAAATCATTTGGCTTAACACCAATCAAAGGATCAAGCAAGCCCCTTGGCAGCTATTTGGGCAAGCCAAAACTTGAGTTAGCCCAATTAAGGTGGAAAAGGAGGAGAGAGAAGAAGGGAACCAAAAGAGAAAAGCAAAAGCACCCTCCCTTCCTTCCACACTCAACCCCAATCAGCCTAGAAGCCATCCTTGATTGTTGTTGTTCTGGGCTTGACCCAGAGGGAAGCAGGAGGCAGTAGGGAGCAGGACAAGTGGTCGGCCAAGCCTTCCCCTTGAGCTTCAAATTCAAACCTGTCTATACAAGCCTCCTCCCTCCCAACTGACCACACCATCAGCTTCAGAAGGGAGAGAGCAGTCGGGAACGACATCTGGAGCAGAGCTATTGCCGGAGAAATGAGTTCGGGAGTAGGGTAACCGGAGCAAGGCATATCCATGGCGAACCGTCGCCGGAGCCGCCGCCACGCCTCAATCACAGTTCGTTTCTCCTCCCCTCCCCCCATGCTAGCTTCCTATCACAAAACGAAGAAGGATCGGGCTCAATTGAGCCCGAATCCACTCCTCAATTCCATGGATTTCGTCTCGAATTGGGGAGGTTGGGATCGCCGGAAACCGCCTCCTCCGGCCACCAGACGCCGATTGACGGTAGCCCCGACCACCACGAAGGTGTCGGTGGTGTTGGCCGACGGTGGTGGTGGCTGGATCGCCGGCAATATCCCTCGCAAAGTCGCCCAGCGCGGTTGAATCTCAGCCGTTGGCTGGAGGAGGAAGAGGAGCCGCTGCCGCCAGATCTGCTTCAAGATTCATGTGCATCCCTATTTTCTTTAATTAAATTAATTCAATGCTTTAGAATTTCTGCCTCTATTTATCAGTCCACTTCAAAAATTATTTAGGGCCTCTTAATGACTGAATTAGAAAAAGTGCCCAACATAAAAATTGTAGGCCTTGGTCTTGACTTTCATTAGGGCTTGAGTTCAAGTCATTTGGTGACGCACAGCTACCTAGGGAGCTGTTTTACTAGGACTGGTCCTACACTAGGTCAGTCCACTAAAATAATTACCTAGCCTAGACCTCTCAATCTATGAAGCTGAGATTTTAACCATGGTTAGTTATACCCTAGGGGCACCCTCTGTAAAAAGATCAGCCCTTGATGGGCACTTTTACCTATACTTTTTGTGGTATTTAAGATATTTAAATAATGTTGATTTTTGGAGCATGTGAAGTCCAAATGACACCAAATTTTGGTGGCATGCTCTTTAGTACATGAGTAGTGCCTGACTAAATTTTCACTCCATTTGGAGTTGATTTGATATGGAAAATGGGAAACCCTAATGAGGGCCCTTAAGGGGCAAATTAGGGTTTAGGCCATTTTGAGGAGTTGAGTGAGTTGGCCTCCTCCCATCATGATGATTATGTAGGTAATGATATATAGTTGCATGTGACACCCCCTAATGGAGCATTTGGAGCCATTAGGGTGGTGTGTCCTAAAACCCTAAGGGTAAACCCTTAAGGTTGCAATTTAGGGTTTGTGAAGGACATAGGACCAAATGTCCTTGCCTTAGCTCAGAACTTTGTAGTCATGTTATTAAGAGAATAATATGGCTTAGATAATTTATTGGGAATATTTTGAGTCATTTATGTATTTTTCCCTTATTAAATGAAATTGCCACTATTTCCTCAAATAAATAAAATGCATAGTCAGATGTCCTTGTATGACTATGATATTTTATCAGTGGCTGAATTGGGATGAAAATAGGCTATGGTAATTTTAGTAGAATTTATTAAAGTGTTATTTCTTGTGGAGTAATTTTTAAGTACTTACTAGCTTAGAGGAATTTAATTATGAAAAATGTCAAATCATTGGGAAAAATTATGAAACTTGGTTATCTGTCATATTTTGTTTATATATACCCATGATAATTATTTGGAAGCCTGTGGATTTGTATTTCATGTACATCATGTGGAAATTGTTATTTACTACACTTGGATTTTAAATCATTTTAATTAGCCAAATCATATGGTAATGATATAAATATTTGTCAGAGGACTCTAGACCACCATTTGGACACTTGGTAATTTTTGTAGAATTTTCAGATGTGAAATACTATTTTTCCTAATTATAGTGGCATTTTGGTAATTATACAACTATGATGATTTAGTAGGCCACATGACATCCTAGGGTGTTGAAACTCAGTAAACCATCTTTATATGGAATATTAACTTACTGATAATTTTCATGTAGCATGTAAAAGTATTTTGAGGATAGATCATGTGTAATTTGACTTAAGACCTTAACTACTTTAAATAATAATAAATACCAAATTAATATAGAAAATTATGGAAATTGGAACATACCTTATTAAGGTCAGTGGGAGCCTAGGATAATTATACCAGACCTTGGTGATGAGTTCTTAGAAGGATTCCCTTATGAGGTTTGAGGTTAGTTCAACTTAGTGGTCTGCGATTAGTAAAAATAGAATTTTGAATTTTTGACAATTCAGACCCCTAAGTAGTGTTTAGAAGTTATATTCATTCAGTATTTGAGTTATAACTCACAATGATTTAAGGAGGGTCAAACCTTGGGTTAGCAGTGAGATTGTGCTAGGGTTAGTGCATGAGGGTGGAGGTACGTCCAACCCAATTGGGTGGGACGGGTGTTGAGCTAAGTTACTTTAATTATATGAAATAATGAGGGGTGAACTAAAGGTTAATCACCAACTAAAGTAATTGTCTTGAGAAAAAGGACGGTGGGGTTGAGCACATTAAATCCTTAGTACCGTTGGGGGCCCCCTTACGGGGTATACCGCGGGAAGTCCAAGATTCACCATAATTATAATACTAACTAAATTGTAGGCAAGAGTAGCCTAATTAGGTCAGCAAACTAGTACGGATCTCCTTCGAGGAGGATATGGGTTGGATCAGCTTGTGTGTTAGTCCCAGAGCCGGAGGCTCGAGTGGACTTAATAACACATGTTTCTTATGCAAATAGTGGCGAGTCTTCGGTACTAGGCTAGTCGTGTCACCGACGGTAGTACATTGACTCAGGTGAGGGTGAGGTTTAGAGGGCCGGTAAGTTTGAGTACCACGGTCTGGAGGACAATCCCTAATAACCCACCCCGGCCTTAAAGTCTGGTGGATTCCAGCAAGAGTACGCAGGAGCTCCGCTGTTGTGTTCTTAGCGTTGAGGCGTACGTGAGGTCTAGGCATGGTAGTGAGCATACACGCCTAGGATGTGTAGTGCCCGATCAACTGCTACCGTGAGCCACGACGGTCGGTACCCGAAAGGTTGGCTTCTTTTCTAACAAATTGGGAACTTTAAAGGTCTGTGCGCATAGAGTCGTGTAGGTGAGTCACATTGCATAAACACATTAAGTCATCATAAGAATAGCATAGCATAACATACACATTAGCATACCCTCATCATATAAATTAGTATGGGCTCTTTTATATGATGGGTTACCTGGACATCTTAACTTATATGTCGTATGGGCGTTCATATAAGTTAAGGTACGAATCTGTGATGGTAGATTAGTTTTATTTACTGCACCGCATTTTTTTATTACTGGTTTACTTCATGCTTTACTTTACTGTCACTTATTTGCACTATATTGCTAGCTAGTTTTACTGCTTTTCCTATACTTGCTAGATTAGTGTCATGTCATCTCTTTCCTTGTTTACCCCTTGTTGTCCTCCGCTTCTTCCTCCCGCTCGGTTCCTAGGAGTTGTGGAGGGAGGCGAGGACAAAACGACTTAGTCTTTATGACTAACGGTCGGTTGTGACCGCAGGAGTCCGAGGAGACGGAGTTGTCCCGCGCAGCTGGACGAGATGGCAGGACCTGAGCAGCGGATGCAGCGTACTATCACGACGCCACATGTTGATGATTAGATAGTTAGATTTTAGTATCTGAGAGTTTTGTAGTTTCCGCATGTAGTAGAGAGAGAGTACTCATTTTGGATATGTATCGGGCTTAAGCCCTTTTTGCTTGTACTGTCTCTTTTTGGACATTTTTGTTTCATTATATATTTATATGATTTTGTGACTTGTGGACATGCCTTTACTTCTGTTCTTACCTTTTGGCATATAATTACTTATGATCGTATAGCCGGCAGAGTCGGTGCTGAGCGGGGTTAGCCAACCCGAGTGTTGGTGACACCGCAAGGCAGCGATTCTGGGCGAAGATCCACCTCAACCGTGCGATGCGGTAGAGGTTCGAGTTTTCATGCACCCGAGCGGGTTTTGAGAAAAGAGATCTTACAAGAACAGAGGATTTGGAATCAAGAGAAGGAGCCTCCACAAGCTGTCATCAAACTTCATCAGACAGGGGGGGCTCTCTTCAACATCTTCATCAAGTGTCTTCTCAACAAAAGAGAAGAACAACATAATCTTTTCTATTTTCTTTTATTTCTTCCCACCTTGTAAAGGGTTAAAACTCCCTTCAAAAGTGTAATCCCGGTGACAGAGCACCTTAGCAAAAACTTGCAGCTTGGTTTATAAGCACCTTATCAAAAGCTTATAGGTGAATTGGGCACCTGATCAAAACTCCCATTGGTGTGTGGACACCTTATCAAAATCACCTTTGTGTGAGGGCACCTTATCAACAACCTCCTAGTGGATCCTACCAAGTGTGGTAGAAGAGTAGATGTACCCAGTTGAGGGGAACTACTATATATCTTGTGTCATCTGGATTGCTTGGTTTGCTTGTTATTTTATTTCTTATTATTGCTGTGATATTTTTATATGCTTCTACTGTTTGATTTTATCTCCCAATCAGCAATCAGCAAACATCATATATATTTATATATATCACCTATTTTGAAAGCAAACTTAAACAAGAGTTTCAACAGATAATAAGAACTAAACTCGCCCTTTCAATTGGTATCAAAGCAGGTTGATTTTATCAATCACCCTCATCAGAGGATATCAATTGTCCCTTTCACATACGCCGCCATTTGTAGAACAACAACATCAATAGCTACAGAGATGGTTTGAAAATGAAGACATATTTAGAGAATTTTGAAAAAATGATGGAAAAGTTAGAGCTTAAACAAAATCTGATCACTGAAATAATCAAAGTAGCAAGAGAACTGATCACTGAAATGATCAAAGTAACATTCTAGTTTAGGAAAGCAATGTCATATACTAATTAAAACAGCCCCTAAATTTACTAATAGAAATGTATGTAGATAGAAATAGAATCAACAGTAAAAGATATGTTATACAATAGAAATAACTGAATCAGCAGTAAAAGATATGTAATACAATAGAAATAACTGTAATAGAAATATCTCAGTAATGACAATCTACTAACAATGACATATCAATGAAAATAGTCCCTAAATCTTACATTGGTTGAAGATGGCAGGAGAAGAAGAAAGATCTGTAAATTAGCTGTCAAATATTAGTTGAAGATGGCAGGAGAAGATCTATAAACTGAGAATACCTGCAAGCAAATGAAGATCAGATGAAGAACAAATGAAGATCAAATGAAGATCAAATGATGAAGATCAAATGAAGAGCTCAGTCAATATAAATACCTGCAAAAATGTCAATGTCAGCCGTCGATCTGATGGAGGGAGTTGAAGCAGCGAACTCTTGTATCGAGCTGGTTTGATCGCAGTGATGCCCTAGGAGGCGGAGATGTAGCAGTGTGTGCGAGGGAGAAGGAAAAGAGGAAATCGTGAGCAAGATTTTGAGGTCGTAGACGTGGAGCTGCTCTGCATGGGATCGGTCCGGTGGAGATAAGCAGAAATTAACTCTAAGCAAGAGAGAGGCATGTCCGGTGGAGATAAGCAGAGATCTTAGGTCCTTAGCAAAGGAAAGAAAGAGGTCTGAGTTATGGGTCCTATAAGGAAGAAGATGAGTTCCTGAGAAAGAGATAAGCAGAGTAGGGAAGAGCCATGGCGTGCAAGCAGAGTAGGAAAGAGATAAGCAGAGTATGGAAGAGCGCAGCCACTTATCGGATAAGCCGTGCAAGCGAGAAGATTCAAAGAGAGAAGAGGCATGCCTACGGTCTTCAGCGATGGAGTTCCCGCAGTGGTCAGATGCCACCACGGTATGGCTTGCGGTCGGCGGCGGCGGCGGCGACGACGAAGAGAGAGGCCTGTCCGGTGGAGAGCGCGCGGGAGATGGAGGGGAGCAAGAGCGTGAAAATGATGTAGACGGTGACATGAATCGGGATGTGTTGGGATGTGAAAGGATTTGAAATAAAGTAGAATAAAGTAGAGTGAGATTTCAAAATAAAGTAGGCTGAAGCTTTGTTTGGCGTAGCTGTTGGACCCAAATCGTTTTTTTTAATAACCTTCGTTTCTCATTAACCTCCTGCCGGGGTCGATAGCGCCAGTCCAGACGTGATCTCGCTCGAGGGCAAAGCGCGTCTAGGGTTATCTCATCGCTCTCGCGCCCGTCGACGACCCCCACCTTCGGCGATCCCTCCCAATCGGCCTACTGCAGGCGGATACCCTCCTCTCCGGCGACCACGCTGATGTCGACGATGACTCATCCTTCTCCTGCAACCGGTAGTTCGTCGTTTGGCCACACCCCGCCGCTGCGTGTTCCAGGTAAATTTTCCTACCCTTCTTTGATCGGTTTTGCAGCCCTCTCTCCATCCCCTCACTAAAAACTCCCCCTCCCCCCCCCCCCCTACAAGCATATCCTTCTATAGTTGCAGAACCGCCCCCCGTTGCCGGCGATTTCCGAGTTGAGATTTTCAGATCTCCTTGCATTGCAATCTCCAGTCGAAGATCAGCCACCTTCGGACTTCTGATTGGTATATTGCTGCTCCTGGAATTTTTTTTGGGTTGGAATGTTTATGTAGGAATTTTTTGTGTTGTGTATGTGTGTGTGCTTGTGTTGTATGTGTGTGTGTCTGTTTGTGTTGTATGTGTGTGTGATATGTTCTATGTGTTGTGTATGTGTGTGTGTGAGTTTGTGTTGTATGTGTTCTGTGTGGGTGTATGTGTATGTGTGTGTATGTGTATGTGTGTGTGTTTATAAGTATATGTGTGTGTTTATGTTTATATGTTTGTGTGTATGTGTGTGTGTTTATAAGTATATGTGTGTGTGCTTATGTTCATATGTGTATGTGTGTGTGTTTGTTTATAAGTATATGTGTATTTGGGTGTGTGTTTATGTTTATATATGTTTAGGTTTATATGTGTATGTGTGTGTGTTTATGTTCATATGTTGTATGTGTGTGTGTGAGTTTGTGTTGTATGTGTTTTGTGTGGGTGTATGTGTATGTGTATGTGTATGTGTGTATGTGTGTGTGTGTGTGTGTTTGTTTATATTTGGGTGTGTGTTTATATATGTTGTATGTGTGTGTATTTGTTTATATTTGTGTATGTGTGTGTTTGTTTATATATGTTCGTATTTGGGTGTGTGTTTATATATGTATATGTTTATGTGTGTGTGTTTATGTTTATGTTTATGTGTGTGTGTGTGTTTATAAGTATATGTGTATGTGTGTGTGTGCTTATGTTCATATGTGTATGTGTGTGTTTGTTTATAAGTATATGTGTGTGTGTGTGTTTATAAGTATATGTGTTTGTGTGTGTGTGTGTGTTTATAAGTATATGTGTTTGTGTGTGTGTGTGTGTTTACAAATATATGTGTGTATATGTGTGTTTACAAATATATGTGTGTATATGTGTGTGTGTTTATGTTTATGTGTGTTTTTGTGTATGTGTGTGCGTGTGTGTGTTTATGTGTGTTTGTGTATGTATGTGTGTGCTTGTGTGTGTTTGTGTATGTATGTGTGTGTTTATGTTTATTTGTGGTTATGTATGTTTTTTTATATGTTTATATGTTTACATTTTTAAGATGGGTAAGCCGAAAGACGGTGGTGTCTCCGTTATATGGGATTCAAATGATGTCCTGGTTTTTTACGACATATGCATTCATGAAATAGAGATTGGTAACCGACCGACAACCCATTTTAGCAAAGAGGGTTGGGTTAATGTGACTACCAAATTCCACCTACAAATTGGAAAAAAGTATGATAAGGTTCAAATGAAGAACAAATGGGATCACTTGAAGAAGGAGTGGAAGATTTGGAGTGAGCTAAAATGTGAGTCCACTGGTTTGGGTTGGAATCCAACTACAAAGACTATAGATGCTTCGGACGAGTGGTGGACCGAGAGATTGAAGGTATTCATTTATTAAAAAATGATAATTTAACTTTATGTTCAACTATTTGCCTTTCCTAATTTTTGTTATAGTATTGTAGGTTGTCCCAGCGGCCAAAAAGTTCAGATATGTTGGCTTCCCCCCCCCCCCCCCCCCCCCCCCGGAGCTAGAGGAACGATTGAGATTGAGGAAGATGTTCGATTCAATAGTTGCCTGTGGACGTCATGCCACCATTCCTAGCATAAGGAGTAATCCACCTGAGTCTACCGACTAGAGACATTTGTCCGGTGGGGAGCATGACATCAAGGAGGATAATGTTGCACCACCTCCCCCCGAGTTCACATCAAAGACCATCAGTCGATGCATTCAGAGACATCGAAAGAGCAATCCTTATACTATTACTCAGGCATTAGAGCGGTTAAGTGGATACCCCGACGTTGTAGCGGACGAGAAATTCTATGACTTTGCCATCACATTTTTGTTGGACAAAGGTCATAGGGAGGCATTTATGTTCCTACCCGAGAGTATGAACATAAAGTGGATTTATAACCGCTACAATGGTGGGGAGTAGGCAGACTTATCATATTTATGGTCATGTACTGATAGACTTATATTGTTATTTCTGTTAGACTGATATTTGTGGTCATGTACTGATAGACTGATATTGTTATTTCTGTTAGACTGATATTTTTATTTCTGATACTGTTACATTGTTATTTCTGTTAGATTTTATTATTAGTATTTCTGCTAGACTGTTCATGTTTTTATGTTATTGTTGTTGTTGTGGTTGTGGTTAGACATTATTCTTATTGATGTCCTGTCTTTTGTGTATCAGAAAATGTCTACCACTGACTCTGATGATTCAGAAGATAGCTTTGAGGCTATTCAAAATTATGCAATCGCACATCATCAAAATGTGGTAGCAGCAGTTAGTATTTTGTCTGAAAGTAGTTCTCTTTTCAACCAACTTGTACCATGCATGACATCGAAGCAGACATGTGATAAATGGGTTGGAGAACTGCTTCAATCTTCGACAGACATATTTCATAATTCTTTTCGGATGTCCCAAGAAATTTTTATGGATCTATTGCATGTCTTGGAAGAGAAGTACGTATTTCACGGGACTAGGCGGACTGCATCTAGAGAGATTTCGGCACTGACCTTGGACATCTGTCCATAATGAGGTCATGAGAAAGACATGTGAGCATTTTCAGCACTCGACGGAGACTGCTAGCAGGTTTTTTGGAGAAGGCATTCGCGTGTTGATACTACTGGCGGATGAAGTGATTCAGCCATTAGATAGATCTTTCAGTAGCACGCCGCCAGAGATTCTGTACGACACATGTTACATGCCATTCTTTAAAGATTGTGTCGGTGCAATTGATGGAACACGTGTTCATACATGCATAACTGTTCGTGATCAAGTACCGTACATTGGGAGACATGGCATGCCAACCCAAAATGTGATGGTTGCTTGTGATTTCAACATGTGTTTCACGTTCGTTATGCCAGGTTGGGAAGGCTCTGCGCATGATAGCCGCATTTTCAATTATGCGCTTCGGGATCCCCATTACAAATTTCCACATCCACCACCAGGTAATAAGGTTTCTATTCCATTTTTTATACTTCTCACCTTTGAAGCATAACAACTTTGCTCCTGGTTTTCAGGAAAATATTACTTGGTAGACTCTGGGTATCCGCTACAAAGGGGATACTTGAAACCATATCCAGAGACACGTTATCATCTCCCGGAGTTTGCTCGTGTCGGTCGTGCACCGGAAGGACGCCGAGAGATATTCAATCACGTGCACTCATCCCTTAGAAGTGTCATTGAAAGATCGTACGACATTTGGAAGAAAAACTGGGCCATATTGCGTGATATGCCGAGCTACAGCTTCGCCAAACAAACCGATATTGTGATGGCGACTATGGCACTGCTTAATTTTATTCGGCGCCACCCGTCGCGGAGGGATATTGATTTCAATGGCGTCGAGCAGGGAGGTGGTGATGAGGGGGGAAGCACACAAGGGCATCAAGTAGTTTGTCCTGACACAGCAGGCGGGGTAGATGAGATGATCACGTTGCGTGAAAATATAGTGCAGCAGTTGTACACTTCTAGATCTTAGATGGTGAGAAGAATTGTTGGTATTTTTATCTATTATAGTAACTATTATCAAGATTGTGTATTTGATGTGTATCGAATTTATTTTTTCAAAAACTCCATTTGACCCAAACAAAATTTATAAAACTCCATTTCAATAAGCACTGAAAACTCCATTTCACCCAAACAGTTTTCTAACAAAACTCCATTTCTCAGAAACAGCTCTTTTTCAAAACTCCATTTCTGATCAGCAGTTTTTCATCAGCAACAGCCCAACCAAACGCACCCTGAGATTTCAAAATAATGTAGACGCTGTGAGGGGTTTTGTAAAGAGTGATGTTATGTGCAAACCGATTTTGGCTACCTGCAAACCATCAAAACTCGTGCTTTTTGAAAATACGTCTTATAGGTGCATTTTTAGGAAAAGTGTTCAACATCAAAGTTGTAGATCTCGACGAGATCTACATCTTTGATGTTGAACACTTTTCCTAAAAATGCACCTATAAGGCGTATTTTCAAAATGCGCGAGACTATTGTAAAATGTTTCGCGCTTTTTGAAAATACGCCTTATAGGTGCATTTTTAGGCAAAATGTTCAACACGAAAGTTGTAGATATCGACGAGATCTACAATTTTGATGCTGGACATTTTTCCTAAAAATGCACCTATAAGACGTATTTTCAAAAAGCGCGAGTTTTGATGGTTTGCACGTAGCCAAAACCGGTTTGCACATAACATCAGTCTTTTGTAAATTGGACGACGATGAGGATATTCAACGGTCTGGATGCAAAGTAGGTCTCATATAGTTAACATATTTTTATAACCACTACATATCTTTTTAAAGTAGTATATATATGTATATATATACATATATTTATATATATATATTTATATATATATATACGAGTGACAGGCACGGGCTCCGCCCCTACTGCCAAGCGCGACAGTATCCGGCCGGCAATGGTGGGCTTCGCCCGCCCCCCCCCCCCCCCCCCCCCCCCCGGTGGGGTTCGCCCGCCCCCCGACGCGGTTCGCCCGCGCCTCGAGCGAGATTTAAGCATAGCTGATTGTCTAGCCTGTGCCGGTTTATTTTTTCAAAATTTGAATGGTAAATTAGTAATTTCCCATTGTAGGATAATTTCCCTATTAAGTTTATAGGTTTAGGACACACTGGTTCTAGGTTTAGGATACCTATAAAAATGTGAAGAGAGAGGGAGTTGGTTTATTGAGCTAGATCTGACGGTGGTTGAATTATTAAGACAGATCCGACGGCTTATGTTATTTCTTGGAATTTTGAACTGATGTTATTTGCATGCCACAATATTTCTTTATATATGGTAAAGATATATATATATACAGAATTACATATATAAGCTCAAGCTTTTTTAAGCCTAAAAAAGCATGAGCTGGTTCTCCCACAATACATGTCGGAATTAGGCAAATAATATATGCATTTTGTATGCAAGAACAAGATCTACAACTTTCATGTTGAACATTTTTCCAAAATTTGCAAGGTTTAATATATATATATGAAAGTATCTAGTCGCAACCTAAATCACCTAGAGGGGGTGAATAGGTGGATTCTATGGCTTTTTGCGGAATAAAAAATATGAGAAATAAAGCGCGCAGAAACAATCACAGAACAACACAAGGAATTTATAGTGGTTCCCCGATGTGGGTAGTCCACTTTCCCGCCTCGCCTATCTAGCACTCCAAGGCTAGATTCGGCTACTTCACCAAACTCAGATTCTTCAAATCTTACAACCCGGAGTTCACAACTCCTACAAACTCGGAGCAAACAACTCCTACACAAGCTCGGAGAATAACCTTCTCCTACAACTCGGAGCAAACCACTCCCACAACTCGATCCTTCAACATGGATCTACAAAACTCGGAGGTAAACCTCCTACAAAAGATGAAAGGGTGTATTACAAAATACACTTAAAACTTCTGATGAAGTTCTTCTTTTAGATAAAAAAATCTCTTCTTCCTGGAAAAATACGTTCAGACTTTTTGAGAATGGAGGAAGAAGAAATCTTGAAGTCGTTAATGGCGTGATCTGAAACTTATAGTCGACTGGATCAAGAAGAGATTAGATCTTTGATTAGCTTTGATCTTGTCGACTGCTCTTGGCGAAGAAGAATCGCAAAACTCTATCTTGTCGGAGACAAAGAACTTGCGTGAGATTGAGAGAGAAATTATCGGCCGACAGACTGAGAGAGAAAGAATATTTTTGAACGATTAACCTTATACGAAAAATCCAAAGGGAATATATAGAGACCTCTTCTCCAACGGCTATAAGCGAGCTTTTAGGGAAAATCTTCCACGTGAGGCGTACGCTGCAGAAGCCCTAATTGGAAGGCCGATTTCTCCAACGGCTATAAGCGAGCTTTCAGGGAAAATCTTCCACGTGCAGCGTTCATTGCGGAAGCCCTAATGGAAAGGCCGACAACAATTTGAAAAACACGCTAGAACAATTACTTCAATAACAACGGTCGACAAAAGCACTTTACTTCGTCGAACGGCGAACGGCGAATGCGATCGACGAAACCACTTTAGCTTCAGAAAAATAATGATCGACGAAGTCATGAGAGTTCGTCGAACGGAGATCGACAAACGGCGTTCAAGGAAACAACTTCAGATATCAACAAAACAGAGATCGACGAACTTCTTCACTTCGTCGAACGGCGATCGACGAACGCGATCGACGAACTGCGATCTACGAATCCTCTTCAGTTCGTCGAATGGAGCTCGACGAACTTGCCCTAATTTGTCGAACGAAAAAACCTTAAGAAAATATTTCTTCTTCCAGATCATAAGACTAGCAGCAACTTCTCTTAGCTCTTCCTTTGTGTTTGAATAAGAAGTACACCCCAATAGAGAGATTCCATATGAGTCAACACCTTGGTTTACACAATGAAAAATTACATTGCATAGGCATGTGTTTGATGATTCATTGAAACCTGACATTGGTTTGTACTTAGCCATTTATAATCCGCAAACACATAACTAAAGAATATATCAAATACAACATCAATTCACCTTAGTTGAAGAGATACTTCTTCAAATCAAAGTTATTGTGGTTACAATACCCAACAATATATATATATAAATATAATTAATTCTTTGACTTCCCGAGATATTCTCTGTGAAGAGCTCTTACTGGTACTAGGAGATATGATGGGGTGACATCTCAAACCTCCCTTTCCAAGAATTTAGATTTTTATAATATATAAATATTTTTTTCTTTTTTTCAATCAAAAATACTTAGAAAGCTATGTTACACCCCCATACTTAAAATTAAGCATTGTCTTCAATGTTTAAAACTAAGTATGCAGTACCATCAAAAAAAATTTAAATAAATATATTTTTGTTAAAATTAATAGAAAAATCAAAATAAATGTCGGTGGTTGGCCGCTACATTCTCCGCTCCCTTCTTGTCTCAGATCTCTAAATCAAATTATTGTAGAAGGATGATCCATCTTAGCAGTCGGGGTTTTGCATCCCCTTATTTAATAAATACCAGAGTGTGGAGTGATCTGTAAAAACAATAACTTTTGAAGGCGTTATATATGAGCAAAATTTATCAAACGCAAAAATTATTGTCAAAAGCTCTTTTCTGTTGTTGTATAATTAGATTGCGTGGATGTGAGAGTTTTACTTGCATAATAAATCAGGTGAAAATATTTATTCACCCATTGGCCTAAAACAGACTTACAGCAAAATCGCTTGCATCGCACATAATTTCAAACAGTGAAGACCAATTTGATGCTATTAAAATTGGCGAATTGATAAGTTCATTTTTAATTTTATTAAACGCCTGTAAACATTCTTCATTAAAAGTAAACGCAGATTCTTTTTCTAATAATTGTTTTAAAGGTTTTGTAATTTTTGAAAAATCGCGAATAAACCGCCTATAGAAGCCCGCGTGTCCTAGAAAATTTCTAATTGATTTAACCTTGGTTGGAGGGGGGAAGTTTTTCAATGACTTCGATCTTGGCCCTATCAACCTCAATCCCTTTACTAGAAACTTTATGTCCGAGGACTAATCGTTCTTAGAGCATAAAGTGACGCTTCTCCTTGTTGGCTGCCAAATTCGTGTATTCGCAATGTTGAAGAACACGATCAAGATTATTTAAGCAAATTTTGAAAGAATCGTCGAAGACTGAAAAATCATTCATAAACACCTTCATCATGTCTTCCACTAACTCGTTAAAAATTGTCAACATACATCTTTGAAATGTAGCGGGCGCATTGCAAAGACTAAACGATATCCTCCGATAGGCTAAGGTGTTGAAGGAGCAAGTGAAAGTGGTTTTCTCTTGGTCTTCAGGTGCGATTAGGATTTGAAAATATGCCGAAAGACCATCTAGAAATCAGTAGTGGGAGTGACCGGAAAGACGTTCGAAACTTTGATCGATGAAGGGTAACGGAAAGTGATCCTTGCGGGTAGCATCATTTAATTTTCTATAATTGATGCACATGCGTCAACCCGTAACACTACGGGTTGAGATTAATTCATTATTTTCATTTAAAACTATCGCTATCCCTCCTTTCTTAGGCACGACTTGCATTGGGTTAACCCAAGTGCTATCCAAAATTTGGTAAATAATACATGCATCTAATAATTTAATTATTTCGGCCTTAACGATGTCCTTCATATTGGGGTTGAGACGATGTTGAGGCTGCACAGTGCTGCGAGAATTATCTTCTAACATAATTTTGTGCGGGCAAAATGAGGGGTTTATTCATTTTATATCAGAAATTTGTCATGCAATTTCATGATGGTGATTATTTAAAAATTTTATTAATTTAAATTTTTTTGAACCGTTTAGCACAGAAGAAATAATTACGGGCAGTTTTGAATTTTCTTTTAAAAATATGTATTTTAAGTGATCCGAAGGTTTTTTTAATTCTAGACTCGGCGGTTCTTCATAAGACGTTTTAATTTTAAAAATATTTAAATTTATTTGTTCAAAATTTAACTCCTGAGTCATTTATTTTAAACAACACAGAGTTTCTAACTCCAGATTTTCAAAAAGAGGGGAAATTATTTCAGCAAAAGATGATAATTCTTCTTCAAAATTTGACTCGAGAGTAAAATAAGAATCATCGTTAGGAAGGGCATTTCTCATCGATTGATTAACACTAAAAGTAACTTCTTCATCCACAACTCGTAGGAGAAGTTTTCTGTTACTTACGTTTATTATTGCCCGAGTAGTGGCTAGGAAGGGTCGGTCGAGTATGAGGGGTACTTCGGCGTCCTATTCGATATCGAGGATGACAAAATCTACCGGGAAGATAAACTTGTCAACCATCACTAGCACATCTTCTACGACCCCCTATTCGGTACTTAACTAATCGATCTGCTAGTTGGATGCTCATATTAGTTGGACTTGGGGTGCCCAAACCAAACTTCTTAAATAAGGAGAATAAAATCAAATTTATACTAGCTCCTAAGTCCGTCAAGGCGTGCTTGATTAATAAATTGCCGAACAAACACGAGATAGAAAACCGCCCCGGATCATTTAATTTTTGCGGCAATTTATTTAGAACAATCGCCGAGCATTCTGCGTTAAGAGAAACTCGCAAAATATCTTCAAGTTTTTTTATTTGACAACAAATCCTTGAGATATTTCGCGTATTTAGGCATTTGAGAGAGTGTCTCGCAGAATAGAACGTTTATTTGAATTTGTTTTAAAATATTAATAAATTTTGTATATTACTCCTCGTTGCGCTCATTTTGAATTTTAGAAGGATAAGAAATAGAAGGAGCTTGAATATTGCGCGGAGCTAAATCAGAAGAAATAAAATGCGGAGGTGGGGTTGAAACTTTTACCTCGGGCTCACCCAATCTCGAAGATTTTACCTCATTTTCGCTATGGAGGGTTATTGCATTGGCACTCTCCCGTAGATTGGGATCAGCATTGCCCGGTAGAGCTCCTTGTTGGCGTTCAGAGAACATTTTGGTGAGCTGTCCAATTTGATTTTCTAAACTTTTAATAGATCCAGAGAGGTTCCGAATATTGGACTCATTGGAGGCAACATATTTAGAGAAGACCTCCTCAATTGTAGAGGGATTTGGTGGTGGCGGTGGAAATTTAGGTGGATTCATATTTGGTGGGCGTTGAGCATTATTTTGGTTGTTCCATGAGAAATTAGGATGATTCATTAAACCCGGATTGTAAGCGTTATTAAACGGAATATTTTTCGGGTTGAGGGAAGGACGATATGAATTTCTCATGTAGTCCACTTGCTCTTTTATTAAAATAATAGTGATAATATTATTATTATTCGCCCAATTAGTGGTGGCGGAGGAAGCAGACATCTTCGCCCCTTACTTTGTTAACCTTTCTACTTATAACGGTAAATTAGCGGTGGCCTCGACTTCATAGAGTCCGGCCGGCTTGTTAAGGCGTGTTCGTGGCACATTCCATGGTAAGCGTTCATGGTCATTTCCTCAAAAAGCACTTGAGCGGCTTTCGGAGTTTTATTATTTAAAGTGCCTCCAGCGGCCGCATCAATCATTTGCCTCGTCTGAAAATTCAAACCATTGTAGAAACTGTGGACTCGTTACCAATTAGCAAGCGCATGGTGAGGGCATCTCCGCAAAATCTCCTTGAAGCGCTCTCATGTATCGTAGAGAGTCTCTGAGTCGATTTGCAGAAATGGCGCAATACCGGTGCACAATTTAGCGGTTTTGACTGGAGGAAAATATTTCGTTAAAAATTTCTCTGTCATTTCGGCCCATGTAATGATGGATCCTCTAGGAAGAGAGCTCAACCACTGCTTAGCATTTGACCGCAAAGAGAAAGAAAATAAATGCAATCGAATGGCGTCATCAGTAACGCGATTTATTTTAAAAGTATCGCATATTTCAAGAAAATTTGAGAGATGAGAATTTGGATTTTCGTCTGGCAAACCACCAAAGGTTACCGATTGTTGCACCATTTGGATGGTGCTAGACTTGATCATAAAATTATTATTTGTCACTGTTGGGCGCACAATACTTGATTGTGTCCCTTTCAGATTCGATCGCACATAATAGGACATGATCCGTTGCTGGGCCTCTTCCGGATTTGGCTCTCCCATAATTTCTATGCTAGTGTCTCCGATAGATTCTTCGAGAATAATTGGCAATTCCTGATCACGGAATCTGAGGCGTCACCATAAGGTGCGCTCTATTTCCTGATCGAAATGAAAATCAGGATTATTCGAATAATTTCCTCAATACACCGAAAAGAGGAAAATTATTAAAAATTAAAATAGCAAGAAGAAAAGAAGGGAAAATTAAAATTAAAAATATTTATTATATATTTTAATATATATATATATATTATTTGTTAGGCAATTTAAGATTAGTCTTGGACTTCCCAAGGTCTACCCAGTGAAGGGTTCACACTGGTACTAGGAGATATGTTGGGTGTCTCAAACCTCCCGTTCCAAGAATATTGTGGCACCTTAATTAAAATGAAGAAGAGAAATGATAAAATTAATAGATATTTCTTTTTTCGAAATATCAACTCAATTCCCCAGCAAGGGCGTCAAAAACTTAATGTGTGTTGAATCGCTATCGATTAGAGATATGAAAATCAAGTGATAAATGATGATGCTCCAATCCCATATTGATAAAGGCATGCGTACCTTATCGAATATAGTATAGGATATTTGAAATATCAAGGTCATATAAAAATCCGGGCGAGTTGAATACTCTTACTTCAAGAAAATCTCTATTATTCTATCAGTAGAACTTTGGGTTGGTTTTTGCAAGAAAGGCAAAGTAAATTAAAATGATGATTATACAATGGTTTAAAAGGTTAGTACTCGATTTTTGAATCACCTCGGAATGAAAATAAAATAGAAAAAATAAGAGTCTATTTCTATTAAAGAAAACGCTTCGACCGTGGAGGTTCCCAAATTCTAAATGCACCTTTATCGAGGATACATTCAACTGAGTTTAGGTTGATCAACCAAACTTTCATTCTATAATCGAAACCCCTAAAACTTGCTTTATCGTGGTGAACCCCTCTATCGTATTTGACTCCAATCCGAGAGATTTATGTCATCCTCTCTCAAGAGTTGCATGCAACTCTCTTTATCCTTGAATGATCAACTTACATTATGAGTCGTTCAGCTAATTATAGTATGAAAATAAGAACGAGAATTATATATTGAAAATATAATCTCATTTCATTAAAATCAAGGATAAACCCTATTCTAAAGAAGAGAAAAAGGAAATTTAATTTAATTCATGACTTATATCATTCTTTGGATCATCTCGATCGAGTACTATTAAGAATTTAGCTACTCATTGAGATGGAGGAATCAACAAAAGTAGAAGAATGCATGATAAAATAAGAAGAGATTAAGGAGAAGAAATAACAAATTTTATTACTTTAGCAAAAGAAATTTACAAGCTATGGAATTGAAAATTACAAGTGCAAAGAAGAAAGTGAAGTACAAGAATACTAATAACAGGAAAATAATACAAGAAATGCAGAAAAGAACTCCCAAAATTCATCCCTTGAGTTCTGGAGAAGCTGCCTTTAAATAGGCAAAAGTTGGAGGTTACACGTCCGTGACCAAGGGCATGTAAGGGGCGTGTATGAAGCAACTGCGGGAAAGATGCCTTCTGGATTAATTGCAGGCGTTACAAGGTGCGTCACGCCCGTGACGTAGGGCGTCTAATCTTTAAATTGCAGCATAGCGGGAAAACTTTGGAGGGATGGCGCGTGATTCTTGCGGCAAAGAGATTACACGCTCGTGCCCTTTGATTTACACAGGCATGTACTTGGCGAAACATCCTCGGGGCGTGATCTGGGATGGGTGTGTGTAGCGTGATCGGACACGAGCGTGACTTATAAGTCACGGGCGTGTACTTGGCGAAATGCACATCATGGTCGTGAGTCACGCCCGGCTGAGCTGGAGTCGTGGTTTAATTTGACACGCCCTCAGTCACACATGTGACCTAGGACGTGCACTTGGCGAATATTCTCGGAATGTGCCCAGGATGGCTGCAGCAGGTCTGAAACACATCTTATGTTGTCACGCCCTTGGTCACACCCATGACCTTGAGCGTGTACTTGCAATTTCTGCTCAAAAGTCCTGATGCATATTTGGTTTGTTCGAACATGCTTATCTTGTGTTTTGCATTTTATATCTTTTTGTGCTTTCATGATTTTGAAAAACACAAGTATTTGAAAAATAATATTTTTTTACACCTTAGGAAAATCTTAAATCCACAACTTTTTTATTATATTTCAAAACTCTTTGTGGTAATTGGTGTCCCCTATCTTAGAAAATATGAATCTAGAAAAATTAGAATGAAAAATTATCAAAAACCATGTTTTCAATGCAAAGCAATAAATTTCTGTCTGCTAGCGCCGCGTGGTAGTAGCTAGTGCTCACAGTAGCATTAAAATACAAACTTCCCTTATTTTTGTATTTTTGTCTCTAGCACAGAAGATCATTATACTGATATGTTCGTTAAAGACTTCCGTGTTTTTCAGAAAATTTATATTAATTTTTTATTTTCAAAAATATTTAAAAATCAAATATAAAATTGCAAACAATTTCACAGACACAAAAATATATTTTTCTTGCTATATTTTTATAAAAAGTCAAATTATAAAAACTATTTATTCTTCATTGTCAATGTCAAGGATGATTAGATTTATCGTTTAAAGATTAATTATAATGTTTGATTTAATTTTTTAAGTTTCTTAGAACATTGTTTTTTGGCTTGTCATGCCTCGAAAACTATCTTGTTATGTGCAATGAAATTAATTGTAGAAAACATGTGTATGAATGTTTAGCATGTCTCTAAGTATGAGTAAGATTGTTTGTTTGATAATGATTCATTCACTCACTTATTTTGATACCTATATGTGTTTAGTCTTGCAGGATTGTGTAGTGTAATAACATAATAAATTAAAATGCATGAATAAATTACCTACACAACATTGAATTTTTCTTACAATTCTTTGTCTTTTCATACACTTATTTAATTGAGAAATGTGGTTTAGAAAATTAAAATTCTATGTTTGCAAAATAAGTGAATCCAGAGTCCTTAGTCAAAAAACTAAGAAGTAAATAATAAATGACAAGGAAAACTCCACCAAGCACTACTCACACTCCTAATAAGTCTTAATAAGCATTGTGAGGATGAGCACCTTGGAGAGAATTGTAAAATATCTTGTGCAAATAAATATTACACCACTTCTCTTAGTACACCGGATCACACAAATTAAAATTAAAAAGAATAATGTTATATGATCTCCCAAGCACTACTTCACACCTTGATGGCGTGCAAAAAAAGCCCTGCGGGCCCAGGCCAGACCCGGGCCCGCAGGGTCCGGGCTTTATATATGCTAGGCTCAGGTCGGGCCTCTGCCAAATCGGGCCCAGGACGGGCCCGGGCCTCGCCAAAATAAGAGGGCCTGCCTGAGCCTACAAGACCGGGCCCAAGCAGGCCCCCAAAACACTTAAATATTTAAAATTTTATATTATATAAAATTATATGAAATTATATATATTATAATATATATTATATAAATTTTTTTATATTATTTATAAAATTAATGGCTGCCAAAAGGCAGCAAAAAGTTGCCTTTTGGCAACCAATTAGGCTGGGCGGCCACGCCCAACACATTTAATGTTGGGCAGCATTTAATGTTGGGCAGCGCTATTTTGCACTGCCAACATTAATTGCTGGGTTCTACCCAGCTTTCTAGCTGGGCAGCGCCCAGCTTATTATGCCCAACGGGCATCAGGAAAAAGCTTGGTGCCCGGGCAGGCCTGGGCCCTGCCCGACCCAGGCACCAGACCGGGCTCTGGACAAATAAGGGGGCCTGGTGAGCCCCCTTAGGCCTGGCCTGGGCCTGGCCTGGGCCTGGCCCGGGCCTAACTTGTAAGACCCCATTTTTTTTTTATTTGCAAAAACCACCGGGTCTTAGGCCCAGAACCGCCGTTTTGCGGTGACACCTTCACTCGGGAAGGTCGCCACCACAAAACGCCGATCCTGCCGGCCGAATCGATCACGAAGAAAAGTACAATAAAGAGAAGACAAGTCCACAGAATCACATGAATTAAAACCATAAAGGTAAATGTCCACATATATTAACTGAATAAAAGATACAAGGGTTACAACAAAAAGGGCTCTTGCCCTATACATCATTTCCTCACTACAAGATCACTCGCGGAAGCTAACTACTAAACACTCACAGATCTTGAATCCTGTGCTCTTGTACTAGACCGGCCCGCCTCCGTCTGCTCCGACCTCTGGTGTTGCTGCGTCTCCTCGAACTCCTAAAATGATATGGTCCACCGACCGTTAGTCAAAAAGACTAAGTCAACAATCCCCCGCCCCTAAACCCGTGGCTCCTAGGCACCGAGCGGGGAGGAGTGAAAAGGAGGACCAAAGGCAGAGTGGGAACAAGCAGGTGACAGTGGTACATGAAATGATTCTACTCTACACATTTGTACGTATATAACTGAAGCAATAATGGTAACAAGTATATAAAGAACAGTAAGCAGTAAGTATAATATCAAGTAATGTAATATGAAAGTAACCATTGATTTATAGGAATGCCCATACAAACCTATAGACCAAGGGGTCGTTTAGCAGGGCCTATCGTATAAAAAGTCCCATACCAATTTATACGATAGGTGTCAGGGGTTGAATGCAATGTTTATGCTATGTTATGCAGGTATGCTGTTATGCCATGATCATACAAGTGCAACACACACACTTCGACTCTATGCGCATAGACCTTTAGTTCCCACTTTTTGGAGCGAGCTAGACTCCCAGGATACTCCTGTAGTGGCAAACGGAAGCGGTGGGTTGGGCCTCGCCCACCTCTAGGTTGGTATTCACACTACCCAACCTAGACCTATTGTACGCCTCCACTATACCCGCAGAGCGTCTGCGTACTCTTGCTGACTGGACCGCCAGACTATCAAGGCTAAGTGTAAAACCACACTCACCGAGTCAACGCATCGACGTCGGTGTGAACGACCGTCCAATACCGAAGACCCACCACCTTCAGTGCACATGCAACATGTTCTACTTCCTATCTCTGAGCCATGAGTTCCCCGGGGCTAACCTACCCGCCATCAATAACCTTCCGAGCCTAAAGCTCCCCCGGCTAACCTGCCCGTCATCAAAACCTTCCGAGCCAAAAGCTCCCCGGGCTAACCTGCCCGTCATCAATAACCTTCTGAGCCATAAGCTCGCCAGACTAACTAGTCTGCTGCAACAGCCACCGAGCCCACCGCTCGGACAACCAATCCAACTAAACTTCCGAAACCACAGGGTATGGATGAGTGTGTTATTAGTTAATCTTGTACAATGTCTTACTCCTATGAGTTAGGGTTAGTCTTGGACTTCCCGAGGGTTACCCTGTGAGGGGCTCGCTACGGTACTAGGAACCACTATGGGATGACACCCCAAAGTTCCCACTCCCAAGACACTTAATTTTATTAGTTACTACCCTTAAGAAACCCTCTTAACATTTCACCTGGTCTAAACCTAAGTGCTTTAAGACACTTAGGGGAAAAGACGATCTTTCGCCAAATCCCAAGATGACCTACCCTAAGGGAGGCACCCCACCATCCCAGAACTCATCAACCTTAAATATCTCCAAGGGTCCTCTCATACCATACAATCACCATTCAATTCCCACATCTCCAAACAATGTATTCCAAATTAGCCTGTAACTCCAAAAACTGCCAATTTACTAAACGCAGACCACCCTTAACGTTTTGATCCTCATGAAGGGAAGTACATTAATTAATCAACTCTATGACCTAATATTCTCACTGGGGGTCCATGTCACTGGCTTAAGATCCATTCCAGAGTTCCATAATTTTCCCCATATTATTAATATTTAAAACCATTTTTCCCAAGGACAACTTCCTAGGGTTTGAACTACAAGTGCACTTTTCTGACTTCCACTACCTACCCAACTTTTTACATAAATCAATGGTACCCTACAATCAGTAGACATAAATTTGTAGGAAATTCCAGCAAGATCTACTATTATTAAAAATTCCAAAACCCATTTATTTCCAATATATTCCAAAGGAGGTACCCTCATATGGACTCCCAATCTTATGCAAATTCATACAGTGGTGAATCATACTAAAATATTCAGGTCTACCAAGTTTGACCACATAACACAGAAGTTACATTTGTAATTTCCTCAAAGGATATATTTGTAAATAATTCCAAAATGAACTAGAGATACCAAAAATATTAATCCATAAATTATGAGAAAATTACAGTGGGTACATATTGGTATGAAAAGACATCCTGCAAAGTTTCATGCAATTACAGTAATTTAACACCCTAAAATTGATCCTCCCAAAAATTGTCTACAATGTGAAATATTACACTTTGAACCCCAAAAAGTCTTCTCATGGTCTAACAGATTCTTCCAGAGATCAATAGCATTAAAACCAAGTTTGTGAAAGAAAATGGTAAACCATTAAGTAATATTTCTCCCTAAAACCCAAAACCCTAATTATTTACAAATCTACCCAAGGATTTATTACCTAGGTTTGACAACTCCAAACCTCTTCAAATTCACAAGGGAGGCTCCTCTGGTCACTAGTACCTACCATACAAAATCTTAGGTCAAACCAATAATGTTTGACCCCACTCCCTTCATTGACCTCTAATTGCACCCCATTAGGGTTTAGCCTAGGGTTAGGGTTTAAACTTCTCCAAATCCACTCAAACCTCTTGTGAGGGTATTATAACACTCTTAGAACTCAGAGAGGGCCTTTGCACTTCTCTCCATGGACATTTACTCCTACATCCTTCACAAACCCTAAATGGCTCCATACACCTCACCATTAGGGCTTAAGGGCACACTAAGCCCTAACTCATCCAAAGCTACTCCTTGGGGTGTCTCCTACCTTCCTAGGCAGTGACCAAGGTCACCCCAACAATCAGTGGGAGGAAAGCCCCTCCACACTCCAAAGTTAGCTTAGGTTTACTTTTGCCCTAAACCTAACCTTTAAGCAAACTATTCTCAAGAGGACTCCCTACCTTGCCCAAGTCCATACTACTCACTATACTGACCATGGGTCAGTAAAAGATCACCCAAGATCCTACCAACATTTGGTGAGGAGTGGGATTCCAATGGGTACCTATTTGGGGTGCAAATAGCAATTTATCCCCTTTGTGGTTTACTACGGCAAACCTCCTCCAATGGCCACCAAATTTGGACCAGAGGTTTGCATGGGGGAGGGTGAGGTGCACCCCAAATATGAAGCCATTTAGCTTTGAGGAAGAGTGGGGGCACTCACCCAAAGTTTTGCCTAAACCTAGGGAGCCTAAGGTTGTTTTGGTGAATTACCCCACCAAATAAACTCCATAAATCATGAAATTTTAACCAGGGCCTATACATACCCCCTAAGACCACCCATCCAAGTTTGGAAGGGTTTTGATGTGTTTAGGGCACCTAATTAGGTCCCACAAGGATTATTGAATTTTTCCAAAAACTAAGGGTAAAAGTTCTCCAATCAATCTGATTTTTGGACATGTGTTAGGTGTATATAAGAGTAGCCTACCCTCCAAATTTCAAGTCATTTGGAGTTCTAGATTGGTGTGGGCATCAAAAACAAGTTCTGGATAGCCATATGGACAGTCCCCACTAAAATGAGTGCTGTGCCCTAACCAGGACTCCAAATTGAGTGATTTCAATTTTGTATTAAACTAGACATCAAGGGCTACATTTTCTATGTTGACCACTTTTTCTGAATCAGCCTCTAACTATTTTTACCAGAATAAATAAGGAGCTGCATTTTTAATCACAGAAAATGGAATTAGAACTAAGGGGGTGCACGAATCTTAAAGCAAGATGGGTGGCTGCTGCTCATCTTCAAGCTCCAGCCAAGGCACGGGATTAGCCCGACCTGGAGCTATTTCCAGGCCATTTTCCGGCCACCACAGCCACCTCCCTGGCCGGCCACCACCACCACCACCTTCGTTGAGGTGGTGGCTATCGCCGGGCGGCGGCACGGCCGCCGGAGGGGTGTTTTCCGGCGAACTCACAAGGGTGGTTTTTCATGGAAAATCTGAGATTTCAACTCTCCGATCAGGCTCTTTTGAGCCCGATTTCTCTCCTAATTCGATCTAAGATACTAGCACGAGTAAGGAGGAGGAGGATCGGACCTTCAATCGGGCTTGACGGTGGTTGCTTCCCGGATTTGCCATGGCCGACCACCCTCCTTGAGCTCCTTGCCGATCTCCCAATTCTCCACCAAATACCAAGATCTAAGATTCGATTTCAACTCATATCCTCCTTCTGAAGGTGATGGAAGGATCAATTTGAGGAGGGGAAGGCTTAATGGTGGAGTGCCATTAATGGTCATTTCGGTTTCCTTGCAATTCCATGAATACAGCCACCTATGTGGCCATCCAAGGCTGTTGATCTTCTCAAAACTGATGAGGGGGGATGTACAAAGCCATTGGGAGAAGAAAGGATGGCCCTTGGTCTCCTTTGGCCATTAATGGCCACCTTTCTCTCTCTTCCTCTTTCCTCCAAAACCCCCATTTCTCTCTCCTAATTACTATGGCCGAAATTTCCCTCTCTCTCATGCTTAATAACAGCCTACTAAGCTGGTCAAATGGTCAATTTGGGCTTAACCCAAAGGGATTGGGCTAGGTTTAAGAGATTTGACCTAAATTGGGCAATTTTGACTTTTGGTCAAATTGGCCAATTGGGTGACCCTAGGATGGGGCTTTTTGGTCCAATGGATTCCAAATTAGGTTTAGAAACTACTGGTGGGGTCAATTTGGTCACATGAGCCTTAGTTGACCCAATTTAAGCTGATTTGACCAAAACATGCTAAGTTGACTTTGGTCAAATTGAGCCCTAGGGTTGACCCAGTCATGGGGCTTTTTGGTCCACTGGGTCCCCTATGATATGATAACACTATGGGTAAGGTCAATTTACTATGGTGATGGTCAATTAGGGTACTTTGTGAAGAATTGCCATTTTTGACCTAAAGGGGCATTTTGGTCAATTTGCACCATTGGGGGTCCCATGATGGGGCTTTTAGGTCCACTAGGTCTCTCATGATATTCTAGACCTAGATGAGTGGTCAATTTGGCATGGTGAGGGTTAATTGACTCTAATTAGGCTACTTTGACCATTTTAGGGTTAGGGTTGACTTTGGTCAATTTGACCTCCTTGGTTGACCCCAGTGGGCCCTTGGTGCCCTAAGGGGGCCCTTAAAGGGTTAGGGATACTATGGTGGGGTCAAATGGTCAAGTTGAGGCCCTAAAGTCCAACCCTAAGCTTGGTCACTGGAAATTGCTATTTGCAGTCCAAGGCACTTTCAACCCTAATTTGCCTAAGTTAAAGGGGTTTCTACACTACCAAGGCCTTGTCATGACCTTGTCATGACTACATTCACCTGGGAGGTCTAGCTGTCTGGGGGATGTTACATAACTAGGCTCAGACCTGGGTAGACCCGGGCCGGGCAACCAGGCTCAGGCTTTTTTTGCACGCCTAAGTCTTAATAAGCATTATATGTACAAAACACCTTAGTAGTTTTTACTTTTCACTTATGTGCATTGAAATATTGTGGAAATAAAATTATTTTTGTATTTTAATGTTGTGTTTATTCCATTATATATGTCATGTGTTTTGATTAATTTACTTGTATACTCCGTCAAAATACTTTTGTACACATCATTATCTTATATAAAACTTCCACTCGTGAGAATTGGATCCTAATGCAAATATTCATTATTTTCTACAAACTTTAGTAAATGCACTAGATAACAAAATATGATCTCTACCATATTTAGCTTTACTTGAAATGCAAATTAGTTTACATTATTGTGTTATCTTTTCTCGATATTTTAAATTATTCTTGCAATTTGTTTATATATAATTTAATAATATAGCATCTCTTGTACTAAAATCCAAACATCTTCTTAATAGGCTTAAAACTCATTATCTGTTATATGCTATTATTTTCTAAAAGATGTTTATTTTAAGAGTGCTCATTATATTTTCTGCTGTGTTTACTACTTGTACTTGATCATTACTATTTGTTTTTCTACAAGTGGTATCTTAAGATAAGAATGCTTACTTTATAGTTTCCGATGTGCTGCTTACTACTTATGCTCAATCATGCCTATTTTTTCTAACAAGTATATATCAAATTTTACATTCATCTTATTTTCTTCTCTGCATAGAACATCTTAATTCTTATTGCATACACACACCTCTACCCTCTTTTGATATTACCAAAAGGGGTGAACAAATTGCATAAATCTACTAATTTAGGGGGAGTACATTATAACAACATAAAACTCAAAGAAAGCATCTATGTAGGGGGAGTAACTATATAGGAGGTGTATACATTACTCTTTGCTCGATCATGATTATCCTTCTAATAAGCGGTCCATAATTAATCTCATAACTATACACTCATCCCTACCCACTTTTGCTAGTAACAAAATGGAGAGAATAAATTGAGAAATCTAGTGGAATATATATTTATGGGGAGTAAATTATATAATGAACACTTATGTAGGGGAGAGTGCATATAGGAAGAGTATGCATTATAACACTTGAATATATCACGCTACATACATGCATTCATGCATATAATTTACCACACTTATCTATAAATACAATTATAATCTTAAATTCACTAATTTTGCACACATGTATTTGTTATTAGCAAAAGGGAGAGTTTGTTGGAACATGTGTTCCGCATCTCTTAGTTTGAGAATAACAAATATCGTTATATATTTGATCTAGTATTTTGTGTTTTTATAGTGTGCAGGTCGTACATGTACACACATATAGTGAATGAGGATAAAAGACGGACGATGAAGCTCAACTCTGTGAGTTATCACGCGTTGGTAGCACCTACCGCTGGCGGTAGGTCCTGGATATAAAAGGACAGCTGGCAGATGCATTTCAATGTAGGGATTGGCGGGAACAAAGTCACCTTTAGCAAGTTCCTACTGCAACGTTCTAATGCTAACGCCCGATGGTAGCATATGGAAAGGCCGTCAATCATAACTAAAATGAGGAGCCAAATGGAGAAGGATATCTGATGGAGCAATGTACACCAAGCTAACGCGGCGCGCTAGCCATTACCACGTAGTGGTAATGTTGAATGCCTAAAATAAAGGAACACGCTTGCCATATCTTCCACGATCCATATGCCTTATGGTTTCTATATTGGACATCGCGAAGCGGTAGCTCTCTGGATATATTTAAAGACCGGATCCTCTCCTTCTATGGTAATGCTCTCACATCCATTGAAGCTATAAATCCAATCTTCTTGTGAGAGGCTAGTCTCCAGACATCGAGAGGACTCCCTTGGGCGAACACGAAGATCGAAAGAACACTTGAAGGGGAAGTGCTACAATGCATATTCAACACGAAGGGTGAACACATTAAGAATGTTGATTCCACAGTCGCCTTCATCTCCACCTTCAGAAGTTCTTTGAAAGTCTCTCTTTTATATATCTTACATCTATTCTAAACTTGTATTCTTTTTTTTTTTATTTAACCATTGGTATCAGATTCTGTGAGAAAATTGTCTAGGAAGGGCGTTGGATTCAGGGAGGATCATGTGAGAAAATCATTTGGGGAGGACGTCGGATTCCGGGCTGGATTTCGTGAGAAAATCATCTGTGAGGGCGTCTAGACTATGGAGGTCTAGGGAAGGCTCGAAGACCTTCTATGGGAGAATGGAGAGAGCCAACTGGTCTTCGAGGGGGAAGGGTCGGTATAGAAAACCCAAGATCGTGTTATTCAACACTTTTGATCTCTGGCATCATGGAGATTACAATCTTGTAATTGTATTTTTAAACAAAATCATTTTTGACCTTGATTTATTATTAAGATTTTATTTCCTACAATTTATTCAAAGTAAAATCTTTTTAGTCAAATTTCTTTGAAGGTTCAACCTCTGGGAGATAGCGCCGAGCAGTAGCACCTACCGCCGGCGATAGTTAACATCTTCTTAGCATCTCACCCAAAGTAATCTTCTCCAAAAAGTTAAAGTAAAAGTTTTAATTCAATATTTCGTAAAACACTTTAACTTTTAATAATATTTTTTTAAAAAATAAATTTCATATAACCCTTATTCACCCCCCCCCCCCCCCCTAATGGTGTCAGTAGATCCAACAATAGTATGTTTGAGTTATCTCATTTTCTTGGTTTTCGAGTGAAGCAAAGTGATGAAGACATATTCATATCTCAATACAGTTACACTAACAAACTTGCTAAGAGGTTTGGGTTGGTAACACCTTTATCAAGAAGAAACTCATAACTACATCTATAATAAATAAAGAGGGACGTAGTAAATATGTGGATCAAAAGACCCATAGAGGAATCATTTCTTTTCTACTCTACCTTACCTATAATAGACCTGATATTATGTTTAATACATGTGTATGTGCTAAATTTCACATTTTTGCAAAGGAATCTCATGACTCATACCAAGATAATTCTAAGATAGCTAAATGTAACACCTGAGCATGGATTAGGGTATTCAAGGGAGTCAGACTTTGAACTAACAGACTATTTAGATGCAAATTTTACAGGAAGTAGATTGGATAGAAAGAGCATCATATGAACTTGTCAGTTGATCAAAATTGATCTCATATTATAGCACAAAGCAAAATTCTATATCAACCTTCATAATAGATGTTGAATATATTTCAACAAGGAAATGATGTTCTCAACTTCAATAGATGCAAAATTAGTTGCAAAATTATAGTTGTAATTTTACTAAACCTCCATTGTGAGAACACTAGTATTATATCTATTACTTCTAACCTTATAATACATAGTAAAACTAAACATATTGACATAAAACATCACTTTATCATAGATAATATGGAGAAAGAAAATATCTCTCTAGAGTATATTCCCACAGATAGTTAGATGGAGAATATCTTCATAAATTTAAAGATGAAGTGAAACACTTTTCTTTTATTCATGCACTAGGAATGCTAGATAATGTAGGCTAAGAAGAAAAAAGGTACATAAATCTAGTCTCCTATAAGTGATAGTCAATACATACACAAACACCGTCAACTATTCACTTTATTCTCTGAAGGATTAAGCATCAAATAAATATCCACATTAATTTGTCGGTTGTCATCCAACGAACATCATCTAGTAAGATGTAAAGAAATAAATTCTAATTCTCAGAGTGTATCCATACTGATGATTATCGCTAAAGGAAACTTAATCTTCAACCATGATTCATTTTGTTTAAGAAAAGCATAATTATCATTCAAAGTTTGTTATATATGTTAAAATTTTGATTTGAATCGTTTAGGAGTAAGCAGGAGTTGCATCAACTAAGTTATAGCCAAACAACCACAATGCCACACAGCAACACAAGAAACTTTATTGAATCACAAACTTCATTTACAGTGTGAGGTATACATGACGAGACATGATTCATAAGAATCACGAAGGAGAGAAGAACAAAACACCAAAAAGCAAAACTGGCGGCTTGACAAGCAGAGACCGCACAGACCGCTCGACTCCAGAGATTGCCCGGCTAGACCTGAGATCGCGCAAACAGAAAACAGACAGACCGCCTGCACTGCAAGACCGCAACCTCAGACGGCAAGAACTGGAGCTTTATTGAACGAAAAACTGAAGCTGTCGCCAGACCGCAACTCAGATCGTCTAACCGCTGAAGGTCACCTGATCGATGAGCTCGCTGCGAACAGCACAAGAACAAACATAAACCAATTCACAGACAGACCGCTGCTGAACTGTTTATTCAAGCCGCTGGGAATCACCAAGGAAGGAGACCGCAACCTGCTGACCGCAAACCTGCGAACACAACAAACAGTCAACTCGCTTTCGAGACCGCCCGACCTCAAAGTTGAGACCGCACGAATTAACCCAGGCTCTAATTCTTACAGTTCTCGTTATGAATGACGGGCCATGCACCTCTATTTATAGGCGAGTAGACGGATGTCGTCACCGCACAGGAGGGATACAATCACCACTCGTCAGATTGCCAGCGGTCTCAAAAGGGCAAACCGCGCGATCACACAACTTGGACAACCTTCCGTCCAAGACCGCAGATCAGCAGACAGATCGCGCACAAGTCGCGCGAACACGAGACCACGCACAAACCGCGCGGGCACAAGAACTCTCCTTCCTTAGATCACCAGGAGAAAACCAAGAACCATATGGCCGACTTCAGACAAGTCGCCAGATTGCCAGCACAAGCCGCCCGGTCACAGCGGTAACATAAAATAGACCGCCCGGTCTTCTACAAAGGAGATAGACAACCCAAGTAGAACAACCGGGGACGAGACCAGAACAACTAGGAACAAACCGGTCAATCAGCAGACCGCCAGAACCAGACCGCAGAGCCAGACCGGTAGATCACTAACACAGACCGCGCAGTCTCTGCGGTCACCCAATTTCAGACCGCTCGGACACTTCCACTTCACTTCAAAAAATTCAACACTCCCCCTTGAAGTGGGAAGTGGAAACTAGCCCGAGTAAACTCCGCAACCGAGTAAACGGTCCTTTTGCCAGCGGCTTTGTGAAGATGTCTGCAACATTGTCCGCACTCCGAACATGCTCGACCATAAGAGATCCTCCCAACACCTTTTCACGAATGAAATGGTGTTCAATCTCAATATGCTTGGTCCTCGCGTGACAGGCTGGATTATTAACCAGCTTGAGAGCACTCTCATTGTCCCCGCGTAGCATAGTGGGACCTCGAACCTCCTCATGAACGTCCTCTACGAACCTCCTGAGCCAAACGGCTTCCTGAGCAGCCAAGGCCGAAGCCTTGTATTCCGCTTATGTGGTAGATATAGACACCGAGTCCTGCTTTTTGCTGCACCAAGAGATAGTTGTGGGGCCCATCATAAAGACAAAACCAGACGTTGATCTCTGATCATCCACGTCGCCCCCGTAATCAGCATCCATGTATCCAAGCAACTCCAAGCTTGACCTTCTCCTATATAGGAGACCCAAATCATAGGTCGACTTCACATACTTCAAAACTCCTTTCGCCGCTAGAAGATGAGGCTTCCGTGGCTCCGCCATGTACTGACTCACTTTGCCAACTGCATAAGCAATATCAGGCATCGTGATGGTCAAGTAGATCAAGCTCCCAACCAGAGCTCGGAACACCAACGGATCAGATAGAACTCTCCACTCATCCTTCCGAAGTTTATGATGTTGTTCCATAGGTATAGAGCTGCTCTTCCCTTCCTCCATGCCAAATCATTGAATGATCTGCCCCGCATATCCGGCCTGAGAAATGAGCACTCCGCTCTCCCGCCTCTGAACCTCGAGTCCAAGGAAATTGTGAAGCTCACCTAGATCCTTCATCTCAAATTTGATGGCAAGCTCGGCTCTCAACCTTGCTACCGCCTCCTTCGAGTTCCCGGTTACAATCATGTCATCCACATACTGCAAGACAATGACCCGAAGTGCCCCCTCCTTCTTGGCGAACAAGCCAGAATCAGAGTCTGAAGCAAAGAACCCGCAGAATAGAAGATACTCTGTGATCTTTCCATACCACGCCCGAGGCGCTTGCTTCAACCCATACAGGGCTTTCTTCAGTTTGCAGACGTAGTCCAGACACTCCTCCGAGATGAAGCCCGGCGGTTGGATCATAAAGATATCCCTGTCGATCTCGTCGTATAAGAAGGCATTCTTAACGTCGAGCTGCCAAATCTCCCATCCACTTGAAGCCTCCAAAGCAATAACAAATCAGACTGAAGTCATCTTTGCCATTGGACTAAACGTCTCATCATAATCTTCACCATATTGCTGTGAGAACCCGCGAGCTACAAGGCGAGCCTTGTATCGCTCGATCGTACCGTCAGCCTTCTTCTTGAGTTTATAGACCCACTTGCATGTCACAGGGGTAATGCCCTTGGGCCTGGGCACTAGAGACCAAGTCTCATTCTTCTTGAGAGCATCCATCTCCTCTTGCATAGCAATGTCCCACTGCTTCACGCCTTTGGCCTTCTCAATGCTCGACGACTCCCTCTCATCCAAGGGACCAGCAAAGAAACATGAGACGAAGCTCACCATGTTTCCTCCTGTGTATCGATCTGGTGGTTTAATAGTCCTCTTCGACCTCCTAAGAGGTTGCACCTGACTAGCCACCTCCTCAGCTGTTTCTTCTGTGCTAGCTCCTCTTCCAGATGAACTTGGAGCATCGCTCCCCCTGCTTCCAAAACCTGAAGACTCCATCTCTGAGCTTGACACAACAGGAGCTCCTGGTGAAATAGGTAACTCCACTTGAAGATTTTCTGCAGCCTTCCCTTCTTCATAAACCCTGCTCTCCGGTAGTTCAACTCCTGAACTTCCCTTGTAAGAAGTCACCTCATCGAACACCACATCCCGAGATACAAAAGATCTTCGAGTCTCAGGATCCATGCATCTCCATCTCTTGTTCCGCTCATCATATCCAACAAAGAGTAGCTTCCTTGCTTTCGCATCTAGCTTTGTCCGAAGAGCATCAAGAATATGCACATAACAGGTTGATCCGAACACCCGAAGGTGTGCAACACTTGGTTTCTCCTTGAACATCAGTTCGTGAGGGGTCTTCATGTTGATAGGACTTAGAGGCATCCTGTTGATGACGTAAGCCGCACAAGACATTCCCTCCGCCCATAAGGACTTTGGGATACTCTTGGCATGAAGCCAGCATTTGCAAGTTTCTGTCAGATGATGGATCTTACGTTCTGCAATGCCATTTTGCTGTGGAGTATGGGCACAAGTGAGCTCTCTCCGAACGCCGTGTTTCCTGCAAAAACTTGAGAACTCACCAGAGGTGAACTCCCCACCATTGTCAGTTCTCAATTTTTTCACCCGCGGGCCTAACCGACCTTCCACCAGCTCCTTGAACTCCTCAAACCTCGCAAAAGCTTCCGACTTCTCTTTCAAGAAATACACCCGGACATATCTGGTGTAATCGTCAATCAACACCAACATATATTTGTTGCCTCCAAGGCTTGGGGTGGCAGTCGGTCCCATCAAATCACCGTGAATGCACTCCAACGGCGCTTTGCATCTTGTTTGCGATTTATCAAATGGAAGTCGATGAGACTTACCAAACTGACATCCCGCACAAACATGACCGTCTCCATAGGAGGACAAGCTAGGCAAGCCCTTGACAAGGCCCCTTACCGCCATAGCCTTCAATTTGTCCATGCCTACATGCCCCAACCTTTCATGCCAGATAGCCGCGCTATCATTGGTCTTCATTTTATCAACATAGGTACTTGTCGATAACACGGACAAGTCCTTCACCCTTTTTCCAACATGGATAACATCTCCCTTTATCTCCGGTTGAGTTTTAAGAAACTTCACTTTTGTTGGGCCAACCAGAACGTGATAACCGGCATCGACCGCATTGGTCACAGAGAAGAGATTCTTCTTCATACCAGGCACGTTATAAACACTCCTCAATGTGAGTGGACCCTTATCACTATTCAGAGAAACAACTCCTTCTTGTTCTACTGCATGAAAAGAGTTATCTGTCGTAATGATAGCATCGTTACCTGAGTAAGGCGCCAAAGAAGAGAATTTTGATTCATCCCCGGTGAGATGATGCCCACACCCTGAATCAACAATCCAATCCTCTTCGAAGTTGATGGCAGCCAAGGCCTTAACGGGCATAGCCGTCATATTAGCCGCAAAGGCTCCTCCCCATCCAGCTTCATCAGACTTTGGCTTCTCCTTCTCCGCTGCATGTCCTAGCTGAAGATTAACCCGACAATCCTTCTTGAAGTGGCCGGTCTTATTGCACCTGAAGCACCTTGGTCCCTCTCCCTTCTTCTTCCCCATCAGACTTAGGAGCATAACCCTATCCTGCTGACCTGAAGTATAGGGTCCATCATGACCCGGCTTCTTCTTCTCCCACTTCTTCTTCTTCTTCCCAGAGAACAACACATCACTCTCTCCCCCGGAGATAGAAGTCCCCGCCATCTGTCTTGCCAAACTTTCTTGCGAAGCAAGTTAGTTCTCCAACTCCAACAGAGATGGTTGATTTGCCCAACCCTGAACTAAAGTCACAAAGGCAAGATACTCCTTCCGCAACCCGCGGATAATATGCCTCTTCAGTTTTGCCTCCGAGATGGGCTCATCAGGGTCCAATGCAGAAATCTCTGCTGTGAGGTTCTTCATCTTGAGAAAGAAGGTAGAGATTGAAAGATCGCCTTGAGAGGCTTTCGCCAACTCATTTTCAAGAAACTGTAGCCGAGCTACATTCTTCTTATTAAACAACCTGTCTAAAGACGTCCAAATCTCAGCAGCAGATTTACATCCAATGATGTGATCAAACAGCTCTGGTGAGATAGCCCTCTTGAGTGTGAACTCTGCATTAGCATTAGTCCTCCTCCAAAGTCTCACCTCTGCCATATTATCTCCTGCTAAAAACACCTCTTGTGTGTCTTCTCATCCAACTATCTCCCATAGATCCTCGCCAAGTAAGTAACTCTCCATACATGACCTCCATTTCTTATAGTTAGTCGATGTGAGGAGTTCAATACCAATCTCTCTTGCGTATCCACCTTCCATGGCAATCTATGTGGTCTCTTCTTCACAAAGACGATGGCAACTCAAGTTGATCACTGCTTATCCACTCCAACAACCTGCCTCTGATACCATGTTAAAATTTTGATTTGAATCGTTTAGGAGTAAGCAGGAGTTGCATCAACTGAGTTATAGCCAAACAACTACAATGCCACACAGCAACACAAGAAACTTTATTGAATCACAAACTTCATTTACAGTGCGAGGTATACATAGCGAGACATGATTCATAAGAATCACGAAGGAGAGAAGAACAAAACACCAAAAAGCAAAACTGACGGCTTGACAAGCAGAGACCGCACAGACCGCTCGACTCCAGAGATCGCCCGGCTAGACCTGAGATCGCGCGAACAGAAAACAGACAGACCGCCTGCACTGCAAGACCGCAACCTCAGACCGCACGAACTGGAGCTTTATTGAACAAAAAACTGAAGTTGTCGCCAGACCACAACTCAGATCGCCTAACCGCTGAAGGTCACCTGATCGCTGAGCTCGCTGCGAACAGCACAAGAACAAACATAAACCAGTTCGCAGACAGACCGCTGCCGAACTATTTATTCAAGCCGCTGGGAATCACCAAGGAAGGAGACCGCAACCTGCTGACCGCAAACCTGCGAACACAACAAACAATCAACTCGCTTCCGAGACCGCCCGACCTCAAAGTTGAGACCGCAAGAATTAACCCAGGCTCTAGTTCTTACAGTTCTAGTTATGAATGATGGGTCATGCACCCCTATTTATAGGCGGGTAGACGGATGTCGTCAGCGCACAGGAGGGATACAATCACCACCCGTCAGATCGCCTAGCGGTCTCACAAGGGCAGACTGCGCGATCACACAACTTGGACAACCTTCCGTCCAAGACCGCAGATCAGCAGACAGATCGTGCACAAGTCGCGCGAACACGAGACCGCGCACAAACCGCGTGGGCACAAGAACGCTCCTTCCTTAGATCACCAGGAGCAAACCAAGAACCATCTGGCTGACTTCAGACAAGTCGCCAGATCGCCAGCACAAGCCGAACGGTCACAGCGGTAACATAAAATAGACCGCCCGGTCTTCTACAAAGGAGATAGACAACCCAAGCAGAACAACCCGGGATGAGACCGGGACAACTAGGAACAAACCGGTCAATCAGCAGACTGCCAGAACCAGACCGCAGAGCCAGACCGACAGATCACTAACACAGACCGCGCGGTCTCTGCGGTCACCCAATTTCAGACCGCCCGGACACTTCCACTTTACTTCAACAAATTCAACAATATACATGTTCTAAGAATCTCCCCCAAAGATTCAGTGGTTGTAAGAGTCTTTTTATCAAAAGACTGAGGGTTTGTTTATAAGAAGTAATTTCTTACTATGGTAGAAGAGAGGAAGTAGTCGGGTAATGTGTTTATATGATTTTATATAGTCTACATTTTTTTCATGTGATTTTTTGTGTGTCGTGGGTAGCAATTTTTTTAATTCTTTTACCCACCCCATTTAGAGTGCAATTTACTTAGTATTTTCTAGTTTCCACACTTTCAACATGACATATATTATTTTAGACTCTCTTCTTTTGGTACGTTTTAGACCAAGGTCAAGGACTGACTTATTAAAAATTGTGGAACACTTCACTTTTATTTTATACAAACATTCCAACCACTTATTAACCTGCAACTCACCAGTTGTAGTATTTTAAACCCAAGTAGCTAGTCTCATGTTATTATTCACCATCACACTTACTCATACACTTGTGATATAAAACTTGGACAAATTTATCATAATTGATAGAATGAAATTTACATGAGGCACATTTGGCTAAATATCATTAACATAATTTGTGATTAGTGTGCGAGACTACATTCTCAATTGCTACAACTACTGCTATCTTTCTATGTGAATATCGTTATTAGATGCTTTCCACCAACTAACATGACGAATGTTTTAAATAACCAAGTAAAAGTATCAATAGTTTTCTCTACTATAACGACTGCATCTACAAGTACATTCTGCAAATGGTAATAATACAAATAAAAGTAACACATGCTAGATTATATTCACTTAGATGATAACTCATGTCACGTCTCCAAAATAATCATAATTTAACTTGTTAATCCATTAACCCAGATGAAATTAGTTAAATGCTCAAATTCATCCATTTGCATTTTAAAGACAAACATATTGTCATCTAGCTTACTTTTCTTGTGATTTTTTAATAAACTTAACACTTCACCACGTTTAATTCTTGCCCTTTTTCTCCTTCTATATGAAAGTATACTTGTCTCTCTTTGAAACCCAATGTTTTGAATCCCTTTGACTTCATTATCAATATGTGAATATGCATCAACAATTCTAGTTCATATGGACTTTAACAGAGTTTCTTATCTGTAAGTACTCTATGCGACTGACTGAACAACCACACATTGTATCCATTTTAAGATACATGACAATGTCATTTGTATTGGCCTTTTTTTACTTGAATCTGACTCTTATGTAACAATAATTTTAATAATTAATATTCGTAGTGCTTATCCAATAAAAATGGTGGTATTTTCTTATATTGAATCTAATATTATGGGAATAATTACAATACATTATATATGCTTCAGCCACATTGTGCAACATAATAAATTCATGCTGAGTTGTCTGATTGCATTAGAGATAAACATAATGAAATACACATCACTATAATGGCATATACTCTACTACGATGTTGTATACGAAAAACAAAACATGAATATTTATCATATATATTATTATTACGTGGTAAACACAAATATAATGACTTATACACAACAATATTTGTTGGAAATTTATTAAATAAAATAATTATTTTATTAATATTTAATGGAGCCTTCATAGTGTTTGGTGTTTGGGCTCCACATCAATTGATGGGAAAAAGCTCAAAATCAAAATGGAGGGAACTCCAAAATTTGGAGGGAAAACTTTTTCATGGAAAAAGATGAAACATTAGTCTCACCTTGCCAAATCAACTTAAAGAAATAAGTATATAAACAAATTCACTCATCCTTATTATGCTAAAAATAGCATAAATAGAATCCATGAAGCACACATGCACGTGCATGCACAGCACCAGGATGGATCTAGATTTTGGATTTGGGGTTTGGGGGTGAATTGAATTGTATTTTTTGTACAAAATAGTTTTACCCCTTTGGAAAATCCATAATCATTTTACAATCAATTTATTTTACCTTACATCAAAATAGAAATTGACATAACTTACATCAAAATAGAAATCGACATAGCTTACATCAAAATAGAAATCGACTTATGTCGATTTCTCTCCATGTAAAAATGGACTTATGTCAATTTCTCTCCATGTAGAAATTGACTTACATAGATTTCTCACCCTGTAGAAATCGACTTATGTCGATTTCTCTCCCTGTAGAAATCGTCTTACGTCGATTTCTCTCCCTGCACAAATTGGCTTACGTCGATTTCTCTCCCTCCACAAATCCACTTAAGTCGATTTCTATTGTTTTCGTCGTGCGATGATTTTATCGATTACTATGTGTCATTTTGATATCGACTTACATTGATTTCCATGTGTCAATTTCTTTGCTCTTCCACGCATGAATTTTGTACGCGTTTTGTCGCATTAAATATTTATGTTGGAAATTTATGTTTCTATATATGATGAATTTACTTTATATAAACATTGGAAATTTATTACTTGATTATTTTTTGTGGTTTTATGAAACTTCTATATAGAAGGTTTTGTCAAAACGAAACTTACAGGTTCTATTACATTCTCGATTTGCTACTTTCATGTGTTTCTCTCTTGCGATCTTACTTTCTTTATGTTTGCTTCATCAACTAGAAGTTTGGGTGCTCTGTGCTTTATCGGTGTTTGCACACATTTGAGTTTTTGGGATCTAGCTGGGTATTGTACCTAGGAGGAGTGAGCATCGGTGGAAAGCTCTGTCGGAGAGTGGTGCAACTTCCTTAGGGCAATAATCACATGACTTATCCAGACTCGATTTCTAAACTAAATATTACTTTGCTTTCTTTGATATCTCAATCTCTATGTTTACAAGTTTTCTTTATAATCTTATTTTTAATATCCTGATATTATAGTATTAATAGTTTTCAAAAATAAATATTATTTTGTGACTGTTTACAAATAATCAAAATGATTTTGTAAGTTATCATGTTCATTTGTGTTGCAATTTATTTTATGTATAAATTTCAGCAATTTATAATGACTTCTAGATCTGATGACTCTGCTGGGATCAAACCCAAAAAATATAATGGAAATTGTTTTTGTCATTGACAAACACAAATAGAATATTGGTTGAATACCTTATGTCTGTTATCCGCCATCTTTGATCCTCCTACTGTAGAAACTGAAATATCTAATAGTGTTGTACATGTAATCACCTCCTCCCTTCCATCTTCTTCATCTTTTACTGTGAACACCAATAGAATATATGTTAGGCGTACTCATTATAGAGATCCGGTAGATAAATAATACTATTCCTGCCATCGAATTCTTAGCGCTTTCTCTGACAGCCTTTACAATGTTTGCCTCCAATATCACACAGCTAAGCATTTGTGGTATGCACGAAAGCATTCTATAACCTCGATAATGTGGGTATAGAACACTATAATGTATCCAACCTCCATAAATTCAAGATTTATGCTTCCAAGCTTATCAATCCTCAACTCCACCAACTAGATGAGATGATATTTAAGATTCGAGTGATGACTCAATCCTATCCGAAAATTATTTTGTAGCATGTCTCATAGATTCCTTTCCTGATGCTTGGTCTGGCTTTTCGACTAAGCTTAGACATGACAAATCCAATCTTACTAATATTCAAATCCAAACTGTAATCTATGTAAAGAAAGAACATAAGCATAATAACTCCAAAGCCCCCCAAAACCAGGTTCCCAAAGTCAACCTCACCAAATCTCATGGAAACCCTTCTTCTCACCGTCACTTCAAACCCAAAGGTAAGAACCATAAGAAACCTTTCCGCATAGGTTCCCGCCACTAGAAACTCAATCATCCCAAACCTGGTCATTCCAACCAAAACCTAGATAAAGGAAATGGTCCATTATCTACGACTATGCAAATCATCTATCTACCACTTGCTTTTATAAGAATACAGAACCTGTGACTAGCAAGCCCCATGCGGTCAAGCCTCATGACGTACAATATGATTCATGCACCGAGTCAACATATCTTTAGGTTGGATTATACTCCTAGTCTTCTTCCCACCTTATTCATTAGAATGGTGGTTTGATTTCAGAGTAAATGTTCATACGTGTTTTGATTGTTCTTGCTTTGCCACCTTTCAGGACATTAGTGGAGGAAACATGATCTTAGGAGATGCATCTTCAGCATAAATACTTGGATGCGGGCAAGTGGATCTTAGGTCGACATCCGGCAAGACACAAGCCTTGCATGACATGCTCTGTGTGCCAAGAGTTAGAAAGAATCTAGTGAGTGGATCTTTCTTAGTGAAGAAAAACTACAAAATTGTTCTAGAGTCAAATAAAGTTGTAATAACTATGAATGATGTTTTTATGGAAAACTATTTTGTTTGTGATGGCTTGTTCAAATTAAATGTTATTGATTTGGAAGTTAACCAAATTTCATCATCTTTGATTCCTACTTTTTCCACTAATTTTTGGCATGCTAGATTAAGACATGTTAACTCTGAATGTAAAAAAGGGACAATGTCTCTAAATCTCATCCCAAGAATTAATATTACTCCAACTGCTAGATGTGAGATTTGCGTACAATTAAAATTCACTAGAAAGTCTTTTAAATCAATTGAAAAACTTCAAAACATTTAGAGTTGATTCACTCGGATGTGTGTGACTCAAACCATTAACTCACTAGATTTGGAAATAAATATTTTGTAATGTTTATTAATGATTTTTTCCAAATATTGTTACACACAAACACACACACACACACATATATATATATTAAAGACAAAAGATAAAGTATTTTAAGATTTTCAAAGATGATGTTGTAACATCCCCAAAACAACTAGACCCCTAAGGTGCATTTTGTACTGACAGGGTCATGACATTGCTCTAAGAGACCAAAATGACCCTAAGAACCAAGGTGAACAGGTGAAAATCACCTTGGTGTGCAAATAGCCAAATTTGACTCCAGGGCTTAAGGCTTGATATTAAGCTTCAAAATGACATGTTGACCCCACCAACCCTTCCTAAACCCCTCAGGGAGTCCCTTGGGTCATTTAGGACCCATTTGGGTCAACCCAATTGATCAAATTGACAAAAGTCAACCCTATCCCCAAATAGGTTAAACCTTATTAATTGAAGTCAATTGGACTTCATGTGACCAAATTGAACCTACCATTACATGGCAAACCTTCCAATGGGATTCAATTGACCATAAACCATATGAATTGGTCTTCTAAATTAGGAAATTTGACTAAAGTCAATTTAGGTCAAATCAACCATAAATCGGTCAATTGGCCCAATCTAGACCTCAATATGACTCAACCAATATTGGATGTTGTTAAGGGACCCAAGACCATCATATGAGGGCAGTCACCACCTCAATTTAACCAAGTCAACCCAAAAAGTCAACATTTGGTCAAACTAAGCCAAAATTGAAATTTAAGGAATTAAGCCCAATTCCAATGGGTTTAGCCCAATCTTAAAGGTCCATCCTGCACCCCAAATCTCAAGGACTGTATACCCATAAGGATTATGTACATACGTGAAATGCCCAAATTTTTGGATATAAGAAACTCAGCACAAGATTTATGGGAGGCTAATCTTGTTTCTTCATTTATTGGGCCACTATGATATTAACTTGGGATGTTTTAGGAACATAAAAGCCTCTACAATATAACTCCCTCGTCATTACTAAAATGAGTTTTCCCCCAATTCATCATAATTCTTTCAATATTAGAGGCGTGGGCCGGGAAAATTCATATCATAATGGAGCGATGAAGATTGTTACCATCAAGCTTGACCTTTAAGGACCAGGAGAGAAAAAATTTTGGGAGGAATATCCTCTTTTCACTTCAACCCAAATCTACATTAATAACAAATGAGGAGATCAGTGAAACTACTTGTTGGGTATTGTAGCCACAATTACCTTGATTTGAAGAAGTATTCCTTTGAACTAAGCTAAATTGAGTTGTATTTGATGTTGTTCTCTAGTTATGTGTTTGCAGATTATAAATGATTAAGTATAAACCAATGTCAGGTTTCAATAAGTCATTAAACACAGGTATATGCAATGTAATTCTTCATTGTGTAAACCAAGGTGTTGACTCATGTGGAATCTCTCTATTGGGATATACTTTATATTCAAACACAAAAGGAAGAGCCAAGGAAGAGCCAAGGAGATCCAAGGAGAGTTGCTGCTGTTTTGAAGAAGAATTATTTTTTTCTAAGTTCTCTGGATTTCGTCGAACGCAAGATTTCGTCGAACGCAAGAATTCGTCGATCGCAAGAATTCGTCGAACGCTAGAATTCTTCGATCACCGTTCGACATTTCTTAATTCTCTGGTTTGCTGTTAGCTGAAGATTTCGTCGAGAACTGCTGATTTAGATTTCGTTGATCGCTCTGTTCGACGAAATAAAGTTATTTCGTCGATCTCTTTTGCTGAAGTTAATTGTTGCTGAAGGAAAAGGGGTTTAAGTTGAGTTCGGCTAATTAGACGAGTTCGACGAATGTATTTAGTCGAATTCGGCTATTGGTGTTCGGCTAATTCATTTAGTCGAATCCTAAGTGAGTTCGACTAATGGCATTAACCAAATTTGGCTATTAGTCTTCGACTATTCTATTTAGTCGAATCGTTGTTCACATTTCTCCGGTTCAGTTCTTTCGGCTCGTTCTTTTAGGGCTTCCTCCATGGCGATACGCGTGGCGTCCATCCCGCAGCTCTTGTTTATAGCTGTTAGAGATGATTCGCTATAAATAGCAAAGGGTTATTTTCTTTTAACCCTAATCGTGAAATCGAAACTCTCGCATAACTTCGTCGTCGGCCGATCCTTCTCGCAAATCTTCCATCTCCGACAAGGATAGTTTCTCACGACTCTTCTTGAAGAAAAGAGTCAACTAGATCTCTGATTTTAGATCTCTCAAGTTCCTTTCAGATCTAGTTGTCTCCTAAGTGCTCAGATCAAGTTTTTCAAGGCAAGATCTATTCTTCCTCTTTCAGATCCAGTTTTCTATTTCAAGGAAAAAAAGATCTTTTTGTTCCTTATCTGATAAAGTTAAATCTCAAGGAGATTTGAAGTAGATTGTTTCTCAATCTAAAGTTTTGTAAGATTTCATTACAATATTCTTGTTGGAAGCTTGCTTCCGAGTTGTAGGAGTTTTACTCCGAGTTGTAGGAGCGTTGTCTCCGAGATTGTAGCAAGTTTTCCTTCCGAGTTTGTAGGAGCTTTGTCTCCGAGTTGTAGGAGAGTTTGTTCTCCGAGCTTGTAGGAGTTTGACTCCGAGTTGTAGGATTATTCTTAATCCGAGATCAGTGAAGTAGCCTAGTCTAGCCGGTCGTGCTAGATAGGTGATGTGGAAAGTGGACTACACAAGATCGAGGAACCACTATAATTCTCTGTGTTGTGCTGTGCTCTTTTGGTTTCTGTGTGCTTTTATCTTTAAGTTTTTAATTCCGCAAAAAGCCACAGAATCCACCTATTCACCCCCCTCTAGGTGATTTAGGTCGCAACTAGATCCTTTCAATTGGTATCAAAGCTATTATGATTCCCAAGATGATATTGGAGCTAGACAAAGATGAGATTGCTCTCGTCATCTTGGACAAGAAGGCAAAGAACATCATTGCAGGTGCAGTGGACGATTCAATGCTACAAAATCTTATACACTGCAAGTCTGCCAAGGAGATGTGGGATTCCATAATTGTTCTTATGGAAGGTACAGAAGAAGTGAGGGATGACCGAAGATCGTTGCTGAATCAAGAATACAAAGCATTCAAGCAAGATCCAAGAGACTTCATTTCTGATACTTATGAGAAGTTTTTTAAGATCGTCAACGGTCTTAAGAACTATGATCGGGAATTCACCATTGGAGAACTGAATGACAAGTTCTTGAGATCCCTAACGAAATAATGGGATACCAAGGCAATTGCTATCCGGGAATTCGGAAAGTTGGCTACGATGGAGCCACAAATTATGTTTGGCAAGCTCTTATCACATGAGCTCAAGCTGAGTATCAGAAAAGTTGAAGAAGAGGGATGCTCCACCTCTGGAAGAGAGAAGTCCGTGGCACTGAAGGCCAAAGAATCAAGAAGAAATAAAGCTACATTATCTGTCAGAAGAAAATCCTCAGATGAAGATGATGAATCAGATGCTTGCCCCTCAAGCTCTGATATGTCTGATGGAGAGTTCTCATCTCTCTCCAAGCAATTCAAGAGATTGCTCAGAAAAAGAAGCTAGAGGAAAAGTCAGTCCTCATCGATCATAGAAGATCAAGGCGTGATGATGAACATCACAAGAAGGAACACAGCAACGACAGGTATAAATCTAAACCTAATAAACATATTTCGACTGATATTATCTGTTATTGTTGTAATAAGCCAGGACAGTTAAGCACAGAATGTCCATACAAGAAGAAAGAAGGATTGAGGAAGGAAGAGAATAAATCCTTCAAGAATAAAAGGAAAGAGGAAAAGAGCTTCTTAGCAAAGAAGACCAAGACTCTTAGCGACAGCGACTCAGGGGAGTCAAGCTCGAATGAAGAAGCCTATTTTGGGCTAATGGCACATTCAGATGAGGAAGTAAGCGACTCCTCATACAAAGGGAAGGTAAACTCTCAGACTCCTCTTTCCGCTTCTGAAGATGAAACTGCATCCGTAGCAAATGAAGGTTATTCTTCAAAGTAAGACTTAGATCTAATGGTTCAGTATAAAGCTATGTTGGAAGGATTTGACAAATGCCGCAAGGTAGTCAAATCTCAAGCAAAAGAGATTGAATCTCTCAAGATGGTGGAATCAGATTTGAGGGAGAAAATTGAAAAAATAACTCCTCTCAAAGATGAAATCCAAACCTTGAAAGATGAACTTAATAGCTCCACTGAATTATTAAATCTAAAAGAGAAATTCATAAATGAATTAGAAGAGAAGTTAGTGGTGGAAAGGAAGATTGTTGAAAGTTTCTCTAAACTAAAAACTATTCTTCCAATCATTAATAAATTTTCTGCTCCTGCGAAGGGTAGTGGCCTTGGTCATGAGGCTGAAAGTAGTAAGGCCGCCAAGAAAAGAGCTGTTAAAGGTAAGGGCAAGGTTGACCAAAATCAAACCCCATTCAAGAAGGGGAACCAAGGATGGAGCCGTCCCCGAAGCCTCGAAACAACTGCTTTCAAGTCACCTTATCAAAAATTAATCCTCAAGAATCATGGTTCATTTGTACATGGATCAGTTGTCAAGAAAGCACCAAAGATTAAATCTATTGTTGCTAAATCTCTTGAAGAGAAGAAGGAGTCGTGTGTATGTTGCAACCACGAAGCTTCTACTTCTAAGAATGTTGCTCCTACTAAACTCCTCATTCAAAAGTTAAAACAGGAGAACAAGAGAAGATACAATCGATTTGATTGTTGGTGTTGTGGCAAAGTTGGTCACTTCGCCATAGATTATTGGTTTAACCCCAAATATTATAAGACTCAACGGGTTAACAATGTAAGAATGACTCCTTGCAATGTTAACACTCCGAGTGGTGTTAATCTAACTAGGAACCTATGACCCAAATCCTTTTGGGTTCCTAAGGGTAATTAATCTGTGATTGCAGGTATGTCCAAAGGCCAACCAAAACTCTAATCAGGCATTTGGACAGTGGATGTTCGTGGTGCATGACCAGAACAAAGAAGTATTTAGTAAGGTTGCTGAAAAGCTTAGGAAATCAGTCCAGGCACTGAAATTCTAAGGGGGAAATAAGCCTAAAGGGGAGAAAAGATTGAGGGGGAGCTGATTCAACATTTTCAAAGTTGACTCCCAAATAAAGTCTCCTATGCAGTTGCTGAGGGGGAGCTTTGATCTCTCATGCTTTTCCTTCCCTATCTGAAGTAGTCAGAAAGGGGGAGAGAAATTGTAGGGAGGAGAGAAGTTGTAGTTGGGAAAGAAGAGGAAAGTTGAAAGGGAGAGAAAGTTGAAAAAGCTAAGTTTTTAACTCTCTTTATCTATTTGATATATATTTATCTAAGTGCAATTCAACTCAGTACATTGGTTCTGACTTCTTCAAATAGGGGGAGATTGTTGGGTATTGTAGCCACAATTACATTGACTTGAAGAAGTGTTCCTTTGAACTAAGTTGAATTGAGTTGTATTTGATGTTGTTCTCTAGTTATGTGTTTGCAAATTATAAATGATTAAGTATAAACCAATGTCAGGTTTCAATGAGTCATTAAACACAGGTATATGCAATGTAATTCTTCATTGTGTAAACCAAGGTGTTGACTCATGTGGAATCTCTCTATTGGGATATACTTTATATTCAAACACAAAAGGAAGAGCCAAGGAAGAGCCAAGGAGATCCAAGGAGAGTTGCTGCTGTTTTGAAGAAGAATTATTTTTTCTAAGTTCTCTGGATTTCGTCGAACCCAAGATTTCGTCAAACGCTAGAATTCGTCGATCGCAAGAATTCGTCGAACGCTAGAATTCGTCGATCACCGTTCGACATTTCTTAATTCTCTGGTTTGCTGTTAGCTGAAGATTTCGTCGAGCGTTGCTGATTTAGATTTCGTCGATCGCTCCGTTCGATGAAATAAAGTTATTTCGTCGATCTCTTTTGCTGAAGTTAATTGTTGCTGAAGGAAAAGGGTTTAAGTTGAGTTCGGCTAATTAGACGAGTTCAACGAATGTATTTAGTCGAATTCGTCTATTGGTGTTCGGCTAATTCATTTAGTCGAATCCTAAGTGAGTTCGTCTAATGGCATTAATCGAATTCAGCTATTAGTCTTCGACTATTCGATTTAGTCGAATCGCTATTCACATTTCTCCGGTTCAGTTCTTCCGGGCGTTTTTGTAGGGCTTACTCCATGGCGATACGCGTGGCGTCCATCCCGCAGCTCTCGTTTATAGACGTTAGAGATGATTCGCTATAAATAGCGAAGGGTTATTTTCTTTTAACCCTAATCGTGAAATCGAAACTCTCGCATAACTTCGCCGTCGGCCGATCCTTCTTGCAAATCTTCCGTCTCCGACAAGGATAGTTTCTCACGACTCTTCTTGAAGAAAAGAGTCAACTAGATCTCTGATTTTAGATCTCTCAAGTTCCTTTCAGATCTAGTTGTCTCCTAAGTGCTCAGATCAAGTTTTTCAAGGCAAGATCTATTCTTCCTCTTTCAGATCCAGTTTTCTATTTCAAGGAAGAAGAAGATCTTTTTGTTCCATATCTGATAAAGTTAAATCTCAAGGAGATTTGAAGTAGATTGTTTCTCAATCTAAAGTTTTGTAAGATTTCATTACAATATTCTTGTAGGAAGCTTGCTTCTAAGTTGTAGGAGTTTTACTCCGAGTTGTAGGAGCGTTGTCTACGAGATTGTAGAAAGTTTTCCTTCCGAGTTTGTAGGATCTTTGTCTCCGAGTTGTAGGAGAGTTTGTTCTCCGAGCTTGTAGGAGTTTGACTCCGAGTTGTAGGATTATTCTTAATCCGAGATCAGTGAAGTAGCCTAATCTAGCCGGTCGTGCTAGATAGGTGAGGTGGAAAGTGGACTACCCAAGATCGGGGAACCACTATAATTCTCTGTGTTGTGCTGTGCTCTTTTGGTTTCTGTGTGCTTTTATCTTTAAGTTTTTAATTCCGCAAAAAACCGCAGAATCCACCTATTCACACCCTCTAGGTGATTTAGGCCGCAACTAGATCCTTTCACTACTCCTTGACACACACTTGGACATCTGCTAAGTTCTACCCACTCAACCTTGAAATCAGGAGATCGACATAAGGTATTAAGAATCTCTCAAACTTTCGAGTAAAATGTAGAGGATAACTTCGTAACGCACAACATAAGGAGAGATCGGGTCTCCATTACTACATGATAACACTGATTATTCAAGGTGTTGTTTGGGTCGTTCACAAACCCTCAAGGAGTTTACCAAGTGTTTACAAAGGATACAAATGAAACTTGTTGCATCCCTTGGGGATTTGATGTGCACTTAATAAATTTGTGAATGATTATCGCATTTCATACAGTAGATTTAAGGAATTATTTAGGTACCTTAGAGCATGATATAGAGAAGGTTCGCAACATGAAAAAAAATACTGATCTATGTCTTGACTACCCATAGAAATTTGTTTCATGTGAATTGGGTGCACCACAACTCCCTGGGCACCTGTTTTGGTGCAGGGTTTATGAAGTGAATCATAGACACAAATCTGTGTGCCCCCATCATTTGTCTCATCCAAATGATCTAAAATTTGCACCATACCTGTAATTTAGTATGATATGCATGTTGTCCAAGAATCGGAATTTTGGAAATAAAGTTTTATAGATTTGGAAATAAGTTCATTATATACGCTTGTGGTAGATCTAAGGCTTAATGAAGACCAATCCACTCAAATATTTTGTGGATGGTAGGTCTAGGAAATAAAAACCCTTGGCCAAAATTGAGGCCATTTGGACCCCTGCCTATTGTTGGATCCCACCTACAAGATCAAGGTAGCTTAGGGTACTACCTATGTTGTTATACACATAGAGTTTTATGGAGAATAAATTATTCCCTTGGTCAATTCCCTTGAAATTGAAACATGCACTTATTATCAAGAGATCTTCCATCTCTGAGGGAATCACGGACTTTGAGGACTGAGTTACGTAGAAAATTGGGGTTTGTGAACTTTTGTCACATTAAGCAGTATTGAGAATTCCATGGTCAAGTTCCCCTAGATCATTATGAAAATCCGGAATTTATCTTAGAGGGTGTAATTACACCCTGGGAACTTTATTTAGAATTTTTAGAGACATTATAGTCCACTAAATTGCTCTTACTCAAAATTACCCCCAAATTACATTGCCCCGCCTCTTAGTGACCAAATGAATTTTGAATTACATAAAATGGGGTAGTTGAACCCTTGAAGTCGACAGTATGCTCTAGAACAAAATTTATCACACGTGTTTATTGAGAATTTGCATTGGTTCTTTCACAAGTTGGAATTTTGTTTCTTTCCAAGAATGATTATTATTGTTGGTCAGATGAAATTTGGAAAAATTATGAGATTTGGTGTAACATCCCCCAAACTGCTAGACCCCTAAGTTGGTTTTGTCATGACTAAGCCATGACAAAACCATAGGAAGGAGCCACCTTGGTCTGCAAATAGCAATTCCCATCTTCCAAGCTTGGGATTGGAATCTAGTGCTTCAACTTAACCCTTGGACCCAAAAGCCCCATCATGGGACCCCCAGGGGTGCAAATTGACCAAAATGCCCTTTTTAGGTCAAAATGACCTTTCTTCTCAAAGTACCCCAATTGACCTTCACCACATTAAATTGACCTCACCCATAGGGCTATCATGTCATAGGGGAGCTAGTGGACCAAAAAGCCCCATGACCAAGTCAACCCTAGGGCTCAATTTGACCAAAGTCAAATTAGCCTATTTTGGTCAAATCACCCTAGATTGGGTCAACCAAGAACCAATTGACCAAATTGACTCCACCATTAGTTCCTAAACCTAATTTAGAACCTATTGAACCCAAAAGCCCCATCCTAGGGTTCCCCAAATTGACCAATTTGGCCAAAAGTCAAAATTGACCAATTTAGGTCAAAATGATCAAACCTAACCCAATCTCTTCGGGCTAACTCAATTGGGTGGTCAACCAGCCCATGTGGGCCCTCATTAAGCTCAGGAGAGAGGGTAGAAACCGACCATGGTGGTTAGGAGAGAGAAAATGGGGGTTTCACCATTTTTGGAAGAGAGAGAAGAGGCCATTCATGGCCATTAAGAGGTTCCACCTCTTGGCTCCCCCAATTGATGCCTCCATTCAACTCCTCAGCCAGCTGGGAGGAGTTTCCATCAGTTACACAAGGGAATTAAGGCAGGGGAGATGGAGAGGGGCCGGCCATGGAAGAAACCGAAGAAGCCATTAATGGCCATGGAGCTTAAAGCCATCACCACCCCCAATTGAACCCCCCTTCACCTTCAGAGACCTGAGAGGAGAGAAACCCCTATCTTACCTGGAGATTTCGTGCACTGTAGGAGGGAATCGGCATGGCTTCACAACCGGCGGCAGCTCCCATGGTGTACTCAAGGTTGACTCGACGGCAAGCCCTCCAACAGGTCCCGTTCTCCTCCCTGAACTCTAAGGGTTAGATCTAAATCGACGGCGGCTCGATCCGTGGCCAATTGGCCGGGAATCAAGCCGACCTTGCCCCCCGTTGATCGGGTTGGGCATCCTCCTACAGAACACGATTCCGGCCACCTCCGGCCGATCAAACACCGCTCATCGCCGGCCCCCACCTCAACGGAGGTGGTGGTGGCGTTGGTCGGCCGGGGCGGCACTCAGGTGGCCGGGAAATTACCTATCAAGGCGGCCCAGGCGCGTAAAATCTGTGCCGTTGATTCCCTGGGGACGATGACCCAGCGCCATCCGATGTGCTTTACGATTCGTGCAACCTTAGTTCATTTCTTATTAATTCTGTGATCAAGCATGCAGTTCCTATTTAAATCTGGGAAAAATACTTAGAGGCTGAATCATAAAAAGTGGTCAACATATAAATTGTAGCCCTTTGAGTCTAGTTTCATACAAAATTGAAATCACTCAATTTGGAGTTCTGGTTAGGGCTCAGCACTCATTCTAGTGGAGGCTGTCTTTAGGGCTAATCAGAACTCATTTTTGATGCCCACCCCATTATATAACTCCAAATGACTTGATTTTTGGGGTGTAGTCTAGTCTTGTGCATACCTAGCTCATGTCCAAAGATCACAAGGATTGGTGGAGTTTTCTTCTTAATTTTTGGGAAAGACCAATAATCCTAGTTTAACCTAATTAGGTGTCCTAAACACCTCAAAACCTTTCCAAACTTGGATGGGTGGTCCTAAGGGGTATGTATAGGCTCTGGTTAAAATATCATGATTTATGGAGTTGTTTTAGTAGGGTATTCCACCAAAATAGCCTTAGGCTCCCTAGGTTTGGGCAAAACTTTGGGTGAGTGCCCCCACCTTTCCACAAGGTCTTTTGGCTCCATATTTGGGGTGCACCTCACCCTCTCCCATGCCAACCTATGGTCCAAGTTTGGTGGCCATTGGAGGAGTTTTGCCCTAGTAAATCAAAAAGGGGCTAAATTGCTATTTGCACCCCAAATAGGTACCCATTGGAATTCCACCCCTCACCAAGTATTGGTGGAATCTCAGGTGGTCTTCCACTGACCTATGGTCAGTATTGTGAGTGGTATGGGTATGGGCAAGGTAGGGAGTTCCCTTGAGAATAGTTGGCTTAAAGGTGATGTTTAGGGCAAAAGTAAACATAAGAGAACTTTGGAGTGTGGAGGGGTTTCCTCCCACTGATTGATGGGGTGACCTTGGTCACTGCCTTGGGAGGTATGAGACACCTCAAGGAGTAGCTTTGAGTGGATTTGGAGATGCCTAGACCCTAACCCTAGGATAAACCCTAATGGGGTGCAAATAGGGGTCAATGAAGGGAGTAGGGTCAAACCCTAGTGGTTTGACCTAAAGTTTTGGTGGGTAGGTCTTAGTGACCAGAGAAGACTCCCTTGTGAGTTTGAAGAGATTTGGAGTTGTCTAACCTAGGTAATAAATCCTTGGGTAGATTTGTAAATAATTGGAATTTGGGGTTCTAGGAAGAAATAACACTTAGGGAATCATCATCTTCTGTCACCCACTTGTTTTTGAGGTTATAAATCTCTGGAGTTCCTACTAGAGCTATTGGAGAAGGTTAGACCCTAACCCTAGGCTAAACCCTAAAGGGGTGCAATTAGAGGTTAATGAAGGAAGAGGGATCAAACCTCAGTGGGTTGACCTGAAATTTTGGGTAGATGGCCTTAGTGACCAGAGAATGCTACTGTAGGAGTTTGGAGGGATTTGGAGTTGCCAATCATAAGTAATAAACTCTAGGGTAGATTTGTAATTATTTAGGGTTTGAGGTTTTAGGGAGAAATAGTATTTATCAATTTACCATCTTCTGTCATAATCATGGCTTTAATGTCATATATCTCTGGAAGAATTGGTTAGAACATGAGTAAACTCTTGGAGGGTTAAATTGTAATATTTCACATTGTGGGCAATTTTTGGGATGATCAATTTTAGGATATTAAATCTCTGAGATTGCATGAAACTTTGCTGGTTGCCTTTTTATATCAATATGTATCCACTGTAATTTTCTCATAATTTATAGATCAATATTTTTGGTACCTATAGTTCATTTTGAAAGAAATTGCAAATATATCCTTGGATGGAATTACAAACATACCCTCTGAATAGCATGGTCAAACTTTGTAGGATTAAATATTTTATTAATAAGCACCACTGTGTTAATTTGCACAAGGATTGGAGTTCATATGAGGGTGCCTCCTTTGGAAATTATTGGAAATAATTGTGTTTTGGAATTTCTAAAAATAATAAATCTTGCTGGTTTTCCCTAAAACTTTATATATACTGTTTATTAGGTACCCTTGAATTATGAATAAATTGGAGTGGGTGTTGGAGGTCAGAAAAATGTACTTGTAGTTCAAACCTTAGTTTTATGGCCATTTGGAAAATTATTTAAAATACAATTATTAATGGGAAATTATGAAACCCTAGATTTGATCTGAGGTAGGTAGTATGGGTCCCCAGTAAATCCCTTGGGTCAAGAAGTTGGATATTTAGTGTACCTCTCTTCATGAGCATCAAAACGTTAAGGGTGGTCTGCGTTTAGCAATTTGACAACTTTGGGGTTAGAGGTCAATCTGGTTGTCTAGGGTCTGAAGTGATGAAGGATGGGTGGTAGCCTTGTATTATGTATGGGTCTCTAGAGAAGTTGGGGTTTGGTAAGTCTTAGGGTGGTGGGGTGCCACCCTCGGCTAGGTCGTCCGGGAATTGACGAAAGATCGTCTTTTCTTGTTAGCATCTTTTAGCACCTGAGTTTCTAAGGCAGGAAAAGTCACTCTGAGAGTGTGCTTATGGAAGTCTAGCCGGTTTAGTCCGGTGATCTTTTGTTTCTGAGATATTTATTGGTGACGGGCGGGTTAGCCCGGGGAGCTTGTAGCTCGGTATTGTTGGAAGATAATTTGCATGTGCATAAGGTGGTGGGTCCTTCGTGTTGGCAGTCGTTGCACCGACGTTAACACTTGGGCTCGGCAAGTGTGGTATTTACACTTAGCCATAAAAGTCTGGCGGTCCAGTCAGTAAGAGTACGCAGACGCTCTGCGGGTTTTGTGGAGGCGTACGATAGGTCTAGGTCGGGTAGTGCATATACCAACCTAGAGGTGGGCGAGGCCCAACCCACCGCTTCCGTTTGCCACTACGGGAGTATCCTGAGGAGTCTAGCTCGCTCCAAAAAGAGGGAACTAAAGGTCTATGCGCATAGAGTCGTAGTGGGTGAGTTGCACTTGTTTGATCACCGCATAATAACATACTTGCATGACATAGCATAATCATTGCATTCAACCCCTGACACATATCGTATAAATTGGTATGGGACTTTTTATACGATAGGCCTTGCTAAACGACCCCTTGGTCTATAGGTTTGTATGGGCATTCCTATAAATCAATGGTTTATATTATAATACTTATTTGCCTCTACTTTTGCACTTTACTGTTTTCCCTTTACTTTACCCTGCTGTTTCTATTTTGTTTCATTTATATATATATATCACCTGTGTAGAGTAGATATTACCTTGTCACCTGCATTTGTTCCTACCCCTTGTTTGTCCTCCGCTTCCTCCTTTCCATCCGGTGCCTAGGAGCCCTGGGGGGAGGGGTGGGGAATTGGCTGAGTCTTTATGACTGACGGTCGGTGGACCTTATCATTTTAGGAGACCGCGGCGACGGAGCAGCACCAGAGGCCGGTGCAAATGGAGGCGGGGCAGTCTAGCTCAGGAGCTCAGATGACAGGATCCGTGAGTGTTGATTTAGTTATTTTACTTTCGCGAGTGATCCATGTAGTGAGGCTTTGATGTATTGGGCAAGGCCCTAGTTATCTTGTTTTCCGTTCTTTCAGTTATGGTTGTGGACATCTTTTGATGATTTATTTATATATGTGATGTGGACATGTTTTGCTTGCTTTATTCATGATAGCTTACTTTTCTTGTGATCGATTTGGCCGGCAGGATCGGCGTTTTGTAGTGACGACCTTCCCGAGCGAAGGTGTCACCGCAAAACGGCGGTTCTGGGCCTAAGACCCGGTGGTTTTTGCAAAAAAAAAATAGGGTCTTACAAGTGGTATCAAAGCAAACATCGATCCAAGGAAAAGAAGTCCACAAACCCTGGGCCACCCCGCGCGAGCTTAGTTTGCGGACAAACTAGCAGCGGAAGCAATGGTGTGCCCATAAGGGAAATCACATGTAAAAGTCCACTTATAACTGAAATTTTTCTTCCCTTTAGCTAAGTCCCTTATAAGTGCAATCTTTCTTGTGTAGCCGGCAACGGAACCTTCACCGCAGCATGGAGTCCCGCCGACTCCGAACGTCGTTCCACCACCACCGGCTCCTACCCCGTTCCAGCAGACGGAGTTGGGGCAGACTCTGACTGCCATTTTGGAGACATTCAGAGCACAGCAGGCACCGGCTCCTCAGCAAAACCCTGGGGCCAACTGGCTGAGCATCTTTCGGGGTCTCTCCCCACCAGCATTCATCGGGACGGAGACTGTTGTGAGGACCGAAGAATGGGTAGACATCATGGAGGAGATGTTGTCAGGAATCCAGTGCCCGGCAGACATGGAGGTGCCACTGGTGGTTTCATGCCTGGAATCCCATGCTAAGAGGTGGTGGAAGAGGTTCCTGGCTACATCGTACCCGGGATTAGAGGCAGCAGATGTTGCTTGGGATGATTTCAAAGCGGCGTTGTTGGAGCATTTTGTGCCGCAGTCGGCAAGAGATGACTTGGAAGATAGATTTCTGCAGTTGCGGCAGGGGAGTAGATCAGTGCTGGAGTACCATCAGGAGTTCACCCACCTGTCCCGGTTTGCGGTATCCTACCAACTGGACGATGCGGGATATGCTAAGAGATTCTATAAGGGCCTCCGTGACGAGTTGAGGCAGGCCCTCCTTTTTGTCTCCGACGGTTGTATGTCCAGGATTCTGGAGATGGCGAAGAAGCTGGAAGGAGACCAGCAAGTTGTTCGTGGGAGGAAGAGACCCATGGAGGACCAGGGAAGAAATGGCAGGAGAGATCAGCCGAGAAACAGAGACGCTGGAGAAGGAAGGACGGAGGTCCGACCCCGTCAGGGGCAGAGGCAGGATGCCAAGCTGGAGCCGATATTCAGAGCCTTGGAGGAAGGCTCAGCTGGAGATTATTCGATGAAGGACGGCCTGTTGAGTTTTAGAGGTCGGGTGTATATACCAGCAGGAGGTCAGATTCGGGAGGATATTATGACAGAGGCTCACTGCAGTAGGTATTCAGTGCACCCGGGTATTACCAAGATGACGGCAGATCTGAAGAGGACCATGTACTGGCCGGGTATGAAGAGAGATATCATTTATTTTGTGACCCACTGCGAGACCTGCCAGCTGGTGAAGGCGGAATGTCGGAACCCCGCAGGATTATTGCAGCCACTCCCAGTGCCGGAGTGGAAGTTCGACGATATAGCGATGGATTTTATTCATGGTCTTCCCCGATCTCGTACGGGGAATGACTCGATTTGGGTGATCGTCGACAGGTTGACGAAGGTGGCTAGATTCATTCCGATCAGGAAGGATGATTCAGTCAGAGTTTTGGTTCGAAAGTTTGTGGAGCAGTTTATCCGTTATCATGGTGTGCCAAGGACGATAGTTTCCGACCGAGATGGACGTTTTACGTCAAGGGAGTGGAGAGCGGTGCAGGCCTATCTAGGCACCCGGTTGACCTTCAGTACAGCTTTTCACCCCCAGACAGACGGACAAACGGAGCGCACCAATCGGACCTTAGAGGATCTTTTGCGTCTTTGCATTCTAGACCGTGGGGAGCCTTGGGAGAGACTGTTGCCGTTGGTCGAGTTCTCTTATAACAACAGTCACCAGGCTAGCATAGGCAGAGCACCTTACGAGGCATTATATGGACGGAGGTGCAGGACACCGTTATCTTGGATTCAGGATGAGGACCCCAAGACTCTTGGCTCAGAGTTCGTGGAGGACACGGAGGCCCAGGTGAGGTTGATTCGAGATAGGATGCTGGAGGCCCAGAGCAGGCAGGCCAAGTATTACGATGCGCGTCATCGTATGGTGGAGTTCCAGGTGGGAGACCGGGTTTTCTTGAAGATACGTCCGATGCATGGAGTCTCGAGGGTTCGCGGTCGGAAGAAGCTCAGTCCAAGGTTTATGGGACCCTATAGGATCCTGGAGCGGATCGGCCCCTTGGCTTACAGACTGGAGCTACCGCCGGATTTGGAGGGACTGCATGACGTATTCCACGTCTCTTCACTTAGGAAGGCTTTACTTCGGCCTGAGCAGCAGGTGTCTACTTCTGAGGGGCCAGTAGCTACAGATCGATCGATCCACTTGGAGCCGGTTCGGATAGACGACACAGAGCTACGAGTCTTGCGGCGCAAGAAGGTTCCACTGGTCAAGGTCCTGTGGAGGAATCATGGACAGGAAGAACATACTTGGGAGCCACTGGACTTGATGAAGCAAAAATATCCGCAGCTTTTTACGACAGGTACAACTTACTTTTCTGGGATGTTACAGTTTTTCCTCTAGTAGAAACCCCCATAGGCTTGTCTGAATTTCGGGGACGAAATTTTTATTTTTATGTATTGGGATTTGTAACATCCCCCAAACTGCTAGACCCCTAAGTTGGTTTTGTCATGACTAAGCCATGACAAAACCATAGGAAGGAGCCACCTTGGTCTGCAAATAGCAATTCCCATCTTCCAAGCTTGGGATTGGAATCTAGTGCTTCAACTTAACCCTTGGACCCAAAAGCCCCATCATGGGACCCCCAGGGGTGCAAATTGACCAAAATGCCCTTTTTAGGTCAAAATGACCTTTCTTCTCAAAGTACCCCAATTGACCTTCACCACATTAAATTGACCTCACCCATAGGGCTATCATGTCATAGGGGAGCTAGTGGACCAAAAAGCCCCATGACCAAGTCAACCCTAGGGCTCAATTTGACCAAAGTCAAATTAGCCTATTTTGGTCAAATCACCCTAGATTGGGTCAACCAAGAACCAATTGACCAAATTGACTCCACCATTAGTTCCTAAACCTAATTTAGAACCTATTGAACCCAAAAGCCCCATCCTAGGGTTCCCCAAATTGACCAATTTGGCCAAAAGTCAAAATTGACCAATTTAGGTCAAAATGATCAAACCTAACCCAATCTCTTCGGGCTAACTCAATTGGGTGGTCAACCAGCCCATGTGGGCCCTCATTAAGCTCAGGAGAGAGGGTAGAAACCGACCATGGTGGTTAGGAGAGAGAAAATGGGGGTTTCACCATTTTTGGAAGAGAGAGAAGAGGCCATTCATGGCCATTAAGAGGTTCCACCTCTTGGCTCCCCCAATTGATGCCTCCATTCAACTCCTCAGCCAGCTGGGAGGAGTTTCCATCAGTTACACAAGGGAATTAAGGCAGGGGAGATGGAGAGGGGCCGGCCATGGAAGAAACCGAAGAAGCCATTAATGGCCATGGAGCTTAAAGCCATCACCACCCCCAATTGAACCCCCCTTCACCTTCAGAGACCTGAGAGGAGAGAAACCCCTATCTTACCTGGAGATTTCGTGCACTGTAGGAGGGAATCGGCATGGCTTCACAACCGGCGGCAGCTCCCATGGTGTACTCAAGGTTGACTCGACGGCAAGCCCTCCAACAGGTCCCGTTCTCCTCCCTGAACTCTAAGGGTTAGATCTAAATCGACGGCGGCTCGATCCGTGGCCAATTGGCCGGGAATCAAGCCGACCTTGCCCCCCGTTGATCGGGTTGGGCATCCTCCTACAGAACACGATTCCGGCCACCTCCGGCCGATCAAACACCGCTCATCGCCGGCCCCCACCTCAACGGAGGTGGTGGTGGCGTTGGTCGGCCGGGGCGGCACTCAGGTGGCCGGGAAATTACCTATCAAGGCGGCCCAGGCGCGTAAAATCTGTGCCGTTGATTCCCTGGGGACGATGACCCAGCGCCATCCGATGTGCTTTACGATTCGTGCAACCTTAGTTCATTTCTTATTAATTCTGTGATCAAGCATGCAGTTCCTATTTAAATCTGGGAAAAATACTTAGAGGCTGAATCATAAAAAGTGGTCAACATATAAATTGTAGCCCTTTGAGTCTAGTTTCATACAAAATTGAAATCACTCAATTTGGAGTTCTGGTTAGGGCTCAGCACTCATTCTAGTGGAGGCTGTCTTTAGGGCTAATCAGAACTCATTTTTGATGCCCACCCCATTATATAACTCCAAATGACTTGATTTTTGGGGTGTAGTCTAGTCTTGTGCATACCTAGCTCATGTCCAAAGATCACAAGGATTGGTGGAGTTTTCTTCTTAATTTTTGGGAAAGACCAATAATCCTAGTTTAACCTAATTAGGTGTCCTAAACACCTCAAAACCTTTCCAAACTTGGATGGGTGGTCCTAAGGGGTATGTATAGGCTCTGGTTAAAATATCATGATTTATGGAGTTGTTTTAGTAGGGTATTCCACCAAAATAGCCTTAGGCTCCCTAGGTTTGGGCAAAACTTTGGGTGAGTGCCCCCACCTTTCCACAAGGTCTTTTGGCTCCATATTTGGGGTGCACCTCACCCTCTCCCATGCCAACCTATGGTCCAAGTTTGGTGGCCATTGGAGGAGTTTTGCCCTAGTAAATCAAAAAGGGGCTAAATTGCTATTTGCACCCCAAATAGGTACCCATTGGAATTCCACCCCTCACCAAGTATTGGTGGAATCTCAGGTGGTCTTCCACTGACCTATGGTCAGTATTGTGAGTGGTATGGGTATGGGCAAGGTAGGGAGTTCCCTTGAGAATAGTTGGCTTAAAGGTGATGTTTAGGGCAAAAGTAAACATAAGAGAACTTTGGAGTGTGGAGGGGTTTCCTCCCACTGATTGATGGGGTGACCTTGGTCACTGCCTTGGGAGGTATGAGACACCTCAAGGAGTAGCTTTGAGTGGATTTGGAGATGCCTAGACCCTAACCCTAGGATAAACCCTAATGGGGTGCAAATAGGGGTCAATGAAGGGAGTAGGGTCAAACCCTAGTGGTTTGACCTAAAGTTTTGGTGGGTAGGTCTTAGTGACCAGAGAAGACTCCCTTGTGAGTTTGAAGAGATTTGGAGTTGTCTAACCTAGGTAATAAATCCTTGGGTAGATTTGTAAATAATTGGAATTTGGGGTTCTAGGAAGAAATAACACTTAGGGAATCATCATCTTCTGTCACCCACTTGTTTTTGAGGTTATAAATCTCTGGAGTTCCTACTAGAGCTATTGGAGAAGGTTAGACCCTAACCCTAGGCTAAACCCTAAAGGGGTGCAATTAGAGGTTAATGAAGGAAGAGGGATCAAACCTCAGTGGGTTGACCTGAAATTTTGGGTAGATGGCCTTAGTGACCAGAGAATGCTACTGTAGGAGTTTGGAGGGATTTGGAGTTGCCAATCATAAGTAATAAACTCTAGGGTAGATTTGTAATTATTTAGGGTTTGAGGTTTTAGGGAGAAATAGTATTTATCAATTTACCATCTTCTGTCATAATCATGGCTTTAATGTCATATATCTCTGGAAGAATTGGTTAGAACATGAGTAAACTCTTGGAGGGTTAAATTGTAATATTTCACATTGTGGGCAATTTTTGGGATGATCAATTTTAGGATATTAAATCTCTGAGATTGCATGAAACTTTGCTGGTTGCCTTTTTATATCAATATGTATCCACTGTAATTTTCTCATAATTTATAGATCAATATTTTTGGTACCTATAGTTCATTTTGAAAGAAATTGCAAATATATCCTTGGATGGAATTACAAACATACCCTCTGAATAGCATGGTCAAACTTTGTAGGATTAAATATTTTATTAATAAGCACCACTGTGTTAATTTGCACAAGGATTGGAGTTCATATGAGGGTGCCTCCTTTGGAAATTATTGGAAATAATTGTGTTTTGGAATTTCTAAAAATAATAAATCTTGCTGGTTTTCCCTAAAACTTTATATATACTGTTTATTAGGTACCCTTGAATTATGAATAAATTGGAGTGGGTGTTGGAGGTCAGAAAAATGTACTTGTAGTTCAAACCTTAGTTTTATGGCCATTTGGAAAATTATTTAAAATACAATTATTAATGGGAAATTATGAAACCCTAGATTTGATCTGAGGTAGGTAGTATGGGTCCCCAGTAAATCCCTTGGGTCAAGAAGTTGGATATTTAGTGTACCTCTCTTCATGAGCATCAAAACGTTAAGGGTGGTCTGCGTTTAGCAATTTGACAACTTTGGGGTTAGAGGTCAATCTGGTTGTCTAGGGTCTGAAGTGATGAAGGATGGGTGGTAGCCTTGTATTATGTATGGGTCTCTAGAGAAGTTGGGGTTTGGTAAGTCTTAGGGTGGTGGGGTGCCACCCTCGGCTAGGTCGTCCGGGAATTGACGAAAGATCGTCTTTTCTTGTTAGCATCTTTTAGCACCTGAGTTTCTAAGGCAGGAAAAGTCACTCTGAGAGTGTGCTTATGGAAGTCTAGCCGGTTTAGTCCGGTGATCTTTTGTTTCTGAGATATTTATTGGTGACGGGCGGGTTAGCCCGGGGAGCTTGTAGCTCGGTATTGTTGGAAGATAATTTGCATGTGCATAAGGTGGTGGGTCCTTCGTGTTGGCAGTCGTTGCACCGACGTTAACACTTGGGCTCGGCAAGTGTGGTATTTACACTTAGCCATAAAAGTCTGGCGGTCCAGTCAGTAAGAGTACGCAGACGCTCTGCGGGTTTTGTGGAGGCGTACGATAGGTCTAGGTCGGGTAGTGCATATACCAACCTAGAGGTGGGCGAGGCCCAACCCACCGCTTCCGTTTGCCACTACGGGAGTTATCCTGAGGAGTCTAGCTCGCTCCAAAAAGAGGGAACTAAAGGTCTATGCGCATAGAGTCGTAGTGGGTGAGTTGCACTTGTTTGATCACCGCATAATAACATACTTGCATGACATAGCATAATCATTGCATTCAACCCCTGACACCTATCGTATAAATTGGTATGGGACTTTTTATACGATAGGCCTTGCTAAACGACCCCTTGGTCTATAGGTTTGTATGGGCATTCCTATAAATCAATGGTTTATATTATAATACTTATTTGCCTCTACTTTTGCACTTTACTGTTTTCCCTTTACTTTACCCTGCTGTTTCTATTTTGTTTCATTTATATATATATATCACCTGTGTAGAGTAGATATTACCTTGTCACCTGCATTTGTTCCTACCCTTGTTTGTCCTCCGCTTCCTCCTTTCCATCCGGTGCCTAGGAGCCCTGGGGGGAGGGGTGGGGAATTGGCTGAGTCGTTTATGACTGACGGTCGGTGGACCTTATCATTTTAGGAGACCGCGGCGACGGAGCAGCACCAGAGGCCGGTGCAAATGGAGGCGGGGCAGTCTAGCTCAGGAGCTCAGATGACAGGATCCGTGAGTGTTGATTTAGTTATTTTACTTCCGCGAGTGATCCATGTAGTGAGGCTTTGATGTATTGGGCAAGGCCCTAGTTATCTTGTTTTCCGTTCTTTCAGTTATGGTTGTGGACATCTTTTGATGATTTATTTATATATGTGATGTGGACATGTTTTGCTTGCTTTATTCATGATAGCTTACTTTTCTTGTGATCGATTTGGCCGGCAGGATCGGCGTTTTGTAGTGACGACCTTCCCGAGCGAAGGTGTCACCGCAAAACGGCGGTTCTGGGCCTAAGACCCGGTGGTTTTTGCAAAAAAAAAATAGGGTCTTACATTTGGGCAGTAGGCTTGTTGGAGCACAAAATGCTCTGGTAATTTTATTGTAATTACCCCCTGATGATTTATAGTAGACACCTTCATAATGAGTAAATAATTAGCTCTCATGGTTATTAATTAATTTCCTGAAGAATCATTAGGGAGACAATTACGAATTACTGCTAAACACTGTTTTGGATCATAATTAGTCTCTAGAAATTCTATTAAACCTATTGGGCCATGATAATTGATACATTGTGCACAAATTGGTGGACTCCATAATTATAAGAAGAAATAAGAAATAGGCCCAAAAAATATGACATTATGTTAAATGAAAAGTTGAAATCAATAAATTATCACTTACCAAAACTTCGAAAATGATTTAGAGACCAATTGACGACATATTTTTGATAGTAGATTCATAAAGGATAGGTCTTGTGCAATATTTGAGTTGTATTTAATAAAAATGAGATTGTAGGACATTAATACGATTAGGTGCACTTCAAGAAGTAATTTTGGAGGATTTACGATATGTGAATTTTATGAGCCTTGGAGTTGATAACCCGCGTGAATTTAAATACCATAACTAAGCTCGATTATTACTAAATTATACTTTAGTTCAGTAAATGACCATGTACATATTTAAATTTACTCATATCATTTCAGATTCTAGAAGCTCGATTAAGCGTTGTCATTAAATATTTGACGATGTCAAGAAAATTAGGAGAACCAATGTTGCCCAAGCCATAATGCATATCATGATATCGGAAGACGAGCCTAAATTCTAATGGCAAATATCTAACAAACAAGAGTACTGACATCACATGTACAATGATTGTGAGCCATAGGAGAGTCTAGATCCAAAGTATTATGGAGGGTGGTGTTAAAGATATTGTCGGTGAACTTGATGATATACCCTCCGGATTGAGAACTGTATACTTATGAAAACATCATACCATAGATTATAGGACTCGATGGAGTTGTACACTCGCCTTGTGAATATTAAATTCGCTTTAATCTATGTCCTCCCCCACCACGAATATCTTTATCAAACTGAGAATTATTTAAGGACCCTAAGGAAGAAGATCTTCATTACGAACATAAAGAGGTCTAACGAAAGTGCACTTAGGAGTAAATTGAGGATGAGGCGATGAGGATTAGATCTAACCTTTTCCAATGTTAATTGGGAGTCATGTTGCTCAAAAACTATTAAATCTTCTGGGTATATTCTGAACTCTAGCTCTCGTAGACCTAACCTAAATTTCGGGGATGAAATTATTTCTTCGTTTATTTGGATTTATAACATACCCAGAACAACTAGACCCCTAAGGTGCATTTTGTACTGACAAGGTCATGACATTGCTCTAAGAGACCAAAATGGCCCTAAGAACCAAGGTGAACAGGTGAAAATCACCTTGGTGTGCAAATTGCCAAATTTGACTCCAAGGGTTAAGGCTTGATATTAAGCTTCAAAATGACAAGTTGACCCCACCAACCCTTCCTAAACCCCTCAGGGAATCCCTTGGGTCATTTAGGACCCATTTGGGTCAACCCAATTGATCAAATTGTCAAAAGTCAACCATATCCCCAAATAGGTCAAACCTTCTTAATTGAAGTCAATTGGACTTCATGTGACCAAATTGAACCTACCATAACATGGCAAACCTTCCAAGGGGATTCAATTGACCATAAACCAAATGAATTGGTCTTCCAAGTTAGGCAATTTGACCAAAGTCAACTTAGGTCAAATCAACCATAAATGGATCAATTAGCCAAATCTAGACCTCACTATGACTCAACCAATATTGGATGATGTTAAGGGACCCAAGACCATCATATGAGGGCAGTCACCACCTCAATTTAACAAAGTCAACCCAAAAAGTCAACATTTGGTCAAACTAAGCCAAAATTGAAATTTAAGGAATTAAGCCCAATTCCAATGGGTTTAGCCCAATCTTAAAGGTCCATCCTGCACCCCAAATGCAATTGACCATGATTACCCTCAGAAAATTAAATGGGGGTGACATGCAAGGGCTGAATTTGGAAAACCCTCAATTTTCACAAAGAAACAACCATGGTTTTGTGGAATTCCCTCCACATGGCAGCCCATTCCTCCTCCCAAGCAGAGAATTGAGCTCCCCAAGAGAATCCCAGCAGAAAAAAGGGTGAGGTGGCAGCTGTGTGATGAGGGGGAGGAGAAAACGAGTGAGTGTTGGCCACCATTAATGGTGACCCAAGGATTAGAAAGAACTAAGCCTTGGTTACACTCTTAATCAACTCCTCATAGCTCAGGTATTAATTTTCCCCTGAGCTGGAGAGCTGTGAGTGGCTACATGGTGAGGTGCTCATATTGGTGAAATCGCCAATAATGACTGCCATGCATATAGCCTCCCCCAACTCAATTTTACCACATGATTAGCTTCATAATGTGCTAAGGAGAAGAAGCCCCATGATTGCAGGAGGAATCAAGCACAGAGGAGGGGGTCGAGCAAGGAATTGGAACTCAAATCCCGGGCATGCCTATCAAGGAACTACCCCTCAATCAACACAGATAAGGTCGGATTCCTCAACCTCTCCTCCTGTGCTAGAGATCTTCATCTTCCGTTTTCAAAATAAACTGGTAATGGTGGTTTCACCATTTGATCTTTTTGTGTTCCTCTAGCCGAAAAAAATGAAATAGCCGGGGGGCTACCCCGGCCATCTCCGACCAAACGGCCACCACCAGTCGAAAGCCTTATGTTGACTGGTGGTGGTGGCAGGAGGGATTGGCCGGATATGGCCTTGATCGGCCTGAATCAGGGGTTAAAGTAGCTCCAGGGAGCCGTCCAATTTAATTAAAATGTTAATATTAAATTTGCGTATTGGCTAGTTGATACCTAATGAACCTATGACTTTCGACATTTTTCTGCATGCCATAGACATTGATTCACATAATGTTTCCAACATGAAATATGTAGGACTATGGATCTACTTTAATTAGAAATTTAGTTTCCTTAATTTGGAGCACCACAGCCCCCAGAATTAATTTTCTAGGGTGACATATACAAAAGGTGACCCAGATCTTTGAAAATTAAGTTAGGGAGTTCTACAACTCCAAATGACCTAAAATTTTGGGCATGCATGAGTCATGCCCTAATACACCCCTATAAAAGTTTGGGTATTTTTGGAAACAATTTTTCTAAAGTATTGTTCAGTATTTCATTTTCCATATGAGGCCTAGATATAATGTTGTATTAGGCCAAATCAACTCAATTTTTCTCTGGATGGTATATTGGGACATGAGTAGTCACTAGTTAATAATTGAGCCCATTTGGACCCCTGCATGTGAATAAATCTAAGTACAAATGAATCTTCGTAGAATAAATTTTAAGAATGTGACATGAAGAGTATTTTGTGAATTTTTCCCAAATCCTTGGGAGAATGGGTCTGAAAATTTTAACATGGGCATAATATCTAAATACATCCTCTTCTCATAAATGAGTATTTTTGGAAAATAATTCCCCATGATTTTTGTAAATATTTAATAAAGCATGTATGCGTGTCTCACATGCATAGACCCCACCATGTGAACCCAAATTTTGGTATTCCCTTAGTGTAGTGAGATTACACCTTGTGGAATTTAGTTAAAATTTTTGTAATTATTATATCCCATTTCTTAGAAATTATTCAACTACCCTCAAATTACCTCACCCCACCTTTAGGTAAGTTAATGAACTCACAATTGCATGATATTATGTAATTGGGATGGAGAGACCGTCTAGAACCTCTGGAATTTTTGTTAGAATTATTACAGAAAAATCATCATACTTTCTTCACAAAGTAGAACTTTGTGTTACAATTTGGAAAATAGATATCTTGAATTATTGATGCTGATATGACTTAGAAAGTTGTACATAGACTATTTATAATATTATGAAGCTATGGAAATTTTGTTAGAATTAATAATTGAGTAAATAACATACTTCCTTCACAAAGTAGAATTTTGGCTTATAACTTGAGAAATTAATTTCTTGACTTTTTGATGATGGATGGCTATCAAATTTTGTACACAAACTTTTTATATCAGTATGATGCTCTAGAAATTTTTTTAGAATTAAACATTGAGTAAATAACATACTCCCTTCACAAAGTAGAATTTGAGCTTATAACTTGAGAAATAAATACCATGAATTATTGTTGCTGGATTGTTATAGAATTTTGTATATAGACTTTTTATATCAATAGGAAGCTCTGGGAATTTTATTAGAATTAATCATTGAGTAAATAACATACTTCCTTCACAAGTAGAAGTTGGGTTAATAACTTGAGAAATTAATTCCTTGAATTTTTTATGTTGGATGGCTATCAAATTTTGCACACAGACTTTTTATATCAGTATGATGCTCTAGGAATTTTGGTAGAATTAAACATTGGGTAAATGACATACTCCCTTCACAAAGTAAAATTTGAGCTTATAACTTGAGAAATTAATACCATGAATTATTGTTGTTGGATTGCTATAGAATTGTGTATATAGACATTTTATATCAGTATGAAGCTCTGGAAATTTTATTAGAATTAATTATTGAGGAAACTTCATACTTCATTCACAAAGTAGAATTTGGGTTACAATCTTAAAAATTGATATCTTGAATTATTGTGGCGGGAATGTTATAGAAATTTGTATGTAGACTTTTGACATTAATATGAACCTCTGGGACTAAAGTAGACTCATTCTTAATTAGGATTCATATAGTCACCCCTTTAGGACATGTGGATTTGATTAAGGTCGCCGGACTGCGGATAGTAAAAACTGAAAATTAAACTTAGGCCTCACCCTTCTGGATACCACCCCTAGAAGCACTAACACTTTAGTATTATCATGTGCAGAGATCGGGTGCTAACCAATAATGAGATACACTAGTAATGGAGGTTGGGGTGCGATTAATAAATTATCAAATCGGGAATTGATACTTCAAGCTAAGTGTTAAGGGAAAGGGGAGGAATACCATAGTTGGAACCCAGCCAATATTGGGGCATGAAACTTATAGAACATGTTAAGTGAGATCGGAGATTCAGACCACTACTAAGGTAAGGCAAGGACCGGGTTCAATTGAACATCGTCGTTTCCTTGTCTGTATAATTGAAAATATCCTAATAAAGACAACATAACATAAGATGTGTTACGGTAAGAGAAAGGGTAGTCGCCAATAAGAGTAAATGCCTCGAGAAAGGGAAGTTTGGGATGTCACCCCATCATACTTCCCAGTACCGTTGCAAGCCCTTTGCCGGGTAGCCCAGGGGAAGTCCAAGGTTAACCCTAAAACTTCTAAGTTCAACTAAACAATAGATAAGAGTAGTTTAAGTAAGAGAACTTGATAAGATAATCCTCGTCCCAAATAAGGGACGGATTGGTAAAAGGACGGGTTAAGTCCTGCGAGCGGTAGGCTCAGTATTATATAAGGAAGGACTGGTTAGTCCTGCAAGAGGTATGCACGGTATTATATAAGGAAGGACTGGGTCAGTCCTGCGAGCGGTTGGCTCGATGTTATCTAAGGAGGACTGGATAGTCCGGTGAGCTGGAGGCTCAGGAAATACAAATAGTGGTGGTACTTACCAGATAGTATGCTGATACCCTGTGTGTTCTTAGGGGCGTACGTAAGGTCTAGGCTGGGAGATGTGTGACATAAGCCTAAAAGTAGACAAGCCCGATCCACTGCCCTGTTTGCCTCAACCGGATACCTGAGTTGACACACTCGAACAGAGGGAACTAATAAAAATGTATGTACGTATAGAGTTGAGTGGGTGAGTTGCATCATTGCATTGCACTGCATAGCATAACATCAATTCATAAACAATACCTCATCGTATAAATTAGTATGGGCTCCTTTATACGATGAGTTTACCTCAGTGTCAGATCCCTTAATTTATATGTTTGTATGAGCATCCATATAAGTTAAGGTTACTTTTGTAGCTGCTCTTATTGTTCCTCTTACCCTAAATGTCGGGCGAGAAAGAAGAGGAGAAAAAACCACCTCTAAGCACGACCCTAATACACCTCTAAGAACGAGAAGCTTGCAGGGGTGAGGAACATGAGTAGATCTAAAAAACGAGAAACATATAAACGCAAAACATGAGCAGGGCGAGAAAGAAGAGGAGGCGAGCGATCAGAAATTACCTGACGACGAAGATCGGCGATGCATGAGGGATGGGTAGGGTTTCGCTCCGCCAAATCCAGCGAATATCAGGGTTTACCCCAAAGAATTGGCCCACGCCTTATTTCAAGTTCGTGGAATTCACCCCAGTTCCGAATCCATGCGAATTCCAGTCCGCCAAACACCTGTTTTGAATTCTGCCTCACCAATTCCAAAACTGAAATCCAATTCCGGTCGGCCGAACGGACCCTTAGAGTTGATTCTCTCTGATGTATGTGACTCAAACCCCCAATTCACTATATTTGGAAATAAATATTTTGTAATGTTGATTGATGATTTTACCAAATATTGTTATGTGTATATATAAATTAAAGACAAAAGATTAAGTATTTTAATATTTTCAAAGCTGAAGTAGAAAATCAATTATGTTCCTCCATTAAGATCCTTAGATTCGACTGAGGTGGAGAATATACTTCGAATGAATTAACCTTATTTTGCCAAGAACAAGGGATCATTTATCAAGTAACTGCTCCTCATTCACCTCAATCTAATGGTGTAGCTGAACGTAAAAAATCAGACTTTAATGAACATGGTCAATGTCATGTTAGCCGAGTTCGGTGCCCTAGAAAAACTTTGGGGAGAAGTGTTGATTACCTCATGTTATATTCTTAATAAAATTCCATCAAAACATAGTGAGAAAACCACATTTGAATTATTCAAATTAAGGAAGTCTAACCTATGTATGTGAGGCCCTGATTCAAACCTCACAGAAAAACTGTATCTGAGTATCTTTTCAAGCATTCATCACAACATAATAATAACATGAGGACAAATAAAATACATAAGCAAAACACCTCTTAACCCATACCTTTGCTCGCTCCTTGGTTCGAGTCAATCTAGCTTTTCTCGGCGCATTCGGGGTCGCGTCTGCTACCTAAAAACATAAACCGCGAAGGGTTTAGTCATAATGAATGTGACTAAGTGAGTATTATACCTCTTTAACTGTTGTACATGCAAACAACAAATGTCAATAGCAATATGCATAAGTATTTAATGGTGATGTGCAAAATTATGCCTGCAAACAACAACGACAAGTGTACCGTATCGAAAGTAGTATAGGTTTATAAAATCAAGGTCGTATTAGACTCGGGGTGGTTGAGTAATTCTACTTTGAAAATCGCTATTATTTTATCAATAGATAATTGGGTTGGTTTATTTGCAAATAGTAAAAACTAGAAGAAATGCTAACGGAATTAAATCGATGGTTTAAAACTAGCACCCGATCTTTGAATCACCTCGGAAATAGAGAATATTGAAATGAGAATAAAATGCAATTCTCTTGTTAAAGAGGCTTTGACCGTGGAGGTTCCCAAAGTATGAACACTCCTCTTTCGAGGGTTAGGTTCAACTAAGCTTAGGTGTATCGACCGAACTTTCATTCTCAAATCGCATCGCCTAAGACTTGCCTTAGGGTGTGAACCTCGCTATTGAATTTTACTCCAATCCGGAAGAGTTACGTCGTCCTCTCTCGAGGGTTGTGTTCTACTCCTTTTACCAATGAGCGATCGATTCGACTTACGAGCCTCTCGGCTAACTAAAGAACGAAAACAATATGAAGACTATATATTGATGATATAGCCTCATAATAATTTGTTAGATCAAAGGTAAATCGTAAGCATTCAACAATTAAAGAAAAGCAAATCTAAAAATCATAGCAAAATTTATCTCATCCTCGGATCATCGCGATCTAGCACTATAAGAAATTAGCCGCTCATGGAGATGGAGAAATTATTCGCATAAAAGCATAACGTCATTTGAAAAGAAATGAATAAAACCTTAAGCTAGAGAGATGAAATTTTATTGCTAGTAGACAAAAAGGGGTTACAAGAAGTAAAATGCAACCTTAAGTAAAAATGCAACCTTAACAAGAGAAATATAAAAATCCAAAATACTTAATGAAATATCTTTTCCCGGCAAAAATTTGTCTCCTCTCCTCCTTCCCGAGGTAAGTATTTTATAGTCTGCTCTCCACTTGAAAAGGCTTGGGCGGAGGAGTAGGCTGGCGACAATAATTGGAGGCGGAGTTGGAGCAGGTCGGAGGTGAAACGACTGCATTGAATAGGAGGCCTTGGATTGCTGACGTGGAGGTGTGCATGCAGGGGTGGATCGCTGACGTGGAGGCTCGGGCTGGAGGAGCAGCTGGGTGGTTGCCGGAGCAGTTGGATGGAGGAGCTCGGGCGGTGGTGCTGCTGCAAGATGGAGGTGGCCGGAAACTGCTGGGTGGTGGCCCGCATACATGGTGGCGACGGTGCTGTTGAACATTCGTCGAACGCAGTTCGTTGATCTCCCGCCAGTTCGTCAAACGCAGGCTGCCAGGCAAGAGTTCGTCGATCTCCCGCCATTTCGTCGAACGCAGGCTTCCAGGCAAGATTTCGTCGATCTCCCGCCATTTTGTCGAACGCAGGCTGCCAGGCAAGAGTTCGTCGATCTCCCGCCATTTCATCGAACGCAGGCTGCCAGGCAAAAGTTCGTTGATCTCCCTCCATTTCGTCGAACGCAGGCTTCCAGGCAAGAGTTCGCCGATCTCCCGCCATTTCGTCGAACGCAGGCTGCCCGGTAACAGTTCGTCGATCGGAGGCCAAACTTTTCGTCGAACGCAGCCCGCACTTTCGTCGAACGTAGACCGTATATATATAAAACATATATATATCTATATATATATGTATAACTATATATATAACATATATATCTATAAACGTATATATATATATAAACATATATATATAAACATATATATATAAATATAAATATATGTAGAAATGTATGACAGCTTGCGCGTCGACAGCAAGATTTCGCACATAAATTCCCTTGCTCCTGCCGATCCTTACAAAATAGAAAATATATGAGTTAGAACATAAAATATTATTTTTAAGAAAATTTATAAAAACAACGAACAAAATGCGATAATTTATTTAAATATCTAATAAGATATTATCCTAAAACGATAACTAAAATATCAGTCATCAAACACCTTCATACTTACTCGTTGCTCATCCCGAGCAAACCATTCTTCATAGGGTAGGAAAAACTAATGCTAGATAGAATCTTGAAAGCTAGAGAGTAAAATGCGAAGTTTTATGCCGGCATGCGTAGATATTTTAGTAGAAAGACGTTCTTGACATAAATACTAATTTATGAATTAATTCAAAATGCGTTTTAATTATTTATTATCACTTTTAAAATGAGTCGACGGTCAATCTTAAAGCTATGTAAAGGGAGAAAATAGCGTGATCGATGAGATTTAAATTACTTGATGTTGACGCTCGGGGTGGCCTCCAAAGAAATCCATCAATGTCGATGGTCATAGGCTTGCCCGTTTGCACCTTCTCCACTGTACTTCATACTAAATCAACTCTATGGATCTTTAGGACTTAAATAGGCTGTAATTTAAGGCTTGGGTTTAAGGGTGAGGTAAACAATGATGACATGAAGGTGTATTCCACTTAAACAATGAGTTTTCAGCTAAAAGAAAAACAATGACTACCACAAAATAAAGAAGCTTTACCCCCATACTCATATTTTGCTAAGGGGAACACTTTCTTTCTCCTTTATTTATGACATTATTCTTCATAATTGGGATCATTCCAAGTATGCATGTGCATACCTAGGCCGCATATCATTATGAGATTTTGCTTTTTGATATAAAAATATTTCTTTTGAATTGACACTCATGATTTTTTTTTTAAATTATCTCTTCACCGCATCATCTAAAATTTTTCAATAATTTAGCTCAAAATTTAAGTGTACATGGGTTTGGCTTTTTGGCTTTGGTAACGAAATGGTGATGGTGGATCAAAAACAAGGGTAAAAAGGCTCAAATTTGTGTCAACAACGGTAGTAATTTTAGGATTTGGATGCAAGAGCTCAAACTGTCCAAAGAAAGACCTAAGTCATTTCCATAAATTTAATTATTCTAAAGTGCAAATGCTTTGAAGATAGCTAAAGGCAAGTTCTAGACATCGAGAAAGGACACCATTCTGGTCGATTCAAGTAATAATTTTCTAACAATCTTCTACACACCACCTAAACTACTTTTGGATAAGACCGGATTCGAATTAAAAGTAAAACAAATTATTACTACGCAAATTAATAAAACATAATTTTAGATCTATGCCAAGAATTTAATTTTACACAAATACTACTCAAACACATGCATTTGACTAGAAGCACTGCATGAGTCAACAATTTTACTCAAAAGTTTCAAAAAAAACTATTCTTGCACAAAAAATTCTTAGTCCAAATGAAAAATAAGTCTACTTTAGAACTTACAATTTAGCAAGCTAGGACGTTTTGATAGACTAAACAAAAAGAACATTTCCTAATATTTTTTTTCTTTAGTTCTTGGACTTCCCAAGGTCAACCCGGTGAAGGGCTCGCAAGGTACTAGAGGCTGTGATGAGAATTCAAGCCCAAAACAGTACTTTCCAAAAAATTTGTTTTTTATTAAATTAAATATAATTTTTTTTTTCAGAAATGAAAATTCCAAAAAAAAAATGCTTTGCTACACCCTCATACTTAAAATTAAACATTGTCCCCAATGTATAAAACTAAGTATGAAGATAAAAAACTAAGTGACAATAAAGAAGATAAAAATAAATGACTAAAGGGTGAAGAGGGCTTCCCTGGTTGGTAGACGGGGTTGCCGGACAAACACCTCAGAATTAAAGTGAACAACAAACCAAAAAAGAAATAACAAAATAAAAAGGATAACATTGGGGTGCCTCCCAAAAGCGCTTTATTTACCGTCGCGTAGCTTGACTAAGTGACGTTTTATTAAAAAAATTGGTAGGTTAAGCGATTCTATTTTTCCGGTTGAGAGGTCGCCGGAGTGATATAATTTCAAACGGTGTCCATTAACCTTGAATGAACCATTTTCCGGGTGTTCTATTAGCACGGTCTCATATGGCCAAACCTCTTCTACAACAAAGGGGCCGGACCATCGGGACGTCAGTTTTCCGTGAAAAAGCCTTAAACGTGAGTTATAAAGAAGGACTAAATCTCCCGGTGAAAAAGACTTTGGATTTTTTATTCTTTTGCCATGATAATACTTAGTGCGCTCCTTGTAGAATTTATTATTTTCATAGGCGTTTGCACGTCATTCGTCTAATTCATTCAGTTGAAATTTTTTATTTTCGGAGGATAAGTTTAAATCTAAATTTAAAAATTTAAGCGCCCAATATGCGTGATGTTCTAATTCCACCGGTAAATGACACGCTTTCCCATAGACTAACCGGTATGGTGTACAACCAATGGCGGTCTTGTACGCCGTCCGATAAGCCCATAAGGCGTCATCTAATTTAAACGACCAATCCTTTCTATTATTAGACACCATTTATTCTAAAATTCTTTTTAGCTCACGGTTTACCACCTCCCCTTAGGCCATTTGTTTGTGGGTGATAGGCGGTGGAGAGTTTATGTGTAACACCATACTTTGCTAAAATTTTAGCAAATTGGCTGTTACAAAAAATGTGATCCCCTATCACTCACTAGTGCGCGTGGTGTGCCAAATCTTGAAAATAATTGTTGTAAAAAATTTACGACGACTCTTGCGTCATTGGTGGGAAAGGCTAGTGCTTCTGCCCACCTTGAAACGTAGTCGACCGCAACAAGAATAAATTTATTATTGTTAGAAGGAGGTAGGGGACCTATGAAATCTAAACCCCATAAATCGAATATTTCGCATTCTATGAATATATTTTGTGGCATCTCATCTCGGTTAGAAAGATTACCTGACCGCTGACAACTATCGCATTTACTCACAAGAGTGTGAGCGTCTTTGAATAGGGTGGGCCAGTAGAAGCCCGCCTCTAGCACCTTTCTTGCGGTCTGGTTTGCTTGATAGTGACCACCGGTTGGTCCATCGTGGCAGTGCCGTAATATTTGGACGCCTTCCTCGCCCGAAATACACCTTCTTACCACTTGGTCTGCGCAGATCCGAAATAAAAATGGGTCTTCCCAAAAGTAATTTTTCAAGTACGAAAAGAATTTCTTCTTTTGTTGACTTGAAAAATTCTTTGGGAGGACCCGAGCCACTAAATAATTGGCAAGATCCACATGTCACTGGGTGGAAGAAGTCATTACCTTTTCAATAGCGAGGAGGCGCTCTTCAGGGAATTTATCATCAATTTCGGCCTCCACCAGTTCTCCTGTCGTCGGGTTCTCCAATCTTGAGAGGTGATCGGCCGCCAAGTTCTCTGCTCCTTTCTTATCTCGGATCTCCAAATCGAATTCTTGCAAGAGGAGAATTCATCTCAATAGTCGGGGCTTGGCGCCCCCTTTATCTAGTAAGTACCGAAGAGCGGAGTGGTCTGTAAAGACAATAATCTTTGATAGCGTTATATATGAACAAAATTTATCAAATGCAAAAACAACCGCTAAAAGTTCTTTTTCCGTTGTTGTATAATTAGCTTGGGCGGATGTAAGCGTTTTGCTTGCGTAATAAATTGGGTGAAAATATTTATTCACTCGTTGACCCAAGACTGCACATACAGCAAAATCGCTTGCATCGCACATGATTTCGAACGGAAGAGACCAATCTGGCGCAATTAAAATGGGCGAGTTGATAAGTTCATTTTTAATTTTATTGAACACCTTAGAACATTCCTCATCAAAAATAAAAGCGATTTCTTTTTCTAATAGATGTGTTAACGGATTTGTAATTTTTGAAAAATCTTTAATAAACCGTCTATAAAAGCCTGCATGCCCTAGAAAACTCCTAATAGATTTAATATTAGTAGGCGGGGGGAGTTTTTCTATGACCTCGATCTTGGCCCGGTCGACCTCGATCTCTTTACTTGAAACTTTATGTCTGAGGACTAATCCCTCTTGGACCATAAAGTGACACTTCTCCCAGTTGAGTGTCAGATTCGTGTCTTCGCAGCGTTGAAGAATACGATCAAGATTATTTAAACAAATTTTAAAAGAATCGTCAAAGACTGAAAAATCGTCCATAAAAACTTTCATGACGTCCTCTACTAATTCGTTAAAAATTGCCAACATACATCTTTGAAATGTAGCCGGCGCGTTGCAAAGACCAAATGGCATCCTCCGATAAGCGAAGGTGCCGAAAGGACAAGTGAACGTGGTTTTCTCTTGGTCTTCGGGCGCGATTGGAATTTGAAAGTATCCCGAAAGACCATCAAGAAAACAATAGTGTGAGTGACCGGATGAAAGTTCTAAGATTTGGTCAATGAAGGGTAACGGGAAGTGATCCTTACGGGTAGCATCATTTAATTTTCTATAATTGATGAATACCCGCCAACCCGTAACAGTACGTGTTGGGATTAACTCATTATTTTCATTGGAAACTACCGTTATCACGCCCTTCTTATGCACGACTGGCACCGGGCTAACCAAAGTGCTATCAGAAATTGGGTAAAAAATCCCCGCATCTAATAATTTTATAATTTCAGCCTTAACGATGTCCTTCATATTGGGATTAAGACGTCGTTGAGGCTGAATAGTGCCGCGAGAATTATTTTCTAAATATATTTTATGCGTGCAAAAAGATGGGCTGATTCCCTTGATATCCGAAAGTTGTCATGCAATTGCATGCCGGTGATTATTTAAAATTTTAATTAATTCGGAAATTTCCGAATCGTTAAGCGCAGAAGAAATGATTACGGGCAATTTTGAATTTTTTTCTAAAAAAATATATTTTAAATGATCAGGGAGTTGTTTTAACTCTAGGTTCGGCGGTTCTTCATAAGAAGTTTTTATTTTGAATTTTTTTTAATTTATTTGCTCAAACGGCAATGGCCGAGTTACTTCTTTTAGACAAAATAAATTTGTCAACTCCGAATCTTCAACATTTTTCAAGATTAATTCAGAAAATGATGATAAATCTCTATCAAAATTTGTTTCTAAAGTATAACAAGAATCGTCATTTGAAAAAGAATTTCTTATTGAGTTGTTTATACTAAAAATAACTTCTTCATCCCCAACTCGTAGGAGAAGTTTGCCATTACTAACGTCAATTATTGCCCAGGAGGTGGCGAGGAAAGGACGTCCGAGTATAATAGGTACTTCAGCGTCTTCCTCAATGTCTAGGATGACAAAGTCTACCGGGAAGGTAAATTTGTCAACCTTAACAAGCACATCCTCAATAACCCCAATTGGGTATTTTATCGATCGGTCTGCAAGTTGGATGCTGATTTTTGTTGGGCTTGGATTGCCTAAACCAAGCCTTTTAAATAATGAAAACGGCATCAAATTAATACTAGCGCCCAAATCTGCCAGGGCGTGTTTTATTAATAAATTACCGAACAAGCAAGGGATGGAGAACCGCCCCGGGTCTTTTAATTTTTGAGGTAATTTATTTAACAAAACTGCCGAACATTCTGCGTTTAGGGATATAAGCGAAAAAATTTCAAGTTTCTTTTTATTTGAAAGTAAATCTTTTAGATACTTAGCGTACTTGGGCATTTGGGCTAACGCCTCGCAGAATGGAACATTTATTTGGATTTATTTTAAAATTTCAATAAATTGTTTATATTGCTCCTCATTGCGTTCATCTTTAAATTTCGAGTGATAAGGAATAGAAGGATTTTTAATAATACGCGGAGCTAATGTAGAAGAAGTTAAAGTAGGTGAAGAAATAACTTGCGGAGATGAAGTTGAAACATTTACCTCGGGTTCAGCCAAATTTGTAGAAGTTACCCCCTTTCCGCCGCGGAGGGTTATTGCATTAGCGCTCTCCCTTGGATTGGGCTCAGTATTGCCCGGTAGAGCTCCTTGCTGGCGTTCGGAGAATATCTTGGCGAGCTGTCCAATATGATTTTCTAAGCTTTTAATAGATCCGGAAAGGTTCCGGATATTGAACTCATTAGAGGCAACGTATTTAGTGAAGACCTCTTCAAATGAAGAGGGCTTGTGTGGTGGTGGTGGAGCGAATCCAGGAGGATTCACTTGTGGAGGTCGTTGAGCATTATTGGGGTTGCTCCATGAAAAATTTGGATGGTTCCTTAAACCCGGATTATAACTATTATTTAACGGAAGATTATTATTCGGGTTATAAGGAGGACGATAGAAGTTCCCCATATAATCTACATGCTCTTGAATAAAATTATTATTATTATTATTAAAATTATTATTATTAGCCCAATTAGTGGCGGAGGAAGCAGACATCTCTGTCACTTGCTTAGTAAGCATTTCTACTTGAAGCGCTAAATTCGGGGTGGCCTCGACTTCAAAGAGTCCGGTCGGCTTGTTAGGGCGCGACCATGGTGCATTCCACTGATACGCGTTCATGGCCATCTCCTCAAAAAGCTCTTGAGCAGCCTCGGGGGTTTTGTTATTAAGGGTCCCCCCCGCGGCCGCATCAATCATCTGCCTTGTTTGGAGATTCAAACCATTGTAGAAAGTTTGAACTTGTCGCCACACAGGAAGGGCATGATGATGACATCTCCGCAAGAGTTCCTTGAAGCGCTCCCATGTGTCGTAGAGAGACTTCGAGTCTATTTGCATAAACGAGAGAATGTCCGTACGTAATTTAGCGGACTTCGCCGGAGGAAAATACTTTGTTAAAATTTCTCCGTCATCTCGGCCCTTGTAGTGATGGAACCTTTAGGAAGAGATCCCAACCACTGCTTGGCCTTAGTCCGCAAAGAGAGGAAATAAACGCAAACGAATGGCGCCATCGGTGACGACATTTATTTTGAATGTCTCGCAAATTTTCAAAAAATTTAATAAATGTAAATTAGGATCTTCATCTGGTAAGTCATCAAATATGACAGTTTGCTGTACCATTTGAATGATGCTCGTTTTAATTTCAAAATTATTATTCGCCACCGCTGGGCGAATAATACTAGATTGTGTCCCCCCCCCCCCAATTTGGCCTCGCATAATAGGACATGGTCTATAGCGGTGCCTCATTATGGTCGGGATCTTCCATTACTCCCTCGTTAGTTTCTCTGATTGACTCTTCGTGAATTATTAGTAGATCACTAAATCAAAGACGTCGCCGCAAGGTGTGCTCGATTTCCGGATTAAAACATAATTCAAGATTATTTGAAGAGTTCCCTCAGGTCATAAACCAAAAGAAAAGAAAAGAGAAAAAGGTGTAGAAAAGAAAAAATAAAATAAAATTTTAGATAAATATATTTATTATATTTTATTTTTTTTAATTAGGTGATTTAAGATTAGTCCTGGACTTCCCAAGGTCAACCCTGGTGAAGGGCTCGCAAGGTACTAGAGGCTGTGATGAGAATTCAAGCCCAAAGCGTCCTTTCCAGGAATTTAGATTACGCCTTTTAAGATTTTTAAAAATTTTAAAAGAAAGGGGTGAGAAGAAAGAGAACGATAAAATTAATAACTATTTCTTTTTCAAATTATCGACCAAGATCCCCGGCAACGGCGCCAAAAACTTGATGCGCAAAACTATGCCTGCAAACGACAACGACAAGTGTACCGTATCGAAAGTAGTATAGGTTTATAAAACCAAGATCGTATTAGACTCGGGGTGGTTGAGTAATTCTACTTTGAAAATCGTTATTGTTTTTTAATAGATAATTGGGTTGGTTTGTTTGCAAATAGTAAAAATTAGAAGAAATGCTAACGGAATTAAATCGATGGTTTAAAACTAGCACCCGATCTTTGAATCACCTCGGAAATAGAGAATATTGAAATGAGAATAAAATGCAATTCTCTTGTTGAAGAGGCTTTGACCGTGGAGGTTCCCAAAGTATGAACACTCCTCTTTCGAGGTTTAGGTTCAACTAAGCTTAGGTGTATCGATCGAACTTTTGTTCTCAAATCGCATCGCCTAAGAGTTGCCTTAGGGTGTGAACCTCGCTATTGAATTTTACTCCAATCCGGAAGAGTTACGCCGTCCTCTCTCGAGGGTTGCGTTCTACTCCTTTTACCAATGAGCGATCGATTCGACTTACGAGCCTCTCGGCTAACTAAAGAACGTAAACAATATGAAGACTATATATTGATGATATAGCCTCATAATAATTTGTTAGATCAAAGGTAAATCGTAAGCGTTCAACAATTAGAGAAAAACAAATCATAGCAAAATTTATCTCATCCCGGATCATCGCGATCTAGCACTATAAGAAATTAGCCGCTCATGGAGATGGAGAAATTATTCGCATAAAAGTATAACGTCATTTGAAAAGAAATGAATAAAACCTTAAGCTAGAGAGATGAAATTTTATTGCTAGTAGACAAAAAGGGGTTACAAGAAGTAAAAATGCAACCTTAAGTAAAAATGCGACCTTAACACGAGAAATATAAAAATCCAAAATACTTAATGAAATATCTTTTCCCAGCAAAAATCTGTCTCCTCTCCTTCTTCCCGAGGTAAGTATTTTATAGGCTGCTCTCCACTTGAAAAGGCTTGGGCGGAGGAGTAGGCTGGCGGCAATAATTGGAGGCGGAGTTGGAGGCGGCATCTTTGGAGGCGGCATCTTTGGAGCAGGTCGGAGGTGAAACGACTGCATTGAAGATGAGGCCTTGGATTGCTGACGTGGAGGTGTGCATGCAGGGGTGTATCGCCGACGTGGAGGCTCAGGCTGGAGGAGCAGCTGGGTGGTTGCCGGAGCAGTTGGATGGAGGAGCTCGGGCGGTGGTGCTGCTGCAAGATGGAGGTGGCCAGAAACTGCTGGGTGGTGGCCCGCATACTTGGTGGCGGCGGTGTTGTTGAACATTCGTCGAACGCAGTTCATTGATCTCCTGCCATTTCGTCAAACGCAGGCTGCCAGGCAAGAGTTCGTCGATCTCCCGCCATTTCGTCAAACGCAGGCTGCCAGACAAGAGTTCGTCGATCTCTCGCCATTTCGTCGAACGCAGGCTGCCAGGCAAGAGTTCGTCGATCTCCCGCCATTTCTTCGAACGCAGGCTGCCAGGCAAGAGTTCGTCGATCTCCCGCCATTTCGTCGAACGCAGGCTGCCAGGCAAGAGTTCGTCGATCTCCCGCCATTTCGTCGAATGCAGGCTGCCAGGCAAGAGTTCGTCGATCTCCCGCCATTTCGTCGAACGCAGGCTGCCCGGTAACAGTTCGTCGATCGGAGGCCAAACTTTTCGTCGAACGCAGCCCGCACTTTCGTCGAACGCAGACCGTATATATATAACATATATATATATATAACATATATATCTATATATATATATAAACATTTATATATATAAATATATGTAGAAATGTATGACAGCTTACGCGTCGACAGCGAGATTTCGCACATAAATTCCCTCGCTCCTGCCGAATCCTTACAAAATAGAAAATATATGAGTTAGAACATAAAATATTATTTTTACGAAAATTTATAAAAACAACGAACAAAATGCGATAATTTATTTAAATATCTAATAAGATATTATCCTAAAACGATGACTAAAATATCAGTCATCAAATAACAATGTCAAAAATGTAGTAAATAAGGAATAAGTATCATGAATCATCAATAACAGTAACTACAGTGTTCAAACAATGGTTTCTGTTTCAAGTTCTTGTATTCGATTTATTCATTAGTTCTCTTTGTTCTTAAAAGTCGTTTCATTTATTCGTATCAAGTTTTTCATAATTTTTCATATTCTTTCTAATCATAGCTCATTCAATTCATTTTCAATTTCTGAATCATATTTCTCGTTTATCTTTATTTTTAGTAACTTAGGAAATCAAAAGGGTTGTTGTAGATTCATCTCTTCTTGGTCTTCAACGACCTCTTGACCTTCAACGACCTCTGGCCTTCAACGACCTCAAATAGAACTCAAAAGCGTTCCGTCGTAGAGTATTCACACCCCCACTACGGCTACTGGGTTAACCCTTATCATTTCTTATGCATCGATGCAATATTCTTATTAAATCGTATAATGTTTTTATTCAAACATTTCCCTAAGAATTTATTTCATCGCTTATTCGTGTTATTGTCAATTCAACATCTTCTAGCGATTCTCATATTTATCAGTGATTCAAAAATTCGAATTATTTCAATTTCATGTCAATGCACATACACTAAAATACTTTCTGTATAAAAATCTAATCATATGTATATTGAAAATAATTCAAAGCTATGCATAATTAAAGAAATAAGTACTCACCACGTTTCCTTTGCCTTTATTCGTACCAGGATTTTCATCGGTTCTATCTCCGAACGTCATCCTCTGCAGTATCAGTGAAATCATTTACTTTAGGGTTGTGTCGCGAATTAGTTGCGATTCACTTCCTACTACGATTACAACTACGACTCCATAGGAGTTATCTAAGGTGGTGAAAATGGTATAAAACGCAAACTCATAATAAAAATGATAGTCACTTAACTTAACATGTAACACAAAATTCAACTCTAAATATAACAAAACCCAACTCTAAATACAACAAAATTCAACTCTAAATATAACAATTTTCATCCACTAGATTAACTCATAAATATCAAGTTACAACAAAGAGGAATATGGCAACAAATGACAGAGAGGGCAACCAACCATAGGTTCTTATGGCTGCCAACAAGAGTTACCGAAGGGAAGCCAACAAGAGCCTCTCCTGGCAACCCATGACAGTTATTAACAGTAGCCCACAAGACATTTGTATTCTCAAATAATACCCAAAACCCAACATTGACAGCCGACCAACAACATAAATGCCCAACCAATTTCCACCAAAGATATCCAGCCAATCAACAACTAAAGCAAACCAAACCAAACCCTCAAAACAGAGCACCTAGCCGACCAAGCAAGGAACAGAGCAGCTTATCCAGTTTCTCCAGGATTGAGGACAGCATAACAGAAATATACTAGATTCACGGCTAAAGAAATCAAATATCATTTTCAAACCTCAAACTAGAAACTCTAAACAATATAATATATATTCCAGCAATTATAAAGAAGGAGAAGAAGAGGGGGGAGAAGGGAGAAGGCTTACAGTGGAACAAGTTCAGCCCAAAGTTGTCGGCCAACACAAACAGGAAACCAGCCCAACTAGAAAGGATGCAAGAAGAAGACAGCAGCAGGATTCTCCCAGCACCGACGACCAAGGAGGAGAGGGTATCGTGGCTTAGGTAGGAGGAAAGCAGCCAGCCCAAGAGGTTCTCAGCCCAACGATTTCTCCAGGCAGCAAAAGTAAATAAAAGTATCGAGAAAGAGGAGCGCATATAATGGTCCACTGCTTAAAACAATCCCAGATTCACCGCTTAAGTAACCATCCAAATCCACCGCTTAAGTAAATATACTGATATATGTAAAGTATTTCAACAGCATAGGAACCGGCCAGCCCAAATGAATCCCAAAGTCATAGTTATATAAATATAAACCAACATAAACCTTAAGAGGAAATCCATGAGTCACCGCCAACATAATTGAAAGCAAAAAAAAGAACAAAATGAAATGAACGTCACAAAATCATCGACTAAGCTCGAACTAAGAATTTAAACGTGCGATGTTGAATCGACAATGATTTAAATTATTTCATCATCAGGAGTTTTATTAATTATTTTACTTATCTTTCAGTTTCTCTTTAACATTTTAGGTTGTTACACTGCATTCTTCGTGTGTGGGGGTATTTAGATAAAGTAGCCATTCCTGAGCCTAAGAGAAAAAAGATTGACCTAAAACTATAGACTCTATTCTTATAGGATATGTATTTGATAGTATTGCTAATAGATTTCTCATTACTAACTCTCAGATTAGTGAGATCTTCAATAACACTATCATATAAGCTAGAGATGCGGTTTATTTTGAAGATAAATTTCCCAACAAATTAAATAATCCATCTCAACCTACTAGTAGCTCTACCCAACCTTCTTCTTATGTTGACCTAATAGAATTGATGAACCTAGAAGGAGCAAAAGACTTAGAATTGAAAGATCCTTTGGAGAGGATTATTTCACTTATCTAATTGAAGGAGATCCTAATACATATGAGGAAGCCATGAAATCATCTAACTCTCCTTTTGGGAGGGAAGCGATAAATATATAAATTAACTCTATTTTGGAGAAGAAAATTTGGATTCAAACTAATCTACCTCCCGATGCCAAAGCCATATGATGCAAATGAATCTTTAAGAAGAAGCTTAAAATGAATGGCTCTATAGAGAAGTATAAGACTAGCCAAGTTGCTAAAGGTTATGCTCAGAAACAAGGGACAGATTATTTAGACATTGTATGCCCCCGTAGCTAGGATCACATCATTTCATATGCTAGTAATCTTAGCTTTGATTCATAAGATGATCATTCATCAAATAGATGTAAAAACCACATTCATACATGGAGACTTAAATAAAGAAGTCTATATGACTCAAACCGAAGGATTCGTAGTTAAGAGTCAAGAACATAAAGTTTGCAAACTAATTAAGTCTCTCTATGAACTAAAACAAGCTCCAAAGCAATTACATCAAATTTTTGATTTTGTCGTATTATCTTTTGGATTCTTAGCTAACGAATATGATAAATGTATTTATGCAAAACAAGATAACAATACTACCGTTTTGCTTTGTCTTTATGTAGATAACATTTTAATTTTTGGAAATTCATTAAAAATTATTAATGACAATAAAAATTATTTATCATCTAAATTATATGAAATATTTTGGAGTAGCTAACATCATCTTAGGCATGAAGCTAGTTAAAACCGATTCAAGTGTATCATTATCTCTTTCTCATTCGATTGAGAAAATATTACATAATTCAGTCTATATGATTCCGCACATACTTCTACTTCTTATGACGCTAGTGTAAAACTTTGTAAAAATATTGGTGAACCTATTGATCAACATAGATATGCTCAAATGATAAGATCACTGCTTTATATTGATAATCACACTAGGCTCGACATTTCTTATGACGTAGACAGACTAAGTAAATATACTAGCAATCCGAGTAGTGAACATTGGGTAGCACTCACAAGGATATTTAAATATCTTCGATGGACTATTGATTATAGCTTAGTATATACATGTTTTTCAAAAGTCCTAGAAGAATATTAAAATGCCAAATGGGTAAATGATTCATTAGATGTTAAGTTTATAACGGGATATGTATTCCTCTTAAGAGGAGCTGCCATTTCATGGGCCTCACCGAAATAAACTGTGATTTCTAGAAGCATCGTGGAATATGAGATTATAGATTTATGCACTACATGTACCGAAGCCGAATGACTTAGAAATTTACTTAATGAAATTCCTATTTATCCAAAACCTATTCCTGCTATTTCATTTTGGTGTGATAATAAATTTGTGATTGATTTAACTACATCTAATATTACTAATTTCAAAATGAATAAGTTCATGAGAATCAAGTACAAATCTGTGAAGCAGAGAAGAAAAGAAGTGATATTACTCAACTATGTAAAGTTAGAACAGCATCTGACTAATAATCTGACCAAGGGATTTTCTTGAAGGGAGATATTATTGTCATCAAGGGGAATGATGCTTAAGCCCACATGATTTACTATACATGGTGGATGCCCATCCCATGTGATTGAAGATCCCATGAATTGTGATCAATACGATAAAAACAAAGTCATTGATGTAACATAGTTGGCAGCACACATTTTAAAAGGTTGAGAAAACCTTCTCTCCATTACTATGATGTTGTGCTCTACGTAACGTATATGATGAACTTAGAGTTCTTAATGGTTGCCAAAAGCATATTTCTTTGCAAGATATTAATTAAAAAATATTTTTTGAGGTGTCACCTATGTGGGGTAGTTGTGAGGCTGCGACTTTGGGATTCAAGCTGAACCCTAATAATCTCCATGAAAAACAAAGACCGTGTATGGCCATTAGAGAGCTTGATCATTCATAAGCGAGGACAGAACAAAACAACCATAATAAAAACACTTGCAGTCTATTCTTGATTCAACACATTCCCACTGTAGTGTTCAAGTGAATCCTACTACTTCTTCTCGAATCAAACTATTATTTTCTTTATGATTATTGGATCAAATGCTTGTGTCGACATAGTTTGTTTTGCTAGAAACCAAATATCATTTGGCTTGGGAGTGAGAAACTACTACAATCTCAGAGTTTGTACATAAAAGATAGGGGAAAGGCGAGTAGTAGCCCTAAACAAGGCCTGATGAGGTCTCTCCCATGCTTACTCCCTTTCCCTCCTTATTGGGCATAGTCGACCCATCAATATTAATGACGCCAGCTTCATGCTGAAAAGATACAATGTGACAACGAACATCTAATCAATATAGTAAACAAACAACATATCTGATTATCTATTAATAACCGACGACTAATCAAAGTTCAAACATATCCTCCCGAAAAACCAAATCACCAGAGCCCTTCCCAAACTGTACAGGCTTCTTCCAAAGCATACGACTTTCTAGATGCATATGATGATATCTAGACAGATGGATCTTATATGAATCATATGATGAAGTACCACATGAGTGGATATATAGGAATCCAAATCTGTCGAATCACTCATGTTATGATCTTCTACATCCTAGGTCTCCCCGTTCCGTCATCTGGCTTATGTTCTTCATGTATCATTCAGACCGGATGACTCTATGAAATTATGTCGCTACTTCTACATATTACGGGTAACGTAGGAGACATCTCTCTTTTTCCCCGGGGGGTCTTTCTAATTACCACTGCTTAGCTTTCAATTCGCCTCTGAACAGACTTTCAAAAGCTAAGTGGATATGAGTTTATATGAAATAGTGACAGAGTCCTGTTCGGAGACAATGATTGAAATTATATGGGGTTGTTCGCGCTCTCTAAGCGAAACGATGGGGTGCCCATTCACATCCTTAGCTCAAAACTAAGTACATATAAAAAATTTAAAAATGAAAGGATCTATTGCAGCATGGTTCCACTCACTCCGCTCCGTCTTTCGTCTGCTAACATATTAGTTTATTCTTTCACTCGTTCGCGAGTCAGGAATCTGTTATTTTGTTTTGCGCTCTTGTTGTAAGATGTCCAAAGGAGGAACCTCGCCCTAACCCTCTCTATTCGATCAACAACTTTTCAATCCGCAGAAGCTCTCCCAAACAGACCCATAGACAACTACCGTTGATCTTTTCTTCCATGACGTCTTACCACCGTTACTTGGCAAAAGAAACGTTAATCCTCAAACTCCATCCCCGTCTAATAAACAATAATAATATAAATATATATGAGTACAAATAAATGAATTTCTCCTATATGAAGTCCAAATGGAGGAACCTCACCCATTTTCTTGCACAGCGACGGTCGGCGAAATTTTGGATCCGCTGCCCGTTCCAAAATCCTGGTCCGGGATAAACGTCGTCTTGACACGTGGCGAAATCTCAAGAGATCAATATTTGCGCCAAATACTTAACTAAAGTCAACTAAAACGCGCGCTTCATCGCATTTTCTGAAACTCTATCATCGGTTTCTTGGACTGCATTCTCTACCAAACTTCATCACCATTTTTGTCTCCGTCAATCAGCTCACATGCATTTTCTGAAACTCTTATCATTAGTTTTTTGGAATGCATTCTCTACTTAACTCCATCGCCATTTTTGTCTCCGCCAATCAGCTCGCATGCACCATTCGTCGATCTCTTGGACTGCAAACAACCCGTTGGCTTGCAAGTTTATATCTTTCATCCTCTAGGAGCTATCAAATGGAGGAGTAGGCATGATATTTCATCTTCCGATCTCTTCGACTACGTGCAATGTTTATTCCACCCGTTTGGACATCATTAACACTATTCTTGTAAAAGGTGTTAAAAAAGTCGAGCTCCGGGATATCTCTGTGGAGATCAAATTTAAAACATGCTGAATTATCATTTAAAATCTGCTGGATTTCGATCGCCAGGCGATCGAATTAGATCTTGATCTCTACGAGAGAGAACAAAGACATAAATATTTTTTCCGCTTTACTTCTATATTTCAATTTTTAACATGCTACAATCCAAACATTTTCCCGACGGCGGAGGCAACTTCTCTTCGATACAAATAAGGGATATAATATCCCCTGTCGGAAGTCCAAATGGAAGTACCTCGTCCATTTTCCGGCAGCCGGCAGCCGTTCCGAGCAACTACTCTTCATCTTTTCTTCCATGGCTTCTTACGCATCAGTAGCCATTACTCGAACTCCATCGCCGTCCTTATCCCCATCCAGTGCGAAACTGCTCGGACGGGGAAGCGCTTCCTCTTCCCTTGTCCCCATCCGTTTCTTCTTTAAATTCTCAAAACAGCCTAGGTACTTGGGTATCTAAATCTTCCTCTCTGCTAATACGATGGGGTCGTCTCCGTTTGCTTCGGCGACATTCCTGTTGATCTTTATCTTCGTTGTGGATGTTGGGGCAAGTTTCATACGGTACAATACCAGCTCTGGCATCGTCGACGGGAAGCTCAATGTCCATCTCGTACCTCATACTCACGATGATGTAGGGTGGTTGAAGACTATAGATCAGTACTATTCCGGTTCTAACAATAGCATTCAGGTCTCCTTCTGTTCCTAACAACTTATTCTCTCAGTTTTGATCACCGTTGAGGAGATGGATTGCGGTCTGCGGATGCTTACATTCTCCATTTTTTTGGTTTTAGGCAGCTTGTGTCTCCAATGTGCTGGACTCTGTGGTCGTTGCATTGCTCAAAGATCCAAGCAGGAAGTTTATTTATGTCGAGCAGGTATAAGAAATGATCCAATATTTTTTTACTTCTGTGTTCTCTTCTACTTCTGGGTTCTCTTTCTACTTGCATCAGTTAGCTAAACAATCCATTGTTGAGTGATTGAGTAAACGAATTTATCATAAGATCAAAATTTCATAAGACTATTAAATTCATCACTGTTAGATCGTTATACTCCGTAGTTGACCATCTTCATTATATAGCTGGTCTAATAGGCTCAAAAATAACCTTGGAGGTGTCCAGTAATTTGTTAATTAGGCTATGCTACTGAATTGGGACAGTGGTTTCAGCGTGGCGGCGTTGGTGAATGTAATTATGAAAACAAAGAAAATGTTTTGATATGTGCGGGCATGAACTCTATTTTTCAAAAAACAGTGTTTTAGGACAAAACTCCAACACAATTATGTAGGTGTGGACAGATTTTAGCGGTTATGAACTCCCAGACCACCCAAAGTGGAATTTTGATCCAAAAAGCAGTCATGAAAGTTCCAAATGTAGGTAAACCTCCGTCAATGTAGTTACTGAAGGTTTGCGAAATTAAAGACATTCGAATATTTGAGTTAACACAAGATGACTCGATTTATTATTATGATGTTAGATTGAATTAAGCTAGCATAAATAATATATATCTAAAAGCAGAAAACAGAGAGAAATATAAAGAAAACACAGCAAGAAGAACATTCATACAACAACAAAAATTATAGAGGTTCCCTAAACTTGGGTACGTCCTCTCTTCTACAACTTGTGGGAATCCACTGTCTCACTGAAGAGACGAGGAGTCTTTTCCAACTGGAGAATCCAACCCAATGTCAGCCTTTTCCACCTGGAGGCGAAGGAACCCATTGGATCTTGGTTCGAGTGATCCAACCACTACACCACGATGGATCTTTGTTTGGGTGATCCAACCACTACACTACGATGGATCTTTGTTCGGGTGATCCGACCACTGTAATCTCTTTTGAAAGGAGAGAAGAAAAACCATTTATAAGTGAAAGTTTTAGATCAAGCAGATTTGTCACAGAGAGAATATGATTCCTGAATTCCAGAAGAAGGGGAAGATCAGTTACATAGGGAAGAAGGGATACATAGAAGAGAGAGTTGTATCTGCCTGCATGATTCTCACACTTTTCTTGTGCGGCTGTATCTTCTTATAAATACTAAAATACCCGCGTCTTCTGGCACGACTTCTTCCCATAGCAAGTTTCGAAAAGATGGCTTTGGAACTTGCTATTTATGAACTCGCAACGGCTCTGTTCTTCAATGGTCATCATCATCGCTGGATGCTAAGCGTTGGGCCGTGGTTCAAACTTCAGTCGCTAACTGCTGCATCGCTGATCGTTGATCGCTGAACGCAGATAAGTCTTCAGTCGCTGCTGCTTCCTTGATTGCTGAGCGCCGTGAGCTGGGGGTTGAGCACTGATCTCTTGTTCAGCAGGCCCCGGTCAGCGATCGTTGATCGTTGATAGCTCCTTCTGTTCTTCTTGGCTCTGTCTTCCTTGACTGATTTCTTCTAGTCCTTGCTTCGGCCTTCTTCTGTTCCATAGAAGCTATCTTTCTCGTGCTTTTCTTCCATCAAATCATAGGAAATTCTCAACAATCTCCCCTATTTGATGAGAAAGAAAACACGAAAGGGAAGAGGTAAAGATACACACCTTTCCTCATGGCTCTATGATCAAAAGCCAAGAGAAAACGAAACAACATCTTATGCTCCGCCTGAGCCATTATACTCTCCATTTCTTCCAGGTGGATCTTCAGAAGAGGAACCTGTCAGCATCCATTAACAACTGTGGCTCCATCTTCTGTAGAGCATCCAGACTTCCATTATCCTTCTCAGGTCAGGCGGGCATTGTCCAAGTTTTCTTCAGCCTTCCTTGGTCCTCCAAGGATAGGCGTCTTCATTCTTACTTCTTTTCTCCATAACTTCATTTCCTGAAGAAGCCTCAATAGTCCAGGTCTCAGAGAGCTCTGAGAGACACTTCGACGACCTGCATTGTTGCACTCAAGGAAGAAGTGGTCCCAAAGAAACGGGGCCATTAGTAGCTATGCTCACAACTTCCATCAATCTCCTGGCATTTATAGACCATAGGGTTTGAGTACTCGTGTGATGAGGGATAACTCAGCGGTTAATAATAAGAGGCACTGTTATCCCTTTGTAATAACTTTTGAATTTATTATTACAGTTTTGAAAAGAGGCGAAGGAGGTAACACAAATGTTTCTGACATGACGAGCTCCTTTTTGAATCGTCTTGTTATGAAAGTGTCTCTCTAGCTGATATGGGAAATAGTTTAAGCCTGATGACTTGTCTTTTCGGCTTCTTATTGATAAGAGAGCGTCGAAATGTCGCAGAGATTCCCATAACTGTGCACTGTTTGATCGATAAAGAAGTCTTCAATCAACGTTCGTTGATTAGATATGATCTCCAATCGTTGAGAGAGAGTGCGGCCGGTGATCAGAGTTCATTAAGGTCCGACAGACACAACAACTTTACAAAAACTAAATTGTTGATCAACCAATTGGAGATCAACGATTCACGACATCACCATTCTAGTGGATTGCTAGAGTGGCGATCACCGATCGTAGAGAGGAGAGTTAATTAGATGTTGTTGAGAAATGATACCAAATTGAAGATGATTTGATACCAAATGAGAGTTCTCAGGAGGATGAAAATAAGACTCCCCCTAAGTTGATGCTTCTCCTTCAACTGCATCTTCTGAGGGTCAGATTTTTTTTACTCCAAACTTGGTTGGAGCTACATTGCTCCAAGTTCCAAGTTCCAAGTAAGCTGTTTGGAGAACTTGAACTACATGCTACCTGCATTCAGAAAGGATAGGGTCCCAAAATAGATTTGGAACAATTAGCAGCATAGATCCAACCTTGAGAGTAGGCGTTTATGTGGTTGAACCAACAGTCGGCCATGAAGTGATCAACCTTCCCACAACAAAAATAGTTAAACCTATTATAACTACCTTTTCTATTAGGGAGAAGAGGAAAAGAGAAGGATTTAGGAATTCTCACAGATTTAGCAATCTGTGGCCTAACTACCGAACAAAAATTCATTGCTCATTGGAGAGAGATGCGGTCAACGATCGCAGAGCGATGACTGTCCATCGTTGACCAAGGTAGAGAGGAATAATTTGCAATCGCAGGGCGATGCAACAGACGGCGATCGACGATCGTTGACTGGTAGAAGGAAATCAGTCTCCGATGATTGACCACTGCCCTTTGTAGGCTTCTTTCTCCAACCTTCATTTTTCCTTTCTCCTTTTGAGATAGTTTTCTTGGTTTTGATGATGGAGGACAGTGATAAGAGATACTGTTGGGAAGAGAATGAGAAGAGTGAGGAGCATGCTGCTTCTTTTTCCTCACGGGTTTAGAAGATTTCTTCTTCTCCTGAGAGGTTTTAGAGTAGCAGGCGTTGCTCTTTTCATTCTCATCTTCTCTATATACAAAGGTGGGAGGAGCTTTCCTTAGTGGACGAGGTCTTTGAGTTGCATCCATGGAGGCGTCAGCACATAAACCCCATTTATGAAATCTCACCTGGATATTTTCAGTTATGGCTTTCAGTTTGCCACTCCCGCCATTGGTGCAGTCGAGCTCTTCGCGAGCCTTTGCAATTTTAGTTATTAGTCCTCTCGTTTTTTTCAAGAGATTTTTCTAATTCTTCTTCTAAAATTTTCGTTATCTTCCCAGGAGCCATGAATACCAGCTTCTGCTGAAGCTTGAGATGCAAGCTTCTCATGCAATTCAGAATTGCACTGGGAAAGATGTTTATTTTCTATTAGGCGTGACTTAATCCTCCTTTCATGGTTGTCACGACCCGTCTCGACAAGAGTCAGAGCGCACTTCGGGCGGGCCGTGATGCCACAGGCATGAGCGAACAGGAACCCATGCCTGCTAAGGCGAAAACAGAAATACTACAATAGTTTTGAATTTTATTACTTTGAAAAGACTTTAGTGTATCTTATAAGTATGCGGAAGCCACACTGTAAGGTTAAAACTATGCATTTTCATTAAAATCAGATGTCATACATTATACTGAAATGATGAACATGCAATGAGTTACAATAATAAAATGCTATAAGTAAAATGATCTGATACAAGTAAGAACACCCTAAGAGTTGTCCACAATACCAGAGAAAATGGCTGACAATAACTAATACAAGAAAAGTAAATCCAACAGTACTGAAACAAATACATAGAACCTGCTGACACAGTAATCAAAATAGAACCTCCAAGCAAAACTGCAGCTGAACGAAGAAAACTCAGGGAGCAGACGGCGCGGTCACGAACCCTAAGGCAAATCCAAACAGAAGGAAAATGCCTCAGAACAAGAAAATAATAGAAAACAAGCTGTAATCTTAAGTACATGCAGAAATAAATCTAAAGTACCAATTAACTCTTGAAACAGGCTAGAGAAACAGGCAGGTAACTGAAACAAGCTGAAACTATCTAGAAATATTAGCCTACTCCGGAGTATAGCCTAAACAAGTATTTGCAACGACATAAGCGGTTATCTATGAAATGCGTAGGTGTTTATAGTGGGCACACATGGTTCACACTCAAGTCCAAGTGTAAGGCTTACCAGAATAAGGGTATTCCATGCTCACTGTGACCATGCAAGCAAGACGTTGCACCACCTAAAACCTAGTTTCCATGATTCGCTTATGACACTCAAGACCTAAGGGTTTCATGTTTTTCCGAGGAGATTCCTATCACAACGCAACATGCTCGCGAGAGATAGTTCTTATGCTATCAGACATTGATAATAATTTAGAATACCAGTAAAAAGAAATTAAATTCTTGTTTGCAAGCGAGAGGGAATTTCTCCACTTGCCTTAAGGTGAAGCAGGAACTGCTAGCGGCAGCTAGGCGGCGCAAGCAAGGTCAAAGGCACTATTGAACCTGTTCAGGAATAATCGCAGGCAATATTTGATACGTGACAACAGAAAACCATACGCTAGCAAGACAGTTATTTTGCAAAAACTAACTCAAGAGTAGGTTAGCAATTTACCTCCCTCAAGGTGAGGGGAGAAGAAGTTACCACAAGGATCCAGAGTTTGGCGGCTTTGAGGCGACGGAAACCCTAAATTGGGGAGGGTTCAAAGCGATTTCACCACATGATTTGATGTGCGGCACTGGAAACACAAACAAACGTTGGGATTAGGTGGATATACGACAAACGCAAGGCGGACCGACGACATTACGTCGATCGGAGAGCGAAAATCACCACAAAAAATTAGGGCAAATCTGAAACAATGAGATTAGAGGAGTTTTTACCCAAGGAGGCCGGATCGGAGCCCAAAAATCCAAGGAGAGGCGGATCCGAGCAAAACCCTAGACGTTCCCCACGCAAAAACTCGGCCCAACGGAGAGGAGGAGGGCTGTCGACCTCTTTGGAGGAGGAGGAGCCACTGCCGGCCCTAGAGAAGGAGGAGGCACAGCCTGCCGGAGGAAATGAGGGGGCCTTGCTGCTGTCGTCGACCTGGAGAGGGGGAGAAGGAAACGGCCTTGCTGCTGCCGGCGTCCAGAAGAGGGGGTGAAGGAACCCTTGCTGCTGCCGGCGTCCAGAGGAGGGGGAGAAGGAAGCGGCGCTGGCGAGGAGGGGAGCAGGAGGCGCAGGCGGCGTCGTCGAGTCGAGCGGGAGACGCGCGGGATACACGATCGGGAGATAGGGCTGGGGCTGGCGGCTTGCGGTTTAATAAACCAAGGGGGCTGCGGTTTATTAAATCAAGGGGGCTTGAGGTAATTACAAAATTGCCATTACTATTATGATGATTATTATGCTTTTAATATAGGGTTGTTACAATCTCCCCTACTTAGAAAGTTTCGTCCCGAAACTTCTGAGAATTCTCTTACGGCGAAAATTAGGATGACATTCATTCCAACAAGGTTGCAATTCAAGTCAAGAGAACTAACTGAAAAGGTACTTAAATAGAGAGAGGAACAAGAGCGGAGACATACCGGGATCAAGAGAAAAGATGCGGATACTTGCTACGCATGTCAGCTTCGAGCTCCCAAGTGAACTCCTCAGACTTGCCTTGCATCCAAAGTACCTTCACCATAGGAATGGTCCTCTTTCGAAGCTTGCGCTCTTGATATTCCACTATCTTGGCGGGCTCAATCGGATAAGACAGATTAACTTCAGGAACCACCGGAATTTCCTCCAGAACACGAGTAGGATCATGGATGTATTTTCGGAGCTGACTGACATGGAAAACATCATGAACACCGGACAACGAATCTGGCAACTCCAAACGATAAGCAGATCCTCCAACACGCTCTGAGATGGTGTACGGCCCCACAAATCTCGGGCTGAGCTTATGATGGCGACCAAACCGTTTCACCCCAGGAGTAGGAGAAACCTTCAAGAACACCTGATCACCTACTGCAAACTCCAACGGACGGCGGCGCTGGTTAACATATTTCCTCTATCTTTCAATGGCACGACTGAGCTGAAGACGGGTCTTCTTGGTGGCTTCTTCCATTTCTTGAAGTAACTCAGGGCCCAACACCACCTTCTCACCAACTTCTGACCAATAGAGAGGAGTTCTACAACGACGCCCATACAATGCTTCGAAGGGGGCCATCTTGAGGCTTTCCTGATAGCTATTGTTGTAGGCGAACTCAACCAACGGTAGGTGCTCATCCCAAGCTCCCTTGAAGTCCAGAATATAACACCGAAACATGTCTTCAAGGATCTGGTTAACCCTTTCGGTCTGCCCATCGGTAGTTGGATGATAAGCGGTGCTCAGGTTGAGCTCGGTACCCAAAGCTTGCTGAAAACCCTTCCAAAAGTGCGAAACGAACCTCGAGTCACGATCAGAGACAATCCGTAGAGGAATCCCATGAAGTCTAACTATCTCAGAAACATAAATCCGGGCCATCTTCTCGGTGGAGTGACCTTCCTTGTACGGGATGAAGTGAGCTACTTTAGTCAAGCGGTCCATAATAACCCAAATCGCATCATGACCTCTCGGAGTACGGGGCAGTCCAGTGATGAAATCCATAGAGATGTCTTCCCATTTCCACTCTGGGATAGGCAGAGGCTGCAAAAGACCACCCGGACGCTGCCGCTGGGCCTTCACCTTCTGGCATGTCAGGCACCGGGAGATGAAACGAGCAATATAATTTTTCATACCAGGCCACCAAACGATTTGCTTCAAGTCATGATACATTTTATTGTTGCCTGGATGACCAGATGTGCGAGACTCGTGAGCTTCCCGGCAAATACTATCGAGCAATTCAGGAACATCAGGAATGCAGAGGCGGCCTCGAAAACGCAGAACATCGTCAGAGATAGAGAAATCCGGAAGAGTCCCAAGTTCAACCTGTCGGCGGATGCGCTGGAGTGCGGGGTCAGATGGCTGTAAATCCTTCACCTGCTCTACCCATAACGGAACGGGAATCTCTTCATGACCTTCTGGCGCGATGGATATATCCATCCGATCGAGATCATCAATCAAGGCTGCTAGAATAGCTGACAAGGGTGCACAAGAGGCTACGGAGGCATGCCGGCTCAACGCATCTGCCACTGAGTTGGCTTTACCAGGAACATATGTGAGCTGCAAGTCATAATCTGCCACGAACTCGAGCCAACGCCTCTGACGAAGATTGAGGTCCTTCTGAACAAAGATGTACTTTAAACTCTGGTGGTCGGTGAAAAAGTGACACTTCACGCCATAGAGATAATGACGCCAAAGCTTCAAAGCAAACACCACTGCAGCGAACTCCAGATCATGAGTGGGGTAGTTGCGTTCGTGAACCTTCAACTGCCTCGACCCATAAGCAATAACACGATCATCCTGCATCAGGACACAACCCAAACCAACTCCGGAAGCATCAGTGTAAACTGAAAAGTCCAACCCTTCTGCCGGGAGGGCTAAAACAGGCGCTGAACACAGACGTTGCTTCAACTCAGAAAAGGACTGTTCGCACTGATCTGTCCACTCGAATCTAGCATGCTTTTGAGTTAGTCGAGTCAGGGGAGCAGCAAGAGAGGAAAAACCCTTAACGAAGCGTCGGTAATAGCCAGCCAAACCAAGGAAACTGCGGATCTCGGTAGGGGTAGAAGGTCGCTTCCAGTCCATCACTGCAGAAATCTTGGCAGGGTCAACAGAAAGTCCATCCCCTGAAATGACGTGGCCTAAGAAGGCGACACGATCCAGCCAGAACTCACATTTTGCCAACTTTGCATAAAGCTGATGCTGACGAAGGGTGGAGAGAGTGAGTCTAAGATGTGCTGCATGCTCCTCGAGAGTCTTGGAGTAGACCAGGATATCATCAATGAAGACGATGATGAACTTGTCCAGGTACTCACGGAAGACACGGTTCATCATGTTCATGAATGCCGAAGGGGCGTTAGTCAACCCGAAAGACATCACTAAAAATTCGAAATGACCATACCGAGTCCGGAAGGCCGTTCTGGGGACGTCGGAGTCCTTGATCTTCAGCTGATGGTAGCCCGACCTGAGATCTATCTTGGAAAAGACTGTACTGCCTTTAAGCTGATCGAATAAATCATCCACACGCGGAAGGGGATACTTATTCTTGATGGTCACCTTATTAAGATCTCGGTAGTCGATGCACAATCTCATGGATCCATCCTTATTTTTCACGAAGAGTACAGGAGTTCCCCAAGGTGGCGAGAGGGAATTTCTCCACTGGCCTTAAGGTGAAGCAGGAACTGCTAGCGGCAGCTAGGCGGCGCAAGCAAGGTCAAAGGCACTATTGAACCTGTTCAGGAATAATCGCAGGCAATATTTGATACGTGACAACAGAAAACCATACGCTAGCAAGGCGGTTATTTTGCAAAAACTAACTCAAGAGCAGGTTAGCAATTTACCTCCCTCAAGGTGAGGGGAGAAGAAGTTACCACAAGGATCCAGAGTTTGACCGCTTTGAGGCGACGGAAACCCTAAATTGGGGAGGGTTCAAAGCGATTTCACCACATGATTTGATGTGCGGCACCGGAAACACAAACAAACGTTGGGATTAGGTGGATATACGACAAACGCAAGGCGGACCGACGACATTACGTCGATCGGAGAGCGAAAATCACCACAAAAAATTAGGGCAAATCTGAAACAATGAGATTGGAGGAGTTTTTACCCAAGGAGGCCGGATCGGAGCCCAAAAATCCACGGAGAGGCGGATCCGAGCAAAACCCTAGACGTTCCCCACGCAAAAACTCGGCCCAACGGAGAGGAGGAGGGCTGTCGACCTCTTTGGAGGAGGAGGAGCCACTGCCGGCCCTAGAGAAGGAGGAGGCATAGCCTGCCGGAGGAAATGAGGGGGCCTTGCTGCTGTCGTCGACCTGGAGAAGGGGAGAAGGAAACGGCCTTGCTGCTGCCGGCGTCCAGAAGAGGGGGTGAAGGAACCCTTGCTGCTGCCGGCGTCCAGAGGAGGGGGAGAAGGAAGCGGCGCTGACGAGGAGGGGAGCAGGAGGCGCAGGCGGCGTCGTCGAGTCGAGCGGGAGACACGCGGGATACACGATCGGGAGATAGGGCTGGGGCTGGCGGCTTGCGGTTTAATAAACCAAGGGGGGCTGCGGTTTATTAAATAAAGGGGGCTTGAGGTAATTAAAAAATTGCCATTACTATTATGATGATTATTATGCTTTTAATATAGGGTTGTTACAATGGTTAAGATTATCTAAACAAAGATTTTCAAAAATATGCCTAAAATTAGGGTCAGTAAAGTCAAATGACCCAAAATCTATTACCTCAGAAGAAGTTGAGGTTTCAGCTTCTTGTGGTGAACAGTGAACTGCAACAAAGCTCTTTACTGCATTCATCATCTTCTACTTGAGGTGTGCTGCATTCTATAGATCTGCAATGAATTTCCTCTTTATTTGGAGAAGAGCAGAATTCTTCTTCCATAGATGCCAAGCAATGGACATCGTGTTCTTCTTCGCTTTCTGATAGGAAACCATCAGAAGAGGTTTCACTCCAGCTTCTCACAACTTCTATCTTCTGAGGAGAAAAAGTTCCTGGCAAGATAGAGTCAAGAATAGTTGTATCAAAGGAGTTAAAATATACTTCAACACTTGATTTCCATGAGGCAAACGCATTAAGGCTGCTCATAAAAGACTCCGATGACGAGGTAAAATGATTTAGAAGAGACATCTTGCGTTTTCAGAGAAGGTAAGCTATTAAGATCTCAGGATTTTGATTCACCAAAGTTTTAACCCTTAGAGGTGCTCCCTCTGATACCAATTGAAAGTTTGCGGAATTAAAGATAGATCTGAATACTTGGGTTAACTCAAGATGACTCGATTTATTATTATGATGTTAGATTAAATGAAGCTAACAAAAATAATTTTGATCTAGAAGCAGAAAAGAGAGAAATATAAAGAAAATACAGTAAGAAGAGCATCCAAACGACAAGAGAAATTAAAGAGGTTCCCCAAACTCGGGTACGCCCTCTCTTCCACAACTTGTGGGAATCTGCTGTCTCAATGAAGAGAGAAGTCTTTTCCAACCGAAGACTCCAACCCGATGTCTGCCTTTTCCACCTGGAGGCGACGAAACCCAATGGATCTTGGTTCATGTGATCCAACCACTACACCACGATGGATCTTTGTTCGGGTGATCCTACTATTGTAATCTCTTTTAAAGGGAGAGAAGAAAAACCCTTTGCAAGTGATAGCTTTAGATCAAAAAGATTTATCACAGAGATAATGTTATTCCTGAATCCCAGAAGAAAGAGGCGATCAGTTACATAGGGAAAAAGGGATACAGAGAAGAGAGTTGTATCCGCTTGCATGCCTCTCACACTTTTCTTGTGCGGCCGGCTGCATCTTCTTATAAATGCCCGCATCTTCTGGCACGACTTCTTCCTATAACAAGTTCTGAAAAGATAGTTTTGGAACTTGCTATTTCTGAACTCGCAACGACTCTGTTCTTCAACGGTCATCAACATCGCTGGACGCTGAGCACTGAGCCGCTGTTCAAAATTCAGTCGCTGATTGTTGCATCTCTGATCATTGATCACTGAGCGCAGATAAGTCTTCAGTCGCTGCTACATCCTTGATTGTCGATCATTGAGCGGCTATGAGTTGGGGGTTGGATTGTTGAGCGCTGATCTCCTGTTCAGCAAGCCCTGGTCAGCGATCGTTGATCGCTGACATCTCCTTCTCTTCTTCTTGGCTTTGCCTCTTTGACTATGCCTTCCTTGGCCGGTTTCTTCTAGTCCTTGCATCGGCCTTCTTCTGTTCCATAGAAGTTATCTTTACCCGTGTTTTTTCTTCCATCAAATTAGTGGAAATTCACAGCAGTTACTACTACAGTTTCATACTGCCACTGCCCCAAAACACCACAACTATCTCAAACAAGACCTTAATTAATGTCATTCCATAGTTAGCAGTCCAATTGCTACTTAGGCTCCGTTTGACAAGACTTTTTGAGAGCTGCATGCTGCTCCAACCTTAAAAGCCATTTCAAATGCCTTTATTTGAGTCGTGCGGTGGCTGACACCACCGCAAAAAAGGGCAGCGTGCAGCCGTTTTCCTACCGCAGGTGGGTACCTGCGGCTGGGAGAAGAGCTGCCCCAACATGGAGCCCTTTTTCTGGGCTGCACTTGCAATCGCAAATGCATCCCTTTTATTAAAAATTATATATTAGTTATAAACAACATATTAATTTAATTTGTAAATAGTTTATAAATAACATATATAATTTGTCTATTAATAACACATTAGTTTATAAATAATCTATTCATTATAATTAGTTTATAAATTTATTTATTTTATTATAATAATTTATATTACAATTATTATAAATAATATATTATTTTTCTTAAAATTATGTTAGTTTATAAATAATATATTATTTATTATTCATTAGTCAATTTATGAGTAAAATATTATTTAGTTTACGTATATATTATTTTTAATAAAATTGTCCATATACATGCTTTCTTTCAAACAGCACTGCTAACGCTGTTCTTTCAAATAGTTTTAGTGATTTTTGTCATCACTATGCAAATAACAAAATGACTCATTTTTTCACGATTGTTTCCCACTACTGTTTCTCCTATCGTTGCAACATACCCAAATAGAACCTTAATTTAGCTTAAACTAGCAGCAAGCGAAAATAATAGTACTGAGAATCAGCAAGCTTTTTTAAGTTGAAGAGGGAGTAATCGTGATAATTGTATTAAACCAACCCCTTACTCATATATATAGAGTAAGGGATAAAACCAAAAGTAACGAGGACAAAACTACCCTTAAGCGGGTATTTAAACAATAATACAATAAAGACTTGAATTCAACTCCCCCCTCAAGTCGAACGATAGATGTCTGTCATTCCGAGTCTGTAGATATCATCTGTAAAGCCATCGCTCCCCAAGCTCTTTGTGAAGACATCGGCCAACTGATCTCTGAAGTGAACAAATGGGATAACTAAATTTCCTTTTTCGAGGTGATCTTTGATGAAATGGCGGTCAACCTCGACATGCTTCGTTCTGTCATGCTGGACCGGGTTATGAGCAATACTGATAGCGGCCTTGTTGTCACAGAACAGAGAGATAGAAGTATCATCCTGAAGGTCCAAGTCTTTCAATAATGTGCGCAGCCATAAATAAGCCTTCGCAGAGACCTTGAGACATTGACCGATACTCGACTTCAGCACTAGATCTGACCACCACATTTTGTTTCTTGCTACGCCATGTGACTAAATTGCCACCAACGAAAGTGCAATAACCTGTAGTATATTTTCTGTCATCACGACTTCCGGCCCAATCCGCATCGGTAAAGACTTCAATCTTCAAATGATTGTTCTTTGAAAACATCAAACCCCGACCCGGAGCCTTCTTTAAGTAACGAAGGACACGGTATGCGGCATCCTGATGTCTGATTCTGGGGGCATGCATATATCTGCTCAGGATTCCAACATCACATGTGATGTCAGGGCGTTTGTGTGAGAGGTATAACATCCTTCCTACCAATCTCTGGTAACTTGCAACATCCGTGCGATCTCCGTCAGTATCTTCATCGATCCTATATATGGTTCTCCTCCATAGGTGTGTTAGCAGGAGCACACCCAAGCATCCCAGTCTCAGTTAACAAATCTAGCACATACTTGCGTTGCGAGATGAAGATTCCCTGATCGGAGCGAGTCACTTCAATTCCCAGGAAGTAGCGGAGCCTTCCCAGGTCCTTTACTTCGAACTCTGCAGACAGGAGGGCTTTCAGCTTCGAGATTTCATCTGAGTCATCCCCAATGATCACAATGTCGTCCACATAAACAATAAGAACGACAATCTTCCCCTCATTTTTCCTGACGAACAGGGTATGATCAGAATGTCCCTGTTGATATCCAAACTTGACCATAGCCCTGTGGAACCTGCCAAACCAAGCCCTGGGGGACTGCTTCAACCCGTAGAGGGACTTCCTTAGGCGACACACAAGGCTTTCTTGCCCCTTCTTCACAAATCTTGGGGGAAAGGTCATGTAAACTTCTTCATCGAGGTCACCATGCAGGAAGACATTTTTGACGTCCAGTTGATGAAAATCCCAGCCCAAGCATGCCGCACAAGATAGAATAACACGAACATTGTCCATCTTCGCAACAGGGGCAAAGGTCTCCTGGTAGTCGACTCCCTGAGTCTGAGTGTAACCGCGAGCCACCAAGCAGGCTTTGTACCGCTCAACTTTGCCATCCTGATTTTGCTTGACAGAGAACACCCTTCTAGAACCAATGACTTTCTTTTCAGGAGGAAGATGGGTGACGTCCCATGTGTGATTTTTCTCTAAGGCTGACATTTCCTCCTCCATTGCATGAGCCCATGCCCGAGTGCCAAGCGCCTCCTGCCACGTCTTAGGGATTGCGATCATGGACAAGGAGGATATAAAACCCTGATGAAGCTGGGAAAGATGACCATAAGCAACATGATTTGAGATAGGGTGATTAGTACACTCAGCTTTACCTCTTAGAACAGTAAGGGGAACATGCAGATCAGCATCAGAATCTGAGTCCAAAGACGGCACCGACAGCGACGGAATCACGGAGGACTGTTCACATGTTTGCCGACGACGATATATATGAGGAAGAGGAGAGATGAGGGGCAGATTGTGGTATGTAGGGGAAAACGACGTAGGGATAAGTGACAAGGGGGATGTAGGTGAAGGAGGTGTAGGAGGAGATGAAGGAGTGGAAGGAATAGGTGAAGGGGGTGTAGGACGAGCTAAAGGAGTGGTAGGAATAGGAGGAATCAGAGGGAGAGGCACCGAGTCAATAAGCTCATTCTCCCCCTGACGAACGGTGTGAGGCGAATCTACATAGTAAGATTCCTCCTCACGAAACGTCACGTCCATGGTACAGAAGACACGTCTGGAAGGAGGGTGGTAGCACCGGTACCCCTTAGTGGTGGCAGAGTAACCAATGAGGACGCAACGTAGAGCCCTAGGATCAAGCTTGTCACGCTGAGGATGATGAACGTGAACAAAACAAACACACCCGAACACGCGGGGTGGAAGGTGAGCAGTATGAACAACGGAAGTCGCAGAGAGACGAGTTAGAGGAGTAGAAAAATCTAGAACCCGGGAGGGAAGACGATTGATAAGATGAGTGGCAGTTAGGATAGCATCACCCCAATATGATTTTGGGAGATGCATGGTATGGAGAAGGCACCAGGCAACATCAAGGAGATGCCGGTTTTTCCGTTCAGCGACACCATTTTGGGTGGAGGTGTAGACACAAGTAGTTTGGTGAATAATTCCATGACTCATGAGGTACGATCCAAACGCTCCACGATCATCGTATTCCCCCCATTATCGCTACGAAGAACACGAATAGTAGCATGGAACTGGGTTTGCACCATTTTATGGAAGGCTTGAAAGACAGAAAACACCTCATTTTTTTTCTTTAAAAGATAAACCCACGCAGTGTGAGAAAAACAATCTATAAAAGTAACAAACCAACGATATCTATTTAAAGAAACCACAGGGGAAGGTCCCCAAACATCAGAGTGTATAATAACAAAAGGGGTAGTACTAGGAGAAGAAACATTGGAAAAAGAATGTCGAAAATGTTTGGACATATCACAAACATCACATTTTAAAGTTTTAACAAGATGCGATAAAGCAGGAAACACTTTTGAAAGATAAACAGGAGAGGGATGCCCGAGACGCAAGTGCCAGCGTCGAGCATCACCAGCAGTAACATCAGAAGATGAGAAAGCAAGAGACGGTCGGGAGGCATCCAGATAGTACAAGCCACCACGATTCCTACCACTGCCAATGGTCCGCTTCGTACCAAATTCCTGGAAAACACACGAATCAGAAAAAAGGTTACAGAGCAGTTAAGAAACCGAGTAAGATTGCTAATAGACAGAAGATTGCGAGGAAAAGACGGTATATGTAAGACAGACGGAAGAGACAAAAAGGAGGAACAGAAAATGGTTCCTTTCCCAACAATTGGGGACAAAGTGCCATTAGCAGAAATGACCTTGTCTTTACCTGACAGGGGGGTGTAGGAGGAAAAACCTGAGGAGGAGCCGGTCATGTGATCGGTGTCTCCGGAGTCAATAATCCATTCAGACGGAGGAGTGGCAGTGGCATTCGCACTGAGCATGGCAGCAGTGGCAAAAGAAGTAGAGATAACACTCTGTGAAGCATCAGACTGTGAATGCAGAAGACGGCGGAGAGCGTCCAATTCCGATGTGGTGAAATGTCCTGGTGACTGACCCTGATGGTCATCAAGCACCTCAGTGGAGAAAGCAGCATCGTGAGAACGAGAACCAGTCGGACGATATCCCCCATGTCCTGAACCATGACCATGGCTAGGGCCACGACCACGACTGTATCCAGGTGGAATAAGATGAGGATGCCGTTTGAAGCAACCGTCCCGAGTGTGTCCCCTACGACCACAGTGATCACAGGTCGGAACTCCACTAGTATTGTTGGAGCCTCCACGACCAACACTGGTCAAGGCAGAACGATCTGGAGAAGGTGCTGTGATGAGGGACCTTCGACGGTCTTCATCGCCAAGAACCATGCTGAACGCCTCCCGAAGAGAAGGAAGGGGAGAGCGGTGAAGAATATTTGTGTGAATCATGTCCAAGTCCATGCTCAACCCCATCAGAAACACGTGTAGACGAAATCGTTCGTCTCGTTTCTTCAACTGGACTGCATCGGCAGTACAGGCAGGGGTAAACTGGTCAAAGTAATCCAATTCCTGTGCGATGCGTTCGAACTCAGAGAAGTAGGAGGACACCGTCATGGTTCCTTGACGAAGCTCCAGCATACGCCGTGTCAGCTCGTACGTCTGAGTGGAACTGCCAATCTGAGAGTACATCTCTCGTGCCCGAGTCTAGATCTCGTAGGCAGAGTCCATCAACATATAGCTCCTGTACACCTTCGGGGACATAGAGTGAAGGAGCCAGGATACAACCAGAGAATTTTTTGAGTTCCATCGAGGCCAGGTAGGATCAGCCACAGAAGGAGCCACCTTCGTCCCATCGATGTATCCAAATAGCTGATGACTCCGAATGACATGCTGAGCAGCACGAGACCATTCCAAATAATTGGTCCCATCCAAGGGAACCGTGGTGATCTTTAGGGACCCTGAATGTCCAGGAGGACGTTGAGGGTCGCTCATCCGGGGGGTTACCAAACTTGGTGAAGTAGAGTCACTGGCGGCAGACAAATCATCCATGAGGAACAATAGACAGCGACAATCAAAAGACAGAGACAGAGAGATCAGACAGCAGGCATATCGACAGCGACAGATAGGAGACATCGACAAACAGCGGCAGGCATATCGCAGCAGAACACAGGGAAAACAACGCAAAAACAGCGGCAAAACACGGCTGAAAGCAGCGGCAGATCTACGAAAAATCAGCGGCAGGTCTGCGGAAGACAACAACAGCGGAAAAACAGCGGCAATAGCAGAATGCAGCGAGCAGAGCAGTGGAAATCAGCGGCAAAACTCGGCTCCTTGGATCTGCGGCAGCGTCAAAAAACATTGGTTAGCGGCGTCCCTAGCGACCAACATCACGGGCGTCGGCTAGGGTACGCATGGACGGAAGCGAGAAAGGCCACGGGGGACTCTCAAAATGATGGTGAAGGCGTGAGAGAGAGGCAGCGGCGGTGAAGAGCGAAGCAGCAGCGGCGTCGATCGAAGAGGCGCAGACGTAGCGCGGCTAGGGCACAATTTTCTTCCTCTGAAACCAAGTTGAAGAGGGAGTAATCGTGATAATTGTATTAAACCAACCCTTACTCATATATATAGAGTAAGGGATAAAACCAAAAGTAACGAGGACAAAACTACCCTTAAGCGGGTATTTAAACAATAATACAATAAAGACTTGAATTCAACTTTTTAATCATTATTACCTAAGTGAATTTTGAACCATGCTTCTCAAAGTATGTTGCAGAGTTGAGTTTTTAAAATTCAGGAGAGCAGTCAGTTGTATAAGTAAAGCTAAACTTTAGATGAATATTAATTCAATTATCATAATATAGTGCAAATTACAAAACTATATCACTTCTTTGTCATTTCAGCCTATTTTATATGTTCTACTCTTAAGTTCATAATGAATACATCAAGTTCTAGTTTGGATTATTTGCACAGGTGCCTAAACTTCAAGGCAGAGTTATAGCCATCTCTTTTTTTGCATCCTAACTTAAACATAGTTATCCGTTTGGTAGCATGTCTCCAACAATAAGTTTTTTACTATTATTCATACTCTTTTTAATCAAAAATTTTATTTACAAAATAAATCTTTAAATATTCTGGTGACTCACAGGCTTTTTTCCAAATATGGTGGGCCGAGCAAAGTGAAGCTACACAAGAATTAGTTAAAGGATTGGTTGATTCTGGCCAACTGGAGTTCATGTATGGGTGAAACTATTAATCTTATTTCTCTCTCTTATATATGTATATATTTGTAATTTTATTTTCGAAACGGTTTTACTTCAGTGTGATAATAACTTCCCGTGATGCAGAAATGGTGGTTGGTGTATGCATGATGAAGCAACGGTCCATTACAATGATATAATAGATCAAACTACTCTTGGTCATCGGGCGATAAAGAGGCAATTTAACAAGATTCCTCGAACTGGTTGGCAAATTGATTCTTTTGGACATTCTTCTGTGCAAGGTTATCTTCTTGGAGCTGAGGTAATATGGTCCTCCATCTTTCATTTCCCACCTTCTCCTATACGTACACATGTACTATCATGTCACATACTCTAACATGGATTAGATGGAGATAGTCGACTTTTGGTGTAATCCCGATAATTATTGCATGATAAATCATACTATGAGATGGATTTAATGGTGAAGATCATCTCATATTATGGCTTCCCCATTTTACTTCATTTACTCTTGCAAATTAATGTTAACGAGAACTATGAAATATGTTTCAATAAGTTCAAACTAGATATCAGTTCCCTTAATCTTAACAAATCCGATTTTGCCTCTATCTTGAATGGAACGTCTTTATCTGCTCACTTTTCTAGCTATTATTCAGGTTCACTCTTTTCTCATGAATTCTTTTCGGATTTTTGCTGATATTAATCTAATGGCTCAATTCATGCATGAATTGATTGATCTGTTGACGATTGTTCCGGAGTTGCCCAATGATATATATCGGAACGACACCATCGTAGCAAGCATTTGATCTAAGAACCAATTTTGAGTCAATGATCTATTTTATAATTTTCGATATTAGCATAGACATTTAGTTTTTAGAATTGGCTATTCTCTTATTTGTCCCTTTAACTTCTCCACCCTCTCCTCGAGGTTGGATTGTCTCCATGGAATCTTCCTCTGATGTATCTTTCCCAGTTTAAATCTCACAATCTAAAAGGAAAATTGATGGACATCACCATGCACTAGGAGATCGACAACCACGATGGACTTTTATTTCCGCAAGAGACGTTGATTTATTTTCCTTCCGAACGATCCGAGTCCACTGATACGTTTGAATGGTCGTTTTGACATAATTTAATGTATACGTTTCTTTATTTTGGATATTATTTTAGTATTTGTCGCTGTGTGAGTATTAATATGTAGAATAATTATTATTTCAAAAAATCCAAAGAATTATATAAGAACTCTGCTCTTTATATAGAGCAGAGGAGGAGGAAGTATCTCCATTTGAAGATGTGTGACTAAATACAATGGAAAATATACAATGGGCTCCCCTTTAGGTTTTTTTTTTCAAATGATATTTAACACTCCTCGTCAATTTGAAGTATATATATCGATCATTCCCAACTTGGTATAAATATCAGAAAGATGAATTTGAAATGGGTTTGATAAATATGTCAGCCAACTCCTTATTTAATGTTACAAACAAAGTGCACATTCGTTTGTTGATAACTTTTTCTCTGATGAAGTGATAATTTACTTCTATATTCTTTGTTCTTTTATGAAACACGAGATTTTTAATAGACAACATCTTTATCAGCATAGAACATCAGTAGAGGGTAGTTGTAAGTTTCACCAAATTCTTTTAGAACTGTCCTCAATCACTTCAAGTCATAAGCTGTTTGAACCATACTTTTATATTCAGCTTCTGCACTAGACCTGGATATCACTTCATGATCTTTTTGTGTAGATCCAAAAACAATCCGATTAGACAAATGTACCCATCGTATTATAGTATATGATATTTAAATATTAAATACCAAGTGTCATAAATTTCATAGTTGTTGAGTACTATTACTCATGAAGATTATATTTTATTGAAGAAAAACTTGTGTTTGGATTTGAAATATAAACTGCAACTAGATTAAAGAAATTTCGATGATTTTAAGGGATTAACACTTGATTTAGAATCCCTTTGGAATAAAAATAAAATAATAAATAATTGATTTGCAAATTTTCAAATAAATAAATAACTTTGACCGTGGAGGTTCCTATAATATGTTAGCACATCGCTAGAGGAATACTGAATATTATCTTGCATATCTTCCAAATAGGGGGTCCAGGTATATTTATACCCGGACCCAGGGCCGGCCAACCAAGGGGCCGGCCGGCCCCAATGGGGGCTGAACCGGGTGGGTTCAGCCCCCCCTTGGGCCGATTCTATGAAGAGGGGGCTGAACCAATTGGTTCAGCCCCGTTGCCGCCTCCGTCTTGCCTTTGCCGCCGCTTGTATTGCCGGCCAAATAACCTGGGCTCGTCCGGGGGCGTAACATTCCCTTCCCCATCAAAAACCAGCTTGTCCCCAAGGTGGTAATCAGGGTAAAGCTCCCGGAATTCCAGCAAATCCACCCAGGTGTTATGTTCGACGGCCAGGTCCTTCCACTTGACCAGCAGCTCAGGACAGTACGACGTGCCTCGCCGTTTCCACTTGATCAACAGTATGTCCTCAGGAATCGGGCGCAGCTCGCCCCCACTAGTGGCCTCTGGTAGACGGGGGCTGACCTGGATAGTATCACCAATCTTCCGCTTCAACAAGGAGACGTGGAAAGTTGGATGTATCCGACACCCTTCGGGCAACGCCAACGTATAAGCAACTGGTCCAACCCGTCGGGTGATCCGAAATGGACCATAATAACGGGGTGCCAGCTTCTGATTCGACCGCTGTGCGACGGACAACTGCCGATATGGACGGAGCTTGAGAAACACATCGTCCCCCACCTGAAATTCGCGCTCTGTCCGATGCCTGTCAGCCCGAGCCTTCATACGATCCTGTGCTGTCCGGAGCTTCTCGCGCAAGGTAGTGAGTGTGCGGTCATGATCACGAAGTGCACGGTCAACTGCTGCCACTGCCGTACTACCCGGCTCATAACTGCTCAGAGAAGGAGGTGGTCGCCCGTATACTACCTCAAAGGGAGTTAGCTTGCTGGCTGAATGATAGGAAGTGTTGAAGCAGTACTCAGCCCAATGCAACCAACTCGTCCAAGTCCGCGGCTCATCCATAACAAAGCATCAGAGGTATGTCTCGACGCCCCGATTCAACACCTCAGTTTGACCATCTGTCTGCGGATGGTGAGCCGTGCTGAAACGCAAGGAGGTCCCCTGTAAACGGAAGAGCTCCTTCCAAAAGTGGCCAACAAAGGTCAGATCGCGATCCGAGATAATCGCCCGAGGGATGCCATGAAGCCGAACAATCTCTCGAGCAAGAAGAGCAGCAACAGACTCACCGGTGTAAGGGTTGCTCAATGCGATGAAATGTGCGTACTTTGACAATTTATCAACCACCACCATGATGACCGTCTTACCCTTAGACCGCGACAAGCCATCAATGAAATCCATGGACACTATATCCCAAATCTGGTGCGGAATCTCTAAGGGCGTAAGTAGCCCGGCCGGGGAAGGGGTCTCGTACTTCTGCCGCTGGCAAACATCATACTGCTGAACAAATAACTGGATATCCCGTCGCATCCCCTTCCAAAACACATTGGGCCGTGCCCGCTGAAGAGTACGGAGAACACCAGCGTGACCGCCCGTCGGGGACGAATGGAACACATGCATCATGACCGTCCTCCAAGCCGACTGAGAGGGTATGACTACCCGTCCCTGATAGTATAACCGGTCATTCTGCAGATGATAAGCGGGGACTGTCTCTCGTGCCTGCCGTAGATCCTCCACAATGCCCCGCAACTCGGGGTCTCGCTGTACCTCCTCCTGAATCTCGTCAATAGAGTCCAACTGAGGTGTAGAAAGTTGGGCTAGAGCGCCCTCAAGCAAACGGGATAGTGCATCAGCAACCCGATTGTCCTTCCCTTGCCGATAAACAATCTCGTAGTCGTACCCCAAAAGGTTGGTGACCCATTTCTGTTGGAGAGGGGAAGAGACCCGCTGTTCCAAAAAGTTCTTCAAGCTCTGATGATCAGTCCGAATTTTTAAATGACGTCCCAACAGGTATGGTCGCCACAATGCCACCGCATGAATAACCGCCAACATCTCCTTTTCGTAGGCGGATAGGCCTAATGTCCGGGGAGCCAAAGCCTTGCTGTAAAAAGCTAACGACCGTCCCTCCTGCATCAACACGACACCTAGTCCCACTCCGGAAGCGTCCGTCTCCACGACAAACTCCTTGGTGAAGTCCGGGAGTGCCAAAACTGGAGTCGTTGTCATAGCCCGTTTGAGTGCCTGAAAAGCTGTCTCAGCCTCATCCTGCCAAGAGAAGGCGTCCTTCTGTAACAACTGTGTCAACGGCCTGACAATCTTCCCATAGTCACACATGAAACGCCTGTAGTAGCCCGTGAGCCCCAAGAAGCCCCGCAAAGCCCGAATAGTCTGAAGCCGTGGCCAAGACACCATGCTCTCGATCTTCCGAGGATCGGCTTTTACCCCTTCAGCCGAAACCAGATGCCCCAAATATTCCACTTCCTTCTGGCCAAAAGAACACTTCGACCGCTTCGCAAAGAGCTGATGCAGGCGCAAAATGGAGAATACCTGTGCAACGTGGCTCAAGTGGTCTTCCCAGGTAGCACTGTATATGAGTATGTCATAAAAAAAAATTAGCTCAAAGAGACGAAGCAACGGACGGAAGATCTCATTCATATTAGCCTGGAAGGTGGACGGTCCTCCAGTCTACCCATTGGCCATCGCCAAGAACTCATAGTGGCCGTCGTGAGTACGGAATGCTGTTTTGTGGATGTCTTCCTCTCGCATGCGAATCTGGTAGTAGCCTGATCGTAAATCAAACTTGGTGAACACAGTCACCCCATGTAACTCGTCCAACAACTTTTCAATCAAAGGAATCGGAAACATATCCTTCACAGTGATGCTATTCAAGGCCCGATAGTCCACACAAAATCGCCAGGACCCGTCCTTCTTCTTAACGAGAATGATCGGAGCCGAGAAGGAACTAGTGCTGGGCCGTATGATGCCGGCATCGAGCATCTCCCGTACGCTGCGTTCAATCTCGGCTTTCTGCATGTGCGGGTACCGATATGGTCGGATGTTGGTAGGCTCCGCCCCTGCCTTGAGAACAATCTGATCATCCTGGAACCGTGAAGGTGGGAGTGTACGTGGCTCCTGAAACACATCAACATACTGCTCCACCAATGCCCGCATCGGTATAGGTACCTCAACTGATCCTGCCTCATTCGTCCGTACCCCCAACAGTACCGCCATCAAACCCCCCGTCCCCTCAAGCTGCTGTAGACTGCGAAGAGAAATCTCCTTGACTGGTGAGATGTGAGACCCTTCAAACAAAACTGTTTCCCCCTCTGCAAGAACTCCATTGTCATCTAATCCCAATCAAACGTAACCTCCTCAACTGCTGCAACCACTGAACTCCCAGCACCATGTCCGAACCCCGAATGGGTAGAAGATAGACATCTGTGCGACCAACGTACCCCTGCATCCGAAGCTCTACTCCCTTGAGCACACCATGACTTTGTAATTTACTGCCATCCGCCACCATGACCTGGAAGGCAGCCCCAGTATCAATCAGATGCCCCACTTTCTGTGCCACATCCGGGTGCATGAAGTTGTGCGTACTCCCGCTATCCACCAGAATAGTCACCCTCTCTTGTCGAACCCTCCCCGCAAGCCGCATAGTGAGCGGAGGGGGATTACACCCCTCCATAGCATGTAGAGAGACCCCGAGCTCGGTCAGGTCCAAATCTCCTTCAGAATCCAGCTCCTCTAGCGCCAACTCGTCATCCGCCTCCTGATGTAACACGAAGACTTGGACCTTCTGACACTTGTGACCTGGAGCAAACTTCTCGTCACAATTAAAACATAATCCCTTCTCCTTCCTGGCAGCTAACTCACTCCACGATAGCCGTGTAACTGTCGGCTTGCTACCCGTGGGCTGCTCCCGCCGTGTCCCTGCTTGGGCCGCAGGTGGCCTACCCGTAGTCCGAGCTCTCTTCCTGTTGAACCGCTCCTCCTGGATGCGTGCCAAGGTGATGACATGATTTAAAGTACGAGGCAGGTGTGACTGCACTTCATCGCGAAGATGCTCCTTGAGCCCGGAGACAAAGCAGCTCAAGAGCGTCTTTTCTCCCCAATGCACCCGATTCGCCAACTTCTCGAACTCGGTGCGGTACTCCATCACCGTTCCCTTCTGTCGGAGTTTCTGAAGGAGGGCCTCAAAGTCCTCATACTCAAGTGGACCAAACCGGGCCGTAAAACCCTCCACAAATTCTCCCCACGGCACATAGTCACGCCCTTGTAAGAACTACTGTGTCCACTGGAAGACGTCGTCCTCCAAATGGAAAGAAGCTAAATGGATCCACTGCCCCTCCGGCACATCCTGAATCCTGATAGCTAAAGAACAGTTCCGCCTTTTGTACCCACTCCAGTGCATCCCCGCCATTAAACCGGGGGAAATTCATGCGTGTTAATTTCGGAGGAAGGTACGCACGCGGTGGGGCCGCTCCCCGCCAACCCTGCTCATACCCGGCACCCGGATATCCTTGTTGATACATTTGTCCCCATGGAGGATGCTGGCCGATCCAAGGGGCCCCTGGTCCGATACCCTCGTCACCTCCAAAGGCCCGGGGATGAGGAAGAAGACCCCCCATGCCTCCCTGAGGAAGAACCGCCTGCCCTGTAGGTCGGCCGAGCCCCAACGGCTCCTCCCCTGCCCGCCGCCCTCCGTCGTCGCCAGGGCTGGAGCGGCCTATCCCGAGGTCGCCAGGGCGGTAGCGGCCTGCTCCAATGTCGCCAGGGCCGTAGCGGCCCGCTCCGATGTCGCTAGGGCCGTAGCGGCCCGCTGCGATGTCGCCGACTCCCGTGCGGCCTGCTCCGATCTCTCCAGCGCCGACGCGGCCTGTGCCGACCCCGCCAGTGACAGCCGCGCCAGATCCGGCCCCCGCACGGCCTCCGCCAGCCTCGACGAAGCCTCCTTGGCTCGATCCCGTCGCTATCGCATGCGCCCGAGCCCGATCTGCTCCAGTAGTTGTCCATCCGGTTCCAACCGACCCTCCAGTGGCCGTATCGCCCAATCCCGGCGCCGTGGGATGAGATCCAGAATTATCCGACACCGGATTCGTAGATCCACCGTTCTCGCCGCCCGCCAGACTCTTCCCCTTCAGATTTTGCGCTAATAGGGCCTTGATCTCCTCCATGCTAGCGTCGATTCGCTCTTCCAAACGTTGTGTAGACGTTCTCATATTCTCTTCCATGGACGCAACCGAATCCGATAGCTCCACGAAATTTTCTTCTAGGGTTTCCAGACTAGAGGCCTCCTCTTGCGTGCGAGTGGTCACCATGGCGGAGAAACGAATTCTCTGATACCAATTGTTAAGGATGACGTGGGAGAGAGAGAGAGAGAAAGAGATCTAGAGATTGGAGAGATCTAGGGTTAAGGGGAAGAAGAAGGAGAGAATACCTGAATATTATCTTGCATATCTTCCAAAGAGGGGGTCCATGTATATTTATACCCGGACCCAGGGCCGGCCAACCAAGGGGCCGGCCGGCCCCAATTGGGGCTGAACCGGGTGGGTTCAGCCCCCCTTGGCACGATTCTATGAAGAGGGGGCTGAACCAATTGGTTCAGCCCTGTTGCCGCCTCCGTCTTGCCTCTGCCGCCGCTTGTATTGCCGGCCAAATAACCTGGCCTCGTCCGGGGGCGTAACAAATAGTATCACCTAAGCTTAGGTTGATTGACCGAAATTTCTTTGTATAATCAACACTCCTAAGACTTGCTTTAAGAAGTGAGCCAATCTATTGGATTTAACTAAAATCCGGAAGATTTATGTCATCCTCTCTCGAGGAGTGCATGCAACTTCTTTTACCTTTGAGTGATCTCCTTATATGCAATCAAAATAGTATAATTTTAATAGTTTTAAATTTTTAATAAAACAACAAACCCCCAAAAAAAGATAAGCAAGGGGTGCCTCCCAAAAACGCTTTGTTTACCATCGGTGAGCTCGACCAAGGTGGCATGATGGTTTATGGGTTAGGGAGGTTAAATTCCTCCTTATTATCGTTTAAGTTATCGCCGGAATACAACAACAACAATACTCAAGCCTTTATCCTAATATAGTGGGGGGTCGGCTATATGGATCCTTTGTCGCCATTGTGCCCTATCTTTAGTCATAATCTTACTAATGCCTAAGTACATAATGTCTTTCCTTATAGTCTCATTCCAATTCCTTATTGGTCTACCCATCCCCCGTTGAACATGTATAGTGACTAAACTCTCACAACGCCTAACATGTGCCTCTAATGGTCTCCTTTGTACGTGTCCAACCATCTTAGCCGAGCTTCTCACATCTTCTCTGCAATTGGTGTCACTCCTGTCTTATCCCTGATACTTTCACTCCTAATTTTATCCAGTCTCGTGTGTCCACACATCCACCTTAGCATTCTCATCTCCGCAACTCCCATTTTTTGCTCATGTACACAATTCACTGTCTAACACTCAGAACCATAGAGCATCACTGGTCTAATTGCAGTAAGGTAAAACTTGCCTTTAAGTTTTAATGGTATTTTACGATCACATAAGATCCCTGACGCGCCTCTCCACTTCAACCAACTTGCTTGGATTCTATGTATCACATCTTTATCAACACCTCCATCTTTTTGAACTATCGATCCAAGATATTTAAAGCACTCACTGCGGGAAATATCTTGATCACCCAACTTAATAACGAAGTCATCCGTCCTTCTTGCACTGCTAAATTTAAGCTCCATATACTCCGTCTTTGCCCTTTCTCAACCTGAAACCCTTCTTTTCTAAAGTGTCTCGCCATGATTCAAGTTTCGCATTTACACCCTCACGCGTCTCATCGACCAAAACAATATCATCCGCAAACAATAAACACCAAGGTATTGCTTGTTGGATATGTCCGGTGACCTCATCTAAGATAAGGGTAAAGAGATACAGGCTTAAAGCTGAACCTTTATGTAAACCAACAGTGATAGATAATTCCTGTATTAGTCCTCCAGATTTCCTCACCCTCGTCGCTGAATTTGTATACATATCTTTGATTATGTCAATGTATGATACATTTACACCTTTCTTTTCTAAGACTCTCCATAAGATCTCTCTTGGAACCCTATCATAAGCCTTCTCAAGATCGATAAACAGCATATGCGAATCTTGTTTTCTTTCTCGATAGTTGTCAATGAGTCTCCTTAAGAGATGTGTAGCTTCCATGGTCGACCACCCTGGCATGAATCCAAATTGATTCTCCGAGATGCTAGTCTCCTGTCTTACTCTTCTTTCTATTACTAGTTCTTATAGTTTTATGGTATGACTCATTAATTTAATTCCTCTGTAATTAACATAATTTTGTATATCTTCTTTGTTCTTATACAAAGGTACCAATATACTTTCTCTCTATTGGTCCGACATCCTCTTTGACTTCAGTATTTTATTGAAGAAACATGTTAGCCACAAAATTCCTTCTTTCCCTAGACATTTTCATACTACGATGGGTATATCGCCTGGCCCAACCGCTTCACCATTTTTCATCCGGGCTTGGGGCCGGCATAGCCTGGTTTAAGTTATCGCCGGAATAATACAATTTAATCCTATGCCATTTACTTTAAAAGTTCCTATATCCGGGTGCGATATAAGCACGGTTCCGTATGATCAAACCTCTTTGACAACAAAAGGGCCGGACCATCGGGACTTAAGTTTTCTCAAAAAATAGTCTTAAAGCGCGAATTATAGAGGACTTGGTCTCCTGGTTTAATGTTTTTGGGTTTTTAATTTTTCTATCATGAAATAATTTAGTGCGCTCCTTATAAATTTTATTATTTTCGTAAGCGTTAGAGCGTCGTTCATCGAGTTCATTTAGTTGAAATTTTCTATGCTCGGATGCTAAATTTAAATCAAGATTTAAAAATTTTAGTGCCCAAAAAGCACAATGTTCAAGTTTTATTGGTAAATAACATGATTTACCATAGACTAATCGATACCGCGTACAACCGATAACGGTCTTGTAAGCCGTCCGATATGTAACGCCCCACTATTCAGCTACCGCTACAATTTACATATTCATTATCTTTTATCATTTAAACATCAGAGGCGCCAGGTAGAAACATTCAGTGATTAACATATCATGCTAGAGTACAAAATGGAAACTGCAGGATAATTAAAACATTTCATTTCATTACAAACTGATGAAGTACTAAGATAGCCCAACATTATACCTACAAAAGGAGGGCTTATCACAAAAGTGTAGCATAATATACAAGGCTGACTCAGCCCAAAAACTCATCAGAGTATACTACTATATATAGACATAACCACTACTGACTACATAAAATAAAACTGGAACTCTTCATGAGGGCACTCAAGGTCTCTGCATCTCTCCCGATGAGCGTCCAGAACCTCGAAGACTGCGGTAGACACTTCTACCCAGAGACGATACTTCTTTTGTTGGCGAGAACATGGCGGACGGGGATTACTGGTTGCTGGGATGACCTCTTCTTTGACCTGTTTAGTTGCATTTTCTAATTAGTCAAAAGACTAAGCGAATTCTTATTTCCCCCTTATATTCTTATGATAATTTTTAGTGCATCGTTGGATCTTATATCATTTCACTTTAGCGTGCACTTTACTTTTTATTCTATCATTTCTCGTTCACGTTGCTATTTTACATTTCCTTTTTAACTACATACGATTGTATTCATGACACGTTGGATATTTTATCCCATTTCATTTTCTTTATTGGGCACTGTTAAGGATACATTGGTTTTCATTTCATGTATTTATATAGCGCGCTTTATTTATCTGCGTGCTTTTTCATATTCACACACATATAAATCCTGTACATGCCTTGTCATATTCACACGTTTATTTTTCATTTCATTTCATGTTGGGAGGACATTCACACCACCTCCACTAGTTGGGTACATCCTTAACATAGCCCATTATAGTTAGCATCAATGCTTTGTTCACTTTTCTTATTACTTGCTTTTTCCTTTTTCCTTACATACAGCTTTATTTCACGTTAATTAGAAGGAAATAATACCAATCAAACTAAGCAACATAAATTAGGGAAATAAAAACTCACCGCGGCTTTCCCTTTATGTGGATCCCTCCCAACATCGTCATTACGTTTCCCGCGTCTAAATTAATTTGCATTCTAGGTGGGTTCCATTTGACCTAATTAGGTCAAATAACTCATTTATGTTGGCTGCCCTAAGTGGTAAATAAAGGGTTGTTCACCAAAGTAGTGAGGGAACAACACCCTCAAGCCTCATCATAATTTAGAAGGTGAAAAAGCCATCAAAATCCCAAGTTAAAGTGCTGCCCTAATTTCTGAGGAAGGGGTTTTGCTCCAAATGAGGGCTAGAATATAGGAGTATTTTTCCAACATGAGAAACACTATAAATTTCGGAACTCCACATTACCTCATCATGAGGGCACTCAGGGTCTCTGCATCTCTCCCGATGAGCGTCCAGAACCTCGAAGACTGCGGTAGACACTTCTACCCAGAGACGATACTTCTTTTGTTGGCGAGGAGAACATGGCGTACGTGGATTACTGGTTGCTGGGATGGCCTCTTCTTTGACCTGTTTAGTTGCATTTTCTAATTAGTCAAAAGACTAAGCGAATTCTTATTCCCCCCCTTATATTCTTATGATAATTTTTAGTTCATCGTTGGATCTTAAATCATTTCACTTTAGCGTGCACTTTACTTTTTATCCTATCATTTCTCGTTCACGTTGCTATTTTACATTTCCTTTTTAACTACATACGATTGTATTCATGACACGTTGGATATTTTATCCCATTTCGTTTTCTTTATTGGGCACTGTTAAAGATACATTGGTTTTCATTTCATGTATTTATATAGCACGCTTTATTTATCTGCGTGCCTTTTCATATTCGCACACATATAAATCCTTTACGTGCCTTGTCATATTCGCACGTTTATTTTTCATTTCATTTCATGTTGGGAGGACATTCACCCCACCTCCACTAGTTGGGCACATCCTTAACATAGCCCATTATAGTTAGCATCAATGCTTTGTTCACTTTTCTTATTACTTGCTTTTTCCTTTTTCCTTACATACAACTTTATTTCATGTTAATTAGAAGGAAATAATACCAATCAAACTAAGCAACAGAAATTAGGGAAATAAAAACTCACCGCGGCTTTCCCTTTACGTGGATCCCTCCCAGCATCGTCATTACGTTTCCCGCCTCCTTGTGATGCCATCACCTATAAGAGTAGGCATCTAAATTAATTTGCATTCTAGGTGGGTTCCATTTTACCTAATTAGGTCAAATAACTCATTTATGTTGGCTGCCCTAAGTGGTAAATAAAGGGTTGTTCACCAAAGTAGTGAGAGAACAACACCCTCAAGCCTCATCATAATTTAGAAGGTGAAAAACCCATCAAAATCCCAAGTCAAAGTGCTGCCCTAATTTCTGAGGAAGGGGTTTTGCTTCAAATGAGGGCTAGAATATAGGAGGAGCACTTTTCCAACATGAGAAACACTATAAATTTCGGAACTCCACATTACCTCAATTAGGGTTTCGCTAAAAATGTTTGAAATCGTCAAGATATACATAATAATCCCTTTCAGAAACTTTTGATATGAGAAGGAACTAAAAAAACTCCACGTTTCGAAAACCCTAGATTTCTGCCCCACTCAAACCAAGCAAAAGTTTCACATAAGAATTAATAGGAGTCTAGAGGAGGGGATTACCTCTTGATAGGAGAAGAAATCACGAAAAACGGAGAAGATTTGGACTCTCGGAAGGCAAGGGCGTCGAGCGGCGTCGTCCGCTTGTCGTCGGTCTCGCAGAAGTTTGGGAGCGGAAATAAGATATCGGGATTGCTTTAGCCCCCTTATGCGATACCCGGTTGCCCTCCTTATGACATGCACGCATCAAATGAGCGTGAGTCATGCTTATTCCGATCAGCCATGCCCTATTAATTTTTGTTTTTTGCTAAATGCAACCCTCACAACTTGTATTTATATTTTTGGTTTTCTTAATCTTTATTAACATTATTAACATGTCTTATTAATACGTTTCTGTCGCATACGTATTATTTCTTTATTTGTATTATTTTTCGTTTCCGTCACTTCGATGCACACATTTATTACATGAAAGGAATTTAATAGTCATACCTGTCCTCGACGGCGTCACACGATATGCCCATAATGTATTATCTAATTTTACCGACCAATCTTTTCTATTGGAAGAAATAATTTTTTCTAATATTCGTTTTAATTCTCTATTAACTACTTCAACTTGGCCACTAGTTTGTAGGTGATAGACGGTAAAAAGTATATGCGTAACGCCATATTTTAGAAGAGTTTTAGCAAACTGACTCTGAGCGTTACAAAAATGAGTACCCCTATTACTAACGATTGCCCCTGTTGTACCAAAACGTGATTTTTTTTTAAAATGGAACTACTACTCTAGCATCATTGGTGGGAAGAGCTTGCGCTTCCGCCCACCTAGATACATAATCGACTGCTACCAAAATATATTTATTTCCAAAAGAAGAGGGTAGCGCGCCGACAAAGTTGAGTCCCGTAAGTCCAATATTTCACATTCAATAAAAGAATTTTGGGGCATTTTGTACCGGCGAGAAAAATTACCTACGCGTTGGCAACTGCCGCATTGACTTACAAAAGTGTGAGCGTCCTTGAATAAGCTGGGCTAGTAGAAGCCAACTCCGAGTACCTTCTGCCCAGACCTATTTGCCTTGTAGTGCCCGCTGGTTGGCCCCTCGTGGCAATGTTTTAAAATTTTTACTCCCTCCTCATAAGAGACATATCTCCTCACCACTTGGTCCGCACAAACTTTAGAGAGAAAGGGGTCCTCCCAAAAGTAATATTTCAAATCAGATTTTTTTTCTTTTGCTGATGGGAAAGTCCTTTTAGAAGGATTCACGCCGCAAGATAATTTGTAAAATCAGCGAACCAAGGGGTGGGGAGATCAATTACCTTATAGAGTGCAAGAAGCCGTTCATCGGGGAATGTATCGTCGATGTCCTCCTCCAAAAGCGCCTCCGAATTGAAGTTCTCCAACCGAGAAAGATGACCCACCGCTAAATTTTCCGCTCTCTTGTCACGGATCTCCAAATCAAATTTTTATAGGAGTAAGATCTACCTACTCAATCTTGACTTCACATCTGTCTTTGTTAGTAAATATCGCAAAGCCGAATGATTGGTAAAAACTATAACTTTAGATAAGGTAATATATGAGCGAAATTTATCAAATGCAAAAATGACGACGATAAGTTCTTTCTCGGTGGTCTGTAATTTTCTTGTGCAGAAGTGAGTGTTTTGCTTGCGTAGTAAATTTGGTTAAATTTTTTATTTATTGCCCAAAACTGCTCATACGACAAAATACTTGCATCACACATAATTTCAAAAGGTAAATCCCAGTTGGGGGCGATCATGATTAACACATTAATAAGTTTATCTTTAATAGGATAAAAAGATTGCAACCAATTATCATAAAAAATAAATGGTGCATTTTTTTTCTAATTAATGAGTTAGTGACTTGGTTATTTTAGAAAAATCTTTTATAAACTGGCAATAAAACCGACATGTCCTAAAAAACTTCTGACGGCCTTAACGTTAGAGGGAAGATGTAATTTTTCAATTGTTTCAATTATGGCCTTATCTTCATCAATCCCTCTACTAGAGATTTTGTGGCCTAAGACTCCTCACGCACTAAGAAATGACACTTCTCTCAATTCAAAGCTAAATTAGGGTACTCACATATTTGGAGAATACGTGCGAGGTTTCCTAAACAAAGATAAAAAAAATCTCCGAAAACAGAGAAATCGTCTGCTCTAACCGATGTCAAGGGAGACTGTTAAGTAGGCTATTAATTCATTAATAAAATATGAGTTTGAAGGGGTGTTTTAAGTCCACTTATGATACTCCTTGAAACTTACAAAATTTAATAGCTCACTTAATTTGGTAACTCTCAAGCGCATAGACTCCGGGAGGTGAAGTCGCAGACGCGTGAGATCTCACTGGATGAAATCACCGGGAGTTTGTAGAAGCAATTTCGCGTTACTAATTGTAGTTGGACCGGGAGTTTGCGAGTTTGCAGGAGGTCTCGCTGACTGGAGTTGGAGCGCAGGAATTCGCAGTTGCAGAAGGATGAATCCGAGTTCGGTAAGTAGTAGGTGTTTGCGCGGGAAGACTCGTGTAAGGTCGGGAGGTTCACGCGAAACCATAGAGGTTCCGTCTAGACTGGGAGAAATTACGCGAGAGAAGTAATCGAGAGAGAGCAGTGAAAGAATTCCTACTGAGTCAAATACCACGTGAGAATCTGAAATGTAGAATTTTTATTATTTCAAAAAATCTAAAGAATTACATAAAAACTCCCCTCTTTATATTGAGTAGAGGAGGATGAAGTATCTCCATTTGGAGATGTGAGACTAAATACAAGAAAGATGAAAATATACAATGAGCTCCCTTTTTGGTTTTTTTCAAATGAGCTTTAATAGTTACAACTAACATGGACGTGTATTATGAGCCATTCCTATTGGTTGCTCTAGTTCTCTTTTATTTATACAGACATATGCTAGAGGCAGAGGTGATTAAGGTTTTAGTTCTGATTTTCTGAAATCACTGGTACTTTTATGGTGCGACTCCGTGAGCCCCCATGTGATGAATCCTAGGATTCTCCATTGCTCTCCTTTCCATCGCACCCCTACCCGATCTACCTGCTTTGCCTGCAACCACACCCAACCCCTATTCCTGATCCCTTTATTTTCCCATAGCCCTTCTTCAATTCCCCCTCACCCGCGACCACCATCCATCCGCCGCACCTCCCACTCGATCCCTCTCTCTCGCCCGTAGCCACGTCCAGCCTCCTTCTGATCCATCTCCCTTGTCTGTGGCCATCTCCAGCCACCGCCTCACCTCCTACCTGATCCCAGGCCACCGAAAATCCCTCTGCAGCTCAGCACATACCTTCCCGGATCTAACCCAGTGGTTGCAAAACAACAACCATCGAGCCTTATTCCTCCCCTTCCTGGACCATAACCGGCTTCCTCCACCCACCGCCATCCCTAATACCCTCCTCACTTGCAACCAAACTCACAACTGTCGGCTCTCCTCCCCACGGCCCATCCCAATTCGTTAAGGGCTATCCATACAAGAACAGTCCTTCTGCCCACTCCAAACTTCCTTACCATCGTCTCCCCGTGTGCCACCGTTAACAGGATGTCACCGCCGCCAGGATGTCATCGACGCATACCCACTGATCTATATGCGCGCATAAGTTGTTATTTTGAGTTCTTTTTTTCTTTTCAGTGTATGCATGGACTATATTTTTATGGATGTAATCATATACATGTTTGCTCCGTGGTTTCATATTGATTTGCAGGGTTTATTTGCATGGCACACAAATTATTTATGCTCTAATTGCGGGCTACCCAAAATCTAATTTTTGAAGTCAGAGTTCTTTTAATTTCTATGTTCGCTGTGTAAGCCCGTAATTATTTAATTAATCATCTGCAATTTAATTCGGACCTCATATCACATTTGTGCATCATTTATATTTGGTTGGTATTGTCCACGACACTGCACCTAGGATTGCATCTATTTATATTCTACTTTCGCAGCCTACCCTATGTCAAAAATTCTATGGGTTGAAACTACTGTTTTGGTACTGCTTATTTCACTCTTCAACTTCCCGATCTTGTCCTCGAGGTTGCATTAAGTATCCATGGAATCTTCCTATGGTGAACGATACCAACTGATGTAGGGTAGGCTACGTTGGTGCGCGACTAACATGCAACCCTAGGTGACGACTCCTAGGCGCTATCCTTCCTCCCAAACATAATACCCAATCTTAGCCTTCATTTTCCACCATCAAATCCCTCCACCGCCACCTCCACAGCCTTCCAAACAGCCAACCCCCCCTCCCTTTGCTCCTGTCCAGAAATTGCAGCCAGATCCCCCTGCTGTTGCCGCCTATCCAGCCCCCTTCTCCCCTAGTCGCCTCCCACACCAGCCCCCTTTAACCCCGCTGCCACTACCCAATACAACCCAGAAATCCAGCCGCCGCCCCTGCTCCACCGCCCTAGCCACTACCTCCCAGATACAGTCCACCTCCCTCAGTTTTCCCTACCAAAACTCGCCCAAATCTGCCATCCAGTCCCTCCACATCTAGAATCTGTCCCCCTCCACTCAGATCCGCCCAAAACCAGTCCTGCACCTTCCAAAACAGCCACCCCCACTCAGATCCAGCCGCTGACACTCAGATTTCTGCCGCCGCATCGTCGCTCCTCTCCGAATCTCCCGTCCTACAGCAGCCCTTCAACTTTGTGAGTTTTGTTTGTTGTATGGACATTTATTTTCAGCACTATTATATGACATTAACTCGTGCTTAATTGGATATATAACTTCGTAGTGTTTTGCTTTGGATTATTCTCATGCTTTGCAGGATTTATTCGCTGCACGCTCTCTTTGGCCCTCCACGCGGAGGAAAGACGAAGCTTACTTTGCCCTAAAGAATTATTTTGCGTTTGCTAAAATTATCTAAGTGTGATTTAATTATTTATTGCTTAATTTGCATTCGCCGTCGGATTTGCATTGCATGCAGGGTTAGGTCATCGTTCATCCGCCGCCTATGGATTCGCCCTGCGTATAATTGGTATCAAAGCTAGGTTGCGAGCACTCTTTTGATACGCAGTTGTAATGTCTATAGGTTTCTTCATGGGTAGGTATCACCAATATTCCTCTCCTCTATTTGAGGATCCCGAATCCACTTACACCCGATCCCATAGGGCCCTTTCAGGAAGATCCTCACGTTATTATGATGATTATTCTCGATCGCAGCACACCACTTCTAGAGATCGTGTTGATCCACCAACACGATCCCACTATGCTAGAGACGATCAGTGTGATGATTGTCATCGTTCATATCCCTGCACACGAGCGGATCGTGTTGATCCTTCGACACGACTCAATTACCTTAGAGATGATTATTATGAGGACTCGATTACCATATACTCATTTCTTGACACCGCACCTACAAACCCATTCTTGAGAGTAAGTCTATGTCCCTCTCCCCTTGTCATTGCTCCGAGTCACATCACGACCGAGAGCCCAGAGCCTGAGGTTGATCTCGTAGTGGCTATCTCACACATTTATGAGGACATTACCACTTACGTTGGTACTAATCTGGAGGATCTTGACCCCATTGACGGGTTCTATGATGAGCCCCCTGTTGAGCCTCCTGATGAACCACCACGTCCTGGTGAGGATGAGATTCAGGTAAACCACTCATTTATGAGCATCAATTTATTGACGTCTCTCCCATTATTGCCTTTGATCTGCCCCAGAGAATGGATCTTGAGTGGAGCATCAAGTATGTAGGGCTTTCTTTAAGTACACTTGAGCATACTCCCGTTATTTCGAGAGCCTACCTTATGACGCATCGCACTCTTGATGAGTTTTGAGACACACCACCTACTGACCCACCAGATGAGTTCTTTCTTTTCAGGGACACTTGCCACATTCTAGAGTCACGTCTTCAAGTCGATATACATGATTTTCACTCAGGCGGTCGTCGCATACGCGATGACTTTTCATACATACCTCCTGGTGAGCCTCCTGATGTGTCACGTTCCCTGAGAGACATTTGGCTCTTTACAAGCTCGTATTTGAGTGTTAATGTCTCACACAGTCATTTGGATACTCGTCGCACACTCGATGTGTTTTTCTATTCTCCACCGAAAGAACCTCCTGATAGGCCACCACATTTTAGAGATATCCCGGTCATTATTAGATTTTCCCCTAGCGAGTGTATCATGTCTGTCGTGTTTCATTTGCATCATTTACATGAGTCTGCCGAGTCAATTGTTCATCATTTGCATGTGTTTGTTCAGTCGTTTGTTTATTGTTTGCATGTGTTTCATGAGTCGGTCCGACAGACGATCAATATTAGTGATAAATCTTATAAATCGCATGCAGATGTTCACTGGCAAGAGCAGGTATTTCAGGAAGGTGAGCAGGTGATTGTGAGAATCCGCGTTGTGAGGCTCCGAGGGAGGCCTGCTAAAAGTTTGAGTGTTAGGCGAATGGATCCCTATACAATCATAAGACGAATCAGAGCAAATATCTATGATCTTGATATCCCGACGAGCATAAGTATCCATCCCATATTTAATGCTGAGGATTTAACGCCATACTACAAGCCTCACGAGCATGTGGACCCATTTCGTGGAGATCTTTTTAAGCCTACACCCCTACATCCTTTGGAGCCTACATCTCCACATCCTCAGTCTTGCACCCAACCCACTTTTGAGCCCCACCTGCCTTTGGGTCAGTCGCCTATGACTTCACAGTCTGCACCAGTGATCGCGCCGGGACTTCGAGCACATCAGTGGATTGTAGAGAGCATTAGTGTTATCGTGGCTCATGCATGCATAGCCGCGCCAGTCAGTCAGACACAGGAGTGCCATTGGCGAGGATACTTTACCATCGACGATACTTGGACGACCTCTAGTGGACCTCATCGAGTTTTACCTGGCATACACCGAGAGAATTCCGATCTCTATTCATCAGGAGATGAATTCTTTCAAGCCCGGGAGAATGATGCGGATCGGAGACGCGGACCTGCAACGAAGGACGAGTTTTGGGCCCGTTCGGGGCCTATTGGCTACTTACCATATACGACGTACTCGAATCGATGATATGACTCCACGGATGCGTCCGGCCTGTCGTTCCGACACAATTTCATATTTGCTTTATTTTTGATTTAATCGGGCTACCCCATCTCCGACCAATCATAGCCGTCGATGGTGGGATGCCCTAATCCGTGAAACCCTAGGTGATGACTCCTAGGCCCTCTCCCGCTCCCCAAAGGTAACCCTAACCCTTAGCCATCTTCCCCCACCCTCAAATCCCTCCACCGCTACCCCCACATCTCTCCAACAGCCAGCCACCGCTCCCCTTTCCCCACTGTCCAGCAAAACCCGCGCCTCCAACAGCCCGCTGCCGCTCCTATCCAGCCACCTCTTGCAGCCACTGCCCCTGTTCAGCCACTTATTGCTGCCGCCGCCACCCAGTCAACCATCCATTGCTGCCGCCACCCCCCCAAACAGCCACCTGTTGCTGCCACCAATCCAGCCATATTGCCGCCCCATTCCAGTCTCTATTACCGCCGCCAGCCCAGATCTACCCTCTACAACCCCGATCCCACCCTAAACATCCAGATCTCCACCGCCAGCCCTCCCAGATCTGATCCGCAGCCTTCCATCTCAAGCCCTACAGCCGCCTACCCCTCTTTGACCCCCTCCTTCCAAATCCAGCCCCCTCTTCTCAGATCCAGCCCACCCTTCACTCAAATCCAGTTCACCGCCCGCTACATCTTCAAATTTCAGCCACTTTCACGACATACATCGCCGGATTCACTCTCCTACGGCAACCCCCATAATTTGTGTGTATTTATTTGTTGTATGGACTTTGTTTTCAGCACTATTATATGACATTGACTTGTGCTTAATTGGATCTATAGCTTCGTAGTGTTTTGTTCTAGATTACCTTCTGGTTTGCAGGAACTATTCACTGCGTGCTCTTGCTTTGGCCCTCCACGCGGAGGAAAGCCTAAGCTTGTTTTGCTTAAAAGAATTATTTTGCTTTTGCATAAATTATCTCTTGCGATTTAAATATTTATTACTTAATTTGATCTTACCGTCGGATCTTACATCTTATAAATAGTAGTTTATGGTTGTCAAGTTGTGTCCCCGACATTTCACCTAGGGTTGCATGTTAGTCGCGCACCCACGTAGCCTACCTTACATAGATAGGCTATCATGCATCCTATAGATAGACTTTGATACCAATTGACGCATGACGAATCTATAGGCGGCGGATGAACGATGCCCTAACCGTACATGCAATGCAAATGAGCACGTGACAAATGCAATGAACCTACACACTTTATATGAATGCACTTGCATGAGCTGGCGGCAAAATCAACATAGTGCAATAAAGGATTAAATTGCACGCATATGGTTATAGCATAAGCACAATAATTTCTTTAAGCAAGCGGGTTTAGGCTTTCCTCCACGTGGAGGGCTAAAGCAAAGCGCGCGGCGAATAAACCCTGCAAATCACAAAATAATCTAAAGCAAACAACTACTATTCCAGAGATCCAAGCAAATATGAAATCATAACACCATATATTAATATTGAGAATTAAAGTTCCATACAACAAAATAACAACTCACAAAGCATGGGGGCTGCCGTAGGAGAAGATCCGGAGATGAACCGGCTGCTGAAATGACGGGACAACAACTGGATCTGGCTTAGGGAAGTGGGATCGGGTTGCGGGAATGTAGATCTGGTGGTTGGGAGCGGAATAGGGCCGTGGGAAGGAGGGATATTGCTGTGTGGGGACTGGATCGGGCTGAGTGTGACAGATCTGGGTGGTAATGGGCGTTGGATTGAAGGGGAGAGGGAAGGGGAAGATGGCCATGCTGTTTGGGCTGGGCGGAGGGGCGGCGGCTGCAGGATAGGCGAGGGGTGCGGCGGCTGTAGGCAGCAGGGGTGGCGGCTGCTGTTGGAGCTGGGAGGAGGGGCGGCGACTGCGGGGTTTCAACAAGGGGGCGGCGGCTGTAGACAGCAAGGGCGGCTGCTGCTGTTGGGGCTTATGGGGGTGGAAGTAGAGGGATTAGAGGTGGGGAAAAGGGGGCTAGGGTTAAGTAGTACCTTGGGGAGGAAGATGAGCGCCTAGGAGTCGTCACCTAGGGTTCCACAGAGTCGGCGGCGGCTGTAGACAGCAAGGGTGGCTGCTGCTGTTGGGGATTATGTGGGTGCCAGTAGAGGGATTAGAGGTTGGGAAAAGGGGGCTAAGGTTAGTTAGTACCTTGGGCAGGAAGATGAGCGCCTAGGAGTCGTCACCTAGGGTTGGGATTCTGGGATTGATATCTCCAAAATCTGCAATAGCTCATGGCAGCCCCCATACACTCTTATTTATAATAAAGAGATATTAGGGCATCCCACCATCGACGACTATGATTGGCCGGAGATGAGGTAGCCCAATTACATCAAAAATAAAGCAAAAATGACAATGTAATATATGAAATCGTGTCGGAACGATGTGACGGATGCATTCGTGGAGTCGGATCATCGATCCGAGTATGCCATATATGGTAAGTAGCCAATCGGCCCCGAATGGGCCCCAAACTCGTCCTCCACTGCGGGTCCGCGTCTCCGATCCGCATCAGTATCTTTCCTAGTTATACATCTCACAATCTAAAAGGAAAATCCTACGGGTTGAAACTATTTCTTTGATAGTACTTGCTCTAAAGTTGATCCAACACCGCAAAATAAATGTTATGTTACTGAATAGACTTAGTGATGCAGTGGTAGGTCGACTCAGGGTGGACTCACTAAATGCAATCATATTTGCGATGAAGTATATGCCAATGCAGAAAGTGGTCCGCTCAAAATTACAACTATACTTAATTATATTAAAAATTAACAGAGGCACAAACGATCACAAACTTTAATTAAAGAAAACAAGTTTCAATTCATCAAACGATAGAGGCACAATTATTTTAAGTACACGCGGAATAAATCCTGCAAATCATACGGTTGCAGATACTAATAACATATAAAATAAACATCCACTATAGGTACGGTGCCAAAATAAATAACAATAGAAAACAAAACTCCAACTCCAACTTACTCGTGCAGGCGACGACAATGAAGGCTGTTTGCGGGCATCCAGGGTCGTAGCAAGTGAGGAAGGCGTCAGAAGTGGAGTTCTGGACTTGTGGTGGCTTGGGCGGGGTATGTAGTGGCTGTTAGGGAGAAGATGGTGGCTCTATGGGGCTCACGGTCGGGGGAATTTGGGGTGGTGGCGGTGGAGAAACCAGGGAGGGCGTTTGCTGGGTTGGGGAAGAGATGGTGGGGCTCGGCTACAGTGAATATGGAAGGAAGGAGGTAAGGGCTTGATGTTTTTGGGTCTGGGAGTTCCTAGAAGGGTGGAGATCGACAGTGAGTGTGGAAGGAGCGGCCTTGGACCGACTGGAAGTGGGAGGAGTGTAGTTGGGGTTTGCTAAATGGGTGGTTCTTTGTGTGGATCCAACGGGTAGGGAAGGAGAATAGGGACGTGAGATGCTGGAGAGGCTAGGGAAACTCGGGGAGAAGGAGGGATGGCTTACGATGGACCAGCCGTGGAGGAGGAGGGAAGAGGCGGCCTTGGCGTCGCACCAAGGGAAGCGCTCCAAGAATCGCACCGGGAGGACGCACGACCGACGATTTCGCAAAACTGCAAATCCAAACCATCGATAGCCACGCCTTGAACCACATGCCGATATATATAACTCTAAAAATCATAACCGCCGCATAACCGCAAGATCAACATAAGCACCCGAATCAGACGACTCATCTGTTTGGGCCGATCGGGCGTCAAGTACAACTCAAAACATAAAAAGTAATATATAAAATCGACTCGCATCGACCATCCGGACGCAACCACGAACTCGGATCGTCCGACTGGGTAGCGGATCACCGCCTCCTGCGGAAATACAGCTGTGTCGGATGTTGTGCGCCATCACTTAGACAATAGTGCAGACCAACTTTATAACCCGTGGGATAGTAGGTTGTAGGAAATAATGAATTATGAAGATGAATAATGAAGAATTACAAAAGATTGCTATGATGTTAAATTTTGAGAGGAGAGAAATCTTGCGAGGCCTAATGACGCAGGATAAAGTGTAGGCTGTGGTGTGAGCATGCACTAATGAAATCCCAATGAATGTATGCACATGTGGTGACGACGGGGAGATCTAGAATGATGAAATGTTCATGCAAATATCCGACAAAAAAATTAAAAGTGTGTTCTAAAATTAACAAGCGAAATACAAACATACACAATTGAAAAACAATGGAGTGTATAAGCAACAAGTTTTAGTTGGATTATAACAAAGAGTGTTTTCACTAAATGTTCGACGTATACACCGTTTCAAATTACGTTAATTAGGCAAATTCGTATGGATTAAGATCCCTTAATAATACAACTTTCCAACAAAATATTCAATATAAAGTAAAAGAACTTCCAAAATTTGAACTTACATGAGTATCGAGACCACTTTAAGTGTAAAGCAGATGGATCAGGCTCTGGACGATATCATTGAAACATTTATGCCACTGAGGTTGATTTACCGCACTGATTTAGACTTCACTTGGGAGGGAGTTAAATTTCTCTTTGTGGGGGCTGATAGAGGGTGACGAGTTGCTGTTCCAGTGATTCCCAAATGGATAATAATGAAGGTTCTGACTGTCGGAGGTGGGAAGGACTGGAAGCAGCGAACTGGTGGACGATGGGGTCACTGGAAACTTGGATTGAGCAGCACATTGGCTCGAAAGTCCGGAGAGGAGCTGAGCGGCGGCGCTGGAAGAGAGATTCTACTGAATCAAAATCGAAAAGGCTGGAAATGCACACACACATTATCATAATCGTCTAGTGAGGTCCGAGAGTGAAGATGAAACAAAATTGGATGGTTCCGGAGCAGTTCGAGCGATTGCCAAGGTGTGTGGACTGAAACTGGCTATTTCCAATAGTTACGGGCTGTATTGATGGGTTTTGTGGAAATAGGGGAGAGTTTACCCGTGAATTAATAAGGAAAAACGTGCGTGAATCTGATAAATGGAAAGGTAGCTATGAATTAGGCTTCGACATCTAATGTCCCACAGAATCCGCACTGGGGATGATTACAAAAGTCTAAAACTTCTCAAAATTCTGCAATAACTCAAAAGAAATTCCACAACTAGTATTTATAGACTCACATGCGGTTGTGATTGGATGACTCGACTTTATATAAACAGTACATGAATAATGCGTAGAAAAACACAAAAATACATAGACAATATGCCATCGACTCCCCAAACATGACGATGTGTTCAAATCGTCCATACGACGATCCAAATCCCTCCCACGATGAGTGTAAACCCGAATGGGCTCCTATACGAGCCGACTCGCCCGTGAACTATAGTCCCCATCAATTCCCCGACTTGCTAGCATTCATCTCCGCTGAATGCAAATGATTATACTCCTGGCGAAGATCAGGGGCATGTGAATCGAGCTCTTGGGGTGACATCCATGTATCATCAATAGTCAACCACCCCCTCTGATGGACCATGTAATAAATAACATGTTCGTCTGGTGTCGCGGAGACGTCTTGTCCCACGATGTTAGCTATGCTCTCTGATGTCGAATTAGGTTTACGTAGAACCACATGTTACTGGGTGGTAGGCCGAGGCTCAGTGGTGGAATCATGGAATGGACTTAACTACTTATGAGATTCATAATATGGAGTCAAATCCTCAATGTTGAATATATGGTGGATTCCCATACTCTTAGGAATATTCAATTCATATGCATTCGATCCAATCTTCAGTACGACTATGTACGTACCCATTCTCCTGACATCTAATTCTCAACTTTAATTCTCACTATCACTTGCTCACCTTCTCTAAAGCTCTGCTCTCTCCTGTGAATGTCTGCATAAGCTTTATAATTTTCATTACTTATTGCACTTTTACGTCAGACTGTTTCATGTAGTTCATGCAAATTTTGTGCAAATGACTCGGCATACTCGCTAGGTCGGGCTGTAAGTGGTAGCGACACAAGGTCGATGGGCTTTTTAGACTCATAACCTAAGACAACATGAAATTATCTAAACTCTGTGTACCTATTGATAGAGATATTATAAGCAAACTCCGCTACTGATAGTGTAGAATCCTAACTTGACGGATGGCCAGCCACTAGGCATCGTAAAAGGTTTCCTAGACTTCGGTTGACCTTTTGTCCATTCGTCTATGAGTGGTAGGCGGTGGAGGACTGAAGGGTTATACCAGTCATACACCATGTTTCCAGAAATAACTCACGAAACAGACATCACGATCGGATATAATTGTTTTAGGCAGATCGTGTAATGGAAATACATCCTTGAAAAATAAATGTACGACACGGGATACATCGTCAGTCTTACTACAAGGGATAAAATGAACCATCTTTGAAAAGAGATTCACTATCACAAATATGGAAACATGCTTCCTAAGTGTTTGTGAAATTCTAAGCAAGACCATACTAATATCCACCCAAGGCTGATGGGGAATGGATAGGGAGTATATAGACCAGTGTTCAGGCCAGGCTAGAAGAAAGAATCCTCTACAAGGATAATTGTCTTATCTCTCCCAAAATGACCTCAAACGCCCCCAGCGTGCATCTCCCATATCAAATAATCACGTAACGAAGTGCAGGGGATACACAAACAAAACCTATAAAATAATTTCCGTCCATGAAGAGAAATTCGTCATGAATTTCTGGTGGATCTCTGGATAGAGCACTATGCTATCGCGAAAATCGGAGCATGTGTGATAATCAGGTATGAGACGCTCAAAGTCCTCTACTTGGGTACTCATCATATGCAGTAGGCTAACTCTCCTACTAAGGGCGTCTGTAGGTTTATTCTCAACACCTGACTTGTGTTTGAGAACATTATGGAACTCTTGCATGTACTCCACTCATTTGGCACGACAGTGGTCTAATTTCTTCTGCGAGTCATGGTATCACATGGCCCGATTGTCGTAGTGCAATATAACCCTTTAGATAAGAGATAATGTCACCAATGTTGTAACGCTTGGATGATCACATAAAAATCGCGATCATAATTAAATATTTCTGCCGGGCCTCATTTAACTTCTCGCTAAAGTAGACCATATGATGCCCTTCCTGACTCAATATGCCATCAATGCCTATGCCTGACGCATCACAAGTCACCTCAAAGACTTTAAGGAAGTCGGACAATTGAAGAATTGTAGCTGATGATAACTTATCTTTAATCTCGTCGAACGCTTTAGTGACGGCTTTGGTCCATACAAAATCTCTCTTACATATGCAACCCGTGAAGGATGTCATAATAGTATTGAAACTACTAACAAACCTTTGATAGAGAATGGTAAGTCCATGAAAGAACATGTTTCATGAATGTTCGTGGGAATCGTCCATTCTTTGATAGATTTAACTTTGTCTAGGTCTACAGAAATGCCCGCGGTAGACACACTCTACCCTAGAAAATGTACAGACGTGGATAAAAAGATGCACTTCATATTGATATACAAGTGCTCCTTTCGGAGGACTTCACATACAATTCTAAAATAACGAAGATAATTAGCGTGCGTCTAACTGTAGATAAGAATATTATCGAAATAAACCACCAAGAATTTGGTCATATAGGACTGTAGAACTGGGTCATAACCCTCATAAAAGTGCTAGGAGCGTTCTATAATCCGAATGACATTAGAATATACAAACCATCTTTTGTTATGAAGGAAGTTTTCCACTCATCTCCCTCACACACTCTAATCTGGCGATACCCGCTGCTTAAATCAATTTTAGTAAAGACTTAGATACCAACCATAACTTCTAATAGATCTAGTTGAGTAATGGGAAAACGGTACATCATGATAATTTTATTGATGATGCGGCTGTCAATGCACATACGCCAACTATCGTTCTTCTTAGGAGTAAGAAGGGATGGTACGACACAAGGACTCAAGCTCTCTCGTATAAATTTTTTTTGGGAGTTTATCGACTTGCCGTTTCAGCTTGGCATGTTCGATAGAGTTCATACGGTAATGGGATAGATTGGGCAGGGATGCCCGAGTACTAAGTCAATCACTTGCTGAATGTCTCTAAGGGGAGGCATGATGTGACCCAGTATGGGGCACGGTGGTCTTTAGTTACTTTTCATATCGTCGTTATGATCTTGTATTTTTATTTTTCGTATTATTATTGTGTTGCGAACTTTTAGTTGTCCGGCACGTGAAATTGACCACCTCACGTAACCCTGAATGAAATGGTCCGGCATGGGATAAGCAGAGCGGGACGACATGTTATTATAATTTGGAGCTTGCTGAAATTAGGGCAAATTATTTTAAAAAATAAAAGAAAAAAAAATATATTAAAATATATTTAAAGCTATAAAGGGATGTTTGATGCCCTAGGGGGGAGGTTGGATTTTAGGAAAGGCTTTCTTTCTTTCCCGTAAACCCAGCCGCCAAAACTCCAAAAAAACCGCACCCTCTTTGCTGCTCTCTCACGCACACCACCCGACGGAACTCCCAGCGCCGATGGTTCCTACCCGTGCCCTGCAAGCCACCGCCGACTGCTGCTCCGACTCCGATCCTTCCCGCCGCTCCCTGCAAGCTACCGCCATCTGCTTCTCCGACCCCGATCGCTCCTGCCGCTCCCTGCAAATCATCGCCACCTGCCACTCCTGCCACCGACGTTATCTCTCATTCTTTTCTAGATTCTCGACACTGCAGCCTTGTGGCCGCCGCCTCCCGCGCCAACATCGACGCCGCCCACCAGCCCCGACGCCATCTCCTATCACACCTCAATGGAATCAAGGTCCAGCCATCCGTATCCCTCAAATACAACCATCATCTGTGCTCCTCCTGCTGCGACCACACTTCGAAGAGGATCCTTGCTACGCCGTTGGAGCCCCCCGGTGAAATCTTCCCTCTCTTCCCCTCTCAATCCCTTTACAAGTGGTTTATTACGCTACTTTAAGCAAGTTTTTGTCGTCCAAGGGTAGCGTCCGCCTCGTTCTTAATATTCCTTGTCGTTATTTCCTGTTTTCCATTATGCTTTTTCTTATTGCTTAGGTTGCAAGCTGACCGAAATTACTTTAAATTGCCGCTTGCTTGGGAGGTGAATAGTTTGTTTTCAGCTACGGGGTTGAGTTGATGCTAGAGTAAATATTTCAATCTTGTGCCTAGAACAACATAACTATAATTTAGGGTTTCGTGAAGCGAAGTTTGCATCAATTTGGTGTGGCTGCTGGGATATCTCACTCCTATTGTGGGATAGCCGAGCGACATCCGCTTCCGAAATTTTAAGTTTAAGAGTTGATCAATTTAATTCATGGAGTCGAGAGTCGAACACCCAGAGGGAGGTTTAGATGACATGGGACGACGTATGAAAGAGCTCATGACCGCTGTCACCACCCTCGCCGTCTCCATGAGAGATACAAACCAAGTCATGTTAGGATTGCACACTTCTGTCAACAACCTAGAAGCCCAATTTCACTTAGAGGGTCTCCCTGCACAACACCCCACACCTCCACCACCGGAGCCACAACCTGAACCTCAGCCAAGGTATCCTGAGAATAGGAACCCACCTAGGTGGGATGCGGGTATAAAATTGGATGTTAGGGACTTCGAGGGCACACTTGAGCCCGAGGCATGCCTAGATTGTTGTGATCGATTAGAGCAGTTCCTCAACTGGAAGCGCACACCTGCCCACCAACAGGTGGAGTATGGTACCTTAAAGCTGAAGGGACCCGCACTTACATGGCGGGGACAGGTCGAGCGGATGCGTTACACTATGGGACAACCGTCTGTAACCACCTGGGTTGAGTTCAAAGCTCAATTCAAGAGGAGGTATGTTCCGCCGATTTTATGCAGGTATCACAATCTTAGGCAAGAAAAACAAACCGTCGATGAGGGCTATGATATGCGATACGTGACGAGTTAGAACTTCTTGATTTTCGGGACCTGGGAGAGGTCTTCAGTCGGGCTCGCCGAGTGGAAGCCCTCTAGAGGAGGACATCTGGTCAGAGGCCTACGGGTAGGACTCATTACACTTCTTCATCGACGTCGACAGTTAGAACGATTCCATCGTCGGCGCCCGGTCTACCTTCCACCGTTAGACCCGCGCTGCCAGCTCCTACCCATACGGGACCCTCTTCGGTTTCCACTAAGGGGAAGGAAGTTGCCACCTCTAGGTCGGTGTTTAGATGCTACAAGTGTATGGAGCCTGGACACAAATCCACCGAGTGTCCGAGACGTCAGTGTACCGCCGTAGTAGAGGTTGACGATGGTCGAGATCCCGAATACGGGGTTTGGGAGAGTGACCTTGTTAGGGATTCAGAGGTCCCGCCTGAGAGCGAGTATGCGGTTGAGGACGAGCAGCCAGATCAGTTGGTTTGTGTTCTACAACATAGCCTCTTGACTCCACGAGTCGCTACTGATGATGCCTGGTTGAGGCATAATATTTTTCGCACTACCGCTCGCATTCACTTTTGTTCTATCATCATAGACAACGGAAGCATGGAAAATTTCGTTTCCCAGCGCATGGTGGAGAAATTAAATCTCAAGTCCCAAAAGCTTGAGCGATCTTATGATTTATCTTGGGTGACTAGCGACACCACGATGGTTATCTCCCAGCGATGCCTCGTAGAGTTCGCTATTGGGCCTACCAACTCTGACTCGGTATGGTGCGACGTCGCTCCTCTGGATGTGTGTCATGTATTATTAGGACGACTGTGGCAGTATGACAGGCTTGTTACTCATTATGGGCGTAGGAACTCTTATTCCTTCGAGCACCGCGGGCGCAAGATAGTTCTTCTTCCCCAGAAGAATAGTCTTGTGCCCCAACGGTTAGCGCCTCCTATGTCAGTCCCCACTGACCCTCCTCGCTCCACGCTCACCACTATGCCATATCCTTTCATCAATATGCTGCTGACGGAGAGACATTTTTGCCGAGAGATGAGAGAGAGCGCCGTCACGTATATTCTAGTTGGCTGAGTCCCCCACCGGCACTCTGGAGATTCCTGGAGCGGTCCGACCGCTGGTCATAGAGTTTAGTGACCTCACCCCTGATGAGCTACCAACCCAGTTACCTCCACTTAGGGACATCCATCACTGCATTGACTTGATCCCTGGAGCGAGCCTACCACATTTACACCATTATCGCATGAGCCCGAAGGAACACGAGGAACTTAGGAGACAGGTATCCGAGCTTCTACAGAAAGGCCATGTGTGGGAGAGTCTTAGCCCTTGCGCTGTTCCGGCCCTTTCTGTTCCCAAGAAGGACGGAACCTGGCGTATATGTGTTGATAGCCGCACTATCAACAAGATCACTATCAAATATCGATTCCCAATTCCCGGATTGGATGACATGCCTGATATGTTGAGCGGAGCGAAGATTTTTTCGAAGATCGATCTCAGAAGTGGCTACCAGCAGATTCGGATCCGACCCGACGATGAATGGAAAACTGCTTTCAAGACTAGAGAGGGACTATACGAGTGGTTGGTCATGCCCTTCGGTTTGTCCAATGCACCGAGCACTTTTATGAGACTGATGAACCAAGTCCTTAGACCCCTGATAGGGACTTGTGTCGTCATCTATTTTGACGATATCCTCATCTACATCCTCGATCCTGACCAGCACCTTAGACATCTTCGTCAGGTCCTTCAGATATTGTGAGAGAATCGACTGATTATCAACCGTTAGAAGTGCACCTTTATGACTAGCAGTCTGACCTTCTTAGGGTACATTATGTCTTCTGACGAGATTAAAGTAGATCAGGAGAAGATCCGAGCGATAGAGTCCTGGCCCATCCCCAGGAACTTCACTGAGGCATGTGGATTTCATGGATTAGCACCATTTTATCGTCGTTTCATACGCAATTTTAGCACCCACATAGCATCCATCACTGATTGCTTCCGGAAAGGGCAATTCACCTGGACAGCTGAGGCGGAGCAGTCATTCCTCCTCATGAAGGAGAAAATGTCAAGTGCTCCTGTTTTTGCACTCCCCGATTTTGAGAAGATTTTTGAGGTAGATTGCGATGCATCTCACGTTGGTATTGGGGCTGTGCTGAGCCAAGAGGGTCGACCCGTCGCATTTTACAGTGAGAAATTGGACGATGCGAAGACCAAATATTCGACTTATGATATTGAGTTTTTCGCCACGTCCAGGCCCTTCGACACTGGCGTCACTGTATGATTCAGCGCGAGTTTGTGCTGAACACGGATCACGAGGCGTTGCGCCATCCGAACTCCCAAAAGGAGGTCAGACACCACGCTAAGTGGGCCTCCTTTCTGCAGGAGTACACTTTTCATATTAGGCACAAGCCCGGAGTTACCAACCGAGTGGCGGACGCCCTTAGCCTTCGTGTGCATCTGTTAGTGACTCTACAGCCTAGGCTGACCGACTTAGATTCCTAGAAGGACATGTATGCTACTGATCCCGATTTTAGTGAGGTGTGGGCAGAGTGTATGTTGCATGGGCGGATGCGACGGAACACTTCTGTGTTAGTGAGGGTTACTTTTTTAGAGGCACTAGGCTGTGTATTTGCCAGGGATAGTTACGAGAGGTCTTACTTTCCGAGTTGCACTCATTTGGGCTAGGCGGACATGTAGGGCAGGCTAAGATGTTAGATCTAGCGACTACACGCTATTATTGGCCTCGTATGAGGCAAGATATTGTCACCCTTGTCCGCACCTGTCACACCTGCCAGTTATACAAGGGACAGTCCGAGAACACCAGACTATGCACTCCATTACCCATCCTTGTGCGACCCTGGGATGAGGTCTCCATGGACTTTGTTAGTGGATTCCCTTGTACAGCGCGTAAGGTGAACTCCGTTTTTTGTGGTGGTCGATAGGTCTTCCAAGATGACTCACTTTATTCCATGTAGGAAAACCTCCGATGCCGCACACGTGGCACACCTTTTCTTTAGGGAGGTGGTTAGACTTCATGGGGTTCCACATACTTTCACTTATGATAGGGACACTCGCTTTATGAGTTTTTTTTGGAAAACTCTATGGGGTAAACTTGGCACAAAATTAAAATTCAGCAGCGCCTACCACCCCCAAACTGATGGGCAATCTGAAGTAGTCTACTGAAGCTTGGGCAATTTATTGCGATGTTTGGCCGGTGAACATCCTGAGCAGTGGGATTTGGCACTAGCCCAAGTGGAGTTTGCATACAACAATACATTAAATCGCTCCACCCAGAAGTTCCCTTTTGAGATCGTTTATGGATTTCCCATTCCTCATTTCCTTGACCGCCATTCATTACCTTTTCATGAGCGCATTTCCTTTGATGCTACAACTTGGATTGAAAATTTAAAATCATTGCATGAAACTATTAATAATAAGCTACAAGTAACATCTGAAAAATACAAGGTCGACGCCGATATACATCAACGCGAAGTGTATTTTTCAGAAGGTGATTGGGTATTGGTTTATTTCAGGATGAAGAGATTTCCCAATGGGACATATCACAAGCTCCGACAACGTCGTTTCGGTCCTTTTAAGGTGAGGAAGCGGTTGGGCGAGAACGCCAACCTCTTAGATCTGCCCTTGGAATTCGGCACATCACCGATTTTCAATGTGGCGGACCTGTTCCCTTATCAGGGAACTCCACCCACCGTTCCTCCCCCACTACCTACTTTGGAGACCGGGGCGACAACGGGTTTTCAGCCGGCCTTCACGCCCAATACGGAAGAGATTGAGAGGTGCTTGATGTTCGGGAGTTCCAGAATCATGCAGGGGCCTATCAACGATACTTGGTCTCCTGGCAGGGAAGGGACATTTTGGATAACAGTTGGATCAGTGCCCGAGAGCTACAACGTCGACGTCCAGACCTCTCAGTTGCAGCCATTAGCGTAGTCTCACCGGAGTCGAGTTCTCTCAACTCCGGGGGAACTGATGTAACCCAGTATGGGGAACGCTAGTCTTTAGTTACTTTTCATTTTGTCGTTATGATCTTGTATTTTTATTTTTCATATTATTATTCTGTTGCGAACTTATAGTAGTCCAGCACGTGAAATTGACCACCTCACGTGACCCTGAATGAAATGGTCCGACATGGGATAAGTGGAGCGGGACGTCACGTTATTATAATTTGGAGCTTGCTGAAAATAGGGAAAATTATTTTAAAAAATAAAAGAAAAAATATATTAAAATATATTAAAAGCTATAAAGGGATGTTTGCTGCCCTAGGGGGGGGGGGGGGTGGAGGTTTGATTTTAGGAAAGGCTTTCTTCCTTTGCCGTAAAACTCAGCCGCCAGAACTCCAGAAAAATCGCACCCTCTCTGTTGCTCTCTCATGCACACCACCCGACGGAACTCCCAGCGCTGATCGTTCCTACATGCGCCCTGCAAGCCACCTTCGACTGCTGCTCCGACTCCGATCCTTCCTGCCGCTCCCTACAAGCTACCGCCATCTGCTGCTCCGACCTCGATTGCTCTTGCCGTTCCCTGCAATTAACCGCCACCTGCCACTCCTGCCACCGACGTCATCCCTCGTTCTCTTCTAGATTCCCCACACTGCAGCCCTGAGGCCGTCGCCTCCTGCGCCAACATCGACGCCGCCCTCCAGTCCCGACGCCATCTCCTATCGCACCTCAATGGAATCAAGGTCCAGCCATCCGTAACCCTCAAATACAACCTCCATCTGTGCTCCTCCTGCTGCGACCACACCTCGAAGAGGATCCTTGCTACGCCGTTGGAGCCCCTCGGTGAAATCTTCCCTCTCTTCCCCTCTCAATCCCTTTACAAGTGGTTTATTGCGCTAGTTTCAGCAAGTTCCGTCGTCCAAGTGTAGCGTCCGCCTCGTTCTTAATATTCCTTGTCGTTATTTCCTGTTTTCCATTATGCTTTTTCTTATTGCTTAGGTTGCAAGCTGACCGAAATTACTTTAAATTGCCGATTTCTTGGGAGGTGAATAATTTGTTTTCAGCTACGGGGTTGAGTTGATGCTATAGTAAATATTTTAATCTTGTGCTAAGAACAACTTAACTATAATTTAGGGTTTCGTGAAGCGAAGTTTGCATCAAGGCAACTCATCCGAAAATTTATTTGGTGTAATATCAGGGAACTTTTTTAGAATACGCCGAACATCCGAGTGGACCTCTAAAATCTCAATATGCATGTATGATGCCTGTGTGGCGGCCAGTACTAATATGATGCCAGACTAACTACTCTCTTGTAGGAATTCACCTTTTCTCGTGATATGTAATGGCTTCGTGGTGCCTGTACCAACTGAAGATTCAACTCTACCCGGGGAAGACTCCTTGGGTCAAGTTGGAGATTGGGTGATCTTGTGTCACTTTTCATAAAATACGAACGTGTTGGTTCTACCGTAACACGTGGCATCCCTATCATAAAGACAAGGCTTGCCTAAAGGTACGTGTGCCACGTTCATGTGAATGACATCATACCAAGGTCGATCCTCGAATAAGGCCAGAGTAGTAGGTACGAGGCATAGCTGAGTCACCTGAATAACAGTCTTATCCACCCAAATAACTCGGTAAGGGTGCGAGTGGGGCTCAAGTTTCAATCTCATACGTTCTAGGCCCTTCCAGGCAACTATGTTTACACAACTCCTGCTATCTATGACGAGCTTGCAAGCACCACCCACACTAGGGAAATAAGTATAAAAAATGGTGGTGCGTCTCCAATCCTCATTAGTGCGCCTAGTATGTAGTAAATGATGGACCCATCTATAGTGCACGATCTGCCTCATCCTCCCAACCCTCTTTTGTAGCCACAACAATATCTTCCTCAGGTGGGTCCACTGGCTCGGTATTAGGGTCGGTGTCCTCAATAATCAAATTCTGTGGGAGACTGTGCCGCCACATCACCTTTACCTTGGCATCAATAGCACTGAATTCCTCTGGATTTGGGATCCCGTGGCAATAGATTTTCCTTCGTGTCAACGGAAGCACGTGTAGGCATGGATGGCTGGGTCCCTGCTGGGGCGGCCTCTTAGGCATATTACTATCAGAATGTGGGTTAGGTCCATTCTTATCATGGCGTCTCCTAGGCGTCTAGTCGCCCGATTAAAAACAAGGCGACGACCGCCTTATTTTTTTTTAAAAATAGGAGAATAGACAGCGGTTTATAAACTGCTGTCTATTGTACACGGAACCATACAATAGACAGCGGTTTATAAAAAACTGAAAAGTGATTTATATTAATAATGATTCATGCGGGTTGCCTGGTTCATTTTGGATGTATTAATGAAAAATATTTGTGTATCTCAATGCTGAATGACTTCTGGCAGTGTTGGTAAATTATCTTTCAGACTTGTAAAAAAAACTGGGACTATAGACAGCTGTTATTATAATAACCGCTGTCTCTAGTGATTGCCAGGGGACTATAGACAACGGTTATTATAAAAATCGCTGTCTATAGTGACTGCCAAGGGACTATAGACAGCGGTTATTATAATTAACCGCTGTCTATAGTGACTGCCAAGGGACTATAGACAACGGTTATTATACTAACCGCAGTCTATAGTCCTATAGACAACGGTTATTATAATAACCGAAGACATCGTTTATTATAATAACCGAAGACAGCGGTTATTATAATAACCGAAGACATCGTTTATTATAATAACCGAAGACAGCGGTTATTATAATAACCGCTGTCTATAGTCTTCATTTGTTTTAAAAAAAACTAATTGTCGCCTTGCATTTGCTCGCCTTATTGACTCCTAGGTGTCCGCCTTGTCGCCTAAGCGTCAAGGCGCCCGATGCTCGCCTTGGTACGCCTTGACTTTATGAAAAGAATGGTTAGGTCTCCTTGGACTAGAAGTACGTAGGTATTGCTCATATTCTAAGTTGAGCTGGAAAATTTGCTCGACCGACTCCAGGTCTTGGGGAATAAGTTCTCTACGAATGTTAGCCCTCATCCCGACTCAAAACCTAGAGGCTGTCGTTATATTCTCCTTAGTGATATCACTCCTAACAACGAGCTCGTCAAAACAAGTCATATACTTTGCTACAGAAAGGGAACCCTGCCGTAAGGGATTGGGCTGATTGAGAAGCTGATTCTGATATAAAACGGTAGATATTTTTATTTGATCTTTTGCTTCATGTCATCTCATTGGGTGATAGTATAATAACCCTCTCTGTCTAATGAGCGCTCAAGAATCGTCCAATAAAATTTTGCTTGCCCATTGTAATCTCATCTTGACAAGCTGAACTCATCTCTCATCAGTCATCTCGTACCAATCAAAATAATTGTCCAATCGCTAAAAACCTTCAGATCGAACTGATATAGATGGGGCATCGATACAGATGCGACAAGTGATATCGTCTTCCCTAATATGACCTCTCCAAGGCTCATGATAATCCATATAATCATCATCTCAACCATAGTCTAACCGTGCATGGGGAACAACACGATCTTTATAAAGGGATACTGGGGTTGAGGTCGTTCTTCTTGAGGTGGGGGTGTCAACCAACTGTGGGATCTCTACGCCACTCATAGGCTGGCTCTGGCCCCCCTTTCAAGGGTGTAGGAAGAGCCTGGGTAATATGATTTATGAACACATGATCGGGATGTCCCTCTATGTCACGATAAATAACTTGTGGTCAAATGAATTCTTGAGGACGAGGGATCCTAAGGGTATCTAAACCATCCACTCAGTAGTTAAGACTCCAAATTACTCCCTAAGGTCATCAAACTGTGCGTCCATTTGATCGATATGACTAGCCAATTTCTTGTGGAGGTAGGACAGACATATCAACATTAGAACTAGTAGTTGCTTGATTATCTAAGGGAAGAGATCTTGTCATGGTATGCTTAAACATCTTGCCACTACGATGCATGCAAATGACCCTAACCTTGACTGTGATACCAAATTTGACGTATGATAAAGTGTAGGCTGTGAGTATGTACTAACGAAATCCTAATGAATGTATGCACATGTGGTGACGATGGGGAGGTCTGGAATGATGCAATGTTCATGCAAAGATTCGACAAGAAAATTAGCAATGAGTTCTGAAATTAATAAGTGAAATACTAACATACACAATTGACAAACAGTGGATTAGATAAGCAACAAGTTTTAGCTGGATTAGAACAAAGAGTACTTCCATTAAATGTTCGGCGAATATACGCTTTCCAATAGTACATTAATTAGACAAATTAGTACGGATTCTAATCCCTATAGTATAGTTTTCAACCAAAGTATTCAATATAAGAGAACTTCCAAAATCTGAACTTACATGAGTAATGAAGACCACCTTGAATGTAAAGCGGTTGGATTAGGCTCTGAACGATATCATTTAAACAATTTTGCCACTGAGGTTGGTTTTCGACACTAATTTGGACTTCACAGGGGAGGGAGCTGGAGCAAAGGGCTGTAGAAGGCAACGAGTTGCTGTTCCAGTGATTCCCAAGTGGATAATAATCAAGGCCTTGACCGCCAGAGGTGGGAAGGACTGCAATCAGAGGATTGGAGGCCTACGACTGTTGTTTGTTGTCGATGGGGTCCCTAGAAACCTGGAGTGAGCAGCCCTTAGCTTGACATGCCGTAGAGGAGCTGATTGGCAGCACTGGAAGAGAGATTTTGCCGAATCAAATGTTGGCAAGGTTGGAAATGCACGCACACATTATCGTAATTATTTAGGGAGGGCTGGCAGTGAACAAGAAACGAAATCGGATGGTTCCTTAGCAGTTTCTAGCGGTTGCCAAGGTGTTTGGACTGAAACTGGCGGATTACAACAGTTACAGGCTGTATCAATGGGTTTTGTGGAAATTGGGGAGAGTTTACTCGTGAATTAGTAAGAAAAACTTGAGGAAATCAGATAAATGGAAAGATGGCTATGGATTAGGCTTCGACACTTTATGTCCCATGGAATTGACACCGTGGATGATTACAAAAGTCTGAAATTTCTATTCTGTAATAACCCAAATGAAACTCCAAAACTAGTATTTATTGACTCTCACACGCACAATGCACAACTATGATTGACCGATACGACAATATACAAACGGTACATGAATAATGCGTAGAAAAATACAATAATACATAGAAATATTTCCAAACGTGACGACATGCTCAGATCGTCTACGGTGAGTGTAAACCCGAATGGGCTACGGGTCGGCCCGCCAGTGAACTATGGTCCCCATCACCTCAATTTGCATGTGTAGGGATAAAATTGCTAAGAGAGAGAAATTCGTTTGGGTGGGATTGTTTACTTTTTAATGGTGTGCGAATGAACGTGGGGAGAAAGAATCTTAGCATGGAGGAGAGAGGAGACAGAAAAGGAATCAAATTTCTTTTAGCTATGTTCCAGGAGAGAGAAAATATGAGAAGAATTTGATTCATCTCGTCCGATTATTTGGAGAGAGAAAATTATGCTGACATAATCTTTACTTCTCATGAGATTTAGGCATGTATTGTTATTCCTATGGGCCCTCTATTTATAGAAACCCTATTTACAAGCTAATAAAATAAACATAAAAGGTCAGCTCGGTGCACAAAGGCATCCCCGCGCAGCGAGGGTCAGGGGATGGGTGCCACCACAAGGGTGAAATGTAGGCAAGCCTTACCATGCATTTTTGCAAGAGGCTGCTTCCAGGACTTGAACCCGTGACCTCAAGGTCACACGGCAACACTTCAACCGGTGCGCAAGGCTCCCCTTCAAGCTAATAAAATAAACATAGGGTAATAAATTTACCTTGTAATAGCCTGACTGTAGCGCTGTGGGGGCGAAAATATATCCTAAGGAAAATGTGGTGATCCACGCCTCGTAATCACAATGCACTGTTTGTTTTTCTTTTTCCCTATCCACATATTTCATTTTTTGGAATTTTGTCCAACATATGATTTTTCCCATTAATATCTCAAAATTACGTAATTAAATCTCATATATTTCTAGCAAATTTTTTTTAGTAACTCAATTTTCTTATTTATGATGTAGCTTGGTTTCGACTCCATATTCTTTGCAAGGATTGATTACCAAGATAGACGTCAGCGTAGGTTGGACAAATCTCTTGAAGTCATATGGCGTGCTTCAAGAACATTTGGGCCCTCCTCTCAGGTTCTCAGTTTTTTGGATTATCATATATGTTTCCTAAGATATATATATATAATTTATTTGAATGGGATTATGGATACTCCAGATTTTTGCAAGCGCCTTCCCTTGGCATTACAGCGCTCCATATGGATTTAATTTTGAAGTCAATGATAACTCCGAACCTGTCCAGGTATTGAGTTTTAATGGACTAATTACTTGTTCTAGATCTAACCCTAACCACATGATGAGTGATTCCATTCTCGATTCTTTGATATTCTTTTTCTGTAGGATGATCCTCTTATTGATGACTACAATGTTAAAGAGCGTGTCAATGACTTTGTTAATGCTGCTTTGGCTCAGGTAAACTTGACATGTTCACTTAGCTTTACCTACCTGAATATTTATTTATATTATCAAACTTCTACTATCATTGTAATTTAGTATTGTTCTTGCATTACTATAATCATTATCTGCAATATCTCTGTCAGGCTAATGTGACACGAACCAATCATATTATGTGGACAATGGGCGATGATTTCCAATATCAGTATGCTGAATCTTGGTTCAAGCAAATGGACAAGCTTATCAATTATGTAAACCAGGTACTTCTTTTAGATGAGAATGATCCTGGCCATAAATCTTTCATGCTTTATCTAGGTGAAGTTTAAATGTTCCAAGGGCTTATTTGGTTGGCTGATATTAAAAACTCATGTTTGAAAGACAATAAATTTTCTGGATACTATCAGTTGATTGAAAGTAGGTAGAGATCAATCTGAAATTTTAATTATTACATTTAAACTGGTAGCTTGGAATGCAATTCTAGTGTCCTTTTTAATGTGCTAATGCTGGATTCTTCATTTTTTTGACATTTAAGAGATCATTTTTTTGACAGAGATCATTTTTTCTTGGATGGAATGAAAATTAACATGGTACTTGGAAAGTGGCCTTCATAGAATTAACTAAATAAAAGGAGAAAAATTAAATATATTAGGGAATATTGTAAATTATTTTAAGTTGGAATGATTATGAATACGAATGAGATGATTGTGGATGGGGGGTTGAAAATAATGTTTTTGTGGTTAATATGGTTAGTGATAGTGTATGCATTGGCTTGGCTATAGGATCGAGTGGAGAAATCCGAAAGGCGAGCAAGAAAAGAACGAAATGAGAGAAAATATGTTGTAGGGTTGCCTTTATAATGAAATGGTAGAAAGATAAAACTACATGTCATATGGGCTACTTTCCTCTCATATGCGAAAATAAAGGAGTAAAAATAAAGATACAGGTGAGGTCCAGATTAGGCTGCTGCCAATGAATCCTTCTGTGGGTGTTGCGAGTAGACTAGCAATGGACACCTCTCCTAGTGGTATCAATACCCCGCATTTCAAAAGAGACTTTGTCCACAAGATCAAAGTAAGGAAATTGAGATTTGACTTCCCTTTCCAAAATCCAAGTTGTCCCTACACAAGTGACCTCTTCCTCTTGCAAATTCTTCCAAGCGATGCGTACATGACACACCTCTTGTCCTTGAACGATGGCTGCGCACGACGAGAGAACTACCACGGGTACATATGTAGACACGAACCGTGGCAATGTTTGGTGGAAGTGAAGCCTCCACTGGGTGCTTCCCCGCCTATTTTTTCAACCGCGACGCATGGAATATTGAGTGAACTTTGGTATTAGGTGTTAGTTGGAGGCAATATGTTGCCTGGTCGATATGTTCTAGAATACGGAATGCACTAAAATACCTTACAAATATCTTCGGGTGTACTCAGCTTGTCACTGAAGCTTCACAATGGGGCGCAACATTACAAATATTGAACTCACCAGGTGTGATGGAGAGATCGCGGATGGCGTTTCGCTTGCTGAGTCATGCGCTCCCGAGCTTTTGTAAGATGCATTCTCAGTTGTGACTGTTCTTATTGTGTATGTTGATGATATTGTGATTACATGTGATGACCTTGATTAAATCTCAAAAAATAAAACTTGCTTGTGAATTTGAAGCGAAAGACCCGGGAAAACTGAGATATTTCCTGGGTATTGATGTAACAAGATCAAAACATAAGATTTTTATTTCACAGAGAAAGTATATCCTTGATTTACTTGAACAAATAGAGAGGAGTGGTTGTAAATTGCTGATACCCATATCGAAGTCAATCCCAAACTAGGAAGGGATGATGATGAGTTAGTGGATGATGTTATAGGCTTCCAGAAGCTTGTAGGAAGGCTGATCTATCTATCTCATTCTTGTCCAAACATTGCATATCCGGTGGGAGTGGTAAATCAATATATGCACTCTCCTTAGGTCTGTCAATTAGATGTTGTTCACAAAATTATGAGGTATCTGCAAACTTCACCAGGTAGAGACATTCTTTTTCATCCCATGATAACTTACAGATTGTGGTTGAAACTATGGAGAGAGAACTGAATATTTCTTTATAGAGGCGAGAGTGAATAGCGAATAAAAATTTCTTCCTAATACACGGTTATAACCAAGAATCATACAAATAATCAAATAAAACGGTAGAAAGTAAATCTAGCTATAGAGAGAGGGACATAAGAGATTTGTATAGTGGTTCCACAATAAATCTGGATAGTCCAATCTTGCACAGTCCCTGTGAGATAGCACTGCCTATGCAAGACCTGTTAGAGTCTTTTCCACCCAGAGACTCAAGAACCCAATCATTGCCCATTGCGTTGGGGACTCAAGAGCCATATTGAATCTTTTTAAAGGAGATTCAAAGCCGTGTACAACATTTGTTGAAATGTTTTCAAAAAACAAAGATGTATTACCAGGGAAGAGTGACTCTGTCTGTTTCTTAGAGAGAGATTGAATAGAGACAAATTTTAGACTTGAAGAATTAAGCCCCAAAAGTTATAGAGAATAATGAGATTCAAATATGGAAGAAGTTCTTCTATAATATGGGCTCTCTTTTATAGTCTTCTTTAATTCTGCGCAGGTCTCAAAAAGGATGGTTACGGCAGCGACACATTTCTTTTCTTGAACAATAATGACTCTATTTTGTGTCTCGACAAATTTGAATTTCGACCGACAATCGGTCAGAGAATGCAGATCGAATATCTCTGTTCGGCTAAAAGAAGCTTCAATCTGTGAGCACTGATAGAGAGATGGCTCTATCGACGATCGCTGAGCCATGTTTGACGGATGAAGATCACAGTTCATAGTTCCGTATAAGGAAGATCTTCATTCTGTGAGCAATGATAGGAGGATGGCTTGGTCGGTGATTGCTGAGCGAACGATCGACGAATGGAGATCGCAGATCTTTGTTATGCTAGTTGTAAAGGAGTTTCGTGACAACTGTAAAAGGTAGGTCAGCGGTTGGTGATTCTTGAGTCTGGTCGGCAAACGTTGAATGAACATAAGCTCGATCGACGATCAAGCTTTCGATCTGGGTAGTCATGATTATTGCATTATATACATGCTTATTGCATTATGTAACATGATCTACCAAATCATCAGAATTTTTTTTCAACAATCTCCCCCTATTTAGTAGAGCAGATTTCTCAGGAAAATGAATGCACTTAAGGAGTTTACATAAGAAGAGCATTACAAATACACACAAATAAAAGAAAATACATCATCTAGAAAAAAAAACAGGGAAATAAATACAAATAGAGTACACAGAGACAAGTTGAGAAACTTCATTTATATTCATGCCGTATCTAAAGTTGCCTCCTCTTTAGACATAGACTTGAACAGTCTGGAAGGAGAAACATCTTGAAAGGAGGCCCTGCCTAGCAAATTATCAAGCTCATCTTACTCTGATATAACTTCATCATCACACTCCGAGGAAAGATTGAGCTCCTTATATGGGGGTTTGCTATCGAAGCAGCAATGAACTCAGAAGGAATATGGTGAAGAGGGGCAGATAGGGAAATAGCCCGGGGAGCAGGCAAAATCCTAATTCCTTTCTTAGAGGAGGAAAAGGAGGGAGCATATGAGGAGAATTGGGGGATAGAAACCGTAGAGTGTCTCTGTAGGTACTTCTCTTTATCAAATAAAGATGAAGATTTCTTAGAGAACACTCCAGCAGAGCTGGAAGGGATATGAGAGGGGATGCTTGCAGTGGCCTCTTTCTGGAGAGCCTTCAATTTGCTTTCCTTCATAATTCTAGCTTCAAACTCAAAGGTTTATTCACCCCTTGCTCTCTTGGCTGTATCTCTTCTTTGCTTAGCCTCCATGTGCATGACTACCTTTTTTTTCTTTTCTTCTCTTTCTTATACTCCTTTTTCTGCTCATTAGTCTGACCTAGCCAAGTTCCGGACCTATCTTTCACTATGTGCTTTTGCATCAGATGAGGAGGGGGGAGCATAATAGGAGGTGGCCTTTTAAATACTGTATTTTTTTTGCATCTGGAGCCTTCATATCCTCCCACTCACCGCGTGCCCTTCTGTACTAGGACAACACAAGCTTTGAGGGCTGGGGGGGGGGGGGGGGGGGGGAGATCAGGCTTAGGAATAACCACCTGAGAGTCCTTCTCAGAGGTTGAGTGTAGTTCTGCAGCTACCTTAGTGACTATCTCATCAGGTATATCACAAATTCTTCCTGACAAGAGCTGAGTAGTCTCCTTTTGCATAAAGAGCATCATGAACTGGCCAGGTTCAAGAGAGGCTTGCATGTGCAACAAAATGATCAACAATTGGATGATCCGGGGTAAGACCTTCATCATTCAAAATATCATCAACTACATATTTTTTAGTCTTATTGACTTCATCAATAGTACTTTTGATGACATCAATAACATAGACATCAACTTCCTTGACCTAGTCTGCAATAGCGTCTTTAACTTCATCAACATTTGCATCCTTAGTAGCCTCAGTGAGAGCAGACTCATCGTCCATTTTAGGTTCAGTGAGAACCATCTCAACAACTTCCTCAAGAAGAGCATCATCATCCTTATTCAAAATCTCATGTGCAATCCTTTCAGTATCTGCATCAGATAACGACTCCTTAAGAATAAAGGGCAGTATTTTCTCAGGCTCCTCTGTGGGCCACACATCTGTATCCATGTCATCATATGACACAAAAGAGTAAGGGAGGGGGAATGAGAAGTAGATGAAGCTATGAAAGAGGAGGTCCTTGTAGGGTGCTGTAACCCAAAATTTAAGGATTTGATTGAAATGATAAAGTTGTGAACAATTTTTAAATTAAGCTAGTGGAGTTAAGAGTCCATGAATAATAACATGTGATAAGTGACCTAGGGGTTGCAAGAACACATGAAGAGCTAACATTCGAACGTTGAATTAGTATGACTCGATATTCCACAAGCTGTAACATGAAAAACGAACAAGAAAGATTTTCAAATTAACGACAAACATATTCTATCATAATTAATGACAATCTCAAATAAGATTAAACATAAAGTGACACTAACAAAATACAAGCAAATAGACCGAGAGATATACCTTGGGCGCTTAAGTACGCGAGGAATCGGTAACAACAATAAGGTTCTCAGGATATAGGAAAGGGATGGTTTGAAGGCCTATGGGGGGACAAGGACTTCTCTGTTTGCAAGGAGGAATGAGGATCAAGCAAGATTTTTCTGGATGTGCAAGGACTTGGTTCTGGTGAGTGGATGCCACATATAGGTTTCTGTTGCTAGGGAGATGGATGGTAGGATTTGAGGGGAGGAGTACGACTCAGAGAAAGGAGAGAAATGGCCGACGAAGCAAAACCAATGATCAACGGAGCAGGGGTTGACTGAAGGTGGGTCTCGATCTCAAAGTTTGTCAGACTAAACCTTGACGGAAGAGGACCGGTTGTTGACACAAGGGATCGTCGAAGGAGGGGTCGTTTCTGGTTGGCAAGGTCTCTAGAAGTAGCGGCGGCGTGAGGATATTGATTGAGGAGATGATAAAGCCGACACCTACTTCCAAAGACAGAGAGGCAGTCTTGTCTTCGAAAGGTTTTGTCCGGCCTATTTTTTTAACTGGAGTGGGACTGGTCTTTAATAGAATAAATTCTAGTTTTTTTAATTAAATGAGAGTCGTACCAAAATTGTATTAATTACAGAAGAATTAAATTAATGAGTCATACCATGAAACTATGAGAACGAATAATAGAAAGAAGAGTTAGACTAGAGTTGGGAGGCATGGTCGACGATCGACAATCCAGGAGGGGGTTGATCGGTGATCAGCACCCGTGAGAAATCAAAAGAGAATTCCATAGAAATTATAGTTTTCTACCTATAAGAGACTTGTTTATGTTACTCTTGTCATGCAATTTTTACTATAGTGTTGGTTCATTATGGTGCACGTGTTTGTTTAGCATAATAAGCATATAACAGTGAATCAAAAGAGCTTGCACACAAATATAAAAGAATTAAAATACTTCAGACACTAGGTAATTACTCGATCTTTTAATCCAAATGGTCTAGCATCCCTAACTCATTAATCATTCCATTTCGTCCAAAAGTTTTGTGAAAATGTCAGCTCTTTGCCTATTAGTTGGAATAAATTCCACTGATATTCTGCCTTTTTCCACATTATCCCTTATAAAATGATGTATTATCTTAATGTATTTTGTTTTGCTATGCAATACATGGTTAGAAGAAATAAAAATTGTACTAATATTATCACAATATATATGGATGCTAGACAAATCATACACATTGTAATGACCTGCTAGACCGCTATAAGTTAAATATTTTTCATTCACTCTCAGAGGTAGAGTTTTTTATGCATTGCAAGACATCGCCGTGGAAACCTGTAAAACAAAAATTTGCAGAATACTAAAAGTCTTCCGATATGTAAAGCAACCCGCAAGAGAACACACACACATATATAATGTACATAATGATATTTTTTACAAAATATCCAATCATCAAACGCACACATCCCAAAATACTCATACAACCGGACATGACATAAACATGGCCAGTGACACCAAACCCACTGGACCTAAACTTAGACTCATATATCCTGCCCCAAAAGACTCATCACATAACTAACTCATCTACCCTAGGAGTAACGTTATATCCTTGTACTTGCAGTTCTCGTCCCGACACGTTTGCCTATGTCGATCAATGATTTCGGATACAACTGTAATGATTTTAACCCACGACTTCTTTTCTTCTAGTAATATCTTTTTCCCCTCCTCCGACTGTTTGCTAGAGACCTCTCCCTTATTTACCTAAAAGGATAAGGGTTAAAACCCGTCAGCCACACAGACACAGTGAATTCACAGACTTAGTGAATTCTTATCTCTTTAACTGCTTACGTACAAATCAATGGAGTTAGTACTAAAATGCATAATTAAATAAATGAAAGTGCATAAAACATGATACATATAAAATTAAAAGAGCTACTGACTATAATAAGAAAAGAGGCTTAAACACATTCATAGAGAAATACTAAAATATGCTAAAATAAACAATACAAATTACCCTATGTAAAATTTTCCTGAACTTCATGTCAATTATCAGTTCTTTTAATATTGAGTAAATTAATTTTCAAGTCTGAATCATAACTCTCTATGCATACTCTGTATTTATCCGATTACATTTTCTTATTTTAACGATAATGTTAATGGTAGTTTGCTTTTCTTTCTGTTCATACTAGGCCCGGCTCATGCAGAACATCTTGCTAGGACTACTTGTGAAGACCCTTATTCCGGGCTTCCCAAATGATTCGAGAATCGAGCGTAGTTTCAATAAAAATGTCGTAGAAAAGAATCACAGTACAAAGAACAAATAACACCAAACTTGTATTCATTACTTTATTTATATACATCAGGTTTCTTTACAGAAATTATGATATCTAACGATACTCATTACAAAATTCACAATCATAATCTTTGTTGGTCGCTTTATGCTTTTCTTGCGCCTCTTCGATCCCGATAAAAATCTTTAACCATACCTTAGCCAGATCTTCAACAAGCTTTCGTTTCTCTTCTTCTGTGGGGGGAACCCTTCGGGGTGCGCTGGGAGAAGCTCCCGTTTCCTAAAAATATTGTCCACGATGGGTTAGTCATAAAAATATGACTAGGTGAGAGAAGTATTTTGTGAAACAGTTATACATGCAAGCAATGAGAGATAACAATATGCATACATTTCAATAAATCATAATTTTTGTAACATTCCTTTTCAATGCTACCTCTTGACCTGCCCCTTAAATTGAGTTACATAAAATAGGAAATGCTTGGGGTATGCAAACTTGAATTGGGCCCCACCCTCTTAAGGGCAAAAGTGTAGGCTCACCCCTATTGGTAAACCCACTTAAGGATTTGAAACCTTCACATTTCTTTATGTAGAGTTTTATTATTCTTTTCTTAATACAAATTAAAATAAGTGTTTTAACATAAAACTTTCCCTCAGAAAGTCGTATCGTTTTCTTTTTCCCTCGCCCACATTTATCGCATAGCGATATATCATTGAGTTAAACTCAAATGCACAGACAATGTTCTTGACATAAAACAAACAGGAATATGAAAGTACTTGAATAAACATAATTCAAGAAATAAAATACTCACAACAGCCTTCCCTTTATCCATCATTTTCTCAGCTTCATTGCCAAGCTGACCCTGTGATGCCATCCTCTGATTTCTCGGCCTAGGAAACCATTGAAATAATACGTACTTTATTTGGGTTGCGTCACTAGTTACGCGTAGCGTTGAGGTTAAATGGATTAACTAAAAAGCGTTTTAAACCCGTCAAAATGCGAAAGCCAACTTCTAATAAATCGTTAAAATTATTAAGACATAATCCAACACGAAATCAGCCTTCAATAGTGTTGTCCAATAATATAAAAGCGACAAAAACATAATAAGGTATGATCTTACTTAACCCAGCCACCAAAATCAGCATAAATGCTCATAAAACAGCATAACCAACCCACAAATCCAGTCCAATTTCCAAAATCAGCAAGTGAACAACGAAAACAATCAACAAAAAGAATGTAATAATCCCTAGGCTGCGCAACTGATCCTTCTCAGATCGCCGAAGTGTGGCGAGATCCTTCCTAAATCTCCAAAGGGAGCACTGAAACAGGTATGAAACACAGAAAGAAGCAGCATCAACTCCAAAAACAGAGGCAGAAAATCCCTAGGCTGGCGACAGAGATGCGGCAGCACAGAAGATCAGCACTGCACAGACGCATAGGGCAGCATCTGCTACAAGGTGTAGAGGAAGAAGAATAGTGGCCAGGGTGGATGAGAAGCACAGGAAGGAGGAGAAGAGACCGTAAGCAACAGTCGGGAGCGGCAAGGGCACGAGAGCACGGGAGTAATAACGCACGGGATAGTTGCGGGAAAACAAGGATCGGCCGGTTTATTTTATAAAGAGCAGTAAGCGGCCAGCGACAGTAAGGAGCCAAACCTCCCATCCAGGTGCCGGTTTATACAAAGAGTAAGTGGCAGCATGAAGCCAATTGTCATAAGACACTCCAAGTCAGCAACAACAACATGAAATTCCATGTGTCAATTGTATAAGCCACGCAAATCCAAACCACTAATGGCAGCCCATGCAGTAAATTACTTGTTATAAAATTAAAATAAGTGGCCATGACAACATTTGGCTAATAACACCCCTTTAAATGAACAAAATAAAGCAAATTCAACTAATAAAATGAAACGAAAAACGCGAAAAATATCACGTAAAATCCGTACTGCCTTGCGTTCTCATCATCGAGGAAAAATATGTTATTATGCAAATTTTAGGTTGTCACAAATCTTCCCTCCTTAAAAGGGTTTTCGTCCGCGAAAACTCATAGATTGAAAGTTGATAACTTTAAACGAAATCAAACGGTTAGTAATATACATACATGTTGAAGAACAACAACTAGTTATTTATTACATTTATTTCTTGCGATCGCTTCTAAATTGAACGCTCGCGGTTGTATCATTCACACTTCAGGAACTTCTGGAGGAGGAATTGGAGCGGGGACCGGAGCAGATGCTGATGCTAACGACTCAGCTTGCATTTGATATACTTGAGGTGGAGGCAGAAGTGGTGGTCCTCGAGAGTTGATTTCTTTATTTAGGAGTTTTGGACAATCTCTTTGTATGTCCTGGCTGACAACAATAATAACAAGCTCCAACTAAATACTCTCCACGATGCATGCGACCATATTTTGCACACTTCGTCGTGGTTACTTGGGATGCATTACTGGTAGATGGGCCAGTTTGAAGTATTTTAGCATCCTTGCTTTGATTATCATCCTGAGTCCGCGTTTCTGGCATTTTCCTTTTACCGCTATCTCGACGCTTCTGAGATTTTTCTTGATCAATCTCCACTAGTCGCGCTTTTTCAACCAATTTCCCATATTCTAGAATATCAAGAGGTACTAGTAAATTTCGAATGTCATCTTGCAGTCCTTGTTGAAATTGTCGACAACGATCTTCTTCCGAGGTTACGAGAGAATCGACATAATATGCCAATTTGGAGAATTCAGTCTCGTATTGCAAAACTGACTTTGTCCCTTGAACGAGTCGTAGGAATTGGTCATGAAATATTCTTTTCTCAGATCGTGGCACAAACCAGTTTGTAAAGTCTTGAAGAAAGTTAGTCCACGTCACGAAGCCATGCCCGACATACTTTTTGGCGACTATGTTATCCCACCATCGCTTTGTTGCGCCTTCCAATAAAAACGAGGCTAACTCAACTTTCGGATCCTCCAGACAGTGCATCACTTGAAAAATCGTTTCTAAGCGGAGAATCCAGTCTTCAGTCTCTAAGGGAGACAAGCCTCCGATGAAGGTTGGTGGTTTTAATTCCATGAATTGTTTCAGGTAAAAATCCATTTGACGGTGTTGTGGTGCAGGTGCAATTGGAGGAAGATCAGGAGGTGGATTCATCAGGTTTGGCCTAGGCAGAGGGTCAACTTGTGGAATTGCTGGTCCTAAAGCAGCTGGTGTTGGGAATACTAGCTTTAATGCTTCTGCGATAGCTAACAAATTCAGAAGGGCGGTGAGGATGCCCATTATCACTTTCCTCGGATCTTGTACCGATGGACTTCGGGATCTTCTCGAATTTCGTGACATCGTCGGCTGGAGTACACTTGTATGGGTTCCTATACGGAAGTTTACATTAATTATGTTTCCATTGTTAAATTGTGTTATGACTTTGTACTGTCTACGACGCCAATTATTAAAAACCGCTCCCTCTGATAGGAAATTATGAAGACCCTTATTCCGGGTTTCCCAAATGATTCGAGAATCGATCGTAGTTTCAATAAAAGTGTCGTAGAAAAGAATCACAGTACAAAGAACAAATAACACCAAACTTTTATTCATTACTTTATTTATATACAATAGGTTTCCTTACAGAAATTATGATATCTAACGATACTCATTACAAAAGTCACAATCATAATCTTTGCAGGTCGCTTTATGCTTTTCTTGCGCCTCTTCGATCCCGATAAAGATCTTTAACCATACCTTAGCCAGATCTTCAACATGCTTTCGTTTCTCTTCTTCTGTGGGGGAAACCCTTCGGGGTGCGCTGAGAGAAGCTCCTGTTTCCTTAAAATATTTACCACGATGAGTTAGTCATAAAAATATGATTAGGTGAGAAAAGTATTTCGTGAAACAGTTATACATGCAAGCAATGAGAGATAACAATATGCATACATTTCAATAAATCATAATTTTCATAACATTCCCTTTCAATGCCACCTCTTGACCTGCCCCTTAAATTGAATTACATAAAATAGGAAATGCTTGGGTATGCAAACTTGAATTGGGCCCCACCCGCTTAAGGGAAAAAGCGTAGGCTCACCTCTACTGGTAAACCCACTTAAGGATTTGAAACCTTCATATTTTCTTATGCAGAGTTTTATTATTCTTTTCTTAATACAAATTAAAACAAGTGTTTTTACATAAAACTTCCCCTAAGAAAGTTGTATCGCTTTCTTTTTCCCTCGCCCACATTTATCGTATAGCGATATATTATTGAGTTAAACTCATATGTACAGGAAGTGTTCTTGACATAAGACAAGCATGAATATGAAAGTACTTAAAATAAACACAATTCAAGAAATAAAATACTCACAACAACCTTCTCTTTATCCATCATTTTCTCAGCTTCATTGCCACGCTGATCCTGTGACACCATCCTCTGATTTTTCGGCCTAGGAAACCACTGAAATAATACGTACTTTATTTGGGTTGCGTCACTAGTTACACGTAGCTGTCGACCTCTTTGGAGGAGGAGGAGCCACTGCCAGCCCTCGAGAAAAGGAGGAGGAGGGACAGTCGGCCTGAGGAAACAAGGGGGAAAGGATTGCTGCACCACTGGACGGAGAAGGAGGGGGAAGAGGACGGCTCTCTGCAGCTGTCGTCGGCCAGGGGAGGGGAAGGAGGCGCAGTCGCCGGCTGGAGGAGGCGGCGTCGTCGCTGGCAGGAGGAAGAGAAGAGGCTGGTGACGCCGACGCTACGTGCGGGAGACGGAATCAGGAGCAGCGGGAGACGGGTTCGGGAGCGGCGGATGGATTTTAGCGAGACGGGAGCCCTAGCTGGTGCGTGATTTAGACGGGGGGGGGGGGGGGAGGTTTATTTGGGGGGCTCGGTTTAGAAGGGAATAAAGAGGGGGTGAGGATTTAATGACTAATATTATTATTATTAATAAGGGTTGTTACATTCTCCCCTACTTAGAAAGTTTCGTCCCGAAACTTCTTAGGATTTCCTGGCTGGGAGCTAATATGACGAAGATTCAGATGTCAATTATACCGACAAGGTTTGCATATCAAAAATGGAAACTAACTATGAATATTGCAAAAAGAGAAGAGAACAAGAGCGAAGGCATACCAGGGTCAGGAGAAAAGGTGCGGATACTTGCTACGCATGTCAGGTTCGAGCTCCCAAGTGAACTCCTCAGACTTGCCATGCATCCAAAGTACCTTCACCATAGGAATAGTCCTCTTTCAAAGCTTGCGCTCTTGATATTCCACTATCTTGGCGGGCTCAATCGGATAAGACAAATTAGCTTTAGGAAACACCGGGATTTCCTCGAGAACACGATTAACATCATGGATGTATTTCCGGAGCTGACTGACATGGAAAACATCATGAACACCGGACAACGAATCTGGTAACTCTAAACGATAAGCAGATCCTCCAACACGCTCTGAGATGGCGTACAACCCCACAAACCTCGGGCTGAGCTTATGATGACGACCAAACCGTTTCACCCCAGGGGTGGGAGAAACCTTCAAGAACACCTGATCACCTACTGCAAACTCCAACGGACGGCGGCGCAGATTAGCATACTTCCTCTGCCTCTCAATGGCACGACCGAGCTGAAGACGAGTCTTCTTTGTGGCTTCCTCCATTTCCTGAAGTAATTCAGGGCCCAACACCACCTTCTCACCAATTTCTGACCAATAGAGAGGAGTCCCACAACGACGCCCATACAACTCTTCGAAGGGGGCCATCTTGAGGCTCTCCTGATAGCTATTGTTGTAAGCGAACTCGACCAACGGAAGGTGCTCATCCCAAGCTCCATTGTAGTCCAGAATATAACACCGAAGCATGTCTTCAAGAATCTGATTAACCCTTTCGGTCTGCCCATCGGTAGTTGGATGATAAGTGGTGTCCAAGTTGAGCTCGGTGCCCAAAGCTTGCTGAAAACCCTTCCAAAAGTGCGAAACGAACCTCGAGTCACGATAAAAAACAATCCGCAGAGGAATCCCATGAAGTCTAACTATCTCAGAAACATAAATCCGGGCCATCTTCTCAGTGGAGTGACCTTCCTTGTACGGGATGAAATGGGCCACTTTCGTCATGCGATCCACTATGACCCAAATCACATCATATGCCCTCTCGGAGTACGGGGCAAACCCGTGATGAAGTCCATAGAGACATCCTCCCACTTCCATTCGGGGATAGACAATGGCTGCAAAAGACCACCAGGACGCTGACGCTGAGCTTTCACCTTCTGGCACGTCAGACATCGAGAGATGAAGCGAGCTATATAATTCTTCATACCAGGCCACTAAACGATCTGCTTTAAGTCATGATACATCTTATTATTGCCTGGATGACCAGATGTGCGGGACTCGTGAGCTTCTCGGCAAATACTATCGAGCAATTCAGGAACATCAGGAATGCAGAGGTGGCCTCGGAAACGCAGGACATCGTCAGAGATAGAGAAATCCGGAAGAGTCCCAAGTTCAACCTGTCGGCGGATGCGCTGGAGTGCGGGATCAGATGGCTGCAAATCCTTCACCTGCTCTACCCACAACGGAACAGAAACCTCTTCATGACCCTCGGGTGCGATGGATATATCCATCCGATCGAGGTCATCAATCAAGGCTGCTAGAATAGCTGATATGGGCGCACAAGCGGCTACGGAGGTATGCCGGCTCAACGCATCTGCCACTGAATTGGCTTTACCAGGAACATACGTGAGCTGCAAGTCATAATCTGCCACGAACTCGAGCCAACGCCTCTGACGAAGATTGAGGTCCTTCTGAACAAAGATGTACTTTAAACTCTGGTGGTCGGTGAAAAAGTGACATTTCACGCCATAGAGATAATGACTCCAAAGCTTCAAAGCAAACACCACCGCAGCGAACTCCAGATCATGAGTGGGGTAGTTGCGTTCGTGAACCTTCAACTGCCTCGACCCATAAGCAATAACACAGTCATCCTGCATCAAAACACAACCCAAACCAACTCCGGAAGCATCAGTGTAGACTGAAAAGTCCAACCCTTCTGACGGAATAGCTAAAAAGGCGCTGAACACAGACATTGCTTCAACTCAGAAAAAGACTGTTCGCACTGATCTGACCACTCGAATCTAGCATGCTTTTGAGTCAGTCGAGTCAGGGGGCAACAAGAGAGGAGAAATCCTTGACGAAGCGTCAGTAATAACCAACCAAACCAAGGAAACTGCGTATCTCGGTAGGGGTAGAAGGTCGCTTCCAGTCCATAACTGCGGAAATGACGTGGCCTAAGAAGGCAACACGATCCAGCCAGAACTCACATTTTGCCAACTTGGTATAAAGCTGATGCTGACGAAGGGTGGAGAGAGTGAGTCTAAGATGGGTTGCATGCTCCTCACGAGTCTTGGAGTAAACCAGGATATCATTAATGAAGACGATGATGAACTTGTCCAGGTACTCACGGAAGACACGGTTCATCATGTCCATGAATGCAGAAGGGACGTTAGTCAACCCAAAAGACATCACCAAAAATTCGAAATGCCCATGCCGAGTCCGGAAGGCCGTCCTGGGGATGTCGGAGTCCTTGATCTTCAGCTGATGGTAACCCGACCTGAGATCTATCTTGGAAAAGACTGTACTGCCTTTAAGCTGATCGAATAGGTCATCCACACGCGAGAGGGGGTACTTATTCTTGATGGTTACCTTATTAAGATCTCGATAGTCGATGCACAATCTCATGGATCCATCCTTCTTTTTCACAAAGAGTACGGGGGCTCCCCAAGGTGAAGAGCTAGGGCGAATGTACCCACGCTCAAGCAATTCGTCTAACTGCGATCTGAGTTCTTCTAGCTCACGCGGTGCCATACGGTAAGGAGCTTTAGATATGGGGCGCGTTCCAGGTTCTATATCAATACAGAACTCTACATCTTGGTCAGGAGGCATCCCAGGCAATTCGGCGGGGAACACGTCAGGAAACTCCGAAGCAACAAAAATAGACTCGAGTTGAGGAGAGATAACATCTGAGTGCGAAGCATAAACGAAGCAGACAGAACATCCTTGGCTAAGAAGTCGAGTGGCGCGCACAACAGAGATTACCTTCAGGTGGCTGCGGGTCTGAACATGAACGCTGTAGTCCTTGCCATTAATGCTGAGATTGACCCTCTTCGCCACACAGTCCAGTTTTGCTCGATACGCCACTAACCAATTCATTCCCAGGATTACGCCAAACTCTGTCATATCCAGAACTATGAGATCGACGACGACTTGCAATTCTCCAAGCAGGATTGGGCAATTGAGAACGCCTCTGGTTGAGAGATGCAAATGACCGAGTACAGAAATCTCAAAAGGAACTTCAAGTGGCGAAGTATGCCAACTATGAAGGTCCACGATGTGGCGTGCGATAAAAGAGTGTGATGCACCGGAATCAAATAAGATTTGCATCCACTTATTCTTTACCCTAAAAATTCCTAAAAAAAGAAAACATAAACGCATAACAAGTTTATTCGACTAAGGCAACCAGATTTAAGAATGCAGAAAAAAATTTAAAATTTTACACAAAACGTACCAGAGATGACGTCGGTAGATGCGAGCGCCTCACCTTGAGTGACAACGTTCAGCACAGCCTTGCCCTGAGCTCCGGGGATAACTTGCAGAGGCTAAGCGGGGATCGGGCTCTCCTTTATAGGGCAGTCGAGCATGAGGTGCCCAACCTGCCCATATTTGAAACAGGCCTTCTGCTTACGACGGCAGTCCTTTACCAAGTGGCCCGGCCTCTTGCAGAAAGCACAGACGGAGGCAACAGAGGCAAACCATTTTCTGCTTCTTCAGGAGGGAGCGGCAGACTTGGGCGACATGGCCCACCTTGTGGCGGAAGACGCACACCTCTTTAGGCTTGAGGCCTTGTTCCTGAGATGGAGCACCCTTGCACTTGAGGTCAGAGATGACGGCGTTGCTAGAACCATGCTGGACTTTCTTGGCAGTACGATCCAGCTCAATAGCTTCCACCTGTAAGGCGACATCCACCGTCTCGGCGTAGGTGGTGACGCCATGAGCTACCACGTGCTGGCGGAAATCATGTCGAAGTCCCTTCACAAAACGACTGATCTTCTTGGACTCGTCAGGCATAAACTCTGCGGCAAGAAGGGAAAGGCGAGAGAACTCCTTCTCGTACTCGATCACCGTCCTGCCGGGCTGCTGGAGAGACAAAAACCTCTCAGCTAGCTTGTCTTGCTCCACAGAAGAGAGAAACTTCTCCAAGACAACTTCTTTAAACTGCCCCCAAGTCAAGGTGGCAGAATTCGGGAGACTGCGGCGCTGAAGCCACCAGGTGTACGCATCCTCGGTCAGCTGGTAGGCCGCAAGGAGAACCTTCTGAGCTTCCGGAACTCCAGCATACTCGAAATGCTTCTCCATCTGGGAGAGCCATTCAGATATCACAAAGTAATCTCGATTGCCATCGAAAGAAGGCGGATTCAGCCTCTTGAATGCCATAGTATCTGCCATTGCTACGGGCGGGGCAGTCAGGCTTGTCACGAGCGGGGCACCAAGGTGACGACAGGTGAGCCGGTCCCAGAATCAGTTGCATGAGGGGTGGCTCCAAGGGGGGATGTAGTGTTAGCAACTCCAGTTGTCCCTGCACTGCCGGAACCAAGGGCTGGGTGAGGAGTTTGGCGATCCTCTTCCAGTCGGGTGAGACGTTCCAGAATCTGCCTCAGCAGCTAGGGCAGTGACATCTCCAGATGTTCGTCCCGCTGAAGAGGTAGCCTGCTTGCGCTGCGATGGCTTAGAAGCCATTTAGAAGGAGACACAAAGAATCGAGTAAGAGAAACAGTCAAGTTAAGCATAAAGGATTAGACTACAGGTTCTAGCATTCTAATACTGTTGAATACGTAAATCATGTAATAGTTATATCATTTTCATTGGACAACTCTAGGTGACGGCCATGCAAGTGCAAATGCGACGATAAGATCGCGTGCGATAGAACAATGATTTGAAAGATTCATGTGTGTACAATCGTCATCTGTTGCTCTCAGCTTAACACTCGTGCAATGAGTTACGTCATGCATGCAATGTATTTATGCCTACAATGCATACTTAAGAATGCTCTTGAATGGATACGCATTCCATGTTAAGCGCCCATATCACTTAACATGTCACGCGCATGATGATTCTATTGTCATCGCACTTGAAAATATTAAACCGCCCATACAATTTAATATTCGCAAGCGGGGTATATCTTAGTGAAAATTCATATGCGTATAAATGTTAAGTTTGCCCATACTCCCTTAACATTTGTACGCATACTACTCATGCTTATGAGTGAGTGTGTGCGTGTTTCAGCCTCGAACAACAGACAACGACAAAGTGAGTGAGGAAATGATGCATGTACGTATATTTACATAATAGGTTTCAAAATATATAATTTTTTTTAAAATACTTTATCTTTAGATGCTCAACCTCCCTCTGATACCAACTGTCACGACCCGTCTCGACAAGGGTCAGAGTGCGCTTCGGGCGGGCCGTGATGCCACAGGCATGGGCGGAAAGGAAACCATGTCTGCTAAGGCGGAAACAAAAATACTACACTAGTTTTGAATTTGTTACTTTGAAAAGAATTTAGTACATTTTATAAGTATGCGGAAGCCACAATGAAAGGTAGATGCTCATGCATTTTTAATAAAATCTAATGTCACACGCAATGTTGAAACGATGAACATGCGGTAAGCCACAATAGTAAAATGCCACAAATAAAATGATCTGATACATCAAAACATCCTAAGAGTTGTCCACAATACACGAGAAAATGGCTGACAATAACTAATAAATGAAAAGTAAATCCAACAGTACTGAAACAAAATACATAGAACCTGTTGATACATCAATAAAATAAAACCTCCAAGCAAAGCTGCAGTTGAACGAAGGGAACTCAGGGGGCAGACGACGCGGTCACGAACCCTAAGACAATTCCAAACAGAAGGAAAATGCCTCAGAACAAGAAAATAATAATAAACAGACTATAAGTTTAAGTACATGCAGAAGTAATTCTAAAGTACCAATTAAATTCTGAAGCAAGCTAGTGAAACAAGCAAGTAACTGAAACAAACAGAACTATCTAGAAATATTTGCCTACTCTGGAGTATAGCATAAACATTCTTGTAACGACATAAGCTGTAAGCGTTGAAATGCATAGGTGTTTATAGTGGGTGCATATGGTTCACACTCAAGTTCAAGTGTAAGTCTTACTAGGATAAGAGTATTTCCTGCTTACCGTGACCATGCAATCAAGACGATGCACCACCTAAACCCTAGCTTCCAAGATTCGCTTATGACACTCAGGACCTAAATGATTCAAGATTTTCCGAGGAGAGTTCTATTACAACATGACATGCTTACGAGCGATGATTCTTGCGTTGTCAGAAGCAGTTAATAACTCAGATACATGTATAAGGAACTAAAATTTCTTAGTTTGCAAACGAGAGGGAATTCTCCACTTGCCTTAAGGTGAAGCCGAGACTAACAAAATGATGGCGGCGGCTAAGCGACACAAGCTACACTCAAGGACCGCATTTAACCTGTTCAGGGACCATGTATTTGACATAGCGGGAAAAATACACCAACACAAGCAATTCACTTAACAAGCCTAAACATGAAGGGTTAGCAAATTTACCTCCCTCAAGAGTGAGGGGAGAAGAGGCTACCACGAGCAAATCCGAGATTTGGCAGCGCTTAGGCGACGAAGACCCTAAATCAGAGAGGGTTTTGGAGAGGTTCCACCACTAGATACGACGAGCGACACCAGAAACAAACAAATTTGGGATTAGACGATTATACGACAAACACAAGGGGGATCGACGAAATTACTTCGATCGGAGAGAGAAAATCACCACGAAAAATTAGGGCATAACTGAAAATGAAAGTTTGGCAGAGATCCTTACCCAAGGAGACTAGATCTTGGCTCAAGAATTCACGAGGAGGGGTTTCGAGCGAAATCCTAGGAGTCCCCTTGAAATCCGCCGACCAAAACGGAGAGGGAGAGGGCTGTCGACCTCTTTGGAGGAGGAGGAGCCACTGACGACCCTCGAGAAAAGGAGGAGGAGGCACAGTCGGCCTGAGGAAACAAGGGGGAAAGGATTGCTGCACCACTGGACGGAGAAGGAGGGGGAAGAGGACGACTCTCTGCAGCTGTCGTCGGCCAGGGGAGGGGAACGAGGCGCAGTCGCCGGCTGGAGGAGGCGGCGTCGTCGCTGGCAGGAGGAAGAGAAGAGGCTGGTGGCGCCGGCGCTACGTGCGGGAGACGGAATCGGGAGCAGCGGGAGACAGTGTCGGGAGCAGCTGCGGGATTTTAGCGAGACGGGAGCCCTAGCTGGTGCGGGATTTAGACCGGGGGGGGGGGAGGTTTATTTGGGGGGGCTCGGTTTAGAAGGGAATAATGAGGGGGAGAGGATTTAATGATTATTATTATTATTATTATTAATACGGGTTGTTACAACTACGAAGATGCAGTCGTACTCGGAGGAGCGCTAAAGGCGCGTAATAAAATCCATCTTCACACTATCCCAAATGAGATCGGGTACGGGTAAGGGTTGTAGAATACCTCCGGGAAAAGTGGCCTCATATTTAGAACGTTGGCAGACCAGTAAAACTCTGACATATTCCTCTATGTGCTGCATCATCCCTCGCCAATATAGCGCAACCGCGAGGCGGCGGTAAGTGCAGAACGCTCCAGTTTGGTCTGCTGACGGTGTAGTGTGAACTCTGCGAGGAGGCGCATAATGCTGTCCGACGATGAAGAGAGGACCAATTGGCCCCAATAGAATGACCGACCCCCAACGATGGTGTACAAGGGGCATGCGGTGGCATTCGCTCGTAAGATGTCCATGATAATCTGGAGAGTCGGGTCGGCCTCCACCCCACTCTGTAGGGTGCCCGCCTTTTGCCAAATCGGGCGGGTGATGGCCGTCATCTTTGCCGAAGCCGTTTGATGAGATAAGGAATCCATCGCCACGCAGAATGGAACTCGACGTAAAATTCATAGCCTACAAATCGCCATCCAAACATGTTGGGATTGGGTGGTCATCATCTGGCTGAGAAGGTATCATAAGCTGTGATGATTCGTGCGCACGATGAAGTGCCGCCCCAATAAGTAAGGTTGCCAATGCTGAACTGCCAAACAGAGCGCCATAAACTCGTTTTCATAGCCGGAGCGGGAATGGATGGCCGTGGTGAAGAGGCTGTCAGAAGTAAGCTATCGGGCGCCGGGTTTGCATGAGCACGGAGCTGACACCTGTTCCCTATGCATCACACTCCACCATGAAAGGCTGTGAAAAATCAGGCATGACCAACTGGAGCCGTCACCAAGGCTTGCTGTAGTGCTGTGAATGCGGTGGTCGTCTCGGGGCGACCATCAGAAGGTCGTATCGGTCGTCTTGCACAGAAGGCTCGTGAGTGGCCGTGCCAGTGAGCCGTAGTTGTGAATGAAAATCCAACAACAGCCTGTCAAATTGAGGAATCCACATACCTCACGTAAGGATCGCGACTGCAACCACTTCAGCACGACCGCGACCTTGTCGTGGTCCATAACCACCCCCTGCGTGGAGACGGTGTGACCTAAGTAGGTGATCTCTCACCGAGCAAAGACACATTTCTTTAGGTTGGCGACCAAGGAGTGGTGTCGAAGTGTCTCCAAAGTGGTTTCCAAATGGTGTAAGTGATCTTGCCATGTAAGGATGTAAACAAGTACGTCGTCAAAGAAAACCAGAACATACTTACGAGGCAACGACCGAAAGATGTCGTTCATCATGAACTGGAAAGTAATAAAATCCATCTTCACATCATCGCAAATGAGATCGGGTACCGGTAAGGGTTGTAGAATACCCCGGGGAAAAGTGGCCTCATATTTAGAATGTTTGTAGACCAGTAAGTCAATGACATATTACTCTATATGCCGCATCATCCCTCGCCAATATAGCGCAACCGCGAGGCGGCGGTAAGTGCAGAACGCTCCAGTTTGGTCTGCTGACGGTGTAGTGTGGAACTCTGCGAGGAGGCACATAATGCTGGCCGACGATGAAGAGAGGACCAATTGGCCCCAATAGAACGACCGACCCCCAACGATGGTGTACAAGGGGCATGCGATGGCATTCGCTCGTAAGATGTCCATGATAATTTGGAGAGTCGGGTAGGCCTCCACCTCATTCTGTAGGGTGCCCGCCTTTTGCCAAACTGGGCGGGAGATGGTCGTCATCTTTGCCGAAGCCGTTTGATGAGATAAGGCATCCATCACCACACAAAACGAAACTCGACGTAAAATTCATAGCCTACAATATCGCCATCCAAACATGTGGGATAAGGTGGTCATCTTCTGGCTGAGAAGGTATCATAAGTTGTGATGATCCGTGCGCACGATGAAGTGCCGCCCCAATAAGTAAAGATGCCAATGCTGAACTGCCAAACCGAGCGCCATAAACTCCTTTTCATTGGCGGAGCGGGAATGGATGGTCGTGGAGAAGAGGCTGTCTGAAGTACGCTATGGGGCGCTAGGTTTGCATGAGCACGGAGCCGACACCTGTTCCCCATGCGTCGCACTCCACCATGGAAGGCTATGAAAAATTGGGGATGACCAGAACTGGATCCGTCACCAAGGCTTGTTGTAGCGCTGTGAATGCGGTGGTTGTCTCGGGGGGACCATCAGAAGGTCGTATCGGTCGTCTTGCACTGAAGTCTCGTGAGTGTCCGTGCCAGTGAGCCGTAGTCGTGAGTGTAAAGCCAACCGTATCCTGTCAAATTGAGGAATCCACGTACCTCACGTAAGGATCGCGACTGCAACCACTCAACACGTCCGCGACCTTTTCAGGGTTCATAACCACCCCCTGCGTGGAGACGGTGTGACCTAAGTAGGAGATCTCTCACCGAGCAAAGACACATTTCTTTAGGTTGGCGACCAAGGAGTGGTGTCGAAGTGTCTCCTAAGTGGTTTCCAAATGGTGTAAGTGATCTTGCCATGTAAGGATGTAAACAAGTACGTCGTCAAAGAAAACCAGAACATACTTACGAGGCAACTACCGAAAGATGTCGTTCATCGTGAACTGGAAAGTAGCTGGGGCGTTGGTTAGGCCGAACGACATAAACAAGAACTTGTAGTGGCCATTGCGGCTGCAGAAAACGGTCTCCGAGATGTTCTCGGCACACCCAGATCTGATGGTAGCCCCCACGGAGGTCGATTTTGGAAAAGTAGGTGTTCCCACACAGCTCTTCCAAGAGCTCCTAGATGACTGTGATATGATAGTTGTCTACCACGTTGGCTTTGTTAACCTCACGGTAATCCACGCAGAATCGCCAGCTATCGTCCTTTCTCCCCACAAGGAGGACCGAGCTCGAGAACGGACTAGCACTGGATCGTATCAGTTCGACGGCTAACATGTTGGACACCAAACGCTCGATCTCATCTTTTTGAATACGACCGTTGCGATACGACCGAACCACAATCGCCTAGACTCTGTCCCGGAGCGGAATGCGGTGGTTGGTGGCGTGGGATAGAGGTAGGCTCATAGTAGGCTCGAACACGGATGAAAAAGCCTCGAAAAAGAGAAATAACTGAGGCAGCGCGGGAGAACGTGGAGGCTTAGAGGCCTCAGTCACCAGTGTGATGATCTGCCATAGAAGTGCTTGAAAGTCCACAGAGCGAGTTAGTTGGGATGCGCGCGAGCGATCCGCTGAAGGGTGGCATCTCCCAGAAGTGTGCAGCGTCGATTGGCCCACTGGAAGGTCATCTGCATGGATGCCCAATTGTGGTTGTCGTCGCTCAACGTCTGTAACCATGTAATGTCGATGATCGCGTCTACGCCGCCCAAAGGAAAGACGTAAAAGTCATTCGAAGTGCAGTAATTGCCCAATTGGAACGAGGGGCCGCGATAGAGGCCACTAGTTGGGGAGCGACGATGTCACCAAGGTAAACCAAGAGCCATGTCGTCAGGTCAGTGGGTATTTGCAAGCGAATCACCAAGTCGTGAGAGACGAAGTTGTGGCATGTGCCACTATCAATCCTAAACACCAAGGAGATCCCATGCGGAAGTCCCCAGAGCTTCATGGTGCGTGGTCTCGAAATACCCCTGTTAGAAAAGCATGAGTGCTCTAAACGTTGGAAGGAAGCCGTCTCCTGGTCCGCCGGTGGGGCATCATTAAGCATAATGACATCGAAGTCGGCGGCAGTGACTTCGTCCCCATCGTCACATATGAGAATCCATAGCTCGTTAAGCGGGCAGTCGTGCGTCGGAGAGTAGGTTTGCTTGCAGCGGAAGCACAAACCCTTACTGCGCAGATAATTATACTCTTGTGCCGAGAGGCGGTTGGGGGCCGGGGGCTGTGGGGCCGAGGGATCATAAGGTGCGGTTAAACAAGGTTCACTGCACATACATATGTTCTAACACTCTCCCTCAAGCTGGAGCGTATATGTCGATCATGCCCAGCTTGTTACATAAGTCAGAAAAAGATGAAGATATTGGTTTGGTAAAGATATCCGCTAATTCTTTGTCGGAGGTGACGAACAGAGTGCAGATTTGTTTCTTCAAAATTTCTTCGATGATGAAGTGATAGTCAACTTCAATATGCTTTGTCCTCTCATGGAGGTCTGAATTCTTTGATATGTAGATGACGACTTTGTTGTCACAGAGCATTGGCAGATGATAGTTGTAGACTTCTCCTAAGTCTAATAGAAGTGCATGTAACCACTTTAATTCATAAGTAGTTTGGCCATGCTTCTATATTCAGCCTCAACACTTGATCTGGAGTCTATAACTTATTTTTTGCTCTTCCAACTAACAAGATTCCCTCCTACGAATGTACAGAACCCAGATGTGGACTTCCGATCTCTTTTATCATCAGCATAGCTGACATCAGAATAGGCTTCTATTCACAAATGGTTATTCTTTTGAAATAGTAGTCCCTTCCCCGGAGACGGTGTGGTGGGGAGAGGAGGTGTAGGAGTTTCAGTTGGGAGAGCATGAAAAATGGGAAGAGAAGTAAGAGTATCAGTATGAGGTGAAGGAATTGGATTGGTGGAGAAGTACGAAGTGGACTCAAAGAAGGTGACATCAGCTGAGACATATTGTTTTCGGAGAATTGGGTCATAACATCGGTAACCCTTCTGAATGGGAGAGTAGCCAACGAAGATACATTTAATTGCACGAGGAGAAAGTTTATCCCGACCAGGGGAAGGAGAGTGAACAAACGTCGTACATCCAAAGATTCGTGGGGGTAGAGAGAAGGGAACAACATCCGGGTAAAGAATTGAAAACGGGGTTTGTTCATAAAGAATTGTAGAGGGAATACCGTTGATGAGGTAGCAGGAGATTAGAATGGCATGATCCCAATAGGATCGAGGAACATTCATTTGAGTGAGGAGAGTACGAGTAACGTCAAGAAGGTGGCGATTCTTGCGTTCGACGATGCGCCGATGCCATTCTGTTGAGAAGTGTAGACACAGGTAATCTGATGTATAATACCATGATTCATGCAAAAGTCAGAAAATTGATGGTTAACATATTTCTTAATATTATCAGTACGAAGAATTGTTTGGGAAGCACCAAACTGAGTGCAAATTTCATTATAAAAAGTATTAAATACAGAAAAAATTTCAAAGCGTTCTTTGAGAAAATACACCCAAGTACATCAAGAATAATCATCAATAAAAGTTACAAAATAAAGACTACCCCTACCAACAGTTTTGGTAGGAGAAGAACCCAGATGTTCTCGTGAACAAGATCGAACGAACGACCTGAACTACATTCGTTTCTGGCAGGATAGGAGGAGCGGTGATGTTTGCCATATTTACAAGCTTCACAGTTGAGAGAGGTGTCCTTCTATAGATCTGGCATGAGCTAGTAGAGTAAGCGAGGAGGATGATGACCAAAGCGAAGATACCTGAAAGTGCACAATGAGTCCTCTGAGTATTCTCTAGAGGGGAGGGGGGTGAATAGAGTTTTAATCTTTTCACAAAAATATGTGCACATATCAATAACAGTTCTAACAACTATGCATTCAGAAATCCAACCAGAATAAAATAAACACGGAATAACAAAAATAAATAAAGGACATCAAAGAATATTTGCACAACACATATGAGACAAGATCTATATCGATTCCCCAAAATTTGGGTACTCCACTCTTCTACCACCTTGGTAGGAATACACTATCCAGTACCTTGGTCTTTTGATAAGGAGATTCTTAGAACCAGGATTTGAGTCTTTTGTTAAAGAGACTCTTAGAACCAAGACTAGATCTTTTGATAAGGAGATCTTGAACCAAAACTAGACCTTGAACCAAAACTAGATCTTTTGATAAGGAGATCTTGAACCAGTCTAGATCTTTTGATAAAGAGATCTTGAACCACTGAATCCTTTGAAGAGAGATTCTTAGGACTTTTTACTCAGTTTTACAGAAAGAGAAAATAGAGTAAAGAAGGAAGAAGAAGATGAAGATGGTTCTTCTGTGAATGAATCCTCTTGCAGCAGTCAATGAGGATTAAGACACTAAGTGTTTTTCTGGATCTTTTCTTCAGAGAATGAATCATTGCTTGAGAGAGAGATGCAAGAATTGTGTAAGCCCTGATCCAGTTGATGCTCTCTGTATAAACTATATGCTTTTTGTAGAGAGAGGAGGAAGAATGTAATAACCCAAAATACTAATAATAAACCAATTAATATCTCCCTATTCATCTAACCGCAGCCCGCCTATCTCCCCTCCCCCGATTAAAAACCGCGGCCCAGCACTCACGCAAAAATCGCAAACCAACCCGCTACGGCTCCCGATTCCTTCCGACTCCCTCCAGCGCTCCGTCTCCCGCTCGCGAAGTCGATCCCGCCTGCGCCTGCGACTGCACCTCCCCTTGCCGACGTCGACACCTGCTGCTCCTCCAGCCGCCGGCGCCACCTCCTGCGTCTCCTCCAGCCGCCGCCGCCTCCTCCAGCTGCGCCTCCCCTCTTCTTCTCCTCTGGCCGACAGCAGCCCCCTCATTCTCCTCCTCTGGCCGACAGCAGCCCCCTCATTCTCCTCCTCTGGCCGGCAGCTAGACCCTCTTCCCCCGGCAGCCACCCTTCCTTCCTCCGGCAGCCCTTCCTCTTCGATTTAGCCGGAGATTTGCAAGGAGAACATCTAGGGTTTGCTCGGACCCGCCTTTTCTCAGTTTTTCTAGGCCGGATTTGGGCTATTTGGGTAAGAGATCTCTCTTCCTCCCTTTTATTCAGAATTTTCAGAAATGTTAGTGTAGATTCGTGTTCCTAATCGCGTATGTTTTTAAAGACCAAGCATGTAACCCTCATATAATCGACTAACCGCGTTGTGTTGTGATTTTTCCGGTACCTCTCGTCGACCTAATTGTTGGAATCATCACAAACCCTCTCCGATTTAGGGTTTTCCCGGATTCAACCGCCGCCAAAACCTTCGGATCTCTTGTGGTAACCGCTTCTCCCCTCTTTGCCGAGGGAGGTATATCCCTTAACTTGCCCCTTGAAATATTTTTACGCAACATAGTCACATGTGTGCGCGTAGGAATAAGCGTTGAAACAAACTTTTCATGTGAACGCATCTTGAACAGGTTCCGATAGAGTTTAGACCTTGCCTCTTAGCCGCCGCCTTCAAGCCCGGCTCCTCCTTAAGGCAAGTAGAGAAAACTCTCTCACTTGTAAACAAGTTTTATTTAAATCACACTTGTACCGTACTAGCCCCCTCTTGAATTTATTACTTGCAGATAAGTAATCTCATTAGACGTCATGGGCAAACAATGAAAGAGAATGTGTCGTTTGATGTGACACCGGAAAAATGAGTTCACACTTGAATGGTAACAGAAACCAATAAGGGAATCTTGTAAGCAGCGGTAGCTTAAGCCTTGCATCTACTCCCATGCTAGAATCTTGTGCATCAAATGACGACACACACGCCTTTCATTGATTTCTGCTTATACGTTTGTGTTTAGGCTAAACTCCGGAGTAGGTTAAAAATTTACTAAACAATCTCAGTTAGTCTCTGACATACTTTACTGCTATGCTTGTTTCCCAGTTTACTTGTTTATTTTATTAACTTGAATCTCTGTTATTGATCTTGTTCTGAGGCTTTTCCTTCTGTTTGGATTTGCCTTAGGGTTTGTGACTGCGCCGCCTACTTCCTGAGCTGTTCCTCGCCTAGCTCCCGTCTGTCGGAGGTTTATTTTTTTTTTGTAGTTGCTGCATCAGGTCCTCTGTATCTTGTTCTTTTACTTTTGGATTTGGCTTTCCTGTACTAGTTATTTTCAAGCATTTTCCTTGTATCGTGGACAACTCTTAGGATGGTACAGATGTATTTCGGCATTATATAAATGTTCATTTTGTTTCTGCAGTTTACTAGCATCACTTTTAATTCAAGCTTCCGCATAATAAATCAAACTGGTATTTTTTTTTTCAAGATCTAATCATTTTCTACAGATATTCTGGTATTACAGTACCCGCCTGGCAGGCATGATTTCTCTTTGCCCATGTCTGCGGCATCACGACCCGCCCGTAGCGCACTCTGATAATTGTTATGAGACGGGTCGTGACAGTTGGTATCAGAGCTAGGTTTGCATCTAAAGATAAAGTATTTTAAAATTTTCATATATTTTGAAATCTATTATGTAAATATTCGCGCATGCATCATTTCCTCACTCACCTTGTCGTTGTCTGTTGTTCGAGGCTGAAACACGCACGCACTCACCCATAAGCATGAGTAGTATGCGTACAAATGTTAAGGGAGTATGGGCAAACTTAACATTTATATGCATATGAATTTCCATTAGGATTTACACCGCTTGCAAATATTAAATTGTATGGGCGATATAATATTTTCAAGTGCGATGACATTAGAATCATAATGCGCATGACATGTTAAGTGATATGGGCGCTTAACATGACATGCGTATCCATTCATAAACATTCTTAGGAATGCATTGTAGGCATAATCATGTTGCATGCATAACATAACTCATTGCACAAGTGTCTAAGCTAAGAGTAACAGACAACGAATGTACACACATGGATTTTACAAATCATCGTCTTACTGCATGTGATCATATTTCCGCACTTGCATCTGCATGGTCGTCACTTAGAGTTGTCCAATGAAAATGCTGTAACTACTACTTGAATTGCTTATCCAACAGTATTAGATTGTTATGACCTGTAATCTCAACCCTCAAGCTTAACTTAGCCGTTGTCTCACTCGGTTCTTCTATGTTTCTTTCTAGATGGCATCTAAGCGACCACAGCGCAAGAAGGCTACACCGTCTGCAGGGGAAGCCCCTTTAGGTGAAATGGTCCAACTTTTGAAGCAGCTTGTGGAGCGTGTCACCCGTCTGGAAGGGGATCGCCAAGCTCCTGATCCAGGTTCTGGTTCTGGCAGCGCAGGGACGTCTGGAGTAGCTGTCACCATCACCCCTCCTGCATCTGATGCTGTAGTGACCCCGACCGTGACCACTCCGGCTGCTCTTCCTTTGACGATGGCTGACACTCTGGCTTTCAAGAGGCTAAATCCGCCTGCCTTCAACGGCAACCGCGACTACTTCGTGATCACGGAATGGATCTCCCAGATGGAGAAGCACTTCGAGTATGCCATAGTTCCTGAAGCCCAGAAGGTCCTTCTTGCGGCCTATCAGCTGACCGAGGACGCCTATACTTGGTGGCTCCAGCACCGCAGCCTCCACGAATCTACCACCCTCACTTGGGGGCAGTTCAAGGACGCTCTGATGGAGAACTTCCTCTCTTCTGTGGAGCGGGACAAGTTAGCAGAGAGATTCCTGTCCCTTCAGCAGCCTGGCAGGACAGTGACAGAGTATGCGCAGGAGTTCTCCCGCCTATCCCTCCTTGCTGCGGAGTTCGTGCCGGATGAAGCCAAGAAGATCAGTCGTTTCGTGAAGGGACTTCGCCATGACATTCGCCAGCATGTGGTAGCACACGACGCCAGAACCTATGCAGAGACCGTGGGAGCCGCCATGCGGGCGGAAGCTATTGAGCTGGATCGTACTGGAAAGAAAGCCCAGCACGGAACAAGCAATGCCGCTGCATCCGACCTCAAGCGCAGGAGTGCTCCACCTCAGGAGCAAGGTCCCAGGTCCATGGAGGTGTGTGCTTACTGCCACAAGGTGGGCCATACCGCCCAAGTCTGCCGGTCTCTCCTGAAGAAGCAGAAGACAGCCGCTCCTACACAGCCTCCGATGACACTTGCCTCCGCCTCCACCGTTTGTGCCTACTGCAAGTTGCCGGGCCATCAACAGAGGGACTGCCGCCGTAAGCTGAAGGCCTGTTTCAAGTGTGGGCAAGTGGGTCATCTCAAGTTCGACTGCCCCATGAGGGAAGGCCCGGTCACTACTCAGCCACAGCAGGCTAACCCCGGAGCCCAGAATATGGGCAAGGCTGTGCTGAATGTCCTTACTCAAGGCGAGACGCTCGCTTCCACGGACGTCATCTCTGGTACGTATGCGTTGTTTTATTTTTCCTGCAAGTATTTATGCATGCTTTTATATCAAAAACAACCGGAATTGGCGGTTATAACTGCTATTCTTTTTAGGGAGATTTAGAGTCAGAAACAAGTGGTTGCAGATTCTCTTTGATTCTGGCGCATCTCACTCGTTTATCGCTTGCCATATTGTGGACCTGCATGGTTGGCCCACCTCACCTCTGGAGGCCCCTTTTGAGATTTCTGTGCCGGGTCATCAGCACCTATCAACTAGGGGTATCCCCAATTGCCCAATCTTGCTCGAAGAATTGCAAGTCTTTGCGGATCTCATAATTCTGGGGATGTCTGAGTTCGACGTGATTTTGGGAATGGATTGGCTGGTTGCATATCGAGTAAAGCTGGATTGCGCGGCAAAGAGGATCAATCTCAGCATCGGTGGCAAGGATTACAGTGTTCACGTGCAGACCCGTGGCCATCTGAAGGTAATTTCTGCTGTACGCGCCACTCGGCTTCTCAGTCAAGGGTGCATTGCTGGCTTTGTTTATGCTTCTCATTCGGATTCTGCTACTCCTTCACTCGAGTCCATCCCGATCGTTTCTGAGTTTCCTGACGTGTTTCCCGCCGAGCTGCCTGGGATGCCGCCTGATCGTGAGGTAGAGTTCTCTATTGATGTGGAGCCTGGAACGCGCCCCATATCTAAAGCTCCTTACCGGATGGCCCCGCGCGAGTTGGAAGAACTCCGATTGCAGTTGGACGAGATGCTCGAGCTTGGATACATTCGTCCCAGCACTTCTCCGTGGGGAGCCCCCGTCCTCTTCGTAAAGAAGAAGGATGGTTCTTTGAGACTTTGTATTTACTACCGGGATTTGAATAAGGTCACAATCAAGAACAAGTATCCCCTCCCGCGTGTGGACGACCTCTTTGATCAGCTTAAGGGCAGTACCGTGTTTTCCAAGATAGATCTCAGATCGGGTTATCATCAGTTGAAGATCAAGGAATCCGATATCCCCAGGACTGCTTTCAGAACTCGGTATGGACATTTTGAGTTCCTGGTGATGTCCTTTGGGTTGACCAATGCTCCCTCCACCTTTATGGATATGATGAACCGCGTTTTCCGCGAATATCTGGATAAGTTCATCATTGTGTTCATTGATGATATTCTGGTCTATTCCAAGACCCGTGAAGAGCATGATGCACATCTTAGGCTCACTCTCTCCACCCTTCGCCAGCACCAACTCTATGCCAAGTTGGCGAAGTGTGAGTTCTGGCTAGATCGTGTTGCCTTTTTGGGGCATGTCATTTCAGGGGATGGGCTATCCGTTGACCCCGCCAAAATCTCTGCAGTGATGGACTGGAAGCAACCCTCCACCCCTACCGAAATCCGCAGTTTCCTTGGGTTAGCTGGCTATTATCGGCGCTTCGTCAAGGGTTTCTCCTCTCTTGCTGCTCCTCTGACAAAGCTAACTCAAAAGCATGCCAGGTTTGAGTGGTCAGATCAGTGTGAGCAATCCTTCTCTGAATTGAAACAACGGTTGTGTTCATCACCAGTGTTAACTCTTCCTTCTGAGGGTTTGGATTTTTCTGTGTACACCGACGCTTCCGGAGTGGGTCTGGGTGGTGTTCTGATGCAGGAGGACCGTGTTATTGCCTATGGATCGAGGCAGTTGAATATCCATGAGCGCAATTATCCCACTCACGATTTGGAGTTTGCCGCGGTGGTTTTTGCCTTGAAGCTGTGGCGTCATTACCTCTATGGGGTGAAGTGCCACTTTTACACCGATCACCAGAGCTTAAAGTACATTTTCGTTCAGAAGGACCTCAATCTTCGGCAGAGGCGATGGCTTGAGTTTGTAGCGGATTATGACTTGCAGATCACTTATGTGCCCGGTAAAGCCAATTCAGTGGCAGACGCGCTGAGCCGACATGCTACGGCTGCCGCCTGCACCCCTATGTCAGCATCCCTTGCAGCCTTGATAGATGACCTCGACCGGATGGACATATCCATCGCACCTGAGGGTCACGGAGGAGTTTCCGTTCCGTTGTGGGTAGAGCAGGTGAAGGATTTGCAGCCATCTGATCCAGAACTCCAGCGTATCCGTCGACAGGTGGAACTTGGTACTCTCCCAGATTTCTCCATCACTGATGACATCCTGCGATTCCGAGGTCGCCTTTGCATCCCTTATGTTCCTGAGCTACTGGATAACATTTGCAGGGAAGCTCATGAGTCCCGCACCTCTGGTCACCCCGGCAATAATAAGATGTACCATGATTTGAAGCAGATCGTGTGGTGGCCTGGTATGAAAAATTATATTGCTCGTTTTATCTCCCGATGCCTGACATGCCAGAAGGTGAAAACCCAGCGTCAGCGTCCGGGTGGTCTTTTGCAGCCTCTGCCTATCCCAGAGTGGAAATGGGAAGACATCTCTATGGATTTCATCACTGGACTGCCCCGTACCCCGAGAGGTCATGATGCGATTTGGGTTATTGTGGACCGCTTGACTAAAGTAGCTCACTTCATCCCGTACAAGGAAGGTCATCCCACCGAGAAGATGGCTCGGATCTATGTTTCCGAGATAGTTAGACTTCATGGGATCCCTCTGCGGATTGTTTCTGATCGTGACTCGAGATTTGTATCGCACTTCTGGAAGGGATTCCAGCAAGCTCTGGGCACTGAGCTCAACCTGAGCACCGCTTACCATCCGACTACTGATGGCCAGACCGAAAGAGTGAATCAGATTCTTGAAGACATGCTGCGGTGTTATATTCTAGACTATAAGGGAGCTTGGGATGAGCACTTGCCATTGGTTGAGTTCGCCTACAACAACAGCTATCAGGAGAGCCTCAAGATGGCCCCCTTCGAGGCGTTGTATGGGCGTCGTTGTAGGACCCCTCTCTACTGGACAGAGATTGGCGAAAAGGTTGTGTTGGGCCCTGAGCTCCTTCAGGAAATGGAAGAGTCCACCAAGAAGACTCGTCTTCAGCTTAGCCGTGCCGTCGAGAGGCAGAGGAAGTATGCTAATCAGCGTCGCCGTCCGTTGGAGTTTGCGGTGGGTGATCGCGTTTTCTTGAAGGTTTCTCCTACTCCTGGGGTGAAGCGTTTCGGTCGCCACCATAAGCTCAGCCCGAGATTCGTGGGACCGTATGTTATTTCAGAGCGTGTGGGAGGATCTGCTTACCGCCTGGAGCTACCTGATTCCTTGGCCAGTGTTCATAATGTCTTCCACGTCAGCCAGCTTCGGAAGTACATTCATGATCCTACCCGCGTCATTGAGGAAGTTCCAGTGATTCCTGAAGCTAATCTGTCCTATCCAGTCGAACTTGCTAAGATCGTGGAGTATCAAGAGCGCAAGCTTCGAAAGAGAACCATTCCTATGGTGAGGGTACTTTGGATGCATGGCAAGTCTGAGGAGTTCACTTGGGAGCTCGAGGCTGACATGCGTAGCAAGTATCCGCATCTTTTCTCCTGATCCTGGTATGCCTCCGCTCTTGTTCTCTTCGTTTTTTGCTTTTTGCATAGTTACTTTCCATGCTTTGATTTGCAAACCTGGTCGGTATAAAGAATGAATCTTCGTCCTATTAGTCCCAGCCAGAAAATCCTAAGAAGTTTCGGGACGAAACTTTCTAAGTAGGGGAGAATGTAATAACCCAAAATACTAATAATAAACCAATTAATATCTCCCTATTCATCTAACCGCAGCCCGCCTATCTCCCCTCCCCCGATTAAAAACCGCGGCCCAGCACTCACGCAAAAATCGCAAACCAACCCGCTAGGGCTCCCGATTCCTTCCGACTCCCTCCAGCGCTCCGTCTCCCGCTCGCGAAGTCGATGCCGCCTGCGCCTGCGACTGCACCTCCCCTTGCCGACGTCGACACCTGCTGCTCCTCCAGCCGCCGGCGCCACCTCCTGCGTCTCCTCCAGCCGCCGCCGCCGCCTCCTCCAGCTGCGCCTCCCCTCTTCTTCTCCTCTGGCCGACAGCAGCCCCCTCATTCTCCTCCTCTGGCCGACAGCAGCCCCCTCATTCTCCTCCTCTGGCCGGCAGCCAGACCCTCTTCCCCCGGCAGCCACCCTTCCTTCCTCCGGCAGCCCTTCCTCTTCGATTTAGCCGGAGATTTGCAAGGAGAACATCTAGGGTTTGCTCGGACCCGCCTTTTCTCAGTTTTTCTAGGCCGGATTTGGGCTATTTGGGTAAGAGATCTCTCTTCCTCCCTTTTATTCAGAATTTTCAGAAATGTTAGTGTAGATTCGTGTTCCTAATCGCGTATGTTTTTAAAGACCAAGCATGTAACCCTCATATAATCGACTAACCGCGTTGTGTTGTGATTTTTCCGGTACCTCTCGTCGACCTAATTGTTGGAATCATCACAAACCCTCTCCGATTTAGGGTTTTCCCGGATTCAACCGCCGCCAAAACCTTCGGATCTCTTGTGGTAACCGCTTCTCCCCTCTTTGCCGAGGGAGGTATATCCCTTAACTTGCCCCTTGAAATATTTTTACGCAACATAGTCACATGTGTGCGCGTAGGAATAAGCGTTGAAACAAACTTTCATGTGAACGCATCTTGAACAGGTTCCGATAGAGTTTAGACCTTGCCTCTTAGCCGCCGCCTTCAAGCCCGGCTCCTCCTTAAGGCAAGTAGAGAAAACTCTCTCACTTGTAAACAAGTTTTATTTAAGTCACACTTGTACCGTACTAGCCCCCTCTTGAATTTATTACTTGCAGATAAGTAATCTCATTAAACGTCATAGGCAAACAATGAAAGAGAATGTGTCGTTTGATGTGATACCGGAAAAATGAGTTCACGCTTGAATGGTAACAGAAACCAATAAGGGAATCTTGTAAGCAGCGGTAGCTTAAGCCTTGCATCTACTCCCATGCTAGAATCTTGTGCATCAAATGACGACACACACGCCTTTCATTGATTTCTGCTTATACGTTTGTGTTTAGGCTAAACTCCGGAGTAGGCTAAAAATTTACTAAACAATCTCAGTTAGTCTCTGACATACTTTACTGCTATGCTTGTTTCCCAGTTTACTTGTTTATTTTATTAACTTGAATCTCTGTTATTGATCTTGTTCTGAGGCTTTTCCTTCTGTTTGGATTTGCCTTAGGGTTTGTGACTGCGCCGCCTACTTCCTGAGCTGTTCCTCGCCTAGCTCCCGTCTGTCGGAGGTTTATTTTTTTTTTGTAGTTGCTGCATCAGGTCCTCTGTATCTTGTTCTTTTACTTTTGGATTTGGCTTTTCTGTACTAGTTATTTTCAAGCATTTTCCTTGTATCGTGGACAACTCTTAGGATGGTACGGATGTATTTCGGCATTATATAAATGTTCATTTTGTTTCTGCAGTTTACTAGCATCACTTTTAATTCAAGCTTCCGCATAATAAATCAAACTGGTATTTTTTTTTTCAAGATCTAATCATTTTCTACAGATATTCTGGTATTACAGTACCCGCCTGGCAGGCATGATTTCTCTTTGCCCATGTCTGCGGCATCACGACCCGCCCGTAGCGCACTCTGATAATTGTTATGAGACGGGTCGTGACAAAGAAGAAGCCTTCTATTTTTCTATGTATATTTCCTGTACAGAGATCTGTCGTATTATTTTTTGTTGGAGAGAAAGCTGGAGAAGACAGAATGAATGTGCTTGTTCAATGCATCGAATGCCAGTCCGAGTTATCCTTACTTCAATTCGAAGTTACTTCGACTTGTAATCGAACCTGCGTCGACTTCTATTCGATGCAGAATTAACTCAATTGAATTTTGCACTTCTTTTAACTGGACTTTGACACTCTAATGAGAGTGTGACATCCTAGGATATCTAATGACCATATTACTTTCACTATACATCATGGGTAATGAATCCTAGATGATGAAATCATTTTTTACATAATTTGTAAGATAAATCAAGAGGATGTTTTTCCCAACAATACCATTGATGAAGAGAGTCAGCGGTGGTAGAAGTGGAGAGTGCAGAAACATTGTCAAGGAAGTAAAGGCCGCCGCTTTCAGCCCTAGTAGCAAACGTCTCCTTGGAGCGAAGATCCTGAAAATATTTATTTGAAGCAGTAAACGTTACAGAGCATTGTAGTTTCTTAGAGAGAGCTGGAACAGATAATAAGTTGTACGAAAAAGTGGGCACGTAGAGTAGAGAGTATCCGCAAGACAGATAGATTGGGTGACCTGGACCATACCAGTCCCACATACAGGAGATGGGGATCCATCCGCAATCAACACCTGTGGTGACCGATCATGTTTTTCCAATTGAGAAAAGAAAAGAGGATTCCCTGCCATATGATTGGTGACACCGGAGTCAATGAGCCACTTACCCTGAATGACCAAACATGTGCGCTACCTGAAGAGGTGGCAAGTGAGGCAGAATGCTTGGAGGCAAGAGGAGTGGCCTAAATAGTTTGTGGACGAAGATGACGATACTTGGCAAAGCAACGATCCATAGTGTGTTCCCGCCTTCCATAATGGGAGCATAAGTGCCTTGGGTCCTCGTCCACCGAGGTGGCCTCCACGGCCACCACTGCTACCACGGTCAGTAGGGTGAGCAAAACAGTCAGAAGATTGCGGGGTGGTAACCATAGGTCGTTGAAGAAGGGCCGTGACTGCCGAGATGTAAGCAACAGTGACATATAGTGTTGGAGAATCGGCCTCACCTAGAATTTTTTGACGTATCATGTCATAGGAGTCTGGTAAGCGTAGAAGAAAACACATGACCAAGAGCTCTTGGAAATGTTTGTGCTAGTCGGCAAGATCAACAGAGAATGGTCGATGCTGAAGAAGCTCTGCGCCAAGTGCCTGCACTTCCTGGTAAGCTGGAGTGGGGTTCATGGCGGGGCGGGCAAAGAGATCTGCATATAATGTGTAAATGCGAGAGGTCTTGGCTCTCTTTGAGTAAAGAGCGGGAAGATGATCCCAAGCAGCTTTGACGGTTTCATCATGGCAAATAATGAGTAAGCACTCGTCAGAGAGACTGTTGGTGAGCCACGTGCCAACGAGAGCATCGCTAGCATCCCAGTCATCATAAGTGGCAGATCCTTTGGCAGGAGGATCATCAGTTAGGTGATGGCGTTTGCGTTGAGATTGCAACAAAAAGGTAAAAGAGACACTCCAATTCGGGTAATTCGGCCCAGTTAACTTGGACACAGTGCCAAGATTGCCAGAGGGCCTTGAAACAGGAGGGACACCCGGAGTTGCCATGGAGTAGAGGATTAGAAGCCGGTGCGGTCAGAGTACCGAGATCGCACAATAGAAACAGAGACCGCGACGAGCGAATTGTCAGGCAGTTAAGAAATCGGAGACCGCACAAACCGCGAAGGGGAAGGCGCAGGCTGAGCAGAAAGAGGAGGGCGGTTAGATAACCGAAGTCCGCACACACGAAGCACAACCAACAAGATGTTAGAAAACCGACGCACATACACAAAGCGAAGAGAAACGGGCGGTTAGATAACCGATGTCCGCGCGTGACCAACGATAAGAATGGGCGAGTGCAGAGTTCACAACCGAAGGATCGTTGTCCCTCTCATACCACGTGAGAATTTGAGAAATAACTTGCGAGAAATTGAAACTAACTCGCGAGAAATTGAAAATAACTGAATTTTTATTTCCAAAAAATCTGAATATTACATGGGTGCACCCTCCTTTATATAGAACCGAGGAGGAGAGAGAATTTATAATTTGACAATGTGGGACTAATTACAGAAATAAATGAACGTGCGGTTAATGCGGTCAGTACGACTACACAATGGTTGACCGCCAAGGTAGGTGCGGTTACACAGGGGTAACCGCCCATACATATAGCAACAGAGTGCGGGTACCAAGGTTGAATCCGCTAGTCTTTATCAGCAACATGAATCCTGGAATCCGGACCATATGCGGTTATGACAATGCTTATCCGCACAGACCACGATGGGCGGTTACAAGATAGTAACCGCTCGTGCTCTTGAATATCAGCATAACATGCGGTTAGCCAACCCTAACCGCAGTGACCACAAGGTGCAGTTAAACAAGGTTAACCGCACATACATATGTTCTAACACCCAACAAAATTTAACAATACAACTTAATAAGATAATTTAATAAGTTAACAGCCATCCTGGGTCATCATAAATCATGTCGGTATCTCCGCCGCAGGCCCCTTCCTCCTGGAGTAGACTCGCCATGCTATTAATGCCCTTTCGTGCTCCGCGCCGCAGCCCACAGCCCGCATCTATAACACTTTAGCTTAGCCATGGAGCCCCTCACACATAGGGCCCATTAATCGGAAGCCCAACTTCACATTGAGAATTCCTTCATAAAATAAAAACTAAGATAAGCACCTCAAATTAATCCACCTCTAAAATTCCAAAAACTCAAAAATCATCAAGCAAATTACTTTTGATGTAAAGACATAAAAATTCTAAGTGAGAAAACCAACTCAAAATATATTTGGTACTTATCATCAGGGAGTTTCTGTTTTATTTGTTTCCTTCTCTTAATTTTATCTTGTACGAGTAGTAAAAATCTTTAAAGACATTCGAGGCCTTACACCCATATTCCTGCAATTGATTTTTAATCCATAACTGACACTGCAACTACATGTAGCAACATATTTTGCTTTAGCTATAGAGGTAGAAGCAATATTCTACTTATTACTGCTCTATAAGACCAAGCCCAGGAGTGCCTTTCAGATACCTAAGATTCTTTTGACACGAGTAATATGATATTATTTGGGTGAAACCTGAAATTAAGTGCAAAGACATGTATCATATATTATATCAGTTCTATTTGTAATTAAATAAAATAATGACGAAATGATACCTCTATAAAGCTTAGAATCTATATGTTTATGATTTTCATCATTATTTGTAACTGTATTAGTGGCCATGAGGTTCTTAAGAATTTTCGTTCCAAATTTCTTAAAAATTTCTCTAGTGTATATGGACCGGGAAATGAGGATAACTTCACTATGTTGCTTTACCTGAAAATATAGAAAGAAATTTTGTTCTCCATATTGCCCATTTCAAATTTATCTTGCATGTTGTTTTGTGTCGCGCATGTTGTTCGCGCATCTTTTTGTTTGGCTCGTTTGTGTGACCGGCCAACGGGACCCTAAATGCATAGGTCCGGTATTTTTCGAGATAGGTTAGTTAGGGCAAGCTTTAAATGAATTAACTATTGGGGTTTAGGGTATTTTCTTAAATCGCTGAAATTTTAGTTAGCCATTTTTAATTTGCCGAGTCATTTTCAGCCTTTGCTAAAACCCCCATCTAAGAAAACCCTAACCCATGCTATATAAAGAAAACCCTCCCCCCTCCAATTCGGCAGTTGGGAAAAGGAACGAACAGAGCCGCAATTGCGTGCCTATGTTGCGTTCCCCTCCAGCGCCGCTCTCCTGCCCGAAGCCCGCTTCCCGTCCTTTTTCCAGCGTCGGCGCCGCCTCTGGAGGCCCTCCCAAGGGCCGGCGAGCGCCTCTCCTTCTTCTCCCAACCGCCTCCTACAAACCGGCGGGAAGCCTCCTGCTGTCCGACCTGAAACCCGCCTCTCCCCACAATCATCTCCTCCGACGAAGCTACCACCCAGTTTCTCCTCCCTGTTCGACGACGCAACCGCCGTAGATCTCCCGTCCGGTCTCTGCCGCTGCCTTCCACGACGTTCCTGTGCTCCGGCGCCTCTTGCAGAAGCTTCCGTAGTCGGTTCTAGCAACCTTTCCGCCTATTTCCCCCCTTCCAGCTGCCCGACAGTGGACTTGTTCGCCTCGACTACTCTTCCTCGTGGTATACCACTCCATTCCTCACCCTCAAACCTTAGTTAATTTCATGTGCAAGGTTTAAGTGAATAGTTAATTGTTGGAGCTTGCCCTTAATTAATTGTCTCCTATTTTATCGTTATTTCCAAACACATGCGTGCCACCAATTAATTTCCGCGCCTGTGAAATTGTGATTCATAACGTTTGTATGTTCGTGAGGTAGCGTTTTACGTTCGATTGTGACGCCTAGGTCGTTTTAGTCGTTAAAATAGCCCGCAAAATTCTCTCGGGCCGCATTTATTTTAAAAGATCTCATCTTATTATCCTTCAAAAACTACACCCCCACCTTGGTTTACATCAGTTTGGTGTGGCTGCTGAGATATCTCACTCCTATTGTTGGATAGCCGAGCGACGTTCGTTTCCAAAAATATTTTAGTTAGTATTTTACGTTTAAAAGAAAAAAAATATGGAGAGTCGCTTAGATCGAATAGGAGTAGCCTCATAAGAGAGTCTGTGGTTTCTCCTTCTTCGAAGGCCATAAGACATCTGACCTGAGAATCATCTTCACTTTCTTCATCTGAATCTTCCTCAGATTCGAGTCCACTCCAGCTCTTAACAACTATTCCTTTGCCTTTTCTGCTGGATCTTCTCTTCTCTTCAGATTTGCCTTTTGCTTTCTTCATGTCTTTCATTTTTGTTTTGAACTCTTTGGAGACATGTTCATTTTTCCTGCAATAATAACATATTATTTCAGCATATTTTGTGTCTCCTTCGTACCTACTGTTCTTAGGAGTCTTTTATTTGCCCCTTTCTTTATATTTTAAGGATTATTCTCCTTTTTCCATCCATTGGGCTTTATGTACAGGAAGTTAAGCTCCTCATCAGTTTATGAGGCCAGGAACCTTCTTAGTCAGTGGCATCGAGGTTTATTGTCTTGTTTGCAGATGGTTTAGTTGGTTTAGAGGGTTCTTCATCATCCTTTGAGGTGGAGGTAGCAAGCTCAAAGGAAATCAATCTTTTATAGGGAGCATCTAAAGTGATCTCTTTTAGTTTTCTTGTCTTCTTGATGGCTCAGGAATATGGAAGATATTCTTTGGTCAGACTTTTGAGCAGTTTGTCATTCTTCTCTTCATCAGAAATCTCTCTCCCATAGGTTTTGAGACTATTTTTAATCAGATTGTATCTCTTTTACCAGCTCACCACAGATTCTTCAGTCTCCATCTTAAAATTCTCATTCTAAGTTATGAGATCGGACTTCTTGTCCTTTCTGAACATCTTCACTTCCTTCATCCATAACTATCAAAGCCTCCCAAATCACTTTGGCAGAGGTATATTTGATGACATTCTGATATAAATTATCAGAGAGGGTTGAGACCAAAATGTACATGGCCTTCCCATTGTAAGATCTCATTTTTTTTCTTCTCCAAACCATTGATGTTTTGGGTTGATGATTTCAGCACCACTCACTGGATTTGCCGTTATGGGAATAAATGTACCTGTTAGAATGAATTTAAAAATATGTTCGTCAATAGAAGTTATATACATCATAATCCTAGGTTTTACAATGCAAACTTCTCCAGATTGCACATAGAGGTTTAGACATAGAGACAATCCTTTTACTGAGACATTATGTGATTTGGAGAAATAGAAAGTACATATAATTACCAGATCTTGATTCACCAAGGTTTTACACTTAATTATGATCATAGCCCTGATACCAATTGAAAGTGTGGAAATAAAACTGAATATTTTTTAGGGGGCGTGAATAGAGAATAAAAGTTTCTTCATAATCACACACAGTTACAACTAAGAATAAAAAAATAATAAAATAAAAATGACAGTAAATCTAGCTATAGAGCAGTTTATGCGGGACACACGAGATTTTTATAGTAGTTCCCCAATGAATCTTAGTAGTCCACTCTTCCACAGTATATGCGGGATAACACTTCCTATGCAAGGTCTATCAAAGTCTTTTCCACCTAGAGACTCAAGAATCCAATCAGAGCACTTTGCACTAGGGACTCAAGAACCATATTGGATCTTTTAAGAGAGATTCAAAACCATTTACAATAGTTGTTGAAAAGTTTTCAGAAAGAAAGATGTATCACTAGGGAAGGGTGATTTTATCTGTCTTAGAGAGAGAGAGAATAAAGACAGATTCTAGACTTAAAGAATTAGGGCAGAAAAGGATACAAAGAATAATGAGATTCAAAGAGGGAAGAAGTTCTTCTGTATTAGGAGGCTCTCTTTTATAGCCTTCTTTAATTCTGCCCAAGTCCTAAAAATGATGGCTATAGTAATGACACATTTCTTTTTTTTTGAATAATAATGACTCTATTTTGAGTCCCAAAAAATTTGAATCTTGATCGGCGATCACCGAGAGCTCAGTTGGAGAACGGCGATCGAAAGCTTCAATCTGTGAGTGCTGATAGTGGGATGACTCAGTTGGCGATAACTGAGCCACGGTCGGCGAGCGACGATCACATATCATAGTTCTGCATAAGAAAATCTTCATTCTATGAGCACTGATAGGGGGATGACTCTGTCGGTGGATGACTATCACAGATCTTCGTTCTGCTAGTTGTAAGGGAGTTCTGGGACTACTGCAAAAGAAAGGTCAGTGGTTGAGGATTCTTGAGTCCGGTCGGCGAACACTGAGTGAATGAACTTAAGCTCGTTCGGCGGTCAAGTCTTTGGTTAGTGAATGCTCGGTCGACGTTCTGGGCTTCCTGTCGGCATTCGTCGACTTCCGGTCGACGAATCTTCTGGAGTGCTTCAATCTGGAACAAAGGTACAATATACTCAATACATGCTTAATGAATTGTGTAACATGATTTACCAAATTATCAGAGAATTTTCCCAACAATTGTCTATATTGATGCTGACTAGGCTGGATTTGTTGATGATAAAAGGTCTATGACAGGATATTGTTCCTTTGTTGGGACTAACCTTATCATTTGGAGAAACGAGAAACAACCTGTTGCGGCTCATTCTAGCGTTGAAGCTGAGTTTAGAGCCATGACTCATGGTATATGTGAAGGGATGTGACTTTGTATTCTCATTACTGATCTCGGCATACTTGAAACATGCCCTTTTAATTTACACTGTGACAATAAGACCACAATCTGCATTGCTCATAACCCAGTTCAACATGACCGCAACAAGCATATTGAGGTTGACACACACATTATCAAAGAAAATATTGTGAAAAGATTTGTGTGCCCTCCCTTTGTACACTCAAGACAACTACCATGTGTTTTTGCTAAGGGATTAAACGAAAAAATGTTTGCAGAACTTAATTGCAAGTTGAATATAAATAATATAACACACCCAACTTGAGGTGAAGTGTTCGAAGTATTTATAATATTTTTCTGTTTACGAACGATCCGTCTTTGTACGACACTCTTCCGTACAGTAGAGGCCCATCTCCTTCATTCAATATTTTGATTTCATTATTCTCTCCTATCTTCCGCGTAACAATAAATATATATGACTAATTGTTTTGTCATAAATATTTGTATTTTGCCCCAGATATGATTCGTATTTCGTATCCTATGCTCAGATTGGTTAGGTGTAGGGATACAATGATCTCATTCTGTAGGGAGCCTGTTTTGGTGATTCAATCTTTATCTTGTTCTAGTGGTACAACCTAAAACTGCTTTGTCATGACAGGATGGCCGTATCAATGCTCTGTATTCAACTCCTTCAATTTACACTGATGCAAAGTATGCTGCAAATGAATCGTGGCCATTGAAAACAAATGACTATTTCCCGTAAGCTATGCTAATGAATCTTGCTAATTCACTTAGTTATTTTTCATATTCACATTTCTGTATTGACTGCAGATATGCAGATAACTACAATGCTTATTGGACTGGTTATTATACCAGTCGACCAACATTCAAGCGGTTTGTTCGAGTATTAAGTGGATATTATCTGGTACAATGCTTTGTTTTTTATGCATTCTGTTGCGTTTTTTTTCTCATGCACAAGAAATTATACTTTTACTAAGCATCTTACATGTCAAGTAGGCTGCTCGTCAACTAGAGTTTCTGGCAGGAAGAAAATTTTCTGGTCCAGTCACCTCTATCTTAGGGGATGCTTTGGCCATTGCTCAACATCATGATGCTGTCAGTGGTACTTCAAAACAACATACAACAAATGACTATGCAAAACGCTTGGCTTATGGAGCATCTCAGGTTTGCATTTTGTTTTCACAACTTAATACATTCCGTACATTTTCACACTTTGGGTACTGTTTTCTTTATTTGTTAGCGAGTTCATTCAATTTTTAGTTAGAAAATTTTCTGCTCTTGATGTATTTTCTAGGCAGAGAAGGTTATCAACCTTGCTATTCCTTGCCTTACCAGTCCCGAAGAAAAATGTGATTCAGATTCTCCATCAATTAAGTTAAGCCAGGTATGAAGCTCGGGTTCCCTTCAATCTTTGTTTTTAACTACCTAATAATACTTGTATCGTATCTGTACAAAACCTTTACTATTTTCCTGCCATATTAGGTCATCCCAATACTCATTTCAGCAATATATGCATTTATAATGCGTGGAGTAATATAGTGTACCATAACATTTATTAGCTTGTTATCTTATTCCAAGTTTGCAACCAAACCTACAGTAACTTGATAAAGCTTAAAAAATTGACGAAATTATGTATCATGCCATTGCGTTATTTAGGTATTGATGATAATCAACTAAGATATTCATAATTTCATAGATATCAAAATAAATGAAAGAACTAGAGAGATAAACTCGGCTAAATTGATTAAGAGTGACCGTAATATGTTTTGAAGCGTTCAAAGTTTTGTGGAAACAATGAAAATATTTGTTACGGGCTAACCCATAACTCATCAATATTTTGTCAGAGGTGGCGGCGGTGAGGGCAAGGCAGAGGTACAAGGGAGCCGTGCTCAATCGTAGTATAATGGGGACAAAGGAGAAGAAGAGGGAAGACTTGCTCAACCCAAACCCTAGCCTGAAGAGGGAGAGAAGAGAACTAAGAGAGAGAAATTAAGATTCATTCATCACTTGCCTCTCTTCATGACCCAAGGAATTCTTAATAGAGACTAATGATGTGACACGAATTATAAAAATATAAGACTTTAGGATATTTATCAATTCATAACTAAATCCTTCTTTCTTCCCATACGAGCTTATAAAAAGAGAACACTGAAATTAATTAATATTATTTAACATTTTTTAAGATGCCACACTACATAAACTTAAGAGAATCATGCACACAATTTTCTGTCTTAATCAATCTACGCTACTCATGTATTTAATAAATTAAGGAATAAATCCTACCAAATTCTTTTCATATTCTATGAACGATAATATAAAACTTCTTAGTACATACAAATTTAGGGTTATATAAGGAGTTATAATCATCACATCTAGAAATCATTTTCTAAGCATCTAAGGCAATTCTAGCTAATTTAGCTCTCATAGTTCATAGGAATAGATAAAAATCGCTATACTTTAGCACATATAAAATTTGGGCAGGAGAATACTCACATTGTTGTCAAGAGGAGCCTTCCCTTTCATGGAATACTTCCTAGAATTCATGGAGGAGCTTCTGAAGGCAAGATGAACACAAGAAAATCTCGGAATAAAGATAGGGCAAAATGGGTACTCACAGTCTTGGCAAAGGAACCCATGGATGGAAGGAAGGAGGCCTTAAAAAGAAATGGAGAGACTTTGGAATGTCCGGCCACAACCCATGGGAGGAGATCCATGCGACATGGAGGCTACAGATAGCTCAAAGACATTCCATGTGGGCATCGGAGAGGAAGAATATTACAGACGCGAAAGGAGAGGGACGTCCTCCAGTGTGACGGGTATACAAGTTCCGCAAAGGACCGCTAGCGACACGTCAGCGAAAAACAATTAATACACATGTATCTTTTGGAATTGATTGCATCTTTTTGTATTTGGTATTTCGACCGGGGGGTGTTATATAGGCCCCACGAGGCTATGCATTTTCTTATCATTGGAGTATTATGAAATTGTGGGAACCCTATGGGTTATTTTCCTCCCTTTTTCTTTCTCTCTTCCCCTCCTCCCTCAGATTTAGAGTTTCAATTCTGAGTGGTAACAATTTGGTCCGACCTGCCAGTTCCTGCCGTGGTTTCTGTCGCCTGAAGCTTTCATTCCAGCGCCTTCCGCGACTGCTCGCCTGCTCTCCCGAGGCTTTCGTTCCGCGACCGCTCGCCCGATGTGTTCGTTTCAGATGCTCGGTCGATCCTTCCGCGCCATCCCAGTGATTGCCCGCGTGCACTGTTGGCGTTCCTCCCGCGCCATCCCTGCGACTGATTTTCGCGCCCGTCCAAGCTGCCTTTCCCGCTCCCAAGCACGCACTCCTAGTGGCTCCCAGCACCGACCGTCCAAATCACCTGGTTCTGCTTCTCGCACGGCCCGAAAGCGCCTCCATCGCTCGTCTGGCTGTGTACCGCTCTCCTTCTCCTATGCATGCCCCACGACTCCACTCTCTGGCGCACTCCGACACACCCGCGCCTCAACCTCTTATGGATCCCGCCATCTGGCCCATCTCCCGCCGCCTCGATGCTCACGAGGAGTCCATCGCCTTGCTCTAGGACCTTATGTTGCGGATGGATACTAAGTTTGACGCCCTCCTTTTCGGCCTCCCGAGCGTCTCATTGTTCTCCAATGCGGAGTCCCCATCGCCACTCGGGGCACACACGTACCTTGCCCGAGATCCTCTTTCACCGCTGATAGGCTACCCCCTGCAACCCTCTCGTTCGACGTCCCTTCCTTCAACGACACCGACCCGATGTGGTGGATCGCCTGTGCAGAACAGTTCTTCGACATTCATCAGATCCCGGAGCTATACAAAGTCAGTACGTCCCTCATCGGCAAGGAGTACTTCGTTCTCCTTTGGGTCCTTTGGCTACGTCAGTCCAAGCCCACTCTATCGTGTCGTACTTGCAAAAGGACCTTATTCGTCGTTACAATGTCCGTTACTCGGGTTCCACCATGGAGCATCTTTGTGGCGTCCGCCGAATAGGGTCCCTCGACGACTACATCTACGAATTCATTGCATTGGTCATGCATGTGTCGGGTCTTCCTCCCGATCATTACCTCCATTTCTTCATGCATGGCTTACCACATATACGCGCTCGTCTTCGCACACACCACCCGATGTCTATTGCTGCGGACACAGACCTCGCCCGTTTGGTTGAAGTTAAGTTCCAAGTTTGGCCGCTGGATACTGGCCGACCGCCCACGATGCCCCCTCGTTCGGTCCCCCGACTTGCAGTAATGCCCCGTCCCCCACATATGGAGACCCACTGCCTTCCCGCCCGCCCAGGCCCACCACCGCGCCCTCCCAGGCCCCCAACGCACCCTCCCAGGCCCCCAACGCACCCTTGGCTGCCCAATCAGGAGTATCACGATCTTTGTATGAGGGGCCTGTGTTTCTGCTGCAAGCAGCCGTACTTTCCGACCCATGATTGCCCGTTGAAGGACCTCTTGATCCTGGTTGGTGAGGAGGCACCCGAGGCTACCCTCCTCGACTTTGAGGCTCGGGACGCTGATGCTGATACTGATGGTCTTCCGCTTGTGGCCTTGCACCGCCTTGATCTTCCCCTCTTCACCGTCGACAAGATTTCTTTCCCACATACGATGAATTTCCTCAGGACATTGCATGGGATCTCAATGGTCATCATGATTGATAGTGGGGCAATCTACAACTTGATTTCCCAGTGTTTGGTGGATCGTTTGGCGCTGTCGTTGACCCCAATTCTCCGCTTCGCTGTTTGTTTGGGGGATGATCGTCGACGAGTGACTGGAGGCCTCTGTTCAAGGCTGTCCCTCACATTGGGAACGTGCCCCCTCCGGGCCGACTTCTAAGCCTTTGCTCTGGGTGGGCTAAATATTATTCTGGGAGTGGCATGGCTCCGCACCCTGGGCGACGTCAGCATCAACTGGGATCGCATGACAATGCGGTTTCTCCGGGAGGGGACACCTTTATTGTTGGCAGGGGACCGGCGACCCTACTCTCTTGCGCCAGTCCGTCTCACTCCAATTTTTGTAGAAGACGACCGACATCGATTGGGTTGCATATTTATGGTACACGACCGAGCAGGAGGCACCACGTTCGCCACCCGGCCCTGCGGGTTATTTAAGACATGTATCCGAGCATCTTTGCCGACACTGACGCCTCCCACCGCCTCGTCCGACGAACTACCGCGTTTCCTTACAGGAGGGTGTGACGTCTTTGTCTGTTTGTCCTTACCGTTACGACCATGCGTAGATGGACGAGATTGAGATGCTCGTGGGCGACATGCTAGCTGCAGGTATAATACTCCCCAACGTTAGTCTGTTTTTAACCCATTTCTCCTGGTCCGCAAGAAAGACGACAGTTACGCGCAAATATTCCCTCTCCGTAGACGGATACCCGAGAAGAAACCACGAGTACCCTCGTGCGGGTAGAGGCAGTATCCGATCGAACTCATCTTGTGGCCGCCCAGGAAGTGCATCAGATCTCGGTCCCCGGGGGAGATGGAGACAGAACCGTCTCCATAAATGCAGAATTGAAAAATTAGGAAAAGGAGTTGTTGATTCAATGCCTCCTTGATAACATTGATATCTTTGCATGGCCAGCCTCGGACATGCCTGGGGAAAGCCTTGTCGCATGTCATCGCCTCAACATCAATCCGGACTTCAAACCAGTCAATCCAAAAAAGCAAGTCGTGGCCATAACGCTCGCTTAGCCAATTCAAGAGGAAATTCCCAAAGTATTGCAAGAAGTCCATTCAGGAGAATGCGATAGCCATTCAGGTGTCAGGACCCTCCAGAAAAGAATTCTTTCTTTGGCAAGGCTATTTCTGGCCAACCATCAGAAAAGATTGTGGCGATTACGCAAAGAAGTGTTTCAAATGTCAGACGTTTGCACCTCTTCAGACCCAACCAGGGCAGCAACTACGATCCATCTCTGCCCTTTGGTCGTTTGTTGTTTGGGGGATGGACCATCATCACGGATAATGGCAGTGGATAGAGTCGGATAATTTTTGCGCTTCATCCTCATGATAATAGATTACTTCAGCAAATGGATAGAAGCCAAGGCTTTGGCCAAAACACGACTCAAGTCGTCAAAAATTTCATATGGGGGGAGATCGCGTGTCGGGACGGGATCCCTATTGCCATCATCACGGATAGTGGCTCAATTTGCCAATTCTGATTTGTTGAGTTTTTGTGAACAGGTTGGCATAGAGCTCCGTTTCGCGTCAGTCCACCACCCACGGAGCAATGGGCAGGTGGAAGTAGCCGACAAACAAATTCTGAATCCACCTAAAGAAGGTGGAGAACACTCGTGGTAACTGGGCTGAGCAATTGCCCGCAGTGTTATGGACACTGAGGACCACTCCCTTCTCCTCCACCGGGGAAACTCCATTCAAATTGTCAGACGGTTCCGAAGCTCTCATCCCGGTGGAGTTCGATGTCTTGAGCCCGAGGGTCCTCTCCAAGCAGAACGATGAAAGTTGGATGGAGAACAACGATGAGGAAATGAGGTGCAGCCTCGACCTCATCGAGGAACTAAGAGATTATTCTGTCATTAGGCGGGAGGAGATCAAAAGAAGGATGACCAAGCATTTCAACAAGCACATCAGGGTGATGCAGTTCATCGTGGAAGATCTTGTAATGAAGAAGGCGGATGCAACAGGTAGGGCAGCTTCGATGGGGAAGGTTAACCCGAATTGGGCAGGACCTTTCATCGTCCAAGAGGTGCTCTAGAGCGGTGCCTATCGCTTACAGTCTCACGAGAGAGAAGAAATCTCCAACACTTGGAGCGGCGACGACTTAAAAAGATACTACTCTTAGGTCAAAATATCCCTCCCATTAACTCTATCTTTCAGTCTTTTTATTTAAACAATGAATATGTTTTCATGATTGATACTAACACTTTTGTTGTGGTGAGAGGTCTTTCAAATTGTCTCGGAGCATCAAACAATAACTCGGATCCTAAGTTATGACATATATATTCCCACTTGACCCATGATGTTCGTCCCGTCAAGCGGATGACTCTTAGCCTCGCCCTTTTTCACTCCCATTGGACAGTCCCGGAACTTGCTTGAACCCCCTCCATTCGCGATATCCGGATCCAATGGCTTGCAGAGGTTTTCAATTCTCCGACCCTCTCTATCGGCAAGTGCTGCGTCCTTTTATCACTCCCGTAATTCCACTACAATTGCCCTCGTTGGAGTCTCTCAGGTCTGACATACTTGGTAGGCCTTGTAGATCTGAGCGAACATGACAGCTGGTCGCGCATCAACAGTGGTGTCACTATCGTCCTCAAGATGCCTTTCTGTGGACATGCTCCGTATAATAAGTGCCCCATCCCCCTCGAACGTGTCCGTACGTTTCTTGCGGAGGAGAGCTCCACGGATGCCATATGCTCAACTGGTCATCTACCCCTCTGGCGGTAGACTCCCATTGGTTGAGTAGTGGATGTCATTGTCCCCACGGGACATCTTTTCGGAGGAGCGATCTTTCTTCAGACACCCATAACCCCACTAGACGATCCCGGCGGAGGAAAGCTCTACCTGCCCTTATCTCTGTTTGACAGTGGCACAATATTCTAAGTCCCGTTCTCTGAATTGAACAATAGGCGATTACGTTATTGGTAACCGCACCAAGCTGACATTCTATTTGGGATCTCTCGGGTTAAGTAAAATCATGTATTGTGCGGGTACCTGCATGGAGGCCGCACGAAACACTATGTGTCGGGATTCATAATATAACACGACGGTAATATTTCATGATATGCGGAGACTCGTATGGAGGTTGCATAGGGCGTAAAATGTTCCAGTCTCACAATTCACATAGCATTAATGATCGTATAGTGCGGTTACTTGTAAGGCTCTCGCACAAAAAGGATATGATTTCGTTATTCAAGCAGTGCGGTTACCCCTGTAGTGTGCGCACATCATTCATTCGTGAGTTAAATGTTCGTGCGGCTCCGACAATAAAGGTACGCGATAAGTTACATGTATAATTGCACGCATAATTTACAAATATCCGCAGGTGCACGCCGGAAGACAGCAACAAAATTTGTATTGTCATTACTTTTTTGCAAATGTACAATATGAGGGAACTGTGGTTATAAAAAACATCCGCGCGGTCACCCCAAAAATGAAAAGTTACATTCAATCTCCGTCCTCGGACTTCGACGTGACATCCTTGCCCTTTTCGATCCTATTCTTCAAACGAGACTCCGTAGAAGGGTTGTATACGGTTGAGTTGGTTTCCGATTGCGCGGACTTGTGATTTTCCTCCTCAGCATCGACAACCTCTTCGACGGAGTCCGTGTACTCTCCGAAAGCCTCGTCCTCGGAGTCAGGGACATTAACATCCCCGTAATCTTCGTACAGGGTCTGGTAGTCGATGTCCGCAAACTCCTCTTTGAGCGCTCCTCGCTCCTCAGAAGCCTAAGGGCGACCTCCACGGATCTCTTAGAAAGTCGGAGAACTGCTCTTTCGAACTTCTGATTCTCCGCGGTTAAGCTCACCTGACAAGCAACAAACGGATTAGCAGCCGCACGAAGGCATGGGCGATCACTTCTATCAAGAGAATTTTTATATTACCCGTAGTTTCTCTCGCAGACGAGTATTCTTTGCCAAAGCATCGTCAAGGGCGCGTAGAGCGGTGCAGTTATACGCAAGCGAGCTCAAATTCGTCGTGGCAGCCTTTTGCGTGATATCACACATGAAGACTCCTCGTCTCGGTCAAGTCTTCTCGGCTGATAACCGCGGAAGAAATCGCTAGGGCATGCTGTAACGCCCGTTCAGACTCCCTCTAATGAGTCCCGCAGCATCAGCGGACAGGAGGAGGGAAGAGGAGGAAATGAGCTTCAGAATTTATAGGAGAAATTTTGGGGTTACACGCCCTCGGTCACGGGCGTGACCCTGGGGCGTGTAATCACTGTTCTGCATCGGGTGGGATGGCGACGTGGAGCTTGCGTGACGGCGGGAGAAAGTTGGATATTACACGCCCGTGTAACTTGGGTCACGGGACGTGTACCTGGGTGGCTGCAATCAATGCAGCATGGGCTTTAATTCGGCGCAGGCAGCGAGCAGGAATCATGCGCGAAAGTCACGGGCGTGACCTATGGGTCACGGGCGTGACTTGGGTCAACTTCTCGACAGGCAGCCCGCTGGGAAGAAACTAAATTTACATGCCCCATGGTCACGGGCGTGACATTGGGTCGGCTTCATTAATTTCAGCATGGGTTGGCTTGCGGCCCGACGATGGATTCGTCGAACGTCTGGATAGAGAGTTCGTCGAACGCAGCTCGGGTTTCGTCGAAGGCAGAGAGATTTCGTCGAACGCAAGCTCGAGTTTCGTCGAACGCAGTTCGCGTTTCGTCGAACGCAGCTCGGTTTTCGTTGAACGCAGATCTTTAGGTCACACGCCCTTGGTCACGGGCGTGACTGAGGGCGTGACTTGTGATTTTCTCTAATTTTTCCTAAAATTATGCAAAAATTGAAATTAAGCTAAGTTAGAAACAAAATTACAAAATAATTACTTATGACCTAAAATTGACATGAAAAAGAAAAATACATATTAAATATTTACAAATTTTTTTATTAAAAAGATATATAAATACAACTTATCAAATACCCTTAAGCTTTTGCTATTCCAGAGCAAAAGTATGAGAAATATTTATAAGACATTTAATAAAATTTGTAATTAAAAATAAAAATTTATTAAATCACAAGTAAGCTAAAAAGAAAATTTAAGGATTAACGAATTAAGTCCTAAATTATGAAATTAGAATAATAAGAGAAAAATGTTCAGCCAAGAATTCTCAAAAATAATAACTAGTGAACAAGATTGAGTAATTTGTAAACAAAATTAGATTGAAATTATAAAAACCATAACTTAAAAAAAAAAACAAAAGGAAAAAGTAACCTACTAAATTTTGCTCTCTCCATAACTTATTTTAACTCTAGATCAAAGATATTGGTTTAGGGGAGGAGTTCATAAAATTTGGCATAAAGAAGAGATCTTAGAATAGAGGTGATGAATTTTATCCTCTCACCTCTATTTTTTTGTATATGTTTATGAGTAATGAATTTTATCCTCTTACTCCATGCCATATAATCTTTTAAATTCTCTTCTAATAAAACCCAAAATGTATATGGTTTAGGAGTAATGAATTTTATCCTCTTACTCCATACCATATAATCTTTTAAAATATTTTGGGTGCATATGTTTAGGGAATAATGAATTTTATCCTCTTATTCCCATGACATATGATCTTTTAAAACACTTTTTTTATGCCATCAAAGGGGTAGGGTAGAGAAAAATTTCTAGCTTATAAATTAAATTATTTTAAGAGCAAATTTTAGTAAATTAAATTTTCCTACGATTCTAAAAGCATGAGGTAGACATAATTAAAATATACAGGTGTTAAGCAAAATTACTATAAAATTGAAACTATTTAAAATAAAAGAGAATAAATGCTAAAAAAGTTTCTCTAATCAAATTAAAATCATAAAATATTTCTTAACACTAAATCTCTTAAAAAAATTAGATTTAGCAAGCCATGATATAATAAATGATTAGCAAATTAAAAACAAAAAAAATAAATGCTTATAAATAAGCTCATAAAAAAATGATTTTGGAAATAACAAAAACAAAAGTAAGGGCTTTATTATATTTTTGGGATTTTTCTAAGTTTTCTTCAATTTTTTTGAATTTTTGATATTATCTTTTTTTGTTTGGATTTTTGATATTATCTTTTTTTTTAATTTTTGATAAGAAATAAACAATCAAAATGCTAAACATAAACTAAAAAGCATAAATATTTTTTTGTCAATTCTTGGACTTCCCGAGGTATACCCCGTGAAGGATTCTCAACGGTACTAGGAGGTGTGATGGGGTGAGATCCCAAACGTCCCTTTCCAAGAAATTAATTTTCTATTTTCTAATTTTTTTTAAAATATTTTGGGTTTTCTAATTTTTTTTTTGAAAATTCTAATTTTCTTTTTGTAAAAGACAACAAAATAGGAAAGACACTATGTAAAAAAAGAAAATAACCATGTACAAACAAAATATTTTTGGAATTTTAGGATTTTTTAATTTTTTTTGGAAATTTTTTATGATTTTATAATTTAAAAGAAAGAGAAATACACCCCCATACTTATTCAACTATTGTCCCCAATGTTGAAAGCTAAGTATGAAGAACAAATAAAATACAAACACAATATTATGAAAGAAAAAGAACAAGGAGGGGGGGAAAGAAGCACGTCCCTGATTTGGAGACCGATGATCACCACGATCACCTGCAAAATTATTTTTAAAATAAAACAAAACACAAAATACAACAACAACAACAACATAACCCATATAGTCCCCAATCATTGGGGGTATGGGCGGGGGAAGATTGGAAACAGACCTAACCTTTGGCCCTATGCCCAAAGTGGCTTCTCTCAGAGGAGAAAGACCGAACCTTTGACAATAGATGCACAAAGTGGCTGCTCACAGATTACCACTGAAATAGTGGCCCCCTTTACCGTCACGTTTGCTGCGGAATCATGCCCTCAAATCAAAGCCAAAGACATCAGAGAGGGCAGACTCAAGAATCCATTTTGATTTATGTGCACATAACCATGCTTCCTTCATTCAGCATCCAGAGCATTGGTCTTGCACAATAAAACAAAACACAAAAAAAAACATAAAAGTTTATTTTTTTTTTTTTGAATTTTTGATAAAAGTAATAGCGCTTTATCTTTTCAAAATATCGACAAAATATCCCCGGCAACGGCGCCAAAAACTTGATATAGAAATTTATTCGCCTCAGGAAAAGCTTTTGTTGATGAGGATAGAATTCGGCGGGCACTTTCGAGGCGTCTCGCGAGTACTCCTATTTTGAGAAACTAACCATTATCCTACTTCGATGAATAAAAGTAATGGTCTTTTCTTTTTTCGGAATATCGACGATTACGCCGCGGCGGCGGCGCCGAAATCTTTATAAAAAAAGAAAAATAAGAAATTGGAGAGGAAAAGCTTCCTGCGGAGTTTTTGTATCGTTTATCCAAACTACTCATTCGATAAAGGCAAGTATACCTTATCGCGTATAGTATATGATATTTGTAGAAAATTATCAAGGTCGTATTAAACTCGGGTCTATCGAGTACTTCTACTTCGAGAAAGCTAACTATTATTTTATCGGGAATAATATTAAAAAGGAGTAATAATTAAAGCTAAAAAAAAGAACAAAAAGAAAAATAAAGAAAAACAAAACTTGATTTAAACTTGCTTAAAATTCCATTACATAAAAAGAAAGATTACATAAATTGAAAGCTACATTACATTGCATGAAGGTAAATCTAAACTAGCTTGCATGGAATGAAAATACCAAAATTAAACTAAGCTTAAGAAAGAAAATTGCATTAATTAAAAACTAACTAAAACATGAAAAATAAGGAAAACTATACAAGAACAACCCAAATGGGCAGGGGGCAGGAGGAGGGAAGAGGAGGAAATGAGCTTCAGAATTTATAGGAGAAATTTTGGGTTACACACCATCGGTCACGGGCGTGACCCTGGGGCGTGTAATCACTGTTCTGCATCGGCTGGGACAGCGGCGTGGAGCTTGCGTGATGGCGGGAGAAAGTTGGACATTACACGCCCGTGTAACTTGGGTCACGGGCGTGTACCTGGGTGGCTGCAATCAATGCAGCATGGGCTTTAATTCGGCGCGACAGCGAGCAGGAATCATGCGCTGAAAGTCACGGGCGTGACCTATGGGTCACGAGCGTGACTTGGGTCAACTTCTCGACGGCTGCTCCTCGTCTCGACGGCATCCCGCTGGGAAGAAACTAAATTTACACGCCCCATGGTCACGGGCGTGACATTGGGTCGGCTTCATTAATTCCAGCATGGGCTGGCTTGCGGCGCGACGGTGGATTCGTCGAACGCCTAGATAGAGAGTTCGTCGAACGCAGCTCGAGTTTCGTCGAAGGCAGAGAGATTTCGTTGAACGCAGCTCGCGTTTCGTCGAACGCATCTCGGTTTTCATCGAACACAGATCTTTAGGTCACACGCCCTTGGTCACGGGCGTGACTGAGGGCGTGACTTGTGATTTTCTCCAATTTTTCCCAAAATTCTGCAAAAATTGAAATTAAGCTAAATTAGAAACAAAATTACAAAATAATTACTTATGACCTAAAATTGTCATGAAAAAGAAAAATACATATTAAATATTTACAAAATTTTCTATTAAAAGATATATAAATACCAGTGTTGTAGATGTCGGCCGACATGTCCGACATGTCGGCCGATATAAAGGTTTTGGGGATAAAACGCAACGACATCGATATTTTAAACAAAAATGTCGTTTTTGAAAATATCGCCCGATATATCGGTTTAACCCGATATATCTGGCGATATTTCGCGACCGATATATCGTTTCGTGCATCTCTTTAAGTCTAGCGTCGATGACTTTCTCATCTCGCTCTCATTTGGTGATCTTTATGCCGTTTATTGCAGTTGACATCTCTTTGTTATGTAATTTACAAATATAGATTATATGTATATATGTTTATTTTGTAGTTTATAAACATAAATTATGTACACAATTATACATATTTATAAAAATTGTGTATATATATGAATAAATTTATTTAAATATTAAAATCCGACATTATAAAATATTCCCGATATATCCCCCGCAATCCGACATCCGACATTTCAAACTCAAACCGACATGATTCCGACATCCGACATCTACAACCTTGATAAATACTACTTATCAGGTACCCCCTCCGCCAGCACCCGCATTCGCTCGCGAGGCCCGTGCCTCTGCCTTGAAGAAGAGCTCGCCCACTCTGGGCGAACTCGGTTTCCCTTCTCATGTCTTGGGCGCGCCTCTCTTCGATTTAGTGCATTCAGACATTTGGGGCCCTTATAAAACTGTTAGTTTGTCTGAATTTATTTACTTTCTACCTTTATTGATTATCATTCTCGCATGACATGGTTGTATTTACCGTGTGATCGCTCTGAAATTCTGTGTATTTCGCTCCTTCGATGAGACTCAATCTCAATTTTCGAGCTCAATCAAAATCCTTCGCATCGATAATACGTAATATACGATTCACCAATGCTAGGAATCTTGCGATACGTTAGGGATTTTCCACCAAACCTCCTGTGTCTATACCCCACAACAAAATTGTGTGGCCGAGCGGAAGAACCCCCACCTCCTTGAGGTTGCCTGCTCTCTTATGTTCCAAATGCAAGTTCCTAAGCTCTTTTGGTAGTTTGTAGTCTCCACCACCTGCTATAAATTAATCGCATGCCCTCATCTTTCCTCAACTTTGCGACGCGATTCTCCATCTTATTTCCTTTAAGACCTCTCTTCCTTTTTGTCACGACCCGTCTAAAAGCAAAAGTCAGATTGTGCTTCGGGCGGATCGTGATGCCAAACACATGGGATACAAAGTGCTGGTACAAATTTCATACAATGAAAATCCCAAGGAAATGAACATGCAACAACATCAAACTCCAGTACATAACTTTTAACCTAGTAGCTGTCCATGGATCAAGAGAAAATGACTGATCATAATTATTACATAATATGCAATATCCGACAGTAAAGGAAATACAACATAGAACTGACACAACACGAAATAAGATAAACCTCCAAGAATAGAAACTTGTCGCGGATCGGGCTCAGGTGGCGGGTGGCGCAGTCATTGACGCTAAGGCAAATTCCAAAACAAACAAAGAAAAAACATCAGAACATTGGTAAAAGTAAAGTAAATTACACAACTAGCAAGGTGTCAGAAATGTACGTGTACAAATTTTCAGGAAACGAAGCTAGCAAAACAGGCAAGTAAATGAGTTAAGCAGAAACAACCAGAATTATTAGCCTACTCTAGGGTGTATATATATTCATGCATGTAATGACATAAGCTGTGACAAATGAAGAATATAGGTGTTTTTATTTGATGCAGAAGATTCATGATTCAGAAGGATTCAAGATCAGATTCAAGAATTATCAGAGATTCAGAATTTTTGCCCGTAATCTCTAAGGGGTGGAGCTTGCGAACCCTCACCCTTGAGCCAGGGAGTTCATGCTCGCTATGACCGGTCCTTTGTTCCCGTTAGGGATTCAAGAGGGAACTCAAGTCAAGGAGTTGCATCAATTAAACACTTATTTTCAATGTTTGCTTATGATATTAATGAATGAAATGATTCATATTTTAGTGATTCCTAGCGTATTAAGACAAGCTAACAATTTGATGATTCAGGTATTCAAAAGTAAAATTCATAAACATAGGAAAAGTTGCATCAAGCTAAGATCAATGTTTGCAAGCGAGAGATTTCTCTGCTTGCCTTAAGGCCAAATATGATGGTGGCCACTAAGTGGCGCAAGCAAATTTAGAAACCCTATTTAAACCTGTTCAAGAACAACAAAAGTGATATTCGATATAACAAAATTCACTATGCTAACTTAAACAAGAGAGGGTCTAGCCAAATTATCGTCCTCAAAGGTGAGGGAGAGGAGATTACCATGCATAAATCAGAATTCGACGGCACTTTGGCTAGGTAAACCCTAAATCGGAAGGGGTTTTGATTGATCCCACCAATTAATTCGATGAGCGGTGCCAGAAATCACAATTACAAGGTGGTTAGACGATTATAAGAGGGCATAAATTTTGGATCACAAATATTTGTGCAAATCGAAGTCTAAAAAAAATTATACGTTATCCAAAATTCTGAATGAGAGGGATGGTGGAAGAATTTTACCCAAAAGAAGCTAAATCTGATCCCAAGGAGGAGAGGGAAGGAAACCCTAGGTTTCCCTCTTGAAATCACCGGCCAAAACGAAGAGGGAGAAGGAACTTTAGGGCTGCCGGCCCTAGGAGGAGAGGGTGGAGGAAGTTGTCGACCCTTGAGGGGGAGAAGAAGTGTTGCTGTCACGACCCGTCTAATAGCAAATATCATAGTGCACTGCGGGCGGGTCGTAAATCGGCAGTGCAATTCACAAGAAGACTCTCATTTCTCGCTGACACTTAGGAGCTAACTAGAAGGGGATACAGGAGGACCGAATGAGATTGATAGACAAGCGGAACAAGAAGCACTGATTACGAATACCGGGGTCTTGAAACTTGAGATTCTAACACATTTCATACCGTCAGGTACATAGATCATGTAATAATTATAGCATTTTCATTGGACAACTCTAGGTAATGATCATGCAAATACAACAATGAGATTATGTGCGATGTCAAGCAAATAGTAAATTCATGTGTGTACAATCATTATTGTTGTTCTTAGCTTCACACTTGTGCAGTGATTTATGATATGAATGCAAATGAATGGATACACATGCCATGTTCATTGGACAACTCTAGGTAATGATCATGCAAATAATGAGATAATTAGATCATGTAATAATTATAACATTTTCATTGGACAACTCTAGGTAATGATCATGCAAATACAACAATGAGATTATGTGCGATGTCAAGCAAATAGTAAATTCATGTGTGTACAATCATTATTGATTGTTCTTAGCTTCACACTTGTGCAGTGATTTATGATATAATGCAAATGAATGGATACACATGCCATGTTAAGTGCTCATTTCACTTAACATGTTATGCATATTATGATCTAATGTCATCGCACTTGAAAATATTAAACTGGTCATATCCATTTAATATTCGCAAGCGGTGTATATCCTAGTGAAATTCATATGCACAAAAATGTTAAATTTGCATATAAACCCTTAATATTCGTGTGCATACTACTCATGCTTATGAGTGTATTGTGTGCGTGTTTCATCTGCGAGCAACATATAATGACAAGGTGAGTGAAGGAATGATGCATGCATAAATATACTTCTAATAAGATTCAAAATAGGTGAAAAATCATAAAATACTTTATCTTTAGAAGCAAACCTGACTCTGATACCAACTGTCACGACCCGTCTAATAGCAAATATCCGAGCGCGCTCCGGGCGGGTCGTGATGCCACAGACTTGGGGGAAAGAATCTCCATGTCTATTAGGCGGAAGGTGAGATACTGATAATTAGTTTTAAAATAATAATTTTAGAGTAAAATAGATTGTTTTTATGCGGAAGCTTTAAAATTTGGCAGTGAGATTATTAGATGCACGTGTATTTTTAATAAAACTCATGATACAAGTTCAGATATAGATTTTCTTACAATGACAAATCTAGAGAAATGAACATGCAAATCATGTCAAATTCTTATACATATATTAATTAGCCTAGCAGTTATCCATGATAACATAAAAAATGACTAATCGTAATTATTACATAAAAGAAATATCTGACAGTTAAATGAAATGAAACATAAACATAGAACCTGTCACGACAAGAAGATAAATATCCAGAAGCTGGAGCTTGATACAGATCGGGCTCAGGAAGCCGGCGGCGTAGTCACGGATGCTAAGGCAAATTCCAAAACAAGAAGGAAAAAGCCTCAGAACTTTGAAACAAAAGTGAGCAAGGTAAAAAAATATAATGCAAGTAGGGGCAACTAGAAATATACGTATACTGATTTTCATGAAACAGATCTAGCAAAACAGGCAAGTAAATGAGTCAAACAAAAACTACTAGAATTATTAGTCCACTCTAGAGTGTAGCAGGTGTTCGTTCATGTAAAGACAAGCTATAACAAATGAAAGGTGTATGTGTCAGATTCATGATTCAGAAGGATTCAAATTCAGATTCAAGATTTATCAGAGATTCAGAGTTGTTGCCCGTGATCACTAAGGGGTGGCTCTTGCGAACCCTCACCCTTGAGCTAGAGAGTTCATGCTCGCTGTGACCGGTCATTTGCTCCTGTTAGGGATTCAAGAAGGAACCCAAGTCAAGGAGTTGCATCAATTAAACACCACCCTTCATTATTTTCTTATGTGATTAATGAATTAAATGATTCATAATTTTAGTGATTCTAGCATATCAAGATATGTTACCAGTTACTGATTCAGATATAGCAAGAGTAGAATTTACAAACATGAAAACAGGGGAATCAAGTCATGGAACAATAATTACACAAGTCTTAGAGCCAGAAAGACATAAGAAACAAGATTCGATGACACAGAAGAAACTAGATAGAGAGTTTTGAAACTTGCGGGTTCAAGTATTCACGAGTGATAAGATTACTCCGCATCATTTTCTAGGATACCAAGTATTCATTCAGATTAATTCGTTTCAAGATACGATTATCTTCTTAGTAAACATGTGCATGATTAGAAAATTTTACATAAAACGCGATTCATTTATTCGCTTGCAAGAAACCTTAGTATTTGTCTTTATACAAATTACTGCTTATGCTCAAAAACAACTAGTCTTCCAATTATCCATCAAATGAGACACGATTCATCTAAGTGGAAATCCAATTAAAATCATCATTCATATTCACAACTCATGATATTCCAAACGCGTGAAACCTCAAACTACTAACAAGTCAATTTAGGCATTCAAGATCTAAGCTTATTTGACGAAACATGTATTCAAAAATGAAGTCATAAAATCATAAGAACAGACGAAATAATTAAACTCAATGTTCGCAAGAGAGAGGGATCTCTAATTGCCTTAAGGTGCGGCTGAAACTGACGGCGGCGGCTAAGCGGCGCAAGCAAAAATCAGAACCCTATTTCGAACCTCCCTCAAATGTGAGGGGGGAAGAGATTACCACGCGGAAATGGAGATTTTGCGGCGCTTGGCTAGGAAAAACACTAAATCGGAAAGGGCTTTGCGTGATCCCACCAATTGAATCGAGGAGTGACACCAGAAATCAAGAACAAATCACGGTTAGGCGATTAAAATAGGGCAAGAATCTTGAATCACAAGTTGAACGCAAAATTGAAGGCACAATTTCCAAGATAAAAATAGGGAAATCTGAATAAAGGTGAAAATAGGAGTTTCTTACCCAAGGAGACCAATTTCGGACTCAAAAATCCGAGTAAAGGAGATTTCGAGCAAAACCCTAGGAGTCCCCTTCGCAAAACTTAGCCAAAACGGACACAAGGAGGGCTGCCGGAGGAGGAGGTTGCGGCTGCCGGCCTTGAGGGGAGGGAAGAAGCCGATGCCGATCTCCAGAATTGGAGAGGAGGTTACCGGCCCTCTTAGAGGAGAGAGCTGCTGCGACTGACCCTTTGGAGGAGAAGTGCTGCTGCGACCTTGAGGAAGGGAGGCTGGAGGCAGGGCTACTGTCGGCCACGAGCACAGAGGAGGGGGGAGGAAGAGGTCGGCGCAAGCAGGGGTAGCGGCTGGAGCGGCGATCAGGAGGAGAAGACGCCGCGCGCGGAAGACAGGAAGTGGGAGACGGGTGCGGAATCAGAAGTCTGCGGGAGATTAAATCATTAATAGAGATTTAATTCATTTAAATCCCCCCTTTTTTGTATGGGTTGTTACAGTTGCTGAGGCTTGGGGAGGAGGAGAAGCTGCCGGCCACAGCAGGAGGAGGAGGCAAGGCGGCCGCCGACCACGAGTGCAGAGGAAGCAGGAGATGTGGCGAGCGGGGGCCGGCACGATCGGGAGGCGATGCGTGCGAAAGACGAGAGCAGCGGAAGACGGAAGCGGGTTGCGGCGCAAACAGGAGACACGAGATGCGGGAACCCTCGACCGAAATTAAAATAGAGGGATGAGGGGGGGGGGGGGGGGGGGGAGCTGCGGCTAGGTATAGAGGGAACCCATTAACTTATTTACAGGAAAGCCCATAATTTAAAATTAATTGAAATCTTTTGGGTTGTTACACTTTTGAATCCTCCTGTCTTCGAAAGTGTTTGCTTGTCCATCATTTTGCCCCTCATGTGGACAAACTGGCCTCACGCACCACCAAGGATATGTTTGATGCGCACTCTCGCACGCAAATGGGTTTTGTGCCACTCTCCTACCAATTTGAAAACTGTTATTTCCGTTGATGTCGCCTTCCTCAAGGATTAGCCCTTCTACTCCTCTACTTCTGATACCATATCAACTGTTATCCCGCTTCCCAACGTCCCCATCACCAACTCTCAATAATCCGTGCTACCACCATCTGCTTCTCCACCCCCTCTCCTCTCACCGTATACACTCGTCGTTTTCATTTTAATTCTCTGGGACAGCTGACCCTACTGATAACGCTTCACGGCCAGCTGCACAAACTACAACTCCCATCCACAACGACGTCCCATCTACAACTCACCCTCTATCTCACTATGTCTCCTTTCACCGCTTAACTTTAGACTCCACAGGTTTGCAGCTTCCTTGTCCTTTATTTCTACCCCCTCTTCTTTTCAGGAGGCTCTCCAGTATCTGGGGTGACGAGCCACGATTGATGGTGAAATGGCTGCCCTCCAGGCCAATTTGACATTAGACCTTGTCCCCTTCCTCCTGGTCAATCTCGTGTGGGCTGTAAACGGGCCTTCACTATTAAGCACTGTCCTGATGGGATGGTTGAGTGCCTCAAAGCCCGTTTTGTGGCTCGCGGTTTCACTCAACAATATGACCTTAACTATGAAGAAACGTTCTCTCCAGTTGCTAAGATGAATATGTTACGAGTCTTGATCTCCTTGGCCGTCCATCGTCTTAAGCAATTGCATCAACTTAATATCAAGAATGCATTCCTTAATGACGATCTAGTAGAGATTGTTTACTTGCAGCAACCTCCTCGTTATGAAACCATGAGTAAGTCTCTTATCTGCCATCTCAAGAAATCTATCTATGGCTTGAAGTAGTCCCATCAGGCTTGGTTTGATAAGTTCAGTCAGGTCGTTTGAGACTTTGGCTTCATTTGGAGCTCAACAGACATCTCCTTATTTACTCGGCGTTGCTCAACAGACTCGATAATACTTCTTGTGTATATTGACGATATTATTATCATAGGTGATGATCTAAATGGTATATCTATGATCAAGAAGCACTTGACTCACTTTCAGACCAAAGATTTGGGTCGCCTTCGATAATTTTTGGGTATTGAGATAAACCTGATGGGATCGTCTTGTCTTAATGAAAGTTCTATCTCGATCTTCTTCATGATAAAGTCTACTCAAGTTGCAAGTCTGCTAACACACCAATAGATGCCAACAACAAGCTTTGTGCTCACGCATCCGACTCTGATCTGCTTTTCCCTAATTCAGAGTACTATCGTCTTCTTGTTGGTAAATTTACAAGGCCCGATATCTCATTTGTTGTTGGTGTGGTTAACCGCTTCACACATGCTCCTCGGATATCCCACCTCCAAGTTGTCGAGCGAAATCCTTTGGTATCTGAAGAATACTCCGGGATAAGGGTCGTCCCTATCATTTGTTGTTTATTCTGATGCAAATTATGTTGACTCCATGGATGTCGTCGGTCTACGGGTGATTAGTACTTTTATTTTGGAGGACACCTCGTCACTTGGCGGAGAATGTAACAGACGGCGGTGGCACGCTCCTCTGCGGAGACTGAGTATCGTTCGATGACGTCTGCTGTTTCTGAACTTACGTGGCTAGAAAGTCTTCTTACTGGAAAAAGTTAAACTTCAAAAAATTGATCAGCGACCGACAAATACCCGTTGCCGAGCAAATCTCTGATATCCTCACCAAGGCCTTAATGTGCTCCCTATACCGTCCGTTCGTTTCCAAGCTTGGCTTCTACAATCTATATGCTCCAGCTTGCGGGAGTGTAAAAGAACTATAAATAAACCCAATGTAAAGGTTCACTTTCTTGGCCTATTAGAGATTCCTCTGATGTATAGATTGGTCCCACATCTTGGTTTGGAGTTAAGATATCACTTCTCCCTTCTTATATATGTGTACAAACACTTGCATTGTTTGTGTTTTACAAATTAATAAAAATATTTGAGCCTCGTATTCCAGGTTTTCTACTGTTTTAATTAGGACTGTATAATGCATACAAAGATAATTAAGATTTGTTGACCTACATAAGCTCTCATTATATATGAAGTTCTTATTTTACTAAAATGTTTTTGGTCATTATCTCAGTGCAATTTGCTCAATATAAGTTACTGCCCAGCTACAGAAGAAATTTCTCAAGGGAAGAGCTTAGTAAGTTTTATGTTTATTGCCGGTTTATAGAGCCTTTCTCTCTGATATTCATGAAACTTTATATGATTTTTCTAAACGAAGACATCAAATTGATTAATTGTATTTTCCTGCACAGATAGTGATTGTATATAATTCTCTGGGATGGAATCGTACGGAGTATGTCAAAATCCCGGTAAGTTCATTATTAACTCCTTTTTACCCAAATCTGATCCCCGTATAAATGACTCTTGGACAAGTCCTTCCAATTTCAAGGGAAAGATGTTATGCTCCGCTTTTATATTTTTCAGGCACCTGCTTTTTTTAAGCATTCTATAAGCTGCGTTGCTAACAACTGTTACAACAGAATGCCCACTTATCGTATTAGCACCTTGTTCTTTGATAGTAACTTGCAAACTACGAGGAGATTTAGTGAGCCATCTAGGCATATGCTCTTCATCACCCACATTTTAAACCAAATAAGAAAGAATGTTGTTAAGTGAACTTCAGATTTTAAGCCAAATTAGATATTGGTCACTTACTATGAGTAACATTCAAGAGAAACATCCTACTTTCCCTCCCGTACATCCACCCCCTCAGTCCTCCTTAAACAAGCAAAGCCTTTTCCCCTCCTCTGCCATCATCCAGCAGCCCAAATCTTCCCCTGTATTGCGTTCTGGGTGCTGTCTAACCACCCTACAGCAACCCAGAATTCCTGCCAAACATCCCACGCCACTTCTCCACCCCCAGCTCCCTGGAAGCTTGCTGCCGACCACCCAAAGCACCCTCCTGCAGGGTCTAAACTGATGTCTTTCTCCCTGGACAGCCATCCCCATGCACAGTTTGCTGAATGCTGCCTCCCTGCATGGTCCAAGGTTGCTGTCCCTGTTTCTGGACAGCCATATACAACATCTGAGTGCTGAAATCAGCCCCGGACAACCCTCTGAAACATATCCAGCCCTCCCCTCTTTACTATTTTTGGAAAGTTCAAGGTGTGTTGTTATCTCTTTAGCATTGGATCTTGTGTTTATTCTCTACTTGTAGAGATAGTGACTTATAATCTTTGTTTTCAATTGTTTTGGTCTTTGTATTTGTTCATTCTAAAAGTTATTTGTTTTCCTAGCACTCTTGCACTTGTACGACTTCTCGTGCCTCCTTATTTGGGAGCTTTAAGTATTGTGGCATAAGCCTATTTTGATTTATAATAATAATTATTATTGCACATTAAACTCGTCGGATATGTATGGTTGCATGTAGGAGCTTCCTTACTATTTATCCCGTCATATAGGACTGTCCTACGTCAGACTGGTATCAGAGCCCCAGGTTCGGGCTTAGTTTAAAATACGCGGGACTAGAACCTATATGTTTCACCATGTCATATCATAGTAGCAATTGCTATTCTAATCCTCTATTTGATGAACACGAGTCCACCCATTTCGTTAATCCTCTATTTGAGGACACAGATTCCACCACTGATTAAACACATAGAGTTCCCTCGGGAGGACCCTCATACTATCTTGATTATCCTCGTCCCCGACCCGTCACTTGTAGAAATCGTGTTAATCTTTTTCCACACTTTGATTCTTCTTGAGATAATTACCTTGAGGAATATCAAAAACTCTATAGAGGTCACCACCTTCAAGATAACATCTTGTGTAGTGGCCTTCCTAGTTTTCCGAAAACAGATATGTCGGTAGCCGAATTTCAACGATGGGTTAGTGATCAATTTGATCGCTTGGATGTTCATTTTGATCACATAAAGAGAATCTGTAAAAAAAACTTAAGGATTTAGGTCAAGCCATGGATGCGTCTAATAGTGCTCCCACTGACATGCGAGACCTGACACCTGGTTTTGATTCATCTCCTCTTGAGGAGACTCAGTGCCCACTTTATTTTGGAGTCGAGTCTGATCCTGATTATATAATACTGGTGGAGAGCGACACTAGTATGATTAGTGAGGATGGTCACGAGAGAGAGGACGAGCGGCTCAGTGACACTGTGATGGTATATCCATTCCTCACGTCTCACTTAGAGCTAGTGGCCCTTTCGGCTAGAGAGCTAGTCCTCGATGCTATACCTATTGACCCACTATTGAGTATGAACTTTTCTCACTCTTCCCCCGATGTCGTCCCAAGCCACATCACGATCGGGATCCAAGAGCATAGTGTTGATCTAATGATGATCGTCTCACCCATCTTTGGGAACACTAACCCTTGCGATGGTTTGCATCTGGAGGACCATCATCCTGTTGACGGGTTTTTTTGGAAACCCCTCTATTAAGCCTCATGTTGAACTACCAAGCCCTTGTGAGGATGATATTCCAATGAATGATCCCTTTCTGAGCACTAAAGTCGTGACACCTCTCCTAGTCATATCTCTGAGTCACTGAATTAGTTATCACTTCATGGAGGCATTTTAGAGTGGCATCCCAATGCCAAAGTCTTACACAGTCTTCAAGATGCTTATCTCACACATGACGAGTATTCTTACACACCACCTAGAGAGCCTCCAGATAAACCACCACTCTTTAGGGGCGTGTCACTATCTATGAGTTAGTCGAGAGCGAGATGCTCTCGATGGTCTTGAGTTCGATTCCATTATTATTAGTAATGACATTTTGGGTGTTTATTTAAATGATAATCACACTCGCGATGAATTTTTTTACACCCCACCCCCTGAACCCCCTGAACCCCCTGATCATGTGCCTCTATGGAATGAAACCTGAAGGGATGAAGAGTCTCTACATAGGAGTTCTGTTATGTCTGTCGACCATCATTCATTATCACTGTGTAGCATGCATGAGTCTATCCGATGTACGAGTACTTGCAATAAAATTGTTTATAAATTTTATGTTGATAGCCACAGGAGTTTGCAAAGCTTCAAAGAAGGAGAACAAATGTTGATTTGTATATGTGCTGTGAAGTTCCCATCTCGAAAATTAAATGCTAAGCGAATGGGTCCTTACACCGTGCTTAAGAGAATTGGAAAAAAAAATTTATGAGCTGGATATCCCGCAGAGTATGAGAATTTCACATGTATTCAACGTGGAAGATTTGACATCATTCTTTAAGCCACATGATTCCATGTTCCGTTCGCCCTCTACCACCACAACTCCTCAGCCTCCATTGTCGTCCACCACTCCACCACAGCTCCAGTTGTCCTCGATTTCCCCTTCCATTTTAGTGCCTTAGCTACAACCTTCGTCTACCACTCAGCTTCCGTCACAGCCCGAGTCCTCTGCACTGATTGATCATGCGACTTCTTTCACAGCAGTACGACATTCTCCGACAAAGGCATCACCTCGGCCTATTCCACAGTATTACGACATTCTCCAACACAGGCTTCACCTCGGCTTCTTCCACAGCAGTACCTTACAGTGTTTGATGGCGACGACATCAACAATACCTTCTTGCACATTGATATCTACTACTCCGACTCTGACATCTTTGACAACATCTCCTTCAGCGGCAGCACCAGTTACAGTACCATCGTCAGCTTCAACAATACCATCCTTGGTTCCATCGCCAGCATCCGCTTCACTGACCTACGAGTTCAGAGTTGCGGGGTTTCTCCTCGCATTCAGACGAGAGCACGCCCATCTTCATTCACGGAGATGAATGCTTTCAAGACGGGGGGGGGGGGGGGGGATTGATGTGGATAGCGACACACATATCGACTTACGCCAGAACCGTTCATCTTATGCGGATCGAGGATCCGTTAATTGTCCTTTTCATTTTTCATTTTGTGTTGTATTTTTACTTATTTTTGAGTCGCAACGATCGGACAATCATAACCGTCCGTTGCCCCCTGGAGTCTATATATTGAGGGTGAGGGCTCTCATTTTATGTATTGAAGGATTGGAGCATAGAAGCCATACTTTGGTCATTTCGGTGACGAAGTTGAGTTCCGGGTACGGAGCCTTGGAATCCCCACCACCTTGCCGTCCACCACCATCATCCTCCACCACAAGCCGCCGGCCAAAGCCCCTCCTCCCTTGTCCAAGAGGCCGGCAACTCCTCCCATCCCCTCTATCTTGACGTGAGCCTACCTCCATACCCCATCCCACTCTTTGTCGTGGAGCTGCCAACCCCTCCCCCCATTACATAGCCGGTCACCACCACCTTCATCCCCCACAAAAACTGTCCCACGAAAAACAGCCCTCTCTTCCCCATAATCCCACCTCCATCCCCACAATGCCTCCCTACCAAACTGCTGCCCCAAAACAGCCGGCCCCAAGCCTCTTCCCTCCCATTTTCCCCACTAGAGCACCCATAGCCGGCCACCCCAAGTCCACCATCTCTCTCCATTCACCATAATTCCATCTCCAACGATCACCGGAGTACGTTTCCGGCCACATCCGGTGGTCCATCTCCACTTTATCTCTTTCATCATTTTAAGTTTTCCGGCGATTGCCGGTAAATATATCCGGAGAACACCACCACCACCACCCGGCAGCCACTACCATCCGGCAGCCACCTCCAGCCACCACCACCCTCCAGCCGGCCAACACACTCATTCCCCATTAACCACCCCCACTACCTCCAAGCCACCCACTACCCCCATTTCCTTTTATTTAGGAACTGCCTGCTAAAATTAAGCCCCCACTAATTCCTCTTTTCCTTCCCCCCCCCCCAATCCCCTCCCTCATTCTCACGTGGAACCACTACAACCCCTCCCCATTTCTCCAAAACAAACCCTCTCCCACTGTTAGTTGGCTGAACCACTCCCCATTCCCCTACATTCACTCCAACCAGTTTTCTCCCCACTCTCTTTCCTACTTTCCCTCACGTGGATCCACCCCCTCACTTCCCCTTCAACCAGCAAAGCCTTTTCCCCTCCTCTGCCATCACCCAGCGGCCCAAATCTTCCCCTGTATTGCCTTCCGTGTGCTGTCCAGCCACCCTACAGCAACCCAAAATTCCTGCCAAACATCCGACGGCACTTCTCCACCCCCAGCCCCCTGGAAGCTTGCTTCCGCGGCCACCCAAAGCACCCTCCTGCAGTGTCTAAACTGCAGTTTTTCTCCCTGGACAGCCATCTCCATCCACAGTTTGCTAAATGCTGCCTCCCTGCACGGTCCAAGGTTGCTGTCCCTATTTCTGGACAGCCATGTACAGCATCTGAGTGCTGAAATCAGCCCCGGACAGCCCTCTGAAGCATCTCCAGCCCTCCCCTCTTTACTATTTTTGCAAAGTTCAAGGTGTGTTGTTATTTCTTTCGCATTGGATCTTGTGTTTGTTCTCACCTTGTAGAGATAGTGGCTTATAATCTTTGTTTTTAGTTGTTTTGGTCTTTGCATTTGCTCATTCTAAAAGTTATTTGATTTTCTGGCACTCTTGCACTTATATGATTTCTCGTGCCTCCGTATTTGTGAGCTTTAACTATTGTGGCATAAGTCTATTTTGATTTATAAAACTAATTATTATTGCAAGCTAAATTCGTCGGATATGTATGGTCGCATGTAGGAGTTTCCTCACTATTTGTCCCATCATATAGGACCGTCCTGCGTCAGGGTGTACCATACCAAATCAACATAGAGTCAACACATTCTTCCTTCTAAGCAAATTAACTATGACTAATTTTTCTTGTACAAAAGCACGTTTTTTTTAAAGTTAAGGTATTGTAGTATTTCTTGTTGTATCTTTTTAGTCTAACTGCCGACTAAACTTTGGTTATATGTAAAATAAGAGATTGAGCATTCACAATTAATATATGATTTTTTCGTTCACACACACCATTTTGTTGAAGGGTGTAGGCTCGAGATATGATGTGAAGTACAATAAAGATGAAAAAAATGTTGAAATTCATTATTGAAATCTTTTTTATCATTATCTGATTGAAAAAACATAAATAGAAATACCAAAATTCTTTGTTATAATTTTTTTTGCAAAATAGTAAATACCTTGTATTCATTCTTTTAGGGTGGTGTTAAAGGCAAACCAGAATTGGCTATAGGCAAACCAATTTCTATGATTTATTACGCGCCTTTTGAAAATACGCTTTGTACATGCATTTTTAGGAAAAGTGTTCAACACGAAAATTGTAGATCTCGTCGAGATCTACAACTTTCGTGTTGAACACTTTTCCTAAAAATGCACGCACAGGGCGTATTTTCAAAAAATTCGCTATAGTTACGATCATGGCGACAATACGCCTTGTGCGTGCATTTTTAGGAAAAGTGTTCAACACGAAAGTTGTAGATCTCGACGACATCTACAATTTTCGTGTTGAACACTTTTCCTAAAAATGCATGTACAAAGAGTATTTTCAAAAGGCGCGTAATAACTCATAGAAATTGGTTTGCCAATAGCCAATTCTGGTTTGCCTCTAACACCACCCTTCTTTTATTAAAAATAAAAAAGTAATTCCAGAGTAGTCGTTAATAAATGTAACAAAATAATAATAATTATTATTACAAGAGAATTTTATTGGACCCCAAACAAGAGAATAGTCGAAAATGAAAATGGACGAAGGCTAAGTTTATTGGTGCGACTTGTGTAGGATAATCAGTGATATTTCTCTAACTCACAAGTCTCCCAAGAAATTTGAGACACTAATTCACAACCATGTACAAATTTCTGAATAGTGGATAAAGGTGGATGTCCAAGTCTACGATGTCAGAGAACGTGATTTGCAGAAGAACTATGGGCAGAGATAGACCATATGCTCCAAGAATAGATAGAAACCATATGCCTCATGACCCGATCCAATCACCTTCTTGGTTGTAGTATCCTAAAAGACAATAACATGGAAAGAATGTCTTATATTCTCCAATAATCGATAGAGTCCATATACCCCACGACCTCATCCAATCACCTTCTTCATCATAATATCCTGAAAGACGATAAAAAAGAGAGGAAAGAATGTAACATACTATTTAAATCAACACATAATTTTTGAATATAAAGAAGACAAAAGGAAAAAAAGAATATGAAAATAAATGGCTGCTTATTAAGAGAACTAAGTTGAATATTTCTAATCCCCATTACTATGATAGAGGAACTGTCAACGAAACACACATTTAAAATCATAAGATGACGAAGATACATGCATAGGAGGCATAAGTTCAGAAGCCCCAGAGCCTATAATCAATTTATGGAAAGAAAAAAGATAAGCATTACCTGTACGAAAAGACTTATCAGAAACCTTTAATAATATAGTCTAGAATGCCCTATACTTGTTGGCAGATAGAGTCATAGAAAAAGAGCTGATATCAGATGATGATGCATATGTTGAAGTAGGAGAGTGCTTGACAGAAGAAGCTTGATGAACAACAAGACAACAAGATGAGTCTATCACATCTCGAAGACATGATTGTCACCTTGACAAATTTTGTTTGTTTGTATTTCCAATGTATCTACTGTTACGATGAAAGAGGAGAAACGAACCTTAGGGTTCTGTCCCTCTTCACTCGCGATCTATCGCTTCAACGAGCCGACCATCCTTTTTATATCTTCAAGGGAACCATACGGGCTTAGTCTTAGCCACTCTTATCCTCACCACCCGGTGAGGGGGTTACTTGACATTTAACACCCCCCCTCAAGCTAACCCCATAAGCATCCAGCATTCCGAGCTTAAGGGAGTAAGAACGTAGGGATTTGCCAGAGACCGCTTTAGTGAGCATGTCGGCCAGTTGATCTTCAGAGTGCCCAAACACCACAGGCACAGTTTGATCCTGAATTTTGTCTCGCACAAAATGGCAATCAATTTCAATATGCTTTGTTCTCTCGTGAAAGACAGGATTGTTAGATATATGAATTGCAGCTTGATTATCACAATGGAGTTGCATAGCCTCAATGACAGGAAATCCCATTTCCCCCAAGATAGATTTAACCCAAACCAGTTCACACGCAGTAACAGCAATGGCACGGTACTCTGCTTCAGTGGAGGAACGAGCCACAACATTTTGTTTTTTACTTCTCCAGGAAATAAGATTGCCACCAACAAAGATGGTATACCCACTAGTAGATCTTCTGTCCACGGAAGAGCCTGCCCAATCAGCATCACAGTACCCGTGGACCTTAAGATGGCCATGGTTTTGATAGATAATGCCTTTTCCAGGGTCCTTTTTTAAATACTTGAGAATCCGCAGAACAGCTTGATAGTGATGAACTTTAGGGTTGTGCATGAATTGACTAACCAATCCAACAGCGAAGGAGATATCAGGTCTGGTGATTGTCAAATAAATCAATTTCCCCACAATTCGTTGAAAATCAGACTTCCTCTCAAGATCTGGAGAGGTCTCCTTATGAATGTCATAACTAGGGTTCACAGGACTATCCACAGGTTTGACTCCCAAATATCCAACATCATTAAGAAGGTCCAAGACATACTTCCGCTGGGAGATCATAATCTTCCCGGCAGAACGCGCAATCTCAATTCCAAGAAAGTACCGAAGGAGACCCAAATCCTTTATTTCAAAAGCGGACGCTAATTCCTCCTTAACTCGAGTAATATGGAGGTCATCCGTTCCTGTAATAATGATATCATCCACATAGACTACGAGAATAGTAGTGCATTCCTCCCCTTTGTAGACAAAGACAGAATGATCTGAAGTACAGCGATTGAAATTCAGATGAACAAGTTTATCACTTAGCTTGGCAAACCAGGCACGTGGAGACTGTTTGACGCCATATAGGGCTTTCTTGAGGCGGCACACATGTCCTTTAGGAACATCCATACCAGGAGGTGGAGTCATATAGATTTCTTCCTCCAATTCACCATGTAGGAAAGCATTTTTAACATCGAGTTGATGTAGAGTCCAAGACTTATGAGCAGCAATAGATAGGAGTATTCTGACTGAGTTCAATTTAGCAACTGGAGCAAAGGTCTCTTGGAAGTCTACACCATTAACCTGAGTAAAACCTTTAGCTACCAATCTCGCTTTGTACCTATCAAGAGTTCCATCTTGTAGAAATTTAGTAGTATAAATCCATTTGCATCCGACTAGATGGCGCCCATGAGGAATAGGAACAATTTCCCAAGTTTTTTGACGTTGAAGAGCGTTCATCTCCTCCTCCATAGCCTTTACCCAGTGGAAATTTGAGCTAGCCTCTAAAAAACTGTTAGGAATAGGAATAGAGGAAACAGAAGCAAGATAAACTTGTAATGAGTGAGAGATAGAGTGATACCCAACATACTTATCCATAGGATATCTAGTACGACCACTCTGAATTTGAAGAGCAGAAGGGATCTCTGAAGTGGTGTTGTAGCTTGGATCTGGCGAAGTGGTGGTAGGTGGTGGAGCATGAGTGTGACATTCTTGTCCAGTCTTGATGTTTTTCCTTCTTTGATATACTTGAAGATTCCCTTTTCTGCTGTAAACCCGAAGATCACTCGTTGGGGTTTCCTTTATAACAGGAATATCAACACTTTCTGGAGCAGTCACATCAACAAGAACAGGAAGAGGAGGCAACATGTCACTTTCTTCTTTGCTTTCCTTTTGAAACGTGATGTGTTTGCCCTCATTGGAATAATAAGGAGTGTTCTCGAAAAAGGTAACATCTTTTGATATAAACCTTCTCCGGAGAGCAGGAGAATAACACTTATATCCCTTTTGGTTGGCAGCATATCCCACAAAGACACATTTTATTGATTGTGGCCCTAATTTGTCCTTTTGAGGCCCCACGATGTGAACAAAGGCAACGCACCCAAACACCTTAGGAGGAAGGTTGAATAGAGGCATATTTGGGCAGAGAATCTGTAGGGGATATTTTCCTCCCAAAGTACCGGTAGCCATCCTATTAATAAGATAGACGGATGTGAGAACTCCTTCATCCCATAGTCCCTTAGGGACGAACGTCTCTTGCAACAAGCATCGAGTGGTCTCCAAGATATGACGATTCTTTCTTTCGGCAACCCCATTCTGTTGAGGAGTCCCCGGACAGGAAGATTGGAAAATAATCCCATGATCTCTCAGAAATAGCTGAAGGTCACTGCACGTATATTCGCCTCCATTGTCACTCCTAAGAATTTTAATTCCAGTTCCAAATTGAGTCTGCACGTAATGATAGAACAACTGAAATATTTTTGAGACTTCATCCTTCCTTTTCATGAGGTACACCCAGGTAAAGCGTGAGTGATCATCAATAAAGGAAACAAAATATTGAAAACCATTCACAGAACAAATAGGAGATGTCCAGACATCGGAATGTATCAAATCAAAACATTTCAAACTTCGGCTCAAACTAGGAGCATAATTAGTCCTACAATGCTTTGAAAATTCACAAGACTGACAATCAAAAGTAACAGTTTTAACATTAAGCAAATGCGAAAAAATAGCTTTCAAGGTCTTCAAACTAGCATGCCCAAATCTCTTGTGCCACAGCCTCAACTGATCCTGGTCGGTAATTTTCTGAGAACTGAGAGCCTGACAGTTATCCATGACATACACTCCACCTGACTCATGTCCACCACCAATCGTCTTCCCACTCGCCAGATCCTGAAACACACAATGAGAGGAGAAAAAGGTGATAGAGCAGTTAAGTTGTTTAGTTAAACTGCTAACAGACAAGAGATTTGTAGGAAATGAGGGAACAATAATTACAGATTTGAGAGAGACAGATGGAGAAAGATGAATAACCCCTTTACCAGTCACAGACGCCGAGGATCCATCAGCGAGTTTCACACTGCCAGAGGTAGGTAAAATAGAGGAGACTCCCATAGAAGATCCGGTCATGTGATCGGAAGCCCCCGAGTCAATAATCCAAGGGGTGGATAGATCTTTAGAGGACACAGTAGTAGAGCGAACATGAGCGGCCGTACCTGCCAAATCACCAGCAGAGTTGGCTTTCAGAGCCTTGAGTTCTCTAATCAAACTCTCATTTTCTGCCTGAAGATGCCCAGAATTATCAAGGTGGCCATACATAGCAGTAGAAGGCCTCACATATTTCCCATCAGAACCCCGAATCCATCCTGGAGGGATTAAATGAGGGTGAAGATCCCAACATTTCTCTTTCCCATGGCCTTTCTTCCCACAGTGAGGGCACTTCATTTTACTCTTGTCTTCTTGCCTCATATTTCTAGGATGTCATTTCTTCTGTTCAGCAGCAAGGGCAGACTTCTCATGACCCACATGAGTATCTGAACGAAGAGAGTTTATACGACTAGCTTCTCCCCTAATATAGTGAGCCACAGTCTCTAGATCAGGCACAGAATCACGTCCCAACATCTGAACCCTCTGGAATTCAAGTTCAGGAGGGAGACCAGAGAGCATCTCAAATACCCTCCGTTGCATGAGTTCAGTCTTGTAGTCTTCAATAGTCTGAATAGCAGAATACTGATCAATTTCAGCCCACTTATGAGTCAACTTGCCATAATATTCTTCGAAGTCCCCCATTCCAGCCATGTGGATCTGTTCAGTTTGGAGTTGATATATTCTCGCCAAGTCCTTTTTTTTGAGTAATTTCGTTCGATCTGTTCCCACATTTCTTTTGCAGTTTCACAAAATAGAAAGTGGCTTGCAATCTTGGGTTCCATAGAATTGACAAGCCAATTAATCACTGTTAGATTCTCACCTTCCCATTCCTCGTATTTGGGATCGGTCTTGTTTGGAGCCGGCTTGGATCCTGTGAGAAAACCCAGTCTTCGACGGCTCCCAATGAAAATCCTCATAGACTGAGCCCATAGAAGGTAATTCCTTCCATTGAGTTTAATGTGAGTAACACCTTGACTGAAGTCCATGTTAGAACTCCCTCCATAGTATCTGGGTTGGTTGACGGCCCCTTCAGAGGCATTTGCACTTTTCAAGTTGTCCTCCATACGGGCACACAAGCCGGAGGACCTTTAGGAAGCAGACGGATAACCAGCCGCAGCAGCAGGAGGACCTTCAGGTCAGAACCACGGCGGCAGCAGGACAATCGGCAGGAGCAGGACCTTCAGGTCGCGGCAGCGGCAGCAGCAGCAGAAGGAGAACCTCCAGGTCAGAACCACGGCGACAGCGGCAGCAGCAGCAGCAGAACAACAGCGGCAGGACGAGGCTCCAGATCGATCACCGTCGTCGAGGAAGATCGAAGAGATCGTCGTCGTCGAAGAAGATCACCGATGCGAGGAAGATCGAAGGAATCGTCGGCGAGATCGAGCAGATCGACGGGATCAAGCATAAGAAACGATCGACGGGATCGAGCAGACGAACAGAAGAAACGATCGACGGGATCGAGTAGATCAAGCGACGACGGAAACGGCAGTTCTGAGGACGACGAGATGGAGCAGATCGCACAGTTCTGAGATCGAAGAAATCGGCTATGATACCATGTTACGATGAAAGAGGAGAAACGAACCTTAGGGTTCTGTCCCTCTTCACTCGCGATCTATCGCTTCAACGAGCCGACCATCCTTTTTATATCTTCAAGGGAACCAGATGGGCTTAGTCTTAGCCACTCTTATCCTCACCACCCGGTGAGGGGGTTACTTGACATTTAACATCTACCACAAGGGGAGGTCGACATGACCACATGAAGTATTATCTCATCTACGATTGCCACGACCATGACTACAATTAGAGGAATCTGAACTCCATGAGCATGACCAACATAGAAGATAAATAGAACATATGTATGAATAGTGACTGGGTAGCTTGACCCGAAGCAAGTGGACGAACATGACATGTAGAGCAGTACTTGAGATGGTGTTAAGAAAATGAGACTGTAACCCCTCATGATATGGGTGAACATGACAGTCAAAAGTGGTTGATATTTATGTTAAATGATTGGATATGTAGATGCGTTTTTCTTCCGCTGCTTGAGATAAAATGTTGAAACAAGATATATATACTGAGATGGTAATTACCCGTACCTCCCCTGTAAGTTAGCATAATTACTGAGAGCACCCCTCTTATTTTCGAAATTACAAAAACCTCCCCTGAACTTTTCGTTTCATAACACCATGAACAAAAATTCAGGGTTTTTCTGTAATGAAATTGTACACCAATGGGGGTTTTTTTAATGAAATTAAAACTTCAAGGGAAGTTTTTGTAATTATGCTAACTTATAGGGGAGTTTTTTGTAATTTCGAAAATAAGAGGAGTGCTCTCAGTAATTTAGCAAAGTTAGAGGGGAGGTCCCGGTAAATGGCCCATACCCATACATATATATATATATACATACAAACACACACACACACGAGTGACAGGGCACGACAGCGACATTCGGCGGGGGTGGAGACATTCGGCGGGGGAGGCAACATTCGGCGAAGTGCGGCAAGCGGGGGCGGGGGAAACATACGACCAGGGGGGGTGTGGCAACATTCGGTGGGGGATGACAACATGCGGCGCGCGGCAAATAACGACGAGCGATAACTAACAGCGGGATAAAACTAACGGCGGACGACAACATTCGTCATGCAGCAGCATTAGTCGGGCGACAACATTCGTCGTGCGACAACATTCGTCAGGAGGCATATAATAATCACTTATTCCAAATTTAAGAATGTTGTTGTTAATTGTATTCGCATGCGCGGGACCCACCGTGCCCCGCGCGATAGTTCTCCCCCACTGGCACGGACTACGCCCGTGCACTATTCCTCCCTTACGTCGGGCAACACACATGGATGTTGTTTCCCCGCTCGCATAGGCTTCACTCGTGCAAGGATGATCTCTTGCGGCGGGCTCCGCCCAACAGCGAGCTGGCTACGCCTGCATTCGATCCACGCTTCTTCTAGCCAGCCCTAACGCCCTGAAACCCTCACGCTTCCTCCTCTTTGTTGGTGATGGGGCAATGCCCCAATCCTATCTGCGATGGTGACATGGCTACACCCATGTCCTAACTGCAACGGTGACCGTGATGGGGTTCCGCCGCTATCCCTAATTGTGGCCGTGAATTGAATTCTAAACATTATCTTATTTGCAGTTGAAGCAAAAAAAATAAAAATAAAAACATTTCTTCCATTTTAGTGATTTCCTTTAAAAAGCATGGAGAAAAAAATGAAACTTACAGTCGACCAAATCATTTCATGCATGTTCGTGATTGTTCTCTCCAACCGCAACCTCCCGGCATCCTTGAATGCCTTACTTGATGAAATCGGGTATTCCTACTGAAACGAAAAAAATTTGATGAGAGTGTCATTGAACTACTGCAGCACTTCAATGTGGAAGCAAAATCGAATATTTCTAATTCCTCTTCAACACCAGTTATACCAAAAATCCAATATTTCCAAATCTTTGACCAAAAAATCATCGGGAAATCCAGCCCTTCAACACTAACAAAAATACCTGGCAATTTGCCGATGAGTCACTTTGAGCCTGATGCTCGTGATCTGGCCTTAAAACTGAGATATTGTTAAGGTAGATGGGCTTAGTTCGTAAAATGAGAAAAAGGATGTAGAAATCAACTCATAAATCCTTAGCCGCGCATGTGAAATGAGCAGGGATGGGAAGTAGAAATTAACTCAGAAATCTCAAGACGCGCATGTGAAATAAGGATAAGAAGAAGAACTCAGAATCCCAAGCCACGCATGTGAAATAAGAAAGGCTGAGGATTTTAGTGAATCTAGGAGGAGGTTTGAAGAAGAAAACCTGTCGCAGTCCAGTCTGTAGGTATATGGTCGATGAACTCAACTTTCTGGTATCGCAGGCGAAGTAGACCATTAAAACAGAGAAGTCGTCTTTCTTGTGTGTCGCCACTTCACCGACGATGACATGAGAAATGTCCCGGAGCGTGGCGAAGTGGGGGCGATAGCTAGGGCAGGGAAGACCAAAAATCAATTTTGCGATCAATGTCTTCACTGGAGGTCTTCTTGGAGAAGGGCGTAATTGGGAGCGACAAGGGCGATGTATCGAGTAGGAGGAGGGCGCTCTCGATTTCGTGAGGGGTCGGGGAGGAGTAACGTTGTTTTAGGGTTTTAACAAAAGGTATAGGCAGAAAGGGTAGTCGCGTTCTAAAATTAGGGTTTGTGAGATTATCCGAGATGTAATTGGCACTTAATCCGACGGCCAAAACATAATCGCGCGTTGGGACTTATATATCACCGTCCTATTCTGTCTCATGGATCTTCTAAAAAAATATCATAAAATGACTACATATTGTTGATGGAGTATAGTTGAAGAATGATGTCCTAAGCTTCCTTTTCTATGGTAGCGGTTGGACACGTCGGCGATGGAGACGAAGATGCTAGGGTGGCGACTGGATGCATTGAGGGATGTGAGTTGGCACTGTTACCGTGTGCGAATAAATTATAATTGAATGGATGAATTAGGTTACAATTGGTTTATATACAGTAAGACAAAATGAGAATACTCTTCGGCACTTAAAATGTGTAAACTCTAGTGCAAGCATTGCTTGTTTAATTATCTGCAAGACATAAATTGTAGCCAATAACCAGCATTTCAAAGTCCAATATTTGTAGAAGTGACGTTGAAATGTAATAAATTATTAAATACACGCCATTAAGTTCGCCAGTTGTCATTGTTATGCATCTGTTAAATTTTTTTATGAGTAGATGGTGTTCTTACATCTTTATTCTGTTGAGTGTTTTTTGCTAAACAGTTTGAGTAACTTCTTAGGACAGATTTTAGGCGAGAGTTTGAAATATTTATTATTCAAAATCTACTTAAACATTACATTACACTTCTATTTCTACACAAAGAGGATAGACTTTAGATCACCACTAGAGGTGTGGGACTAAAGAGAAGAAGGAAAATAATAAAATTCCTGGGCCTTTACATTGGGCTTTTTATACAACTATTCAACACTCCCTCTCAAGATGAGAGTAAATATCAATCATTCTCAGCTTAGAGATATTATCAATGAAGGTGTCACAATTCAGACTTTTATTAGATATATCTGTCAGTTGATCTTGGGATTGGATGAGCGGTGTGCAAATATTGTTTTTCTTCAAATGATCTTTGATGAAGTGCTTGTCAATTCAACATGTTTTGTTTTGTCATGTTGAACAAGATTATGTGCAATGTTGATAGTTGATTTATTGTTGCAATATAGATGTGTGTGTTTATCATTTTATAATCACAGATCCTCCATTACAGACTGAAGCCATACTCCCTCGTATATCCCTCGTGACATTGCTCTATACTCTGTTTCTTCACTTAACCTTGCTACCACATTTAGTTTATTACTTCTCCCTGTCACTAGATTCCCCAAACAAAGGAACAATATAAGATAGTAAATTTTCTTTCATCTCGGCTTCCATCCCAATCAGCATTCGTGTGTACTTCAATATTCACATGTCTGTTCTTGGAGACTTCTTCAGGTACCTTAGCACTCATAGAACATCTTCCTGATGTCTCAATATGGGAGAATGCATGTACGTACTTTGGATCCATACTGCATACACTTAGTTATTAAAGGCTCAGGGCCACCAAGGCGCAAAGGGGTCTTGAAGCCTAAGCTCAATGCGCAGTTGCTCGCCTGACGAGGGCAAGGTCCAATCACATCCATTTTAAATAATAAGCATCAAACATCAGTTCATCTTCTTAATCAGATTTTTCATCTATTTTACTAACTAATCATTCATTACTATAATTTATATCTCTTAAAAAATTTATCAACGTGGTCACTTGCTTCATATCTTAGTCCCAACTCGCGATTATGTTTTACAAACACTAAATCATGCAAAAAATGTTGAGTTCTTACATTACTTTTTTCTTTATTTTTTTAAAAAAGTTTGCAACAGAAATTTCACTCAGGCGCCTTTTATGCTCCAAAGGCGTAAATAAGATGCACGAAGGCGCAAACCTCTGAACCTGGTGAGCCTTGAACCTTAGGCACGCCTCTAACAACATAGATACTAAGACGACTGTGTGTAAAGTAGATAAGCCTTCCGCTAATCTCTGGTAGCTTGAGGAGTTTACTATCTTTCCATTTTTGTCTTCATAGATTTTATAGTTTGCTTCTATAGGGGTATCCGCTGGTGCACAATCGAGCATTTCCATTTCTTCTAGGAGATCTAGGCCGTATTTTCTCTGAGAAATGAATATTCTACTGTTTGACCGCGCAATTTCAAAATTTAAGAAGTATTTCTGCTTTCCTAGATCCTTGGATTTGAACTCTTTGGATAGGTTTGTTGTAAGCCATATGATTTCTTCCAAATCATTTCCCGTGATAGTAATGTCGTCTGTATACCACTTTCTCTTCATTCCTCTTAACAAAGAGAGTGTTTGAGTATATCCCTGGGCGACTAGCCTTGCTTTGTACCTTTCTACCACCCTTATGGATTTTGTTTGACTGAAAATACTCATTTCGAGCCAATGTTTTTCTTTCCAGATGGAAAAAGAGATAGTTCCCAAGTCTGGTTCTTCTCCAATGCAATCATCTCTTCCTTCATTGTCACGACCCGTCTAATAACAACTATCAGAGCGCACTACAGGCGGGTCGTGATGCCATAGGCATGGGCAAAGAGAATTCCATGTCTGTTGGGCGGGGTCTAAAATTATAATGTTAGTTTTAAAATAACCAATTTGAGGAAAACTAGTTTGTTTTTATGCGTAAGGTTTGGTGTTAAAATTGATGCACATGCACTTTAATAAAATCCCATGCCACACACAGTACTTGCAAAAAATATAAATGCAACAAACCACAGAAATGAACATGCCATTAACATCAAATTACAATACATCAGAAAAAGCCTAGCAGTTGTCCATGACTCAAAAGAAAGTAGCTGATCGTAACTATTACATCATAACGAATCCAACAGTAAAAGAAACCAAATACATAGAACCTAGCACAACGACAAACAGAAAATAAGTAAACCTCCGGAACACAGGAACTTGACGCATTTCGGGCTCAGGTGGCAGGCGGCGCAGTCACGAAAATTAAGGCAATTCCAAACAAGAGGAAAAATACCTCAGAACATAGAAAATAATAGTAAACATGTTATAAATTTAAGTACGAACAAAAGAAATTAGAAATTTTAAAGTACCAATTAATCCTGAAGCAAGCTAGTGAAACAAGCAAGTAACTGAAACAAGCAGAACTATCTGAAATTTATTAGCCTACTCCGGAGTATACCATAAACATTCATGCAACATCATATGCTGTAATCGTTGAAATGTGTAAGTGTTTATAGTGGGTGCACATGGTTCACACTTAAGTTCAAGGGTAAGTCTTATTAGAATAAGAGTATTTCCTGCTTACCGTGACCATGCAAATAAGGCGATGCACCATCTAAACCCTAGCTTCCAAGATTTGCTTATGACACTCAGGACCTAAGTGATTCATGTTTTTTCTGTAGAGACTTCTAACATAATATGACATGCTTATGAGCAATGATTCTTGCGTTGCCAGATACAGTTAATAACTTAGATACAGATATAAGGAACTTAAATTCTTAGTTGCAAGCGAGAGGGAATTCTTCACTTGCCTTAAGGTGATGGCGAAACTACCAGCGACAGCTAAGAGGCGCAAGAAGAAACAAAGGCCCTATTGAACCTGTTCAGGAATAATCACAGACGATATTTGGTATTTGACAGGACAGAAAACCATACGCTGGAACATGCAATTCACTTCACAAGACCTAAACAAGAAGGGTTAGCAAATTTACCTCCCTCAAGAGTGAGGGGAGAGAAGTTACCACGAAGGATCAGGGATTTGACGGCGTTCGGGTAACGAAAACCCTAAATCGGAGAGTGTTTTGGAGAGGTTCCACCACTTGATCCGACGAGCGGCACCGGAAACACAAACAAATTCGGGATTAGACGATTATACGACGAACACATGTTGGATCGACGTAATAACATCATTTGGGGCGCGAAAAATTACCAAATAATTGCAATAAAAATATGGATAAAGGAGCAAAGAGGAGATCCTTACCCAAAGGAGCGAAATTCGAGCCCAAGGAGGAGGGGATGAAACCTAGTTGTCCCTCTCGCAAAACTCGGCCAAGACGAAGAGGAAGAGCGGAAGAAATTAGGGCTGCCGGCCCTAGCATGAGAGAGGGGTTGCTGCCCTTGAGGAAGAGAAGGATTGCTGCCCACTGCTGGAGGTTGTCGAGAGGAAGGGGGAGAAGGGGCCGTCGGCCACGGCAGGAGGAGGAGCAGGAAGCGGAGGAGGCCACGACAGGAGGAGCAGGAGACGGATGAGGCCACGACGCGTGCGGAAGACGGGAGAGGGAGCGGAAGACGGCGCCGGCAGGGGGAGCAGGAGCGGCAGGCGGCGACGGCTGCGCTGCGCGTGGGGGACGAGATCGGCGCTGCTGCTTGCGGGTTGCGGGATTCGTAACCCTGGACCGTGAGGGATTAAATCGGGGGAGGGCCTGGGGCTGCGACTAACAAAAATCTCCTTCCCTTTTTTTTAAATGAGTTGTTACATTCATCGTGGTATATCAATCACTTCCTGCCAAGTTTTTATGAAGGTTTTATCTATCGGGGTTAGATTATCATATGAGATATAATTGGCAATACGATACTTTATGGAAGTTGTCTTACTATTAAGATGAATGAGTGGTTAATGGTGGTCTTCGTCAGGACCTAGTTCCAAAGTTTGTATCTGCTGTGTCAGAATTATAGTGGTTTGTACACTCTAAACAACATCGTTTTTCCGTTGATATACCTGAGAAAGAGGAGGAATAAGCTTCCCAACAAAAGGAGTCGAGGTGATAATATGAGTAGACGTGGTGGTTGGAATAGTAAGAGGAATATACAGGGCCACGATGGAAAGTGCAATATTGGGAGCGTCGACATCATTGTCCTCCCCCTCACGAGAGCCTAAGAATGGGTCCCTTTCACAGAATGTAACGTCCATGGTACAAAAAGAAGCATCGAGAGGAAGGGTACTAGCAACGATATCCTTTTGTAGTATAAGATTTATCTAACGAAAATGCATTTGTCGGAACGAGCATCAAATTTATCGCGATTGAGTTGATGAACATGAACAAACAGACACATCCAAACACACGATAAGATATATGAGATGTGTGGACGACACATTTGTTGCACAAATGAGAGATAGAATAGTCATATTGTGTAGTGCTAGATGGATGTCGGTTAATGAGGTGTGCTGCTGTGAGAGCAACTTTGTTCCACTAAGATTTGGGAAGATTCATTGTAATAAGAAGACACAGTGTAACTTTTAGAGATTGTAGGACAAGGTTCTCAAACTTCTATATGATTAACATCAAAATGAAGGATAATAAGAGATGAAATGTGAGTCAGACTATGACGTACATATTTTGAGGGTTCAAAAATATCACAAACAAAATTGTTCATAGAGATAAAAAACATAGAAATAGTCTGAGAAGATAACTTGTGGAGGGGTGTCCGAGACATTAATATGGTTATTGCACATCCACAGAAGAGGGAGTAGGAGCACTAGAGAGAGCTTGGTGAGCATCTTTGGTTTAAGATGCACAGGCCCCCGCAGTTCCTACCACTTTCAATACGTTGCTTCATTGCCAGATTATGAAAAACACAACCATCAGAGATGAATGTTATAAAGTAGTTTTAAGGATGTGGTCAAACAACTAATTGATAGCAAATTGTGAGAAAATGTGGGTACTTGTAAAAAAAATTGAAGGGCATGACAAAGAAACATAAGGCAGTTTCTTTACCAGTAATAGAAGTAAAAGGGCTATTAGCGGTGATAACTTTATCAGGACTCAAAATGGGGTTGTGTGAGGTAAATCTAGACGATGTCTCGGTCATGTGATCAGGCGCACTAGAATTGATGATCCACTTAGATTGGATTGCAGAAGTAAATTGCGCACTCAGAGTAGCTGAGGTCGCGAAGACACCGATGGAAGAGTTGCTTGATACCGTACTAGACATCGCATAGCATCATGTTCTTTATGGAAAAACCGCGGGTGGAGAGCTTACGAGTATTGACTTCATAAGCTTCAATGACATGAGCAACATAAGTATGATAGGGATGGCGAGGACTACCTCATCCACGATTACTATTACCTTTCCGCGAAGGGGCAAAATGAAGATATGGCAGAAAACAATAGTCCCGGACATGACTTTGTTTTCTAATGATCTCATAGTCGAGAAGTGAGCAAACACAGTAAGGTGGGCGAGTATGCAGTGAGAACAAGGCATCACAAATATGTGCGAGCAAGTGCAAACCTGTGAACTATATTCGGGAAAAAAACGGCGAAAACAGTATGCGCGAGTAAGAGACCGCAATGCGAGAGAGTCGTGAAAAACTTTTGTCCTTGCTCTGATAGCAAGTTGAGAGTTTGACAATATTTATTCCTCAAAATCTAATTAAACATTACATTCCAACTCTATTTGTATACAAGGAAGAGAAACCTTAGATTACCACTAGAGGTGTGAGACTAAAGAGAAGAATGAAAAATAATAAAATTGCCGGGCTTTCTTATGGGCCTCTAAATTGGGCTTTATAAACAATCTTCCTCCTTGATTTCCATCTTAATTAACTTCAAACTCAGTCTCCATTTTACGTGTGCATACTATGTAAAACTTGTTTGTTAATCTTACCATCTCAGTCAAGAAATTGCTGATTCTACTCAAAAGAAGTGGTCAGCCTGCAAATCTATTAGAAAGATATTTTTTTTTCATCTATAGATACTACTTCACTCTTTCTCCAGTATTTTCTTTGTCTCGTCATAGTAGTTTTATAACACCTCCAAAGAAGGTGAGTCTTTCTAATCATAGATCCTAACTACCTGCTAAAGGGACGATCTGCTCAGCATCTAAACTATTCAAATTAAGAAAAAGATTGGAAGAAAGTGCAAAATATGGAGTCTAGCAGGTGAAAATAGAACTTCTTTGGGACTGTTTAACAGAAAATTAAAGTACAAAAGGCCTAGATAACTAAAATTCTTGACCTAAAATTCTAGTCTCTTTCCTCTGATTCAGGCCATTGTTTTTGAGAGAAATTATGTGAAGAAATGCCGAGATACAAGGCGAACCGAGCTCAACCATCGGAGAATGCAAGGGGAGAGGAAGAAGGGGAGCCGTGCTCAACCCTAACCTTAGAAATGGGGAAGAAGAGAGAACTAGAGGGAGAGAGAGAAACTTATAGAGATAAAGAGAAACTTTGTTTCATTTATTTCATACCTCATAGATGACCCAATGGTCCCTATATATAGGACCCACGATGGCATACGCGTAAATACCCAATATAAAAAAATTCGCACAATACTACACATTCAAACTCTAATAACTCATATTTACGACTCGACTCATACAATTCGAAGTCAAATACATGAAGACGCATACTAATATAACTGATAGATAACTAGTGTTGTCTAGGATGTCGGTTCTGTTTTTTCCTCATATAGATAAAATGCTGGAGGAGAACAATGAAGCATAATTGACCATAGCAGGATCATTTTTCCCATGACTTCATTTAGTGCATGAGAAGTCCGCTTATTATATTCTATGAACATATTAAAACATAATTTATTTAGTTTCCTTTTCAAAGGTTTTTAAATTAAATATAATAGGAAACTCCACCATCACCATCTATTACATATATTATTTTTTAATTTTGGTGATTCTATTTTGGAAATCAATGGTGCATTTTATCTGTAATTTCATGGCTCTAAGTTAACATGCACTTCTGCTTCCATTAGGTAAATGATTACCATCTGGTCGTAAGGGATTCAAATGGCCAAGCTGTTGAGAGTCAAGTCATTGAGATGGAGAGCACTACTATCACACTTAGAAATTTTTATGTGAAGGCATACCTAGGAGAACTGCCAAAAGATTCTCCAAAATACTGGCTTGTATTTGAAGTATTTGTGCCACCTTTGGGATGGAATACTTATTTCATATCAAAAGAAGCCAAGAAAGGTTGTTTACATGAACATTATTTCACGAATTTATAAATTCCATCATGGGTTTCTTTAACTTTCTCGTCAATTATCACAGCTATCATTTATATTACTTTATCTAATATTAAGCGTTCATAGCAGCATCCAATACAAACGGCCATCCGTCAACTATATCAACACCAGATAATGGTACGGTGGAGATTGGACCTGGGCCTTTTAAAGTGGTCTTCTCATCAACTTCTGGACAGATAAACAGAGTTGTGAATAATAGAACAGGAGTGAGTAGTCTTAGATGCTCCAAAAGCTATCTGAACTGATTATATCAACTAAATTATTTGCCTTCATTTATACTTGGTTACTAGCTATAAACAACTAATTCTTCATGTAATTTATAAACCTACGTTAGTTATGCTGATTAAGAAATATTTTTAGACAAACATTTTCAGCCACACCTCATTGGATTTTGTGCTTATTCTTAATACTTTTAGGCTGGAGTCAGGTAAATGTTTTTTCAGTCTAAAATAAAGTGCTCATTTTTAATCATTGATATTTTGTTCGTGATATTGTTATGCCCCCGGACGCGTTGCGGTTCTCAGGACATAAGTACTCTCGACAACCGAAGGAGGCCACACGGAGCAACAGGGCTGAACCAACCGGTTCAGCCCCCAATCAATAAAAAGAGCCAAGAGGGGCTGAACCACACGGTTCAGCCCCTAGGGGGGGGGGGGGGGGGGGAGCGGTCCTCTCTTGCCCCGAGATATTTATAACCTCAGGGCTTTCTTTGTGGGGGTATGCAAAACTATATCTCATGTATTTCTTCTCCCTCTCTCATACCCTCACCCTAACTTCTCTTCCTCTTTCTCTCCCAATCTCCCTACTCTTCTTTTTCGTTCATAACATTTGGTATCAGAGCATTCTTTCTTGCGACCATGGTGAACACCCGCTTGCAAGAAGAGACCGTCCGACTGGCAGCCCTAGAAGATAACTACGTCGGGTTGACGGCCGCGACCATCGAAGAAAGGATGAAGACATCGACAAAACAATTGGAGGAACGGATGGACGCCCGCATGGAGGAGATCAAGACCTTATTAGCACAAAATCTGAAGGGGAAGTCGGCGGCCAACGGCGGAGCGGAGGCGGAAGCGTCAACTCAACTCCCGTTGCACCATCCAATCGCGTGGACCAGCGGAGTTAGCCCGCAACTGCCGTGCGGGCGAGCGCAGGGCACGCCAGCGACTGGCGGCCCCGACGGGTCGTACGACCTGGGCGTCCCACCCGCGGCCTGGGGAGAACTTGGAATAGGCCGCACGGCGGCCGCCAGAGCCAGCGGCGGGGTTGTCCGTCCTGAGAGGCCCATCGGCGGGCTGGAGCGAGGCCAGAGCAGGTCGTACGGCTGCTTGGCGCCTCCGGAGCAGGGGGGAGGCAATTTTGATCTACTGGGGCTACAGGCGTTCCGATTAGAGGTGTTGCTGGAATTTTACCCCTACTGGGGCTTCGGACCACCTACGGGCTACAGAAATGATGATCAATGGAACTTGCGACCACCGACTGGTATCTACGGAGGACAACACATTGGCTGCGGTCAAGGAAGGGAACGATTGCCACCGGTCGTGGCCCAAGGCGGAATGTATTTTCCCGGACCCCAAGGACCGCACCCTCCAATGGAGCAGCAGAGAGCAGCGGGTTACGGACAGGAACCGGGGGGGGGGGGTACGGGCAGGCGAATCAGAGGGCCTATATATGCCACCGAAGAGGACTCGCATGAATTTCCCCAAGTTCAGAGGGGGAGATGCGTTGGAGTGGGTGCAGAAAGTGGAACTTTTTTTCAATTATCAGGAAATGCCCGAGGAGCAATGGGTGCAGCTAACAACTTTTCACCTAGAAGATGACACCTACCAGTGGACTCAGTGGTTCCTGAGGGGCCGTGGTTACGCACCATGGATTGAGTTCATAGAGAAATTTTCATCCCGATTTGGCCCTCTGGAGTATGAAGACGTCGAGGCCATGTTACAGAAGCTACGACAGAAGGGAACGGTGATGGAATACCACACAGAGTTTGAGAGGCTGTCCAACAGGGTCCGCTGGGAGGAGAAAACACTGCTAAGCTGTTTCGTCTCTGTTCTGAAGGATCACCTGAGGGACGAGGTCCATGCCTATATGCCCCACAGCTTGAGTCACACTATCAGTCTGACACGGATCCAGGAGGAGCGCTTCAACAGACAGGGGAACCGCACCACCGTTAGAGCTGCTACAGCTCCGACACCCACTAGGAGAGACCCTCCGGTGGCCGGCTGCCCGACGGTGACACGACTGACCTGGCCATAGCTGCAGGCAAGGAAGGAGAAAGGCTTGCGCTTCAACTGTGATGAAAAGTACGGTCCCGGACACAAGTGTCAGAAGATCCAAGTCTTCCTGCTGAGGGAAGAAGAGGAGGAAGAGGACGCTTCAGAGGCGGAGAGGGAGGACGAGTTGGACCTGACGGAGTTCGGAGTATCTATGCAGGTGATGTAAGGGTGCACCACTCTTACCATGCGCATATCCGGGAGGGTGGTCCAGGAGCGGGTAACGATTCTGATTGATAGTGAGAGCACCCACAATTTCATGGTGGGCCACGCAGTCGATTAGGGGGCCGCCTTCCAGGTCATGGTGGCCGATGGGAGTAAATTGAAGTGTGAAAGGGTTATGAGTGGGGTAGAGCTGCGGATACAGGGCTACATATGCCACGCATGCATATACCTTCTGCCGATCAAGGGATCCGACATGGTCCTCGGTGTCCAGTGGCTGAGACAGTTAAGGAGAGTCACCTTGGATTGGGATCAGATGACTATGGAGTTCGCTCAGCAAGGGAAGGATTACTGTCTGCATGGCCTCAAATCCTCCCCCTGTAGGAGATTTCGGCTAGGAGTCTGGAGCAGCTGAAGGAATAAGGAAGTACGATGGCGATGATCATGGGGCTTACATCCTCCACACATCAAACACCAGAGATACCGGAGCGTATGCAGGCTTTACTGCTCCAGTACGAAGATGTCTTTCAGGATCCACACACCCTCCCTCCACCGAGGTTCCGTGACCACCAGATTTAGCTCAAGACTGGGACGGAACCCACCAACATCAGACCATATCGTTACCCACACATACAGAAGGCCGAGATTGAGCGCAGTGTCCGAGAGATGCTGGCGTCCGGTATTATTCTTCCCAGCACCAGCTCATTCTCTTCACCCATCATCCTGGTAAAGAAGAAGGATGGATCATGGAGGTTTTGTGTAGACTACCAGAGTCTGAATAGCTCGACCATCAAGGATAAGTTTCATATTCCTATGATTAAGGAGTTTCTAGATGAGCTGCATGGGGCGTGTCTTTTCACCAAGCTGGACCTGCGGTCTGGCTATCACCAGATTCGGATGCGGGAGGACATCCACAAGACGGCCTTTCAGACGCATGATGTCCATTACGAGTTCTTCGTGATGCCTTTCAGGCTATCAAACGCCCCGTCCATGTTCCAAGTCACGATGAACGAGATTTTTCAGTCTCTCCTGCGTCGTTCTGTGCTGATATTCTTCGACGACATCCTCATCTACAGTAGTAGTTGGGAGGAACATCTGGAGCACGTGGAGCGAGTCCTCACTATGTTGCGTCAGCATCAACTTTATGCCAAACGGTCCAAATGCTCTTTTGGTCAGGAAGAGGTCGAGTATCTGGGGCATTTGGTTTCAGCACAAGGCGTTCAAGCCGACCCAAAAAATATTGAGTATGGTGACATGGCCCCACCCTATGACACTCCGGGCTTTTTGGGGATTCTTGGGGCTCACAGGTTACTACCGACGGTTCGTGAATGACTACGGTAAAATTGTGAGACCTCTCACTCTGTTACTTCAGAAGATGCCTTCCTATGGCAGGAGGAAGCAGAAGCGGCCTTCCAGGCTCTGAAGGGGGCTATGGCGACCACACCAGCCCTAGCTCTTCCGGATTTCAATAAAGAGTTCGTGTTGGAGACAAACGCTTTGGGTGTAGGGATCAGCGCGGTACTGATGCAGGAGGGGCGACCCCTGGCTTTCTTCAGCAAAGCCTTAGCACCAAGGACATTGGGGTTGTCTACTTATGAAAAGGAGATGTTAGTCATCATACACGCCGTGACCATGTGGATACCATACTTGTTGGGACGTCACTTCAAGGTCCGCATGGATCATCAGAGTCTGAAGCATTTCTTAGAGCAGCGTTTGGCTTCTCCCCTCCAGGAGAAGTGGCTGACTAAATTATTGGGCTATGATTATGAGATCATCTACAAGCAGGGGAAGGAAAATGTGGTCGCCGATTCTCTATCACGGCTTTCGGAGAGCACTCTCTCCCATATCTCGGGACCCCTGATCGAATCATTGGATGAGATACAATAGGAAGTATTACAAGACCCCGAGCTTCGGTCCATCGTGGACGCGATCCAACAGGGGAAGACCACACCACCAGGGTTCCACTTACAAGGCGAGCGTCTTTACTACCAAGGCAAAGTGGTCATTTCGCCCACTTAGGCTTGTCGGAATGTCATGATGCACGAGTTCCATTCCTCGCCGACCGGAGGCCACGCCGGCGTGCTTCGCACTCTACAACGATCTATGTTTTGAAAGGCGCAAAGGGGTCGTGGAGCCTAAGCGCAAGGCGCAGGCGCGCGCCTGAGGCACGTGAGGCGCCAAAATGTAAAAAAGATAAAATGTAGTTAATTAAATACAAAATACACATAAAATACATCTACCACCATATCAACACAGTAGAATTAATGCATTTAGTATCACATAATGTTACCTGGCATTCCAATCTGACATTGAAGCAATCCCAGCTTCAGTCCTACTCTCTTTTGATATAAAAATCTTTGCTTTGCCATATAATAAATTCAGGGTAATAACAAGCGGTGGCGAGAGGAGGCACCGTCCAGCGGCGGCGAGAGGGGAAGCACTGTCGAGCAGCGTCAGCAGATGAGCAGAGACAGATGAGGAGCACTGTCCAGCAGCGTCCAGCAGCGTCAGATGAGGAGCACTGTCGATAAGAAGGTTAGCGTCAGGCGAGAGGTTAGCGTCAGATGAGGAGCACTGTCCAGCAGCGTCAGCCTACCAGCGGCGAGAGGAGCAGCCACCAGATGAGCAGAGACGTCTAACCTACCAGCGGCGAGAGGAGCAACCACCGTCAGCCAGCGGCGAGAGGAGCAGCCACCATCCAGCGGCGGGGAGAGAAGGAAAGGTCAAGACGTGTAGCAGCGGCGAGAGGAGAAGGCACCGTCGATAAGAACAGAGGAGAAGGCACCGTCAATGGAAATGTCGACGTCCAGCGAGAGGGAAAAGAAACGAGTCCGCAGAGAAAAGGCTGAATTGAACCCTCACTTAAGTTACGGTTCAAAAAATTTTTAAGCCCGCAGGCGCGCCTCACTGCGCCTAAAAAACCCCTGAAAGGCGCGCCTCACGAGCGCCCAGAGCACCTCGCCCGCCTTTGGCCATCTGAGGCGCTAGCCACTGCGCCCTGTGTGCCTGGCGCCTCAGGCGCGCCTTTCAAAACGTAGACAACGATTGCGGGCGAATGTTTTTTGGAAGGGTCTGCGCCGGATGTTCAGCTGTTGTTCCAACATTGTGAGGTACCAGCGTCAGAAGTATGAAACAACTTCTTCTGCGAGTTTGCTTACGCCGCTGGAGATCCCACATCATATTTGGGACACGATATCCATGGACTTCATCGACGACCTGCCCAAATCCCAGGGCAAGTCCGTCATTTTGGTTTTGGTCGACAAGCTATCGAAATACTGGCACTTCCATGCATTGAGTCATCCATACACTGGGGAATCTGTCGCCGAGTTATTTGTTCGGGAGATTGTTCAACTTCATAGCGCACCCCGTGCCGTCATTTCAGATCGGGATCCAGTATTCGTGAACAACTTCTGGCGAGAGCTTTTTCGGCTGCAAGGTACACGGTTGCACATGAGCACAACCAACCACCCCCAAACGGATGGTCAGACGGAGGTCCTCAACCGGGGAGTTGAGATGTATCTTCGATGTTTCGTGATGGATGAGCTGCGCACTTGGACCCGTTTGTTACATTGGGCCGAATACTGCTACAACACCTCTTATCATACATCCAGTAAGCTCACCCCATTCGAGGTTGTCTATGGCCGTCCTCCACCCATGTTGGGTAATTATGAGCCAGGCAACACAACTCTTCCAGCCGTAGGTCAGACGCTGCGTGACCGGGATCGCACCTTGGCTCTGTTATGCGACAACCTCTGGACAGCTCAAGACCGCATGAAGGTACATGCAGATCGGCATCGGACCAAACAAAAATTCGTTGTGGGGGATGAGGTCTTTCTCAAGCTCCAACCATACCGACAACTCTCCGTCTCCCGGCGAGCAAACCAAAAATTGGCTCCACGGTACTATGGTACTTTCCGCATTATTCAGCGGGTAGGTCTGGTGGCATATACCTTGGCGCTCCCTGTCACGACCCGTCTAAAAACAAAAGACAGAGCGCGCTTCGGGCGGATCGTGATGCCACATACATGAGGGGATGAAACATAATGTCTGTTAGGCGGAGCTGAATTAACATTATTAGGTTTAGAATAATTAATTTCAAGAAGTTATGTTTTATAAATATGCGGAAACTTAGAGTACAATAGTGAAACGGGAAAATACAGGTGTTTATATAAAAATCCAGATTTCAAAAATACTGATGCCGATACATATATTGAAGACCTCAAAAGAATGAACATGCAATAATATGAAATTTCAGTACAAGATTTATAGCCTAACAGTTGTCCATGAAACAAGAGAAAATGTCTGAATGTAATCATTACATAGCTGAAATACCCAACAGAAAAATAAATAGTACATAGAACCTGATACAACCATAAATATAAGAAAAATAAGAAGACCTCCAGGAACATAGGAACAGGGTGCAGAGTGAACTCAGGTACCATATGGCGCAGTCACGAACGCTAAGGCAAATTCCAAAATAACAAGGAAAAAGCCTCAGAACAATAATACAAGCAAGGTAAAGTAAAATGAAGTACAACTAACAGGAGATCAGCAAGAATATACGTACAATTCCCAGGATCTACAAGCTATCAAGACAGGCAAGTAAAATAATCACACGGGAACAAACTGAAATATTAACCTACTCCGGAATACAGTATAACAGATGTTTGTAATAACTTAAGTTGTAACAAATGAAAGTGTATGGTTTTTTGTTGATGCACAAGCTTCATGATTCAGACTGATTCAAGTTCAGATTCAAGGCTTATTAGAGATTCAGGAGTTCAAGCTTGCTAAAACCGGTCTCTTGTCCCCGTTAGGGATTCAAGAGGGAACCCAAGTCAAGGGGTTGCATCAATTAAACGCTACCTTTCTATGTTTACCTACGTTATTAACGAAACAATTCATAATTTGGTGAATGAGGCTAGTTATCAATTTGATGTTTCTGGTGTCGAGCAGTAAAACTTATGGACATAAGTAAAAAAGTAACAAATTACGATCAGATGTTGCAAGCGAGAGATTTCTCTACTTGCCTTAAGTAAGACTGAAGCTGACGGTGACGGCTAAGAGGCGCAACCAAATTAACAATTTTAATTTGACCTGATTATGCACAAATATGGATGATAATTGCACAGGAAACCCTACACGAGCATGCACAATATAAATCCCAAAATTAAACAGGTGCGAGTTAGCAAAAATTATCTCCCTCGAAGGTGAGGGGAGAGAAAATTACACGAAGGAATCGATGATTTGGCGGTGCTTTAGGTTAGAGAAACCCTAAATCGGAAGGGGCTTTTGGGTGATCCCAACAACGGATTCGAAGAGCGGCGCCGGAAATCACAAACATATGGTGGTTAGTCGATTATAAGAGGGGCATAAACTTGGCTCACAAAATATACGTGATTTGAAACGCAAAGTTTTGCAAACTAATTTAAGAAAAAATTGAATAGTGGGAAAGAGGAAATCCTTACCCACGTGAGTCAAATCCGAGCCCAAGGAGGGGAGGGAAGAAAACACTAAATGTCCCTCTCGCAAAATCCGGTCAAGACGAGGAAGAAGAGGAGGAACTAGGGCTTCCAGCCCTTGCAGGAAGGGCTGCCACAGCCGGCTAGGGGAGGCGGAGGGGGTTGCCGACTGCTGGAGATCTATCTCGGCTGCTGGAGGGAGGAGAGGAGGGCTGCCGACGATGCTTGGATGGGAGGGCTCCCGTCGGCCACGAGTAGAGGAGATGGAGGAGGAGGAGGCGCTGCGTGCGGGATCTGGAGGCGTCGCGTGCGGGAAACAGGAGTAGGAGACGGGAGCGGGAGACGGCGCGCTTGGAGGTCTGGGCTTGCGGGATTCGTAACCCTGGACAGTGGGTTTAAATCAGGATAAGGCTGGGCTGCAGTTAACAAAATAGGAAAAAAATTAGGTTTTTTTTTAAACTTTGAGTTGTTACATTCTCCCCCACTTAGGAAGTTTCGTCCCGAAACTTTTTAGGATTTTCTGGATTTGGTCTCGTATGGCGGAGATTCAGATGCCATTCATTTCTACCGGATTTGCACAAACAGAGTACACTATAAGTAGTAGCGGAAGAAGTACTAGCGAAAGACTTACTACCACATAGTAGATCATGGAAACATATAAGTAATATGAGAAGACATAAAACAACCGCAACAACGACATGATAGCCTCACAGTACAAGTACAACAGTTTATAGAAAGTCTAGGGGCTTACAAGTGAACATGCCAAACCGGATAAACACTAATATACAAAATAATGTAAAACTATAAACCTATTGAGTTGACTATAGGACTTGTGATGTTGCTAAGGGTGGCAAACATCCTCTGTAAGCCTTCTATCTCCACGTCAAGTCCATGTCATATCAGTTGAAATTAGATTTATTTTGGTGTATTTACTTTTTGATATATATATATTTGTGTATGCCCTAACCGGGCACTCATGTATTCTACCATCAGCCGTTCTACTTGGTATCAGAGGACAGGAACCGCTCGCGCTCGACCTCGTCCTCTCGCCGCTCGCGCTCGCCGCTCGCACTCGCTCGCCGCTCGTCCTCCGCCGCTCGCTCGCCCGCTCGGCCGCTGCCGCCCGCTCGCCCCGCTCGGCCGCTGCCGCCCGCTCGGCTGCTTTGCCGCTCTCCTGTCGGCTGGATCTCGGCCGCCTGATGCGTTAGCCGATCTTCTCTCCTTCGGCTGACGCATCCTCTCATGGGGGCTGCCTGATGCTCCGCCGTCTCATGGATCTCGGCCGCCTGATGCTCCGCCGTCCCTTTCGGCTTGCCGATTTGTCCTCCATGGGGGCTGCCGGCGACGCCCCTCTTCCATCATCGGGTGCTCTCTTCGTCCTTCAGATTTAGCTTGCGCCCGGTGGATGTTCCTTCTTCCCTCTTGAGATCTTCAGTTTTTTTTTCCTTCTCTATGGGAGATCATTCCACCCCGGATCCGTCCACACATTCTCCCTCGTCTCAATCCGGTACTCTTCCCGGATCTACGGCCCCTCCGGTTGATGCTTCGCATCGTTTCTCGGGTGATCCTCCTCGGAGTCATGGCCAGTCTTTGAAGATTACTACAGTCGCCTTGGATGGGACCAATTACCTGGAATGGTCTAGGGCGGCACAACATGCGATTCGCAGCCACCAGTTGTATGGTCTTATTGATGGTTCCATTGTTGAGCCGTCACGTTCCGATCCCGCATGGCGCAAATGGGATGCGGACAACTCTTTGGTCGTCTCGTGGCTGCTTCATTCGATGTCCCCTCAGGTGTATCGCAGCTACATGCTGTTGGACTCCGCATATGATATTTGGACGAGAGCCCGTGATACTTACTCCCAGGCAAGCAGTTCGATGCAGGTCTATGAGCTCACTCGCCGCGTTCTGGAATTGCGACAGGGGTCTTTAACTGTTGCCGCCTACTACTCTGAGTTTGAGCGCCTTTATCAGGAGTTGGACTTCTTTAGTACCTTTACTGCCGCTTGTACGGTTGATGCGGTGGCCCTTCAGAAGGATAAAGACCGTTTCCGTGTTCATGTCTTCCTTATGGGCCTTAGCATGGAGTTTGATGCTGTTCGTCTGCACATCCTCCATCGTGAGCCCCTTCTCTCCCTTCGGGAGGCATTCAGCATGCTCCTCAGCGACGAGAATCGCCGTCGCACTCTTGGTTCTGCTACCCTTGGTTCTGCTACCGATCACTCTGCTCTGGCAAGCATGACTCGTGGTCCCTCCCCTGTTTGTAGTCATTGCGGGAAGACTGGACATGTCAAAAGCTCCTGCTTTCGTTTGCACCCGCACCTTGCTCCAAGTGGTCGGGGCTCTAGTACCCGTGGTCGAGGAGGGTACCGTGGTGGTGGTGGTGGTCGCTCTTCTGATGGCCGCTCTCAGTCTTCTGCTCACTCTACTGCTGTTCTGGATGATACTTCTGGAAGCCTGTCTACTGCTGAGTTAGAGGCCTTCCGACGCCTGTTGCGCTCTCACACAGACTCTACTCCTACCTCTCATGCTGCTGTTGCCACTTCAGGTCTGTCCAGTGCTCATGCCGTGTCTTCCACACCCTCTGACTGGATAATCGACTCAGGTGCGACCGACCACATGACTGGCTCTGCCTCAGGTTTTACCTCCTATACTCCCCTCTCTGGTCGTGATAAGGTTATTGCTGCCAATGGCTCCCTCTCTGCCATTGCCGGTAAAGGGACAGTTTCATGTTCTCCTGACCTATCACTTTCCTCTGTTTTACATGTCCCTTCCTTTCCCCGAAATTTACTCTCTATTAGTCACTTGACTAATTCCTTACACTGTTCTGTGACATTCTTTCCTGATGTTTGTGTTTTTCAGGATCTGGCTACGAGGCGGACACTTGGCAGTGGTAGGAATGTCGGCGGCCTGTACTTGCTGAACCAGTCTTCTCCCAGTGCCCTATCTTCCACCAGATCTCCGACCCTTGACGATCTTCGACGATGGCATCAGCGCCTTGGCCACCCTTCACCTTTATATCTTGCTAAATTGTTTCCTGTTTTTTCTCCTTTACTTCCGTCTTTTTCTTGTGATGCTTGTGAGCAGTCTAAACATGTTCGGTGTCGTTCTACTCATTTGTCTGTCCCTAGTCTGTATCCATTTGATGTTATTCACTCTGATGTTTGGGGTCCATCCCCCGTTATCTCTTTATCTGGATTTCGTTGGTTTGTGACGTTTATTGATTGCTACTCTCGCACTACTTGGCTTTATATGCTTAAAAAGAAAAGTGATGTTCTTTCTTGTTTTCAAAATTTTCATAAGATGGTGGTCCAACAATTCGGAGGCACAATACGTGTGTTACGTAGTGATAATGGTGGGGAATATGACGATCGCGGTGTCTTTGGGGCTTATCTTGCGGACCATGGTATAATTCATCAAACTACATGTGTCCATACCTCCACTCAAAATGGGGTGGCCGAACGGAAGAATCGACAGTTGCTGGAGGTGGCCCGGTGCTTACTTCTATCTATGCACCTCCCTAAATCCTATTGGGGGGATGCTGTTCTTACCGCCGCGCATCTCATTAACCGCCTTCCGTCCCGTGCTCTCTCGTTTGCTACGCCTCTCTCTCGTCTAGAGCAAAAACACATTGTCCACACCTCTCACCTTCACCCTCGTATCTTCGGCTCCGTGTGTTTTGTCCACGTCCATACCCCGCATCGTGATAAACTTGATGCGCGGTCCCTTCGCTGTGTTTTTGTTGGGTATTCCTCTACCACCAAGGGGTATAGATGTTATCACCCCCCGACACGTCGGTATTATTGTACCGTTGATGTCACCTTTCGTGAGGGGGAGTCGTACTTTGGTCCTCGTCAGGGGGAGATGATTTGTACAGATGCCGAGATAACCGACTCCCCGCTTCCGATTTGTGCTCATCCACATCCTGTTCCTACTCCTCCACCTGACCCTACACCGCCTCTTGCTCCTGTTCCTCCTACCTCCGCTCCTCCGATCATATATACATACTCCCGTCGTCCCCCGACTGTTGAGCATGTGCAGGCTGAAGATGTCCCGCCAGTACCGGTGAATGCCTCCAACCCAGATTCTGAGGACGATCTCCATATTCCTCTTGCTCGCCTTATAGGTAAGAAGGGTAGCACTAAACATCCCATTGCCAACTACATTCGTTATGATCACCTTTCTCAGGCACATCAAGCCTTTGTTTCTTCCCTCTCATCTATTGTTATTCCTAAGACATGGCAGGAGGCTGCTCAGATACCTGAATGGAAAGCGGCAATGGAGGAGGAATTGCATGCCCTGGACAAGAATAAAACATGGCAGCTGGTGAGCCTTCCTCCAGGGAAGCGAACGGTCGGATCCCGTTGGGTGTTCACAGTTAAACAAAACCAAGATGGTGTTGTGGAGCGGTATAAAGCTCGTTTGGTGGCTCGGGGATATACCCAGGCCCAGGGCATTGACTACCAGGAGACCTTTGCTCCGGTTGCTAAGATGAATTCGATCCGTGTCCTTTTTTCTATTGCTGCAAGTCGTGGATGGGAACTACTTCAGCTAGATGTCAAGAATGCTTTCTTGAATGGTGATCTGGAGGAGGAGGTATACATGGATACCCCACCGGGCTCTGTTATCAAGGGGTCCAAGGGCAAGGTGTGCCGAGTTCTAAAATCTCTGTACGGCTTGAAACAGTCTCCGAGAGCATGGTTTGGGCGTTTTTACAAGTTCATGCTTCAACTTGGGTACACTCAAAGTCATGCTGATCACACACTCTTTATTAAGAGGAAAGATGCCCTGGTCTCTATTCTGATTGTGTATGTGGACGACATCATCATTACCGGGGATCACATGGAGGAGATCACTTACTTGAAGGAACAACTGGGCAAGGAGTTTGAAGTTAAAGACCTGGGAAAGTTGAAATATTTCTTGGGAATTGAAGTGGCTAGGTCTCAACAAGGGATCTTCATCTCCCAAAGGAAGTATACTCTAGATCTTCTTAAAGAGACTGGGATGCTTGGGTGCGCACCCGTGGACACCCCCATTGAGGCTAATCACAAAATTGATGCAGATGCTAATGGAGAAAAGGTAGATGTCTCAAAATACCAACGTTTGGTTGGACGTCTCATATACCTGTCCCATACTCGCCCCGACATTACGTATGCGGTGGGGGTCCTCAGTAGGTATATGCATTCTCCTTCCATTCGTCATCAGCAGGCGGCTTTTAGAGTGCTACGATATCTCAAAAAGGCACCCGGCCGTGGGATCCTTTTCAGGAACGGCAAATCTTTAGAAGTTGAAGTGTTTACCGATGCTGATTGGGCTGGTAGCCAAGATGACAGAAAATCAACTACTGGGTATTGCACTTTTGTGGGTGGCAACCTCGTTTCGTGGAGGAGCAAGAAGCAAAATGTGGTAGCTCGATCAAGTGCAGAGGCAGAGTATAGGGCAATGGCACAAGGTGTTTGTGAAGGATTGTGGTTGAGGACTCTCCTTCGGGACATTGGCTTTCAGGGGAACAATCCTATCATGATTTACTGCGACAACAAAGCCGCCATCAGTATTGCGCACAATCCAGTGCAACATGATAGAACTAAACATGTGGAAGTTGATAGACATTTCATCAAGGATCATCTAGACAAAGGGGATATCTGCACACCGTTTGTGAACTCATCCGATCAGCTTGCGGACGTCTTCACCAAGGGTTTATATAGCGACAACTTCAAGGACAACACAAACAAGTTGGGAATGATCAATATATATTCCCAACTTGAGGGGGAGAGTTGAAATTAGATTTATTTTGGTGTATTTACTTTTTGATATATATATATTTGTGTATGCCCTAACCGGGCACTCATGTATTCTACCATCAGCCGTTCTACTATATCCACGTCGTAGCTCCTGGAACTCTTAGGGGGAGTGAACCAATGGTGAGGGTTAACAAATACTATTCGTATAAGCTAAGTGGGTTCCCGTCTCTCCCCTTGAGCCCCTAATATGCTCAAGGAAGGCGGTAAGCTATCTTACACTAAGTATCAACACAATGTAATATATATACGTATATATAAATATAAAACAGTATGAACGATTGCATATTTTAAGAAGTGCAGTAATAGAATAATAATGAATGCAGTAATAAATAATGACAGTAAGTAAAACACATCATTGTTTCTACCCTAGCGGTGTCCACAACGCACGCACTATCGTATGCACATTAACTAATATAAGTAAGAGTGTCTATGTAAATAACCAATCATATAAAGACGTTCATACGAGTTTATATGATTGAGACGTTCATACGAGTTTACATTATACAGTACAAGCACAACTATGATCTATCATCTCAACCAACATAAGCCAGACAAGTCTATCCTCGTCAGAGGAGTGTCACAACCCATAATCAACCCGACTCATCGGAGTCACACTATGTAAATACGTATAAGTTATTATCACACTCAAACATGCACATACACAAACACTATGTCGACATAGATTTAACATGTATGGTGTCGAGACGCAAACACCCGGTCGTAATTGAGTGCAAACTAATGTCTGAGATGTAACATCTGGAAAGACAATGATGTTCTAGCACACATGCATAAGCTATTCATATTATTCTTTAGCAAGCATTATTTCATAACATACCTGTAAGCTTAATTGCGTACATTTATATTGATGGTGGTTCTTTGTATATCGTAAATAGTTATCAAAATATGATTCTTAAGATGTTTTTGAAACCTATAATACTTCAAACAGCAATAAAGATTGCTGGTTGAAATTTAATTGTGTGCCTTCTTCATAATTTATAATTATGATTGTTGTTTGGCTTGTATGCTATTCATTTAATACCTCCATATTAAGTGTATTAGGTATTTTAAGACTTAGAAAATGTCCAAACAACAATATGGTTACAAAGCAACCTATTTAAAACTAGAAAACATTATCTAACAGTAGTTCTATTGCTGGTTGGGATTTTTTATTAAACCTTTTCACTAGATATCACACTATCATAGTTGCACAATATCACAATAACACTATTTTACAATATCAGAAGTCATTTTTAATGTATTCAACATGGTTTATTATCATAGGGAAACCAATTATCATGAAACCTTAGAATAAACAATTCCAAATAACTTTATAATTTTCTCATTATCATAAAACCATGATAGTTACATTAACGCATTTATCGCAAAGCAAGTTTGATAAAATTGAAATTGCAAGATTAATAAACAATCATGTATTAGCCAAATTTGTCATTCACTAGATAAATCGGCACCTTATTGAACAACATGCCCAATGTTTGATTTGATAAGGTTAAACAAAGCTGAAATAGTAAAGCTAAAATTTAAGCTCAAACATTTCTTGGTAACACTAAACCAATTTATATTATATCTGGTTGATGAATAACCTCTTGGTGAATAAACTTTAACACTCATTTACTAATTCTTTTCCATGAGGGACTATAAACCTAATTTGATCAATCTTAAATTTCTCCAAGAATAAACACATTCATGAGTGGAGAATGCATGATAAATTAATTTAGAAACAACACATTTAGGTTTCATATAAGCTTTCTAAAACATCAAGAAAATTAAAGTAAGAAGAAATCTCACATCATTAGCCATGGTGGTCTTCCCTCTCCTTGAATAAGCCCTAGAATCCATGTAGAGGCCTTTTGGATGCAAGAGAGAGCAAGGAGATTTCGGAAATCTGATTAGGGCAAAGAGGAGTTCACGGTTTGAGTAAGAAACTAATCTAAAGGGAGGGAGAGGACCTAAAATACCTTGAGGAAGCTTGGAGAAGCTCGGTCGCCGATCGATTGGGGTCTCCAAATGTCGATGAGTAGGAACGAACGCACAGGAAGCCTCCCACGCAAGCTACGGGCGCAGGAGAGGTGTCGTCGTGCGGCGTTCTCGCGTGGAGTCTTCTGGAGGTGAACCGACCGGATTTAGAAGGAGTTTGGCGTGAGTATTGAACCGACTGGGAGTTTTGGCGTGAGGGATTGGACCGGCTAGGCTTAATAAAAAGGGAAATGAAAAATTTTCTTAACTCTTAGTTCTTGTTATTTCTTAATGAAATTAGCATTCATTTTATGTGTTGGTCTATTGTTTATTATTTTATCTAACTATTATATGTAACGTTAATATTATAAAAGCGACGATTAAATTAAATTTCGTACTATTTCATAATGAAATACTTTTATAAAAATTTAGACATACTTTTTCATCCTACGATGGGTTAGTTTATAATAGGTTTATACATATAGGACTTACCTAGCGTGACGTTATTTTCAGGATGTCACATGAGATCACTTATTCGTTGGTTAGCTAGTCCCACAGGCACCACCGTCGTGGCCAAACGGTGGCAGTCACACTGTAAATCAGGTTTCATGCAGATTATTTGAGAAACAAATGTAGAATGAGATCCACATCTCTATTGGTATCCACACAAATGCCAGAAACACTCCGCATGTCGTCCAACGATCTCGGGGTTGGAAGATGATTGCACTTCTCTGCAATGAAATATCATTAGAAAGATTTTGAAAATCTCTTAAGAGTAAAAGCTTTGGTGATGAGATAACAGTTTTTCAGTTCAAAACCAACAAATAGGAGGAACTTTCAATATTTTCGAATTCATCCGAACTCGACGTAAGTCGATTTATCAAATTGACGTGCGTCAACTTCTAGGCGACTGTTCCGATTTTTGTTAAACGTAGTCCAAATCGATTTCTCAAATCGACATGCGTTGAATTCTATGTGGCGCTTCTGTTAAGCACAAAAAAAATAGACGTGCGTCGAGTTCCCAAATAGATGTGCGTCGAGTTCCCAAATTGACGTGCGTCGAATTCTAATCGACGTGCGTCAAATTCTAATCGACTTGCATCGATTTCTCAAATCGATGTGCGTCGAATTCTGCCTTAACAACCAATTTGAATTCAATTCCATAAGAAATTAGTCTTGATCAATATTTAATTAATTCCCAATTAATTTTAAACATCATAAATTCTTATTTTGGACTTGTTTTTTTATTTATATATAATATAATTATAGCCAATACGATCATTTATCTAATTTTCGTTCATTCTTGATGTGCGATCATATAGGTTCATATTACGTGACAGTAAGACTTATTCCTTGGTCACTTGTAGATCACAAATTCAGACAATATCAACTGCATTTGTGAATGCATAGAGCAAGATGACGTTGGCATTTTAGGTCAAAATAGTTGCATTCAGAGAGGTGCTAATTAAATGAAAAGGAATAATGATACATTTATTCATCCTCAAGGGGAATATATATAGGAGATATACAAAGAGAGCTAAAGTATTCCCGCAATGTGGAACTAAACCTACAAACACCATATACAAATATACAAACAATAAGGACAGACGCCAATACTCCCCCTCAAGCTGGCGCGAAGAGATCAAGTAAGCCCAGCTTGCCACAAGTAGAGAGAAGACGGGTAGGCCAACGGCCTTGGTGAAGGCATCAGCAATCTGCTCAACGGAGGGAACATAGGACACGTCGAGTGTCCCTGAACGTATGTGCTCCCTGAGAAAGTGTATATCAACCTCAATATGCTTAGTCCGCTCATGCAAGACAGAGTCGGATGCAAGCATAAGAGCAGACTGGTTGTCGCAAGCAAGGGTCGACGAACCAGATGGAGGAAAGTCGAGCTCAGTCAGGAGAGTACGCAACCAGATGAGCTCAGTGGCGCCATGGGCCATAGCCCGGTACTCTGCTTCAGCAGAAGAGCGGGAGACAACACTCTGCTTCTTGCTCTTCCAGGAAATAAGATTGTCACCATAGAAAGTGCACATCCCTGAAGTGGAACGCCGATCAGTGAGGGAACTAGCATAATCAGAATCAGTGTAACAGGAGAGACCAGGGGATGAAGATGAGCGGTAGAAGAGCCCAAGACCAGGAGATCCCTTTAAGTAGTGGAGGATCCGAAAAGCAGCTTCTAGGTGAGAAGTACGGGGAGCATGCATGAACTGGCTGACCACACTCACAGCAAAGCTAATGTCAGGACGAGTGTTGGTCAGATAGATAAGTCGGCCAACAAAACGCTGATATCTGCCTGGCTCAGGGAGAGGATAACCAGACTCGACATGTAAGCGGTGGTTCGGATCCATGGGTGTAGACACAGGAGAGCACCCAAGAAGGCCAGTATCACTCAAGAGGTCGAGTGTATACTTGCGCTGAGACAAAGAGATCCCCTGCTGAGATCTGGCAACCTCAATCCCGAGAAAGTACTTCAAAGGCCCCAAATCCTTAACTTCAAATGCCTTCTGAAGCACACCCTTGATCTGAAGAATCCCAGAGCGGTCGTCCCCAGTAAGAATGATATCATCAACATAGACAAGAATAATAACCTTACGACCATCCACAGCTGTCCGAATAAAGCACGTGTGGTCGGCATGGCACCTGGTGAACCCACTCTGAAGCACAACGGTACCAAACCGCTCAAACCACGCTCGAGGGGACTGCTTCAGTCCATACAAGGACTTCTGCAAACGACAAACACGGCCCAAATACTCCCCCTGAAGCTTGTAACCAGGTGGGGGGTCCATATAGACTTCCTCAGCAAGGGTGCCATTGAGGAAGGCATTCTTCACGTCCAGCTGATGAAGAGGCCACCCATGGTTGGCGGCTAGAGAAACAAGAAGACGAACAGTGGACAGCTTGGCCACAGGGGCAAAGGTCATGCCATAATCCCCAGGAGTTTGAGTGAAGCCCTTTGCGACAAGGCGGGCCTTGTACCGGTCTAGAGAACCGTCAGCATTATACTTGACGGTGTAAACCCAACGACAACCCACAGTTTTTCGACCTGCGGGAAGAGGAACCAAACGCCAAGTACCAGCCTGCTGTAGGGCGGACATCTCGGCCTCCATGGCCGCCACCCACTCAGGATGTCGGAACGCCTCCGCCATCGAACTCGGGACTCTGATCTGGTCGGTAGCAGTCAGAAAAGCTCTGTAACCCTGTGAAAGACGCTGGTAGGACACATAGCTAGCCACAGGATGGTCAGTAACACAAGAACGCTTACCCTTGCGAAGTGCAATGGGTAAGTCAGAGGATGGAAGAACATCACCTGCCAGAGGAGATGACACACGGTCCGGTGAGCTGGGCGCTGTAAATTTTTCCTAATAATGACTGGACCAATTCAATCGAGTCGTCTCGTTCAAGCGTATGCGTCAGTACGGGTTTATTTAGATCTCCCGCGAGTGTGTGTTAAATTTGGTTTGCGTGAATAGTCGAAACCCGTGATAGGTGGGCTAGACTAATTCAGACTTTTCATTACGCGAGCTTGGTCTTCCCTTGGCACGTTTAGATAGATTGGTTCTAATTTGTGCGTACGATTTGTTTCACGTACGAACAAATTTTAGATCGAGTGAGAAAGTTTGGGGTGCTTTTAGTAATTTCTCCTCCACTCTCTCAATCCCTCTCCTATTTAAGGGAACAATAACCGGTCATTAATATGATCTAATCCGTGAACAAGTGTGAAGTGAGAGGCGAGCGGTTACTGTGGCTTTTCACGATCTTCTTCATCTTTTCTCGTGCGGTTACTGTGGTTCCTCCCAAAAAACGAAGAAGAAGCTGATTTCTTCTTCCTGCAATGTCTCCATTAAAGTGAAACAGGGAGATTAGGGATCAGGAAAATCAAATACCAAGATTTATCCTCCTCCATCTGTTCTGCTACCCTGTAGAAGGATTCATCGGAGGAGAGGGAAATCTGATTTCCGTTTGCGCCTTCAGAAGGAAATCAACGAGGTAGGTAAGAAATTGTTTTCATATCTTTCATTATTAACCCATTTTGTTTAGTTGATTCCAGTACATAAAGATGCGTGCCCCGTACACAAATGGAAATGGGCCAAATGAATTTTCTTTTATTCTGACATTGACATTTCCTTATGTATTTGTCTAATTATGTTTAGAGAATTTTCCTTAAGAGAAGAATATCCTTCCATAGTTGATGCTTTCATCGCCGCTAAGCGCAGCGAATTTTATCAGAAGAAATTCAAGCACATTATTGAGGATGTCGGCGACTATGCGACATGAAGCCGAATCCAAAAATGGTTCGTACTGATTATTACATTTTATATTACTTTGTTCGCATTAATTTTACAAGTGATAGAAAATAATTTTGATTACACCACACCGTAGGAATTAACTTATTATGTTCATGTCGATCCTGTTCGCATAGGTCAAGTTACATTGTTCCGTATGTTTGTGACCTTATGCGCTTCATATTATTATTATTATTATTATTTTTCTAACATTTGGTATCAGAGCGAACTTGAACATATTAATTAATTCCCTTAATTTTTGGTGTAGTTGAATTTAATTAATCACTAGCGAGCACTCAAATTAAAACCTATCCATTCATTTCAAAGAATATCAATGCGATAGGGACTTGTGAAGTGCATTGATTTTAAGTCCCTAAGCGGTTGTGATCTTTAGACACTTAAGTGCCCTTTGTCATTAATTAGTAGATCACGACACTTAATTTGAGGGTAATTAAGAAAATCCCAGTGTAGGAGGATCTTGTGGGTTAATTGAACGGTTGCCACCAAAGTGGTCTGTTCGATTGATTTGCGAGATTTCATTCTCACACGACTTTGGGATTACTCTAGTTCTAACTCGTAGTCATTCACCCAAAGGTGGTGGTTGCGTGATAGGATTAGAGGATTGCACACGGGCATTTGAGCGGGAGTGCGAAGGTTCTAGTGATCTATTCACCCAAAGGTGGTAGTTTTGCAAAAGCCTAAACACTGTCGTGTCTCGCTCGGTGTAGAGGATTTCTAACTGCGTGGCACGTATTCTGCCCAAAGGTGTTGCGTGTTGATGCGTCTGAATTCTCATGCGTGTGTTTATTTAAGGTTTTGAAACACACTTATCCTCATTGCTAAATATTGCATTATTTTCTTTTTCAGTCACCTTTACAGTGCATAACAATTTGGCGACCATTGAAAAACTTACTGGGTCAAATTTTAAGAAGTGGAAGACTGATGTCATGTTTGCCATTCAAATGGCGGACATTGACCTAGCCCTGACATCTGACAAGCCTGAGGAGTTGACTGTGACTAGTTCCCGAGTACAGAAGGACCATTATGCAGCATGGCATAAGTCCAATAAGATATGTTTGCTGACCATGAAGAGATCCATTCCTGAGCATCTGCTCAGTGGACTGCCAGAGACTGCTGACGCACTGGATTTCATTACTGCTGTGGGACAGAGGTATAAGGTGTCCTCCAATGCTGAGATTGGGACACTCATGCAAGATCTTTTCACTATGAGGTATACTGGCGGTGGAGGTGTTCGTGATTACATTTTGAAGATGGTTTACTATCAGACAAAGTTACAAGAGTTGGACATTGTTCTTCCTGAGACGTGCATAGTGCATCTGGCACTAAATACTCTGCCACCTGAGTTCAGCATCCTGAAGACTACATACAATTCTCAAGATGAGGCTTGGAAACTTAATGATCTCATCACTCGATGTGTTGCTGAAGAAGAGAAGCTGAAAAGTGAGAAGACCCACACCGCACTGTATGTTTCGAGACCTTCATTCAAGAAGAAGAAGAAGATGAAGTCCAAGGCTCCAATCAAGATTCAGGACGGTCAGTCGAGTGGAGCAAAGGATTCTACTGGTTCCATAAAGAAGCCTCCGACTTGTTTCTTCTGCAGGAAGAAAGGACATGTGAAGTCTGAATGCCTAAAGTTTAAAGCTTGGATGGAGAAGCGTGGGTTCGCACCTAAAGGTAATCCTCTTGCACTCGTCCTATGTGAATCTAACTTAATTGAAGCCCCATCTAGTTCCTGGTGGCTTGATAGTGGAGCAACTAATCATGTTGCTTACACACTTCAGGGGTTCACCAACAGGAGGAGGCCAAGCAAGGATGAGTGTAGACTCACCGTGGGCAACAACGCTGAAGTTGAAGTCGAGTTCATTGGGGATGTTTGCTTGATTTTAGATACTGATTTTAAGCTTTTATTAAAAGACACATTTTATATTCCTGCATTTCGAAGAAACTTAATTTCTGTTTCTGCATTAGACAAACTTAATTATGGTTTCAACATTTATGGTGGTTTGATTCAGTTATTTTATAAATCACAAGTTGTAGGCCATTGCTCTTTGTCTAATGGTTTATATAGGATGTGTCTTGCTCCCAATGACATTTATGCGATTTCATTTAATGTAGAAAACGTTGCTTCTAAAAGACCCCTAATTAAGGAAATGTCTTTCATGTTGTGGCATAAAAGACTTGGCCACATCTCTAGGGATAGAGTAGAGAGATTGATTAAGGAAAACATTCTCCCTGCTCTTGACTTTAGTGACCTGGAGACATGTATTGACTGTTGTAGGGGTAAAATGACCAAGATTAAGAAGAAAGGCGCTACACGTAGTCTAGACTTGCTGGAGATTATTCATACGGACATCAGTGGACCTTATTCATCTACGCTCTGCAAGAACACCTACTTTATTACTTTCATTGATGATTTCTCCCGTTATGGTTACTTGTTCTTGATTAAGGAAAAGTCTGAGTCTCTTGATAAATTCAAGATTTTCAAGACTGAAGTTGAGAAACAATTGGGAAAAGTTATCAAGATTGTTAGGTCTGATAGAGGAGGCGAGTATTTTGGCAGACACGATGCCTCCGGGCAACATAAAGGTCCTTTTGCCAAATACTTGGAGAGTTGTGGTATTATTGCCCAATACTCTATGCCGGGAAGTCCTGAACAAAATGGTGTGGCCGAAAGGCGCAATCGCACCCTTAAGGATATGATGAGGAGCATGATGAGTAGGACAAATCTTCCTGAATTTCTCTGGGGTGAAGCTCTTAAAACTGCAGTTTATATACTTAATAGAGTTCCGTCTAAATCAGTGCCCAAGACACCTTTTGAGTTATGGACCGGCAGGTTACCTAGCCTAAATCACTTACGTGTTTGGGGTTGTCCTGCGGAAGTTCGTTTATATAACCCATCAGAAAGTAAAATTGCCGCTAGGTCTTCTCGTTGCTACTTCATTGGCTACCCTGATCATTCGAAGGGTTTTAAGTTCTACTGCCCTTCTGGAGGTCCCAGAATTGTTGAGTCACAAACAGCGAAGTTTCTAGAGTTTGATGTTGCTGAGCAACCTAGCTGCTCTCATACTACTGAAGAAGTCGATGAAATTAGACCTATTAATTACACTCTACCTATTATTGAAAGACTAGAGGTACCTGAACCTATAGTTGAGCCTGCAGAGGAAGTGGAGCCGGTTTTACAACCGCCTCCCATACAGTTTCCTCAGCAGATTGATGTTGTTCAGGCACATCCTAGAAAATCATCTAGGGAGAGGAGGTCTGCAATTTCTTCTGACTATGAAGTTTATTTGGGTGAGAGCGATTTTAACATTGGTCATGTAGTTGACCCAATAACTTTTACTGAAGCTGTTTCTGGACCTCAGTTTGATTTGTGGTGGGATGCAATGAGAGATGAAATTGAGTCTATGAGGCATAATAAAGTTTGGGAATTAGTTGAGTTGCCAAAGGGCTGCAAACCCATTGGTTCTAAATGGGTATTTAAGACTAAGAAAGATTCTAAAGGAAAGGTCGAGCGGTTTAAAGCCAGACTGGTTGCAAAGGGATTCACTCAAAGAGAAGGGATTGATTACCACGAAACTTTCTCTCCCGTTTCATCGAAAGACTCATTTAGAGTCATTATGGCACTAGTAGCTCATTATGATTTGGAGCTACACCAGATGGACGTTAAAACCGCATTCCTGAATGGCGACCTGGATGAAGAAGTCTATATGGTGCAGCCTGAGGGATTCAAGTCTGGTCGTTCTGACCAACTTGTGTGCAAGCTCAATAAATCCCTATATGGTTTAAAGCAAGCCTCAAGACAATGGTATCTGAAATTTGATGAGGTGGTTACTTCATTTGGTTTTGTTGAAAATAAAGTAGACCGCTGCATATATCTCAAGATCAGTGGGAGCAAATTCATCTTCTTAATTCTCTATGTAGATGATATTTTGCTCGCAAGCAGTGATTTGGGACTTCTGCATGAATCTAAGCATTTGTTATCCAAACATTTTGATATGAAGGATCTTGGAGAAGCTTCTTTTGTTCTAGGTATTGAGATCATAAGGAATAGATCTCGTCATACATTAGGACTCTCTCAGAGGGCTTACATTGAGCGTGTACTTGAGCGATTTAGTATGCTCGAATGTAAGGCTGGCTATGTGCCGGTGATTAAGGGTGACAAGTTAAGTCTGTCACAATGCCCCAGAAATGATATTGAGAGAGAGTCCATGAAGAATATACCATATGCCAGTGCAGTAGGTAGCTTAATGTATGCCCAGGTCTGCACCAGACCGGACATTGCCTTTGCAGTGGGACTTCTAGGCAGATATCAGTCGAACCCAGGACCTGATCATTGGGTGGCTGCCAAGAAGGTATTGAGGTATTTAAAGAGAACAAAAGATTTTAAATTGGTCTACTGTAGAGAACAAAATCTAGAATTGGTGGGCTATACGGACTCAGATTTTGCGGGTTGTGAGGATGACAGAAAGTCAACTTCAGGATACATTTTTAAGTTAGCCGGTGGGGCTGTTTCATGGAAAAGCGTTAAGCAGACACTGATTACTTCTTCCACTATGCATGCGGAGTTCGTTGCTCTTTTTGGCGCCGCTACTCACGCTGTTTGGCTCAAGAACTTCATCACTGAATTGATGGTCGTTGATACAGTTGCTAGACCCATTCAGTTATACTGTGATAATATTTCAGCTGTAATGTTCTCTATGAACAACAAAAGTATCACAGGGTCTAAGCACATGGAAATTAAGTTCTTGACTGTGAAAGAATTGGTTAAGAAAGGTGACATCATTGTGGAGCACATTGGGACAGATGATATGATAGCTGATCCACTTACCAAGGGACTTCGGCCTAATATATTTAAGAAGCATGCCTGCAGTATGGGCCTTGTGGAGTCCATTGATGTACTTGATTAGTGGGAGTCTATATTCATAGCTCTATTTAATATAATTTTTCATCTGTCATTTCATTTAGCACTTCAAATTTCATATATGCATTAATTTTTGCAAATGAATATAGTTTGAATTCAAACATAAATTTTATATTCATATGTGATATCATTCAACTCTGATACTCACACCTTTATGTGATGCGTCACAATTCATAAACAAGTCTTGAAACTAGTGTCAGTTTCAAGCATAAGGCTAGGGCATTCATTTAATTAATAAGGCCTTGATCGTATATCTCATGACACATTAATAAAATCTTAAGGTATTCATCTAATAGAGATATACACACTCTTTTGAGTATTAAGAATTTCTCAAAGCATGGTTTAGTGCATTCAGTAGAGAAATTAATTGACCACTGAGTTAAACAACAATTCGTGATCACATTTCAGTATGTTGTTTTGACTCTTTATGACCACACTATGTCCATGTCAATTGGATCTGTAAACTTTTTGTGACCATGGAAGGTCCCGTGTCGCATAATGATGCGGTTGCCGCCATGATTCAGAGTGAAGGTTTCAGTTGGACCGGATTGACGCGTGGAGAGAACTCACGATGCAAGCTTCACTATGGTACCCTTAATTAAGTGGAGTGATTTGATCTATGATCGACCTAAATTACGATTGAAATAGTCCAAGTGGGAGAATGTAAATTTTTCCTAATAATGACTGGACCAATTCAATCGAGTCGTCTCGTTCAAGCGTATGCGTCAGTACGGGTTTATTTAGATCTCCCGCGAGTGTGTGTTAAATTTGGTTTGCGTGAATAGTCGAAACCCGTGATAGGTGGGCTAGACTAATTCAGACTTTTCATTACGCGAGCTTGGTCTTCCCTTGGCACGTTTAGATAGATTGGTTCTAATTTGTGCGTACGATTTGTTTCACGTACGAACAAATTTTAGATCGAGTGAGAAAGTTTGGGGTGCTTTTAGTAATTTCTCCTCCACTCTCTCAATCCCTCTCCTATTTAAGGGAACAATAACCGGTCATTAATATGATCTAATCCGTGAACAAGTGTGAAGTGAGAGGCGAGCGGTTACTGTGGCTTTTCACGATCTTCTTCATCTTTTCTCGTGCGGTTACTGTGGTTCCTCCCAAAAAACGAAGAAGAAGCTGATTTCTTCTTCCTGCAATGTCTCCATTAAAGTGAAACAGGGAGATTAGGGATCAGGAAAATCAAATACCAAGATTTATCCTCCTCCATCTGTTCTGCTACCCTGTAGAAGGATTCATCGGAGGAGAGGGAAATCTGATTTCCGTTTGCGCCTTCAGAAGGAAATCAACGAGGTAGGTAAGAAATTGTTTTCATATCTTTCATTATTAACCCATTTTGTTTAGTTGATTCCAGTACATAAAGATGCGTGCCCCGTACACAAATGGAAATGGGCCAAATGAATTTTCTTTTATTCTGACATTGACATTTCCTTATGTATTTGTCTAATTATGTTTAGAGAATTTTTCTTAAGAGAAGAATATCCTTCCATAGTTGATGCTTTCATCGCCGCTAAGCGCAGCGAATTTTATCAGAAGAAATTCAAGCACATTATTGAGGATGTCGGCGACTATGCGACATGAAGCCGAATCCAAAAATGGTTCGTACTGATTATTACATTTTATATTACTTTGTTCGCATTAATTTTACAAGTGATAGAAAATAATTTTGATTACACCACACCGTAGGAATTAACTTATTATGTTCATGTCGATCCTGTTCGCATAGGTCAAGTTACATTGTTCCGTATGTTTGTGACCTTATGCGCTTCATATTATTATTATTATTATTATTTTTCTAACAGGCGCAACCAGTGAATCTCGAAGTATGGGGTGGATATGTGACAACCCGCGGGGACCACGGGTGTATGTCTGACAAGGACGAGAGTCGTGCATCGGAGCAAGGGGAATAGGATCCGGCTGTGGTGGGGCAGAAGGAACAGGAGCTGGAGCTGGATCCGCCCCATAGAAAGGGATATCCTCAAAGAACGTAACATCTCGGGAGTGATAAGTCCTGCGAGAAGAGGGGTCAAAACACCGATATCCCTTTGAAGAGGAGGAATATCCAAGAAATAGGCAGTGAATAGCTTTGTCATCAAGTTTTGTCCGAGTCAGACTTCGGTCCTGGACAAAGCAAACACAGCCAAACACGCAGAGTGGAAGAGGAAACAGAGGACGGTGGGGAGATAGAAGACTGATAGGGACACGACCCGCTAGAGGCTGAGAAGGCAGACGGTTAACTAAGAAGGTTCCCGTGAGGAGGGTTGCACTCCAAAACGACTTGGGAACATGAGAGCCACGAAGAAGACACCGGGTTACATTCAGGAGATGACGATTCTTTCGTTCAGCCAGTACATTCTGTTCTGGTGTATAAGGGCAGGAGAATTGGTGAAGGGTTCCTTGGCTAGCAAGGAAAGCAGAAAAAGAGGATGAAGTATACTCCCCCCCGTTATCGGAGCAAAGGACCCGAATACAGGAGGAGAACTGAGTCTGAACCATACAAGTAAACTGAGTATATAGAGCAAGTACGTCAGATTTGGCACGCATAAGATAAACCCAACAACAACGATTAAAATCATCTATAAAAGTAACAAAATACCGAAATCCATCATAAGAAACAACTGGGGCAGGTCCCCAAACATCTGAGTGAATGATATCAAACGGAGCTGAACTACGAGAGACAGATACATGATATGAAGTGCGTGTGTGTTTACTAAGTTGACACACATCACACTGAAAAGAGTTCTCAAACGAGACACCCGGAAAAAGAGACGATACAACTTGAGGACTCGCATGCCCCAATCTGGCATGCCATAGGGCAGGAGAGGTAGCAACAACAACAATGGATGGTGGTGAGGGACGTGGTGAAAGAGGTGGGAGCTCCAGCTGGTAAAGCTCGTCGCGCTCACGGCCGTAGCCAAAAGTCCTCCTCGTGGTCAGGTCCTGAAAAACACAGCCAAAAGGAAAAAATGTCACCGAGCAGTTCATTGAACGAGTTAGCTGACTAACAGAAAGAAGATTTAAAGCAAGTTTGGGAACATGAAGAACTGAACCCAAGGCGAGGGAGGGTGACAGAGAAACTGTGCCCCGGTGAAGGATAGGGGTCACAGAGCCATCGGCCAAGCGTACCTGCCGATGGGCGCTCGAAGACTCAAGAGAAGAGAACAAACTTGTCTCACCAGTCATGTGGTCAGTAGCACCAGAGTCAATCACCCAGGGAGAGGGGGACCCCTCTTGAGTGACATGAAAGGTCGTCGGTGTACCTGACGCAGAGGCGGAAGCTGGCAATGGTGAGGTCGTGTGTGGCTGCTGTAAAGCTGGAAACAGAGACTGCAACTGTAGTTGAGACTGAAGCTGCTGCACTTGAGTCATAAGCTGACTCCAGTCAGCGGACGGGGCCCCAGAAGAGGCAGAGTAACTAGGTTGGTTCCCAAAGTCTGAAGAAGTAGCAGCGGCAATACGAGTGGTAGAGGACTGCATCTGGCGAAGGTGGGGAAAGAGAGTCCAGCATCTGGCCTTCTCATAACCAGTTCGGAGGCAGTGCTGACACTGAACAGAGGCAAATGGGCTCCCGCGGCCGCCCCCGCGACCCTTAGGGGTAAAAGTACGCCCCCCTCGTACAGAAGACGTATGACCCGAAGCCAGGGCCATTTGGTCTGGGGAAGAGGACGAGGTAGCAGTCAGGCGGGCCCGGCGCTCATGCTCCTCCACCATGGAATAGGCATCCAAAATATCAGGCAGGGGATTCATGCTGACAATCTGGACCCGAATATGCTCAAACTCGGGTCTCAACCCCATCAGGAACTGGTAGGTCTCCCGCCTCTCCTGCCGCCGCTTGGCCACAAGTAAATCCTCAGGATGGGGAAAAGCACTAAGGAGTTCAAGATCAGAAAGCTCCTGGAATCTCCCAGAGAGAAAGGTAAAGTACTCATGCACAGAACGATCCCCCTGACGAGCTGAAGAAATCTCTTGGAAGACAGAATAAATTCGCGTATCCACGCGGGTGTGACCGTAGGTACGGGTCAAGGCAGCCCAAAGAGACGGCACCGAATCAAAACGCATAAACTGCTCGTAAATGCGAGGCTCCATGGAGCATTGGAGCCATCCGAGGATCTTGAAATTTTCCGTGCGCCATTGACGGATAGCTTTTTCATCGTTTGCATCAGTAGGTTTGGGAACTCCATTAGGTTCAAGCCAATCAAGTTTGTCATGTCCAGCAAGATGGACTCGCACGGAGTTGGACCAAGCAATAAAGTTCTTCTCATTGAGAAGGGATGTGGTGATGCGCCGAGCAAAACCCTCAGCGGAGCCGAGAGGAGAGGAATCCATAAGTTCTCCTCAAAGAAAGGGTTGCAGATCACAGATCTGGCAGAAAACAGCGTGGAAGAAGACGTGCCGGTAGAAGAAGCCTGCGGGAGCGGTCGACGCCGAACTGCTGCCCGAGGAAGATCACAGATCTGAGGAAGTCTGCGACGAACTGCACGTGGAAGAACTGGAGCGGAGCGGAAGAACTGCTGCGCGTGGAAGACGCGTGGAAGACACGAAAGAACTGCTGCGCGGAGCGGAAGAACTGTCGTGCGGAAGAAATGCTGTGGTCGACGCCGAACTGGAGCGGAGCGGAGAAGACGCGGGATCGCTATTAGGTCACGAAGAAGGCGCGGGACTCATCGGGAGAACCCGTTCTGCGCGTGGAAGATTCCAGCGGTCGACGCCGAACTGGAGCGGAACGGAGAAGAGCGGGATCGCTATTAGGTCACGGCGTGAACCTCGCTTTGATACCAAATTAAATGAAAAGGAATAATGATACATTTATTCATCCTCAAGGGGAATATATATAGGAGATATACAAAGAGAGCTAAAGTAATCCCGCAATGTGGGACTAAACCTACAAACACCATATACAAATATACAAACAATAAGGACAGACGCCAATAGTGCTGACATTGAATCTTCCAAGAAGGCCAGTGTGGGGTGGGTCTACCAATTAGGCGTTGCTTCCACCTCTTAGATCGCTGCACCTCGGGGAAACATCATCTTTAATTTTGAAGATCTCTCTAAAACTGTCAACCCTTCCACGATGTTGTAGTCATCAAGGTAGTCCTCGAAAATTATTCGGTGTCTCGAATTCTCATCGACACTAGTAGTTCTGTTAAAGTTCTTTGAGCCTGTCTTTTAGTATATGAACATTGAAAGAAGTTACAGGCTTGCGATGGACCTCTGTACAGGTTCGCCGCAGAGAGAAACGAAATTGAGGGAAGTGTCACTCTTTCTGTCACCATGTGTTGATGACTCGTCAAGGAACGTTTTGTTGTAGTAGACGCTCCTAACAGCTACAACACTATTATAGACAACTCGTTGATATTTAATATTTCTGATGTCTCCGTCGAAACCTAGAAAAATATGAGGATTTTGTCTACCCGTAGTTTCACGATCCCGCATTTTTAGGAATACAGAGCGATACTCGACGAGACCCTGAATGCATTCATGGCATCTCCTCCGAAGCAGGACAGAGCTCAGGACTCCCCTAAGCACTCGCGCAATGTCTCAAAGTTCTACTGACTTTAGGACATTACGGCTCCCGCCAACACTCCGTTGTGTTCGCATGTGCTCCATTGTCCTCACGACAACTCCTTCGTTCTCGCAGACACTCTGTCTTATTCGCCGACACCTTCAGGCTCGTATAAGCTCTACATGTATTTATTTAGCTTGTTTTCTTTATCTAACCGTTCGGATAGCCTCTCTTACATGTAATTGCCCGATGGTAGGACCCCTATTTGCATAAATATGGGTGAACAATACTTTGGGGGACAATTGCGCCTGACCCCAAACTCGCATAGCACTTGCACCCCTGGAAACAACATTCACGAGCTTCAATTTGTAACCAAACTTTCAATCAATAAAATCACGCACTGCTAAAGGTTCGCGTAGTGCCAAACCTCTTCTCGTCGTTCCTGAGTCTTTTTCGCCAACCATTCGTGACCCAAAGTAACCTTCGACCGATAGTACGCCAATTTCTTTCTCTTAGACTCTTAGTGTGAAGAGAGACACTTTTTACTCCAATTACGAAGTTACTGTCCAAATAGATTTGTTTAGTGTGAGTGTACACAATTTATAAGATATCAAAAATATCTTTAGATGTTCCTTGAATTTTGCTACTATCGAGTTGTCATTGTTTAAGATTTAAAATGTCATCTAGAATTGTGTTATTTAAATGTCATTGAAATCATATTAAGAACTCATGGAAGTTGAATTTTATCAACGTTATTCTTCCTTCAATGAAGTATCTAAGCTTCTCTTCAGATTTTTGCATTAGTATTGTGGCAAAGGATTAGCTGCTTACTATTCTGATGGATTCTTATTACAGTGTTTTTTAAGAATAGATAATCTTTTGCAACATTTTGAGGTTTGGCATGTTAAAGATCACAATGTAAAGTTTTCTATTTCATATGGGATATTTCTCCCTATATACTGGTCTTTGGGAAGAATACATCATTCCATTCATTTTATACTTATCCTTTTCCACCGAAACATGCCAGCTGACTCAAACTGCATTGTACTCTTTAAATGTTTCTATGCAATTCTATTGTATAGGGACAGTTACCCTTTTGCATGCTATCAAGGTTATTGGTATCTGTAACCATCTCTTTACAGTGTTTTCCACATCTTCAGTGGTGAATTATGTGATCAGTTTAACTCCTTCAATTCTTGGAAAATCTACAGGTTTAGGGGGTTCATATTCTAAAATTTTCTGGAAAGCATGTTATAATAAATATTAAGTGTTTTCTAAAAAAAAGTGCACCAGTCATTGAAAGTTCTTGTCTATCACAAGTGAATTTTGGAATGTGAAGTTTCTTAGTGCAATTTGTTTGAATGATCAGGTTGACTTACCTGTTCGACAAAGTTATCTCTGGTATGGTTCTAGCACAGGTGAAGATAAAGGTTCCCAGGTAAGCAACTCAACATTATAAGCATATTTGTGGTGCAGAATTTTGCTAAATTTTGAAAATTGATACTGTTTCTATTAGGCATCTGGGGCTTACATTTTCCGGCCTAATGGTGCTCCTCCTTCAGCTTCTTTAAGATCGGTATTTCTCATTGTAACTTAGATGCCTCGTTCAAAATGCATTCTCATTATCAGTAAAATATATCAACAGAATAGCTTTCATACCTGCTCATTAATATATTCTATTTGGTATTTCTTGATTATAGGTAACTGTGAAAGTGGTGCGGGGGCCCATAGTTCATGAAGTCCATCAACAGTTTAACACCTGGATATCTCAGGTTGTACTAACACACTTATCTAGTAATATGATATGATAAATTATATGGAGCTCTAGTTGCATTTATCGCTCCGAAGAAATCCAATTTGTACAGTCCTAGCTTAAAATCTTGAAATATGTTAATCAAAAGTGGGATTTTATGGCCTCCCATTTGAGAGAGCACGTGCGGGCGCGAGAGGGAGAAATCCCGGAGTACATCAATTCGCCTCTTCCTGGATCAAGATGGCCCTATTGTGAAGAGGAAATGAGGGAAGCTCACTGGAGAAGATGAAGTGGGGAGGGGGGTAAGGGGAGTCAGGCTCTACCCGATGTTTTTCGCAATTGGACCCTTGGCGGGCCGTGCTTGAGTGAGGGGGGGGGGGGGGGGGGGGGGGTGAGAGAGAGAAGAATAGAAAAGTGATAATTTTTTGGATACCATAATCTACCCCGTTTCCTAGCATAAGGCAAGGGATAAAAGTTTACAAAATAACCAAAATAGCACTCACAAGACTTAATATCGTGTGAGTCAAGTCTAATTGTCTCAAACATTTAGAAAATGGATGAAGAGAGATTTGGTCATTATGTTGGTCAATTCTTATATGTTATTACAAACATAGTGCATATACGCTTGTTGATGACTTCTTCTCTGATGAAGTGACTGTACACTTCTATATGTTTTGTTCTCTTATGATATACATGATTTTTAGATATATAGATGACAATTTTATTATCGCAGAATATTGGTAGAGGGTAGTTGTAAGTTTCGCCAAAATCTTTCAAGAGTGCCCTAAGTCATTTTAGCTCAGAATCAGTCTTAGTTATTCCTCGAGTTTCAGCTTGAATACTCGATCTGGATTAAATTGCTTGTTTCTTCCTATTCCAGATTGTGAATTTTCCACCTGCATTTTAGTAGCCACACACCAAGCATCCAACCCTTCATTAGACATTGTTTATGTCATTGCATGATTACGTGCATTACATCTAGGGTTAGGACATCATTTGCCCGCCACCTATAGATTCATCCTACGACACATAGATGGAGTGGCCTGTAGTGGATTTCATCATCCTTATTGTTAGAAAAGTCCATGTAAAGTCATTGTAAAGGCCCATGTATAAGCCCATTTAGTCTCTTGTTCTTCTCTCTTTACTTTAGTCCCACATTGTGTATAAGGGACTCATCTCTCTTTCTCCCTCCTATATATATGTATTCATACATTGTATTTGATATTTGAGAAACTATATACAAGGTTCTACCTTTTTCTACATGGTATCTGAGCGAGCAGTCCGGACCTGCGGTCTCCAATATTTCTGACCGCCAGCCTTTTTTTCTAACCGCCAGCCCCTCCCCGCGGTCTCCCTTTTCTTTGACCGCACCCCCCTGCGATCTCTGTTGCTGCTCTCTCCGTCCCGCTTGGCCTACTCATCGGCTCTCTTATAGCCTCCTCCCTTCTGACAAGTGGGCCCCCCTCTCTCTCTGATCACTCGGCTCCCATGCGGTCTCTCTCCAGCAGCCTCCTGGCGAGCTCTCTCCTGCTCGCCGCTCCCTCTGTCGTTCTCTCTCCTGCCGGTCTCTCTCCTGCCGCGCTCTCTCCAACAATCTTTTGCTCGCCGCTCCCTCTGCCGGTCTCCCTCCAGCGTCCTCCTACTCGTGCTCTCTCTGTCGATCTCTCTCTAATAGCCTCTTGTCGAGCTCTCTCCTGCTCGCCGCTCCCTCTGTCGGTCTGTAATGGCCCCATTGCTTGGCTACCGCGACAATTTATATATTCATTATCATTTAATCATTTAATCATCAGAGGCGGCAGGTAGAAACATTCAGTGATTAAAATATCATGCTAGAGTACAAAAAAGAAATTGCACGATAATTAAAACATTTCATTTCATTAAAAACTGATATAGTACAAAGATAGCCCAACATTATACATACAAAAAGAAGGGCTTATCCAAAACTGTAGTACATATACAAGGCTGACTCAGCTCAAAACTCATAAGTACACTCTGTACAACCATACAAACTACTGACTACTTAAAATAAAACTGAAAATCCTCATGAGGGCACTCGGGGTCTCTGCATCTCTCCCGATGAGCATCCAGAACTTCAAAGACTGCGGTAGAAACTTCTACCCAGAGACGATACTTCTTTTGCTGACGAGGTGACCATGATTGACGAGGATTACTGGTTACTGGGTTGGCCTCTTCTTTGACCTGTTTAGTTGCATTTTCTAATTAGTCAAAAGACTAAACGAATTCTTATTTTCCGCCCTTATATTTTTATGATAAATTCTTAGTGCATCATTGGATCTTAAATCATTTTACTTTATCGTGCACTTTACTTTTCATCCTATCATTTATCGTTCACTTTACTATTTTACATTTTCTTTTGTCTACATACGATTGTATTCGTGTATTTAACACGTATATTTTATCCCATTTCATTTTCTTTATTGGGCACTGTTAAGGATACATTGGTTTTTCATTTCATGTATTTATATAGCGCGCTTTATTTATCTGCGTGCCTTTTCATATTCGCACATATATATCTTTTACGTGCCTTGTCATATTCACACATTTATTTTTCATTTCATTTCCTGTTGGGAGGACATTCACCCTACCTCCACTAGTTGGGTACATCCTTAATATAGCCCATTACAGCTTGCATCGATGCATTGTTTACTTTTTCTTATTATTCGCTTTTTACTGGCTTACCACTATCTTCATGTTCCTTTACTAAGTTGCATGACTTTAAGGGAAATAATAACAATATCAAACTAAACAAATGAACTTAGGGCAATAAGAACTCACCGCGGCTTTCCCTTTTCTCGGATCTCTCCCGGAATCGTCATTGCGTTTCCCGCCTCCTTGGGATGCCATCACCTATAAGAAGAGTCATCTAAATTATTTTACATTCTAGGTGGCTTTCACTTGACCTAATTAGGTCCAATAAGACACTTAAGTCGGCTGCCCTAAATTTAATCTCAGGGTTTTTCACCAAATTCGTGAGGGAACAACACCCTCAAGCCTCATCTTATGTTAGAAGGAGAAAAAGACATCAAATCACATCTACAAATTGCTGCCCTAATTTCTATGGAAGGGGGTTTTGCTCCAAATGAGGGATATCATATACTAGGAGCATTCTTCCAACATTAGGAATACTTCGAATTTCTGAAAACGCATTATAACAACTAGGGTTTCACTCATATCACTTGAAATCATGGACTAACGCCAATAAATGCATAACAATCCCTTTCAGAAACTTTTAACAAGAAAAGGAATTGAAAAAGGCGTAAGAAATCAAACCCTAGATTTACTGCCTCACTCAATCTGTGCAATAGTTTCACATAAGAACTAAGAGGAGTGAGGAGGAAGGGATTACCTCTTTATAGAAGGAGAAATCGAAGAAATCGGAGGAGAAATGAGGAGTCGGGAGCAAGCGGCATCGGTCGGCTTCCTCGCCTGGGTCGTCTGTCTCGAGGAAAGCTGGGAGCCAAATAATGCTATCGGGAGTGATTTCTCCCCTTATGCGCCACCCGAATGCCCTCCATATGACACACTATTATTTAGCGTGACTCACAGTCTCTTTAACCCATTTTAGCCGATATTCTCTCCTCCCAAGAAGCCCTCATACACATATTTTATGTCTTCTTAGTAACATGTCTTATTAATATTTTAACATTATTAACATGTCTTTTACATTTCCGTCACATATGTATTATTTCTTTATTTTTATTAATAGTCATACCTGTCCTCGACGGCGTCACACGGTCTCCCTCCAGCGGCCTCCTGCTCGCGCTCTCTCTGCCGAGCTCTCTCCAGCAGCCTCCTGCCGACCTCTCTCCTGCTCGTCGCTCCCTCTGCCGGTCTCCCTCCAGCTGCCTCCTTCTAAACGGTCTACCGAGCTCCGGCGGCCTCATCCCAGCGGCCTGCCGAGCTCCCTGAGATCGTGCGGCCTCCTCCCAGCATCCATATTGTGCGGCTTCCCAGCTGCCAGATCGTGCGACCTCCTCCAGCGGCCTTCTCCCAGCAGCCTCCTCACAGCATCCTGTCGAGCAGTAGTTTCTACTCGCTGCCCTGATCGCTCCTGCTTGCTGCGGTCTCCCTGCTCCCTGATCGCGCGGTCTTGTTATCTAATCTCCTCTCCGTTGTGATTCCATTTTAATTTCGAGTCGAGCCCAAAATCTCTTGAACTCGACTCGAAATCAGCCCTAGATAAACTGCTACCCCAAGATATCAAGTGCATGTTTGTAGGTTATGCGATTGATCAAAAAGGTTGCAAGTGTTATACTCTTCGCATGCATAAAAGATTTATGTCCATGGACATCACTTTTTTTGAATATGTCACTATTCTTTTGTAAAACCCCAACTTAGTTTATCAACAAGTCAGCAGTCTGGTCGGGCCATGCGATAAGAAGCAAACCAAGTACCAGTAATAAAAATGGTACATAGCAGGCATAAGTGAAAAGTGCTAAAAGAGTACTTACAGCGGAAGTAATAAAATAAGCTAAGAGTAAAAGTGTACCTCAATAACTGAATTCACAGAGCCACTATAAGTTGAAAGAGTCAAAATACTCGAAATACTGAAATCTTATACATAGTCTGATACAAGAAACATTAGAAAATCTGGATACATGCCCACCACATAAAACAGTTCTATAGGAATAAACTACTGAATGAAGACAAACTATAAGGGAAACATCAGCAACACGCTCATCCTAGGCGCAACACCCCACCTGTAACCCCTGTAATGATAAGCCCAAAAAAATCGGTCAGCCCAACTGGAGAGTAAGAAAGACCATTTCTTTTAGTGACACTAAAATGTTAATAATTGAAGAAACAAGAGTGCATGCCAAATAAAGGAATAATTATTTTGTACTAAATAAATAATTATATTTTGTTAATACGTATGCTTTTCTATCAGAATGTCGCAAGCATAGATGACTATTCTATCGTAATTTAGTCATGTAATTCTCTTTACAATCGTTCAAATAATAACTTCAAGGGGTTTCTTAACTGCGATGTACGCTTAAATCTTGGAGTTGTATCTTATGCGCAATCTAACGATTCGGGTCTCTACTAATGAACGCATCACGTTCTATGTCTCAAGGACTTAGACCTGCATCTGCTAGAGGTTCTGCGTAGGTCCACCCTTTTTCTAGAAATCTAACTTAAAAGAACATCATATTTCTGCTCTACTGAACCACTTGAATGTCTAAAAACATTTCAGTTCATTCTATCAGTTATTAAATACATAACGTGAGAGCATAATGCTAAATAATTTCTCATTTACAAGAGGAAAATTTATGTGTTGCTATTGTAGTATATCTAGCCAAAAGAAATAGAGTTTCTTACATTGGGGTTTCGACGCTCGTACACTTGACGCTGCGGCATAATTTCTTCTAGGACGCTTGACGATTGAACACCTTCTGCGCGGGACCTACACTCAAGGCAGGGCAAAAGAAACCTCAGATTTTGGGGCTTTGGTCTCGGCTTCTCAACAACGACGAAGAGAGAAACAGTCCCAGGCGAGTTCGAAGATCGCTGCCGTAACTCCTCCAGCCAAGCGACACTGAAACGCCGAACTCACTGCCGCGGGAAGCAGCGACGGTGCCTTGTATCGACGGAAGGGGGCGTAAACCTACCAGGTTACTATCTGCGAACTCCCGCCGATGGAGAAGGAAAACGGCGACGGCTCAAGGAACGCAGAAGAGGGCTCTCAGCCTAGGGAAAGAAGAATGACGGTTCCGATTAGCGAGAGGATGCGCGCGTGAAATAGGATTTAGCGTCGGTTGGAGGATTTAACTGAGTGGTAACGTGTAGGATGCGGTTATGGAAAACCGTGGGACCAAAAGGAAACGTAACTTGGTTTCCAAAGAGGGAATTAGGCATTTCAATTTAATTTTGAGGTTGCCAATTCGCTCTAAAACCTAAAATTCTAAATATACACGATATGCTCTCGTACCAATACCAAAACGCGTCGAAATAAATCTTTAAAATAAACCACTCACTTGCCTGCAACGGTCAGCGACCACAACTCAAGTCTTGATCCGATGATGGCTCGACCAACCTTGCTCGCAATCGGTCCCTGCGATTAAAATTTCGATATTCTTCGCATTAAAATTATGGGTGTTACAAATCTCCTCTCCTAAAAGGATTTTCGTCCTCGAAAATTACAACCCTACCTGAGTCAAAGAGGAAAGCATAGTCTTCATTGCTCCGGAGTTCATCTTCTCTTTCCCAAGAATACTCTGGTCGGCCACAATTCATCCAAAGGACCATTACAAAACATATCTCTCTATTTCTGAGCTTCTGAATCCTTGTGTCAACTATCCTGACTGGTTTGATATTAATACTAAGATTTGATTCGATTGGCTCTTCCTCAATACTGATTATCTGACTGGGATCTCTGACTGCTCTCCTCAGATAGGAGACGTGGAATACATCGTGTAGACCACTCATTTCCTTGGGCAAGGCCAATCTATAAGCAACCTCACCTATGCGCTCCAGTACCTCGAAAGGACCAACGAACCTTGGACTCAATTTCTTCATCCGCTTGATTCGAGAGACACCCTTGACTGGTCTGACCTTCAAATAAACATAATCTCCCACGCTAAATTCCACGGATCTGTGCCTCTGATCATAGTACTTGGCCTGACGATCCTGGGCCGCCTTCATGCGCTCCTGGATGAGTTTGATTCGAGTTGTGGTCTTGTCAACCCATGATTCTTTGTTGGAAGCACTCTTTTCACTTTTAGCCCAACACAACGACGTACGACAACGCCTTCCATAGAGAGCCTCTAAAAGCATCATCCCAATGCTTATCTGGAAACTATTATTATAGGAGAATTCTACTAAGGTGACATACTTCTCCCACTTACCTCCAAAATCTAGAATGCACATACGAAGCATATCTTCCATGGTTCTATTCGTGCGCTCGGTCTGCCCATCCGTCTGAGGGTGGAAAGTCGTACTGAAGAGTAGCTTAGTCCCCAAACGTTCCTGAACATATTTACATTCCTTGGAGGTAAATCTGTCATTCCTATCTGAAATAATCGTCTTGGGAACACCATGGAGTCGGACTATCTCATCCACATACAACTGAGCCAACCTCGGACCCTGATCCGTTTTCTTGTTAGGAATGAAATGGGCAACCTTGGAGAGACGGTCAACTATAACCCATAAAGAATCATTCCCACTCTGCGAACGGGGAAGGCCTTGAACAAAATCCATTGATATATCTTCGAAGTTCCATTCTGGAATAGGTAGTGGCTGCAACTTGCCCCCTGGCCTCTGGCATTCAGCTTTAACTAATTTGCAAATTTCGCACTTACCAACATACTCTGCCACATCGTTCTTCAGACCTGGACACCAGACTAACTTTTTAAGATCTGCATACATCTTTGTGCTACCTGGATGTATCGAATATCTTGAGTTGTGAGCTTCAAAAAGTATGTCCTCTCGGAGGTGACTAACATCAGGAATGCACACCCTACTATCGTGCAGTAATAAACCATCCTGAATGCTGAACTTCTCCTTCTGCCCAGCCAGGGTCAAATCCCATATCTCTACCATCTTCGGATCTAGGGGCAAAGCTGTTCTGATCCTGTCTTTAATATCACAAGTGACTTCCATCCAGTTTAACCTTGCAGAACCAAGACTGGAGCGTGGTACGACACTGATCTCCAACCTCTCCAGAGCTCGCACAAGCTCTTCCTGCTGAGTAACGAGGGTATAACCCGAACCTCTTCTACTAAGCGCGTTAGCTACCACGTTTGCTTTCCCCGGGTGGTATTGGATACCAACATCATAATCTGAGAGGAATTCCACCCACCTACGCTGCCTCATATTAAGCTCTTGTTGATCATATATATACCTGAGACTTTTATGGTCCGTAAAAACCTCACAACGTATTCCGTAGAGGTAGTGTCTCCAAATCTTCAAAGCGTGGATGACAGCTGCAAGTTCCAAATCGTGTACATGATAATTTTTCTCGTGAACCTTTAACTGTCTAGAGGCATAAGCTATGACCTTACCATGCTGCATAAGTACACAACCCAAACCTTGACCTGAGGCATCGCTATATATCTGAAATCCTTCTGAACCTGAAGGTAAGCTCAAAATCGGGGCGGTCATCAATCTAGATTTCAACTCCTCAAACGCAAGCTCACACTCCACTGCCCACGTGAAGGCTTTCCCCTTCCTGGTGAGTGTAGTCATCGGTAGCGCTATTTTCGAGAAGCCCTTAATGAATCTCCTGTAATATCCTGCTAGACCGAGAAAACTGCGAACCTCAGTCACTGCCTTCGGCCTTGGCCAATCCTTTATTGCTTCTATCTTTTTCGGGTCCACTGCAAGACCCTTCTGACTGATAACATGCCCCAAGAATGCAACCTCTGCAAGCCAGAACTCACACTTAGAAAATTTTGCGTACAGCTGATTCTTCCTGAGAGTGTTCAACACTGTCCGGAGATGCTCGGCATGATCTTCTTGACTCTTTGAATACACCAAAATGTCGTCTATGAAGACGATAACAAATCGGTCTAGAAATTCTCGAAACACCATATTCATCAGATCCATAAAGGCGGACGGGGCATTAGTTAGCCCGAATGGCATGACCACGAACTCATAGCGTCCATACCTAGTGTTGAACGCCGTCTTCTGAATGTCCACATCTCGAATTTTCAACTGGTGGTAACCCGACCTCAAATCTAACTTGGAGAACGTGTTAGATCCCTTAAGCTGATCAAACAAATCGTCTATTCTGGGGATAGGATACTTATTCTTAATGGTCAGCTTGTTAAGCTCACGGTAGTCTATGCACAATCTCAGGCTACCATCTTTCTTATTAACAAAAAGTACAGGGGCACTCCAAGGTGAAGTAATGGGGCGAATGAAACCAAGCTTGCAGATGTCGGATGTCGGGGACACGTCGGTTTGTGTTTTCGTGTCGGTTTTTTATATATCGGGGGATATATCGGGGATATTTCATATATCGGGTTTTAATATTTAATTAATTATATATGTAATTAAATGTTCTTGATTTTTTAATACATGTCACAGTACTACCTATTTTATAACTTATTAAACTTTTAAATATTAAAAGCTATATATAACATTTAATATACAATACTTTAATGATAGCAAATTTGTAAAACTAGTAATTTTAAGCAACTTGCAACTGTATATTATTTTTATGAGATCATTAATTTAAAAATTATATTTCAAACATACCTCATTCTTCATCACTTACGGACTCATCTATAGTCGGCAGAGTAGATAGAATATGATCTTCATCTGATGAACCCTCTAGATCTGCCTCGTCCACCTTCAATGTTTTTCTCTTTCCCCTTCTTTGATAACTAATTGCCACTTCTTTGCTTGTAGGTAATCTTGGAGGCCTCCTTTCATCATGATCAGCGTCGACTATATCGCCAATCTGTGCCCATGTCAACCCCTCTCCAGGAAAGACTTCATCATCGTCATCTTCATTTTCATCGTCCTCAGGATCAGCATTTACCATCCACTCTTGTACCTTCCCAGAATCTACATTCTTAGCTGTCAATGGATCTCGAGATGTGTCTGAATATTTCGACTTCAGCAAAGCATTGAACTTTACAAATACTAGATCGTTCAATCTTTTGCTGCCGAGTTTATTCCTCATCTTAGAATGTATCTGATGAAAATATAAAAAAATGTTAAATAATGCATACAATCATATATCAAGATATTATGTTTAACTAAATAACTAAATTAATGCTTACCATCTCGAAGGTGCTCCAATTCCTCTCGCAGCCAGAGGATGAAGTAGTCAGACTCAAAATCTTCATAGCCATAGTTTTAAGGTGTGGCGTATCAGCACCGTTAAGCCTCCACCAATGTACTGTGAAAATAAAATGACAACACAATTCAATTATACATAAAACATAATACATCATTAAAAAATAATGTTAATAAAAATATATATTAAAATATACCTGGATTTAAGTTGGGATTTTGTAGCTGTCTCTTTGCCATGTCTTTACCAAACAACCCTTGTTGGTATTGATAAAGATCAAGCTTAGCACTAATGTGATCCTGTGTAGAAGGATCTTTCCTATATATCCTTGAGAGACACTCAACAAAACCACTCATAAACCTTCCGTCAGCCTCTATCTCCACTCGATGGGAATAATAAAAATATGGGTTTAAGTAATAACCTGCAAGGTGTAGAGGGCTGCTCATCTTCTTCTCCCATCTGCTATCAATCAACTTCCATATAGGAAGATATTTGTTCTCTTGGTGATCGAGAACAGCAGCAACCTCTTCCTTAGCTTTTTTAATATCCCCGTATAACCACCCCATGGAAGTTGTATCCCCGTCAACTCGTCTCAAAACCTTTACAAATGGTGTGAATATACCAACAGCCAGCTCGACATTCGCCCAAAATCTAGCGCTCATCACTATCATTGCAGCCTTTCATATGCAAAATAATTAATAAGAAAATAAGAAAATACTATAAAGCCTCAGTTGCAAATATATATTTTAAATGAAATGAATAAAGATGCAATAGTTTTACCTGCTTTCCCCCGGCACTACTGGCCAACTTTGTTGCAGCCCACTTTGCAGATGTGAACAGACCCCGCAACTGATTCTTCTTCTCTAAGATACTCTCTAAAGATAGAAACGCTGTAGCGAATCTAGTCACCCCTAGTCGAATAAGCTCATGAGAATCCAAGTCCTTCGTCGACTCTCTAAACATGTCGAGAGATATGGTATGACCATATATGAAGATAGATAGTTGGCGGCCCAAGGAGATAGCACACTTTATTGGCTTCAATTTCCCAATATCTTGTAACAATAGATTAATTGTGTGAGCTGCACAACTAGTCCAAAAAAGCTTAGGCCTTTTCAAATTCATAAGCTTTGCTGCAGCCATATTATTGGACGCGTTATCCGTCACAATCTGCAAGATACTGTCCTCTCCTGGGCTCCCAGGGCTATCAATCGCCTCATCCAAGAAGTCAAAGATGAACTTTCCATCATGTGTGGAGGAGGAGACGTTCTTCGAAAGCCAGAATGCCACTCCAGAACTACAATGTATCATGATGTTCATCATGCTTCTACCCTTCCGATCTGTCCATGCATCGGTCATGATAGTGCAACCATTCAATTTGCAGGTCTGCGTGAATGTGCCCAACATCTCCTTCGTCCTCTCCACCTCCGTTCGCAAAATCTTCTCCCTCAACTCATAAAATGTCGGGATCTTCATCCCAGGTCCGCATAGCCCAATAGCACGAGCCATCTGCTGGAAGGAGGAATTACATATGGCATTGAACGGGATACCGTTTTCATATGCCCATCTAGCTATGTACACGGCAGCATCATCTCTGGCTTTCTTTTTGTATTTGCTCTCTATCGTGCTTTGTTGGGAATCTTTTCCCTTGCTAGACTCCGCAGATGCATGGACAAATTGGTCCATTGGACCCTTGGAACCTGTGCTGCAATGCATGACAGTCTCCTCTACTTCATCTTCATGTAACCCTCCAACTATCACCTCATTCAAGGTGGCTTGTAACTTTGCACTCTTAGCTCTCTTACTCTCCAAATTTGAGTTTAGGGCCGACTCCGCCTTCGCCCTAACGTCGGTGGGAACCTGAGGGCATGGCTTAACATTACCCTTCCACCCAACCAAGTGATGCTTGAAACGTGTAATTCCACCATTCACTGTTTGCTTGCAGTAGTTGCATTTGATTCGGTTGGTGTCGTTTGCAACCAACTTCTCCCCAAATGCCCAGAACGGATCTCTACCGGTTGGTACCAATGAGATGGGTACCTCACTAGATCCAGCAGAAGAAGACATTCTATGGAATATGAAATGAAAAAAATATTAGTTATATTAAATGGAATAAATATAAAATTAAATGATTAGTTGAAAAAAATCAACATCAGAAAAGCCCCATAACTTCATTAGATCGTAAGATCTTTAGTCATCTTTCAAATTATCCACGCAATATTTTATTTATCCAACAACATTTTGCATCAAAAGTAGACTATTACCCAATTATCATTCAAAGTATCCAACAAAGCATCCACGTAGACTATTACCCAATTATCAGTACTGGTATCAGAACAAAGCATCCAACATTTTATCTATCAAAAGGCACAAAGCAGCAAGACAACTAGAAAATGAAGTTGGATATACATGCACCATCGATTGCAAAATGAAGTTGGATAAATAATTAATAATAGGGGCATTTCAAATCATTTGTTGACTAACAAAATTATAAATGAGCCAAATAAAAAGGGTTTTAGCACTTTGCACCCGAAATTGTTAAATATTGCAAGATGCACCCCCAATTACAAAAAGGCTGGCACTTTGCACCCCCCTCCAAGGTGCAAAGTGTCAAGCTTTCTGTAATTAAGGGGTGCATTTTTCAATATTTAACAATTTCGGGTGCAAAGTGCCAAAACCCTACATTTAGAGGGTGCACGTGCTACAGTCACCAAGCAAGCTACAGTCACCAAGCAAGCCACAACAAGGCAGCAGGGCAGCAAGTAGCAAGCAGCCACCATGCTACAGAACCCACAACCAGGGTCACGGTCAATAAGGCAGCAGAGAGCAAGACAGCAGGGCCGGCCGGCTGGCAGCAGGGCAACCAACGAGCTAGAGTGTCGAGAGAGGGAGAATGAGAGGGGAAAGTAGGGAGAAGAATGCACCAGCCGAGAGAGTGAGAGCACCAGCAGATAGAGTCGAGAGCCCGTGAGATTGACAGCAGATAGAGTCGAGAGAGTAAGAGCACCAGCCGAGAGAGTGAGAACACCAGCCGAGAACGACCAGAGTGAGAGCACCAGCGAGCAGACTAACAACCAAATTGAGAGCTAGGGCAGGAGCAGCGAGTGAGATAACCAGCGGAGAGCGCGAGAGAGAGATAACAACCAGATTGAGAGCTAGGGCAGGAGCAGCGAGTGAGATCACCAGCGAAGAGCGCGCGAGAGAGAGCACCAACGGAGAGCAGCAGCAGCAAAGAGCGCGAGGGAGAGCAGCAGTGGAGAGAGTGCGAGGGAGAGCAGCAGCAAAGAGCGCGAGGGAGAGCAGCAGTGGAGAGAGTGCGAGGGAGAGCAGCAGCGGAGAGCGCGAGGGAGAGTTAGGGCAGGACGAGCAGCGTAATGAACCGCGGGTTGCGAATCCTTTAATAATAGAGAATAAAAACCACGCCTACGATGTAAAGCGAAAAAACGGTTATATATCCGTTTTAATGGACCGATATATCGGTCCAAACCGATATATCGGTCCGTTTTTTTCAAAACGCCACAACCAAAATTCAAAACGGTTATGAAACGTTTTACCTCCCAAAACGTTATGTCGGCCGACATGTCGGACATGTCGGCCGATATCCACAACCTTGAATGAAACCCAAGTCGATCAATTCCTGTAACTGGATCTTCAACTCAGCAAGTTCTCTGGGAGCCATTCGGTAAGGACTCTTGGCCACTGGCACAGCTCCGGGTACAAGATCTATCTGGAAGTCAATCTCTCTGGTAGGGGGGGCACCAGGTAATTCCTCTGGAAAGACATCAGGAAACTCCTTAACAACAGGCACTTCAAGCAGATCAACCTTGGCTTCAGCATTCATCAGTACTAGGAAGGTCACACAACCCTTATTGACGAATCTAGCAGCCTTGATTGAGGAGATTATTAATTTGGAGACTCCCTGCATGCCCTGGAAGGTAATGGCAACTTGGTTGGGTCCTTCGAACTGTATCACTTTATTCCTGCAGTCAATTCTTGCATTCATAGCTGAAAGCCAATCCATACCCACTATCAAATCAAAACCTGCTATAGGGAGGAGTGAAAATTCTATTGCAATTTCAGTTTCTCCAAACCACACTGGAATTCTACACTTATTCCTGGTCTGCAAAAAGGATCCATTAGGCATCATCACCTCTAAGGATGCTGACTCTGGAAGGACTCCTAAATCCAGCCTATGCACCAGAGATTCTGCTATGAACGAGTGTGAGGCACCCATGTCAAAGAGAATCTTGGAGGGGACGTTTCGTATCATAAGTATTCCTACATGCATGAATGCAACAAGGGTATTATTTTAGTGTCACTAGGGAGAGAAATGCTAAATAGTCTAAGACATACTCATACTTGTCACCACATCCTCATGATCCTTAAGCCTCTTGCTGGCCTAGTCTGTAAGCTCTGGGTTGCACCGGACCTCGTCCTGTAGTTGATTTCACCTCGGATCCGACATGTGCCTTACCCTTGTCGGTTCTACTAGGACCACCGACCTCAAACTTCGACTACAAAAGAATCATAATTATAGGACTACTGTGGAAAATGGGTATAAAATAAGATGGTTTCTCAAATGAACTTTCGTTACCTGGATCACGGAAGTTCCCTGACAGTTACGGGTTATATGTCCCAGTTGTTGGCACTTGTAACAAACTCCTGCAGTAGCTAAACACTCACCCAGATGGTGGCGGTAGCACTTAGGACAGAGGGGGTAATCCTTAACCTTGCGCCCTGACTGTCCATCTCTCCTATCATCAGTTCTCTGTTTCTTGATCCAATTCTTACCTTGACTATTCTTGTTCTGATGCTGTTGTGGTGCATCCTGAGGCCGCTTTGATCAGAAGTTGTTACGCTTTTGAACCTTCTGCTGATCAGCTTCCAACTTCCTCGCAGTGTCCACCAAGCTTCTGTAATCAACATTGACCATCGTCATCAGTGGCTGTCTCAGAGAGTCACGCAGCCCGTCCACGAACCGGCTACATTTCTCGTTCTCATCCCCTTGCATATTTCCCGCATAACGAGACAAGTGAGTCAACTCCCGCTCATAGGCTATTACAGTCCTGTCCCCCTGAATGAGCCGGAGGTACTTCTCTTGGAGACTGCGGCGCTCGGATGGGGCACAAACCAGCTAGTTAGCGTTGTCGAGAAATTGATCCACGTAAACATATCTGTTGTACGACCTATCATAGAAGAAACTCATAACATCATTACGCTACAAGAACAAAGTATTCTAAGGAAAAAGGGGCAATCGAATGACGTTACTTACCAGCGGGATCGTCCGCCAGATGTTTAGTCCACCACAGATTTGCCTCACCTTTCAGGAGGAAGGCAGCTAGAGGAACCTTCTTATTCTCTGGGCACTGCATCACTTCGAGTAGGTCGCGGGTCTTTATCAGCCAATCATCGGTCTCCATCGGTGTTTATTTTCTGGGCACTGCATCCTGTTGAGCAGTAGTTCCTACTCGCTGCCCTGATCGCTCCTGCTTGCTGCGGTCTCCCTGCTCCCCGATCGCGCGGTCTTGTTATCTAATCTCCTCTCCGCTGTGATTCCATTTTAATTTCGAGCCGAGCCCAAAATCTCTTGAACTCAACTCGAAATCAGCCCTAGATAAACAGCTACCTCAAGATATCAAGTGCATGTTTGTAGGTTATGCGATTGATAAAAAAGGTTGCAAGGGTTATACTCTTCGCATGCATAAAAGATTTATGTCCAAGGACGTCACTTTCTTTGAATATATCATTATTCTTCTGTAAAACCCCAACTTAGTTTATCAACAAATCAACAGTCCGGGCGGGCCCCGTGATAAGAAGCAAACCAAGTAGCAGTAATAAAAATGGTACATAGCAGACATAAGTGAAAAGTGCTAAAAGAGTACTTACAGTGGAAGTAATAAAATAAGCTAAGAGTAAAAGTGTACCTCAATAACTGAATTCACAGAGCCACTATAAGTTGAAAGAGTCAAAATACTCGAAATACTGAAATTTTATACATAGTCTGATACAAGAAACATTAGAAAATCTGGATACATTCCCACCACATAAAACAGTTCTATAGGAATAAACTACTGAATGAAGACAACCTATAAGGGAAACATCGGCAACGCGCTCATCCTAGGCGCAACACCCCACCTGTGACCCCTATAATGATAAGCCCAAAAAATGGGTCAGCCCAACTGGAGATTAAGAAAGACCATTTCTTTTAGTGACACTAAAATGTTAATAATTGAAGAAACAAGAGTGCATGCCAAATAAAGGAATAATTATTTTGTACTAAATAAATAATTATATTTTATTAATACGCATGCTTTTCTATCAGAATGTCGCAAGCATAGATGACTATTCTATCGTAATTTAATCATGTAATTCTCTTTACAATCGTTCAAATAATAACTTCAAGGGGTTTCTTAACTGCGATGTACACTTAAATCTTGGAGTTGTATCTTATGCGCAATCTAACGATTCGGGTCTCTACTAACGAACGCATCACGTTCTATGTCTCAAGGACTTAGACCCGCATCTGCTAATCTATTAGGGGATGTATTCTCTCCCCAAACGTCGAGGCTCCTAGGGACTACTACGCCCTGTGAGAAAGATTGTGCGCCTCAATCTATCACGAGTGATGTTATCATTCGCGCCTCCTGAACGATTTCCATTATTAATTAGATTTTAACAAACTGTTCTGCTAGAGGTTCTGCGTAGGTCCACCCTTTTTCTAGAAATCTAACTTAAAAGAACATCATATTTCTGCTCTACTGAACCACTTGAATGTCTAAAAACATTTCAGTTCATTCTATCAGTTATTAAATACATAACGTGAGAGCATAATGCTAAATAATTTCTCATTTACAAGAGGAAAATTTATGTGTTGCTATTGTTGTATATCTAGCCAAAAGAAATAGAGTTTCTTACATTGGGGTTTCGGCGCTCGTACACTTGACACTGCGGCATAATTTCTTCTAGGACGCTTGACGATTGAACACCTTCTGCGCGGGACCTACACTCAAGGCAGGGCAAAAGAAACCTCAGATTTTGGGGCTTTGGTCTCGGCTTCTCAGCAACGACGAAGAGAGAAACAGTCCCAGGCGAGTTCGAAGATCGCTGCCGTAACTCCTCCAGCCAAGCGACACCGAAATGCCGAACTTTAGTTATTAAGGGCACACCAAGGCGCAAAGGGGTCTTGGAGCCTAGGCACAAGGCTCAAGGCGCAGGCGCGCGCCTGACGAAGACAAGGTGCAACCACATTCATTTAAAAAAATAAGCATGAAACATTAGTTCATCTTCTTAATCAGATTTTTCATCTATTCTACTCATTAATGATTCATTACTATCATTTATAACTCTTAAATAATAGAATTAATATGGCCGTTTACATCATATCTAAGTCTTAGCACTCAATTATGTTTCACAAACACTAAATCATGCAAAAAATATTGAGTTCTTACATTATTTCTTTCTATTGAGAAAAAAAGGTTTGCAACAAAAACCGCTCTCAGACGCGCCTTTTATACTCCAAAGGCGCAATAATGGCGCACGAAGGCGCAAGCCTCTGAGCCTGTTGAGCCTGGAGCCTTATGCGCGCCTGAGGCGCGCCTTTAACACCTAAGCGCCGAACTCACTGCCGCGGGAAGCAGCGCCGGTGCCTTGTATCGACGGAACGGGGCGTAAACCTACCAGGCTACTATCTGCGAACTCCGGACGAGGGAGAAGGAAAACGGCGACGGCTCAAGGAACACAGAAGAGGGCTCTCAGCCTAGGGAAAGAAGAACGGCGGTTCCGATTAGTGAGAGGATGCGCGCGTGAAATAGGATTTAGCGTCGGTTGGAGGATTTAATTGAGTGGTAACGTGTAGGGTGCGGTTATGGAAAACCGTGGGACCAAAAGGAAACGTAACTTGGTTTCCAAAGAGGGAATTAGGCGTTTCAATTTAATTTTGAGGTTGCCAATTCACTCTAAAACCTAAAATTCTAAATACACACGATACGCTCTCGTACCAATACCAAAACGCGTCGAAATAAATCTTTAAATCAAACCACTCACTTGCCTGCAACGGTCAGCCACCACAACTCAAGTCTCGATCCGATGATGGCTCGACCAACCTTGCTCGCAATCGGTCCCTGCGATTAAAATTCTGATATTCTTCGCATTAAAATTATGGGTGTTACATCTTCAAAGGGAAAGTTGATGACATATCCATGAATACAAGAAATAAAGATCAACACTGATCTACCACTTTGCCAATCTTTGTTGATACTTTTCAGGAGGAAAGTAATTGTCCTATAATTTCTTGTATACCTACCGTGAGAGTTTGAAATATAAATGATTATTATTTCAAAAAATCTAAATTATTACATGGGAACTCTCCTCATTATATAGAGTATAGGAGTGAGAAAAATGTACATTTGAAGATGCGAGACTAAATAAAAAAAGAGAAAAATACAATGGGCCCCTATGCGGGTTTTTAGCCTTGGGCTTTAACACTCCCCCTCAAACTGGAGCATATATATCGATCACTTCCTTCTTGGCACAAATATCTGAAAATGAGGAAGAAACAGGTTTGGTAAAAATGTCAACCAACTTTTTATCTGAAGAAACAAACGGAGTGCATATTTACTTTTTAATAACTTCTTCTTTGATGAAGTGTCAATTAACTTTAATATGTTTTGTTCTTTCATGGAATACTTGATTTTTAGATATATAAATAGCAAATTTATTATCACAAAATATTGGTAAAGGATAATCGTAGATATCTTCTAAGTATTTTAGAAGTGTTCTCAACCACTTCAACTCATAAGCAGTCTGAGTCATACTTCTGCATTCAGCTCTGACACTTGACCTGGATACTGCTGCTTGTTTCTTGTTTTCCACGTGGCCATATTTCCTCCGACATATGTGCAGAATCCAGAAGTGGATTTCCGATCTATCATCTGCATAGCTTGCATCAAAATATGTTGCGATGCATAAATGATTGTTTCTTTGAAACAATAGTCTTTTTACCAGAGACCCTTTGATGTATTCTAATATTTTAAAAGCAGCTTCCAGATGACACTCTATGGAATCCTGCATGAATTGACTGACCCTCCCAACTGCATAGGAGATGTCAGGTGTGTTTACGGTAAGATAGATGAGTTTACCGACCAGATTCCTGTATCGAGTAATATTTTGTAGGAGAGGGGATGGCTCATCCTAAATGTCAGCGCCCATATGCATGGGATTAAGAGCAGGTTTTGTAGATTCATTGAGTAGATTTATGACATACTTGCGTTAGGAGAGAACTATGGAATTATTGCGTTTCACAATTTCTATTCCCAAGAAGTATCTTGGGGGACCCATATCTTTGGTAACAAAATGTTCCTGAAGATGTTTCTTTGTTTTCTCTATTCCTGAGGAGTCATCTCCGATAAGAAGAATGTCGTCAGCGTAGGTCTCCGATAAGAAGAATGTCGTCAGCAAAGACAACGAAAATATCCAGACCATGGCTGGTTTTTCGTATAAAGAGGGAGTGATTAGCATTGCTTCAGGAGAACTCAATGGTAAAGACGACGAGGGCTTTGTTTGAGACCATAAATGGCCTTTTGAATCTTACACACTTGAAATTCCCCTTGAGCAACATTACCTGAATGTTGCTCCATATGGACTTCTTCATGCAAGTCATCATAGAGGAAGGAATTGTTGACATTAAGCTGAGACATTTGCCAATTCTGGTTTACAACAACGGAGATAGAGGACCCGGATAGTACTCATACGTGCAATCAGAGAGGTTTCAAAGAAATCAACATCATATGTCTGGGTGAATCCAGAAGTGGATTGCCGTCTGGGTGAAACTTGATGTCCTTGGGCGAACAAGAGCTGTAATATGATGTCCTTAGGCTCGATGTGGCATGTGGGGCTCGTAATATTAATGTCATGGGATCGAGTGAAGGAGCAATGTGGCCTTGTTTGTATTGAACAGGAAGAAGTCCCCGACTCTAGGATCGAATTGAAGAATGTGTGCTCTTGTGTCGGAGAATGACCGTTGTGGTTGAAGGTTTTCTAGACAAAAACAGACGCTAGAAACAAAGACAAAATTGGCGTGGCTGGTTCTTGTGAAACTAGGGATAGTAGATCGATGTTGTTGGAGAATGGAAGTGACGCGTGCGGCTCAACCCGATTGGGAAAAGAGGGGAACCGCGGCGTGCGAGTAGGCTAGATCGGATGGTTAGTAGGCTACGCAGAAGCAAGGGTTGTTTTGGAGGGAGATGTTAGTTGTGGTGTGCATAGGAAGTGGGGTCGTATGCAAGCTTGGGCTTTGCCTCCCGAGAATGTCATCAGTAGGAGGGCTTCACATGTCGGAAGAATGGACGAGTGGCATATCCTGAGCGAAAAGATCAGGAATGAGGCTTGTGGAGGGCTTGACTGGACACCTCAAAGAGCAGGTGCGGAAGGCCGCATAGGGTCGCTGTGGGAAGGAGTGGGGTTGTGCGCATCAGCGGTGTGATTTGGCTTTGATACAAAGTTGTTACAGGTAAATCCGTAGAACGTCAGTAGAGTTGTCGGAGGAGCGGCCGGAGGTGGAGATGCGGGGAGGAGGATACTATCGAGCCAGAACTGCATCTACCTATGTTGGGTGCGCTCGGGATAGAGAGAGAGAACTACCACAATCTTACAACAAAGACAAGAGAAATAGACTTAATTCTAGGACACCCTTATTCCACACATCTCATGCCTTCAAATAGGCTTACATGATAGTAATGACAATTAATAACTCTTAACAACTAACATCCACCCTCATAATAACTCATAACTCTTAAACAACTAATACTCTCATAAAGACTCATCATTAAAATACGCAATTTAAAGAACTTATGCTAAACTCGATATCTATAATACGATTATTAAAGAAATGTTACGCCTCCGACTGCGCCTCTCTTCTCGGGGCATTATTACGTTCGCAAGCACAAGGACAAGACAAACGACGAAGGGGCTGAACCAACCGGTTCAGCCCCCACTCAGTAAATCGGCCGGCCAAGGGCTGAACCAACCGGTTCAGCCCTCTTTGGAGGGGCCGGCCGGCCCCCTCCTTGGCCCGGGTATTTATACCCGGGGATGTGGTCATTTGGAGGCATGCAAGATAATTCTAAGGTAATCTCCTCCTTGTTCTAAAACCCTAATCTCCCTCCTTCTCTAGTTTTCTCCCCCTCTCTAGTAGCTTCGTAACATTTGGTATCAAAGCGTTCTTCCTCCGACGATGGTCACCACTCGCACGCAAGAGGAGATCACCCGTTTGAAAACCTTGGAGGAGAACTACGGTGGATTGGCGGATTCGGTAGCCGTGATGGAGCAAGAGATGCGCACATCTACGCAAAGGCTGGAGGAGCGTATAAATGTGTGTATGGAGGAGCTCAAAGCACTGTTGAAGGGGAAGGCAGCGAGCGAGGAAGAGCCGATCGGTCCGCCGAAGTCTCCGGAACGCCCGATCTGGGGCGTTTGGGCACTGGTGCCTCGGGGCTTGGCGGGAATGGCGGCGCGGGCTTCTCCCGACCGTGGGGGATCACCGGCGATGGACAAGGGGCGGCGGCATGGTCGGCTGCAGCCGCGGGAGGCGTCGGCCCCAGTTCTGCTGGGCTGGCTGACTGCGGGCCTTCCAGGCAGTCGGGCGCCCCCCTGGCTTTGCTGGGCCAACAGATTGCGGGCGGCAGCAGTGGCTGCCGGCCGGTGGAGGGCAAGGACCTGCTGCGCGGGGTCCAGGAGCTGCGGCGGGTCTTCTTCCTCACCCGCGAGGCGGCGTTCTTCCCGGCGGATATGGAGTCCATCTTCCGTGGGCCGGGCAACACGTTCCTCATCAGGGTCAGCCTCCTCAAGGATACCCGGGGGCATACGAAGGTCATATGGGCCCGGGACGTCAGGCGTGTAACGGGCAAGGTCCAAATGGGCAGGGACAAGGTTGGCAAGGGGGGGATGCTCTGGAGTGGTTTCAGAAGGCGGAGTTGTTCTTCAGCTACCAGGAGGTCCCAGAGGGGCAATGGGTGCAACTAGCATCGTTCCATCTGGAAGACGACACATTTCGGTGGAATCAGTGGTTCCTGAGAGATCGAGATTATGTGCCCTGGACTGACTTTGTGGAGGGGTTCACTGCTCGATTTTGGCCCCTAGAGTACGAGGATTTTGAGGTACTGCTGCAGAAGTTACGTCAGAAAGGGACATTGATGGAGTACCGGACAGAGTTCGAGAAGTCGGCGAACCGAGTACACTGGGAAGAGAAGACGCTGCTGAGTTGTTTTTGTGTCCGGACTGAAGGAGCACTTGCGGGATGAGGTTCATGCTTATATGCCACGGAGTTTGAACCACGCCATCAGCCTAGCCCGCATTCAGGAGGAGCGCTTCAACCGTCAGCGGTCGCGGGCGACGGGGAGGCCTCCTGCCACACCCGTCGTTGCCAGGAGGGAGCCGCAGGCGGTTGCTAAGCCTACGGTGACTCGTTTGTCGTGGGGCGAGCTATATGCCCGCAAGGAGAAAGGTCTCTGCTTCAACTGTGATGAGAAGTTTGTACCGGGCCATAAATGTCAGAAGATACAGGTTTTCATGCTGCATGCGGACGTGGGCGACGAGTCTCCTTCTGAGTTAGCAGTCGAGGAAGCGCTGTTGGAGCAGGACGTGGATGTGACGGAGTTTGGGGTTTCCATCCACGCCATGGAAGGGTGCAATCCGCCCCTTACGATGCGGGTTGACGGAAGGGTTAGACGGGAGAAGGTGACGATATTGGTGGATAGTGGGAGCACCCACAACTTTATTCACCCGGCCGTTGCACATCGGGTGGGACATGAGATTGACAGAGGAGCTGCGTTCCAGGTTATGGTGGCCGATGGCAGCAAGTTACAGTGCGAAGGCATAATGAAGGGGGTGGACTTACGGATCCAGGGATACATTGGGAGCACAGATGTCTATCTTCTTTCCATCCGGGGATCGGACATGGTACTCGGAGTTCAGTGGCTGCAACAGCTGAGGCGGGTCACTTTTGATTGGGACCTCATGACGATGGAGTTTGTGCAGCATGGGCGACAGTTCTGTTTGAAGGGTCTCACAGCCTCGCCAGTGAAGGAAGTTTCTCTTCGCAGCATGCAGCAGCTCGGAGAGGAAGGGGGCTTAATGACGGTCCTTTTAGGGTGCGGTCCGAGGAGGCCGGGTCGTATGAGGTACCCATACAGATGCAGTCCTTGGTAGAGCAGTATTCTGACGTCTTTCAGGAGCCACGTACACTCCCACCGTCCAGGTTCCTGGATCATTAGATTGTACTCAAGGCCGGAGCGGAGCCTACCAATATCCGACCTTACCGATATCCACATATGCAGAAGGCAGAGATCGAACGTAGCGTCCGGGTGATGCTCGACGCCGGGATCATCCGGCCCAGCACGAGCTCTTTTTCGGCCCCGATTATTCTCGTCAAGAAGAAGGATGGCTCATAGTGATTCTGTGTGGACTACCGGGCTTTCAACAACGTCACTTTGAAGGACAAGTTTCCAATTCCGCTGGTCGAAGAACTATTGGATGAGCTACACGGGGCGACCCGATTCACGAAGCTTGACCTACGGTCGGGTTACTACCAGATCCTCATGCGGGAGGACGACATCCACAAGACGGCCTTCAGGACTCACGACGGCCACTATGAGTTTCTAGTGATAGCCAACGGGTTGACGGGCGGGCCATCCGCCTTCCAGGCCAATATGAACGAGATCTTTCGTCCACTACTTCGCCTCTTTGTGCTGATTTTCTTTGATGACATCCTTATATACAGTGCTAATTGGGAAGACCACTTGTGCCATGTTGAACAGGTCTTCTCTATTCTACGCAAGCATCGGCTCTATGCTATGTTGTTAAAGGTGCGCCTAAGGCTCCAGGCTCAACAGGCTCAGAGGCTTGCGCCTTCGAGCGCCTTTTTAGCGCCTTTGGAGTATAAAAGCCGCGTTTGGGAGCGTTTTCTGTTGCAAATCTTTTTTTCCCCAAAGAAAGAAAGAAATAATGTAAGAACTCAATATTTTTTGCATGATTTAGTGTTTGTGAAACATAATCGAGTGTTAAGACTTTAGATATGATGCAAGTTACCACATTAATTCTATTTTTTAAGAGTTATAAATGATAGTAATGATTGATTAATGAGTAGAATAGATGAAAAATCTGATCAAGAAGATGAACTTGTGTTTGATGCTTATTTTTTAAAATGAATGTGGTTGCGCCTTGCTTTCATCAGGCGCGCGCCTGCGCCTTGCGCCTTGCTCCTAGGCTCTAAGACCCCTTTGCGCCTTTGTGCGCCTTGCGCCTTTAATAACTAAGGCTCTATGCTAAGCGATCCAAGTGTTCCTTTGGGCAGGAGGAGGTCGAGTACTTGGGACACTTGGTTTCGGCTGAAGGGGTCAAAGCTGACCCTCGGAAGATTGAGTGCATGGTTTCCTGGCCGCGGCCCCAGACTGTTCGGGCTTTGCGGGGGTTCTTGGGCCTCACCGGTTACTACCGGCGGTTCGTGCGGGACTACGGGAAGATTGCGAGACCACTGACCCAGCTACTGCAGAAGGATGCCTTCTCATGGCCGGATGATGCTGAGGCGGATTTTCAGGCGCTCAAACGGGCCGTGACGACCACCCCGGCCTTGGCTCTTCCGGATTTCACTAAGGAGTTCGTCGTGGAGACGGACGCCTCAGGGGTGGGGCTGGGTGCAGTATTGATGCAGGAAAGCCGGCCACTGGCCTTTTACAGTAAGGCATTGGCACCTAAGACGTTGGGCCTGCCCACGTATGAGAGAATTGTTGGCGGTGTTCAGGCAGTGGGCCTTTGGCGGCCATATCTTTTGGGACGCCATTTCAAGATTCGTACGGATCACCAAAGTTTGAAGCACTTTTTGGACCAGCGAGTCTCCTCTCCTCTTCAGCAAAAGTGGGTCACTAAACTTTTGGGTTACGATTACGAGATCGTTTACCGCCAGGGAAAGGAGAATGTGGTGGAGGACGCTTTGTCTCGCCTACCGGATAGTGCACTCGTCCAGATTTCAGGACCGGTCCTCGACTCGTTCACTGACATACACGAGGTCTTACGGGATCCTTCACTACGTGCCCTGGTGGAGGCCCTCCAGCGTGGGGAGACTGTGACGCCGGGTTATCATCTACAGAATGGGCGGCTCTATTACCACGACAGGGTGGTCATACCTCCAGGTTCAGCATGGAAAACGGTTATGCTTCACGAGTTTCATTCCTCTCCAGTGGGGGGTCATGCAGGAGTGCTCCGCACCCTCCAGCGGGCGAGAGAAAATGTATTTTGGCCCGGAATACGCCGGGATGTGCAGCAGTTTGTACGGTAATGTGAGACTTGTCAGCGACAAAAGTATGAGACCACCACACCTGCCGGGTTGCTCCAGCCGCTAGAGATTCCTCATCACATTTGGGATACTGTGTCGATGGATTTTATTGATGGATTACCCAAGTCTCAAGGCAAGTCGGTCATTTTGGTGGCAGTCGACAAGCTCTCCAAGTATGGTCACTTCCTCGCCCTCAGTCATCCTTACACGGCAGAGTCGGTCGCCGAACTCTTTACTAGGGAAGTCATCTGCTTGCACGGCCTCCCTCGCGCCATCATTTCTGATCGTGATCCCACGTTTGTGAGCCAGTTCTGGAGAGAGCTTTTTTGGCTCCAAGGAACTTGTTTACGTTTCAGCACCGCAAATCACCCCCAGACCGACGGCCAGACGGAGGTTCTTAATCGTGGCGTGGAGACATACCTCCGGTGTTTCTTCATGGACGAGCCTCGGACTTGGACCAACTTGCTGCATTGGGCTGAATATTGTTACAACACCGCTTACCACTCTGCCAGCAAAATGACACCGTTTGAGGTGGTCTACGGCCGCACACCCCCTTCTTTGAGCAGTTATGAGTCGGGCAGCACGGCGTTACCGGCAGTTGATCGGGCCCTCCGCGACCGCGACCGCACCTTAGTGACATTGCGGGCGAATCTTCGCCATGCCCAAGATCGCATGAAGGCCCAGGAGGACAAGCACCACAAGGAGATGGAGTTTGCTGTAGGTGATGAAGTGTTCCTTAAGCTCCAACCCTATCGACAGTTGTCGGTGGCCCGTCGTACAAATCAGAAATTAGCCCTTCGTGATTATGGCCCCTTTCGGGTTCTCAAACGGGTGGGGCCGGTCACTTACACATTGGCGCTTCCCGCGGGCTCCCGCATCCATCCGACATTTCATGTATCCTTGCTTAAGAAGAAGATTGGTGATAGTGCCCAACCGAGCCCCTTCTTGCCGGAAGCTACCATTGCGGGTGAACTTCGGCCGATGCCGGAGAATGTTCTATTACTCGGGTGGAAGCAGTGGGGCACAGAATTTCGGGCTGAACTTTTGGTCAAGTGGAAGCACTTGCCGGAAGCACATAACTCATGGGTTGATCTATTGGATTTCAAGGAGCTGTACCCGGATTTCCATCTTGAGGACAAGCTGGGTCTTGAAGGGGAGGGGAATGTTACGCCTCCGACCGCGCCTCGCTTCTCGGGGCGTTATTACGTTCGCAAGCACAAGGAGAAGACAAACGACGAAGGGGCTGAACCAACCGGTTCAGTCCCCACTCAGTAAATCGGCCGGCCAAGGGCTGAACCAACCGGTTCAGCCCTCTTTGGAGGGGCCGGCCGGCCCCCTCCTTGGCCCGGGTATTTATACCCGGGGATGTGGTCATTTGGAGGCATGCAAGATAATTCTAAGGTAATCTCCTCCTTCTAAAACCCTAATCTCCCTCCTTCTTCTCTAGTTTTCTCCCCCTCTCTAGTAGCTTCGTAACAAAATGATACAACAATAAATAAAGACTTGACATGACTTTTATAAAAATGCATATTTGATGGCATAATAGGGCAACTAGCTTATGCCCGTAGCATAAATCTATATGATAGCTCCACCGGTTCTTTGGGTTCCTCGAGGGTTTGCTTGTCAACTAATGAAGACTATTTATTTGCTTAAACAATCTTCCTCGAGCCTACTTCAAAATTTTGTGTCAAACTCCTCGATATGGACTTCACTATAAAATGTGATCAGTGTGTTCTTATCCACATAGTTGTGGTTTGTATTATCCTAGTTGTATATGTTAGTGAAACCATTATCACTAACAGCCATAAAAAACATATTGTGTCTATTAAAAAGGATATTTCGACGACTTTTAAGATTAAAGACATGGGCTTTTTGCGATATTTTCTTGGGATTGATGTGACGAGACCAAAACCCGGTGTCTTTATATCTCAGTGAAAGTTTATTCTTGGCGTCATTACTTAAAATATCGGCTTAGTGGGTCAAATCAGTTGATAGTTCAATGACCGTATTATAATATACGTCACGATGAATCTCCTAAATTGGAAATTATAATTCCATAAGATTATTGCCTGATATTACTTATGTTGTTAGTTCCGTTAGTCAATTTATGTGTGACCCCAAGATTCATCATTATGAAGTTGTTCTTTGTATTCTTAAATATCTCAAGAAAACTCCATAGATGGATACTGCATTTAAAGATCAGGGGCATCTGAATGTTTCTGGATATTGTCATGCTGACTGGGTTGGGTCCCCCAACGACAAAAGATTGACTAGCAGAGACTCTATGTTTATTGGTGAAAATTTAGTGTCTTTGAAAAGTAAAAAAACAAATAATTGTGGCTAGGTCTTCTGTAGAAGCCGAATATAGGTTCATGACATTGATCACTTGTTAATTTATTTGGATTAAATCCATCTAATGGGAAATGATAGTATCTATTAGTGGAACTACTCTCTCTTGTGATAATCATGATGTCATTCATACCACATCCAATCAAGTGTTTCGTGAAATGACTAAACATATTGAAGTTTACTGTTACTTTATACAAAGATTTAGAGCAAGATCATTGTGACTCTATTTGTTTCAATTGGTAATCATTTGACAAATATTTTTAATGTGGTTGTATCTATCTAATAGAAATCTCTCTACGTTTGGGAATGGTTGATGTTTATGACGGGAGCTTGCGAGGGGTGTAGGAACTATGGTGGTAAGAGTAGATAGATGAAAGTGAAATATAATGGTGCAATCTTATTCTTCCTCATATGGGCAATATATAGGACTTACATAGACACATTAACTCACATACACGATGTGGGACTAAACCCACTCATACATAAATATACTAATACTAATAAACTCAACTCTCCCCCTCAAGCTGAAGCGGGAACCTTCAGCTTGGACATCATAAAAGAAATGGTAAAAAAAGTGGTAGGCAAAGCTGACAAGACAGATAGAGAGGAAACCACACACACGAATCTACGAGACTGCGAGGATAACACCACACACACGAATCTATGAGACTGTGGGGACAACACCACACACGAATCTACGAGACCGCAGGGATAACACCAGACACACAAATCTCCGAGACCGCGGGGATAAGGGAGAAAGGGAAAAAGACAACCACCAAAGACCATACCACCTACCAATCATCAAAGAAAAAACTTGGGGAGACACAAATAGCACATGTCATAAGCCTAGAGGTCGTGTGGGACAAAGGAGAATAACGGGAAAGATCATTCGGGTCGCCCTCATCCTAAACACTCCTCGCCACGTGAAACACACGTGCAAGAAGGCTAGAAGACAAGACAAAACCAATATTAACTACTAAGAAAATATTAAAAAACATAAAAAACTAAAAATTGCAACAAGAGAGAGCCGTGGAGGCAGTAGCAAGAGAAGCACTGTCAGATCAGCGGAGGAGAAACAACATCGGCAGAGGAGTAGCACCATCGAAGATGACGAGAGCAGCAGCCGGAAAGGAAGCTTGATCTGCGATCGGGATTGAAAGGAGAGCAGCAGGCTGAACTAGGCGTAAGCAGCAGAGCCGAACCCGTAGGATGAAGTGGCGCAGAAGCCGCAGCTGCAGAAGAAGCCTTCCGGGGAGATGCGCAGCCAAGCAGCAGCTTTCATCACGTATAGCGCATAGCGTGTGGGACGGAGTCGACGATGGCGGCATCACGTGGAGTCGATGGGATCGATATCATCGATCGGACACAGGATCTGATCCCGTCTTCAGAATCAGACGATGATTCTGTCGACGGGAGCGGGGAAGAGGCACACGACGGGAGCACTAGCAGGCGTGGTCGACGGGAACGAAAGGGGAGAGGCGGAAACTTAGGGAATCGAGAGGAAGGTTGAGAACTTTAGGTCCCAACAAATTAGGGAGACAAAAAATTTCCCTGAGTCGACTTCGCTCTGATACCAAATAGAAAGATGGAAGGGAAATATAATGATGCAATCTTATTCTTCCTCATAGGGGCAATATATAGGACTTACATAGACACATTAACTCACATACACGATATGGGACTAAACTCACTCTTACACAAATATACTAATACTAATAAACTCATCTGTAAGGTCACTGGGTGATAGGAACACCAATCACTCCTGTGATTGAGTCACTCTTTGCAGTTCAGAAGGGTTAAGCGGCTCATGTGTGTAATTGAGGGAATTGAGGGTTGTAGTGGTGCATCTCTGTTCTCCTCTAGATTTCATCCTTGCTTTCTCAATTATCATCCTTAATATTTTTATCTCATCTATGCAGTGGCAGTTTTATGAATCCTCATTTTTTTATTTGTACGAGTAGGAGTAATGTTGCGTCATGTGATAATTCTATTTTGTACAGCTCTACTCATGTTTATTGTTTGCATTGTTTCATGGGCATGTTCAATTACTTGTTTCTTTCTATCTATGCAGGGAATTTTTCATTTTTAAGCAAAAAAAGCCAAACTTTGTGCTCTTGCTGCACTATTAAACCACTGCTTGCCCTAACATTTCTCCCTCTTTCTTATCCATCGATTCCTCTTCATATAAGCATAATCTACTTTAGGTGAAGATAGTCTTACAATACCCAGGCCTTTGATGTTCCTCTACCGTCTAGCATATTGATGGGGACTCTTCTCCATTGTAATAACTTAACTGTTTACCGTTGATAAAAATTACCTAACTTTATGCTTTTAAAAGTTTTTGAAGATACATTAGAGAAATTAGTGTAGAAGATAAAATTTATTTACAGTAGTACCTTCGACCCCACTATAGTGGGATAAATGCTTGTGTTGTTGTTGTTGTTGTACCTTTTGCTACATCAACATTCAGCCCAATTGACCAAATTCTGTGTGAGTAGGTTGATTTAAATATACCTTCTTTTTCCTTGTCAGGGGGTGATGTTAACATGGAAATATTTTATACCTGCTACTAATTGAATTTTTGTCACAATTGCAAGAGCTTCTTCTAAATCTTATCATCATTGTACTTAATACAGATCACAAGAATATACAAAAACAAGGAAAGTGCTGAATTTGAATTTACTGTAAGTTGTTCTTCAGTTGTTGCATTTATTAATTTTTTGTTTTTTTTTATAATCAGCGTAATTTTTTTCTTCTTGTACCTAACTTGGATTCACTTTTGTATGTGAAGATTGGTCCAATCCCAACAGATGATAAAATTGGAAAGGAGGTTATTTCTCGGTTGACAGCCGATATGGTCACAAATAAGACATTTTATACTGATTCCAATGGAAGAGATTTCCTAAAACGAGTAATAATTTATGAATTCTGCTTTCTTTTGATAAATTGTTTCAAGAATTATTTTAATTATTATTTTGTAGCCATCTTGATGAAAACTGTTTCCAAGTCCTTTTCATTTCAATTGTGGGAAGAGAGGGCCTTGTTTTCCATATATATATCTTATGCTCACTGGTATGGAGATAAACCAGTAACATTAAGGCTCGACAACATTCTTATTTCACCTTTCCACTAGTATCTAATATGTAAAACAAGCTATAAGTGGAATACACATGAATGCCCAGAGTTCCATTACTATTTGTATCTTATTCATGCGCAAAACCTCACATTTAGCATCCTTAAGTATTTGAGCCTCTATTTTTTTTCTTTTTTGCAGTTACCTAGACTGAATTTTTTTTTTCAATTTACATACTAAGTAATGAAAATGAACCAAAATCTCATAAAATAGTACCCCAATTTATCTCCTTATCAACCTCAATATCAAGGTCTTACACCCATAGGATAATGATGACTCAATTTCCAACTATTTCCAGAGTTATAGCACCCAAAGAGCAATGTTCCACATTTAAATAACATGAGAGTTACTAGCTACTTATATGCTATCATCCAAAGTATGGGACGAACTTCCTTCTTTGTACTTATAATCCACATTATCAAATGTGGCTACACAGAAACCTCAGGATTTACATATAGATATGCCATTTCTTCTAGCTTACTAATTGAGATGTCAATTAAATTCGGCTCTCCAAAAAATGGCTAATTCAATAGTTTATTTGGCATATTAAGAGTTCTCAATTTTCTTTTCATTTATCACCATACGAGTTACTTCAATCTCAGATTTACCCTGCCTACTGACACTCTCAGAATCTAACTTTTTATCCACATGTCTATCTTATGCTCAATCACCACAAACTCAAGCTCTTCATTCTCCTCCACAACTGATTTAGAAGCCACCTTCCCAAGACTATTCACATGATCCATAAATTGAGGTTTAATTACTTTTTGTAGCTTTTGAACAACTTCATATATTTCGTCTATTGAAATCAGACTGCTCTCATGTTATATGCCATCGTGTAGGATCGCATCACCGGCCATGAAAGGGAAGGATTGATGGAGGGAGAGGCAAGCATCTTCCTTCGATTACCTCGGTGGTCCGTGTTAGAATAAATAATAAGTACTTATATATTTTACTAGTCTGGGTTGTGTATTTGTCCCACATCGATTATTCTCGTTTGGTAGTTTGTCCCTCTTCCGTAAATAGAGGCGACATTCTCTATTTCAGAATAATAAGAGTATTCTATTAGCTAACATGGTATCAGAGCCAGAGCCTGGGTAAACTTATTCGGTAAACCCTATTCTGCTTCAGAGGCCCTATACTTTCTCTTGTTATGGAGAGCCATTCTCCTTCATCTTCCTCTCCTCCTATGATTTCGCTTGGATTCATCATCGACCGAAGGAGAGGGCTCGTCACTTGCCAAGATTACTTCGCTAGTGCCCCGTAGATCCAATTCTCTGCTTCTCTCGTGATCCCATCCTTTACTCATTGCTCCAGATTATGACACCACTTCTATTGTGATCCCATCCTCCGCTCGTTGCTTCAAATTGGGAGTCTTCTTTTCTTCTACCCCATCCTCCGCTCGTCTCCTCAGATCAGGTCGATGCGATTCTTCAGCTTTTCATTGTATATGGACTCAAAGCCGCAATCCGCTCCAATTGAGACAGATAAAGACTTGTTGGAGCCAAGAACTCGACTCGCTAGAAGTCGATGGACTGTGAAGGTTGATGGTCTACTAGATCACAAGAGCTCGCTGAAGGCGAGAGACGAGAAAAGAGAGAAGCGAGATGGTTGTTTTACAGTGTGGAACTCCCGCCACTTACCTAGGACTATATATGAACTTCCCCTCTCAAACCAAGTGTTGTACGAGGTTGGTGGGCTGGCAAGCGATGTAACTAAATCTTAAAATAGGCTTCTCTCGTTGTATGTGAACTGCCCTCTTCCCTTTACAATCAGTTGTATTTATTGGCAAAAGTAGGGGATACCTTATTGTGAGGTGGGACCCACCCCCATGTGAGGTCCTCACGAGGTCATTGTTGAAGTCCTGTAGCCCCTTGAGTTACCGGATAACTAACTGTTGGAATTGTATATTGAACGACAGCGATGTCCTTGTGAGGTTCTCCGAGCAAGCTCGTTGAGGGTCGCCGAGGTCTTACCGTGTCTGTGTGCTCTCCACATGTCATCTTGATGAATATCGGTTGTACATGATACTTCTTTTTTTGAGCTCGACACGAGGTCAAAAAAACTGCGAAATACTAACTTTGGCGAGATGGACTGGACTTTATAGATACAACATGTCGACCCTCTCCTTTGACTACTGTTTTTAACTATGTCGAGATGAATCCTCCAAGTGCACCAAATTCTGTATGAGTATTTTTTTTCACGCATGGGTGCTCCTTCGAAGCACGAGGAGGAGATGAAGCATAAGAGAGACAAGCATTCTTGCGACGAGTCCTCTTCCGCTGAGAAGTATGACCTCTCTAAACATAACCGCGGAGATGTCAAGGAGCTGGTGACACCTCGTACCGAGGTTTCTGATCCCACCACGACTTGCTCGTCTATTATGTATGCATCGGATGCCAAGGTTATCCAAGACTATGTAAGAGATTTACTCTAACAACTGGATCTTCAACCGAGATACTAGTATTGCGATGTGATACTCCACTGTTTTGTAGGTGCTGGAGCAGGCCATCCTGGATGAGATCACCGACTTAGTGCTAGATTCAGATTTTTTCTCTCCTCCCTAATACTGCCGACTTGCTTTGGCCCAATGTTTTTGATTCCTTTCCCCCAAGTATGTGTGGTTGATGTTGCTTTCGTAGCCAACACGATGATTCCCTCCTATGACTTGATTTCTTCACCTTGCAGAGATTCTGATGAAGATTCCTGCCGATTCGTTGTCGTTGCTGCCAGATCTCATGAAGGAGCAGGCTCCTCCCTTCTTGTTGAGGATAAAAAGAGCATCTCGTTCATCGAGACCTCTTCGGTGCAGCAACTGGCCCCCACTGATTAATGGACTTCGCTGGGCGAGGTCCTTGTCGTGGATCCTAAGGCGAATGATCCGCATGTTCCTTCGAAGTCCTAGGAGAAGCAACCTCGTGGAGCGAGATGCTTTCTTCTACCGACCCTGCACACAAAAGGTACTCTTCCGACTCCAAGGGTCTCCTTGGTAAAGAAAGCTTTGTGAGGTCTTTTTCGCCATTCTAGGGATTTCCTGATACTCAATGTTTCTGTCTATTTGCAACGTCCAAATTGTCCCCGCAACTGAAGCCTTCCGAGCAGCGAAGTTCTTCCCGTGACACAACTTCTCCTTTCGGGTAAAATTTTCAAGATGTCTATGAACTGGAGAGATTTACGCGAGATGTGCTGATGTTTTTCCTTTTTAGCAAATTTGGATGATACTTCTACTCCTGTCGGCACCTCGCATTGTGTTGATGTGCCTTCAAAGATTCAGCTGCCTTTTCCACCTTCAAGCCACTGGGGTCCTGATGACCTTGTCACCATTGGCGTCCCGTCCTGCAATCCTCTAGTGATGGGCGACTTTCATAGTCGTGTCCTTTCCTTTGCGGCTAATATGGACGTGATGGTAAGCATGCTCAGGGGAGGCAACCTCGCCCCCCATGTTGCCGCACCGGAGTTGCGAATGCCTCTGGTGGAGGGATTTGGTCCTCGATGGACTCCTCGGAGATGTGCAATAATGAGATCATCAGTTTGGGTGTTCGGTCCAATGTGCTTGAGCTCTATTACGAGCTGCTCACCGAAGATTTTCACGGCATCATTAGTTCTACTGGGTCGTCCACGTACTTCGCATGCTTTATAGATCTCCTCCGTCGGGCCGAGTCTTAGTTAGCGTAGGTGCATGCCCTATTCCAATCCGCCTCCAACCTGGGATGGAAATCCCACACAGGACAAGTTCGCGACATGACTCTTGTCTTCGAGGTCATTTGTATCTTCTTTTTTCTGTGTGACCTGCACCCTTATCGGTGATGTTCCACGTGCACTGTAATCCTCTTGAAGTAATATTAGTTTTAGATAAAAATGGTTTAGTGGACCTGACAAGTTTGCCATGAGAGATGTGAGAACTCAAAGCATATATTATGACTGACGGAAGTAAGGTGTTCGTCCACGAGCTCTATTGTGAGGATCTCCGTAGGGTAGATATCTGTGAAATGTCCTGACAAGTGCCTTTTACACTGGTTTCAATGGGCCAAGTTGCCTTTGACATGTGATATACTTGGCAAATAAAATGTTAAGTAAACTGATTGTCACGTGAATTTTGACTTGACGCAATGATGAGCGCGACATGATTGGATGGTGCAAGCTTCTAGGAGAGTTCTTAGACCTTCGGTCTTTCGTTCTTCGCCTATAAATAAGGGTGTCTTCTACATATTAACTTCTTACCTACCCTCTGTGCGAACTAGGGTAGTCATGTGAGCTCGTTTGTGAATTCTCTACGACCTCTCGATTTCTCTCTTATAGTAGTAATGAACCTCAATCAAACTCCCATGCCTTGTACTCCCTTGTTACCGTCCCGCAAGACCTTTCCAATCCATACGGTTGGCGAGGAGCTGTAGATATTCCGAACCCGGTTCCTGTCGACAAGATATGACGTGAGTATCCTTGTCAGTAACGAATGGATGAGCTTGAGGTGCGAGGGAAATCTTGCCTTCTCCCTGTTCCACTTCACGTACAACCTGCAACTCCCCTTATGGATCCCACTATGGCCCGAAGTGATTGAGTCCCTACGCCACTTTGGCCTACTTCCTGCCCAAGATAACCTAAATGGGGTCACATCGTTGTCGGTTTCACGACCTTCCTCCTGGAAGAGCGGATCTCTTGAGACCTTGGGGTCTTCTGCAGATTGTTCTCGATGAAGTCCGTGCCAGAAGGGATGGCTTATTTCACAAGTAATCAGATAAAACTGAAGAACAAATCGAATAAGGTGCACCGCTGGACTGAAAGGGTCATTTTCATTCAATGTGATTTCGGCGAGGTCCCCCCTCGGTCCCCATTCCAAGGGAACTTGCATATTTTCGTCACATCCCCTTATTGGGAAGTGGGTCAACCCTCTTCAACTTCTCCAAACAGCACTTTGGCGCTCTCCATTACCATTAGCTCGTCAATGAGGTCACTTGAGTGGCTCCTAGAGAGGGTAAGTTTTGTGTGATCCTTTTGTTGTTGCAGCCTTACCAAAGTATCTTGTCAAGGTCTAAATCTTCCTCTTTATTGTCTAACAAGAAACCGCTAATGTCTACAATTCAGTATTAATGGCGTTGGTGTTGTATCCTCATCTGACATCTCCTAACCCATTTTTATCTTCTTTAAGCTTGCTATTTGGACACAATGGTAAGCATGCTGGGGGAGGCAACCTCGCCCCCATGTTGCCGCACCGGAGTTGCGGATGCCTCTGGTGGAGGGATTTGGTCCTCGATGGACTCCTTGAAGATGTGCAACAATGAGATCATCGGTTTGGGGGTTTGGGCCAATGTGCTTGAGCTCTATTACGAGCTGCTCACCGAAGATCTTCACGGCATCATTAGTTCTGTTGGGTCGTCCACGGACTTCGCACGCATAACAGATCTCCTCTGTCGGGCCGAGTCTTAGTTAGCGTAGGCGTATGCCCTATTCCAATCCGCCTCCAACCTGGGATGGAAATCCCACACAGGACAAGCTCGCGACATGACTCTTGTCGCCGAGGTCATTTGTATCTTCTTTTTTCTGTGTGACCCGTGCCCTTATCGGTGATGTTCCACGTGCACAGTAATCTTCTTGAAGTATTAATAGTTTTAGATAAAAAGTGGTTTAGTGGACCTGACAAGTTTGCCATGAGAGATGTGATAACTCAGCATATATTATGACTGACGGAAGTAAGGTGTCCGTCCGCGAGCTCTATTGTGAGGATCTCCGTAAGGTAGATATCTACGAAATGTCGTGACGAGTGCCTTTTAAAATGGTTTTAATGGGCCAGGTTGCCTTTGACATGTGATATACTTGGCAAATAAAATGTTAAGTAAACCGAATGTCACGTGAATTTTGACTTGACGCAATGATGAGCGCGACATGATGTGTTGGTGCAAGCTTCTAGGAGAGTTCTTAGATCTTTGGTCTTTCGATCTTCGCCTATAAATAAGGGTGTCTTCTAGATATTAACTTCTTACCTACCCGTTGTGCGAACTTGGGTAGTCATGCGAGTTCGTTTGTGAATTCTCTACGACCTCTTAATTTCTCTCTTTTAGTAGCAATGAACCTCAATCAAACTCCCCTGCCTTGTACTCCCTTATTACACTCCCGCGAGACCTTTCCAATCCATACGATTGGCGAGGAGCTGTAGATATTCCGAACCCGGTTCTTGTTGACAATATGTGACGTGAGTATCCTTGTCGGTAACAAATGGATGAGCTTGAGGTGCGAGGGCAATCTTACCTTCTCCCTGTTCCACTTCACGTACAACCTGCAACTTCCCTTATGGATCCCACTATGGATATACACTAATTTTCTTTAAGCTTGCTCTTTGTTAGCTAGCTTACAAAATAACAGGATTGTACCATCACTTTTTCTCCTACCGCTTGTGTTTTTAGGTTCAAAAGATGAAGAGGACTTTTGGGTTAGGTTTTAAGTCGGGAGGATTTTACTATTTGGATGTTTGCCTATAAAATCTCTCGTAGCATCTGTTGCTTATATTACCCCTTCTCTTGTAGCATATGTTCGCCAGTCATTGAAGGCTTTCTGGTCCAGATGACCATCGAAGGAGTGAGCGTCGATGCGGATGCTCGGGTGATGTCATCCTCCTGCGGAGGGCCATCACTACGAGGCTCCTAATAATCTTCAAAATAATCCTTGTGATCGTAGTCGTGTCAAGCGGGCGGGAGGCCGCGCTCTCTACAGTCGGCGTCATAATAGTCCTCTCGACCATGGTCGCGGAGACCGAGTGGGGATACATGATCTATCTGACCATACGACTGCAAATGCCTAACATGGGTGGAGCCTTGTTATCGCTCGTGGGTATGATCAGGGCTCCGCCTCAAAGGTGTTGTGGGCCCCCTATGGGAAGCCTCACAATGTTGTTGATCAAGGGGAGGAGGGGCACCTCTAGGACGAAGGTCAGGGCGAGGGGGCATGTCGGTGTCCCCGTTAGGAGGATCATCCTGTTGTGTCGGTGTTTCTCTCGGGTTTTGTAAATTTTCAATTCGGGTGTTTATCTCAACGACGTCATGACAGAGATCCTCAAACTGGGTTCCTAAGACATCAAAGTGGTCTAAGACTAATCGTTGGAACTCCGCGGGGACATACCTGAATTCAAGTTAGCCGGTCGGTTGTCAGTGACACGGGGATCAGACATAGGAGATCTGAAAAACCTACCACTACGGAGCATAAAAGTGGCCCAAACCTTGGTTCTGATATCGATGTAAGGTAGTCTTTGAAAGTGCGTAATGTGCCTCTGAGTATTCTTTAGAGGGGGGTGAATAGAGTATTAAAACTTTTCCCTAAATGTGCACACACAATAAAAACTACTCTAACTATGCATTCAGCAATACCAACTCAGAATGATATAAGCACAGATAAACAGAAAACAATAATAAGTAAATAACAACAAAAAATGCAAACACAGAAGACACAGAAAATTTTATAGTGGTTCCCCAAAATGTTGGCAGTCCACTCTTCTACCACTTTGGTAGGATTGCACTAAATGTGCCTGAGTTATTTGATAAGCAGACTCTCAGAACTACTGAGTCTTTTGCTAAGGAGACTCTTAGAACGACTGAGTCTTTTGACAAGGAGACTCTTAGGACCACCGAGTCTTTTGACAATGAGATTCTTAGAACCACAGAGTCTTTTGACAAAGAGACTCTTAGAACCACTGAGTCTTTTGCTAAGGAGACTCTTAGAACCAACTGAATCCTTTGAAAAGGAAAGAAGAGGAAGCAGAAGAATATGATTCTGCTGTATAAATCCTTCAGCAGTTGTGAGCTTTTGATATTCTTCAGGATCTGTATAAGATGAACCCTTGCTTATGATAGTGATGAATGCAAGGGTTATGAGATTTAAATCCTTGTGATCTCTGTATTATTGTTTGCTTGCTGCTGTATGATGAAGAAGAAGAAGAAGCAACAACCTTGTCTATCTGTACAAAGAGGATTTTTTTCTATCTCAAAGCCCTTTAGGAAGAAGAAGAAAACAGAATTATGTCTTGGTTGTGTTTCACTTCCTGCTTGAATACTTATTCCTATGTCGAATACTGTTTGATTTTCTTTCCACTTCTATTCTGTCCTGTTAAGGAATATCCATTGGACATTTAGTATTCCTTCTATTTATGTTTCCCGACCCGTCCATCTGATTTGAATAACTTCCAAGAATGTTTTTGTTATTCTTCTGAAACACTTCATTCCATTCTTGGCAAAAAACGAGCCGTTGTAATTCAAATTTCATCTTTGAAAGACTTTGTAGAAGGATCAGAAAGGACAGCAGAAAACATATTATTTCTTCATGTATTCGACGCTGCGTCGACTTCATTATTCTTCATATCTACACACCTATGAGTTCTTATAGAAGCAGCTTCGAATTCCTTATTAGCTCTGGCTGAATTCAGATGTCGACGTTGCATCGAGTACTTATCTTCGTATCCGTCGAGATGAAGACTTGGATTTGAACTTCATCTTCTGCGTCGAATTGAAGTCGAAGTTACGTCGACTTCTAAGATTGCTTCGACAAACTCTTCCTTCTGCAGTCTGAGTTACTTCGACTTTCAGTCAGAGTTGGGTCGACTTTTAGTCGAAGTTGCGTCGACTTCTATTCGACGCAAGTTTTAACTCAACTGAATTTATGATTCTCTTAGACCTGGTCTTGACACTTTAAGTGAATGTGATATCATAGGACATCTAATGACCAGATTACTCTCTCTATACAATATGGGTAATACATCCTAGATGATGAAATCACTTTAAGATAATTTGTTAGATAAATCATAAGAGTTTTTCCCAATAATCTCGCCTTATTTATGTTAACAAATTTTACAATTTGTTTTAATGATTTCAAACATACTCAGACATAAAATTTAGTACAAACAACTATACAGAGTACAAACATACATGACATAAAATGACAACATTGCACAGATGCATATATCAACATGTCAAATTTGCAATCGCTAAGATTGTCTTTCATATCAGAATACTAACTGAGAAGTATTTTAAGTATTTTACTGAGAAGTTATAATAAAGATTGTTCCTCATCAGAATACTAAATGTCCATCAGAATACCTGTATTGTTTCTACTCTTGTGGAGGAGTTTTCCTCTTTCTGGAGAAGACCAGTGGTAGCACTTTTCTTGAGGCAAACACTAGAGACCCATCTTCCTCTTCATATGTCTTGTTTGCTTCTTGATGAGTGTCATCTTCATTGAGAGGCTCCCCATGAGTTTGTGCTTCCTTTTGAGCAAGCTGGACAGCCTCCTTTGCAATAAGTGAAACTTCATTCACTAACTGATCATCTTCTAGAGGCTCCCTCTGGATTAGCTCATCCTCTAAAAGAGCATCTCCCCCTGAGTTTGTAAGGAGCTCCCCCTGATTTAGTGCAAGAGTTTCTTGAGGATTTGCTATAGGCTCCCCCTGGATATGTGTTTGAAATACAGTAAACTTATTAGGATTGTTAGGGTCAGAAACTTCAGCAATCTTATCCTTCTCCTGGCCACTCTTTTCTATATTATGCATCTCCTCCTCCTCCTGGATCTTCTCCCCCTTCTGAACCTTACTGACAAGGGAGGTTAAGAACTCTTTAGTTATCATGGAGGAGGATACAATTGATTTGAGTGTCAGGAGGGACTCTTTTGATCCTTGCAACTCTGTCTCCATCTGGGAGTACTTCCTATTGAACTTTCTGGCCTGAGCAACCAGTAAATCAGCAAATATACTAGTAGTCAGTCCTACTACTTTGGAAATTATTTGCTCAACATCAAAAGAAGGTGTAGTATGGGTGATAGGTACAAGAGATGTGACTGGTGGAGGTATGGACAGGATAACTGGAGGAATTGTTGTTGAATCCTCATTGATGTCTGGGAAATCTTGGTGGATTGGTGATAGTGATTGATTATCTTATGGAGTAATGAGAGATTGTGGTAAGGGAGTAGACTGGTTGTCTGGAGTATTTTCAGCAGAAATGATGATGGATGGTTGTTGCTGTGGTTGGAGAGGAATCTGAGTTGTAGGTTCTGTAGTTGAAGTAGATGGGATGGACTGGAGATTTTGATCAGTGGTATCTTGTGGAACTGGAGAAGAAGGAGAGGGGGCAGCTTGACCAGGCTTCAGAATTTGCCTGGTCCACTTGGAGAAGATTCCAATATTTATTCTCTTGCCAGGAGGAATGGGCACTCCCTTGGACTTGCACACCATTGGATAATGGTGGAAAAGGACCTAGCTCATAATCCTCATATAAGCATTTTCTTTATGTGAGTACTTATGGTCAATGAACTTCAAAAAACATCTCCCCCAATTTATTTTCTTATTAAGAACTAGGACCCCCATGATCTGCAGTTGCTGCTCTGGGATGGCATCATGTGTTGATATCTTGCATAGCAACACTTTTCCCACTATATCTGCAAGGAATCGATATTCTTCAGAGAGATCAATCTTCTTCAGGTTGATGGTTTTCTCCTTTCTGAACTGCATTATCTGTAAGGTCCTTTCTTGTCTCTTCCCCTGTTAATTCATTAGAGTCACTACTAGTTGGTAGATCAAAAGTCTGAGTCAATATTTCCTCTGTAATGTTAATGTCATTTTCATATATTCTTCCATTGATGGAGTCATCATCTTCTATGTGGAAGTTGTCATTCAGTTCTGTCAACTCAACATCAAGGATCTTGCACCTTGTTGAGATCAATTTTGTCGATCCAACAGTGTGAAACAAGCCGAGAATGGATTTGAAGTTATCATATGCTGCATTGAATGATTCTACGTCCAAAACGAAACCAGAGTTCACCTTAGGTGGAGCCATCTGATCTGAAGTACCTGCAAACACGAGAGAAAAGAGAGAAAGAGGGAGAAGAACGCACGAGAGCTGGAGAGAAAAAGTGCACGAGAGCAAGAAGAAGAGAATTCGAAAGCGTAATAGATTCAATGCCTATGTTGCTTATAAGAAGACGATTCGTCGCAACTTAGGGTTGTATTCAAAGCACCGTCGACAAAGATATATTCAGCGCGCCAAAACATGTCAAAGCAGCTTCCAGATGTGGAACTGCGTGCGCTTATCATGTCGACGTTGCGTCGATTAGTAATCGACGAACCTTCGAAATTTCTCAGCAACTATTGAGTCGTTGTATGCGTCGATATGAAATCGACACTGCGTCGAATTCTATCCGAATTGTCCAATTCAGGTGGCTCTCGAAGCTAGCGTCGAGTAGAACTCGACGGTACGTTGAATCCTATTCGACGCAACTCTGAATATACAGTTCTATTTTCTTAGAAAATTCTTGCTATTTTTTCCAACAATGATTTTTTATTAAAAATAGTATTTATAATATTATTTTTATGAACTATAAAATGTCATGGTATTTTTAGAGAATAGTTCACTCCCTTTGAATATTTGTAGTTCTTTATTGAAGATTTTGTTCTTCCTTTTCCTTCATTATCTCTAAAGGAAGAACTTTTCATCGTCAAGCACATGTAACTTAAACATTAGAAGGTACCCAGGTTATCTTGGGCCCTTTACTTTTACCATTATAAGGTGATATGAAAGAATATAATGGTCTTTAATGATATCCTTTTGGATGGTAGAGAATGAGTTCATTAAATCTAGGTTTATTATCTTGGTAGTTAGAAATAAAAGAGAGGTCCAGATGATTGATCATTTCTGTCTGAAAACATGCGTCAATAAGAAATTGACGCATCTCTAGAGTCGCGTCGAGTGTAATTCGACTTGTCTGCATAGTTACGTCGATAATAATTCGATGCTGAATATTGGTTGCATCGAGTAGGGTTCGACGCACCCTCATACTTGCTTCGAGATGTTGTCGATGCATATGCAGAACTCGGTCGAGTTTAATTCGAGGCATTTTAAAACTGCGTCGAGTTCTATTCGACGTATAATTTCTTTTATTAAGAATTTTATGATTTTTCATTCGATTTTCTGAGGAGTGCTTACCTAGAATTCCTATGTGATTAGTATTATTTACCTTATTGAAAATAGTGATTTTATTAGGGTTGTTATTTAGTTCTTCCACTGATGTTAAGTTGTTATTAGGTTGATTTATACTGGACCTAATGAATACCACAAGATTCTCCCAGGCAGGTTTGCTAGGGATTAGTTTGTTGGTGGATGGGAATGATCCTAGATCAAGATGGTTAAATCTCTTGGAGAGATTTTGTGTGGTGTCCTTAAGCTTTTGACTCCTTCCATTGAGTGAGTCCTCAAAGACTTTTGCCTTTGTGAGTTCTTCCTTCAAATCAGAATTTTCATTAGTTAATGTGTATATTTCTTTTTCTTTCTTAAATGTCTGATTTCTAAAATCATAGTTGACTCAGTACAGATGGTCTTTCCTAAGGTCTTCTAGTTCTTTTCTAATTGTGTTAAGTTCTTTTTGACTGTTAATGTAATCTTGACAGAAATTTTTAAAACAGTCTTTAAACTCTTCTGAAGCAAAATCAAATTTATCAAAGATGGTTACCTGATTTTCTGCAGTGGAGTCTTCCAAAGCCATTAAGCAGGCTTCTTCAGTTGCATACTCTTCATCACTATCAGATGAAGAGGAGCTTGACTCAGACTCTGAGTCACTCCAGATTTCATTCAGGTTTCAGCAATGAAACCTTTCTCCTTTTTCTTATCCTTCCTCCTGAAGGATTTCTTCTTGTGCTCCTTTTTGCTACTTTTGTTTTTTTCCTCTTCAGGGCATTCTGGGGCAAAGTGTCCAGGTTTTCTGCAAGAGAAGCAGATAATTTCCTGTTTAGGAGTTTTGTCAAACTTTGGTTTACTTGAACTCCTCTCCTTCCTCCTAGAGTCCTTTGTCTTGGCCCATCTCTTGAATCTTCTGGCCAGGAGATTGAACATCTCTTCTTCAGAAGTGGAGGGCACTCCCTTAGCAGCCTTTAGAGCAAGTGTCCTTTCCTTCGGAGTTGAGATTCTCTCCTGAGATTCTGACTCAGCCCTGCTTTTTAGTAGGAGCTCATAGGATTTGAGCTTGCCTAGCAGAGCATCTGTAGAGATTTATCTGTGACACCTGGACTCTCTGATATCCCAGATTCTTGAGTCTCATGTGCTTGGAAAGCACATGAGGAGCTTGTCATTAATTTCTGTCAGAGAAATTTTTTTTCTGGTCCTTTCAGCTTATTTATGATGAAGTTGAACCTGTCATGCATCTCAGCTATGCTTTCTTCAGCTTTTTTCTGAAAGTTCTCATATTGGGATATGAGAAGGGACTTTTTGTCCTTCCTTTCATCAGAGCTGCCCTCAACTAATCTGGAAAGTGATTTCCAGATTTCTTTAGCAGAGTTGTAATCAGCAACTTTCTGGAATATGTCATCAGATATAGTTTACCAGAATATTCATGGCTTTGGCATCACATGCCTTCACCTTCTTTTCAGCATCAGTCCATTCTGCTCTAGGGACTACAGTTTGTGTCACTATCCCACTAGCATCTTTTCTGACTGGGATTGGAGGACCTGAAATAATAACATTAAAATGTCTTTATCAATAGAGTTCATATATAATTTAATCTGGTCATCCAGAGTGTAAACTTATTTAAGTTATACATTGACGGTCTTGTTGATGCATAGTCCTTAGAACTCATTTTTCTTTATAAAATAGTTTTAGATAATTTTAAATAAAGAAATAAGAGCAAGGTTGTCAGGATCGAGATCCTAGGTGGGATCGTTTTGCTGGTTGGATCAGATCGGAGCGTAGGATCGGATCGAGGATCGTAAGATCCTACTACGTTCAAAGTAAGACTTAAACAATTGAATTGAAATAGGCAAACATTTTTGTATCCATATGAAAAAATGATTCATATTCAAACATTTTTTGTATCAGACAATTTCTAAACAAACAAAAAATTACACAACAATTTCTGAAATATCTGATGGATACACTTTCTGAACTGTAAGAAATAGGCAAAGCTGAACTGTAACAGTGTAAGATGCCGGAAATATGCAACATTTTCTGATGCTAAAGCAAAAACAATTGCTGAAATCATCCAGAAATTTGGATGATTTCTGTCCAGAAATCTGGATGATTTCTATCCAGAAATCATCCAGAAATAGAAGAAGAAGAAGAAGAAGAATCCACGATCCGGATCGCGATCCCACGTGGACGCGCCCAGATTTCGATCCGGATTAAGATCCGGATCGAATTGTATAATCTGGATCGTAGGATCGTGCGATCCTACGATCCGGATCGCGATCCTGACAACCTTGAATAAGAGTGAGAAGATCTTTTGATCAAGGTGTTAACCTTTTAATGATTAACCTACCTCTGATACCAATTGAAAATGCACAGTGTGCCTCTGAGTATTCTCTAGAGGGGGTGAATTGAGTATTAAAACGTTTTCCCTAAATGTGCGCACACAATAAAAACTACTCTAACAACTATGCATTCAGCAATACCAACTCAGAATGATATAAGCACAGATAAACAGAAAACAGTAATAAGTAAAGGACATCACAGAAATGCAAACACAGAAGACACAGAAAATTTTATAGTGGTTCCCCAAAATATGGGTTGTCCACTCTTCTACCACCTTGGTAGGATTGCACTATATGTGCCTGAGTTTTTTGATAAGGAGACTCTCAGAACTACTGAGTCTTTTGCTAAGGAGACTCTTAGAACCACTGAGTTTTTTGACAAAGAGACTCTTAGAACCACTGAGTCTTTTGATAAGGAGACTCTTAGAACCACTGAGTCTTTTGACAAGGAGACTCTTAGAACCACTGAGTCTTTTGCTAAGGAGACTCTTAAAACCAACTGAATCCTTTGAAGAGAGATTCTTAGGACTCTTTGTTAATTACAAAATAAGAACAGAAGAAAGAAGAGGAAGAAGAAGAATATGATTCTGCTGTATAAATCCTTCAGCAGTTGTGAGCTTTTGATATTCTTCAGAATCTGTATAAGATGAACCCTTGCTTATGTTATTGATGAATGCAAGGGTTATGATATTTAGATCCTTGTGATCTTTGTATTCTTGTTTGCTTGCTGTTGTATGATGAAGAAGACGAAGAAGCAGCTTTGTCTATCTGTACAGAGTTTTTTTTTTCTATCTCAGAACCCTTTAGGAAGAAGAAGAAAACAAAATTATGTATTGGTTGTGTTTCTCTTCCTGCTTCTGAATACTTATTCTCTATCGAATACTGTTTGATTTTCTTTCCAATTTTGTTCTGTCCTGTTAAGGAATATCCATTGGACATTTAGTATTTCCTTCTATTTATGTTTCCCGACCCGTCCATCTGATTTGAATAACTTCCAAGAATGTTTTTGTTATTCTTCTACAACACTCCATTCCATTCTTGGCAAAAAATGAGCAGTTGTAATTCAAATTTCATCTTTGAAAAACTTTGTAGATGGATCAGAAAGGATAGCAGAAAACATATTATTTATGTCTGTATTCGATGATGCGTCGACTTCATTATTCTTCATATCGACGCACCTCTGAGTTCTTATAGAAGCAGCTTCGAATTCCTTCTTAGCTCTGGCTGAACTCAAATGTCGACGTTACGTCGAGCACTTATCGACGTATCCGTCGAGATGAAGGCTTGGATTTGAACTTCATCTTCTGCGTCGAATTGAAGTCAAAGTTACGTCGACTTCTAAGATGTCTTCGACAGGCTCTTCCTTCTGCATCGAGTTCATTTCGACGTTGCGTCGACTTTATTTGATACTTCGACAGGCAGTCTGAGTTACTTCGACTTTCAGTCAGAGTTGCGTCGACTTCTAGTCGAAGTTGTGTCGACTTCTATTCGACGTAAGTTTTAACTCAACTGAATTTATGCTTCTCTTAGACCTGGTCTTGACACTCTAAGTGAATGCGATATCCTAGGACATCTAATGACCAGATTACCCTCTCTATACAATATGAGTAATACATCCTAGATGATAATGATGAATTAAAATTTAAAAGCTTTGCAAAACCCTTCTGTGATGTGATTAGAATTAGGCGGGCGTTTTCGAGGAGTTTCGCGAGTACTCCTACTTCGAGAAACTAACTGTTATCCTATTTCGAGGAATAGAAGTAACGGTCTTTTCTTCTTTCGAAATATCGACGATTACGCCCCGGCTACGGCGCCGAATTCTCTAAATATGTAAATAGAAAAAGGAGAGAATTTTGCAAGTTTTTGTAATCATTTATCCAAACTAATCTTTCGACGAAGGCAAGCGCACCTTATCGCATATAGTATAGGATAATTTTTTTAGAAAATTACCAAGGTTGTATTTCTCCAAGAACGTGTTGATTATTTTTACTTTGAGAATGCACTATTATTTTACCGAGAATAAAAGATGTGATTTGCGATAATTAAAAAGCGGAAATGACTATAATCGCAGGCTTGCTGTGCGTTTAGCAAAAACCAAGAAAAGTCATAGAAAAGAAAAGGACGCACTAAATTTAAAACACACGCACACTACGGAATTGAAATGACATAAATGCGAGTTCTACCCAAACGGGTAGACGGGAAATAAATGCGTGAGCGAGTTCTACCCAAACGGGTAGACGAGAAATAAATGCAGTGCAACGAAATAAAACTAAGCTATTAAATTGAAATCTAAGTTACAAAAATAAAAATAAAAAGTTATTCACCTACACACACACTTACATAAAGGAAAAAAAGAACAAAACTATAAAACAAATTTACTCTCATACACCCACACACACTTACAATAAGAGAAACTAAATTAAAATAAACAAAAATTTACTCTCATACACCCACACACACTAACAAAAAGAAAGCTAATTACAAATAAAGAAAAAAAACTAAGCTCATACACTCACACACTATAATTATGAAAAGCTAAGTAAAGAAAATAAAAATAAAAGCAAGCTAACACTCATACACTCACACACACAACATAAAGAAAAACTAATTAAAAAGAAAAAGAAAATTAAAATCTCATACACACTCCAACCAAAAAGGAAGAACAATTCAAGAACAAAGAAGAACTTTCATATATATATATATATATAAGAGAGATTACAACTTTTTAAAGAAAGTCTAAACTTAGGGAGAAAAATAGAGCCCAAACAAGTGCTTAGAGAACACACAAACAAACTCACAAACACTCACAAAAAAAACTCACTAGAACACTAAAAAAAACTCACAAACTCTTACTTAGGTTCTAATTTTTATGAACCTTTAAAACAAGGGAGGAGCCCCCTTATTTATAGACAAAAAAAAGGCTACACATAGCAAAAAAAAGATATTTGGAAGGCTTCTAGAAGGCTGGGCTGGAGGTGAGCTGGATGGCACTTAGAAGGAGAGCTGGCGGGTTGGGGTGCGAATAGAGGGTATCAGCTGGCTGGAAGGTGCTGGAAGGAGTGAGCTGGCGGACTGGAAGGCTTCCCGTCGATCGATGGGAAGAGGTCTACCTGGATCGACCGGACAGCTGCTAGTTGGGGTGCGTATAGCTGGAATTAATCCAGCAAAAATGGAGCTGCCTTGGTTTCGAACCCGCCACCTCAAGGGAGGCTAGCCAGACCAAGTCCACTGGAGCAAGCGCGCTCATCTGTTTGAACACAGAAACATATATATATATATATATATATATATATATATTATAGTATAGTATGTTAGAATAACAAGCATCATGAAGACGGGAAGGAAAAATCAATATCCCATCCCGTCGATCGACGGGAAGGGATATCGATTTGGACTTAGGCCAGTGAGGAGCTGATCGGCGGGACGGGAAGAAGAAAAATCGACAGCCCGTCCCGTCGATCGACGGGAAGGGCTCAAGAAAAAAAAAGTATAAGTTATAAAATTGCCGGGATCGACACCCCGTCCCGTCGATCGACGGGATGGGATGCCGATCGACAGGTGGGTTCAATTTTTAAAAGAAACAAGTTAATATCGACGGGACGGGAAGAAGACGGAAGGTTAAGTAGAAAATGGCTGGAAAAGGATCGCCACATTGTCCCGTCGATCGACGGGATGGGGTGCCGATCGACGGGACAGAAGTTATATAAAAAAAACAAGTTAAAAAAAGAGAATTTATTATTTATATTTACATATATATACATATAGCTTTTTATTTAATAATTATTTTACATATACTTTTACATATATTTAGTATGCTATATATATATGTTTTTATTTATTATATTTACATATGTATATATTTTTACTTATATATGCATTTTTATTTTTTATTTCAAAATTTTATACTTAGATAAATATATTTACAAAGAATATTTTTACATATATTTTTTGTTATTATTTTTTTATTGTTTCATACTTAAATAGCTTCTTCACTACATATAGGTATATATACATTAGATAAAACAAGCCATTTTATTTAATATTATACATGAAACATGTATAATATTACCTAAAACAATATTAAAAACTATATTAAAATACATGTATTCTACTATTCATCAATGAAATCACTTTAAGATAATTTGTTTGATAAATCATAAGGGTTTTTCCCAACAGTCTTAGTGGGTGTGCAACTAAAATGTCATCCTAACGTAAAGTGCTGGGAAAATAACTCAATTCTCCTTTAGATATTTATAACCTCTCTCTGGTCACCGTTGGTTTGTGACATTTATTGACAGGTTTTCTCACTCTACTTGGGTGCACTTGTTAAAACGGAGAAGTGATGCTTTTGATTGCTTTAAAGTTTTTCAGAAGATGGTGGCCACTCAATTTGACAATTTTATTCGCGTCCTTCGAAGTGATAATATGAGGAAGCCACTCAATTTGGGATCATAAGATACTTCATCAAGCCACGTGTGTCCATACCTCCACCAAAAATGGCGTTGCTAAACGCATGAACAAACGCCTCCTCGAAATCACACAATGTCTTCTTATTAATATGAATCTCACGAAATCCTATTGGGGCGAAGCAGTCCTCAATGCGGCTTACCTCATTAACTGCCTTCCCTCCAGTACCCTGCAATTTGCTTCCCGTATCTCTCATTGTCCACCAAATGTGTTGTCCACACGTCTCATCTACCTCCTTGTGTGTTCGGATGTGTCTATTTTGTTTATGTTCATCAACACAATCGTGATAAATTTGATGCTCGTTCTCACAAATGTGTTTTTGTTTGCTACTCCTCTACAATGAAAGGTATCATTATTATCACCCTTCCTCTCAATGTTTCTTTTATATCATGGATTTTACTTTTCGTGAAGGGGAACAATTCTTTGGCTATCTTCATTGGTTGAAGGACACTGCTAGTGATGCTCCCTTTATTCCCCTTCCCATTGTGCCTTGTATCTTCCTCCTTCCACTAGTCCAACTGCCACGTCTACTATTGTCCTCACCTCAGTTCATGTTATCGGAAGGCTTATTCATCGTCTTCCTCAAGTTTATTAACGATGCAACACTGATATTAAGATGAAAAAAATCCTTATTATTCCACCACAGCAGATACAATATTTTGAACCAGGTCCATCGATCTCTCATATATCTGAAAAGTAAGCTGACCTCTGCAAAGTACCTATTGTTAGTTATATCTCATATCACAAACCGACACAGACACATAAGACTTCTTCTTCTCTCTCTTTTGTTCGTATTCCTAAAACTTAACAGAAAGTAATAGAAATATCAGAATGAAGAAAGAAAGGAAGAAGAGATGTTTGCATAGGAGAAGAACCAGACTTAGGAACTATCTCATCTCCAAAACTCATTGGCTCAAAATGGGTGTTTTCTGTCAAACAGAATCAAGAATGGGTCATGGAGAAATACAAAGCATGGCTAGTCGGTCGAGGATATACTCAAACCCCTATCGTGGACTATTATGAAACTTTTGCACCGATTGCCAAGATGGACTCCATCCGCATTACTTTATCATGTGCTTCATGCCTGGAATAGGACCTGCAGTAATTGCATGTAAAAAATGTTTTTTATTACCCGACGTTCTTAAAGAGGAAGTATACATTAAGTTTCTATCGGGTATCTTAAAGACAAAATTAAAAGGGAAAGTCGGTCAACTTAAAAAATCACTCTATGGTTTGAAGCAATCTCCTAGAGTTTGGTTTTGAAAGTTTCAAAAAGGCACGACCCTATTGGGGTACAAATAGACTCCACTCATACCCTCTTTGTTAAAAGGAAAGCAGTGAGGTGCTTATTCTCATTGTCTGTTGAGGATATCATTATCACAGGAAATGATTTGGATGAAAACGCGTGGCTTAAAGCACGCCTGTGTAAGGACTTCGAAGTCAGATCTAGGAAAGCTGAAATATTTCTTAGGAATTGAAGTTGTGCAGTCAGACCGTGAGATCTTCATTTCTCGGAGAAAATATGTCTTGGACCTGCTAGAAGAAACAAGGATGCTTGGTTGTGCACCGACAAATACCCCCATGGAAGTAAATTATAAAATCGATGAACACAGATTGTGAGAAAGTTAACTCCGCTTGCTACCAAAGATTGGAGGGAAGGCTAATCTACCTCAAACACACTCATCCTGATATCATATATGCAGTTGACATCCTAAGCAGATACATGCACTCTCCTAGATTGAAACATCAGGAAGCTGCTTTACGGGCGTTACAGTTCCTGAAGAAGTCTTCTGGACGTGAAATCCTTTTCTCCCGAAACAAGCATTTGAATATTGAAGTATACATAAATGTTAATTGGGCCGGAAGCCAAGATGACTGAAAATCCACCACCGGATATTGCTCATTTGTTGGAGTGAATCTTATGATTTGGAGACTTAAGAAACAAATGTGGTAGCAAGGTCCATTGTAGAAACATAATACAAACCAACATTACAAGTGATATACGAGGGACTATGACTTGAATCTATAATGCTATATGGAAAAGGGAATAAAAGCTTTAGGTCATCCAAGCCGCTGCTACTCAAACCGAACATGAAAAACGCTGCCACTATCAATCCTTGTTGGTCATCCCTCCATTAGTACTTTAGTATTTTTTAATGAAGTATTTGAGATTATTAACTAAGATTGTTATCCCGGAGACCACTTTTTGTAAGAAATGAATTTATAAATGTTAGAATTAATATTAATTTGTATTAAGCTTGTATTACTCATCTATATATAACAGGAGTCCTCGCACCTTTTTAAAATTAAACTTTTATTTCATTAACATGATATCAGAGCCCGTTCCCTAACCGCGTCCTTCTTTCGCTCGCCGTTTCCGACCGACCATCCCTCGACCCCGCATGCCCCATTGTATTGAGAAAAAGATTATTTGTACTCAATTTGTTTCTTTGGAGGGACACTTAGCTGATATTCTCACTAAGAGTCCGAGGGTGAATGTTTTTTGTAGTTTTATTGACAAGTTGGGTATGAGAAATATAACATGCCCAATTTAAGGGGGAGTGTTAGAATTAATATCAATTTGTATTAAGCTTGTATTGCTCCTCTATATATAAGAGGGGTCTTCACACCTTTTTAAAATGAAGCTTTTATTTTGTTAACAATGAACATGATAATGTGTGCAGGACCTTACACCCTTTCTTTCAACAGTATGAAAAATATTGGAGTTCCTTCTTTCTTTCAACTTTGTGGCCCAGAGTTTTTTTCTCACCATTCTACTTGTTTTTTGAGATTATTGATTTTGTGAATGTAGGTCAAAAATTTTAGAGAGGATTGGAAACTTAGCGTGACTCAACCAATTGCAGGGAATTATTATCCGGTAAATATTTTATATTCATTGTGGTAGTTTTTGCATTTCTTAATGGTTCCATGAACTATAATATGTTATAATTCATTAAAAAATTGGGAACTGATTTAATACTGCACAAATTTAGGCATGCAATAAATGTAAATTAATGTGATATTCTTTGAAAATTTTGTATACTTAGATTCTTAAAGTTATTAATACTCTATAAAACATTTTTAAGTTTTGCCTGCTTGATGCTGTATATATTTACAGTGGATACACAAAAACTCTAGGGCTACAATAAGAAAGAATAGGATAGTTGAAGCCGCTGAAATTTACCGACAGCTGGATTTGGATTAAAAACATCTTTGAATGTAACTGTCAATTCAATTTCAACAAAAATCCGAAGCCCTAGAAAGGTTTTTCTTGTCATGCATATATATGTAGGGCCATTTACCGGGACCTCCCCTCTAACTTTGCTAAATTACTAACAACACCCCTCTTATTTTCGAAATTACAAAAACTTCCCCTAAAGTTTTCATTTCATTACAAAATCCTCCCCTGAAGTTTTCATTTCATAACAAAAATGCACAAAAATACCCCCCTCGGTGTACAGTTCCCAGGGCGTATTTTTGTTCATGGATGTTAGGAAATGAAATGTCCAGGGGAGGTTTTTGTAATGAAATGAAAACTTGAGGGGAGGTTTTTTAATTTCGATAATAAGAGAGGTGCTCTCAGTATAAAGAGAGAGAAGGTAAATGCCCATATATATAGGGCCATTTACCGGGACCTCCCCTCTAACTTTGCTAAATTACTGAGAGCACCCCTCTTATTTTCGAAATTACAAAAAACTCCACTTTAAGTTAGCATAATTACAAAAACTTCCCTTGAAGTTTTAATTTCATTACAAAAAATCCCATTGGTGTACAATTTCATTACAGAAAAACCCTGAATTTTTGTTCATGATGTTATGAAATGAAAAGTTCAGGGGAGGTTTTTGTAATTTCGAAAATAAGAGGGGTGCTCTCAGTAATTATGCTAACTTACAGGGGAGGTACGGGTAATTATTTCTATATATATATGTTATATATAAATATATATATATGTTATATATAAAGGGCAGCCCGGTGCACGAAGCATCCCCGCGTAGCGAGGGTCCGGGGAAGGGTCCCACCACAAGGGTAAAATGTAGGCAAACCTTACCTTGCATTTTTGCAAGAGGCTGCTTCCAGGACTCGAACCCGTGACAACAAGGTCACACGACAACACCTCAACCGGTGCGCCAAGGCTCCCCTTCATTTTTTGTTATATATATATAACAGAAATCTGTAATTTTTCAAACTTAGAGGGGAGGTCCCGGTAAATGCTCGTATATATATATAAAGAGAGAGAGAGAGAGAGAGAGAGAGAGAGAGATGTCATATTTGGACTAGAAGAGGACAAGATCATGGAGCATGTCGAGTTTTGATGTGCAAGTCATCTTGTACCTAATGCTACCTATCAAGTCCTACTACTATATCCTAGAAATTGATACATCTCACACTTTCAAATTTTCTTATTTTCCATTTCTCTGTCAATTTCTTATTTTCCATCTCTCTGTCAAGTGCAAAACTCCACTTTTGTTAACTTGTTTCTTGGTTAAAATTTTCAGCTCAACTTAGGAATGTATATGGAAGATGGGAAGTATGAGCTTTCTGTACTTGTAGATAGTGCTTGTGGAGGCTCTAGCATTCAAGATGGTCAATTGGAGATCATGCTTCACAGGTTCTATTCAGCCATAACATAATTTCTACACTTAAATTGTTTGTTAAGGAAAACTGATGAAGTTCTTTTTAACACAAGGCGCATTGTTGCTGATGATGTAAGAGGTGTCGGTGAACCCCTAGATGAGATAGTTTGTGTAGAAAATGATTGTGAAGGTCTCACGGTATGCTCCTCTGTATGATTTTGTTTTTCTGCATGAAGTTCTTTTTTCTTTGCTACACAATTTTGAAGATTATTCTGCCTTCATCTTCTGTACTATTCACTCATCATTTTTAACTTACTAAGATGGGAATGTTCAAGCGCTAGGTTTTATAATTATAGAAAACTATCTTTTTTTTCTAATGCCTTGACAAAGTAAAACTTCATATACTACCGAATATTTTTCTTGCTTCCCTCCACATGACTATTTAGTTAATAGAACCAAAACATTTATCGGGTACCTGTAAGAATAAAATAAATTTTAAAGCAACATTTAAATATATAATCTGTGAATACCAACACAGAATGTGAATTACATAAGAAAACAATGTATGCAGCACTGCAGTCAATACCTATTGAATTCATATAGATAATGCTTGAATGTAAAAACGATTATTGTTGTAAAAGAGTAAACCCAACCCTATTTATAATAAGGGTGGGAGAGTACATCAATAACATAAAAAAGAGTACAAAAAATGAAACCAGAAATAGACTCCCAAAACTCCCCTTCAAGTTGGGCATGAGATGTTATTCATACCTTAACTTGCCAATAAGTTTAACAAAGACATTCTCACTCAATGCACTAGTGAAAACGTCAGCTAATTGTTTGTTAGATGGTACAAAAGGGATACTGATTTTTTTTTTAATCTTCGCCTTAGTAAAGTGCTTATCAACTTCGATGTATTTACTACGATTATGTTAAACTGGGTTGTGAGTTATATTGATTGCAGTCTTGATATCACTGTACAAATTTATAGGACATTCTTCCACTAGCTCGAGATCCTTCATCATGGCAGTAAGCCACAACCCCCCTGGGCCATTTCCTTAAACTCATCTTCTGAATTGGGTCTTGCCACAGCATGTTTTTTTACTCCATGTCACAATACTACCTCCAATAAATGATGGATGTTAATCTCTCAACAATAGAGTATACATATATATACATGAGAGAGTGATCATAACACCCAAGGTGAGCCTAAGTTATATCTACCATATGAATGTACAATATATCTAACACCCCACCCCACCCCCCCTCAAACTCACGGGGGATACACCGAGAGTTTGGACAATAGATAGGTATGTTGGGTCCTCATCTGTGGTTTAGTCATCAAATCTGCAAGCTACTGGTCTGAAGAAACAAAGTAAGGAGCAAGGGTGCCACGACCATACTGCTCATGTAGGAAGAAAGCATCCACCCCGATATGCTTGGAAAGAGAGTGCTTCACTGGGTTCAGAGTAATCTGAATTGCACGTGTGTTATCACAGTAGAGTGGAGTGGGATATGGAGAAGAGACATCAAGGTCCTCAAGAAGCCAACGGAGCCAAATAATATCCTCAGCAGTGGTAGCCATGGCCCGAAGCTCATCCTCAGTGCTGGAACTAGAAACACCAGTCAGTTTATTGGACTTTCATGCAATAAGTGAAGAACCCAAAAACAGAGAGAAACCAGTGACAAATCGACGGTCAACAGGATCACTAGCCCAGGTAGCATCTGAGTAAGCACGGAGTTGCAGAGAACTACAGCTGGAGAAGAAGAGACCACGTGAAGTCAATGCCCGGAGATATCGCAGGAGCCGCAGTAGGTGACCATAATGCACAGAGGTAGGCGCATTAACAAACTAGCTCAACACATGAACAACATGGGCAATGTCGGGCCGAGTAATAGTGAGGTTGACGAGACTCCCAACAAGGTGATGATAGTGAGTAAAATTAGAGAGTGGAGCCCCATGATCCGGATGTAGCTGAAGGTGAAGCTTCATAGGGGTGTCCACGGTGCGAGAGTCAGAGAGAGCAGCCCGAGCTAAGAGATCTGATGTGTAACATCGCTGAGAGAGCTGAAAACCACGGTCTGTAGAGGTGACCTCAAGGCACAAGAAGTAGCTCAGCTGTCCAAGGTCATTCATCTGAAACTACTGCAACATTCTATTGATGTGCGCCCTCTACTAAGCACCATGGAGGTTGCACTGGGTCTTGAGGCGGTCGGCGTGATGGCTGAAATTGTTCCAAGTGACAAAACACTCGATGAGTACCTATTGTGGCCGATCAAACCACATTGAAGCTACTTATTACTGGAAACTTGGATTCCCGTAGCAGACACCAAACCTTCCTCATCACGCCTCTCCTACAGTGGACGCTCCTAGCGCGTCCCACTTAAAAATTGACACCTTAGAGAGGAACTCCAATATCTGCGAGGTTGGTTACTCGTACTTTCGGGTCCATCACCTCTACATCCAATGAAGATATATCGTGTTTTTCTCATAGCTCCTCTTGGATAGTGGATTCTTGGGCCACAGATCACGTTACTCCACAGAAATCTTCTCGGTACACAGACTCTGTTATTCCTAAGTTTATCATTGTTGTCAATGGAGAAACCACTCTGGTTTACAGATCTGGAAATGTCTCTTATTCCATCTATTTCTCCACGAATTGTACTTCATGTTCCTAGTTCATAATTTATTCTCTTTGTTAGTCGACTTACCCATGATCATGATTATTCTATCACTTTTTCCTCTTCTTCCTTTATGGTGCGGGATCAACAGACGCGGAGTATCATTAATAGAGGCAGGTTATAAAATGGCTCTACATTTTCGACCTCCCCACCTCTGCTTTATCTTCTGTTACTTCTGTTGATTTGCACTGACTCCTTGGACACGATCCTCATCAAATGATGCAGAACGCTCTTCCTGATTTTACTTTTTCTAAATTTATTTGTGAAACTTGTATTTACGGAAAACGTAATTGTTTCACTTTTTCCCTCATTGTAGTCAGAGCGTTTCTCTGTTTTCTTTAGTTCATTCAGACATTTGGGGTCCATATAAAATTGTTAGTTTATCTAGATATCGGTATTTTACTATTTTTATTGATGATCATTCTCGCATGACATTGGTGTATTTACTGTGTGATCTCTCTGAGATACTTCGTTTCTTTCGTTCATTCATTGTTGAAACTTGCACTCAAGTTTCAACTCTCATTATCATTATTCAGACTGATAATGCTCATGTGTATACTAGTCCAGAATTTCAGGAGACTTGCAATAGTTTGGGTATTATACACCAAACTCCTTGTGTTTACACAACACAACAAAATGTTGTGGCAGAACGGAAGAACCGCCGCCTTCTTGGGGTTGCCAAATCTCTCATGTTTCAATGCAGGTTCCCAAGATCTGTTGGCACTTCGCAATCACTATCGGTGCTATTTAATTAATTGCATGTCTTCGACCATCCTAAACTTTCCATCTCCTTTCTCCACACTGTTTATATCAACGCCTCCCTTCCCCATAACTCCTAGGGTTTTGTGTATGTATACTTTGTTCATCATCTTGGTCTCCCGTGTACAAGATAGCATCTCATGCTACTAAATATATCTTTGTTAAGTACTCTCACACACAACAGTTAACGGATGACAGCCATTGATGTTGCCTTCCTTAAGTATCAACAGTTTTATTCCTCTTCCCCTCCTGATAACTTACCACTTGCTATCATGCTTCCCAACATTCCTATCGACTGCCCACCACTACCCGTGCTACCGACACCCCCTCCTCCTACTCTAAACGCGTACACTCGTCGTCGATCTCGTTTGGATGCCCTGGTACAGTCACCCTCTATTGTTAATTCTCCTCGTCCAGCTGATCCGCCCATAACTCCTACCGCAGACCCACATCCATCTACTGCTCACCGCTTTCACACTATGTCTCCTTTTACTGGTTATCTCCAAAACTTCACAAGTTTACAGCTTTTTGGTCTTCTATTTTCATCCCCTCTTCTGTGCAGGAGGCTCTCCAACATTCGGGGTGGCAGGCCCGAATGGAAGATGAAATGGCTGCCCTGTGGGCTAATCAGACATGGGACCTTCTTTCCCTTCCTATCAAAAATGCATTCCTTAATTGTGATTTAACGGAGACTGTCTATATGCAACAACCTCCTGGATATGAGACCATGGTCGACGTGCTTGTCTGCCGCCTCAGAAAATTTATCAATGTCCTAAAGTAGTTGTTGTAAGATGGGCCGCGCCACTCTCCACAAGAGTTTATGGGCTGGCCCACATCAGTACTGCCAACCTACTCTCCACTCTCCGCAAGAGTGGTAGGTTGTTGAGGTCGGGCCTCGAACCGTCGACCTCCTTTATAAGAGGGAACTCACACCTTCTCTTATAAGGAGGTCGGCGATTCGAGGCCCGACCTCAATAACCTACCACTCTTGCGGAGAGTGGAGAGTAGGTTGGGGCGTACGAACTGCAGTACTGATGTGGGCCAGCCCGTAAACTCTTGCGGAGAGTGGCGTGACCCACATTACAATAAAAATGTAAACTCTTGCGGAGAGTGGCGCGTCCCACGTTACAATAGTAGTCCTCGAGCTTGGTTTGACAAATTTATTCAAGCCATTCAGGATCTTAGATTTACTCGGAGCTTGGCAAACTTCTCCTTATTTACACGTTGTCGTCATGCGGGCACAATGATTCTTCTTTTGTATGTTGATGGTATTATCATCACGAGCGATGATCTGAATAGTATCTCTATGATCAAGAAGCACTTGGCCTCACATTTTCATTGGCATAATCAGCCGGTAATCTCTATGATCAAGATTTGGGGTGCCTTCAATACTTTTTGGGTATTGAGGTAGCCCACTATCCTGAAGGGCTTGTTTTGTCTCAACGAAAGTATTGCGTCGATCTTCTACAAGAGGTCGGCTACTTGGGTTGTAAGCCTGCTGACATACCCATGGATGCAAACCACAAGTTCTGTGCTCACTAGCCCGACTCTGATCATCTTCTCCTTAATCCATTGTACGAGCGAGGCCTTGTTGGCGAGCTTATCTATCTGACTGTATCTCTCATTCTCCATTGGCATAGTCAGTCGGTACATGTAGGCTCCTCATACTTCCCATCTCCACGTAGTTGAGCGGATATTTCGGTATTTGAGGAAATCTCCGGGACATGGGCTTGTGTAGAAGACCTCCTCTTCCCTCTTGTTGATTGCTTATTCTGATGCAGATTATGCCGGCTCTCTAGATGATCATTGTTCTATGAGTAGCTATTACACATATTTTGGAAGGCACCTGGTCATTTGACAGAGCAAAATGCAAATGGTTGTTGCACGCTCCTCTGTGGAGGCTGAATATCGTTCGATGACCTCTATCTTTTCTGAACTCCCTTGGCTAAAGAGTCTTACTAATCTTGGTGTTGCTCACCTCTCTCCTGCAATCCTCTACTGCGATAATCAAGTTGCTCTCCATATCACTGTGAATCCAGTTTTTCATGAACGCACTAAGCATATTGAAGTAGATTATCACTTCATCCAGGAAAAAGTTCAACTCTGCAAAATTGATTTGTGATATGTTCCCGCTGCCGATCAAATCTCTGATGTCTTCACCAACTCCTTGTCTCGCCCACTCTATCAACAATTCATTTTCAAGCTTGACGCCTACAATCTGTTCGCTCCAACTTACATGGGAGTATAGAAGAATTGTGCAAAGCTCAATATAAAGGCCACCTCTATCGTCAATTAGGAGATACCTCTATTGTATAGTTTAGTCTCACATTATGGTTTGAAGTTAAGGTGTCACTCCTCCCACCTATAAATATGTGTGCATGTATTTATATTTTTTTCTTTATGTGAAACAATTATATTGAGTTAGTGTCGAAGGACTAGGTAAGAGAATGTATAGCATCGACGAAAGTTATTAAAGATGGTTTGTGCATTTTGGGTATAACATTTCAAACGTCACCCGACATAAACGAATGAAAATTGAGGATTTGTAATTTGTCTTGAAATAGTTGGGATGAGGCTATTAACGATGATGATTTTAGAGTGTAGGTGGTTTTAATAATGTTTTATATTATATGGGTTTAACAAGTTAGTGGTTTCCAAGTCCTATGCATGGATTTCTTGTGATGTATATCTAGTTGTAAATTATAGTAGGTCCATTGGCTTTTTTATTTAAATTGCCTAACTTAACGCTTTCATTTTTTATCAGAAGTAGCGAATAATTGTTAGAAGTTTGTGGTTGTGAATTATGTTTTGCTTGAAGCATAAATTATTGTATATTATACTAGATCTACATTAAAAACTCTAAATATCAAGACATTGTATGCGAAGTAGTTATATATCAATCATTGGACACATTAACTTAATTCTTTTGATGATCAGTTTCTACACTTGTAGTTATATCTCATTATAGTGGGGTTTGCTATATGGGTCCTTTGTCCCCATTGTGCCCTATCTTTAGTCATAATCTCACTAATGCCTAAGTACATCATGTCTCTCCTTATAGTTTCCTTCCAAGTCTTTATTGGTCTACCCCTCCCCTTCTTAACATGCCTAGTGACTAAACTCTCACAACGCCTAACATGTGCCTCTAATGGTCTCCTTTGTACGTGTACAAACCATCTTAGTCGAGCTTCTCGCATCTTCTCTGCAATTGATGTCACTCCTGTCTTATCCATGATACATTCATTCCTAATTTTATACAGTCTCGTGTATCCACATATTCACCTAAGCATTCTCATCTCCGCAACTCCCATTTTTTGCTCATGTAGACAATTCACTGCCTAACACTCAGAACCATTGAGCATCGCTGGTCTAATTGCAGTACGGTAAAACTTGCCTTTAAGTTTTAATCACATATGATCTCTGACGCGCCTCTCCACTTCAACCAACCTGCTTGGATTCTATGTATCACATCTTTTTCAACACCTCCATCTTTTTGAACTATCGATCCAAGATATTCAAAGCACTCACTGCGGGAAATATCTTGATCACTCAACTTAATAACAAAGTCATATGTCCTTCTTGCACTGCTAAATTTAAGCTCCATATACTCCGTCTTTGTCCTGCTCAACCTAAAACCCTTCTTTTCTAAAGTGTCTCGCCAAGATTTAAGTTTCGCATTTACACCCTCGCACGTCTCATCGACCAAAACGATATCATCCGCAAACAATAAACACCAAGGTATTGCTTGTTGGATATGTCCGGCGAGCTCATTTACGATATGGGTAAAGAGATAAGGGCTTAAAGCTGAACCCTTATGTAAGCCAACGGTAATAGGGAATTCCTATGGTGTCTAATTAAGTAACAAAAATAAATAGAATCACTTCATAATCATCACAAAGACGAAGATGATTAAATAAATTATTTGCAAAGCTCTGGATGCTTTTCCCAACAATAGGGAAGAAAATATCTATTGAAATCCATAGCCTTGAAAAGCCAAAATTTACTCTTGTATTTTTATTTACATTTTGCTTCCTACTTTTAATTTACTTAATTCTGTTACATTGCTTAATTAACTTTTTCTCCTAGTGACTTATGTTTAGTTTATTCAAGTTCGTATTACAGTTGAATCGATCTCAGCATGATAATTTATATTTTGTTGCTTTTAAGAAATAACTTCTCAGCATGATACTCTATACTTCTGTTTAGTTTTTTTAACATACTTGGAGCTCTAAAATGATTTGAGTTATTTGAAATTTTTTTATAGACTAGAGGAAAATTTCATATGAGCATAAACCACTTGGGAAATGGAGCAAATTGGCGGCGAACAAACGGTCAGCAAATATACTCACCGGTTCTTCTAGCATTTACACATGAGGTAAGTCATCACAAGAAAGCAACCAGATGCATGTATGGGAGACTAAAATTATTATTATTTTACAATAAATTTAGATGTTAGATTTAATATTATAATTCAAAAAAATAGTAATTCTCATGCCATGAATTTTTCACTACAAACTATATATACTACAGACTGGCGATTAGTTCTATCATTTTTAGTATTCTCTATTGCCAGACTTCATCAAAACTTCCTTGATACAGGATGAGAAAACTTGGAAAGCTTCTCGAGTTACAAAAGCTACTTCTATGGCTCCCGGTTACACTTTACCTCCTAATGTTGCGCTCATCACACTTGAGGTATGAACGATATCCGAGTAAAATATAATTGTGGTATCAAGCGGTGAGAGTTTTTGTTCTTGAAAATTTATCATCTTGCAGGAATTGGATGATGCAACTGTGCTTCTTCGTTTGGCGCATCTATATGAGGTACCAATATCAGATTATTCATTTTTTTTGTGAATAGCTCTGTTTTTAGTGCAGATATGACTAACACATTTCGTCCTCTAGGCTGGCGAGGATGCCCAAAATTCCGTATTAGCTGAGGTGGAACTGAAGAAGATCTTTGCCGGAAAAATGGTACAGCAATTGACTTATAGTTGTTCATGAATGGTTCATCTAAATGCATTCTTATTTATATCTCTTATGTGTTGGTCTAACTTTTAGATAAAAATGCTTAATCCCTGGTGAAATAATTAGAACCACTGATCTGTTTTTTTTTTTTATAACTTGTGGTCGTGCATGGGTTCCCGTGGATGCCCGCACACATCTCAAAGCGGACACATCTCAAAGCGATTTGAGATATGTGCGGGCATCCACGCGGACCGTTGGATGTCTGCACTTTACGGTAAAGTGCATCACCCGCACTTTACCGCCCCCTTGCCCCTCAAAACTCTTTCCACTCTCACCCTCCTACTTTTTATTAGGTTAAAAGGGAAATAAATAAAGGATAAAATGAGAAAGGCTAATGTTTCACTCAATGTATTTTTTTCCTTATAATAATGTAATGTTAATAACATGGTGTATGTTGGAAATGCAGATTAAAAAAGTAGAAGAGAAAAGCTTGTCAGCAAATCAAAACAAGGCAGAGATGAAGAAAAAGAATTGGAGAGTTGAAGGAGACAGTGAAACTAGTCACCCAGCTCCACTTAGAGGGGGGCCTCTCAACAATTCTACCTTAATTGTGGAATTAGGTCCCATGGAAATTCGCACTTTCTCGTTGACGTTCGAAGAACATGTGCGGCGTGTGCGTGTCTAATATGTATGCGCTTTATTGGGCATGCAAACAGTCCGTCTCTCCAAATTTCGCCATCGTCATTTCAAACTGTCGTTCAATTTAAATTGACAGCTTCGTGGAAAACGTGATTGGACATGCAAATATGGCGAACTTTTAATAATTCGTAATGGAAAATACATTTTTCATCTTCTTAACTGCATTTTGTGGGCATCAATCAATATGCTGATACTCATTCAGTGTTGGTAAATTTGCTAGATGTATTGAGTTTTTTGTTTCATGTTTTCTTTAATCTGTCTAGTTCGAAAAACTATTGCGAGAAAGTAGATTGTGTACACCCCATATTTGACGAGTAGGGCCCAAGCCTAGTTGAAAGCCATCTGGCCTCAGATGGTTGATCGTTGACCAAAAGAAGGGGCCTCGTCGAAGACGCGCGGAGCTCGACGGGAGCTCTGCATTCCAGTACAACAGTTCGTCAGCGAGCTTTCCTCGAGCCCGCCTAGAGATCTTCAGCCCGTCAGCGACCTTGTTTAGAGTGAGTTGGCGAGCTCGCTTAGCAGTCTCAAACTCAGCGAGCTTTCTTTCCAGGCGACCTCCAGTCCGGCGAGTTCGGCATAGGCGACATCGCCCAAAACAATCTCAATCAACTCACCGATTCTAGAGACTCCCAAGAGTAAGGTCGCCTAGGAAATCGATATCTAGTATCTAGCAAAGGCGGGGCCGCCTATTCGCATAATATGTATCCCTCTGGATTGCCTATAAATAGGACCCCGGAGCATAAGGAGGCTTTGAAACTGCACAGTGAGTCTTCTGAGTATTCTCTAAAGATGGTGAATAGTGTTTTAAAACTGTTCACTCAATATGCACAGAACAATAAAATAATTCTAACAATTATGCATTCAAAAATTCAACCAGAATAAACAAACACAGAATGACAGGATGAACTAAAACTTCTGATTAATAGAAATAAGTGTTCATCAGAATTAGTTACCCAAAGAAGTATTCTACTTTTTCTTGTTGAGAAATGTAGATATAGCTTCATAGACCTTCCTGAACTTTGTTTCTACATATTTGAAGTTAGCTGGTTTGGCTTTCTCTGGATTCTTCTGATTTCTGTCATGCCCTTTGAATAGTTTCTCCAAGTCAGCTTCTGCATCAGGGTAGACATCATTTATTTTGAATCCAAGGCTGATGATTTTAGCAGTCCGTTCATTTATTTCAACTAGATCAAGCTCTTCTAAGTCTGGATCTGGCATTATGAATGTTGATTGTATGATGTCAGGAGTTGGAGCTGTCTTAAAAATAATCTTTTTCTTCTTTTTGTATGGCTGATCTTCTATATCTTGATTACATCCAAGACCCCTTTTGTGAAGTTGTCATTTATCTTTCAAGACTTTTGCTTGAGGGTTCTTGGCAGCATATTTTGAACAGGCAAATAGTGTACGTGGAATTTGGATTGCTTCTTTTATTTGCTGTTCTTTCACTGCATATTTTCACTTCTTAAGTTTTTTAATAAATTTCCTTCTCTTTTTCTCAATTTCTCTTTGAGAGACATCATATTCATACTGCTCTCTTTCTCTTATTTCTTCAAAGACTTTGTCAAGAACTGAGTCAACACACACCTTCATCTTATTTTCAGTTATTTGAACTTTCTCATAAGTTTTATTATATGATCTGTCCTTTTTGAACTGTTTTCTGTGTTCCTTAGTATACCTCTCCTAGATAGGTATGTTTCTCCCATATTGTCTTTCCATGAATTTGTTTCTTCCTCTGACTGTGTTCCTTTGTCTGGGATCTGATGCTGGAATTGGTAGAATGGGGACAGGAGGAAGCAGGGTTGGAGTAGGAGCAAGGGAGGACAAGATAGGATCAGAAGCAGAAGTAGGCACAACATGTGATAATGTTGTGGATTCTTCAGAAGCATGCTTGATTTCTGTGTTTTCAGGAATGAGTGAATCAACCCATACTGAAAACTCCTTCAGACTTGCCCAATAATCCTCATCATTGGAGAACAAATCAGACTCCTCCTGAATTGATGACTCCCCCTGGATTGAAGACTCTGTCTGGATTGCAGGTAGGAATCTGTGTGGAGAAGATGGTGCATGTGTCAGGGATAATTGAGAGGTGATTGGTGATTCTCCTTCAGAAACATAAGAAGATTGTTGATGTTGGTGCTCAATTGCAGTGTACACTGAATCAGGAGGGGACTGTTGTCACCCTTCTCCCCCTGCTTTATATCATTGAAGAAAGATATAAAGACCTCAGCAGGCATCGTCGATGATCTCACTCCTTTTCAATGGCTTTCGTCTGGGCAGTGAGGTTCCTTAACCTTAGGGCTTTCCTTGGCCTTGTAGTTTTCCAGCACATCCTTTGCTCCAATCATATGCATGGAGCATCCACTGTCCAAGTACCACTACTGGTTTATGGTAGAACAGTCTCATTTCTGCACATGAATTTAAATATTAGTATAGATCCTCACTTGTTGGAGGTCCCTTTCTTCTACCATCATAAGGAGTCATGAAAGAATAAGTTGGTCTTTCAGGATACCCCTTAAGTTGAAGAGGTATTGGTTTATTATGCCAGCAATGTCCAATCTTAGAACAGTAAAAGCATCTAGAATTGTAGTGAGAAATGAGAGAGGAAAGTCTAGATGTTTTAAAATCTTTTGCTGGAAACATACACCGAGAAGAAATCGGCGAATTTCTAGAGTTTCGTCAAATGGAATTCGATGTGTCTGCATAGCTGCGTCAATAATAAGTCGAAGCAGAATGCTGGTTGCGTCGAGTGTAATTCGACGCACATTCATACCTGCTTCTAGTTGATGTCGAAGCGCATGCAGAACTTCGTTTAGTTGCATTCGACGCATCTTTAAAATTGCATCGAACTCTATTTGACGCATAATTCTCTTTATTAATAATCTGATGATTATTGATTAAATTATCTCGGGGGTGCTTGCCTAAAATTCTTTTTTGATTGTTTACCCTATTGAATACAGTGATCTTATTATGGTTGTTATTCAATTCTTCACAAGATTCTATGTTATCATTAGATTGATTTTCACTAGATCTGATGAATACTAGGGTTACTATGCTGGTGGATGGATCTTCTCCTAAGCCAAGATATCTAAATCTCATATCGAGATTCCGTGTGATATCTTTAAGCTTTTGACTCTTCTCATTGAGTGAGTCTTCAAAGGTCATTGCTTTTGTAAGCTCTTCTTTTAGAGTTGAATTTTTATTAATTAATTCAGTTGTCTCTGTTTCCTTTTTATATATCTGATTCATTAACTCATAGTTAACATAGTACATATTTTCTTTCTTAAGATCTAGTTCTTTCCTAACTGTTTTAATTTCTTTTTGAACCTTAAGACAATCTTAACAGAATTCTTTAAAACAGTTCTTAAAATCTTCTCAAGTAAAATTAAATTCATCAAATAAGTATACATGATCTTCTTCAGTTGAATCTTCCAAAGCCATCAGTCAGGCTTCTTTAGCAGCAGACTCTTCATTGCTTTCAGAAGAGGAGTTTGACTCAGATTCTGAGTCACTCCAGGTTTTGGCTATGAAACATTTTCCCTTCTTCTTGTCCTTCTTTCTTTAGGACTTCTTCTTGTGCTCCTTCTTACTACTTTTGTCCTTTTTGATCTTAAGGACATTCAGGGGCAATGGCTCTGGCTTTCTGCATGAAAGCAGATTACTTCCTTCTTTGGAGTCTTAACAAACCTTGGTTTGTTTTAGCTCCTTTCTTTTCTTCTGGAATTTTCAGACTTGACCCATCTTCAGAATCTTCTGGCCAAGAGATTGAACATCTCTCTTCTTCAGAAGTGAAAGGCTCTCCTTTAGTTGCATTCAAAGCTATAGTCCTTTCCTTTGGGGTTGAGACTTTCTCTTCGGCTTCAGTCACAGCTCTGCTCTTCAGTAGTAGCTCATAGGACTTGAGCTTGCCTAGTAAGGCATTAGTGGAGATTTCTCTATGGCATCTGGACACTCTAATGGCCCGGATCCTTGAATCCCAAGCGCTTGAAAAGCACATGAGAAGCTTGTCATTGATCTCTGTTAGTGAGATCTCCTTATCCAGTCTCTTAAGTTCATTAATAATGATGTTGAATCTCACATATATCTTAGCAACATTTTCTTCATATTTCTTTTAAAAGTTCTCATATTGAGATATGAGAAGGGACTTCTTGTCCTTTCTTTTATCTGAGCTCCCTTCCACTAGTCTAAACAGTGTGATAGTTTATAGGTAGTAGTCTAGATCACCTAGAGGGGGGTGAGTATGTCACTTTCTTTTCTTGCTTCTTTAGCCTAGCTGTTTTCAATGAGTTTAAAGATTATAAGCAAACACACAGAAAGCACACAAACATATATAGAGGTTCCTCAAGACAGGGTGTCTTGAGTAGTCCTCTTTTCCCCTTCACCCTTCTAACAATGAGTTAGACAGGGCCAACACCTCCAACTCAGCTTCAAGAGCTTACAATTCAGATTCCTCAGAATCTCTCAGGTTTTCTCCAAACCTTACCTCAGGCTCAACAACCGTACAAACTCAGAGTCCTCCAACTCCTACAACTCAGAAATCTCCTGATTTCCTATCTCGGGCCTATCAAGAAGTCCTACCTCAGATCTTCACAAAGATCCTACACTCAAGCTGGGAGTACAACTCTACACTCAGGCTAAGCAGCCCTACAGCTCAGGCACAAAGGCCTTACAAATAAATAAAGTGTTAATGATACAATAGAAGACTATTTAAATTTAACCGTTAGATCTTGTCTTCTGTTGTCTTGAAATAGGGTTGTGAAGCAGCAGCTACAGGTCTTGTTTCTCCTTGATCTTATCCTTCAGCAAAGTTGAAGATCTACTTGTTCTTCTTGAATGATTCATGAAGAACTATCTTATCTCCAAGCAGAGTTCAGCTTGAGCTTGAGAGAATGCCCTTTCAGGAAGATTGAAGAAGATCGGCCTTGCAGCACACAATACAACTCTTCCAATAAAATAGTGCTCTTCTTTTAGACATAACATCTTCTTTTATACTTCCTCCTTACTTTCAACGATTATTAGAAGCCCCTGACACAGCATGGAGATCTCTCAAAAGTGTATCTTGCTTTTCTGCCACTTGCGCCAAAAACAGATCCCGCCAGTGCTTTATTCATATTTGAATTTGTCTCAGCGGTTGGGCTGAGACAGCCTTCAGACTCAGCGGTAACTTTTGTCTCTGTCTCAGCGGCTCCGCTGAGACAGACAGTCGTCTCAGCGGTTTTCTTCTAACTGCATCTCAGCAGTCCCTGACTCCTTCTCGACGACACCCGGGCTTGTCTTAGCGGTTCAGCTGAGACTGAGAGGTCGTCTCAGTGGTTTTGGCATTTAGACCTCTGAACATATTCCACTTCTTTGAATAACATAACCATGTTTTAGCATGATACAAAATAGGGTTTATCAAATACAATATGTACTTAGCATTGAGTGTGATGCCTCTTCAAATCAAGGGAACATTGATGGTAATATTCCCAACAATCTCCCCCTATTTGAAGAAGGCAGAACATCCACTACACCATATCATGCATATGGTAACGCTTAATTTGTAGCGGTTTAGTAAACGCCACCAAAAATCATTTATGATAGCGTTTATAAGCGCAACTGTAAATAAATAAACGCTACTAATTTCATGCATCAACACTACAACATACCCAACATATATGTTAGATTTAATTATTATATCATTCCCACTATTTCTTTCCCTAAACCCCGCTCCCTCTTTCTTTCGACTACCCGAAACCCCGCTCCCTCTTTCCCTCTTTCTCTCGCTCCCGAAACGCCGCTCCCTCTTTCTCTCGCTTATGCCCTAGATTGTTCTTTCTCGCGGCCACCATCGTCGCTCGAGAGAGAGAGAGATCGGCGAAGTGGAGGGTTGTTATAAGGCGGTCGTGGATGGCAGGGGACTTGAAAAGGCGGGAGCGGGTTTTTCCGGAGAGGGTTTTGGCGCTGTTAGCGCGCTAGTTCGTGTGCAAGAAGATGTCGCTGGAAGCTTCCAGGGTTTCGATGGAGAACTTGGGAGTTCTGGTAGAAGAAGAGGCGGTTCGGTGTGGGCAATGGCGGCTTCGTTCTCCTTGGGGGCACCGGCGCCGCGGCTTCAGTCGGGTGGACCTTCCTTCGGGAGTGACGCCTTGGCGGCGAGTAAGCAAGGAGCCCTTCTTGGTTTGAAGGCATCAGGCTCTCCCTCCTCTGGATCTGCTTTCGGTGAAGACGGCGAGGCCATTGCTGCAGGGTTTGGTGCTCGACACGGCCTCCCTGCCCCTTCAGGTACCTCTCCCCCCTCCTGTGAGAGTCTGGATGTGAATGCGAGTTCGTGTTTGATGATTGTGGGGAGTGGTGTTGAGTTAAGGGAGACTGGGGGCTCGCCGGTGATGGAGGATGGAGGTTTGCGGCATGGTTGTTTGGAGCGCCTTCCACATGGTTGTTTGGAGCGCCTTCCACCTGTTTGTTTTAATGCCCCTGTGATTTCTGAGCATGTTTTTTCGACGGCGGCACTGGCGGCGGTGGGGTCAGTGCCGGAGTTTGTGGGTGCTGATCCTAGCATCACGGAAATGGCGAGTAGCAGGGCAGCAAGTGTGGCCGGGACCGCTGATATGGAGGATCGGGCAATCAACTAAGTTAAATTCAATTAGATTATGTTTCAAAACATCTCGACTTCTTTCATGACTTGTAATTCATTTATCAACTTCAAATATACATACAAACAATAACAAGGCCCCGTGCATGATATTGACATGCAATTTTAAAATAATATAGGATATGGTTAAGGATCGACAACATTTTAACAACACCCATACATATATAATACCATCTATTTGATACTGAAAATTTGTTGTTATAATAATGCTGATTGTTAATGATCACCAGAGAATTGTCAACATATGAGATTGACATATTTAATTCTATTCTCAGGATGACAGGGAAAGATATATAAGCAATTTCATGAACCATCTAGTGTCCTGGCATTCAGCCACACTGCGTATTGCAAGAGCTGAGGCTTTTGTAAATCTCGGAGAGCCAAAGATCCCCGTGGCATGAGATGTTGGTGAGCTAATTCTACATGGAGTGCGTACTTTATGACTGATTTTGCAGGTATGGAACTGAAATTAAGCTTACCAATCTAGTGGCCGGATTGCACGAAGTATATTTCTGCTATGACAAAGATCAAGTTATAATTTTCATGCAAACTAATAATGTTGTCTTGGAAAACAAGTGGACTCTTACATCTCATGATGAGACAAAAATTTTAATTAGGATATCTTCAACAAATCATTTTCAAAATCAAATTTGGAATGTGGATGCAGATACATCATATGAACATCATTGCCATTTTCTTCCTTAATGAATTGTTTAGTTCTAAAATATTACGCATTATGTCATGTGATGTACAAATGTTGTTGTTGTTGTTGTTTTATGTACAAATGTTGTTGTTCTAAACAATACTTTTTTAAAATGATAATTTATATCCTGGAATAGTGATATCTATGTCTTCGAATTCGATTGACACACATGCCAACCATATTAATATCTTATAATTGCATACAATAAAAAAATTAGATTGTCAAAAAATAAATTTTATCCTTCCCTCTTTTATTGGAGAAAGCTATTTTATTGTAATTACGCATTCAAGTTTGTGTGCTTGCATTGTTAATACTGCTAGATGAGTTGAAACTGCATATGAAAAGATGTCTAGTGTATGTAAAGAGTATTTTGAAGTCCATCGTTATGTTAAGAAATTCAACTATTAATATGCCACTGATCGATAAGTTTAGTCTCCTCGTCCCATGCGATATGTATGTAGTTGATAATCAGTTCATCATTCAGGTTCAAGGACATATTCCAAGAGGTGTATGAAACTGCATGGAGGGCCAAGTTTGAGGCTGCAGGAATATGGTGTGTTGCCACTTCTATAAACTGATTTCTCTGTTCTTTTTATTCATTATTGTTTAAATTTCATGTATAACTCGTGTTTTCGTAGGTATGAGCACCGTCTTATTGATGATATGGTAGCTTATTCACTTAAAAGTGAAGGTGGTTATGTGTGGGCTTGCAAGAATTATGATGGAGACGTGCAGAGTGATTTCTTGGCCCAAGGTCTGAACTTCAAGTAACTCTATTCACTTGCTACTTCTATCGAACTTATTCTATTGAACGTGTTTCTATATTCTTTTAATCAATAGAAGAAAAAACCATTTCATTTATTAGAAATGTTAATGAAATTTTCAGTACGTTTGTAGTTTTAAGTGGGGAGATAAACTCGTTTAATAGTGCAGATCTTTTTCTTCTTCTGCAGGTTTCGGATCTCTAGGACTAATGACATCAGTACTAGTATGTATTACTGTTTAATGTGTTGTGATCTATGAAACACATGGAGTTTAATACATGAGCATACAAATTTTCACTTTGAACACTCATCTTTATTGGAAAAGTTTGTGCATTTGAAGTTATGAAAAGTCTTAGAATGGTTATGGAGTGTTTACTTATTCATTTTATTTAGGTATATATGCCCTGATGGAAGGACTATTGAAGCTGAAGCTGCTCATGGCACGGTTACACGACATTTTCGGGTGCACCAAAAGGGTGGTGAAACTAGCACAAACAGCATTGCCCTTGATTAGAAAAGTTTGGAAAAATATATGAAAAGTAAATACACCAGTTTTCGAGCCAATTTGATAAGATATAAGCAACTAGTTGATCGCAATGCCCTTGTTTTTTATCGCAATGCCCTTGTTTTAGTTTCTTTTATGTTACTGCTTTTGATTTTATTAAAACTAGAAGTTCCAACTTATTTATTTTGCAAGAAGCTAAATGTCCTATAAATTCTTGTACAGGCTATTGTTGCTCTTGTTTTTGATCGCAATGCCCTTGTTTTTGATCGCAATGCCCTTGTTTTAGTTTCTTTTATGTTACTGCTTTTGATTTTATTAAAACTAGAAGTTCCAACTTATTTATTTTGCAAGAAGCTAAATATCCTATAAATTCTTGTACAGGCTATTGTTGCTCTGAAGATTCTTCTGAAATGTGGAAGGAGGGGCAAGTATAAGTTCTGCTCTTTCAGGGTCTCCACCTATGGCCGGCCACACTTCATCGATGATGGGGGGATGGGCGAGCGCCCGCAATGTTCACATGGATATTGACTTGATGCGCGGAGAAATGATATCTATCTACGGCGACATCATCACTGGGGAGAGAGAGAGAGAGAGAGAGAGAGAGAGAGAGAGAGAGAGAGAGAGAGAGAGAGAGAGAGAAATGGTTGGTGTTTGTATGTTGTGATGGGGGAGGAAGATCATATTGGCACAACTCCCCTTGGGTCATGCAGAAACCCTCAAAATTAAGTGAGATCTATATATTGATTGTATTCATGAAGGGTTTGAGCTATCTCCCACCTTCTTTTTATTATTAATAAAAAAAGTTTATTTGAATTCTTTTACAAATAGATATTGTCTCCATTATTATTCAATTTAATATATTTATTTTTAGTCAATTTAATAGGAAATAATTGAATTTATTAAACGTCTGGCGATGAAGAATAAACGTTGTCAAATACAAGAATAAACGTCAGGCGAAGAAGAATCGTAGTAATTACTGTAGAATGGTAGCGCTCAATAACCGCTACCATTGAAAACCATAATTGCAATAATAGATGTACCTATGGTAGCGGTTTCAGGACGCAACAATACATTGTGTAACCGCTACCATACCCTACGACCACGGCGGCAGATACAACACACGCGCAACCGCTACTGTATCACTACAGTAACGGTTTTTTAATATATAGTAGCGGTTTTGAAGCGCTACCATATGCATGATATGGTGTAGTGATCCTCAATGCTAAGGTACATAACAAGAGAAAACTTATCATGTAATGAGTTATATAGCATTCATGATATTGCATCAAATAAAAGATGACATAACTAAGGCATTACAGATCATGTCAATACAGATTACATTTATGGCAATCATAATAACAACAAAGTTTATCAAAATAATAACATTGTTAATTCATCATGTTCAGATATCACAGAATCTTTATAGCAATAATAATGACTATCACTAGGCTTTGACTAAGATTAGTCTTTAACATAAACCTATAGATTTGACCAAAATTTCATTTTCATTTCTGTCAAAATGTTGATACATTGTTTAAATTACAATTTGATTTTCAACAAAAATTAAATACATTAATTTAAGTTTTTCTCTTCTTAGAGGATGTTGAGCATTCAGCATTATCAGCAACAATTTTTTTCCCTTTTGTTGAGGCCTCCTTGACTTCAGTAGCATCAGTCATGTTTTCAGCAGCAGTAGTAGTAGTGTCATTTTCTGCATTTGCTGCTACAATTTCAGCCAGCTTCTTCTTGTTCTCTTGCCTTTTGAAATATAGGTATGGCTTTGGAATGTACCTAGAAGGCATCTTCCTTGGGTTGTCCTTCAGCACCAGATTTGCTTTGAATATGCTTTCCCTTTTTGTGTTTCTTTCCAAGTGCTTTATCCATTCTTCACAGGGATAGATTCTATCAATGTCTTTGCAGACCTGCCCATGGCTTAGCCATGCATTCAGGATTATGTTTTTGGAGTCCTCACTCCAATATTCAAGATCTGGGTCTTTGCTTTGCTCATCCCTTTGCCTAGCCATAAATTCTTCAGCTAGCATCACGTGTTCTCTCTCTCTTCTCTTTGCCAATCTGACATTCTGATCAATTTTCTCTTGTTTAGAGAAGTCTCAATCTTCTGCTCTCTGCCTATCCAGGAGGGGAAGGTTTAAGGCTAGACTTGTTCCTTGCAGAACTTTGAGGGCTAGCTCATAGTTGGTTATTGCATTGGTATTCTCCCCCCTTTCTGGCTTCTTCAAATATTCTTTGATTAATGTCTTGGTTAGCTGTTGTGATTGTTCCAGAGAGGGTTTGGAAGACATTTTCAATGTCAGCTTTGAGCTCATCCTTCAGCTTTACTGCCTCAGCATCCATTTGGGTAGCAGTTGACCAGACATATTCCTCAATATGTTTTGCTGTATTCTGAAGCACCCCATCTGTTTTGCTGACATAGTCTTTGACATATCTCATATCAGACTCTGCCATTTTAGTGTCATTGTTGATTGATCTGAATATTTCAGATTGAGAGTTTACTATATTTTCAGCCATGACAAACCACTTGGTCATTTGTTGATTCAGATAGACAGTTTCATCTTTGATGGGCTTTAGTGCAGCTATAACTTCAGTCTTTACATTGGAGATGGACTGATCTACATACTCCTTCACTGTAGAGGTTGACCTATCATCATAATCCTTCATGGATGCCAGATGAGTATCTAGCATAATTTGAATAGCACTAATAATGTTCTCATTTGACTGTGAAGGGATGGAGGTTGAAGCTTGCTGATTAATCACTTCAAATTCTTTGAGATCTTGAGGGAGATTTGGAGGAGGGATTGATTCCACTTGGGGGGGGGGGGGGGGGGGGGGGGTTATCTTCCCTTGTACTTGGTCAGGAAGGACTCCATCATCATCCTCATCATCTCCAGCATCAATAACATCATTATTAATATCATTATCATCAGATTTTCTTTGCTCCTCCGCCTCAGATGAAGCACCAGTTTGTCTTTGATCTGGTGAATCCCAGAGACCTGGTAGATTATTAGGATTAAATTTGATTCTTCTTTCAAGATTGAAGAGGATGGTGTCAATCTTACTTTGCGTATCCTCAAGAGAATGCACTTTGTCCTCATCAATACTGACAGGGACTTCTTCAGTACTATTATTGTTATCAGCAACATTCATTTCAGATGGCTCTTATTGTTGCTCCCCCTTAGATAGGGCATCCAACTGGTCTTCAGGGTCTGAAGGTGAGATTACTGTGGAATTATTAGTTATTAACTAATTTACTGTTCAAGATTAGATAGCATTATCAGTAATTTGAGGTTGAAGGATTAATTATCAGGGCATTAATTTTCTCCTTGTCATTTGTCTTGACAGAATCAGCAGGCATGTTTTGTGCATCTTCAGCACCTTTATCAGATGTAGCATCCTCATTCTCATCAGAATGTTCTGACTCAGAACTTGATACAATCATTCTGGACTTCTTGGGTTCTTTTGACATCTCTTTCTTCTTGTCCTTTGCCACTGAGGGCTGGCTCATGGGGAGCACCCTAGTGAACCTATCCAAGGTTTTTACATCTCCTTCAGTTCTGAGAATGACAGTGGACTCAGACAGAAGGTATTCCAGACCTTGAGCTTCTAGAAGTTGAATCACCTCCTTTATTTCTTCTGGAGCATGAGCAAATCCATTTCTTACTACCTCATACCTTTCCAGAAGATCCTTAGAACTCTTTGGCGCCATTATTTTTAAGAAAACGAGACGCTGAGACGGAAGGCAAGATGATTCGTCTCGGCAGCTGGGGAGTAAGGGTTGTGTAATTATCTTTACTCACATTGGTATATTGATATAGGTTTAGGTTATGTTTTGATTAGCCCTAATGATTAAAGTTGATTGGACTTATTATTTTAAGTGGTTTTAGATCAATTATTGTTAAATTTGACAAACAGCAATTTAGGCAACCCGTCTCAACGGAACCATTGAGACGGCGATCTAAACCGCTGGGACAGAGAACTGTCAACCGCTGGGACATTTTAGCTGTCTCAGCGGTTCAGCTGGAATTTTCCCAGCTGTCTCAACGGCTCAGCTAAAACAAGTCTCCTGTTTTAACTGATCTTATAGACTAATATTAAGCCATTTTGATTGGATTGGTTGATGTCCTAAACATGTCACTAAGTGTGTTGATGTAACAACATATTGTACTAGAACAAAACATTCAACCTATCATAGAGGACTGATAATAGGATAAGTTAGTCATTATTCAATATTTAACATACCAAGATCAATCTTGAAAACATTAAATTTGGCCTCATCTAATGCCTTTGTAAAAATATCAGCAATTTGATTGTCAATGAGGACAAATTCAAGGAAGATATCTTTACTTTCAACATGTTCTTTAATAAAATGATATCTTATCTCTATGTGCTTAGTCCTGCTATGAGAGACAAGATTCTTAGCAATAGAGATAGCACTGGATGAGTCACAATATAAAGGAGATTGACTTACCTTGAGGTTGTAATCCTCTAGCTGATGTTGTATCCACAAGAGTTGTGCACAACAGCTACCTACAACTATATATTCTGACTCAGCAGCGGAAATAGCCGCACTGGTTTGCTTCTTACTGCTCCATGATATCAACCTCCTTCCTAGGAATTGACAAGTTCCCCTTGTACTTTTCCTGTCTTCTTTGCATCCTGCAAAATCTGCATCTGAAAATCCTGTCAGTTCAAAATCATTGTTCTTAGGGTACCAAAGGCCAAGATGTTGGCTGCCTTTAAGGTATCTCAAAATCCTCTTTGCAGTTGAATAGTGAGATTCTTTAGGGCATGCTTGGTACCTAGCACAAACACATGTAGCATACATAATATCTGGTCTACTAGCAGTTAGATACAACAAGGATCCAATAATGCACTTGTACATGGATTCATCAAAGGTCTTGCCCTTCTCATCCTTGTCCAGGGAAATGTTGGACCCCATGGGAGTTTTCATGGTGGAAGATGATTCCATCTCAAACTTCTTGATAAGCTCTCTAGTGTACTTAGTCTGAAAGATGAATATCCCCTCACCAGACTGTTTCACTTGGGGCTTAAAAAGTACTTCAGCTCTCCCATACTGCTCATCTCAAACTCCCCCTGCATAAGGTTGGCAAACCTTTTGCAGAGGTTGTCATCTATAGACCCAAAGATTATGTCATCATCATAAATTTGGACTAGAAGACACTTGCCCTTTGTTTCCCTAAGAAATAATGTGATATCTATCTTTCCCCTCAAGAACTTGTTCTTGATGAGAAAGCTAAACAAGGTCTCATACCAAGCCCTTGTGGGCAGCATAGGCAAGAAATAGCCTAATTGCTTCTAACCTTGCAACTGGGGCAAAGGTTTGATCAAAGTCTATACCCTCTTCTTGTCTATATCCCTTGGCTACTAATCTTGCCTTGTTCTTCACGATGATTCCATTCTCATCCAACTTGTTTATGTATATTCATTTGGTGTCAATGATGTTGTGTCCTTGAGGTTTTGGCACCAACTTCCAGACTTTGCATCTCTTGAATTGAAGAAGGTCTTCTTGCATGGCTTGAATCCAGAAAGTGATTGGCCTCTTCAAACTTCTTGGGCTCCAACTGTGACAGAAACATAAGAATAGAGCTTCATTGTGAGCCCTACTTCTTGTGATCACATATTGATTCTCAGCTCCAATTATTTGTTCTCTTGGCTGATCTCTCAAGTGTCTTGTTGTTGCAGGCATCCTGGAAGCAATTTGCAAGTCTTCTTCTGGAACAGCATGGTCTTCAGCAGCCTGCACTTCTTCATCTTCGGGAATAGCATCATCTATATAAGCTTTGCTGTTGCTAGGAATGTCTTGGATAGACATCTCTTCCAATTTCTGTTCATTTCCTATCAAAACAGAAGAACTAGACCAGCCCTTATAAACTAGGCTGATCTTATCAAAAACTACATGCATAGACTCTTCTACAAAATGAGTTTTCTTGTTGTATACTCTATAAGTTCTACTAAGTGAGTTATAGCCTACAAGAACCCCCACATTGCATTTTTCTGCAAACTTTGTCAAATGAGATTTTTCATTGTTTAAAATATAGCATTTGCAACCAAAGATTCTAAAGTATGATATTGTTGGTTGTTTGCCTTTCAGAATCTCATATGGGGTAATTCCAAGGACCTTATTGATGGAAGCTCTATTGAGAACATAACAAGCAATATTGACTACCTCAGCCCAAAAATATTCTGGAAGTGAGGAGTCACTAAGCAATGTTCTCTCAGCTTCTATCAAGGTCCTATTCCTCTTCTCAGCCACACTATTTTGTTGTGGAGTCCTTGGAGAGGAGAACTCTTGGGTGATACCAAATTCTTGACAAAACCTTGTCATAGCTTCAGATTGAAATTATGTGTCATGGTCAGTCCTAACCACAGTACATTGTATATCATTCTGAATGGCCTTAACATGATTTATAAAGACATTTAAGGTATCAAATTTCTTCTTTAGGAAGAATACCCATGTATACTTTGAGTGATCATCAACAATCACCAAGGTATACAACTTCCCACCTAGGCTCTGAATTGGCAAAGGACCAAACAAGTCCACGTGCAATAGATATAGACATCTTCCAGTGTCTTTGGAGCCAATACTTTTGAATGTGGCCCTAGTTTGCTTACCCATTTGGCAAGCATGACAGGGACCACTTTTAATACATTTTTTGGACTATTCCTAACAAGATTTTTAGAAAATAGTCTATACATTGTCTTGTAGTTAATGTGGGCAAGTCTCTTGTGCCATTGAACACAAAGGGACTCACTTTCATTAGCTACAAGACACACAGGAGATAGGGAATTATAACAAATAAAGGGCTAGTTTGGCGGGACTTAATTTGCCCGGTCAAGCTTAAAAAACCGCAACCACTGATTATATTTACGTTTGGTAAGTCGCCGGTCGAAACCGCATCCGCCGAAAATCGTCGTTTTCACGCGGTTTTCAGCCGCAATTTTTCTTCGCGGTCGGCGGATTTATAAGCGCTTGCGAAACGGCGAACCCTAAAAACAAAACATTCTTCTTCCATTTCGCAGCCGTAGGCCCGCAACTACTCCCGATATCTCTCCCGAGCTCTCTTCTGCATCTCGTCCTCCTCCAAATTTCGTGATTCCTGAATCGCTGAGAGGCTCGATTCGTGCTCCAGTTTCTCCATCGCTGCTCCAGTTTAGCCGCCGCTCCTGTTTCGCCGTTGTTTGCCTGAGAAACTCTCCACCGGCCCTATTTTGCCTGAGAAACCCTCGACCACCTTCTCCGCCACTTTGGGATTGCCGGAGTAGCTCACGACCGGCCTTCGCCATTGATCTATGCTCCCAGAGGTAATTGTTTTGTTTGAAAATGCACTTTGGGATTCCCCATTATCGGTTGGACTATGCAGAAACATTAATCTAGTGTATTTTTCAGAACATTAATCTAGTGTATTTTTCTGTTGAAACACCTTAATCTTTGATATAAATCAGAGCACAAAGCTCTGTTAAATTTTTCTTAGTGGATTGAAAAATATTTCTTCTATAAGATGAAGAGTAAAGTATATTTCCTTGCTGACTTCTATTCTAAGAGTTCCAACCTCTGATAGCTATCTAAATTTTTGTATGTTTCTCAGATGCATTTACCTTTTCTTACCTTTATGCATCCTCTGATGGCTATCTAAATTTTTGAGATACATGTGCTCTCTTGAATCTTTCGTATCATAATAAAATGTGTAATATATGATTTAATTGATTCATTATAATGATTCTGGTGTTTTGTTTTCATAACAAGAAAGGTCAGGTACACTTCATATATTTGAATGTGCCTTAGAAATCTCATTAATTTTAACTTATTGGATTCAATTCCTCGATCAAATGAGTAATTTAAACAGTTCAGGGTGAGGTTATCTCATTGCACAAGAGAGAAACTTGCTTATATTCATGAGGGTGAGGTTATCTCATCGCAATCGTAAAGGTAGTGGTGAAGGTACCAAACAATTATTACTTTCACACATTCATGATTTAGTTGCATCTAGACAAGCAGTTCCACCTCCACCAATATCGGTGACAATCAAGGAAGCAGTCGAGGAGATCAGTAGAATTCCTGAAATATATGATGACCCCGATCTCTTTGACTTTGCAATGGAATTCATTCGCATCAAATCCGGAAGAGAGGCGTTCATGTTTTGTCCAGCTGATAGAAAAGTTGAGTATCTTAAGAGACGCTACCATAAGAGTTTGGAATGATTCATTCATGCTGATGAGATCATTTATAGCTGATGTTATTTTATTTTTCTTATATTGATGTTATTCATGCTGATGAGAGGTGTTCATGTTTTTCTTATGCTGATGTTATTTTGTTTTTCATATAAACTCAATTCAGATTTTTGTACGTGAACTATTGTGATAGAAAACTATGCACGTTTCCTCCTGAAAGTACTTCTTGCTTTTAGTTAATTATTGTGTATGTGCTATTTAATCTTTTTATTGTATGTGCTCATTCAATTTAATTTTATGTCATTTATCACTCTCTTAATGTAATAATTATTCTTATATTATTATTTCATCAGCACAAATATGAGTGAAGACGGTGAATCTTACTCCACCGATGAGTCAGATGAATCATCAAATAGCTCAGTTGAATACACTCAGTATATTCAACACTATAACGATGACATTGAAACTGTTTGTATTGTTCATGATTTCTTTGTTCTTTATGATAAGATTCCACGTATGACATCCACTCAAACAGGTGATAAATGGTTTAGAGAGTTATTTGCTGGTCATCCTACTAGGTTTCACGATTCGTTTAGGATGTCACAACGAATTTTTATCGACCTATTACAAACTCTTGTACAAAATCATGGATTAGCAGGATCCCGAAGAACTTGTGCACGAGAAGTTCTAGCGATAACATTACATATTTTATCACAAAATGAGACAATGCGTTCAATATGTGAACGTTTCCAGCATTCAACCGAAACTATATCCAGATACTTTTTTATTGGTCTCAAAAGTCTTGTTCGACTCTCAATGGAGATTATAAAGCCTATTGATATGCAATTTAGGGATGTCCCATCGCAGATAATGAGAGATGAACGTTATATGCCATATTTTAAGGATTGTATCGGGGCTATTGATGGAACACATGTAGATGCACGTGTACCAGTTGAAGATCAGGTTGCATATATTGGGCGTCATGGCACAACCATTCAAAATGTTATGGCAATCTGCGACTTTAACACGTGTTTCACGTTTGTTGTGGCGGGGTGGGAGGGTTCCGCCCATGATAGTCGAATTTTTAATCGAGCAATAGCAGATCGCAACTGTAATTTTCCACACCCACCACAAGGTATGCTCAATTTTTTTAATTTGTTGCACTTCAAATCTATATAAAACTAATGTTTGCTAATCTTATAGGTAAATATTATTTGGTAGATGCTGGATATCCAATGCAAAGAGGATATTTAAAACCTTATCCAGATACTAGGTACCATTTAGAAGATTTCAGACGGGGTTCTCGTCCAATCCAAGGTAATCATGAGATTTTCAATCAAGTTCACTCGTCGCTTCGCAGTGTAATAGAACGGACGTTTGGTGTGTGGAAAAAGAAATGGGCAATCCTGAGAGATATGCCAAATTACTCTTTCAAAAGACAAACTTTTATTGTCGTGGCTACTATGGCGTTGCATAACTTCATTCGTAGGCATCCATCGCGTACTGATCTGGAATTTGATGTATGTGATAATGATGAGAGTTATGTATATCCGGAAGCGCATGCTCATACTAGAAGAAGGAATCAGAACAATATTATAGCAATTTCTAACATAGATCCTGAGTTGGTTGAAGGAGTTGGTGCTGATGAAATGACGAGGTTAAGAAACCATATTGCGAATCAATTGCAGAACACCCGCAGGTATGACATTATGTTATTTGCACTTTTTTTCTGTTTTTAAATTGCAGCTAATAAATCTTTTACTTTTTAATTCAGATGACACGAGATGAAAAATTATACTAGAAATGACTCAGGCAAGTTTTTTTTTTGCTGTGTATGGATATCCAGGAGAAGGGAACTCCAAAAGAGAAATATATACTTTTCTTGATCCTAGTGTTTTGTGTGTTTCAACTGTATATTTGTTAGAGTCCCCTGAACTATGATGCCATAATATGTAATTTATTCTCCTGCCATTTCATTTTCCAGGTTTATGCCCTAATATGCCCTAATATAATAAAAAAAGGTTCTAAATCTTCAACAATGGCTGCGGAGCTTGAGATTTGAGCTGGCCAATTGATGATCCTCCAGATTCATCTTTAATTTCCATCCAAGCCGGCAACTTCTCCTGCATATTTGGCGGAAAAAAACTGCATTTTGGTTTGATGCAAACTGAACTGTGTTGTGATCAGGTTCAAATTTCTTTTATGCTGGGCGGAATTAAGGCTTCCGAATTAAAATTAGAGAATTAATTTCAATAACAATGACCTCCATTTTTCTTTGTATATTGTTGATTTGACTGCCAAGTTTCTTTCTTGGGACATTTTGTAGTGTAGCTATTTTCCATGCATCAGAGCATATGCATATTGCTAGAACTTAGAAGTATACTTTTCATTACTTAAATTGAATCAGGTGAAACAAAATAGTTCCCAAGGTCTTCAATCTGCAACCAATATGAGGATGCCTATAAATTCTCGAAGAAAAACAAAGATTGTGTGCACAATTGGGCCTTCAACAAATTCACGTGAAATGATATGGAAGCTTGCTCAGGCGGGAATGAATGTTGCACGACTAAATATGTCACATGGAGATCATAAATCGCACCGACAAACTATTGATTTGGTTAGGGAGTATAATGCCCAGTTCAAAGATAATGTTATTGCAATCATGTTAGACACCAAGGTAACTAACTATACCTCTGCATTGTCTTTATCTTTGATCTTCTTTCTCTCTTGTTGAAATATATATTTGTGTTATGAGTTCATCCTTGGAGCATTCATCAAATATTGCTCATGTGCCATCAGAGCTGGGCACACCAATAATCATCTGAAGATCTTTTTGTCTTCATCTCTTGTGTGTGTGTGTCCCAGTGAAGAGTTCAATACCTACTGTCATCAGGAAGGTATACAAAGAGAACTTACCTGCCCTCGAACCCCAGAGCAGAATGGAGTCATTGAGAGGAGGAATAGAACCATTATGGAGAGGGTCAGGGCTATGTTATTACATCACAAAGTGCCACCTGAGTTCTGGGGAGAAGCAGCACACACTGCAGTGTATGTCCTCAATAGGTCTCCAACTAGAAGTCTTGAAAATATGACTCCCTATGAAGCCTGGTACAAGAGGAAGCCTGATGTATCTCACCTCAAAACTTTTGGGTGCACTGCATATCGACACATACCAAAAGAAGTAAGAAAGAAACTTGATACTAAAGCTGAAAAGGGTGTCTTTCTGGGATATAGTCAACACTCCAAGAGGTATAGATTTTACAACCCCACCACACAGAAGCTTCAAATATCCAGAGATATCATCTTTGATGAGAAGACTCCATGGGACTGGGATCAGAGTACTCCACCACAGCTCACAGTTGAGGTCACTGCACTTGAAGAGCAGCCATCCATTCAAACTGATAAAAACTGGGATCAGAAAATTCCTCATCAGGCTCCTGTTGGGGTTACTGAGATGGAAACTCAGCCATACTCTCCAACCAGGCATCCAGACAACATTCCCATCCCTGATTACATTTCTGAAAGTGACTCATCATCTCCCAAGAAGGTAAGATCTATTGAAGATGTCTACTTAAGGAGTGAAAGAGCCCTTCTCATCAAAGAGGAACCTAAAAGTTTTAAAGCTGCTGCAAGTAATCCTATCTGGTGTAAAGCAATGGAAGAAGAGATAGAGGTTATTGAGAAAAATATCACATGGGAACTTGTCCATAAGCCAGAAAATAAAAATATCATTGGCCTCAAGTGGGTTTACAAGGTTAAATACAATGAAGAAGGAGAAATCACAAGGTATAAGGCCAGGATTGTGGCCAAGGGCTATACTCAAAGAGAGGTCATTGATTTCACTGAGACTTTTGCTCCAGTAGTAAGGATGGAGAGTATACGTGCCTTAGTTGCTGTTGTTGCTCAAGTCAGACTTCCAATTCATCAACTTGACGTTAAGTCAGCATTCTTAAACGGTGAGATAGAAGAGGAAGTTTATGTCTACCATCCTGAGGGTTTTGTCAAGCCCGGAGAAGAGGAAAAGGTCTACCGGCTAAAAAAGGCCTTATACGGTTTAAGACAAGCCCCCAGAGCTTGGAACCACAAGATTGACAGATTTCTTACCATGAATGGGTACATCAGGAGTCTTAATGAGCCCTCACTCTATACAAAGAAATTTGAGAACAACCATTTTCTTTTTCTATGCCTCTATGTGGATGATCTTATTTTCATAGGATCAACACCTGAACTGGTACATCACTTTAAAGAAACAATGAAAAAGGAGTATGAAATGAGTGATCTTGGAGAGATGAGGTATTTTCTTGGGCTACAGGTTAAGCAAAGCTCAGAAAGAATATTTCTCAACCAAGAAAGATACATTGAGAAGCTGCTGGAGGAATATAATATGGGTGACTGCAATCCTGTATCTACCCCAATGACCACTGGCACTCGATTGAGAAAAGAAGACCCAGCTAAACTAGTTTCCATTGAAGATTACAGGAGTTTAGTCGGCTCATTGATCTATGTCACCAACACCAGACCTGATATTGATAATGCTGTCAGCATCCTATCTCGGTTCATGACACACCCCAGTTCTGAACATCTTGTTGCAGCAAAAAGAGTGCTACGATACTTAAAGGGGACCAAGGAGTTTGGGTTGACATACAAGAAGGAAGATGAGTCCTCTCTCATTGGGTTTACTGACAGTGACTGGTGATTCGATATAGATGATAGACGGAGCACGAGTGGATACATTTTCATGTTAGGAAGCAAAGTTATTTCCTGTTCCTCTCGAAAACAGAAAATTGTGGCATTATCCTCAGTCGAAGCTGAGTACGTGGCGGCTTGCAGTGCAGCAAGTGAAGCTGTGTGGTTACAAAAGTTGTTACAGGATCTGTGTGTGCAGGAAGAAAAAGAAGTTCCAGTTCTCTGGTGTGACAATGTTGCCGCAATTGGAATAACTAAGAATCCTGTGTTTCACAATCGAACGAAACACATCGACCTCAGATTCCATTTCCTCAAAGATCTTGTGGCAAACAACCAAGTCAAAATGAAATTCTGTCCCACCAACAAACATCTTGCGGACATACTCACGAAGCCCTTACCTATTGGAGTATTCACAAGCATTAGGTCAAAACTTGTCACAAAAGATGGTTCAGCATTACGGGGGAGTATTGAAGCTGTTAATGCTGAAGCCATCACTGCGGGAGAATCGAAGAAACATGGAGCAGACAAAGAAGAATTCACAGAAGATGAAGCAGAAGAATGAAGCCGACGTTTTCCCTCTCAGCTGTTTTATTGCTATTTCTAATGTCTCTTTATTACCTGCATAAATTCTTTTGTTAGCTATATATGTATGTTTACTTTGTACTGAGATTAATCAATTGAAATGAATGAAAAACGTATGAAGCACTTCCCTTTCTATTTCTCCTCCAAATGTCTGTTAATGGCTTGATGTTTTCTTTTGTTCTTCCTGTGTATGAGTCTTTCTTCACATCTCAATCTCTGCACTATTTCAATTTATTCTCTACATTATACCCAAGAGGAGCGGAGACAATTCGAATGGAGCTCGCGGAGCGCTGGAAGAGATTCGCGCAACAACTATTTTTATACTTTCTAAGAATAGGATTTCTTCTTAATCCATAGGCATTACATACATTCCAACTTATTACCATGTAATCACCTAGCTTACTCAGCTCTTGCTTTTGCAGAAAAAAGCTATGTAGAATATGTATGAAACTATCTATAGAGCTCTAAAAAAGCTCGGCTTGAAAATACTGAACAACAACTACAGTTGAAATTGAACTGGGTTCAAACAGAATTGCAGCCAGCTACAGTTCACTTTGAACTGCAGACAGCTGCCATTCTATCACTGCCGCTGCAATTAATTGAGCTGCAACTACAGTTCAATTAACTATCACTGCAGTCCATTTCCCCTTGATGGTCTTATATTATTTTTTTTTCTACTGTATTTCATTTCTAATGTTATGTAATCTTCAACATCAACTATGGAAGGATTTTTTGGGGGCCAAAATATTTTTTTTTCCGTTAACATATTATGGTGTGTCCAAAAATTTAATCATATCATGTTTATTCTTTTAACGCTCTCTTATTAGGTGCAGGTTCTACATTGTCTGATGTGAATATACTCGATGAAATCAAGGAGAAGATGATAAGGGAAGAACTCTCAAATTAATGGAGGAGTTGTTGGGAGTGGCTCTAAGGAAAAAACTATTTTTAATGATGTTTCTTCACTGTTACTGTAATTTCCTCTGAGAAATCTGCATTTATTGAGCCATTGGAAGCTCCATTGTAGTGAATTTTTTGTTTATTTTCTCCATCAATGTGTTTTCTTAAGCAAAATAAGCTCCATTGTAGAAATCTGTATTTTTGATTATTTTCTTTGCAGCATTTAGCTTTTCCTGATGTTATGACAGAATACTGTTCATGTTTCTGTGACAAAATTGGTGATGAAATTCAACATTTCACTGCTTCTGTAATCATAAATCTAGGTTTATAAATCTGCATTTATTTTGGTGTGAATTTATAAATCTAGGTTTATAAATAAAAAATTTATTTTTATTTACGAATTTTCTATTTTGGTGTGCATTTATCAAGTTTTTACTTTCATTTACCAAATAGATAAAATTGTTTCTTCGTTCATGACCGCAAAAAAAAAAATCATCCAAACAAAACTCCGTTCACAAACCGTGGTTTATGACCACAAAAAATATAAATCATCCAAACAAAATTTCATTCACAAACCATGGTTCATGACCACTCCATTCACAAACCATGGTTCATGACCACTCCATTCATGACCGCCACCACCGCGCCAAACTAGCCCAAAATCTAAATAATATACATTCCCACTCCTAGTGCCTGAGAGAATGGTCTCTAAGTCATTTGACTTTTTGATCAAGCACTTGTCATTGTGGAATTCAATGACATAGCCTAAGTCACATAGTTGACTTATGCTTACAAGGTTGTGTTGCAACCCTTCAACATAAGCTACCCTTGTGATTGAGACTATGCCATTGGAGATCATACCATATCCTTTGGTGACTCCCTTTTCAGATCCACCAAATGTAACTTTAGGTCCATTCTTCACAGCTGTGTAGTCCTATAGAAGACTTCTGATACATGTCATGTGCCTTGAGCACCCAATGTCCAGGTACCATATTTGTTTAAGGGTGGTACTTGAACTATCCTGCAAGATAAAATTTACTATACCTTAGGAACCCAACTGATTTTGGGTCATATGTCCCTATAATACCATATGAAATATTCCTGGAAAGGATTTGTTTGGATGGAGTGCCCTTCCTTGCAATTGGCACATTGGGGTTGTGCCAACAATCAATTGCAAAGTGACCCACTTTGCCACATCACCAACACTCATATATGTTGTATCTTCTTTTCTGTATAGATTTAGAAGTTGAGGCTTCCTTCTTCTGTTCAGGAAAGGATACAGCTGCATTCGTCTTGTTCCTTTCAGCAATCACTTGGCTTTTTTCCTTCCTATAATCAGTCTTGGCATCCATTCTCTGATTGTCATCAACAGATTTTAGCTTGGCAGGTAAGCAAGTGTTGATGGCAGCAGAAACTGGACTATTTGGCTTGGTTATAGGTCTGACAGCAGCCCGAATTTTTGTTGGATGGGAGTTGGAAGATACAGCTTTCTTTATCTTGAGTATAGTGGCTGAGGCTCCAAAAACAAATGGTCCATGATGGGCCATCTGAATTTCCTCATGTGGAGCCTTTAAGGCACTCAAGCCTAACTCCTTTCTATTCCTATAGCTGTGAACATCTTTGTTCAAGCTATTGGAACTACCATTCAACAGGTGACCATGATTTCTTTATTGGTCATATATGTTGGATGGTATCATTAACTTCATAAAGGAAGACTTTGGTTCAATTGAAGCCTTGACCTTACCCTTTGTGTTACCATCTGCTGCCTCTTTATTGAATCCCAATCCTCTTTTATCATGAGAGGAGAAGGTGTCAATAATAGGTAGCACTGTCTTAGGCTTAGAGAACTGAGCCACTAGCATCCTTTCCTTGAGAAGCTTTTCCTCAAGATCCTTGATGATCTTGATTTTATGGCTTATGGTGCCAACATGGATAATTGACATTCCCCTTAACTTGGCAATTTCTTTGCTCATCTGAGCTAGCTGGGTAGCATGTTCAGTGCAATCAGTTTTTTCCTGCATTAGAGAAGCAATCTCCAGAGCTTGCCTCTTGGCTAACATCTTACTCTTTTTCAGAGCTTCCAAAAGAGCATCATACCTGTCAATCAATTGATTAACATCTTCCTCAGATTCTGAATCACTTCCAGCATTTGATGGAGTTGATTCAGATTCTGGACTTGTCTCATATTCAGAAGAAGAAATGTAGTGGATTAGTACCTGCTTATTGTCTGAATTATTTTGATTGTCCTCATCTTCTGTTAGAGCCATCAGCATATGTTCTTCTTGGATGTCTTCATCCTCCTCTATGTCACTGTCTGAATGTGATAGAGGGGCCTTGATTTCAATCTTTGTAGCAGGAAAGTCTTCATCCTATTCTGCAGCAAACAGCCCAATGTAGGCTTTCTCCTCTTCATCTGAATCTGTGGTTGAGGACTCAGATTCACTCCAGCTCTTCCCCTTCTTTGCTAGGAAGGATTTTTCACCTTTCCTTTCCTTTTGGTGATGATGTTTCTTATCACATTTCTCCTTTCTCTTGACTGGACATTCAGCAATGACATGTCCAGGCTTGCTGCAACAGTAGCATATAACATTAGATGAAATATGTTTAGTATGTTTAGATTCATACCTGTCACCCTTGGAGTGATGCCTTTTCAGATCTGTTGTAGTCCTTCCTGGGATGTGAGGAGGATGAAGGTTTGTTCTTCCATTGCTTCCTCCTCATCAGCTTCTTGAAGTGCCTAGAGAAGGCAGCAAACTCCTCATCAGATGAGGTGTTGTCAGAAGTGCAGTTCTCAGCATTTTCTAAATCAGTAACTTTTCTTGGAGGAGACAGCAATCTAGCTTTGCTCCTTTTGGGGCTGTCAGCTTTGAGAGCCACAGTTTTCTCCCTTGCATAAGGCCTGGTGGATGTATCCTCCTCCTTCCTTGCAGACAGCTGCATCTCATAAGAGAGCAATTTCCCAAACAATATATGGGTAGGAGTTTCACCCAGCTTGGCCACTTCCCTGATGGCACATATCTTTGTGTCCCAGTCTCTAGTTAGAGATCTTAGGAACTTGTCATTTAGTTCATAGTCACTGAATACCCTTTCATAGGTCCTCAGTTCATTAACTATCCTGAAGAACCTTTCATAACAGATAGATATGCTTTCCTGGCTGAGCTGCCTGAAAGCTTCATATTCTTGATTGAGGAGATATTTCCTATCATCCCTCACTTCAGCAGTCCCTTCCATAAACACCACAAGTGTATCCCACATCTCCTTGGCTGTTGTACAGTGCACCAAGTTCTGGAAGGTGGAATCATCAATTGCATTCACAATAATGTTCTGGGCTCTTTTATCCATTGTGAATTGTGCAAGTTTATCCTTGGTCAAGTCAGTAAAAGGCTTGGCCACTCTCCTAGTTGGATCTATGGTGGAGGCTGTTTGAAAAGTGAAAGGACCCTGCTTCACACTAATGTAGATCCTATGGTCTAAGGCATCCATGAACAGCCTTACCATTTGCTTCCATATGCCAAAGTTTTCTTTGTTGCATATGGGCAACTTCATAGACCCCGTCTACTTCTGCAATCCAGTGGCAGTCATTGGATTCAGATATGACTACTTCTTTGTAGGATCTGGTCAGACAGTTATATCCTTTTTGACCAACCTCCCTCTGATACCACTTGATAGTTTATAGGTAGTAGTCTAGATCACCTATAGGGGGGTGAATAGGTCAGTTTCTTTTCTTGCTTCTTTAGCCTAGCTGTTTTCAGTGAGTTTAAAGATTATATGCAAACACACAGAAACCACACAAGCATATATAGAGGTTCCTCAAGACAGGGTGTCTTGAGTAGTCCTCTTTCCCCATTCACCCTTCTAACAATGAGTTAGACAGGGCCAACACCTCAAAATCAGCTTCAAGAGCTTACAACTCAGATTCCTCAGAATCTCTCAGGTTTTCTCCAAACCCTACCTCATGCTCAACAGCCCTACAAACTCAGAGTCCTCCAACTCCTACAGCTCAGAAATCTCCTGATTTCCTATCCTCAGATCTTCATAAAAATCCTACACTCAAGATGGGAGTACAAGCTCTACACTCAGGCTAAGCAGCCCTATAGTTCAGGCACAAAGGCCTTACATATAAATAAAGTGTTAATGATACAACAGAAGACTATTTAAAGTTTGTTGGAACATGGTCTTCCGCATATCCTAGGTTTGAGAATAACAAATCTTATGTGTATTTGATCTTGTGTGTTTAAGTGTGCAGGAAAACAAAGTCCATATGACTCAAGGATTACATAAGAAGTGTTGGGAAAATGATTTCTCTTAACCCCTGAAAATGAGTTGAATATGTTTTCTAAGAAAGAAAAATCAAGGTTAAATAAATATGCGTCGAATAGTATTCGACGCAACGTCGAAGTGGTGTCGACGTTCCATTCAGAATGAGTCGAAGTAACTTTAAGAAGAATTCGACGTATCCTATGTCGACGTAGCTCTGACTTCTAGTCGACACATCTAGTGAAGTCGGCGCACCTCAGTCGACACACCTTCCTTATTCTCCTCTCGACGTTCAGCCAGGACGAATTCGATGCTTACGTCGAATAGTAATCGACGCACGTCGATTTATAAGTTTAATTCAAAAATCGCCAGATCTCTTTCCTTCTGTTATAGATCTGATTTATATGGAATCAATTTATTCTTTATAGCCGTTCTGAATCATTCTTCCTCTAATAGATTCTTGGCTAATTTAATTAAAACCATTATGGACATTATTTGAAATCAGAATTAATTCTTTCCTTCTATTGATATAATTATTATGGAAATATTTCTATCTTTCTATTTCTCTGTCTGCTAATCAATTATCCTCCTATAGTATTATTTGAATGGACAGAGCTATAAAATAACAAGGAGGTCGGCAGAGAATATAAGACAAGTGATCCACCATTTTATATTTTGAAAAAGAGGAAGAGATCCCAAGTAAAAAGAAAGAGAATTGAGAAATAATTCTACAGCAACCATCAAGCTTCCATCTTCTCTTGCTTCTGAAGTCATTCTGCTGCAAGCTCTGATAGCTCTCACTAAAAGAGAGAAAAGCTACAAATCTCCTTCTCACTATAAGAGAGAGATTTCATTCACTACTTCTTGTGCTTCCAATCTTCTTGCTAGGAAGAAGATTCTTTCTTGTCTTAAATACTTCTTCTCCTTTTCCTTATTTCACTTTCACATATTGTAAAAGAGTTTTTAGAATCTCTCTTCAAAAAATTCAGTTGTACTGGTTCTAAGAGTCTCCTTTTCAAAAGACTCAGTTGGTTCTAAGAGTCTCCTTATCAAAAGACTCAGGGTGGTTCTAAGAGTCTCCTTATCAAAAGACTCAGTGCAAGATAGTGAATTCCAACCAAGGGGGTAGAAGAGTGGACTACCGAAAGTTTGGGGAACCACTATATTTCTTTGTGTTGTGCTATGATTTTTCTTCTTGCTTTTATTTTCTTTACTTGTTCAATTCTTGTTGGTGTGTGGGAAGCACTAATCTGTGATCATTACACACATACATATATATAATTATTAACTTTGCACAAAAAATATTTTAAATCTCTATTCACCCCCCCCCCCCCCCCTCTAGAGAATTCTAGTGAGGTTAACTGTGCAATTTCAATTGGTATCAGAGATAGGTTGATCTAAAAAGGTTAACTCCTTGATCAAAAAGATCCTACCGCTTATTTATATATATATATATTTTTAAAAATTAATTTTCACATGGCACAAATCAAAGATTATGCTTCCACCAGACCACCAATGTGCAATCTTGAAAAGTTTGCAGTTTGGAAAAGAAGAATTAGGATTTATATGAATTCTATTGATGAAGATTTATTTAATGTTATCTTGACAGGTCCTCCCAAGCCTTATAGAAAGGACTCAAGTGGTGAAGTGACTCAAACACTTGTCCCAAAGGCTGAGTGGACAGTTGAAGAGAAGAAGGCAGGAACATGTGATGCAAAAGCTGTAAATATTCTGGTCTCAACCCTCTCTGATGAAATCTTTCAAAGGGTTGTTGATTGTGAATCAAGCTAAAGAAATTTGGGAGGCTCTCATAAAGATGGTAGAAGGAAGTGCTGATGAAAGGAAAGATAGGAAAGCTCTATTTATCTCTCAATATGAGAACTTCCAAAAGAAGAATGAGGAAAGCATCTCTGAGATGTATGACAGATTCAGCCTGATCATCAATCAACTAAGGGACTTGGATAGAGAAATCTCTCTCACAGAGATCAATGACAAATTGCTGATGAGTCTCCCAAGTTCATGGGACTCAAGGATATGGGCAATAAGAGACATAAGAGGACAAAGGAGAAATTTCAACAGATGCTCTCTTAGGAAAACTCAGATCCTATGAGCAACTGCTGAAAACCAGAGAAGAGAAGAAGAGAAGAGAAAACACCCCAACTTCTTCAAAAGACAGGAACATTGCATTAAAAGCAACAGAAGAAGGAAGCTCTGTCACTGAAGAAGAACTATTCAGTTTCCTAGCTAGAAAATTCAAGAAATGGGTCAGGACAGATGGATCAAGAAGGAGAGAGTCAAAACCAAGGTATGACAAAACTCCTTCTAAAGAAATTGTTTGTTATTCTTGCAGGAAACCTGGACATATTGCCCCAGAATGTCCAGAAAATGCTGAGACAAAGAAAGACCTGAAAAAGAAAGATCTCAAGAAAAAGGGGAAGAAGAAAGAAAGAGGCTTTATTGCAGAAGCCTGGAGTGAAACAGACTATGAGGACAGCTCCTCTTCTAAGAGTGACAATGAAGAGCCTAAGCAAGAAGACCTATGCTTAATGGCACTTGAAGGCTCAAAGAAAGATGATGATGCTAAATCATGGATTGAGACAGGATCAGAAGAAAGCATATCTTCTAAAGATGAAAGAGAAAATAGCCTTATTCTCATAGAGGAATCTGAGGATAAGGAGGAGGTAAGCATTTTTGATGAAATAGATTTTCAAAGTGATAATTTCAGAAATGATTTTATGGGAATGTGTCTAGATCAACTAAAAGCTAATCAAGAAATTAAGGATCTAAAAGAACAAATTAATATGGCTAAAAACCAGAGAAATAGAGAAGTTAAATGCTCTAAAAATTATGAATTAAGGGCTAACATCATAGAAAAGGAAGTAGAAAGGGCTAGAATAGAAAACCAGCTCCTTAAGGATAAGGTATCCCAGACAAAAGCTTTTGAAGAATCAATAAAAATGAGAAGCCAAACTCTCAAGGAAATCACTGAACAACAAAAAAGGAAACATAAAAATCTTGGTCTAGGGGCTGATCCCTCAACCAACCAAATTCCATCCAACAAACCTGCTTGGATGATCCCTGTAAAATTCACCAAACCTAGCAAATCAAACCAAGAAAAAGACTCAATAAATAAGGAAGAAGACTCCCTCAAGGAAATAAAACAATTTGATGAAACATCATATTATTCAGCTGATGACTCTCAAACTTCATCTGAAGAAGCAATTAAGCCAAAAGAAACAATACATAAAAGAGCCAAATCAGAAAAAGGGAAAATGGAAATTTATGAAGATGCAGTTGCGTCGACTTCATATCGACACATGAATGATAGTGCGTCGAATTCTACTCGACGCAATCTCTCAGATGCCTCGACCTCAACTCGACGCTTGAATAAAAGTACGTCGACATCAAATCGACGCAACTTTGTTCATGCGTCGATACCAGATCAACGCTATCTGGAGAAAGCGCCGAATATAAATCAACGCAACTATCAACATGCGCCGAATAGATATCAACACATACAAAATCAGAGCAACTTAAATGCCTATCCTCCAAAAACCTTCCATCTTAACCCCTATTTAGGACCCATTCATCCTAATCATGATTTCTATCATAATCAACACCTCTATCCTAACCAAACTTTCTATCCTAACCAAACTTCCCATCTGAATCAAACCTTCTATCCTAATCAACACTTCTATCTCTCTCTAAACTCAAATTCTCACAATACTAAGATAATCAAGTGCTACATATGTAACAAAACTGGCCACCTTGCCAAACAATGTTGGCACAATCAATCAAACTATCTGTGAAAATTAGTCCAAGACTAACTTAGAAACCTTTAGGATTAGGAAGAGATAAAAAGAAATAAACACCTGAAATTTTTTTTGGAAAATTAAAAGTCACGTCGACTTCTAATCGACGCACCGTCGATGACTCAACTCAATAAGTGAAATCGATGCATGCGTCGATTACAATCAACGCATACGTCAATACGAAACCCTAACATCTTAATGCGGGCTGTATCGATGCTTACGTCGAATTCCACTCGACGTAACGTCGATTTTATGAAAACGAGCGGCAATACTAAAATATTTTCGATCACATCCACTGAAGTACCGAATAAGCCTCGAATAGTGTCGCATTTCGACGTTTCACCTGACTTAAAAAGACTCTTTAGTTAGAAACCTTCACTACTCTGCATCCTTCATCCTTCTTGCTCCTCAGTCCAGCCGATTTCTTCCTCTCTCTCTCACTGACCTAAAATGGCTCCGAAGACCAACTCTGGTTTCGACATTGACCTTAAATCTTTCCAAGCCGCCGCAGAAAACTACAAGAGCATCATTGCTCTGTTCACTGAAGCTGGACTAGATAAGCTCATCTCCACAAGATGCAAGCTCCTGGAAACAGAGCTCACAGAGCTGATGACTCATGTTCAGATATCTGAACAAGGAGAAATCCAAGGAACAATCCATGAGACATCTGTCTCAATATCTGCAGAACCCATTAGGACAACCTTTGATCTTCCATCAGGTAAACCCTAATATTATCTTTGTTCAAAGCAAATAGGGAAAGAAAACCAGCTTCTAAAGAATAACTAAATAAGTCTTCATCACTCCCTTATTAGGTGATGAATCTATAGACCTCACACCTGATGAAATCAAGCATCTGCTAACCACCATGAAATTTTCAAAAGATAGACCAATCCATCTAAAGAAAATAGACTTTTCTAAGGAGTACAGACTGCTAGCAGATATAGTAGGAAAAATCCTGCTATGCAAGACCTCAGCCCATGATGCAGTGCACAAGCAGCAACTGAATATCATGGGGGCCCTGGTGCTGAAGAAGAAGGTGGACTGGGCCACATGCTTGCTCAAGATGATAAGCTCTAAATACTTACACAAAGAAAATGCATATTTGAGGATCATGAGTCAAGTACTCTTCCACTCCTTCCCTGACCTATGTAGGTCAAAAGGAATCCCTATTCCTCCAGGGAAAAGGATGTCAATAGCTCTATTCTCCAAATGGACCAGGCAAATTCCTAAGCCTGGTTCCATTCCTGAAAAGACTCCATCTCCTCCTAACTCTCCTGTTCATCCATCTCTTCCTCTTCCTCCTCCTCAAAGAGACAATCCTTCTCTACCACCATCATCTACTCCTATAGTCTCTACCACTCTCACAACCTCTCCTCTACCTACATCTTCTCAAACACCTGCTCAAACAGCAGTTTCTCCATCTCTTCCTCCTCATACTTTCTCATCCTCTCCACCTCCTTTATCACCCATACCTCATACATCAACTAACTTCTCTACAGCTTCATCACCACCTCCACCACTCTCTCCTCATCACCAACCACAACATGAATCATCTGCATCCACTGAAGCTCTCCTCACTCAGTGCATTGCATCAGCAGCTCAAACATTCCAAGCAATGCTGGATGAGCACTGCTCCCAGATTCATTCCTCCATCCTACACATGCACACCCAAATAGATGTGGTCAGTGCCTCTGTGCAAAGTCTGAAGACCTCTCTCTCTTCCTCTAGAGTAACCAGGTCTTTCTTAACCTCCTTGGCCAAGAAGGTCAAGAAGGGGGAGAAGCTAGATGAAGAGCAGACCTCCACTCCTAAATCTCTCTCCCACAAGTCAATTGGAAATGAGAGAGTACCTGAGCTACATGTTGAAGAACAAACAATAGAGGTACTCAATATAGCAAGAGAGGTTGCAAGTCAAGTGGTACTATTACAAGGGGAGGTAAGCAGAGCAGAAAATGAAGTTGAAAAGGAAGATGTGGTAGATAAAGAAGCTGAAACTCAGGGGGAGCTAGTTACTGTGATAGTTGAAATAGGAGCTCAGGAGCCAGGTACTGCTATGACTGAAGCTGAAACTGAAAAAGAAATTGAAGAGGCAGAAGTAGAAGCAACCAAGGAAGTTCCATCCCAGGGGGAGCTGAGTGAACTACCTGGTGCTGAGAAGGACAACCCCCCTCTCTTAAAATAGTTGTATTCACTAGAAAAAGGAAGACTCCTCCTACCCCTCCTGAAATGCCTTAAAAACAATGACTGATATATTTATGGTTGAATACTGATTGATCTAAAAATGAAGTTTGTTTATAAGATTTCTAATTTTTCTTCTACTTACTTAAATGCTTTGCTGTGATTGATCAATATGCTGATACAATCTCTCTCTAAATAGGGTTAAGACAAATAGGGGGAGATTGTTGGGAAAATGATTTCTCTTAACCCCTGAAAATGAGTTGAATATGTTTTCTAAGAATGAAAAATCAAGGTTAAATAAACATGCTTCGAATAGTATTCGACGCAACGTCGAAGTGGTGTGGACGTTCCATTCAGAATGAGTCGAAGTAACTTTAAGAAGAATTCGACGTATCCTATGTCGACGTAGCTCTGACTTCTAGTCGACGCATCTAGTGAAGTCGGCGCACCTCAGTCGACACACCTTCCTTATTCTCCTCTCGACGTTCAGCCAGGATGAATTCGACGCTTACGTCGAATAGTAATCGACGCACGTCGATTTCTATGTTTAATTCAAAAATCGCCAGATCTCTTTCCTTCTGTTATAGATCTGATTTATATGGAATCAATTTATTCTTTATAGCCCTTCTGAATCATTCTTCCTCTAATAGATTCTTGGCTAATTTAATTAAAACCATTATGGACATTATTTGAAATCAGAATTAATTCTTTCCTTCTATTGATATAATTATTATGGAAATATTTCTATCTTTCTGTTTCTCTGTCTGCTAATCAATTATCCTCATATAGTATTATTTGAATGGACAGAGCTATAAAATAACAAGGAGGTCGGCAGAGAATATAAGACAAGTGATCCACCATTTTATATTTTGAAAAAAGGAAGAGATCCCAAGTAAAAAGAAAGAGAATTGAGAAATAATTCTGCAGCAACCATCAAGCTTCCATCTTCTCTTGCTTCTGAAGTCATTCTGCTGCAAGCTCTGATAGCTCTCACTAAAAGAGAGAAAAGCTACAAATCTCCTTCTCACTATAAGAGAGAGATTTCATTCACTACTTCTTGTGCTTCCAATCTTCTTGCTAGGAAGAAGATTCTTTCTTGTCTTAAATACTTCTTCTCCTTTTCCTTATTTCACTTTCACATATTGTAAAAGAGTTTTTAGAATCTCTCTTCAAAAAATTCAGTTGTACTGGTTCTAAGAGTCTCCTTTTCAAAAGACTCAGTTGGTTCTAAGAGTCTCCTTATTAAAAGACTCAGGGTGGTTCTAAGAGTCTCCTTATCAAAAGACTCAGTGCAAGATAGTGAATTCCAACCAAGGGAGTAGAAGAGTGGACTACCCAAAGTTTGGGGAACCACTATATTTCTTTGTGTTGTGCTGTGATTTTTCTTCTTGCTTTTATTTTCTTTACTTGTTCAATTCTTGTTGGTGTATAGGAAGCACTAATCTGTGATCATTACACACATATATATATATAATTATTAACTTTGCACAAAAATATTTTAAATCTCTATTCACCCCCCCCCCCCCCCCTCTAGAGAATTCTAGTGAGGTTAACTGTGCACTTTCAAGAAGGTTGCCACCAAATTTGAGCCAACAAATCCAACATGCCCTCTAGCGCCGGCGGTAGAACCTAGCGCCCAGCGCTAGCGATGATCAGCGCAATTCCGGAGCACATATAGAAGGAGCTAGCACCTGGCGGTAGTGGATAGCGCGGAGCACAGAAGGCAAGAGGAAATGTTTCTTCGGATTGAAGATTCCCCCGCGCAGAATAATGCCTAATCCGAGATAGGGCAGGCGGTAGCTCTAACGCAGGCGACATCGCTGAGGCTATAAAAAGGACCCCTTGGATCCGTCTTCTTGATCCTCTCCCACTCCCAAATTCCATAGCTTTATGCCACTTCATATAGAGGAAGGTTTAGAGAGATACTCCCACAAATCCATGAAGGCTTAAGGAGATCCATGGAGAAGATTTCAACACGTGTCATCATCGTGATGAAAGACCGCATCGACTACGATCATACTCTGCGGGTCTTCGTCTACTTCTCCAAGAGATCCATATATGGAGTTTTATATTGTTGTTATTTATTTTACTTCTTCTCTTATAATCGTTTAGTGAATTCACCTCGTGTTGGTGACTAGGTCTGGGTAGGACTTAGGGCTGAAACTCGCCTCGTGTTGGCGACTAGGTCTAGGGTGTAGATCTAGGGGGTGCTCGAGGCCATATCCGGGGAAGGATTGGCTAGAGCGGCTTGAGGTCGTATCCGGGGAAGGATCGACTAAAGCCAACCGGTTCGTGAGGATACGAGTCGGTATAGAAAACAAAAAGGGTCTTTCATATTTCGCCTTGATTTCTAGCGTTATTGAAATCAAATTTTGTAATCAATTTTATTAATAATCATCATGTCTCTCTTTGTGTAATAAAATTGATTTGATCTTCATTTCTCTAAATTGTTTATTATCCTCTCTTTCATTATAAAATAATTTAGATCTTTAATCAAAATCACTATTTTGATCTCTTATCATAAGCAAATATTTCGAAATATAACTTTAGTTTTAAGACCCTTATTCACCCCCCCCCCCCCCCCTCTAAGGGCGCCTACCGATCCAACAAGTGGTATCAGAGCCAGGTTTATTCCAATCGTCTTAACAACCAGGAATAATGGTGTCTCATGATCTCGCTTCTATTAGTGGGACAAATTTTTATGAAGAAGAAAAATCACTAGCACCATCTTTATTTAAAGGGACAAATTATAAAGGGTGGAAAATTTTAATGGAAAGGTTTATTAAAACTTTAGATATCGAAGCATGGAATTTAGCAATAGTAAGACCAACGGATGAATCAAATAAAAAGGAACGTCATCTAAATGCAAAATCCAAACACTATTTATTTTGTGGTCTATCAAATGAAGTTTTCAAATTAATATATTGTTTTTCTAGTGCATACAAAGTATGGAAATTTCTTGAAGGTAATGTATGATCTTCCTCTCGCAGGTATGGAACAAACACAAGAGGAGAATGACATACAAGCATCCACCATTATTCAAGAAGATCTCTCTTGTAGCAAAGCCATGGAGATCATGGAAATTAACTTAGAAAAAGAGAGCAATACATCAAGAGAAAAAGAAGATGAAAATTCATCTATGATGGAGGAAGGCCTAAAAGATGAGGAAGGAACTTCATGTTCACATTTTGCCTCTTCCAATAGCGTTGTAAGAAAGTCTAAATCTTATTCTTGTGTGATAACTTCTATCTCTAGTTTCAATATACTAAAAATGGCTAAATGTAAGATCAAGAAATTGAAAATTACTAATAAAAATTTACGTTTAGAAAATAAGAGGTTAAAAGCTAATGTTAATTTAGAATCTAATTGTGATGTGGTTTCTCCATCTTGTCCTTCAATTGAAAATACAAAAGCTTATTTTAATTGTAATAATATTAAAGAAAAATTCAAGGAACTTGAAAAAGAGTTTACTTTCGTAAGAGAACAAAATGAAAAATTATGTTTAGAAAACTCTTCTCTGAAAAATGATTGTGCTAAGTGTGAAGACTATAAAATTGAAATTGAAAAGATGGATGGAACATTTGAGGAATACATAAACAAATATCAAAATCATATTGTTTCTACTCTTAAAAATGGCACACTTGCTTATAATAAAGCTAGACATAATTTGAAACTTAAGAACAATGAATTAGAAACTAAAATTAACTTGCTTAAGGAAATCATAAAGAAAAATTCTCAAAACATACATTCTCAATATCAAGCAAACTCCAAAAGCAAGTTGAATATGATTTCTCAAAATTTGAATAAGCCAAACAATGGAAATATAAAACTTCAAAAGATTGAAAATGAAATTCCAAAATACTATCATCATTATCACTTACAACATCAATCTTCTCCCAACATAAAATTAAATGTTCACAACTTTCCTATGAAAAATACTTTCAATAATCATCACAATTATAAACTTAAAAATAAAAATATTCACAATAGAAATTTGATGCAAAAACACAATATTAAACCTAAGTATGAGTGGAGACCCAAGATTATAAATGAAACATTAACTCCACTTGAAAGGCGTCATTCATACTCATCTACCCAAAATCATCTCAATATATTTGGGTACCTAAAGGAACCATTACACATGGTTCTCTTTGGATACCTAAATCTCTTGTTCATTAGGTATCATCAATTGCATGAAGTAGAATCCCTTCAAAATGAAATATACAAAGTTCTACTTCATGATATGCTTTCATGTGTTTTAGTTTTTCTTGTTTTCTTATTTTTTTTAAGCTATCATGTAATGGTCATCTTATATGTTATTGAAAATATGATTTTATCTCTTAAAACTTAATGAGTTTATAAATCAAATTAATCAAAATTCATAATCATATTTTTTATTTTGATAACCTATCTCTCTTTCTTATATTCATTGCCTATATATATCATATAGTATTTATATAAATTGAACTATAAATTTGCTATAAGATATGTTAATTAAATCAAGATTTGGCTATTAAGTTCTATAACCCACATCAACCAAATTAGAGAAATAACATGATCTAAAAGAAAGATCAAGATCTAAAAGAAAGCTCAATTATCAATATGTTTTTATTTGAATTATATGATGACAATTGATATTATAATTACATATCATGGTTGGTGTATTATGTATGTATTGTGATTTATGTTAAGTTTAGACCTTAGAATCATCTTGATATCAACAAGATCAAATCAAATAGAATCTTCACTTCATTCTAGGTCTATAAGTTGAAACACTATCAAACTTTGGCATAACATTAATCTCAAATTTATCATACTAACATTGTCACCTAAAGAATATTAATATTTAGGTTAGGTTTTATATGTTTTTATCTAGGGCATATCCATGTTACTCTTTGCAAAAACATCATCTCGTACTTATCAATAAAATCATGCATATCTGTTTTGTTTAATCATATCTTCTTTGTTTGCATATCCTATAATATTACGCTTAAATGGTTGTGCAAAACTCAATAATTAAGGTTTAATGAATATGGAGCTTTAATGAATATGAAACTCATGTTCTAAATTTTTAACTTCCGCAACTTTTTGCGATTTCTTCTCGCCTCTTCACTTCATTAGACAGACCTTACATTGCACAAACATAATTAAGCAAAATCGAAAGTGAAATCGAAGAAAATCTAGGGTATATTATTTAAATAAGCACTCTCTGTGAGCTAACGCAGGCGCTAGGACCTAACGTCGGCGCTAGCTCAAGTATCCAATTTTCTGTAATTTTAAAATTCTGAAAAATCACTAAAAAATATACTATTTTATATGTGCTACTCATTTTTGAATCTATGCCTATAATTGATTTTTGAAAAATTAAAATACAAAATTACAAAAGCCAAATTACAAAAAAAAATTATTTTTTTCTTACTTCCTTTCTTTGGTTATTTGTTTGATTTCTATTTCTATATGCAAAAATCAAATACAAAAATACAAAACAAAAACAAGTATGAACAAGTATTTTTTGAACTTACATTTTCTATTTACATGTATCTTGCGAAAGGGAGATTTGGGCTATCATCCCATCACATCTCCTAGTACCGGGTGAACCCCTCACCAGGTAGTTCTCGGGAAGTCCAAGATCAATCTTATGAGTTCAAATCAAAATTATTCTTCAAAATATCAAAAATACTATATGGAATTCATTGAAAATCAAGCATGATTTAACCCATCATTTAGACCTTCTACAATGTTACAATTCATTCCTTCAAACTACGTTGAACATTGTTTTTATCATGCTTTGATATATCTACTCATTTGTGCATAAAATTGTATTGTAAAAGTTGTGTAGAACTAAGCTTATCATGCCTCTAAGTATGAGTAAATGTTTTATGGTTGATAATGATACTCATTCACTCACTTATTTTGGCAAAGTTTACATATGCTTTTAATCTAAGAATGCTTGCTTGTGTATTGCAATTGTACAATGAATTAAAATTTGCACAAGTATTTTATCTACACTACATTTACTTGCACTCTTAAAAATTAAGAAAAGTGGTTGTACTTTCATAATTCAATTGGTTTGCAAAGCAAGTGTAATCGGAGAACTTTGTACAAAAAAATCATGAAATAAATTAACAAAGATAACTCCACCAAGCACTACTTGAACCTCCTGATAAGTCTTAATAAGAGTTGTGAGGTTGAGCACCTTGGAAATATTAGTAAAGTGTCTTGTGCAAACCCTCATTTTTACACCACTTATTCTTTAGTACACCGGATCACAAAAAATATATATATTGAAAAAATAAAGTGTGTGATCCCCCGAGCACTACTTTGCACCCTGATAAGTCTTAATGAGCATTGTGTGTGCAAAGCACCTTGGTAGTTGTACATTTTCTTTGTGCATTAAAATATGTGGAAGTAAAATTATTTGTGTTTTATTGTGCACTTTACTCTACATTTGTCTTGTATTTTTGATTAAATCATTTGTTTACTCTATTCAAAATACACTTATCTGCACATCAGTATCTTCCGTAACACTTCTTCTCATGAGTATTGGATCCCAATGCTAAAATTTTATACTCTCTTTATATATATAAATGCACTAGATAACCTAGCATGCTCTCTACAATATTTTGTATGTTTTGACTTTGTGAATTAATATAACGTTGTAGTAATCTCTTTTTGAAAACATTATTTCATGTTTGGTTACTTTATTGTCAAACTTAAAGATTTTAAATGCAATTTGATTTACAAAAACATCTTCATTTTTGGAATTTAACTCATATATCCTCTTATGAATCGTCATGTTTATAAAAAGATGTTTACTTGTATTTCTATAAGTCTTCCACATCATTACCATATAATTGTTTTTACCTTGCGCTTTAATGCTTATTTAAAGTCTTTTCTTGTGTGTGCATCAAATCTTAAAATTCCTTTCTTTCAAGAAGTGGCAGACTTGCTTGGTAAACTTTATATTGGTTGCTCTAAACATGAAAATATTGAATACTAAAACTCTGATTTAGAAATGGATTTCAAATTAGCTCTGTGACCATTTTCTTAAAAAATTCAAATAAAAATATAAACACATAGGCTATGAACTTATCATTAGAATTAAATGATTAATGTTTCCAATTATTATTATCCCATGATTACATATCTCACCATAGCAGGGGCGTAGGGTTGTAGACATTAGATTACCTAACCTCTAAGTCATGTCTTGTCATTAACCGGGGAGGGTTCCAGTGGGGCCTTGTGAGGCACTGGGGGGAAAGAGTGCTGGGTTGAATTTTTCTAGTGTTTGCATATAGGACTAACACCCCAACCTATGACATTTTTGAACTCCTCATGCCCATCCGTCACTTAGTACGGGGCTAGGGTATAGAAATATTGTCTGGGTAGATTGGTTATTTGGAAAGCATTACCATTTTATGCTTAAAACTCTTATATAAAGGGAAAGAACTAACATGATAATATTACTTGGCAAATGTTATATTGTTACAAACTCTGATCTATTTCTATAAAAATTATTCTAAAAACTCCCTATCATTTCCTTCTCTCAAAGCTCGATCATGCCTTTATCTTATTATCGAAAATTTCTGTGTTTTGCTTCCTTACTCACTTTTGCTAATAACAAAAGGGGGAGAAATAACATGATAAATATAATCCGCTATCAAAATGAAAAACTAACTAGACTACTTAGAGATAATAGCTTACATATTAGGGGATTCACTTAGGGGGAGTATGTATTTAGGGGGAGCAATTCTAAATTCTAAATCAATAATTATCCTAAGTCATCACTCACACACATACACAAGTAGGTTTCATCATGCTTATATATTAATGCTCTGATTTATTATTAATGGATTTGTTATTATCAAAAGGGGGTTTATTGGAACATGGTCTTCCGCATATCCTAGGTTTGAGAATAACAAATCCTATGTGTATTTGATCTTGTGTGTTTAAGTGTGAAGGAAAACAAAGTCCATATGACTCAAGGATTACATAGGAAGGTTGCCCCCAAATTTGAGCCAACAAATCCAACATGCCCACTAGCGCCGGCGGTAGCACCTAGTGCCCGGCGCTAGCGATGATCAGCGCAATTCCAGGAGCACATATAGAAGAAGCTAGCGCCTTGCGATAGCGGGTAGTGCAGGCAGTAGCGCGGAGCACAAAAGGCAAGAGAGAAATGTTTCCTCGGATTAAAGATTCCCCCGCGCAGAATAATGCCTAATCCGGAATAGCGTCTGCAGTAGCGCTAGCGCAGGCGCTAGCGCTGAGGCTATAAAAAGGATCCCTTGGATCCGTCTTCTTGATCCTCTCCCACTCTCAAATTCCAGAGCTTCGTGCCACTTCATATAGAGGATAATCCATGAAGGCTTAAGGAGATCCGTGGAGAAGATTTCAATACACGTCATCATCGTGACGAAAGGCCGCATCTATTATGATCATACTATGCAGGTCTACGTCTACTTCTCCAAGAGATCCATATAGGGAGTTTTATATTGTTGTTATTTATTTCACTTCTTTTCTTATAATCGTTTAGTGAATTCGCCTTGTGTTGGCGACTAGGTCTGGGTAGGACTTAGGGCTGAAACTCGCCTCGTGTTGGCGACTAGGTCTAGGGTGTAGATCTAGGGGGTGCTCGAGGCCATATCCGAGGAAGGATTGGCTAGAGCGGCTTGAGGACGTATCTGGGGAAGGATCGGCTAAAGCCAACCGGTTCGTGGGGATACGAGTCGGTATAGAAAACAAAAAGGGTCTTTCATATTTTGCCTTGATTTCTAGCGTCATTGAAATCGAATTTTGTAATCAATTTTATTAATAATAATCATGTCTCTCTTTGTGTAATAAAATTGATTTGATCATCATTTCTCTAAATTATTTATTATCCTCTCTTTCATTATAAAACAATTTAGATCTTTATTCAAAATCACTATTTTGATCTCTTATCATAAGCAAATATTTCAAAATATAACTTTAGTTTTAAAACCCTTATTCACCCCCCCCCCCTCTAAGGGCGCCTACCGATCCAACAAAGTTAACCTTTAGATCTTGTCTTCTGTTGTCTTGAAACAGGACTGTGAAGAAGCAGTTACAAGGCTTGTTTCTCCTTGATCTTCTCCTTCAACAAATTTGAAGATCTACTTGTTCTTCTTGCATGATTCAGGAAGAACTATCTTATCTCCCAGCAGAGTTGAGCTTGAGCTTGAGAGATTTCCCTTTCAGGAAGCTTGAAGAAGATCGGCCTTGCAGCACACAATACATCTCTTCCAATAAAACAGTGCTCTTCTTTTAGACCTAATATCTTCTTTTATACTTCCTCCTTACTTTCAACGGCTATTAGAAACCCCTGACACAGCATGGACATCTGTCAAAAGTGTATCTTGCTTTTCTGCCACTTACGCCAAAAATAGATCCCGCCAGTGCTTTATTCATATTTGAATCTGTCTCAGCGGTTGGGATGAGACAGCCTTCAGACTCAGCGACAACTTTTGTCTCTGTCTCAGCGGCTCCGCTGAGACAGAAAGTCGTCTCAGTGGTTTTCCTCTATCTGCATCTCAGCAGTCCCTGACTCCTTCTCGATGACACCTGCGCTTGTCTCAGCGGTTCAGTTGAGACTGAGAGGCCGTCTCAGCGGTTTTAGCATTTAGACCTCTGAACATATTCCACTTCTTGGAATAACCTAACCCTGCTTTAGCATGATACAAAATAAGGTTTATCAAATACAATATGTACTTAGCATTGAGTGTGATGCCTCTTCAAATCAAGGAAACATTGAGGGCAATATTCCCAACACAGTGATTCCTAGATTTTCTTTGCTGAGTTACGATCAGCCACCTTTTGGAATATGTCATCTGACATAGTTTACAATAAGATGTTCATTGCTTTTGCATCACATGTCTTCACCTTCTTCTCAGCATCTGTCCATTCAGCTCTGGGGACAAGTTCTTGTATCACCGTCTCACTTGCAACTTTTCTGTATGGCACTGGAGGACCTGACAAATTGACATCAAAAATGTCATCATCAATAGAATTCATATGCAGTTTTATTTTGGTCTTCTAGAGTGTAAACTTATTCAGATTACACACTAGTGGTCTTGTGGATGCAGTCTTTAGAACTCTTTTTCTAAAAATAGTTTTAGAATATAAAAAATTGAGTGAGGGGATTTTTTGATCATGGTGTTAACTTTTTTATGATCAACCTGTCTTTGATACCACTTGTAGGATAGAGCGCTTACCAAACTGTTCTAAAATCCCAAACTTGTGGAAATGGCGCTACTTTTTTCCCTTAAGGAAGTAACAAAGCGCCACGGGTCAAGTGAAGGAATGTTGGACCCAACGGGCATGATGCCCCCCCCCCCCCAATAAGGTTTCCTAACATACATTGCTCGCCTCTCTTGTACCTAGCTCAACTTTGGTTTAAAGAGTTCTTATAGACTTTCGGCTGTGTGGTGAGACCCCTTCGTTGTAGCACGAGAGTCTCATTTATAGGGAGTTCAGAGATCTTCTTAGCTTTCCGACTTCTTATTGTGTATTTCTTAGGGTCGGTAGTAGATCAGTAACCTTTGGTCACCCTTGTTGGGAATATTGCCATCAATATTCCCTTGATTTGAAGTGGCATCACTCACAATGCTAAGTATATATTGTATTTGATAAACCCTACTTTGCATTAGAAATGTGCAGGGTTAAGATATTCCAAACAATGGAGTAAGTTTAGAGGTTTGCTGTCAAAACTGCTGAGAAGGAGTCTTTGTCTCAGCTGAACCGCTGAGACAGGACCAGGAGCCGCTGAGAAGTGATCTGCCTCTGGTGAGCTGCAGATATACATAAACCGCTGAGAAGAGCAACTGTCTCAGCGGATCTGCTGAGACAGATGCAGTTCAACCGCTGAGATAGAAGACAATCGCAGCCCAAACGCTGAGACAGATTCAAATATGAATACAGCAATGGCGCGATCTGTTTTTGGCGCAAGTAGGAGAAAAGAAAAATACACCTTTGTCAGATGTCCATGCTGTGTCAGGGGGCTTCTAATGGCCGTTGAAAGTAAGGAGGAGATATAAAAGAAGATGTTAGGTCTAAAGTAAGAGCGATGTTCCATTGCAAAAGTAGTATTGTGTGTTGCTAGGCCGATCTTCTTCAAGCTTACTGAAAGGGCAATCTCTCAAGCTCAAGCTGAACTTGGCTGGGAGATAAGTTGTTCTTCCTGAATCATTCAAGAAGAACAAGTAGATCTTCAACTTTGCTGAAGGAGAAGATCAAGGAGAAACAAGACCTACAGCTGTGCTTCACAGTCCTGTTTCAAGATAACAGAAGACAAGATCTGAAGGTTAACTTATTACAGTTTTCTGTTGTATCATTAATACTCTATTCATCTGTAATGTTGAAACCAATAAATTGGTCTTGTTGAAACCAATAAATTGGTCTCTCGAGGAGTTCGGGCCCTCAACAAGTTGAGGGGTGACCAACACTTACTCCTCCCAAGGGAGAGATCTAGGATAAGAGGCTAAGGAACTAGGAACAAGGCCAAGTGCTTAGCGAGGAGGTCCCACCACACACCCGGAAGATCTTAGAGCGCTTCCCCTCCCAAGCCAATGCTAAGCTTGGGCACGTTTGGAGGCTCTCTCCACCCACCAAAGAAACATGGGGAGAGAGTGGCCAAAAGAGAAGTCCTTCCAAATGGTGCACCCTTGGTCCTATTTATAGATTTCTGGACTTGGTCTGCCAATAACCACAATCTGGCCTACGAGATTACCAAAACACCCTCAGATTTGGCCTGCAAACAGCCAAATCCCTCCATTCTGGCGCTAAACACAGACCACCCCTTATTCACGGGGCTGGGCGAGAGGGAGCAGACAGCTCCCCTTACTCGCGCCCCCCTTACTGGAGCTGGGGAGAGAGGGGGAAGGCGACCCTCTCCTCTCGCACCCCTTGCAGGGGCGGGGACGAGAGGGGCTGGGGCCTCTTCCTCTCGCCCCCCCCCTTACTGGAGCTGGGGCGAGAGGGGGCAGGCGACCCTCTCCTCTCGCCCCCCCCCTTGCAGGGGCGGGGGTGAGAGGGGGCCTGGGGCCTCTTCCTCTTGCCCCCCTTGCATGCGCGGGGGCGAGAGGGGGCTGGGGCCTCCTCCTCTCGCCCCCCTTGTAGGGGCGGGGGCGAGAGGGGGTTGGGGCCTCCTCCTCTCGCACCCCTTGCAAGGGCGGGGGAGAGAGGGGGTTGGGGCCTCCTCCTTCGCCCCCCTTACAGGGGCGGGGGAGAGAGGGGGTTCGGGCCTCCTCCTCCCCCCTTGCAGGGGCGGTGGCGAGAGGGGGCTGGAGCCTCCTCCTCTCGCCCCCCCCCCCCCCCCCCCCTTGCAAGGGGCGGGGGCGAGAGGGGGTTGGGGCCTCCTCCTCGCGCCCCCCTTGTAGGGGGCGGGGGCGAGAGGGGGATGGGGCCTCCTCCTCTCGCCCCCCTTGCAGGGGTGGGGGCGAGAGGGGGCTGGGGCCTCCTCCTCTCGCCCCCCTTGCAGGGGGTGGGGGGAGAGGGGGATGGGGCCTCCTCCTCTCGCCCCCCTTGCAGGGGCGGGGGAGAGAGGGGGCTAGGGCCTCCTCCTCTCGCCCCCCATGCAGGGGCGGGGGCGAGAGGGGGCTTGGCCTCTCCTCCCCCCCCCCCCTTACGAGCTGGGCGAGTGGGAGACCTCCGCCTCCACCGCTCGCCCCCCTCTCCATGCCTGTGACCATGCTAAAAAATAATGTTCTAAAGGGCCCTTGGGTCCCGGGGGTCCACTCGGCGAATACATGGTTGTACACAATCCCTGCTCTTTTCGAGCGGAGTACACGCTCGGAAAGAAAAGTCCAACCCTGCATATTCGGCGAGTGGAGCTGAGTGAAAATGAGAAGAACCCACATCGCCCCGGTGAAAATTTACTCAAGCTTCCCCGAGAGGCCATCCTACCCTGCCGGCTAGGGAGAGCCCGGCTAGCGGAGCCACCTCATGGAAAAACACTTAGCCTCCCCGAGAGGCCATCCTACCCTGCCGGCTAGTGAGAGCCCGGCTAGAGAGGCCACCTCGGGGTAAAAATTAGCCTCCCTGGGAGGCCATCCTACCCTGCCGACTAGTGAGAGCCCGGCTAGCGAGGCCACCTAAGGGGAAAAAAACTTACCCTCCCCGAGAGGCCATCCTACCCTACCGGCTAGTGAGAGCCCGGCTAGCGAGGCCACCTCGGGGGAAAAAACTTAGCCTCCCCGAGAGGCCATCCTACCCTGCCAGCTAGTGAGAGCCCGGCTAGCGGAGCCACCCTGGGAAAAAAACACTTAGCAAACTTCTGGCCACCGAGAGGTTCCCGGCCCTGCCAGCTAGTTGGGAGCCTGGTCAGCGGGCCAGCATCGGAGCTAAGTACTTCTGAATCATCCAGCCACCGAGCGGTTCCCGGCCCTGCCAGCTTGATGGGAGCCTGGTCAGTGGGCCAGCATCGGGGCTAAGTACTTTCCTTCCGGCCACCGAGTGGTTCCTGGCCCTGCCAGCTAGGTGGGAGCCTGGTCAGCGGGCCAGCATCGGGGCTAAGTACTTTGAGAACTTTCGGCCACCGAGCGGTTCCCGGCCCTGCCAGCTTGATGGGAGCTTGGTCAGCAGGCCAGCATCGGGGCTAAGTACTTTTTTTCCTGCCACTGAGCGGTTCCCAGCCCTACCAGCTAGGTGGGAGCTTGGTCAGCGGGCCAGCATCGGGGCTAAGTACTTTGAGAACTTCCGGCCACCGAGCGATTCTCGGCCCTGCCAGCTTGATGGGAGCCTGGTCAGCGGGCCAGCATTAGGGCTAAGTACTTTCCTTCCTGCCACCGAGCGGTTCCCGGCCTTTCCAGCTAGGTGGAAGCCTGGTCAGCGGGCCAGCATCGGGGCTAAGTACATTGAGAACTTCCGGCCACCGAGCGGTTCCCGACCATGCTAGCTTGATGGAAGCCTGGTCAGCGGGCCAGCATCGGGGCTAAGTTCTTTCCTTCCTGCCACCGAGCGGTTCCTGGCCCTGCCAGCTAGGTGAGAGCGGGCCAGCATCGGGGCTAAGTACTTTGAGAACTTCCGTGCACCGAGCGGTTCCCGGCCCTGCCAGCTTGATGGGAGCCTGGTCAGCGGGCCAGCATCAGGGCTAAGTACTTTCCTTCCTGCCACCGAGCGGTTCCTCGCCCTGCCAGCTAGGTGGGAGCCTGGTCAGCGGGCCAGCATCAGGGCTAAGTACTCTGAGAACTTCTGGCAACCGAGCGGTTCCCGGCCATGCCAGCTAGGTGGGAGCCTGGTCAGCGAGCCCGCATCGGAGCTAAGTACTTCTAAAACATCCGGCCACCGAGCGGTTCCCGGCCCTGCCAGCTTGATGGGAGCCTGGTCAGGGGGCCAACATCGGGGCTAAGTACTTTCCTTCCTACCACCGAGCAGTTCTCGGCCCTGCCAGCTAGTTGGGAGCCTGGTCAGCGGGCCAACATCGGGGCTAAGTACTTTGAGAACTTCCGTCCACCGAGCGGTTCCCGGCCCTGCCAGCTAGGTGGGAGCCTGGTCAGCGGGCCAGCAACGGGGCTAAGTACCTGGAAAACTTTCATTACTTTGATTATCATATTACATGTAAGAAAAACAAAGTCTGAAAGTAAACCATCATACTACATTGACTTAAAGAAAAAACTAAGTATGAAAACTAAAACTTGGTCTCCTACTCCCAGGTCTGATCTTCCTCGACCTCTCCTGGTTGTTGTTGTTGCTGCCTTGGACCCCTCGCCTCTCTTAATTCCAAGAACTCAGGGCAGGCGGGCGTCGCGTGACCCTCATCATCGTGGAAGTCACAGTAAGGTAACTCAACCATATCCCATCTTCTTCCTCTTCTTTCTTCTTTCCTGGCTCTCCTCCTTCTTCCTCCGCCAATTGCCATTGTTTGCTGAGGTGGTGTAGAGGGTGCCTTCGGTCCCTGCCTCCGCCCTGGGTGTCAGGCCTCTCTCTCCCTGATAGTTAACCTCTTCTTGGTCGAACTTCCTCCTGGAAGCCTCTACCTTCCCCCCTGCTGCCTTGCCTCTGGCTCACTCATCTTGTCCAACCTTCTTACGAACTCTGGGTTGGCCTCCTCACTCTCAACTTCTTCCGCCACCCTTTCCATCAACTCTTCAAAAGACAAAGGAGCTCTCCTCTTGAGGTCCATCTTGAAGAATCCCCCCTGCAGCCCCACGATGAAAGCGAGCTGGAGGGTGTATCTTGATGATATGCCAAAAGTGTATATACGCAAGAGTACGTGTCGTACAAGTAATATAAAATGAGTAAGATCGTCCCTCGAGGAAGTGAATATTCTAACGCTTATGAGTATTAGCTAACTCTTTTATTTAAATCCAAGTTAAGTAATTCGATTGGTTTGATAAAACTAACTCACCGAAAATTTAAAACTAACTTTAAATTTAAAATTACTTAAGTTATCTTTAATCAAATTTGGGAGAAAGAACCTCGTATATCACACCCCCACACCAAGTTACTTGATAGAAATACCCTTCGTGAACGTACTCAGGCCGCAAATCACTATGATATCAATATAGAGATTTTTTTATTATTCATAGTAGGGATCATTCCAAGTACGTGTGAGCATACTTAGGCCACTTATCACTATGATATCAATATAGATTTTTTTTATATATATATCACCCCTTTTTAATACACCATAATGGAATAATTACAAGGATACTTTCTGAGAGAATGTAGGAAATAAATAGACTTTACAAAGGTTAACGAAGGGCATTGGAAGAATGGTTCCAGATTGGCTAAGAATACCTACCCTCTACATTTCAGATAGAATCATAGACTAAGTTATGTTCTCTCCCTAGCATTATGTTCAGAAGGCAATAAATCTATGTCATATGGTGAAAATAATTATTTTCAAAGAAGATATAGTGGAAAAAATGGAAATACTTAAAAGAGCTTTAAGCACATCTTACTAACTTCAAATTCATTACTTGAAACCTCTCAATTGATTAATCTGCCAATTAGTTCAACATGAAATGACTTAAGTAAGCTTTCTAGTGGTAACAAAAATGAAGAACTTATTGAAATGTGCCTTTAATAGAAATTCCATAAGTGAATCAAAACGGAGGATAACTGACGTCACCCCCACACTAAAACATCTGCTAGGCCCTAGCAGAGATCTCATAGAGAACGTAGTGAATCAAAAATCGTTGAAAGTTTTAAATAAAGCAGGTTCAGAGAAGATAATAAATGAAAATTGAACACTCCCCTGAACATGTCTTCAGAAATGTTGGTCCATAATATGGTGTGCACTGGTTGTTAGGCTAAGGATATAGAGTTCGGTTAGACTTGATAGAAAATTATTCCTCGCACAATAGTAAATTCATTTAGCATAGCACAAAAATAATCATGTTATAATTCATGACCAATAAAATATTAAATACAGAAGTGTGATAATGCAAAAATTAGACTATTCAGGTTATTTGATTATAACGGTAGAGAACATGACATTCAGATAAAACACCGTCCAAAACAAGTAACTTTGAATAAAGTTCAGATAAAGCATATTTCAGGGTTATTCTAATGATTGGAACACAGTCCAAATCAAGTAACTTGGCAAATCATATAAGTCACGAAATCATAATTTAAGAAAAACAATATCAATGCTACTATTGAAAAGGAAGCATAAATGACGGAAGCATAGTCCATGGTGCATAACATATCCAAAAGATAAAGCATATATGTTTAGGTATCAAAATAACAGCAACATAATAGTCATCATAATAACATGAACATAAACAAAATTTCACGCCATCATTCATCAGATTAAACCAGAAAGAGAAAGGAACTAATCGTCGTTCATATCTTCATCCATGCCGCCGACTTCACTCAGATCGATCCACGCGCCATCCGAATAGAGCAAGTAACCGTGCTGATCAAATATGGACTTATATTTGTAAACTGTCTCCACTGTAGCTAAACCAGCATCCTTCATTAGTCTAGCTTGATTACTCAGCATAGCATCACATTTTTCACTAATCAGAAGATGACTGTATCGCATGTAACACTTCATATATTCTAGATCCTCTTTTACACTTATCAAGTTGTCAATGATCTCAGATAAATCAACATTATTCGGTGCGGTGGAAGAGGGAGGAATGCTTGTTGTGGGTTTTGGAGGGGGTTTTGTCTTACCAGCTGGGGGAGGTGTACTCTCATGTATTGCCGAACTATCCCTAATATTACTAGTGATGACTACCTTTGTAATATGATGTCCAACTTTTGTAACCAAAGTGTCTTTATCCGCACTCATACCCTTAGCTCGGCAGAGTTCAGTGATAAGTGTTGGGAACCACAGCTGTAACATATCCATTGCAAGAAGCCTCTTTTGTAACTGACTCAAAATTATGCGCCCGACATCAAAATGAATTCATTTTAAAATGCAGTAGATTAAACAGGCATGTTCCATGGAGACTCTAGTGTTGTTTTTGGTTGGGATGATACTTGCGTTTATGAATAAAAGCCACACCTTTGCTTCCCTTTTTAAACAATTCGCTTTCAGATTTAAACCCTCCGCCGAAACCCAAGCTGTGTCTACATGATTACAAATTGCCTCTGCAATGACAGACGGCGGAGTTGTGGCTTGTACTCGCAAGAACTATTCTTCATTCGGAACCTCTATGTCAAAGAAACTATTAATCGCATTTCCAGAAAAATCGATTTCTTTTCCTTGTACAAAAATTTTACTTTCTTCAAGGGTGAAAGCATTACCATAAAATTCATAGACCTAGGGCAAAACAGCATGTGTTCGGGGGTGGCAAAATGACTCCCAACCGAAATCTTTCATGCGGGTAACATATTCTTTACTCCAAGCCCTTTTTTCGATTTCAAACCCGCGCTCAAAAATGAACGGTTTATCCTTAAATCCTTCATATCTTAACTTAGATTCATCATTTATAAACCGAAAATCTTTTCTTGGCGCGAATTTGCTCTTTTCTTTGCACTTAGAAGACATATTCTGACATGAAAAACGAATCTATCATGAACCCTAGAAAAACTTAAGATTTTATTACTTTTTTTTATTAGAATGAAGAATCGGTGGGAAATGTTACCGAATCGAAGTCGAAGTTGATTCCTTCTTGCCCACGGCTTTGCTAAAGAGCAGTCGCCGCCTCTTTGTGAAGAAGAATCGAAACTTATTTGCACCGGAATCACCCTCGGCGCTCCCCGTCGAGAGGATGCTAGGGTTTCGAATTTCGCGGAAGCTGAACCAGGGCACCGGATGAGAGAATGAAACCTAAGCCAGTTTTCCTTTGTTTATAAACTCTTAAGTTGGACCGGCGGTTTACTCTGGATCCACTAAATGAAAATTTTGAACCTGTCGAACTTGAACTTATAGGTTCGGCGAACTGAGGTCCTCAGAGGTCGACGAATTGTTTACCCAGTGGTCGACGAATTGAGATCCTCGCCGTTCGACGAACTATTTTCCAGCGGTCGACAAATCTAGTGTTCCCAGCGGTCGACGAATCTAGTATTCCCAGCGGTCGACAAATCTAGTGTTCCCAGCAGTTCGATGAACCTAGTGTTCCTAGCGGTTCGACGAACCTAGTGTTCCAAGCGGTTCGACGAACCTAGTGTTCCCAGCGGTTCGACAAATTTAGTCGCTTAAATTGCGCCGGTTGGACTTGGCGGTTTAATCTGAATCGACAACTTATAAATTATACCTCTTCTACACGCAGATGAACCGGTGGGATCACTTAAGATTTTTTTATGGCTTTGTTTTCTTAGTCAAAATGACAGAAACCAAAATGTCAGGACCTTGGTTATAACCTGGTCATGACAATTTTGTTTACCTTCAGGACTGATTAAAAAATATTCGCTGAAATTTTACGCATTAATTCTACGAACCTTCCTAACGCTATTTAGACGTTCACAGTTATAAATACTCCCTAGTTTACTTATTTTAATTGGGTTGCCTCCCAATAAGCATTTGATTTAACGTCTCGGCTGGACTAAGCTATTCTTAAAAAGATAAATTTATCACCATCATCTCCCAAGGCTCATTATTATGGAAGTATGCCTTGAGTCTTTGACCATTTTACTTTAAAAATTAAACCGTCTTTGTCGTTGCAAATTAAAACTACCCCAAAAGGATGGACTTCTTTAACTCGAAATGGACCAAACCACTTAGATTTCAATTTACCCAGAAATAATTTAAGGCGTGAATTATAAAGTAATACTAACTGATCCGGAAGAAATTCCTTCTTGTCTATTCTAGCGTCATGCCATCTTTTTGTTCTTTCCTTATATAATTTTGCATTTTCATATGCATGAAATCGCTTCTCATCGAGTTCATTGAGATGAAACAACCTATTCTTACCGGCTTCCTTATAATCAAAATTTAATTTTCTGGTAGCCTAATAGGCTCTATGTTCCAGCTCGACAGGAAGGTGGCAGGCTTTTCCATAGATCATCTTATACGGGGTCAGTCCTATTGGCGTCTTAATGCTGTTCTGTAAGCCCACAATGCATCATTCAATTTTTGCGACCAATCTTTCCGGGTGACACTTACAGTTTTCTCTAAAATAGATTTAATTTCTTTGTTGGAAACCTCAGCCAAACCATTAGTTTGGGGATGATATGCTAAAGTGATCTTATGTGTCACTCCGTACTTCCTTAGTAATGTTGTAAATTGTGAATTACAAAAGTGGCTTCCGCCATCACTAATAATCGCTCTAGGCGTACCGAATCTTGAGAAGATGTTCGTTTTTAGGAATTTCAATACTACCTTGGCATCATTCTTATGCGTAGCGATAGCTTCTACCCACTTTGACACGTAGTCGACTGCTAATAGAATATATAGGTTACCATCCGGATTAACGAATGGGCCCATAAAATCAATCCCCCAAACATCAAAAATTTCAACCTCTAAAATGATATTCATATGCATGCTCGCTTTGCGACTCAGGTTCCCCATTTTTTGACATTTATCACAACTCTTCACGAATAAGTGCACATCCTTAAATAAAGTGGGTCAGTAAAAACCTGACTCAAGAACTTTTGCCGCAGTCCGGTCTCCCTTAAAATATCCTCCATAAGGTGATGAATGACACTTTTCTATGATACTAAAACCTCTACTTCAGCAACACACCTCCGGATAATTTGATCCGAACAGATTTTATATAGGTATGGATCATCCCAAAGGTAGTATTTCACCTGCTGGAGGAACCTTTTCCTTTGTTGATAATCCATATCTGGATGTAATATATTACTAACTATGTAATTCACATAGTCAGCATACCATGGTATACGACCCTCAGCGACAGCTAATATCTGCTCATCTGGGAAATTATCTCTTATCCCTACTTGTTGATTCTCTCATCACTTTGTTCTAATCTCGATAAATGATCGGCTATTTGATTCTCCGCCCCTTTTCGGTCCTTGATTTCAAGGTCAAATTCCTGAAGTAAGAGCACCCATCTGATCAGTCTAGGTTTGGCTTCTTTCTTCTCCACAAGATACCAGATTGCCGAGTGATCCGTGTAAACTGTCACCTTAGAGTTAATTAGGTACGATCGAAATTTGTCAAAGGCAAACACGACCGCTAAGAGTTCCTTTTCGGTTGTTGTATAGTTTACTTGAGCGTCAATAAGTGTTTTGCTAGCATTATAAATGGTAGTGAAAAATTTTATTACGAACTTGACCTAAAACCGCACCAACAGGCATGATTGCTAGCATCACACATAAGCACGAATGGAGAAGAAAATTCCGGGGAAACAACTATAGGAGATGGAATTAAACTTTCCTTCAACGTTGTAAAAGCTTCAAGATAATTTTCATCAAAAAGAAAGGGAGTATCTTTTTCCAATAAATTGCATAATGGTTTAGAGATTTTGGAAAAATCTCTAATAAAAACGCCTGTAAAAACCGGCATGACCCAAAAAACTACGAATCCCTTTTACATTTGAGGGAGGGGGAAGATTCTTTATAACATATACCTTTGCCCGGTCAACTTCTAATCCTTTGCTAGAGACCTGTGGCCCAGCACAATACCCTCTCGTACCATGAAATGGCACTTTTCCCAATTCAATACTAAATTAGTCCTAACACATCTGTCTAGCACTTCTTTAAAACTTCTAGGCAAGTTATTAAATGATGATCCAAACACCGAGAAATCATCCATGAAAATTTCAATGCCTTCATCGATTAGATCAGTAAAAATGGATATAACATGCATCGTTGAATGTGGCAGGTGCATTACAAAAGCCGAAGGGCATTTTTCTGAATGCAAACATCCCATACGGGCATGTAAATGTAGTCTTTTCTTGGTCCTCGGGTGCAACCATGATCTGATTATAACCCGAATATCCGTCTAAGAAGCAAAAGTACTCATTACCCGCTAACTTATCCAAGACTTGATCGATAAATGGTAACGGGAAGTGCTCTTTCGAGTGGACTTATTAAGTTTTCGATAGTCCATACATATCCTCCACACCTGTTACCGTTCTTGTAGGAATCAACTCATTATT